>JARKID010000020.1:0-1241180 GCA_029449255.1 Mycena polygramma
CGGAGGCAGGGGCCTCGCCGACGTCCGCGACCTCCATGACGACGTCGTCATCGGCGGCGGCCTTGCGGCGAGTCTTTCCCATTCGATCTGGAACGGAACACGAAAGGGGTACGTCGTCGGAGGAGGCGGATGCTGCACGACGATTGGAGAAGGACTGTTCTGAGGAGGACGACTCCTGCGAATCCGAGCCAGATTCGGTGGCAGATTCCACAGAAGACGCGTTGTTTGCTAACCTACGGGGATCGGTCAACATCGGTGAAAGGGAAGGACACGGCGGCGACTTACGAAGACTTTCGATTCACCACGATCTTACTCGACCGCCGCTTTTCCTGAGAGTAGCGGAGGGAGGCGAAGGAGGCGGACGACGTTCGGCTGCTCCTACGAAGAGGTTTACCGTGTCCAGGGGCCATACAACAAACGACCGAGATAGACCCCAGCGCAAAGGTGGCCAGAGCCAAGAAGTACACAAGGCAAGAAAGGAGGAATGTGGAGCCAGAGTGAGGACGTGGCGGTTGGGAAGAAAGAAGAATGGAGTCAGAAATGAGGCCAGGGACAAATTGAATGGACGCACCTTAAATCGGTATGTTTTGATCGAAGACTGATGCGCATGCGAAATAAGGTTCGGGACGGTCCCACGGATGCCACGAGGCGGCGGGGCGCGTTTAGACGCGTCGTTCAAGGGAAGGGAGGGAAAAGCGCGGAAAATATCGCGTTTTTATTGATCTAGGTGCTATAAGAAGGCCCCTGTCCGAGATCTGATCGGGGGATCACGTGACTACTACGCGCCGCCTGGAACCGAAGATCATCTCCCAGAAAACAATTTCCGGGAACGGAGATCTGACCGCATTGGGTCGATCTAGCCGAATGGAAACTCGGATGCGATAAAAACCATCACGGACAAAATTGGCAGGAGCCGTGAAACAGAAGAAAAACGTTGCCAAAATATCAGAGGCCGGTTATTCGAATCAGCAATCAGGAATCATATAGGAGGACCTCGCAGGAACAAATATCCGGGAAGTAGCCCGCAGTCGGAACGAACTATAGGAATTCTAGGAAGTTGACGCGACAACGAACGAAGTGAAACTGGAGTTCACGAAACATCGAAACGGATTAATTCCTCACGATGGCCAAACGGAATTGATCACTCCCAAGGCAAATTATGCAAATATGCGAAGTTTTAGATTGAAGAAAATCGAGCGCATGTGACCAAGACGCGCAGGAATGGACCTATCAGAAATACGAACAAACAAGCCGAAGCCCCTATCCAGCTTCTTCTCCCGACCCTTCCTCCTCGTCGCAGATATATTCCCACCCGATAGACCCGTCCAGACAGCTTCCAACTTGGGAAGACTGGTTCCCGTATAAAACGGCCGGGATTGGAACGCCGTACTCGTCGTCGTAATACGAGTGGTCGGTCAACCTCGCCGGAAACGTCGAAGGGATAAAAATCGCGGGCCGTGTTGCCCCGCTCCTGGGATTCACGTGCGGAAAGGATGGCACAGTGAAGGGTTTTCTTGTCCAAGGGCGCAATAATGTGTTTGGAGGTTGGGAAGCCAAGGACATAACAAATCCTATAAAGGATTTCGAACGTGACAACACTCTCTCCAGGATAATCGAATTCGGCCGGAAACGGTATCGCCCAGTCATCCAGGTACTGGATGATGTAGGCGGACTTGGCTAGGTCCAATAAACGCTATTTTCCAAGGAAGGAATCAGAGTCTGGAAAGAAATTCCGGGAAGGTTCACTACGGGGAAACTCACGCAATGGAGGATAATTCGGGTCAACCAATATCTTATCTGGATATTTCTGGCGCGGAATAGTTGGCCAACGCCACTTCCTTCTCGAATCCTTGTGTAACGGCGGAATGGAGGAAGTACACCAAGGGACGAAGACGATATTGAAAGAAGTCCGGAAATGATTCTACCGGCACCCAATGGTTGGCGTCCAGCTCATAAACAGGGAGGGACAAACGACGCAGAATCGGCCCGTGCAAGAAGATATGCGGGACAGGAACTGGGCGGCCAGCAACTTTCATCGACAAAGGGATTTTGGAGGAGGGCACCACTATGGCTTCGTGCTTTTATTTGGAAATTTCGCGGCCACGTGACCAAGCCGGCTTCCTGGACAAAAGTTGCGCGGGGCTAATTACTCCTCATCGGCTACGGCATCCTCTCCCTCCTGGACGAATCCTCCAGCGAGAACGAGACCACGCTCCCGTCGAAGATCGATTAGGCGTCCATCGTCTTCGGCTGCCCTTTTCTTCCCAATTTCCAACCCAATGGCCAAGGCGGACGAGTCCACGGAAATAACTTCGGTTTCAGGCGTGTTGGGACGAGTCGGGATGTCCGGAGGAGGAGAAGTCGGAATCCTGTAGTGCTCCTCGACCGAGAGCCCAGGATTATATCGCGCAAGTTTGTCCCCGAAACGATGGGAATCGACGTGGTGGGCGTGCTGAAGAGTCACTTGATACGCCTTGGTGGAATCGAATAATCCGTACCAACGCCGGTCGTCCGCCGACAACTCGAACCGGGGAAAGTCGTCCTTCTTGGAAATATAGTCCGGGGACCGAACCATGGTGGTTATGAGGGTGACCAGGTTCTCGAACAGGATGGCACGTTCCAGAGGTGAATCGTCACCGGCGTATCCAAACGAGTCCACGAAACGCTCGGCCATCGCGAACAACGCGGTTCCTTCCCCAGGCACGTAGAAATTGGTGTCTACCCCCGACTTCTCCCTTTCCCCCTGATCCAAGCTGGTCTTCCCGAGCAGCACCATGTTTTTCAACAAAATGGCCACTCCCTCTCGAATTGCGGCAACCAAGGACGCAGACGCATCCGCTTCAGTCACGATCGTGGTCGTATGATGGAGTTGTTGAGCGAGGTGTCGGGCGCGGTTAATCCAGAGAGCGACAATCTCCCGCCTGGAGAAGCGTTTCGAAGAACGGTGAACACCAAAATATCCTATCATGTGGCGGAAGGCTCGAATATCCAATAAAGAAAGCACGGGGCCCACGCGCCTTATATAGGACGAAAATACAGGCTGGAAGTATACTCCAGAACGGTCACATGATGAAAACAGATAAATTGCACCAAGGGGAAATCTGCAGACAAGCGTGTCTGGACAAGATTTCCAGGGATAATACTGGCGACGAATAGAGGATATAGGAATATGCGGACCAAGCAGATATGAAGACACCAAGAATTATGCCATTATGCATGGAAGAGCGCCCTAATAACAAGGAAAACGAAGCCCCACCAAAATATTTAAATAACAAAGCGCGATTATACGCGGTAGCGACCACTTGGGTGTCCGGAAAATCCTTCCATCTCCGAATCCGACGCTTTTTGAATGACATGAGCCAAACCCTGGCTGGCCATAATTTGGTCCTGAAGAAAGCACTCCTCCCCGACGAACGGATCCATTTGCTCTCGTTTCATCAACTCCTCGATTCTGTCCCGGTTCCACGACGGAACAGCCGGGAGGGACAGATATTCGGCAGATAAAGGGACGTCCAATACCGAGTTCGCGTCCTGGCCGGCGTGTGCGAGTTCACCGGCAAGCGCAATCCGAGCAACGAAAACCTCGCGAGTGTCTTGGGAGAAACCGTTAATTCGGGCGACCAACGAACATATCGAATTTGTTCACGAGAGTAACCGACCACCGCACTCGAGTATCGAGGAACGGCGACGTGAGGTTATCCTCCGCGTACCGAAGGGCGATGGAATAGAGGAGGGCCTCGAAGAACAATTTAACTGGGCTATCTCAAGAAATTAAAAGAATAACGCACCACGCGTTCCATATAACACATAACAAAAGGCGCAAGCTCTGCAACACGACCGGCGGGCATATTAGAAGACGTCGTGACAGAGGAAGGAATACAGGCGTCGATAACCGCCCCGAACGGACGAAGATGCTCGGTCACGTAGCGGAGATGAGCGTATTTGGAATCCAGGAATTCGTCGATCTCTATAATTGAACCCGCGAAAAACTGGAGTTCCGAGCGAAGTGAAGGACCGATGTCGACCAAGCGCGAAACGGATCGGGCGGAATGGTGGGGATAGTACGACATGGCCCAACAAGAAATAAGGAGGAGCGCGGATGAAATTCTGAACATACAACGACGGAGGCATCACTATTTATACTTCCGTCATCTCCCCATCCTCCGACCCAGAAGACTTCCGGGAATAACCTCTCGAGCCATCACGCATTCCGGACTTGGCCCTACCCGCAGACCAGTAAATCTGATTGTACGCGCGCTCCCGAAGCTTGTCGGAATATCGGTGCAGGGAGGCGAGTTTACCCCTAAGGATGCTACGCAAGATCATGTCTTCATCCCCCTGGAAACCGTATACAGACTCGGCACGCATAGCTTCCCGCAGAAAAGATACGCGAGGGACCGGGATACGGTGGCCCTCCGCAAGCTCGCGATATTCGATCACCATGTCGGATAACTGTTCCTGGAAACAAGCACGAACCGGGTTAAAAAAGATAGCCGGAAGATAATTCCAAGACGCATACCGCATGGTCGAGATAATCCCGGATACGAACCCTCATGGCTCGCTTCTTCCAATACACTTTGCTCTCCTCGGGAGGACAGAACTCCGCCCGAATGCAGGACAGATAATGGCTCATCGGCTCAAGGACGTCCCGACTGAGCTTGGCCATGAATGGGTGCTGAGCGTAGGCAGTGATTTCCTCGATGGAGGGATATTCGCAGTTCAAGAACTCGTCGCGAAGAAAGAACGGCTTGGGAGCCGGCAGGGAATCGCAGAAAGGCGACGGAGAAGACATTGGATAACAGGGCAACGAAGATCAAGGGTCCCCCTTTCCCAAATGTTCACTGGGATTATATACGCCACCACCCGGACAGATCTTCCGCGAAGCTAACTACTCGGCTACCCTAAAACGGACGACAGCTCCCATCATATCAACAATCTCATCCCAAAAAGGAACTGCCGTAAACCTTGGGCCCATCGGGAAGAAAACATCAGAATCGAACATGCGGACAAGAATATTCAGGCGCACCAATCACACGTAGCTGGACGATTCCTCCGGAATGAGGTCGATTTCGTGATACAGCGGGCGCAGCGTTCCGTCCTTCCAGTACTCGTGGTACTCGGTTTCTCCCCCGACGATGCGATAATCCGCGATTGCGTCAAGGTGCATTTCTGTAACGCAAGGCCGAATAATGGAGACGAGTTGGTCGTCGACGGCGGGATCGGCAAGACGAGCCAGGAGAGAGAGAATAATAATAAACATATTCGCGGAGCAGCCAGGGATTCGAAAATGCTCCTCCTTCGCGGCAACTTCGGCAGGCGAGAGTAATTCCCGGAAGGGCAGCGACGGATGAAGCGGGATGGTTCGCTGAAGGATACGGCACCGGCCCAGGACGCGCTAGAAAAATATGTTAAGCTCCAGCAAGAAAATAGTAACAGCAAAGACGCCTCTGGACAGAGTCTCCGGGAAGTAAAGAAAAGCGAAAATAAAATCGAAAACGGGCGGACGCAACTCACCACGGTCCCGACCAATCGAATCATCAAGAGGCGTAGTTGCGCCTTCTCCGAAGGGTGAATATAGCAGGGAGGGCCACGGAACGTGCCCGTGTCCACGGTGCATTTTTGCAGGAAATAAACGGCTGGGCGGATCTTCGTCCGGAAAAGTTCTTCAAGAGAGACGGGCGGGCAATAACGATGGTCCAGCAGCTGCGCATCGTCCATGAGCAGTCCCGAAAAATAGTGTCGGTACTGCGCAAGCCAGGCACGGGTCATCGCAGAGAAAAATTATGGGCCAGATCAATGGAACGGGAATTATTCGATCGATCGACCCTCCCCTTATACGGTCGCGGAGGAATATCCTGGCATCACGACTCATCGAAGCGGAGCTGGCGGACGACGACAATCCGGACAGAATATCCAGCGACTATTGGGCCTTGCCCCTTTGCGTATAATGCCTCGGACGGAAATTCCGGTCTCAAAGACACCCCATAACCCAGGATCGGAAGCAAGATATCATTTAAACGAAAATTACTCGAAGTACTACACGGTGGTAGAGTCCCCGGTAACGGAGGGAGTCACTAAAGAAGGCATCGACCCACTGGAGCACTCGCTGAGCGCGCGTTCCTCCTCTTTGACGAAGAATTCATCGGGCACCAAGGGCCCTTCCGCCAGATGCGACGCAAGCACCCGATAACTCCGTCTAGTGGGCAATTTCTTGATAAACTGGAAGGACGCGTTAAGTGCCGCGTTAACCACGGCCGCGTCCGCAACGTCCTCGGCTTCGTGAACGACGGGAAGAGTCGGGCACAGAATGCTTTTGTGCGGCTTTTCGGTGCAGTCATGCGAGGAATCCATAGGAGTGTGGCCAGCATGCGTACAGGCCGGTCGGGCTTCTGCATTCCTGCGGTTGCGTTCCCGCCGCTCCTCCTCATGTATGCGGGAGAGGATCAAGTTATAGTCGAAAGGGTCCGCGAGAGTGTCGACAATCGGAATGGGATGAAAGGACGAAGGGCGGGCGCGATAATGAATATTGCCTGACACCCAACGCGCGCTGTCGTACGCAGGGAAATCCAACTGGGCGTCGTCGAACCCATCCTCCTTGTGCGAAACGAAGGTAGCCAGAGCCGCACCAAGGAAGAAAGTGGCTTGAGACTGGGCAAGAGCGCCCTCCGTGGTCACGTTGGCCGAAGGAGCGGGCACCAGCGCCGCCTCCTCACCCTCGAAGCCCACCACGACGAGGAGGACCAGGATAACGTGAAACAACCACGCGGCTTCCGAAGGGACGACTCCGGACTCATAGTGAACCCGGAATTCATTTTGTCGGATCTGCGCGGCGTAGAACTTGGACGTATCAGCTCCTGGAAATATTCTCCGAGAAGGATAACACTCACCATATGACGGACAATGTCGCGCACCCGGAACCGAATCGCCAAGCGCTCTCCCGTTGTCAGCGACTTCACGGTGTCGAACGCATAGGCATCGGTGAAGACCGCCGTCATAACGAGGAACACCTTGAAACGGAGGTTGTCGCACAGGAAGTTCGTTAAACCGCCGCGAGGGATGAATAATTTTTCGGCAGGCCACTCGACATTGGTACTAAGAAAGCGACGGGTGGAACTGGGATCCATGACCAGGAAATGAAGAGGTCGGGAAGATTGGGGAGGATTGGAGAGGAAGCTTTGAGAAGATCGCCTTTTATAGGTTTTCTGACCAGGGTGGTCAGGAGTAAAACTACCGAGGAGGTGTGAGGCTGGTGTTGGTGCTACGCCCTGCACACCGCCTCATGGCCCCTCCAAGCGAAGCTGAAGAAGACGCTCACCGGGACACGCCCAAAAAGGAAACGCAGTTACCGCATTCAATCGAGTGGCGCAGAAACTCTTCAGACACCGAAACCCAGCGCAATACGTTCCCGGAAACAAGTTCCAGACACTCTCCACCCATAAACGACGCTCTCCCCCTACTTTCCACCAACATGACCTGATGGGACGATACTTCCAGACGCATACGAAGCTCAATCCTCGCCTACCGAACTATAACGTAACAAAGCTCTCTGGACGAACTTGCCACCACCTCTGGCGCCCGACGAAACACGTTTTCTCCCATGAACGACACCTCCACGCGGCTCCGCAGTGCCTCACCCCGCCCTCTTACCGAATTATATCGTAATAACTCACCGGACAAAATGTACGGACAGTGCTCCACATGGCGGACACTCGGCAAACCAAGGAAAATATCAAATACCGTCTCCGGACGAACCCTCCAGCTACCAAATCACCTAATAACCTTCCGACCAAAACCGTTCAGGCAGCTACCTTGTTCCCAGAGACGCCCGGCGCCGCGTGCTACAGGGTGTTTCCAGGCACAAGAAGGCGCCTCGAGGCAAGGATGGAGAGATATAAAAGGAGAGGCGAAAGTAGGAGGTAGTCAGTCAATTACTGGGCTTTGTTCCCTCCCCCACTTGTACCCCCACAAGCAATCCAGTCCTCGTTCACGCATTTGACCACAACTCCCCTCACTTGTCCCACACCAGGGCCACTTTACTCTCATACCTCCTTCTGCAAGGTGCCCCCATCACAGGCATCCCAAGTCTACACTCCAGCTAGTCATCGTAATCGACACTACCTTCGCAGGCACCACGCCGTGTAGAAGACAAGACGAGGGCGACTAGCACCAGAATCATCACGGATAAACCGCCGTCCGTATTATCGAACAATCGAGTATCCGGTGTCGTCGTAACCAATCGCGGTACCTCCTACGGGTTTTACCAAGCTATCGAATTAGCGCACGTTCAAAGGGGAGGAGCGCAGAAGAGATAGCAAGCGAGAGCTACGGGATCCAGGAGACTAGAAACCCCCAACAGGAATTCTAGGACGAGGAGACAGTATTTTCATTCTTACCTTTCTTTAGCTAACTTAGGCCGTCGTAAGAACGACGAAGCCAGGACACGGATATAATTTCCAGGAACGCCCCGTGCCACAGGCAACGAACAATCACCCGGAATTAACGATATAAAGCTCTCCGGAAACATTATCCAGGAAGCTTTCCACACACACGCACACGCTTTCCAGCCATCCTTGGCATCCCACACACACACACACACATTCCCCAAGAGGCATTAGTCTAAACCAGAATTCCCTACTATAATCACATCATATAAAATCCCCAGAGGCCGAGCACGTCGTTATTAAGAGGACAGTCACACAACCCTCCAATAGCTACACCGCGGTCTGCATTACACCGTCGGTACGTCTTGAAGTACATGGCCCTCACATTTACTCACCAGAACATGACCTCCAGGCTCGTTTGAACCGAGGAGTATGGCATTATTTATCGTTCTTTATTCACACGTTTTGTGCGAGGTCCAGGTCTTCAGATCATACTTATTTTAGTCCACAGTCCAACTTTCATAATCTCACTCTCCACAGTTTTCTGCAGTCCCAGGTCCACACTCCGATGTCCAGAACTCGTGGACTTGAGAGTTGTGACTCAGATCGCGGTCCAGAATGATCTCGGCACGTCCGGCAACACAACCACCAAGCTATTCTCACGGACTTTTAACGAACTAGATTATTCCTCTTCCACCCTTTGCGGGCAAACAAATTCCAGAGCCCTTTGAAAACATGCCTACGAGATTGTCCGATTCTCTCAATGATTATCGGACCCATTCGGCAAATGGAACATCCATGTCTCAAGGAACAAAGTTTGGCAGGGAGCCTAAGGGTGACTGTGACTCAATATTTCCATCTTCTGAAAGAAGCCAAGGTAAAGAGTACCTCTTCAGTGATTTTGGGAAAGATACCTGTTGCTACTTGATTCCCAGAGGCCCGCTATACGGAAGCCGAGATAGAAAGTCAATCAACCGCTGCCAGCCGAGGTCGGCATAGGTCGGCATCGCCTTGGCTGATGCTTCCGTAACGAGTTCAGCACAGACAACAGTTGAGGATCTCTCATTGAGCATTAGTCCAAGACTAGCAGGTACCCGTGCTCCGCACGGTCAAAAATTTCACGCTGAAGATCATCAATGTCAACGTCAATTTATGAAGGACACTCGTCACCAACCTCTGGTTGGTTCCTCGTGTCCCCGTAGTCGAGACTCTCCTGAAACAGATAATCTTCCTGTTGTCTCCCTTTTGCCGAGGAATTCAGAGGGACTCGATGCATTCAGAAGCAGCTGCAGTTTCAAATGGCCAGTCAATTCTTTGTCTACCCGTCCTCATTTTGTCAGTATATGAAGGACACTCGTCACCAACCTCCGGTTGGTTCCTCGTGTCCCCGTAGTCGAGACTCTCCCGAGATAAATTATCTTCAAAAAAACGGGTCCCGTTGTCTCCCGTTGTCTCCATTTTGGCGAGCAATCCACATGGACTCCATGCATTCAGAAGCAACTGCAGTTTCAATGATCAGTCAATTCATTGTGTACCAGTGCTCGGCTCTCCCGTTCGAATCGTCGGCTCAATAAATTCTCTGCATCTGATGTCCGCCGTCTTCGCGATTCCTCGTGTCTCCCCTGACTTGCCTGCTCAAAGGTGGACTTACATGTAAGTATGCTCCATATCTGATGCCCGCTCTTTGGATTTGTGTCCCTGTGCTCAAATTTCCTTCTCAGATGCCGACTCAAGAAGGTGTGCATGCTGTCAATTACAAAAGCTTCAAATCCTGGGGAAAACATTCCCGTCACTGAACCCGGGTCCTCCGAGTCGCCAGTTCCTCGCGTTATCAGTGCAGTGGATTCATGCCGTACGCTCGTCTCGGCTGACTCCATTTGCTGTAATGTATCATCGATCAACATGTAATTCTGTACTCCCGTAGCCAGTGGTAGCTTGGATCGAGCACCCGAAGCGAGCGCTCGTTTCTTGAAGCTGGGAATCCTGAGATGCCGGCCAGAAGGCGTTGATTGATCATTGATCCCGGTGTTCCGATTGCCGTTGACATTTGTCTCGACGGTCATTGGACAGTTGTCTTGACGTTTGTCTCAAGTTTGACTCGAGACAAAGGTCACATGATTCAAGCTCTTTTGTATAATAGACTAGCGGGAACCCGTGCTCCGCTACGGATGCACCTTTCCGAACGCTGGAATGACATTGAATTCCTTGAACACGACTCTTCAGACGCATACCTATTTATATCCAGAGAACGATGAAGACCATGTCGAATGGCTTACTTAATTCCACATGGTCTTCATCGCTCTCGCAGCATGTGACTTTGGCTCACAAAAAATGAATTCAAGTAGTGCTACGATGAAGGCATACGGAGTGTAGCAGTACAGCAAGTAAGTAATTTTGTGGTCTAGCGAGTGCCAGAGGGACCTGGCGAGGATGAAGGTGCATCTCCCGAGTCATCCACCTTGCGCTTTTTGGTGTCACGGCTCAGCCAACTCGGAGTTCCTTGGCTACTACTCGGTGTCACAGGCAGAACAACAGCTAGAGATAAAGTGAGCTACATATGTCGACATGAAGCTTGAAACATACCAGGAGTAGACGGAGCTGCAGCCACTCCGGTCGTGGGTACCCATAAAACGGATGTCGATGACGTCCATGGCGAACCTTGTTTTATGAGCGGAGCCCTTGATTTTGTCGAAGGTGGAGATACCCGTCAAAAAACCGGCGACGTAAACAGGCTTGTTTCCAAACGGCATGGGTTTGGTGTCGTTAGACTTCCAACGGCCCGAGTTCGGAATGTTGCACGACAGCGGAAAACTGGCGTAACCGTTGTTGGCTGCTTGGAGGTATGGCCTGATGTCCATGTCGAAGGTGGCCGTGTCCTTGTTGGGGTTGAAAGCGGGGCCAGTGACAATGAGGTAGGGAAGGAAGTCGATGTTGATGCTGGGGAGTCTGACTACAGCAACCTCCTCGTTGTCGTCATTCTTTTCCGTCACCATCTCGTGAAGCGGAATCAACTGCAAGGTGTGAGTGAAGGTCTGCCAGAATGCGGGCAACCACGTACCGTTTGAACGTCTCCGATCAGGGCATAGTCCTTTCTGGGACGGGCGCCATCTCCGAGCTCGAACTTGTCGTCCATCCGAGCGACCTGCGGATATAATGATCAGCAATACGAAGCAGCAACATAGAGCTGAATGCTGACCCATGCATTTACGCTGTACAGGCCAATGTCGCCGAACACAAAGTCCCACTCATTGAACACGCGCAACCGGGCAATGAGCTCCTTTTGTCCAACGCACATGTGCGCGTCGAACAGCCATACCTTTGACTGTCCGACTTGGCTTGGATTCTGGAAGTAGCAGATGACATTGAGCCCAGTCCCAGACATGATGGAAGAAGAGAGCGAAAAAAACGAAGACCGAAGCCAGTGGTTTTATAGCGACTGCGCCACATCGCCCTCCGAGCGCACGGACACCACCAAGCATGTGGAGTTCGTGGGAATGGTCGGAGAGGTTTCCTTTTCTTGCCAGTGCTAAAACTCCTTTTGGTGGCAACTCGCGAATGAATGTGATTTTTTGCTGCCAGGCGATCGAACACAAACAATCACAGCCCGATGTTCATCGCACATCGTTACAGCATCCAGGGAGAGCACACAGAGATACACTGGCCACTGCAGGGTTTGCTCAGGTAGAGATATTCTTGCGACGTCAAGAGTTTGAGAAGGAAGTACGGAGTGTTTGCAACTGTTTGATCTCGACGGAACTTGCCCGTAGTGGCTTGAAAAATATTCCGTGTGTGCTCAAATCTTGCCTGCTGTTGGTAGCGACCCTTTCATTCTGATTTGATGATTCTAGACTCCGATTTCCGAGTGCCCCTTTCCGCGCTAAAAGTATCCCTCGATCCCAGAGGCATTAAGCAAAACGATAGCATTGACCATTATCTAGTCGAGTAATACTTCTGGATATACGACATTTTTGGTGGAAGATGTAAGAACACTGTCTGCAAGAAGGATCTTGATGCGCTGCTCGGATGTGGCCCGAGAGAGCGCAACATACAACTGTCCATGCGAGAAAACAGGTACGCGAAGGTCCAAGCCCACATATTTTACAGATTGCCCTTGAGCCTTGTTGATGGTGAGGGCAAAGGCAAGGCGAACAGGATATTGACGACGGCTGAGTCTGAAGGAGAAATCGGTCGTGTTTGTGGGCGTAAGCGTGATTCTCGGGATGAAAGCTATCTCGCCATTGTGGTCGCCGCCGATCAGTCTGACTTCCAGTACACGTTCAGACATCCTCCGAAGGACCATGCGAGTGCCGTTGCAAAGACCACGGGCTGCAGCTAGGTTGCGAAGCAAGATTAATGGGCATCCCACTTTGAGGGAGAGCTCTCCGGGAGGAAGCGAGGAGCTGTTGATAGAGCGCAGGAACTCGACGGGCAGCGGAGGATCGTCGGTCTGACCATCGGCACCCGCTTCTTCGACGACCTTGTCAGCGCTGTAATACACTCTTTCTTCACCTGCCATTTTGCCCAAGACCGTCTCGTTGCTCTCCGAAACATCCACGTTGCGAGGTGCCAAGATCATGCGATTGAGAAAGTATTCCGCTGGAGGTGGAGGGTCGCTGGAAATCCCGGGATATACAAAATCCACCAATTCGGCGGGACCATCGACGCGCATGTTTGGACGGAGCTCCACATTACCCTCTTGATCACTGTTGCGTCCATGTCCGACGTCGAGAAGCCATGTCGCGAAATCCCGCGCGTCTTGCCCCTCGGATTCCAATCGCATGTTTCTGCGGAGCATGAGAAGCTCAATATTTGTCCAGAGTGGGGAGCGCTGGATCGATGCGTTCACAACCTGCTCTCGAGAACCCTTCGGAACAACGGGCAGGATCTGTTGGAAGTCCCCACCGAAGACGACGGTAATCCCCACCGAACGGCCGTGGATCATTGAGAAGATCCCGAAGAGTACGCTCGACAGCCTCGATAGCCATGCGATCTTGCATGCCCACCTCGTCCCAGATAATGAGACGGACTTTCCGCAGCATATCGGCAAGCTGGCTGTTTTTGGGAATGCTGCAGAACGATTCCGGATTGAGACCATCGACGGGTATCTTGAAGGTGGAGTGAGAAGTGCGCCCACCAGGCAGTAAGAGGGCTGCAATCCCGGACGATGCACTGCAGAGAACGATGGCACCATCACTTCGTGCACGATGGCATACCGTCTTGTACACGAACGTCTTTCCCGTCCCGCCCGGTCCGCTGAGAAAGAACGTCTTGCCAAGGTCCTGGTTGACGGACTCCATGATCTTGGCAAAAGCAGCGGCCTGCTCTTCGTTGAGGAGAGCCTCGTTGTGTTCTGCACGGGCTCGCTCGTTGCCACGGTCGTAGTCCAGCTGCTCCGCAATCAAGGGGTTGTCGACATGGGCATCCCAGTCCGTCTGGAACGATGGCATCGAGGGAAAGTCTGTGAGGCTCCGGCCCTGCTCGTTCAGGACTTTATTGAGCAGGAACAGCCCATAATCGTAGACATCGTCATCAGTCGGCTGCCTGTTCATGATTTCCAGACGCCGACGGAGATCGTCGCAGATATGGTGACGAAACTCGTCCCACAGCGCACCCGGCCTTGACGGCTCGCAAAAAAGCAGCAGGGTAGCAAACAGATGGCGAAGTCGCGTGCCGGTCTGCATCTCAGCAGCCTCCATCAGGCATTGCCTCCACTCTCCGTCGTCCTCAAGCAGACCGCGTGCCAAACATGCACCCAGGAATGTGTCGTGAACCACGCCCTGGTATGTTCGCAAGTCCTGGAAAGATTTCGGGCCCTTTACGACAGTGAGCAGTGTTCGGAGATAGAAGCGCTCTCCAGCATTCGGAGGGACGAAATACATTCTTCCGAGTGCGAATCCCCTCTTGCGAATGCCCCAGCGCTTGTCCTTCACGATCCACGTGAAACGCTGGGGGAATTCCTGGTACGTGTATTTGCGTGCCTCGGTGCCGAGTTGTCCGTCATTCGCGTTGGCAGCAAAAAAAGCGGTCAGGCAGGTCTTCTCTCCTGCCGCACGCTGGAGGACCTCTTGGGCGTCATCGTTAGGATTGAACGTCACCAAGTGCTGCCCCGGAAGATGCACCTATAATCAGATTGAATGAGGGTGCTGACAGAGCTGCATTTTCTTTACGTACCTGCAGACGCACAACATTCGGTACCTGGTCATGCATGTCGAAATGAAGAATGCGCCATGCCGCCTCCGAAGCTGAGATGTACCGCCCTTCGATCCAGCGCTTGATCTCGTCACGTTTGTCGACCTCGATGCCCGCAAGGTCGCCGCCCTTCTGAATGTACTTGAAAGCATACTTGAAAGATCCGAGAGATACCGCGCACTCCACGTTGATGTGGCAGTTGTATTTTGCGGACAAATACGGGTTGTACGGCACAATCCAGGAATTGTCGACTTTGTGCCCGCCGACATCGTACGCGCGACCATCATCCGGACGATAATACTCCGGGTAACCCTGCTCATCCATGTTTGTCGAGTCCTGGAAACGCTTGGGGAAGCGCTTCGTGCACTTGCCATTCTCCATGCAAGGGGCCCGCGGGTTTGCCGTACCGCATGGACCATGGACCATACAGGTCTTCACCGTCTCAAAAAGCAGCGGCTGCGTCTCGGGATCAGGCCACCTGGCTGAGATAGCGGAATCGATATCCTCCGGCGTGAGGAGCTTCTGCCCCTGCTGGAGAAAAATCAAAAGATGAATGTGGGGCAAACCCCGCTTCTGGAACTCAATTGCGTAGACATACGCCACAGCGCATCCGAAAATCCCATTCTTATAGATGTCCTCGATCAAGGCCTCCTTCTTCAGCTGAAAGACGCGAGACACCAAATCGGGCCTGTCGTGGGCGGCCTGGCCGGGGAGAAGCTCCCGAGTGATTTCAGGCCATTTTGGATTGGTGGTGCACGTCAGAAAGATGTCGACTTTCTTGTAGTACCGTGCAATGGCCATCGAGTCTTGAAAGCGCTGACCCATGTGCCGAGGACCACCAATGTAGCTTGAGGGAAGTACGGTCCGCTGCCCGAGTTCGTTGAGGTCGACCTCGTCATCGTTGTCGTGCACAGCATCTTCAAGCCCGCTATAGAGAGACGCCCGCAGAGTGGACTGGTTCATCCGCAGAAACTGCAGCCGGTTTTGGTCCGCTGAGGCCCACATATCCACCAGATAGCGCTGAAAAAGTCGGCCACCCCGCAATGGTGTCGAGAACTCATTCCGTCGCACATGAATTCGATAAGCCACGTATCTGGTTTGGGTCAGGCGCTTTGGATATTCACGCTCCGGATCCTCGAGACACAGATCCGGATGCCAGCCGTTCTCTCCATACGGAAAGAGGAGGACATAGTAGAGCGGGGTATAAGACGGATGGAGGTCGCTGATGCGGAAGAGTGGCCCATCGCAGCTGGTGGAGGATGATGTCTCTAGATTCCATCTGGGATTGATCTCCTGGCAGGATCACGGCGACCTCGTCTGCAGTCGGAAGATTACCCCGACGCCGGTGAACACCCGGAGCGACACGAAGACGAACAGCTGCTTCCTCGATGTCCGGATGCTGCTTAAGAAACTCGTGGGCATGCACATATATTGGTGCATACTGGTGGTGGGCCGTTACAATGTTTTGCAGAAGCTCCATTGTATCACGTCGAAGGTTTGTGTTGTTCTTGATGCGATAATCAAGAGCTGCGTGCGGCTCGTAGATGTACAGCTGGGCATATGCAGGTGTTTTGCCTGCGGACGGAAGCAGTGCTCCCGACTTGTGTACCAGCTCCCCTTGAATCTTGAATATAGGCGGACCTCGACCGCGATTGACGGACTGGTCTTCCTTCACACCGAGAGACGTGAAGGAGAACGCAATGTTGTATTGCCACATGTTTTTGCGGTACTCCTTCGCCTGTTCGGTGTCGTCGAGAAGCAGACGCGCAGGGCCTCGGGAGGGTCGTCGAGATTGGGCAGCACAACCTTCCCGTGATTGCAGCAGGCTCCAAACTGAGGGTTGGTCTGGGAAGAGGTTGCCAGCTTTTCCGCTTTCCAGTGCAAGGCACCGCAATGCCCGCACTCCAAGTCCATGCGTCCGAGATCATGGCGTTCTTGCCCTGTCTCGACGTAAGGTCTTCGCGCCTTAGGGAGAGGCCGTTCTGGACGCAGGTGAGTGCTTGCATCATCGCAGTCAAACAATTGATACATACCTGCTGGTCGGATGGCACGCAATCGTGCACCTCGACCCCCGCGTCCCCGACCCCGACCCCGACCCCCGCGCTGCGCAGGCTCTTCGATGTGCGGGGAACGCGCGCGAGGCAGCTGCGGGTCTGCTGGTCGCGGTTCCCGAGGACCATCGAGTGGCCGGCCTTGTGCTGGAGGAACGGCTTGACGTGCACCCGGCACCTGGGTCGCAGGAGGTGTTGCCAGATGCGCTGCAGCTGCAGCCTGCTCGCGCAGTCGCTGTTGACGGGCTCTTTGTGCAAGGCTTCGCGCGCTGGGTCCGGCTGCTGGTTGTGCTGCCTGCCCAGCAGAAGCAGCCGATGTCCTGGCGGCGGCCTCGCGTTCACGCCGCCTGCGCTGCCCAAGAGAGCGCCTCTCAGCAGTGGTCAGCTGGGAGTCGGGAGGTGTTGCAAGTCCGAGCTGAGGAACAGCTCTCTGTGGATAGATTAGGTTTGCAAGACGCAGATACATAATTTACGCACTTGAGAACCCGGCGTTGGAGACGATGCCCGATTTTCTTCCTCCTCGCGCCGTGCCGGAACGCGGCGGTGACGTCGACTCGGTGTCTCCTGCAATGACACTTGACGTTCCCTCTCCGCGTCTCTAAAAGCCGCGCGCTCGCGTTCCGCAGCGGAATCATCCGCGCGAGGAAGATTCGCGATGTCTCCCAGCGGGTTTCGCGGACGCGGTTGTGCATGAGCTTGACGCGGGCCTTGATACGGGGAACGCATCGCAACATGTCGTGCTCCCCGCACGCTCCTCTCGGGTCGATGTGCGAGAGACGAAGAGGAGGGAGTCGGAGGCGGAGAAACCCTGGCGTACCGGTTAGCAGGGCGAGACAGACCGAGGAGCGATAAACGTACATTAGAAGCAGCAGAACAAACAGCAGCAAGAGTGGAAACCTGGAGAGCATTGAAGACTACGCACCAACGCGCCGAAGGAGGAAAAAGAGTGTCTGCGTAGCTCCGATTAGCCGAACGCCCGTTCACGCTCACGCAAGTGTTCAGCAGGAAGAAAGTATTCATTAGTCCTCAAAAGCGGGCCTACAGCAGCTAAGGAGATGTACAGAGAGATATATACAGCAGAGATTTTGACGTGTCGAGGATGTCGAGTGAACGCGAGAATGTCGGTGATGGGCAGAAGAACGGCGCGTAGTACAGCACAAACGGCGAGAGTGTGTCCAATGTCTTTCATGTCGGCAGGCAGAATGTCGAGGAAGGAGGGCAAAAGGCGTGTCGAGAGCGCGACGCGAATGATGCTGGAGGCAAAGCGGCAGCCTTTGTTTGTCCCCGCGTGCCCATAGCCTGCCTACAAACCTGATTGGCTCTGGGGGCATTCCCGTGACCTTTGTCATTGTATAAGTAGATGGGACAACGGGGACTCGCAACCTGGTCGCAATCCCCATAATCAGACCTGATACCATGCATCACATCCAAATGCCTGAGGTTGTTGACCCGGGCAAAACGCACAGGACCTCAAGTATTCTGAGCCCCATGTCTGTGCAATATCACTGGAGATCTTGATAATCTGTCCATCCAGCCAGTACCCATGTCCGACGACGTGGAGATTATTGAGATCACTGGTAATATTGCACAGACTCGGGGCTCAGAATGCTCAACGTCCGTTGCTCAGAACCCCATGCATTCTGGCATGGCCAAACTCGGGGTAAACAGGCAGTTGGGTGGATGCTGGATTGGGACTGGTGGGCATCAGGTCAGAATGTGAGCCCTACCCGCTCCTCGCCAGGCACCGCACGTCCAACACCTTCCTAACCTATACACGGGGTGCGGGGCCCCAAACTCGGATTAGACACGGCGTTCGCGCGCCCCAAATACCGCAGCCTTGCCTCGAGATAACGCCGTAACCCCCTCAATCCCGCCCGCGTTGATCCGTCCGCGTTAATCAGAGCGCGAGATGCATATTGTGAGGCTTGGTCCGGCGTCGTTCGCAGACACGGAGCTCCGGTGGAAGCGTGGAAGTGGATAGAAATCTGCTCATACGCCGCATCACAAGTGGCTGCCAGTAGTGCAGCTGCATTCGTGGGACGGTCCAGCAAGCGCGGAAGCGTATAGCGTCGACGTCGTATCCTCGTCATTGAATGACCCGTTGTCCTGATACCACGCGTGCTTGAGCAGACCTGAGGGTTTAGGGCATCGGCTGCAGTGCGCACGCAGGTACTATGATCTTGCGGTTGGCAGGGAAGTCTCGAAATCCTCACATCGATCTCAGTGGAGCGTTTGAGGCGAAGAATAAGAATAAGCACGAGCAAGTGGACTGGGGTTGTCGAAGGAATGTACAGCGGCTAGAGGGAGAGACCGGACATTTGATTCATCTGCAGCGCAGAGTGCGGGCTCCGGTTTAGCTGAAGCCAAGCTGACCACGAGAGACCACGCATGGACGGGACGTCGAATGAGCTTATCAGGAAAGAAGTCCCGTTCATCGTGTGACGAGCTTCTACTCAGGGAAGTCAGAACATAGATCGTATGAGCTCTGGACCGCTAGATGCCATTTGCATGGAGGAGAACTCGGATGAGGAGGACCCATCCGATAAGTACTGAACTTGAAGACGAACGTCCGTGCAATTCGTTTCGAGAAAGAGGCTGACGGAAACCGTAAACGTGGCCCGTTTTGGCCTTTTTGATCCGCTCACAACTTGCTTTCAACCACCCACCGTTCAAATTTTCGACGGACGCTATTCGTTGCTGCATAACACACAAAATACCAAAGCGCCACGTTGGAAAGCACGGTGACCCGCCCCGCTCCGTCAGGCACGAATCGCGGAATGGTAACGTCAAACAGGAATGAAGGACTGTTCGAAACGAAAGAAAAAAACGCCAGCGCAAGTCTATCACTGGCCTGGGCTCACTGGACTCGAGTCTTGGAGAACCATGAGGGTCCATGGCATATTCCGAGTCGTACGTACCACACCGCTCGGGCTTCGAATATTCCGGACCCGTTTCGACTTTATCAGGCGCTGAAGTGCAAGGCAAGCTAGTCTCCTCAGACTTCTCCGCTTGAAGCCAGACCTCCAGGAGAGAAAACTGAGGCCCGATGCATTGGCACACCACAATCTTCTCATATCTTGTATCTCACTCCGGATTTATGTCGTCGACTTCGTGGACGCTTAGAATTCAACTCCTTCGATACGTTTACCGGACGAAGCCCGAAGCTTTAACTTGAAGCCGAAGTGCAATCTGCCACTCTATAAAGGGATAGCTCAGGATTCCGCTAGATAGGCACCACCCGCTTTGTTCAAAGAAATCTCGCGAGGTCAGAACTCATCCCAGTCCAACCCGCGGTTCATTTCGACGCCAGCTTCGATACAAATTTGCATCCCCGTCGCCACCAAATCCGCCACTGCTTCGCATCCCGAATCGAAGCCGGGAATAAAAAAATAGGTCCGAAGTTCAAAATAGCGGAGTGTGGAATGCCGGCGCGCGCGTAGCATATCTACCAATGCACTGCTCTTGAAAGCTGGCAGGAAGTCTTCGCCTACGAGAATAGTGAGTGATTGAAGGGCGGGGAGGAAGCCCGCGTCGGTGGCGAGCCGCGAGATAAATGGATTGAGGGAGGCAGAGGTTGCAACGGGGTTGCGGACCGCGAGTTTGAGCGTGTGAAGGGCGGATAGGGGTGCTAAGCACCTTAAAATTCCCTGGCTCGCACCGCCCGTTGCGGTCGCATACGCCGAAATGATACTGAGAGAGAAACGTTCCAGGGAATCTGGATTCGCTAGCGGCACGGTGAGGTTCGTTACTTGGTGTGTGATGAGCTTCAATTCTCGCAGTCGCGGTGCATGGAGGAATTGCAGAATATATGTTTGTTGCTCGAAGAATATTTCGGAAATACATATCACGACAGAGATGGAGAGCGGAAGGGAAGCTGCACGAGATAAGAAAGTGTCGACCCGGAAAGCGTAATGTCTCTCGAAGAGGTGGGATCGACGATCGACATCGAGATGGATGTTGTTCCACAGCTCTGGGCCGGATAACGCAATCTGCCTCCACAGGCCGCAAATCTGGCCCAAACGCAATGGTTTCTCGAGCGGAGTAAATTCTGGGTCCTGACCACCTGGAGCCAAAGTCCAGCAGAAAATCTGCGATACGATTTCGACAGGAAGTGTAAGAACGGGATAAAAGACGGTGTCCGACTCTGTTTGAACCAGTTCCCGGTCGCTCACGAGCTCGAGGCGATCTGCGATCTCTAGATCCAGATTCGAGGCGCGTGAGGCCGTCTGCGAAGGAGTCGCCATTTTTGTAGCTGGCATGAACACAAAAGGGACACTTCGAGGCAAGCAGTAGTATCCACACCGAAAAAAGTGAAATTTCAGCTCAGGTGAACACCCTGTCGAAACACTGGTTTAGGCTGCAAAAAAAAACCAGCTGGACACGCAAGTGGAACTGTTGGATTCGGCTGCCGTTTCGGCCGAGAGAGCCGAAACTAATTGTTTCGACGGCAGCTCCGGCCGCCAATTTGCGTGTTCGGCCGGCCCGAAACTTATCGTTTCGGCGCATTGCAGCCGAAACTGCGGTCGAAACTAATGTTTCCAGCAACGTTTTAAGATTCCATCTCAACTGGGGCTGAAACCTTTGTTTTCAGCAGGGTGTTCAGCTCAGCTGAAATTTTACTTTTCTTGGTGTGATCCGTATAAGAGACGAAGAGGCTGAGACGAAGCAAGCCTGTCACGGTCACGCCGCGTTCATCCCTGCCTCATGGCGCGGTTTGCTGATCTCCCTCCAGAGTTGGTTCTACACATCGTATCGTTTGTAACTGGGCCGCGGCGAGGCATTCCCGACCTTCCTGACCTCCGCTCCATCAATGCCCTCTCTCAAACAAACACCATCTTGCACCAGACTCTGGATCAGACTCTCTACCACCTCTGTGCGAGCGTCGGACTGCTGGCCAAGCTTGCCATCCTCTGTGCCGTCAGAAACCAGCTCAATAGCTCGATCGACAGGCTCGTCGCCGCCGGAATCAGTCTAGACATGAAATTTCCATTCGAGAATAATCTGTGTACCCTTCTCTACGTCACGGCCGGTATGGGGCTGCGGGACATGGTAGCAAAGCTGCTTGGGATGTTTGCAGAGGGGATGCCGGCACGCGCATACACACGACAAGGTCCATTGCAGAACGCGACTCCCTTGGACATTGCGGCACGTAACGGGCATATGGACGTCGTCGCCCTCTTAGCGACAATCCCTTCCCCCGCCGTCCCTGTCCCCACTCTGGGCGGTGGCTCTGACGTTTTGGATGGAGCTGAGACGCATCGGCAGTACCTCAAGCCTTGCTCTCAGACAATCAGTCATAGCAGGAAACACCGAAATATGTAAATACCTCATATCGGAGGGAGCGGACGTCAACTTCTTCGGGAAGCCCCAATTCCACATCGCACCTCCCCTTTACTATGCCAGCAACCTTGCGACAGTACAGCTCCTACTGGCATCCGGCGCAGATCCGAATATCCACCCCGCGGATCATATCCCTCTCCTTCACGCGGCTTCCACCTCCACTCTAGAGGTGGTGCAGGCCTTGCTCGATGGAGGTGCAGATATCAATGGACCCCATTCACACAGCCTCCTTGCATCGTGCCGAACTGTTGGGATCCTTCGCTGCTTTCTTGAGTGCGGAGCAGACCCGAATGCTGCAGGATGGGGAGGACAGATACCACTGCACCGTGCCTGCGAAATTGGGGACACCGAGTTTGCAAAGGCTTCGGTCCTGCTGCTGCTTCAGTTCGGAGCTGGGCCGGTCGACAAACTCGATGTTCGGGGCACATCACCCGTAGATATTGCGATGGACAGATATGACCTTGACAAGGTGGTGGAAATCTTGGAGCCCCTCGTTCAAAACTCCGATATCAAGATGAAGATTACCCTTTGGCGGGAAAGCAGAGAGCCTTTTCCTGTCGATGGATCTGAATGGTGAATGGTGACTAGTAAGGGAAATATGTACTTGATCACCACAACTCTCCGTTGTCGATATCCTTAATTCAAAGGAGTAGTACAGGAGGAATTGTTGACATTGGGGATATGAGCCCCGACGAATGTACCCCGGAACGACTGGAAATCGATTATATGTGAAAGCCTGGCCCGGTAGACTCTGAAACGTCGCTGGATGCCAGGGTAGCCACCAACTGTCATTGCTTGAGATAGAGTAATGAAAAGAAAACCTAGTGGGGGGAGGCAATCGCCGAACGATGAAGCGAACTCAGTAAACCCCAGCGGCGCAGATCGTACTTCTTGACCCCGAGCCTTGCCCACGATGCCACGTGAGTTCCAATTGGGCGGCCCAATCCGCAGCGTCCCTGATGCCTCCAGAGGGAATCGAACCCTCGACCACCCCATGGGACGTCTCCCACATCGGATGGCTGTGTTGCAGCTCGTTAACCAACTGAACCATAGAGGCATGGAGATTAAGCCCAGAGACGTCTATGCATGAGCCATGTCCTTGGTATGGACTTGAGAATTTTTCTTTCCACCGAATGACCATCGCCTTGGTGCAAGGCACCTTGTTTTGCCTAATCAGTGCCCGGTGCGTCAAGCTCGCGCCTTATTATTTGTCCGAGACTTGCGGCAATTTTCCGAAGTCCATCAAAGGTGGTCTGAGGCAGTAAACACTGAGGCGAGACTCGTTTCAAGCCTCAACCGTTAAAATACTGAGGCTAAGATCACTAATACTCCTTTGGGCTTGCGATTTCTGATCTGCCACTCGGATGCGATAAGTACGGCAGAGGCGTGATATCACGCGACCACAGTTTTCTCTTCTCCCACCTCCTTCAAGCTTCAAGTCCTGTCTCGCCCGTGAAACCTCCTTCCGTACCTTTTCACATCCTTTCTCCCCCGCCGCGCAATTTTCATCTCGCACGATTCAATGCCCAAAGTCGACGAATCGAACGCCCGCACCATCTGGATAGTCGATGCGCTCAAAAAGCGCTGTACAAGACCCAACTTATCAAGTCCTTCTGCCTTGGTTGCATCCCTCGACCTGGGACTCGGTCGTTTCGCCCGTTGACTGCATCCGCAACGGTCTTAGAGTTGTTGGAAGAAAGTGTCTTGGTTACTGTCTCCTCCTCGCCTTTTTCGGACGTTGCCGATGGACTGGAGGCAGGTTCACTACCCGGACATTACGAGGTGAGTCCTTTCTACACGTCCGTATCTCGCTTACGCTGCCGTTTTCAGACGGTTGAAGAATGTCTCCTCCGAGAGGACGTTCTCGTCGAAATATTACGCAAAGTCAAGAGCCCCGGCATCCAGCCCATCGCGAGTAGAGGAACCGCGGTCCGAGGCCCGTTTCTGGTTTTCCTGGGCGGTCTGTGGCAAGATACTGTGCAGCCTGGACAAGATGACGCCCTGGATCTTCATGGTTTTCGTGCCTCTCATTCGTGTCGCGCTGAAGGCGTATAACGAGTTGTGCGATCCCGACCAACTCCATCCTCGTTTCGTCTTTGATCATTCCTCTCATCCAGTCGCCCTGGAGAAACACAAAGGAAAGCCAAGCGAGCGCGGGCGTCCGTGCCCGACGCCGGCGGTTTGTTCTCTCGACCAATCTTTGAGCTGTCCATTGAGCCTTGCATACAGAGATTCAGATGCTGCAGCGCATGAAAAACTTGCAGCTTGCCAAGAAACCCGCAAAGCCGACGACCCTCTCAATCCAGGACGTGGCCGGGACGTCTTCAGATAGTTCTGACGACGACGACGAAGAAGAAGACGAAAGTACAAGGGAAGAGAGCGCGTCCACGTCGTCGAGCAGCGCCAGTTCCGTGACGGTGCGCTTTATACTCGTTGCAATCTCACACCCTGATTTCATCCCTCTAGCCGCCCCGGCATGGGAGGGGAAAGACACGCCCGTGGACGTCTGCGTTTGTGCTGCCCGTCGACCCGGGCGCTCTCCTTCCCCCATCCGCAGGCGCTCTCCCCCCGCCTTTCACCCTCGAGGCACGTCCCCATCGTTTTCCGCGTCCGTTGCTCTGACGATTCGCTTTTCAGGGTGTCGTCGAGGACAAGCCCTCCGAGCGTGAAGAGACCGGCGTCGCTGGGCCAAACCGCAGTCCGCTGACGCCTCGCAATCTCAAGGACGGTGCGCGGCTTCGACCTGTCGGAGCGCAGTGCTTATATGCTAACTCACTGTTCCAGCGCGCGCCGGCTCCGCTTCACCTTCTGGCTTTGGTGCTCGCGTTTCATTGTTCCCGGATCGCTCCCCCACTCAAAGTTCTCCGTCCGACTGCCCTTCGAGCCCGGCGTCTCTCGTCTCGTCTTTCAAGGAGAATTTGCTTCTCGGGTGATCTTCGTTCTGGCCCTTGGTTCCTGCAAGGCTTCCGTCTCCACATCCCTCAATTGTTCTTATCGGCACAAATCTCCCCCTCCGCATCGCGCCTTGTATGTTCCTCCCTTGTGATACCTCTTTTTTCATCGTCTGTACACTATACACAAAACTTGTAATCTGTAATCTCTTGTTTGTATATTTTTTGCGACGATACGCGTGTACATTACAAGTGTCATGTACCATTTCCAAATCTGAAATTCCTCTTCGATCTATGGCTGCGGTACTATCTTCTTGAGGGGTACGGAATGGGCGACCCTTGTTTTCCGTTCCTCCCACCAATCTGAAATCCTCTGACGGAGGCCAAGTGTCTGCACATGAGGCTCTAGTATCTTCACGACCCCAGTGCGATTCGCCCTCATCGCGACATCCACAGCGGTCTCGCCCAGCTATGTCGACTGGTCCTGCTCCGAACCGCAGGAGGAGCTCGACAGAAGGCTCCGCCAGCTCTGCACTTCCTTTTCTACAAGTATAGTGAAGGTGTATGTCCCAGGCGAAAAGGTTTCCGTTGTGGTCTGTGGCTCCGAGCAAGGTCCAGCGCTGTAACGTCGACGAAGCGGCAGCAGAAGAACAAAGAAAATCGGACGAGGCAAGGAGCTGAGCTGCAAGAGCACAAATCTTGCACCTACTGATACAAGGCTCCATACATTGTACATCGATAGCAAAGCGCAAAAGCGAATGAGACAACATTACATAAAAACCCTTCCCTCACGTTCGAATAAAATTCCCAACGATCATGCTCGGGATCCCCCACTTGTCCCGCCGGATCGTAAACGAAAAGCAGCAATTTATGAATTCGCCCTCTTCCTGCGGAGTCGGCTGGGGCTGGTCCGCCGCAGCCTTGGCGACTTCGGACGCAGCGTTGGGCATGGCGCTGGAGGACGGCAGTATGGGCTTGTACCGCAGAACGCACGACGTGAGCACAGCCTTCTGAGAAGAGTCGAATGCGACGTGGCCATATTTCTATCGCTCGTTAGAGTGCATTACGCATGCATACGATGGGCATGTAACGCACCTCCCAGTAGTTGACCGCGCTCTCCTCCGCCATGAGCTCGTAAATGCAGAGCCGGCCGTTGCGCATGTCTTCGCCGCGCACGCCGACGAGCTCGCTGAACTCGCGGTTGCCCTTGTAGATCTCGCCGGTGCGGCGCCAGAGGCACGCCGGGACACCCATGGCGGAGAACACGCGGTCGTAGTCGAGAAGCAGCCGCTCGAAGGCTTCTTCTATGAATACGAGGTCCTGCGGCGTGTGAGCTTCGTGTCCAAAAACAAGAATGGAACGCATACAATATCCCGCAAACTCTGCGCCACGGCACGGAATTTGGGGCGGAGGACAGAAAGCGGCTGCAAGATCTGTTGTTTCGATTCTTGCGAGACGCTGGAAACGGTGAATCGCAATTCAAAATATCGACGCAGCAACGCACTTGCGGTCCATCCATCGACTGAGCCGAGCGTAGCCCTTGACGTAATTGTAGGGCTTCAGCAGGCCCGCCTCGTATTTGCTGCGAATGACCCTGTTGAGCCGCTCGTCGCGCGAGCCGGATTCCTGGTCCGCTGCGGTGAGGAGGAAGCGCTCCGTCTTCGTCGCCGCGGTGATGACCGCGGGCGCGGCTGGCGGAGGGCGTGGAGGGGGGATGTGCGACAGTGTCGGCGCGGGCCCGAAGCGCGAGAAGCCGGCGGACGCGGACGCCATGAGTGACTGGGCCTGCGGGGGTCCAGTGAAGAACGAGCCGTCGTCGAGGGTCTCGAGAAAGTCGCTGCGAATGCGGGGTTAAGTACCTGGCAAGGGGAGCGAAGATCGCGGACGTACGTGAGAACGGAGAACTCGTTCCCCAGTGTTTCAGGCTGGTAAAAATACGGTGCTTTCCCCCACTGCGTCTGTTGAGATGCAGAGGTCGAGGCGGCGAATGTGCTGGTTGTAGCTCCGTCGAAGGAAGATGATGATGCGGGGGGAGCAGACGACTTTTCAGCCGTTTTTGAACGTCGCTCATCGTGGCACAAATGGCCGATCTCACGCTTGATGCTACGGCGTGGTGAGGGACCCGTGTGGAGAGAAGGGCGTCATAACTTACCACCGTTGACAAGGACGACCCTCGTCGCATGTCATATGGCTTCGGCGGCAATACAGGCATGCATGGTTCACTTTGCGACGCTTGGAGCCTTTTCTTGAGTCTTCTGGGTCCTGCGTCGGGGCTTGACTCTGCGGTGGCTGCGCCGTCACAGCTGTATTAGGCGTAGATGAAGAAGAGCCACTAGGAGCCGAGGGGTAGTTCTGGGCAAATCCATCCATTTGGTGGTGAGGGACTTGAGCGGTAATAAATAACTCTCAAGATGCAGCGCCGAAAGTCAGAGCATAAAAAGCGATCGAGAGGAAAATGCAGCGGTAGATTGAGGCGACCCAGAGAGTTTTGGATCCACCGGAGGAGCCAGACGCTTTGTCAGCCCGTTGCAAGGCGGACTTGGAGGGAGGATTGAGGGAGGAGGAGAAGACCGGGGAAGCCGATGGCAGTACGATTAAACAGGTACAAACTTGGGGGTCAGCCATTTATTTTCGTTACTTATTTCCGATTTTTCGCACTGCAGTGGCTCGCACGGCATTCATCTACGTTCGAACTCATTTCAAGCTGCGTCCTAGTTTTCGAAGATGTGGTAGGCGGCCATAAGGCCGAAACGTCCGATTTCGTGAGGGAGACAACCCTAACTTCAAGTAAAACTTTGTACGGAAGAGTGAGCGGTATGTTCTTCCAACGGCCAAAGTTTTGAAAAATGGAGCCCATGCAAGCAGCAGAAGCCACTTCTCCTGGCAAGTCTCTGACGATAAGTATAACAAAGTCAATCAGAAATCAAGCATTTAACAGCTGTCCAGAAAACTGGAGCCACAAAGGAGGGCAGAAACTGGAAGACATAGAACACTCGTGGGAGACTTCACGCTGGCTGCGGCTGGCAGGTCAGCGCTTGCCTTCTTTCCCGATGGGTTTCAATCTCTTGCCTAAGTTCGACACCGAATTCCGGTCCAGAAGTGGATCCAACAGTCAACAGTAGGAGCACCGAACTCGCAGCAGGTACAATCGAATATAAGCACAGGTGGTGGGGTGCAAACGAGGTGGCAGCCACGTTCAAGCAGTATTGCGATTTGAAGTATACCACGTCGGCGACTCGGTGGGATCAGTCGGAAGCGAGGATAACGCGATCGGGGAGGCAAACTCTCGAGCCCAGGTGTTCAGGAGTCAAGAGCCCGAGACGCGACTTGTCTGTGCACTGACTGAAGGGAGCGATGCGGCAAGCAAGGACGGAAGAGCTTGGAAGAGAAAGTACGGTAGTAAACTAGCCGACGGCGATGCGATAAAGCAAGTACAAGCATGTTTGTACGTGCTTGATCCGAATGCCTTCGGCATTCGGCATTCCTCCTCCTTCTTCCCACCATGGCCATGGACGGTCCTGACGTTCCTGTTGAGCGATTCGAGACTACGCAGCTGGGAATGTACACGGTGGTGGATGATATTGCGGAGGGCACCTTTGGGAAGGTCAAGAGTGCGTCGTCATTCTTCCAGTTGGTTCACTTGATTTCCGAACTCGCAGATTAGTGGCCATTCACACCGTTACCGGGCATAAAGTGGCCATGAAGTTCTTATCCAAGGCCATAATCCATCGCGACAGGATGAAGGCCAGGGTCCGACGGGAATTCGAATACATGCGCCTGTTAAGGCACCCGCACATTATTAAGCTGTGAAGACGTTCATGTTTTCGCTTGCTTCGAACCTTGCGCTGACGCATTGCGTACAGATACGAGGTCATCTCCACGCCGACGGACATTATTTTCGTTCTCGAATACGCGGAGGGCGAATTGTTCAATTACATCGTCCAAAACGGCCGTCTAAGCGAAGACGTGGGACGACGCTTTTTCCAGCAGATTATGGCCGGGATAGAATACTCGCACCGTCTCAAGATCGTGCATCGCGACCTCAAGCCCGAGAATATCCTTCTTGACGAATACCTTAACGTCAAAATTGCGGACTTCGGCCTGTCGAACGAGACCGTTGACGGGGAATTCCTGGCTACAAGCTGTGGAAGCCCAAATTATGCCGCCCCAGAAGTCATCAAGGGGCTCAAATACTCGGGGCCGGAGATAGATGTCTGGAGCTCCGGTATTATCTTGTACGTCCTCTTGTGTGGGAAGCTTCCGTTTGAAGACGAAGTCATCGGCTCGCTGTTCGACAAGATTGCTCGTTAGTCCTCTTTTGAACTATATTTTCCGTGCCCTGATTCAGTGGCAGATGTACGATACGACCCGCCGACACACTTGAGCCCTCATGCCCAGAATCTGATCAAGTCCATGCTAGTCGCTGACCCCACGAAACGGATAACTGTGCCGCAAATAATGCAGCATCCTTTCGTGGCCGTCAAACTACCGCGCTATCTCACACCATTACCACCGATACCCGGCCCTGTGGTCGGGACTCTTAGCTCCCTTGTCAGCGCCCCGGCAGTACCGCTCGACTTTGAATTCGTCGAAGGGCTGGGGCGCATCGATGATGAGGTGGTCGACGAGTTGGTGTCTCGCCTCATCGGGACAGACAAGGAAGAGATTATGCATAGTCTTCGGAGAAACGACGGGATTCGGGGCAACCAGGTCAAGGTTGCGTACATGCTGCTGAAGGACAAGAAGCGGGTCGGGAAAGACCGTAAGTGTGGCATCCTTTTGCCCGCTTTCCTTTCCCTGACCCAGCCTTCTTCAGTTGCCATCTTCGCCGAACAGGAGCGAGACGCCGAACTGGCGACAATGGATGTAAGTCGTTTACTTTCATTGCCCTTCCCTTCATTAATCTTCCTAGCCCCGGAACGTGCTTTCTCCGAATGCCCTATCGCCTGGCGGTAGCGATTTGGATGAAAACCCTTTCGAAGCCGAATTCGGCGAGGAAGAAGAGGGGCAGGAACCGGAAGACGGGTTCGACGACGACGTTCCTGAGGACGATCCCAACGCGCCTTCGAACGTCGCCATCTTAAACTCGTCTCTTCGGAAAGCGGAGCCGACACCAACCGGCCGCGCCAACAGTCGACGGCCGCCGAAGACTGCACGGTGGCATTTCGGTATCCGGAGTCGCAGCTCACCAATGGAGGTGATGCTGGAGATCTACAAGACGCTGCTGAGCATGGGGATGGAGTGGAAGGAGAAGAAGAACCTGGGATGCCTCGGACGGACTCCTACGGGTCGGGACGATTATACCGATGAACGATCCGATGATAATATGCGCGCTGCGGCCGGCATATTCTCCATCGAGACGCGGGCGAAAGTGCAGGACATCGTGGTACGTATCTCATGCCCTCACCGACCACCTAATTTCACCCTTCGTCCGCAGGTCCTCATGAACATAAATCTGTATAAAGTAGACGAGCAGAATTACCTGGTAGACTTCCAGCATAAGAAGTCATACCGCGCGTCGACAGCGCCGGACGCTGGAAAATTCGACCCTGCTCCGCGGGACAATGGGCCGGGCGACGGCGACTCGATCTCGATGACTGGTTCATCTGGTCGCTCGCTGATTGAAAACGGACTGGCTGCGGATGAGACGGTCATGTCGCCGTTTGTGTTCATGGATCTAGCGACAAGGCTGATTCTGGAGTTGGCTGGTCAATAGTGGCGGCCATTGTAGGAGAGGAGCGCTGTGTTGCATGCTTACTTAGCCATGTATTCGTATAATCTAACTGATTCTGGATGTATCCTTTTCGCGGGTCTCGAGCGACTTACAAATCTTTTCCAGAATCCATTGTGGGTCCAAGTGGGAGTGATTGAAAAAACAACAACAACCTTGCTTCGTACCAAAATGGCGCAGCTCTCTGACCTTCCTCCAGAACTCATACTGCATGTTGTTTCTTTCTTGCCTCTTCGAGTTCTTGATCCTGAGAGCTGTCCGACCGAGAGCAACTTGTATGCAGACACTCGACGCATACAAGTCCCCGACCTCTCCTCCATTAATGCCCTCTTTCAGACAAGTATCGCCCTACATAGCACTCTTAACCAGACCCTTTATGACCTCTGTGCAAGCGTCGAGGCTCTCGGCAGCCGGGCTCTCCTCTTCAGTGCCACACATCAACAGGAAACCGCTGTCGAACAACTTGTGGCTGTTGGGGTCAGTCTGGACACCGAATTTATCTTCGAACGCCACCAATGCGGAATCCTTCACATTACAGCAAGCATGGGACTCGAGGCGATGGTCGCCAAAGTCTTGCAATTGTACGGGAACGACATGCCGGCGTGGGTGTACAGACGCGACGGCATTCCGCGTCACTCGATGCACGACCGTGCGACGGCCTTGGACTATGCAGCACGCAAGGGCCACATGGATATCGTCAAGCTCCTCGCTCCCATCCCCATCACGCCGCCCGGATTGCGCAGAAAGTACTTGAGCGTCGCCCTCCTCGAAGCCGCGAACAGAGGCAATGTCCCGATATCCAAATATTTGATATCGGAGGGCGCAGACGTCCATTTTATCGACAACACGGTAGATCTAGTTGGTCCTGCGCTGCACGTTGCCACGTACACATTAAGACCATCCAAAAACCTCGGGGTGGTACAGCTCCTCCTCGCATCCGGGGCCGAACCAAATCTCCCCGGCGGGAATAACACTGGCATCCCCTTGCACAACGCCGCGTTTTCGCACAACCTCGATATCGTTCGAGCACTCCTCACCGGAGGTGCAAACATCAATATCCGGGACCGCGAAGGCCGCAACGTCCTCGCATATTGCAGAAGCGTCGAGGTACTCCGCTTCTGTCTCCAGCGCGGCGCAGACCCGAATGCCGCCGATCACAGGGGAGAGACACCTCTGCACTACGCTTGTAGGAAAGGAAGTGCGGAGCTGGCAGAGCCTTCCGTACAACTCCTGCTTCAATTCGGAGCAGGTCCAGTCGACAGAGCTGACCAGATGGGCGAGACCGCTGTGGATGTCGCGATGAGAGCGAATCGCACTGAGGTCGTGAAGATACTGGAGCCCCATGTGCAGACACTTGGTCTCCGTCAGAGGATTTCAGATTGGTGGGCGGAACGGAAAACAAGGGTCGCCCATTCCGTACCGCTCAAGAGGATCACTGTAGTACCGCAGCCCTAGATCGAAGAGGAATTTCAGATTTGGAAATGGTACATAACATTCGTGATGTGCATGCGTATCGTCGTAAAAATATACAAAGAGATTATAGATTACGAGTTTTGTGTATAATGTACAGATGATGAAAAGGTTTCACAAGCGAGAAAGACACATCTGGAGGCCGAAGAGAACGGAATCGAGGGATGCGGAGATGGAAGAATTGCGCGGACCAGAACCAGAACCAAGTGAGTCACCCCAGAAGCAGATTTTCCTTGAAGGAGTAGACAAGAGACGCCGGACTCAAAGGGCAGTCGGGCGGAGAACTTTGAGCGGGGGAGCGATCCGGGAACAATGAAACGCGAGCATGTAAGACAGAGGGTGAAACGGAGCCAGAGCGCACTGGAACAGTGAGTCAGCAAACAAGCACTGCGCTCCGACAGGTCGACGACGCGCACCGTCTTTGAGATTGCGAGGCGTCAGCGGACTGCGGTGTGACCCAGCGACACCGGTCTCTTGACGCTCGGAGGGCTTGTCCTCGACGGCGCGCGCGGTGCCCTGGAAAGAGAATCGTCAGAACAACGCAAGCGGAAGATGACGGGGCCGTGCCTGGGGGTTGAAAGGCGGGAGGAGAGCGCCAGCGGATGGGGGGAGGAGAGCACCTGGGTCGACGGGCAGCACAAACGCAGACATCCACGGGCGCGTCTTTCCCCTCCCATGCCGGGGCGGCTAAAGGGATGAAATCAGGGTGTGAGATTGCAACGAGTATGAAGCGCACCGTCACGGAACTGGCGCTGCTCGACGACGTGGACGCGCTCTCTTCCCTTGTACTTTCGTCTTCTTCTTCTTCGTCGTCGTCGTCAGAACTATCTGGAGACGTCCCGGCCACGTCCTGGATTGAGAGGGTCATCGGCTTTGCGGGTTTCTTGGCAAGCTGCAAGTTTTTCATGCGCTGCAGCATCTGAATCTCTGTATGCAAGGCTCAATGGACAGCTCAAAGATTGGTCGAGAGAACAAACCGCCGGCGTAGTTGGGGCCGGGCACGGACGCCCGCGCTCGCTTGGCTTTCCTTTGCGTTTCTCCAGGGCGACTGGATGAGAGGAATGATCAAAGACGAAACGAGGATGGAGTTGGTCGGGATCGCACAACTCGTTGTATGCCTTCAGCGCGACACGAATGAGAGGCACAAAGATCATGAAGACCCAGGGTATCATCTTGTCCAAGCTCCGCGTATCTTGCCACAGACCGCCTAAGAAGACCAGAAACGGGCCTCGGACCGCGGCTCCTCTACTCGCGATGGGCTGGATGCCGGGGCTCTTGACTTTGCGTAATATCTCGACGAGAACGTCCTCTCGGAGGAGACATTCTTCAACTGTCTAAAAGCCAGCGTATGAGCGATACGACAGGGAGAAAGAAGCAAAGCATTCACCTCATAATGTCCGGGTATGGAACCCGCTTCCAGCCCGCCGCAAACGTCCAAAAACGCAAGAAGGAGACAGTAGCCAAGGGAATTTCTGCCTATGATTCTGAGGCCATTCCTGACAGCGTCGACTGGAGAAATAACGGAATCCCAAGTAGAGGGTAGCAGCCACGGCAGAGGAACCTTGAAGCTAGAGTCTTTGATAGCCGTTTGTACGGCGTCCACAATCCACTTTGTGCGAGCGTTGTTTTCTTGGTTCATTGTATGGTGCGGGAGGAGGTTTCACGGGCGAGAAAAGTATCAAAGGAGGTTGCGTGGGAAGGTGGTGGGAGGAGAAGAGAACGTCGCGTGACATGCCGTATTTATCGCATCCGAGTGACAGATCAGAAATCGCAAGCCCAAAGGAGCATTTGGTGCATCTAGCCTCAGTATTTCAGCGGTTGAGGCTCGAAACAAATCTCGCTGTAGTATTTGTTGCTTCAGAATGCAGTTCGGTGGATTACCTAATAATCGATGGGTAAATCACAGGACGCGTGCGTTAGGGCCCATTTAAATCAAGGCGCCTGCGCCAATACGATGGTCAATCGGGAGGGGGAAAAAACCGGCGGGTCTACACCAAAGCCATGGGCCATGCACAGACATTTCTGAGAGATATCTTCGTGCCTCCATGGTTCAGTTGGTTAACGAGCTGCAACACAGCCACCCGATGTGGGAGACGTCCCATGGGGTGGTCGAGGGTTCGATTCCCTTTGGAGGCATCAGGGACGCTGCGGGTTGGGCCGCCCTCGATAATGTGAGGAACTCACGCGGCGTCGTGGGCCAGGCCTCGGGTCAATAAGTACAACTTGCGCCGCTGGGGTTCACTGAGTTCGCTTCATCGTTCGGCGATTGCCTCCCCCCATTAGGCATGCCTTCGGGCTTCTCTTTTGGCCTTGTTTCATCGAGTTTTCATCACTCATGATAAACGCAAACATTTTTATTTCTTCGTTACCCTTTCTTAAGCGATGGCACACAACTGCTGCAAAATACATTCACCGCAGCTCATACCCCATGTCACCGGAGAATGTTGATATTTTGGTCTTCACTCGGACTGTGGTGAGTGAAGCCTTTATTCCGGCAAGCAGAAGAAGTGAAATGCACTGCGGGTCTTACGTGTCCGGCAGATATTCCGCATCATCCAGGTGCGCTCCTTCAGCATGCGGCGGCGGAACTCCTCCCACCAATGAATGTCAATTGATGTCGACAACGGAAAGTTGAGGTGATTGAACAGACAGATACCTTACAGCCATTGTGGAAGATGGAAAAGTGCTCTATCTTCCTGCCAACGGGCAATTTTCATCTTGGTATCGGGGTTTTGAACGAGGGGCTCCAAGAGGTTCACAACCTCGGAACGGTCATGTTCCGTCGCGATATCTACGGGGGATAACCCCCACACGTCGAGCTTGTCGACAGGCCCTGCTCCAAACTGAAGAAGTAGCTCAACCGAAGCTCTGGCGAGCTCGGCGTCAGCGCTTCCGCAAGCAAAGTGCAACGGTATCTGTCCTCCCCAATCTGCAGCATTCGGGTCTGCTCCACGTCCAAGAAAGAAGCGAAGGACCTCAACAGTTCTGCACGATGCAAGAACGTTCTCCGACCGGGAACCACGAACATTGATATCTGCACCTCCATCAAGCAAGGCCTGCATCATGTCCAAGTTCCAGGCGTGAAATAGGGGAATGAATTCCGTGTTACGGATATTCGGATCTGCGCCTGATGCAAGTAGGAACTGCACTGTCGCAAGGTTGCTGGCATAGTATATCGGAGGCGCAAAGCAAGACTCGAGTTTTTCGAACAAGTCGAGATATGAGGTATTCACATATTTCGATATTTCCTGCTACCACTGACATCGTGAGGGGTACTCCTGATGAATCTCGGCTCCATCAAAGTCCGGCCCACCGAGCTCCATGTCGACAGAACTATCGCCCTGATCACTAACAGGCGGAGGGATGGGCGCCAGGAGGGTGACGATGTCCCAGTGTTTGTTTCGGGCTGCAAAGTCCAAGGGAGTCGCCTTTTTCAATGACCATGAGTATGCACATGTGGCCATATACTCTTCATACATTCCAAGCAGATCTGTGACCAAGGCCTTGAGACCTTGACCTGCTGCGACGTGGAAAATGCTGCACCGATCTTCTTGGAAGAATAAGTCCATGTCCAGACCGATTCCGACCGCAACAAGCCTTTCCACCGTACTATCGAGCTGGTTTTCGACGGCATAAAGGATGGCAGTCTCGGCCAGCCATCCGACGCTCGCACAGCGGTCGTAGAGAGTTTGGTCCAGAGTCTGATGCAATACAGCGTTTGCCTGACAAAGGGCATTAATGGAGTGGAGGTCGGGGAGCTCCGAGTCGGGATCTCCGAGTCGACGCGGTCCGACACGACGTACAGAACCAATTCTGGAGGAAGGTCATGAAACCGCGCCATGAAGGCAAGAGACAAGCATGACTGCAGCGTGACCGTGACTTTCTCCGTCTTCCAGGCGTGAATTTTCTCTTGACTTCAAAGGTCCCAAACGAGAGTAGTCCCAAGACCAGGTAAGAAAACAATTTGCCTCTGGTGGAAACCGAACACAGGACCAGGCACTAATTAATCAGGACAGCGGCTGAATCTCAAGTAAGCGTCGCTTCCTTGCTTCGCTCTCCATCCATTTGCTCGGGCGCTCGTCTGTTTCTGCCATTCTGGCCTCAACATCAATATCCGTACTGTCTCGGAAATCATAGGGGAATAAATATCCTATCTAAAGGAGCAAAACGTCGACTTCGGCGAACCTGAGACTTTGTGGAGTCATCCAGTCATCCGCCACTTGCCCGCTCCCATTATGCAAATGGCCACACCCCGCTGGAAGGCAGCGCTCGAGAAAGCTCTCGCGACACACAGAAAGTCAACTGGTATGCACGAATGTGACTAGGAGAACGGCGGTGCCCTCAAGCAGCCTGATACCCCCATAGTTATCCAACTGGCGTCAATCGACCCCGCGACGCCGATTCCCCACGTCCGCTCCCTTATCTTCCGCGGTTTCGTGTCCACCACAGACGACCCTTCTGATCCCTTGCTGCTTGCGACGACTGGTTAGTGGATACCGGGCCCTGCTTGAATTATGAACTTACGAAGCGCACGAAGATATTCGAACTCCCAAGACGGCACAGCTGATTGCGAACCCGCACGTTCAGATCGTTTGGTGGATCGACGGGAGCCAGGAGCAGTATCGCATTGCGGGCAAGGCGCACGTCGTGCCCGCCCCAGGGCACACGCTCCACAAGCACTTCGTGCACACTGTCGGCGCACTCAGCGGGGGACAAAACTTCGATTGGGAAGCGAAACGCCTCGCGGTGTTCAAAGGCATGAGCCCAGTCATGAAGGCCAGCTGGTGTCGGCCTGTGCCCGGCAGCCGGCTCGAGGGCGGAGAGGAGGAAACGAAAAAATGGCCGCGCGAGCTCGAGGAACCGAAGCCCGGCGACGAGGAGGGCAAGCGGCTCTGGGAGATGTCGCTTTCGAACTTTGCCTTGGTCGTCATCGAGCCGCAGGACGTCGACTACGTGGAACTGGTCCCTATCCCGAATCGGAGAACCAGGTTCTGGCGAGCAGGCGGCATCTGGAATGAAGAAGCATTGGTGCCCTGAACACCATGTACGCCCCGGTCTCTCTCTTTCCCCCTGCTTTGGAGTAAACCTGTAATACACGAGAGTACATTTTGTTTTTCTATGCCGACAACAGGTAGTATGTACATAGTTTGTAGGTGCATACACACAGCGATTTAGTAGATAGCAAACAAGACAGGACTATAAATCAGAGCGAGGCAATAGCAATGGTATAAAGATATCCACCATCCGAGGCTGGAACTGTGGTCGTACAGATGGTCGCGGTCAGGACTTGACCTTCTTGCTGTCGCCATTGGTCTCCTCGTCCTCCGGTGCAACATCTTCAATGGAGCGCTTCTTGGAGGCGACGACAGGCTCTTTGGCGGGGGGCGCCTCGACGTATTCGTCGTCGTCGTCTTCATCGTCTTCATCCTCCTCCTCTTCAACAACGGGCGCGTTGGGCTATTCAAACCTTAGAACAAAGCACATATAACACTGCGAAGACATACGTTGCCCAACAGAAGAGCGGTCAGCCCGGAATTGGCCTAGGAAAGTTAGCTTCATCCGAAACACCTGCGCTGGGCTTACAGGTGGGGCTTCCTCGTCGTCTTCGTCCTGATACACACTCGTGAGTCGATGCGCAAGTACGAAAAACGGTGACCAACCTCGCCCTCCTCCCCCTCGTACTCCTCCTCGTACTCGTCGCTCTCCTCCCCCTCGTCCTCAGCGGCATCATGCTCCGCTACGTCCTCCGGTTCCTCCACCGCTGCATTGTCGGCCACGGGCGAATCAGCGTCATCCTCGCGCGGACCGGCCATCTGGGTGTGTGGGTCTAGGAGGGCTTGGTAGCTCGCTGGCAAACGGCGGCTTTTGGACGGTTTGGACGCCGATTACAGCATCGAACGTTGTTCCCTTTTTGGCTTGCGAGAATTTTCTTTCGGCTCGAGCCGCTCGGCTCCCATTCCTACGGCGACAGAAAGCACGGCTGACAAGTGGGTTGTCTGGTCTTTTATTTAATGTCCTCCATCTGTCTAGGAGGACATTTTCAGACCCATGAAGTTTAATCTCGACAAGATATCGAGGCTGCAGCTTACTTAGGAAAAGCCGACTACTTATTAGTAAAGAGGTGAACTGACTTTCACGAATGAATGTGTGCTATGTTTTTTTAGTTCCATTTCTATTTGTGGGGGGAAGCATCTGCATCCTTGGGCGCTTGTAAGCACTGTAAATATTCCACATCCTAGACAATGAGCGCACGGAACCCTTCCTGGAACTGTGCCGCAAACGACTCCACCACGGCCTCGTCGATCGACGCCTCACCCCATGCTAGCGAAATACTGCCCGCGCCGGTCGGGTCCGCAAGCACATTCACCTTGAGCGCTGCTCCGACCACGAGGTCCGACTGCGCAAACACCATGCGCCCCACGCGCCACCGCCCTCCATCGTCCAGAGCCACACGCCCCGCATTCGAGATCTCGAACGTCGCCCCGCGCTTCCCGCCGAGCATGCCGCGGAAGTACGCGTCGACGTGCCCAAAGAGGAGGTAGAGCATCCCGAGCTGCTCGCGCGCGGCGGTCTTCTGCACGCGCAGGTCGGCCGCGTAGCGCGCGGCGGCGGGCCACTGGAACGCGGGGTGCACGGGCGGGAAGGTGGTGTGGCCGGAGACGTAGTCGCAGATGATCGTGGGCGGCGCGCGCGCGACGTCGCGTAGCGATATGGCGACGGTCGCAGAGAGCTTCGTGTATTGCGGGACGTGGGGCGGGACGAAGCGCGAGAGGACGGCCGCGGTGAGGACGTAGATGGCGGAGGTCACGGTCGCATTGTGCGCACGGCACGTCTTGGCGAATGCGGCCATTTCGTCACTGGTAAATGCCACGAGTTTGACGTGGGGGATGAACCCGGGGGCTTTGGACACGGGATTTGCGGTCCATGCAGTGTAGCCGGGCTTCCAAGAGGCGGGGGCAAAGAGGGAGAACACCTCGGCTACGATTTTGCGCAAGGAGGGCCAGATATTGGTCGCAGCTTCTATCGGAGGCAACAGCGAGAGCGATTGCGGTACTGCAACATGCGGAGAGTCACCTCCGACGGCACCATCCTGAAGAGCGGGTAGGAGGGACCGATGGAAGGCCACACCGCTGAGCCCGTCGCCAATGCCGTGGTGGTACGCCAGGATGACAGTGCCGTCATTGAGCACCTCGACGCGCCATAGCGGCAGCTCTGCATCGGTGTTAAAACGCGTCGAAATCTGTCGTTGAATGGCGGCCTCCAGCGTGGAGTCGTCCTGGTCCGAGAAGTGTACCACGAGGGGCAACTCTATCCTCTCGAGCCTGACGAAGGACGGCTTCGAGTCCTGGGGTCCCAGTTTTACAGATAGCACTGGGTGCATTTCGACGACTTTTCTCAGAGCAGGGAATAGATGCTCCCTGGTGAGCCTGGACCCATCTGCACAGATGTATCTTGCGGAAACCACCACACAGGAATCGAGCCCGAGAGAATTTCGAGTGATGTGGTAGGATTCAAAGAGTCCTGCTGCAATTAGTCCTGCCCCAAAACATATGTATGAAACTCACCAGGTGCTCGCAAGGGAGAGGCAGACATGGCTTTTGGCTGCGCAGCTCGCCTTCAAAGCATTTCAAGTACTATGTACCGACAGGTACCGACGGCTGCACGGACCACGGCCGTTTGCCGCCGTTAGTAACGTGAACCGATCTTACGAGCCACCCGGATGTCATCGGATGCCTAGTGGGGTTAACAGACTCTGCATCTCGGCCAACAAATCCGACTTGAGACAGTCCAGTCCAAAGAATAATTGTCGATGCAGGAGGCCTGGAGGAGGGACGAGCATGGTAGTGGCGGAGTGAAAGCGGTCAACGACGGCAGGGTGGACCTCCTTGATCGGGCTCAATTTTGTGAGACTGCCGGCGAATGGTCACTTGATATGGCTTTCTCTGCTCTAATAACTTCTTTCCGACTTAGAATCCCTTTGAGCTAGCAGAATTCGTAGGGTGTTATTGCGATTCCTGGGCTGAGTGCAACATTCATTTAAATTTGACATAGTATGTGCAGCAGGGTCAATCTATTACTGGATGGAGGCCGGTTATTCGACGGAGATCTTCACAGGGATGTTGGGGGCGCTTTCACGCTCGCCCACTACATAAGGCTGCAAGCTGGAGCACATCATATGACCGAGTTTCGCGCCAGTGTCCGCGAATTTGAGCGTCTTGACGAACGTCATCAGGACGATCTTGAACTGGAAGATCCCTAAGCAAACCCATGAGTGCGACTGGAAACAACGAATGATATGGTATACCAAGACGATATCCAACACAGTTGCGTGGGCCTAGAAAAGACGGGGATGAGAATCAGATGTGCTGCGGGGGCTGGTGGGAGCCTGACCTTCGCTGAACGTCAAAATATTTCCCCAGCCGTGAGACAGCAGCTCGGGGTGCGGGTGGGGCTCAAACCACCGTTCAGGCCGGAAGTTCATGGGATCGCCCCAGGTTGCGTCCAGACGGTTAATGGCGATGATGGGAAGAACAATAATCTGGCCTTTCTTGATGGGAAGGGCTGTAATGGTGCGGCCGTCGGGAGTCGTGATGGGTGTTTGGAGAGGGAGAACGTCGTCGCGCATAGCGACCCGTTCCATATAGGGAAGCGCCGGGAACATGCGAAGCCTGCAAAATTTTAGGAATCGCTTTGGTTTAAAGAGGAGCACCTACGCTTCCTTAGTGACAGCATCCAAGTATGGAAGATCAGTCGCGATACTGTCGTATGTCGGGTCGCCGGATAAAGTCATTATTTCTTCCCGGAGTTTTTCCTGTATGTCGGGGCGCTTCCCGAGCTCCCACAGAGTGTACGCTAACGTCTGTCCAGTGGTTTCGTGACCGGCCATCAAGAACATCGTTATCTGGAGAGACGTCAGAGGAGACCGCAATCGATAGCCCGTAAGCCCTACGTGATCCATAAGCTCCTGCTTGGTAATCTTTCCCTGCGCGTTGGCCTTGACTGCAAAATAAAAATTTAGAACAGTGTCCTAAGTATTGACATTCTGCTGACCAAGAAGAGACATCAAATCTTTGCTCTTCAAGCTTGCCGGATCTTCAGCATCGTTGGCGCGATTGACGAGTTCTTTTGCGATACCTTGCTGAATAGTGAGTTTGACGATACTTTGACCGCGGTTGGATTTGATGGGAAGATAGTTCAGCCACGGGAAACGGCGAAGCATAACGATGCCCTGAATTCAAGCAGTTGCAGAAAGGTGCATTATCATATAATGTAATGAGCTCACAAGGAAACCTTTCCACTGCATCCCGATGTTGACCATGCGACGCCAGGCCTGCAGGATCGTTTGAGATTCTTCACTGAGCCCCAGCTTGAAATCGTGATCAAAGGCGACACGGCCGGTTATGTCAAGACTGTATGTCGTTCAGTCAGCCTCCTAGCATAGCGCCAGCGACAATATCCTTACGTTGTCCTTCCCGTGAGATCCATAGCATTGAAGACCTGATTGCCACCGTTGGCCGAAATCATTTGTTCAGCATGATTGCGGACCTGAAGCACGCATTAGTATATTGCTGCGGGGGATTCAAAGTAATTATACATACATCTTCAGCGGCAGCATAAATCTGGGGTGTCATCGCTTTGATGCTCTCAGGTGACAGAGAGGGAGCGACAAGCCCACGCATCCGTTTGTGCTCGGAAGCACCTGCGGCGCAAGTCAATTTTTGTCCGATGTTGTGCAGCACAAACAGTACCCTCAACCCATCCCAGACTGCGGCCAAGAAGACGCTCGATGCGGGGACGGACTACCACACTATGATCTGCGAGAAGTCAGCATTAGATGCGTAGGTTGTAAAGCAACACGTACGGTAGTCGTATATGTGAGTTTGCAGGATATGGGTGCAGGCCTTTGTGTCCGCTACGAGGAGCTAGGATTTGATAAGAGAAGGATGCAAGAAGTCGGACATGATCATACGATAGGAGGATGCTATCGACAGCAGGATTAAGAAGAAGTCTGTGAAAGAAGCCATGTGCACGCACGAAGAAAGCTCCACGAATTTTGGCCACGAATCCATAGGTGTTGAGCCATTTGGTGTACGAGACACCAACATCGTTTTCGAAGACCTCCCTATCGTGGCCCCAAAGCCACGATTTCTGGGGCTAGAAGCACATTCAGTAGAGGAGCTGTTAGCTTAGAATCACAACTTACAGGCATCGGAACATCCGCCAGGGAGTCGCGACCGAGTCTCAAGAGGACATAACCGAGAGATACAGCTCCGAGTCCGACAGCGATGGGAAGCCGGGCGCTGTCACTGCTGGCGTATTGCGAAATTTGCTCGATGAGAGACATATCGATCAGTGGCCAGGAAAACGTCGGGGAAGCATCGAGTCTTATGTATTCGCCTTTCCGCAGACGGTGTAGGGACATCTCGGCATATTCATCTGCTCCATTCGGCAGCTTGACGGATTGGAATCGAATGCGGCCTCCACAGCTGGATCGAATGCGGCAGCCAGATGCACCTAGCCTTTTGTATGGAGATCGAGAGCATGGCGATAGATACAAAGAGCTGGCTGCGGTTTGTATCTGAAAAAAAAACCGCAACGTAAGTGGAGGCTTGACGAGGGCCAAACGAGGGCAGCGCAACGAGGTGGGAAAATCGCGAAGGGTCACGGTCTCGTGATGTCCCGTGATGCAGTGTGACTTCAGTCACCTTGCCTCTTCCGTTATCGCATGTCTTCCGGCCGTTGTAGACGCAGGCTAGTATATCCACGATGATTCCCACTAAGATGCTCGCTTCTCGCTGGCTCCGATCTAGCAATGAACTCCCTCGATAGCATTGCAGTTCTTTTCGCCGCACTGTCTGTGTTGGTCCTGTTTCGTCGTCAACAATGGCGAGCTCGGTCCAAAGGCTATCCTTTACCACCTGGGCCACCGAGTAGACCTCTTATCGGCAACATTCTGAATGTCTCTCCCAAGTGAGTTTTGTGAATGCGTTTGCGACTCGTTGTTCATTCGTGCTTCAAGGCGCCCTTGGTTCAAACTCATGGAATACAAGGAGCAATATGGTCCGTAGAATTCCGCTGGACACCACCTTGTCTTACCATGCTCCTCATAGGCGATCTTGTATTCTTCCACGGGCTTGGAAATAATATCCTCGCGGTGAATTCTCTGGAGGCTGTCTCTGACCTCCTTGACAAACGGGGCAAGTCAAGACTCCTTGCACGTCGCGGTACCTGACCTACAGATCCATAGGCAATATTTATTCGCATCGGCCAGAGTTTACTGTCGTAGGAGAGTTGATGGCTCTGGGACAAAGCATGCCCCTGCTGCCCTACGGCAATGAGTGGAGGGCCCACAGAAAACTCGCACATGTACGTTTTAGTCGGGAGTAATCGCTTACAAACTCTGACTGCAGTCTCCAGGTCGCGCTCAGTCAAAACGCTGTCAAGCAGTATCATGAATTGCAGGAGGATTTAGCCGCCCTCCTGAATAAAGCTATGCTAGACCGGCCGGACGATTTCTTCGCACATGTGAGAACGTGAGTGCCTGAGCGCCAATCTTGGTTCGACTATTGATTGCGAATACCAGCGCTGCGCAGCGCATCATCCTCACTGTTACGTATGGGCTTTCGGTCGACGCGGCGGACAACAAGGCACGTTCGTTTCGCCGCTGCAAGTCGAAACCAGTTAACATTCTGAGTCAGTATATAACACAAGCCGAGGAGACTATGGATATCATTGGAAAGGCCACGGTGCCTGGCGCATACTTTGCTGATTTATTGCCGTTCCGTGCGCACTTTCACTTTCGCATATTCATCTTCTTACGATTATCCAGTGAAACATCTCCCTTCGTGGCTTCCCTTCCAAAAAGAGGCCGTCCATGGGAAGTCTATGATCCACGAGCTCGTTACGGAGCCTTACGAGCATGTCAAACGCGACATGGCTAGTTACTGTTCCTTCGAGTCCACAGCTCCCTTCTGACATTTTTCCAGACTGCCGGTGAAGCCAGACCGTCTCTCACGCAACAGCTGTTGTCATCTGAGGAGGCTGAAACTATCGGCGACTACGAACACAAAATCAAGGTACGGTGGTACCATTAGTGCCTAGAATGAGTTATAACGACTCGTACAGTGGACTGCCGGCGCCGTACGTTCCTTGCGATTTTTCACGCCTCTTCCAACTCACTTTATCAACCATCAGATGTACGGTGCGGGAGGCGAGACCACCTACAGCACGGTTTTGATTTTCATTATGTTGATGGTGAGTCTCGAACAGCGCCAGGTGTTCGCGCTCTGACCAGGTTTTGTCAAGGCTATGCACCCCAATATTCAAAGCCGCGTTCAGGAGGAAGTTGACCGGGTTGTGGGCAAGGACCGCCTACCGGTCATCGCAGACCGTCCTGAGATGCCTTTCCTCAACGCTGTGATCAAAGAAACTATGCGATGGCATCCAGTCCTCCCTTTGAGTGAGTCGTTCATAAACCTTCGACGGAAACAACATCTCATCACCCGAAGGCATTGCTCGGCGGACTGACAAAGACGACGTCTACGCGGGCAAGTTTATTCCGAAAGGCACATTGGTGTTGCCAAACGCTTGGTACGTTGCGCGCCGTTGAAACCACCCGTCTCTAATCGCTCCGCTACCAGGGCCATAGCTCTGGAGCCCGATGGCAAATACGACCCGACTGCATTCATTCCCGACCGCTTCCTCGACCCCGAAATCCACCCCATCGATCCTAACCTGTGGGCCTTTGGCTTTGGGCGCAGGTGAGCGAACTTGAATCAGTCTCTCTCTCCCTTCTCACGCCATTCAGGATCTGCCCGGGACAACACCTAGCGCAGAATTCGCTGTTTATCCTCATGTCTAACCTTGCGTCGGCGTTCAACATCGAACCGCCTCTGGATGGGAAAGTGGAGCCGTCGTTTGGACCTAGTCTTGTTAGGTTCGTTGCTGTTTGCTCATACGGACGTGTAACTGACGAGCAACAGCTACCCAGAGGCATTCAAATGCCGAATCACGCCCCGCTCGGCGGCGAAGGCAGCGTTGGTAGAGTTGCGCGCTGTTCAATGCCACATTTAGATAGCTGCTTCACCCCTGTTAGTCTGGGCAAACCAGTTTGAATCGAGTTTTGAGAGTTTGAACCAAAAAGGTTGAACATTGTAGAGGTTTCTTTGGTTTTTGATGGGATCAAAGCGGCCTCCATTCTGCCACAATGCCACGGCGCGTCCTGGCGCGTCATTCTTGCCCGCCATCCAACCGTCGTCTCTCTGGCCATTTCTTGGAAGCTACCATGAGATAACATCCGGCGAAAGCTCTATCTCTCCCGGTTACACCCATTCGTAATGCCCACAAAGTCTTCGAATTTCTGAGGACTAGGAAACCAAGATTGTTGGCTGTTTCTCCAGAGTCTACGTCCTTTTCTCAAGCCAAGAAACAGCGCCGTGATATCGTGCGGTCCGGTGTATCCATGCGCCGCAGTGGATCGAAAACCACTTGCGGCTCTGTCAAACCGTATTCCCAGCGGCACCGCGTCATTTTTGGATCAATCTTGTCAAACACTTCGCGGCCAATCTCGGTCGATGCCAAAACAGTCTGGGTGAAAGCAATCCGAGATAAAAATTATTGCGCTGGGTAAAAAAAAAATCGGAGTATCTACAGCATCCTTACTGAAGCACTCCTCTTGAACCCATTATTTCGCTCCCCTTTCGCTTGACTCGTTGTCCTCGGTAATCTCGACAATGACAAGCTCATGGCATGCGGTTACACACGGTTCCTTGTTGCCCGCACTATCGCGTGCGGCAGACATGCTTCGTTGTCGCCAACAACTTGCCGTCTTGTAATCGGCCATTCTGAGCGGATCTCCATCTAGACTCCGGAATACAGATACGTACCGGCGTCCCAATGACTCTGCGGCAAATCCTGCATATTAGGCCGCTCGGTACTGTGATTTACGAGGTTCTGTCCTTGTATCATGTTGACTTCGAAGTTATCGGCCACTCCACTTCAGGCCGGCGCTATGAGTGCTCTCGACATCCTGAAATATCACCTTCACACTCTTCTGCTTTTCACCTGGACCGACTACAAGGCAAGCTATATTGAACTTTCTAAAAGGACGGTCTGCTAAAGGTCTTGTCTTCAAGACAATATTTCTTCCGGTCGTGAGTGTCTACTCCCTCGCGTTTCAAATTGCCTACTGAGTGTCTCCATGCGTAGACCGTGTTTGCGTGTGCCACCGCTCCAGTTTTATCGCTATCCAAATTTTTGCAGGGTGAAGCTTGGATCTGGCTTCATCTACTCATGTGCAACGTCTCCAACCAGGCGTACGGCGAGGAGGAGGATATGATCAATCGCCCCTGGCGACCCATCCCCTCCAAGCGTGTCACGAAGCAGCAGGTTCGGATACTGCGCTGGACCACAGTGTTCCTTTGTCTTCTGCTCTCGGCTTTCCACGGTCCCGAGGTGGTCTACGCATCCCTCGGTCTTTTCCTCACCACGTTTCTATACGACGAAGCTGGCCTAGCGGCCCATGTCATTGGAAAGAACTTTTGCAACATTGGAGGTAATTAGTTCCGTTCCTCCGAGTTCTCCTCGTTGTGCGCCCAATTTGACTCGATTCGTTAAAGGGTACACAACATTTGAGCTGGGGGCCACAATAATCATGGGTGCGTCCGCCAGTGACATAGTTGCGCAGATTACTGATTAACCAAAGGTGATAACCGCCTGGATCTTGTATCTCTGGCGGCGGTTGCCCTCAGCGGAATACTCATTTTCACGACAATCCAAGCGCAAGATTTCCCCGACGTCGAGGGAGACGCGGCGCTTGGACGCATCACGTTCCCAATCTACGCACCGGAGGGATCGCGTTTGTTCACCCTGATCGTCATGATTCTCTGGCCAATAGTTCTGGCGCACCACTGGGACATCGGGCGCGTGAGCGCTTCGGCGTTCCTCGCTCTAGGAGCGTACGTTGGCTGGCGTTACTATCACTGGCGCACCCGCGACGCTGACAGGGTTAGTGATTTTCGCATTCGTTATCGATAGTTGCTTACTGTCAATGTCCATTATAGAAATCATACCTCATCTTCAACGTGAGACGTTTCCCCTTTCTGATTGGCCGTGTTCATACGCTGACTTTTGCCCTTAGGGATGGCTTATGTTCGCACATATTCTTCCCCTCCACGCGAGAATGGGGGCATTTTTCATCTGAGTGCTGCTGTTTTCGAAGGCGACTTTAGAGCACGATTACATAGACTATGTTGTATGCATTCCCAAACTGAAAGCGAAAGCGGACTTGTACCTCGGCTGCCCTCTAGGTCGTCGTCGCATCTGGTTTATAGCAAGCGTTCGCAGCTCGCCAGGGCCACGATAACACTTCGAGGTCTCGTATCTCCACGGAATCGGCTTACTGTCTTTTTTTGTCTCTGGGCACGTTGAATGCATCGAGTGCGGCAACCCCATTGAGTTGCGAACACTTTGAATATAATAAAAATACTTTTCCATTCCGTTGAGCAACACGACGCCCATGTCCACCTACACCCCTCCTGCAAACCCGAGTCCTACTCATCAGGCCTTTCTGGCATGGGTAGACGCCGTCCAATCGAATGATCATGCAACTATCCTGGCGTGTTACGACGACTCTGCGAACGTTAGCGTTCAGGTGCTCCCCGCCTCAATAGGCCTACCGAAGGTCAGTTATATCCGATGTATCGAGAACCAGAATCCGAGGTTGCATTCAGATGGACAAGGCCGCCTATTCCGACCTCTTCCGCAAAAGTCTAGCCAACTTCAAGTATATAAAGGTATGTTGTTGCTTTTTTCCTCGTTGAAACATTTCTAAGGGACGCCACCCAGATGACTCTCTACGAAATCATCGAGGCAGGCTCAGCTTTCACTGTGCATGCCGCTTCGGAGGGCGAATCTGTTTCCGGGACGCCGTGGAAGAATGAATACATCTTCATCATTCACTTTACCCCGCCGAGCGACGGATGTCTGCCTAAAATTGTATCATTCAAAGAGTTCGTAGACTCGGCCGCGGTGCAGAAGTTTTATGCAGAGGACGCGGCTAAAGCGGCGCCCGTTAGTTAAAGGGGTTTTACTTATCCGTATACATCGTACCGTTGAATAGCACATAGTTGCCAGTGATCTCTTCCGCCCTGGATTTTAGACGGTGAACCCGAGGTCCATGTCGGCACACTCGGTGAGGAGCAGCACGGTACGGCCAAGACTCTGTTGTTGCGTACACACACCTCTTACTACCTGGTGCCTCTCCTCCACGTAATCGGACGCGCCGTCGCAGTTGGAATCAGAGCTCGAGGATTACCGTAATACACCGGACTTGCACCGCACACAGTATAGTCCGTTTTGGCGGGTGTATGCACGGAACCAGTAGGGCGAGAATAGATCGAGCACGGAAATTGGATGCCAGTGGTCAGGCTGAAGCATGGAATTGCGCCCCCCGCTGAGAGGAAGGAGGAAGTTGGAAGGAAGAGCAGTCTCGGAACGCAGTCAACAAGGATCAACAACTTACTCATCCAACGACCCAATTTCGGTAATTATTCACTGTGCTGCGGTCCGAAATGTACTGCTTTGTCCGAGGAAGGTAAGGAGCTACAAGAAGGTTCGGGGGAAACTCAATGCCTCTAGGAAAGCAACAAGGGGAGTCATAAAAGGTGGATATCGACTTCAATCTGCAGGTGGATCCCGTCGGCTTAAGGCATCAACACTGTATCAGCTCACTAGCAGCCTGATAGATCTGTAACGACTGTAATCCAGTAGTTACTTGTACACGGTGAAAAAATGTTGGCTGAATTTATACGTAGATGTTGTGCATTAACTTGTCTCCGCACACCGGATCCCGTGCTCTATCCCAAGGTACCTGAAAAAGTTCGTTACTGCGTTAACCATCACGGGCTTTGTACTGTGTATTTTTTTTTTTGGAAGAGGACACTTGTCCGTCTGCCACAACTCCAGACAGCACTGAGTGGAGTGACATCGTACGCCTTGCGCATTGGAGTGACCAGCCCGGGGTCCGCTTTGCTGCGACAGTGGGGCACGGTGCATATCAAAATGATATACACCTGGAAGCACGGACCCGGCTTCTTCGTCTTAGAAAGGACAAAGGTGACACTGCTATGACCTCTGTGGTACTTTTGTTTTCCGGGCCAGAAACAGAAGTACCAGAGGTCAGTGTCACCTTTGTTTCAGTACAAAGACCACGCATTCAGTGCATATGGTCTTGCCACCGGTGCAAGCTTCCTAGAGTTGGGGTAGACACTGAGCGCGGACATGGCGCGCCGTGTGCGCACCAGGAAAGCACCAATTGCCCACTGTGTGTGGCAAAGTGTGCGTCTGGTTACACACACAGCGCTAAATGTCCGCACGAATCGTCTACCCCAGCCCTGAACGCAATAGCTGCCGTTATCAGCGGGCTCGCATTCGGGAGGCGTGCGGGCTGGCACGATCTCCGGGCCAGCACCCGCCGCCAGGACGCAATGGACACATCGCAGCGGCACGCGGGGCTACGCGTCGTCGGGGCGACTCAGCTGCAGGTCACGAACACGATCATGCCCTGAGCCAGTGCCACACGCGCCAACTCCCGGCTCGCCTCTCCCGAGGTCGCTGCGCAAATCCGTCGCCAACAGTGAACGCGCTCGAAGCCGTGCGACGGCTGCAAAGTATGCTCGCCCTTCTTGAACGCGCGATCGGCGTTGGCACCGAATCCGCGCATATATCGTGCGACTTGGTCCTAGTCGTGCTCCTCATCGCGACGGGGGAATAGGGGAAGAGAAAATGGATGTGGGCAGTTTTTCTGTGTGCTGTCGAGCCGTTTCGGCGCGTAGCACGGTGTTCGTGGTGGTGGATAACATGGAACGCGGCAAAGACCTGGAAACAGGACGTATATCAGCAAAGGTAGGAGTAAGTAGGAGGGTGTGATGCGGCCGATGGGGAAAGCGTCACACGCTGGGTACGGGCAATTAGCCTTCGGTTCCTCCACGAACGAATTGGCAAGACCAACTCCCAGTGCATGTGTTCAGGTTCATGAGGGTAAGGAGCAAAAGCAAGAGTGACTCTCGCAAGAGGCACCCATCCTGGGAATTTTATACACGAGGTCGATTTTGGGTGTAAATCGACCTCAGGAGTTCATATCTGACCACCAAAAGTTCACCGGATGACTGGTTCTTGAGATAGGAGACATTTTCTGTGAAAAAAATAAAAATAAAAATTCGATTTTTTTCTGGACAGCACGGATGATTTCGCACAACTTTCGGAAAAAGTCGCCGCTGAAACCCCCCCAACCCTATGTCACTGATTGTGACAAAATTACTATAAATGGAGCGTCACGCACCTTATATAGTAAGACCATAAAAGGTCCCATAACTCCACAACGGCTGATCATTTCTGTGTAATTCAACCAGATATCGTCTTTTGGACATGTTTCGCACCCGAAATCGACATTGTGTATAAAATTCCCGGGATGGGTGCCTCTTGGACTCTCGTTGACATCGCATCGCCGCTGTCAAGATGCATTGATCGGCAGTTTCTTTCCTCCCTCGACACTTGCTTTACACTAATACTCTCCTACTCTCCTTCGTTGGGCGGGTTCCACCACATTGTCTCTCTCAAGGACAGCACAGGACAATGTCGAGTGAAAGCGGCAGCGAGAACCATGCTCCAGGCGGTAGCGGCGACTCGGAGACGCCCATGTCTCCAGTCTATGGTAACGGCAACGGCGCTCAAACGTCTCTCAAGTCCCGGTCCAAGCGCTCTCTCCATGCACACCATCCAGTGGGCGATTTATCTGAGCGCCGGCCAATCGACAAATTTCGCTTGGCGGTCAACAAAATCATGACCATGAAGCGTAGCACGACCATCATTGCCGCCTTTGGCGCCGGCGCAGAGCCTGGGATCGACCCCCGGCGCGCGTCCATGGAATTTCAGTACCGAAATGTGCACAAGGTGCGATTTAACCCCCTCAATTCAATCAATCTATGCACCAATATATCGTCCAGGAGTGCGTGATTGAGGTCGTGGATTATTCTGCGGTCTCCACCAGCTTCACCAATATGCGCAACTCCGAATTTGTGGATTGGTGTGGCAGCCCAAAGAGCAAGCGTCAGCCGTGGGTCAAAGTTCGCTGGATAAATATCACAGGTGTCAGCTGGGATGTCATCAAGGCCCTGTCCCTGAAGCATGGTGCCTCATGTTATGCGCTCTTCACCAACTACGCTGACTGTACTTTTCAGAGCTGCACCCGCTAGCTTTGGAGGATGTGCTGCATACTCGACCAGATAACCTATCCAAGGCCGACTACTTCTTGCACCATCTTTTCCTCCGGGTTCTGATCCACGATGTCGACGAGGACTCGTCCTCGACGGTCGTCGAAGACGAACTGGCATTGGATCCCTCTGCCTCGGAGAATGTGCGTCAGAATACCTTTTGTAAACTCGGCGCTTATCGTTCCTGTAGACTGTGCGGCAGCGCAGGATCGAGGAAGCGAAACTAGCAGCGTTGAAGCAGGTTGGCACATTCTTCTTTCCAAAGTGATCCTGGTCATCATCTCCACACAGGGCACCCTCAGAGTTTCGGTCTCGCCGATGTTTGTGTTCTTGTTCCGCGACGGCACCGTCATCACTATAACCCAGCACGCGCCTGCAGACTTGCTGCTCCCCATCAGCGATCGTCTGCGGCGCGCCGACACGATCCTGCGGACCTCTGCGGACCCCAGTCTACTCGTCCAGAGCTTCCTCGGCCTCGGTACGTCTTACTTCTCTTTTACTACCCGTCTTACACTTTGCCTAGTCGTGGACAAGGCGGTGCAGGTCATCGACGCGTACCACGACCAGATTTCCAGCATCGAGCACCAGATTCTCATCAAGCCGAAACCCAGCACCGTCCGCAAGCGTACGTCGTCCTTCTGTCCGCTGTTTGCCTATTCATCTTGTGTACAGTGCACATCGTCTCCGGCGACCTTGTTCTTCACAAACGTACCCTCGAGCCAATCAAGACCCTCGTATACGGGCTGCGGCGGTACGACGTCGACCGGTGCGCCGCGCTGGTGGATGACTCGGACCCGAAAATGAAGGGTGTCCCTATCGTCGGCTTCATGAGCCACAAGAGCAAAATCTACCTCGTACGTACTATCCCGCCCCCCATGTGTGGCGCTGACGCGCCGCAGGCGGATGTATTCGACCACACGGAGTACATCCTCAGCACGTTGGACATGATCGCCGGCATCGGCGAGAGTCTCACCGACTACAGCTTCAATGTGTGTTCTTTCCATCTCTCACTTTGTCCGCGCCGCTCACGTGGAATGGTGCTCCAGATGGCGTCGTACTCGATGAATGACACGATGTACGTTTCTCGCTCTCTACGGGTTGAATTTCTCACTCAGCCCCGCCGTAGGCGCTTGCTCACGATGATTACGATTATCTGCCTTCCCCTCACCTTCGTCTCCGGATACTTCGTGCGTTTTCTCTCGTCAGCGTCTCACTTGCCGTACATACTCACCGCGCATAGGGTATGAACTTCGAGACCGAGGTATGGGCCAACAATGGTCAGAGCGATATCCTGTGAGTCCTCCTACCGATAGCTCCGTACGTCTCCGCAGTCCGCTACTTACCACCGCCCCCTCGCAGATTCTGGATCATCGCGCTCCCGTGTATCGCCGTCATCTCGCCGCTGTTCATCATCCCGGACCTCAAGCGGATGTGGCACTACATACAGACCCGCAGGCTGCTCAAGGTACGCGCGCGCATTCATCCTTCCTAAAGACTTGAAATTAATCAAATGTCTGGTGTAGGGCTTCAGATAGCTTGCACGTTGCGAGGTGGGGGACGCGGTGTTGCTTTGTTTTGTGCTTTGCCGAGGTATCGTATACCATCATGAGGATAATTTTGCTAGTAGTGGAGTCTGAATACATTCGTTACGGATCCATCGGACTGCTAGTGAGCTGATACAGTGCTTATTTCTGAAGGCGACGGGTTCAGGCGGCTCATTGGTCCCACTTTCATGCACAAAATGCGTCGTACGGGAGCTCAGAAGGTAAAAGCCACCCTTTTCCGCTGCTCTTGTCGCTTTCCTAGAGACATTGAGTTTCTCTCGAGTCTTCCTGCAGCTCCTTACATACCTTCCTCAGACAAGGCAGTACATCTCAGACCGCAGCAACAGTGAATAATTGCCAGAATTGGGTCGCTGGATGAGTTTGTTGATCCTTGTTGACGACGTCAGACTCCTCTCTTCCTTCTTCCTTCTTCCTCTCAGCGTGGGCCATGCCTCAGCTTGACCACCGTCACCCAAACCGCGCGCCTTGATCCTGTTCCCGTCCTATTGGCGCCGCGCATACGAGAACTGGAGCTTAAACTCGGTCTCGAGTCTCGAGTCTCCATAATCTACCCGGTCTCCGACTCTTCACTCGACAAAACGGACTGCTCTATATGCAATGTACGCAATCCTCGGGCTCTGGATCCAGACCGATGGCGACGGCGCGTCCAATTACAAAGCGGCTCAGAGTCGGCGCGGGAACAAGAGGTATGTACGCAGCACCTCTTTGCAATCGCCGTCTTGTCGTCCGTACCCAGCTGTACCCAGCGGGTGTGCGGACATCGACGCAACTTACTGCACGAATTACGCTCTCCCCATGCCGCATCACGCCCTCCTCCTCCTATCTTGCTGATATACGCCCTCTTTCTAGGTCTTTGCCGCGTTCTAGTTGTCCACAGCCCCCACGAACGCCGCGCTACGGTAGAGAACACCAGGTGTGCATACGCGCATACCCCTCTTTTCCCGTCGTGATGCGTGGTGCGCCGACCAGGACCAAGCCGCACCGGCCAGCCTGAGGCCGTGTGCTACGCCTCTGCGCATTCGCGATATATGCGCGCCCGCGTCGATCGCGCGCTCGAGAGGGGCGAGCATACTTTGCACCCGTCGCAGCACGGCTTCGAGCGCGTTCACTGTCGACGTCGGATTGGATTTGCGACCTCGAGAGAGGCGGAGCCGAGACTTGGCGCGCATGGCTCAGGTCGTGACCTGCAGCTAAGTCGCCCTGACTTCCGCCTGCGCTCCGACACTGGGTATTATAGCCCCGCGTGTCGCTGCGATGTCCAGAGCGTCCAGGCGGCGGGTGCTGACCTGGAGATCGTGCCAGCCCGCACGCTTCCCGAATGCTGGCCCGTTAATAACCTCAGTTATTGCGTTCAGGGTTGGGGTAGACGTTTCGCGCGGACATTTGGCGTTGTGTGTGTAAACTGGAAGCACACTTTGCCGCCCACAGTGGTCAATGGTGCTTTCCTAGTGCGCACACGGCGCCCCATGTCCGCGCTCAGTGTCTACCCCAGCTTTGAACCCTAGGGAGCTTGCACTGGTGGCAAGACCACATGCACTGAATGCATGGTCTTTGTGCTGAAACACTGACCTGTGGTACTTCTGTTTTCTGGCCGGAAAACAAAAGTACCACAGCGGTCATGACAGTATCACCTTTGTCCTTTCTAAGACGGGGAAACCGGGTCCTTCCTATATCATTTTGATATGCACCGTTCTCTGCCCGCACTGGCGCAGCAAAGCGGACCCCGGGCTGGTCAGCCCGACGCGCAGGCGGACATGTGTCTTCTTAAAAGGACATTACACAGTACAACACCCCTGATGGTTAATACAGGGGATCGCGCAGGGATTTCGTGCGCGGAGGACAGGTTCATGCACCAAATGGACGTATAAATTCAGCCCACATCTGTTCACTGGGGGCAAGTAAACTACTTAGATAGATTATAATCAAATATTGTTTACCCCCTCCTCAACCACCCAGCTCATCCTAGGATCGCCATCGCACACCTCGTCCAGCATCCTTGCATCATGAAACACCACCGCCGGCGTCAACACGCCCCTCTTCAACTTTTCACCCCCCTTGGCCTCCAGCCGTGCCATGGCTAGCGCGCACTTCACGATGATGAGCGGCGTGACAACGTACCCGACCTCCCCGCCGTCGATGCGGGCTTTCATCAACACGTCTGGGCGCGAGAACGCCGAGCGCGCGACGGCGTCAGAGGAGAAGCCTATAGCGTTATAAGTATGGCGGCGTGGAAGCGGAACTGCTACGCACCCTTGCCGTAGAATGTCTGCGAGAACGTGGTGTGCGCGCGTCTAGAAGGCTGTCAGGTGCTTGGCGTTATTCCGGGAAGACGACGACATACTGCTCGGCGGAGGGTCCCGCCTTCGACGCGATGCCGTTCGTGAACAGCTTCGGATGCTTGAGCAGCAACGCGCGTCCCCACGGGCGCGCGACCAGCCACTTGAACACCGCAAAGTACACTTTGAAAACGAGAAAGGTGTAGAGGGTCGGGAGGACCATGTACGCGGAGAAGTGCACCGAGGGCGACTTAGGCCCCTCGGGATTGAGGAACGGCTCGATGTACTGCGACATGTTCACCACCACGGGATCTATGCAGATAAGACGATGGCTTTCGGTAGGTGCTGCTTGCTTACCGGCCGTCATATACGGTATCAAGTAGCCTTTCACGCGGGGGTCTTGCATGGCGCCAAACCGCCCCACACGGGGTTTGGGCGGTGGCGGGCCTGTGGGCTTGGGCGCAGGCCGGATGCCGGACAGCTCTCGACGAATATTGATCAGTTCCGCGTGGCCTCCGCCGAAACCGTACACCGCCGAGTCGAACGTCGTGCTATGGACTACAGAGGTGTCCAGACAGATGTTTTGCGCGATAGAGGTGAGCTTACCACCGAATTTTTGGGTACTTTGCATACGGAAGAACATTTCGATGGACGAAGGTACGGCTCCTTTTTCCGCGAAGGCGCGTTTGATTTTCAGGACACCGAGGTCGCAGGGGACTGAATCGAATGCCTGAACAAATATTTAAGCAATATGGATATCAGCAGAAAGGCGGCCGTACTGCTGCATTAACGATGGTTACTCCCGCTTTGGCCGCCTTGTCGTGGTATTTCAGATGCATGCGCTCGATGAATTCCGGTTCACCTGTAGGCACTCAAAGATCAACACGGTTCGCAACGCAAAATGAGAATAATGACCGCAAATATCGAGATAGTTGGCGTGCCCTGCGATGCAAGCTCGGACGACAGGTTCGCCGACCAGGCGGAAGGGGCCAACGCAGTTTATTACCGCTGTGACTGTCAGAACGCAGTGGAACTCAACAATAGAGAAAAACCTTTAGCTTGACGCGCCATCTCCACCAGTAGATTTTCGTCCGAGATATCCGCAACCAGCACCTCCGGAGTCGGCGCCAGCTTCCCCTCCAGGCTCCTCTGACGTACTTTCAGTGAAGAGGCATTGCGACCCGCTATTGCCCAGCTGAAAGCTGCAGGAAGTGCTTTGCAGGTAGCGATCTCTTCTAATATGAAACCTGCAGTATGGCCCGTGGCGCCGAAGACGACCAAGTCAAACATGGACGCTGAGAAGCGCCGGAAGCATGTTTTGTCGGATATTTGTGGTACTTTGAGTTGACAGCGTCCGCTCAGGATACGGGCGTGGGAACTATGGTCTAAACTTGGATTCACGCTTGTTTTTGACTTTCATGGTTGACAGGGAAAGAAGTTGGTTGCTTCGAAGGATTACCTAGTTTGTCTTCAGTTCCTCAAACCGAATCATTAACCGGGTCTCCTCCTCGCCCGCTGAGAACCATGAATCCTCGCCAGGCCACTTAACATAATGATGCCTTGATCTTGGACGGCCGCAGACTTGAAAAATCCTACAAAGCGCGATTTTTGCATCGCAGCCCACTGAAATGGCTTCTGCATTCGTGCCACCACCCTGCGAACTCACTCCCCAAGCGGCGAGCAGCCCCACGTTTAGACTACCGCCGCTCGATGGGACCTGCACTGTTCCAGAGCTCTTCGAATACAACGCGCAGCACAGTCCGGAGCACCCCATCTTCACTTTTGTCGACCAAACAAACGAAACTGTGTCGGTTACCTACAGGCGGATGTGGAACGCGATCCGCAGAGTCGCCTCGACTGTCCGGAGTCATGTGGAGCCTTTTCAAGCTCGATATGACCAGCAGGAGCGCCCTATCGGATGTGGCCCCACTGTCGGGATATTGGCTGCCGCTGGTGAGTAACACCGCTCGTACGACGCGTGTTTACCGACTCCCCGCCGCCAGATAGCATCACGTACAGCGTGTTAATGCTAGCCATAATGCGGCTGGGCTTTATCGCGTTCCCTCTGTCCACCAGGAACTCTGCATCAGGCCTTGCGCATCTAATTCAACAGACTCATGTTATCCAACTATACGTTAGTTCCGATCCGGCCATGCAGCGTCTCGGCCGCGAAACGGTAGATGCGCTTATAAAGGACGGGTATGCCGTGCAGTTGCTGCATATCGATATATTCGATCCTCAAGATACCGGTGTGCCGCCAGAGATGGAGTTCCCGAAGCTGGAGCTGGACAACTTGGTCTGTATATATCATTCGTCAGGTAGTTGTGGTCCTTCAAACCGTTCCGGCCGTATTTAATGTCGAATCCCAGGCTCCTCGTCTTTTCCGAAGCCTATTTCATTCAGCAATAGCATGCTTTTACACTTGGCGATGGTTCCGTGTAAGCGTATCTCCCGTCTTAAACATCGGACTCTAATACGCGTCCCAGTCTTCGGAGAAGTGGATCTCTGTGGTGTGGTTGTCGGCATGCACGTTGCTCCTATATTCCGTAGGTGCGATAGTTCAGTTTGTTCGTTAGCTCATTATGATTACAAGATGCGATGGGTTTATCCAACCTAACATGGCCCGCAACGTCCGGAATGATAATCGGGGTCTTCAGGCCGTCCTCCCCTCCGGTGGCCCCGACACCAAAGAACTACCTTGACGGCATCATTGCCACGGAGAGCAAGATACTCTTGTGTGTTCCGTCGTTCGTTGAAGTGCGTACATCATGCAACAAGTACCAATATCGCGGCTGAAATTCACTTCTAGGCTTGGTTCACCGACGAGACCGCGATACCTGCGCTCAAGTCGCTTCGTGCCATTGTACGCCCATCATTACTCATTTTCACAATTCTTATAATCCCCACTAGCTCTACGCTGGTGCTCCTCTGAACAAGTCAATCGGTGACCGACTGATCAAGATGGGCGTCGCTCTCTTCCCAAGCTACGGCTCGTGAGTTTTATGCTATTTTATTTCCTTATGTCGACTGGATATCGACGAGCATGCAGAACAGAAACAGGCGCTTTAAACAAATTTATCCCATCTGCCCTGCCTGCTCTAGACGAGTGGGAGTACTTCCAAACCTCCCCCCACCTCGATGTGCGGATGTTGCCTCAACCTGGCTACGACGATGTCGTTGAGATTGCCGTTACTGTACGCTCGGTCTTTTTTTTTGTGTGCATATCGTCTCATTCCAATGGGCAATCATAGCATACGCCCTACTTCAAGCCGAACGTGATCAATTATAATTGGCCGGAGTGCGAGGGCTATCGAACAGGAGACCTGCTTCAGCGCCACCCGACGGACCCAACGCGGTGGCGAGTATTTGGCCGTGCGGACGACCAGATACTGCTAGTTACGGGGGAGAAGGTATCCGTGTCCTTTATTCCCCATCATGGATCCAGCTCGCTTACCTTCGTTGCTAGACGAATCCGATTCCGCTAGGTTCGTTTTGTTTTCTGCCTTACAGTCATGTGCTGAGACAATCTCGGGGCAGAGGCGATCCTTCTCGAGGATGAAGCTATAGCCGGCGCTGTGATGTTTGGCACCGGTCACCCCGAGAATGGCGTAATAATTGAGCCCAAGAATGAGCTTGTGTTCGATCTCGCGGACTTGGATAAACTTGTTGAATTTCGATTGAAAATATGGCAAGTTTTCTCCCCCTTATTGAAAATGGCTGGCATTCTGATCCTGATCAGGCCTTCTGTCGAAAGACTTAATCGATTCGCACCTGCGCATTCAAGGATTCTCAAAGAGGCACGCGGAGCTCGTTTATTTATCTGAGCGAATGCCATCTTACGTTGATCCAGATGATTCTCGTCGCCAGCTCTTCTAAACCTTTTGAGTACACGGCCAAAGGCACGGCCAAACGACAGGCGGTCCTAAAATTATATTCACCCGAGATCGACAATCTGTACGATACAGCAAACGTTTGGCAATCCGACATCCCTCTGCCATCGAGTTGGTCAACGGAGGGGAATTTGGATTTCGTGCGTGCTGCCGTGACCAGGGCTGTCGGTGCAAATCTGGACGACGACGTGGACGTGTTTCAGTACGGATGCGACAGGTGAGCACGCCGCTTGCGGTACTATGTTGATAATCACGGTGCGATAGTCTGCAAGCAACCCATATCCGGCGGGCGGTAGCCTCCTTGCTGCAGAAGTCGCTAAACATTACGCCGTCTCGGGTGCCGCAAAGCCTAGTATACGACCACCCCACCATAACTTCGCTGGCCAACGTCATCGCTCAGCTCCGACTGCCTAGCCAGAATACCAACTCGCGCGTGGAGGCGATATCACGCATGGAGGCCATGCTGGACAAGTATAGTGACGCATTTTATGTGCGCCCTGACGGGGGGGTTCAGGATCAACTGAACCGTGGGAAAGGTGGGACTGTGCTCGCAACAGGAACGACCGGCCGCCTAGGGTGCCACGTCTTGGCGCAGCTTTTGAAGAACCAGTCGATCGACAAAGTATACGCGCTTAACCGGGACTCCGAAGGGGACATGGCTGACCGTCAACGAGCGGCGTTTGGGGTGTGCGGACTGGATTCGTCTCTCCTCGAGTCCCCGAAGCTATGTCTTCAGTCCGCCAATTTCGCTGACCCCCATCTTGGCCTCGACGAAAAGTTCTATCAAGAGGTGGGCAGCTACACATTTGATAGACTCAATTTAATGCTTCGTAGCTCATTAAATCCGTAACTGGCATCATCCACATCGGTAAGGCGTAATTTGGGCTTTTGTAGATATAACTCGAACTTTTTCCCAGCATGGCAGGTCAACTTCAAAATGTCACTGGCTTCTTTCGAACCGTTGGTCGCCGGAGTCCGAAACCTCATTGACTTGGCGCTAGCTTCACCGCTGCCTACACGACCAAGTATTCTGTTCACAAGTTCAATTTCTGTGTTCTCGAGTGCGTCAGCGTATTTCGCATTTTGTTGACTCGCTCAGCCCCCCCTGTAGATCAACCGGCCTCCCCCATAAAAGAGTTGGCAGTCAGCGACCCGGAGGTCGCATTGGGCATAGGGTATGGAGAGAGCAAGTGGGTTGCCGAAAACCTGCTTCTCCGTGCTTCCGAATATACCGGCTTGCGAACGCACATCGTTCGAGTTGGGCAGCTCTGCGGCGATTCGGTAATCGGGGCTTGGAACGAGAATGAGTGGCTGCCTGCATTAGTCCGAGGCGCCCAGATCCTCGGCGCGGTGCCCCAAACGGACGAAGTACGTCTTGCGCAACGTTTAATTCCGTCTGGAGTTCACAGGGCTTAGGAAATTTCCTGGATCCCACTGGACGTGGCCGCATCTGTCCTTCTTGACATCAGTGCCAACGGGGCCACCGACGGTGTTTTCCACCTCGTCCACCCAAGCCCTGCTCATTGGTCAACTTTCAGCAATACCGCGGCCAAGACTCTCGGCGTCCCGTCCATACCCTACAGGCCCTGGGTGGACATGCTCCAGAGAGCTGGGGCGACCGATCCAAGAGTGGTGCATTCTAATCCCGCTCTAAGGTTGGTTGATTTTTTCGTGAATTATAGAGGGGCGCCGCTCCTAAGCACAGAGCGAACCCTGAGTATTTCTCCGACTCTTCGAATCACAAAACAGCTCACAGGAGAGGATGTTGAGAGGTGGATTCTGAACTGGAGGAAAACTGGGTTTTTGAGTCAATAGCTGGTATTGTCTTCGAACTACGTTATCTTGGAACGTAGTCGACATAATACCGCTGCTTCTGTACTTGGCCACGGAAGGCAGTCGCTTGTGATTCGAAGTAGCGGTGCGAATTTCGACGTCTGGCATGACTCGAGGCTCAGCTTCTTTCCCACAGTTCGAACACACTGTAGAAAGAAGATTGCGATATCAAAGTGAGCGAAAGACAGCCACAGAGAATCGCAGAGACTGACGGACATAAGCGGGATGGTTATAGCTCGGAGACTTTCTGGGCACCGCCACCACCACGATGACGTAACATTCCCACGGTTGGATTTCAACAACTCTACTGCCCGTTTCCCCCCCGGAGGTCCAGCGTGAAATCCAACATCCACAACAATCGGAGTTTCCTTCTGGTCGATGTCTCCTATTCCTCGGGCTCGAGTCGATCTCTCCTCGTTTTCTCCTCGTTTTCTCAATTCGATTCATGCGCCAGCACAGCCTCAATGTTACAACAAGGTTCTCTCAGGCTGGCTTTCGTCTTCCGTCTAGTAATCTTCTGTGATCTTAAAATTAAGGCTTACCGGCAAACGACTCAACTTTCTGGTGGGGAGATACAAATCTATGATCATTCTCACTCCACCGGCGGCGCGATGAACAGGGGGTATACATCGATCATCTAATGATAAAACAAGCAGCGCGGCAGCAGAAGCGTCATCCCTTCTCGTTCTATATGCGCAACGATGGTTGCTGGATTCTGCCGCAGTCTTCGGCTGTGTGCATAGGATGAGTCGGAATGACGTTTGAAGCACATTTCAACCTTGTCGGAAGAAGCAAAAATCGGAACTTTTGCGCAGGAATTCAGTGCAGTGGTGTCCGTGCTGAGGAATTATATTGCACGTGCCGCCAATGTTATCCGCATCGTAGACCTGTATTGCTCCGTGGTGAGTTACGGGTTGACGTTTCTCCCTAATCATACCTCCTTTCAGCTCTCCCAGGCCCATTTGGCCAAACCCTGTTTCACGGTCTGCTTCTAACCACCTATCCAATCTCTGTTTGATTTTCCTCCCGGCCGGTGTCTCACCGGCAGCATAACTTGCTCGAATATCGACCCACCGCGACTTCGCGAACCGCATGCAAAGAAAATGTTCCGCATCCGAGCTTACAAAAGTAGTGCACGTGACCAACCCGCGGCAATGTCGCCGTCTTGCGTGCTAGCACAATGCTTACCAGTGAGCTGAAGATACGCACCACTTGGGAACTCGAGGTAGATCTGCCGTGCTACTCGGTCATTCTTAAGCCACGGAGAAACGGGTGAGTTTTATTCCCAATTTATTCCGATACTATTCAACTTGCTGCGGGCGGTGGTGCACCAGCATGGCCGTGGCCGTTTTGCCGGCGTGGCGTTTCCTTTCGTCCTTGTCGCTTGCTTGTGGCGGACGTTTTCGCTGCAAAGTTCAAGCAAAGTTGGCAGTTCATTGCCATCATTGGATTATCTGGGCACTGATGACTGTCGACTGAACCCTTGTTCGTCGCATCTCACCCTGGATACCTCCTAGACCTTCTACGCCGCCAACAACCTGACCGTCAACTTGATATTCTCAGTGGGCGGACCTACGAACTCACTTGTTCTTCTTGTGACAAGTGCTCGGAGTCATTATCTCGGCCGGTTTATAATCTCGGGTTGGCTTATCATCTGGAATTATAACTTATTGCTGAATCGGGTCTCCACGTCTTCGCCGACGTAGCCATTCTAATGTAGATGGACTTATCAATTCCCAAATCTAACGACTACATTTGCTCCAGCGCAACTAATCTAGATCTATTTGCTGCTTCTGCACTCTATCGGGTCTACGTATACGCTCAATCTATGACACTCTATACTATGAATTATCTACCACCTCACCGGGAAGCGCTGCACCTGTGCTTGGTAAAATTCTTCTCGCGGGAAAAGGATTTCCTTTTGCACAGCAGCTCAGTACTCGGTGCGCCAGGACTGTAAAATCGACAAACCTGCATATAGGACAACGGTATTGTGGCTTTATGTTGTGCTTTGTGACCTCGTGCCTCATGCGGTCGTGGTCGCGTGAAAGCACGAGAGAACACGACCTGCAGGGAAACAGACGAGGACGCTTGATGGCGTGCGACTTCATGTGAAGACTCCGAGTGTAGTCATTCTTGAAATGACGGTCGCAGTCTGCATGCAAACATGGCACCCGAGGTTTAACTTTCCTGGAACCCGTGGAACAGGGACTGGGGGTATCGACGGGCGACTGGGACGGCGATGTAGTATTAGGCGTAGCGGACTGGACTGAAGGAGACGGACTCGAACAGCTTGGAGCTGAAGATGGGCTTGTCGCTTCGTCTTCGGTATGTTGAAAGAACATGGCTGATACGTGGTGAGTTTTCACGACGAGAGTGTTGCAGTATCACACACATTGACCAAAATCGTGCCCGCCGAAGGAGGACTGCGCAGGGAAGTTCTCGGCCTGGTTTCCTGCGTGCGAACCTTCGGATACGCCGCCAGATAATATGTCAGATCCTGACGAGGAATTCGGCGGTAGAAGCATTCCCGAAAGCATGTCTAGGCCTAGAGTTCAAATTTTGTCCACTCCGACGGCGAGGGTACTCACTGATGAGATTGGCATCCATGACTGGTTGGTTGCGGTACCAGGGAGGTGTAAATGCTACAATTGGAATTGAATTAGGGTCAAAATGAGCGGAAGGAACGCAGACGAACCATTGCTTTCCGGAAACTGGATTGATCCTGCATAACGCGAAAAATCTGCATGGCTGTCCGGCTCCTCAAGCATGTTATCCACCACGTTACTGTCGGATGGGCGAACATTCTCTTGGTGTGTTTGCTCATAGGTTGGCAGGGGCGGAGGCATGTCTGAAAGAATATCTACGACATCAATGAGCGCTTGCCGGTCTTCCTCGGATCATATTCACCAATGAAATTACCATGCATCGGGGGTTGATTCCCAATAAAATGCGGTGTCAATGTAGGTGTCCCTACGAGATGGAGTTAGCCCTTGGAAAATAACTGGAGGGGTGCTGCTACGCACGACTTGAGCTAGGGTTGTTGTGATGCACCGCGTCTTCCTCCCCGTCGAAAGAGGTAGAAATTGAAAGGACATTGACGCCCTTTTCGACTACGGTTTTGAAATGCACCGACAACCCAGAGAGAACCGTCGGGAATAATGTCCCTCCCTTTGACGGGCTGACGTTGAACGCTATCGCGCCGTCTCCTGGATGTATCCTCGCTTGAACGTGGAATTTCACGAATTCCTCGATGGGTAGGGTCAAAGACATGAGGAGATGCGGTCCAGGGTACAGATCCAAGAATTCTGTGAACTCAAATATGATTCTGCAATCCAGCAACTTGACGTCGTTATCCAGAATATATCAGCTCAACATTACGAAAACCCGCCGAATTCGGTGTTCCGATACCAATCTTCCCGATAGTGACGGTTTTACGCCAAGAGCCACGATGTTCATCGGAAGACCCCGGAGTTCTTGCTGGAGTTATCCACAACATTTGATTCAAGTCATTTCAGGCTGCGTATCGAGGGTCCTACGAAGTGTCGAGCCAAAGGCCTCGTCCGTTATCGCAAAAATGATTGTTCTGGAACAGGCAATATCATGATGCTTTAGCGACTCCAACGTTACTGGCATCCGTACCTCACTTCGTTGTTGAGTTGAACGGTGAAAGCCCGGTAATCATTTTTGAATCCCTGAAATCTTCCCAGAGCCCACGCTGCCAGCGGCCGATGTACCGATACCCCCAAATATATTCACCACGTAGATTAAGTTGATAAGTAGTTCTCCGAGGAGAAAATGTACCTCAGCATTTCGCATTCCTTGTTAATTCCCCACGGAGTCAAATGCGGTCCCGGTCATTTCCTTTCTGGAGATTTTCTCGTTTCACTTCTGCTGGACGTAGGTAGAGTTTTTCCGACGCATAGTCAAGTTCACATGGAGTTATCATACCGACCGCCGTGTAGCAAGGCGTCACACAATGGCCGGATGTAGGCGACTGCACCCAGGTGCAACACAGTCGGTCCTTATCAGACCAGACCTTTGGAAGAATCCCCTAGGAGCAGCCATTGAATTGAAGATTGTAGGGTTATCATCGTACAGAAGTCGGACAGAAGCGGTCGCCGATGATGGCGCCAGAAAATGAACCGTGAGAATATATATATTGTGATTTTTGCCGGGATCAAAGAACGGGATAGCCGGAGTCTGAGCAAGGCAAGCGCGAGACACCGAGACAGCTCTGATACTCAATTGTTTCTGACGTCGCGAACTTGTCGTCTACAGGTACCGATCGGCAAGGTCGGTTGTCCGCAACGGCGCAGCGAATCAGTGTCGCTGCGATGTACATTGTTCTTGTCAGGGCCCGGGCCGTGCGATTACCCAAGCGCCGCACGCAGCGCTCGCTCGAGGGTCCTTCTCCTCTTCTTTCGCTTAACTAACAAGGTACGAGTTCAACGCGTCTGTTGATAAGTCGGCAATTTAATGTACCACTGGTCCAATCTTACTGCAATAGTTTAAAAGTGAGCAGCTCTGACATTGATGCAGAAGTCGTCGGAGCTCAACTTAGAACAGTTCGTCGTGCAGAAAGTTCACATATAATTTATTATGATTAGCTAATTATGTCGTTGGAAACGACCGGATTATTAAGGAGAGTGGGCAGCTTTAATAAGATCTGCAGCACGCTCAGCAAGGTAGTAAATGGATCCTTGGGGATGCGCAGCGGGGAGGAATGGCTATAGAGATCATGGTTAGCGTTAAGACATGAAAGCGGAATACCGCCGACTGACAAATACGGAGGCATCAACGATGCGGAGACCCTTTGTACCCTTCACCGTTAAATCCGGGTTGACTACGCCACCCGCGGAGCCTACACTGGTCGCCTGATTCGTGGAGAAGAAGTGCCAGATGGTGCCCGAGAAAAGTTGGGCATAAGCCTCGAGCTCTGCGTCCGTTGTCGCATTCGCGAAGGCGCCAACGGGTTCTATGATGTAGTCGCTGAACACCTGTGCGGTAAGGAAAGACTGCGCGGCCTTCATGCCCTCGCGCATGGTAAAGACATCGAAATCGGAGTTGAGGAACGCCGGGTCAATAAGAGGCTGGACGAATGGATCGGAAGAATTGAGACGTAGACTGCCGCCTGCACCTTGGTTAGCGTGGTACATGACATGTGCGTGTGGCCAAACGTACGGGATGTTGGAGTCAGAACGACGATTCCAAAACTGAGATAGTTCCCGGGCGCAGGCGGTGTACCAAAGTCTCCGGACTGTAGAACAGTTAAGTAAGTTTGTACGTCAGGATGTAAAGTTCAACTTGCCCTAAACATGACCTCGAAATGAGGAGCCGTTGGACCACTCGACGGATCCGCGACGGTATTGAAGATGGATGCATTTCCTGGCAAGCGGTACCATCCGATTTGATTGAGGCCCACGCTGACCATAGGGCCAGTGCGTGTAGTCTCCCACTGTTGGAGTGCGTCTGCGAAGAAAGTCTGGTTCTGAGTCAACGGATCAAGAGTGTCGGTGACGGAAGCGTTGACGCTGTACGAGCCGAACAGGAAAGCTGAATTAGAAAGTCAGATGCCGGCACACCAGAAATAGAGGAAACCCGACGGTGGTCTTGCGCGTTCTTTCCCACGTCGGGGAGCTCGACGAGGGTCGGGATTCCGTGGGCGTCCAACTGATCCCGATCTCCAATTCCAGAAAGTAAAAGAATGTGCGGGCTTCCGACCGATCCTGCAGAGAGGATGACCTCCGTGGTGGCATTAATGTTGTAGTGCGGACCTGTGGTGGGTGATTAAAACTCGGGCGACGAAACAAATAGCTTCTGTACCTGCTGCCGACATGGAAATTTGGACACCGCGGAAGATGGGAGTATTGTTTACTGCGACGCCAGTTTGGATGATCTTTGTAACCTGACTGTGAAGAACGACGTCGAGGTTTTGGTGTTGTTGTAACCCAGGTTGGACATAGGAATTGGCAGAGCTAACTCGTTCGCCATTGGACACGAGGACTTTGGCCCATGCTGTAGCAAATGTTAAATATGCATAGTCGTGGATGGAGAAACGAGCTGACTGGTCCCGATCTGGTCTCCGTTGTCGTCTTCCAAAGTGAAAGGAAACTTCGTGCTTTGTTCAGCGGCCTCAACAACCCTAGAATCAAGCGATGGCGTGGTGAATCCTGTGAGAGAGATATTGAGCGGCCCGTTATGACCGTAAACGGAGGGATCCGTTTCTCCCGTCACGTTGCCTGGATGTGGATTAGATGACTTATTGTATAGGAGGAATAAAACATACGGCCATCCGCCGTCGCAACAAGCCTTTCGGTCTAACGGAAGTCAGTCCAATAGCAAAAAAAATCGTGCCCCGAAACACTGACTTTGATCATGTATGGCTCCATATTGTTCCATGACCACCCGTCATCTCCCGTAACGGCGGCGAACCGATCCCAATCATCCCTCGACGCACGGTCGTAAATCATACCATCTAGGCGCCCTTAAGTCGCAGCACACACCAAGGGACTGGTTACTCACTTATCGATGTTGAACCACCGAGAACCTTTCCGCGAGTGTAAGGGATGGAACGGTTACCAAACCCTGGTTGGTCGACGGTTGTAAAATCTGGGGAAATAAGAAGAAAGTCAGCCTGAGGGTTGGGAGACCGGGGGGGTCAGACTTACTCCAATCGTAGATGGTTTGATGTGTTGCCGACGCGAAAAAAGGTACCTGGAGATTCAGGACCCCCACGTTGCTGCCGAAAGCATCAACACTCTGTGCAGCTCTTAATGGAGGTCACGAACTCTTCTCCCGCCTCGATCAAGAGCACATTCACACCCTGTATCTCTGACAAACGGTTCGCAACAACGGCTCCTCCTGCTCCAGCTGCAAAAATAGTGAGACGTGCTCCACAGAATCGCCGGGCGTGGACTGCACCTCCGATGATCACGTAATCGTATGCTTTGTCCGTTGGTAACTGGCCCGGATCAGAATACAATGCGCCAAGAGCGAGGTTCGAGAGAAGCAGAAGAGTGACGGCAAGCGAGGGAAGAGCCATGAGGCGAGAAGTAAAGTATACAGCTCTGCCGATCCAGACTTTTACTTATACATGTTTTCATCCCCGTTCAACCAAATTGAAACACAAACTTCCCGGAGTGGACTCGGGGTCGGAGGTGCGGCTACTGTATTAGGATGGCAAGGGGACGAACAGCTGCCTGGGACAAGCGCGGACAACCGCAAGAGCCGCCGCAGACGGCGGACATCAAGCGACAAAGATCTTTGGAGGATGGTGCAGGATCGTGTACGGTCGGCAATGTATCGAGAACGGAAACCGCATTGGGCTAGGCTCGGCAAGTCGGCATGATCTCAGCAAGTTGACGTTGCGGGCCTGCGGCGTCTTTCGAACCAGATTGGAACAGATGTCTCGTTACTTCTCTCAGCCCGTCCACCCTCTCCCGTAACATCGATAAACCTCGACAAGGCCTCAACCCGCTCTATAAAGCTACTGGGAGACTGAGTTACCTCTTTACCCAAGACTTTGAATCTCGACAATAATCTGAATGGCTGCCGCTGCCCGTCGTGTTGGATATGGTTCGTCGGTCCGGGCTTCACGTCTTCTCCTCGGTCGTCTCATCGTCCACTAGTTAGGCTCGGAAACTCCGGGTTAAAGGTCTCTTGAATCACTGAACTGCAGTACTATCGCCTCTAAAACTCCAGTTTCAAGGTTTCGAAGATAATTCTTGGCTGCATGGGCTACGGTTCGCGCTAGTCTCTCTTGATAGCTATCTCAGCGGGTCTAACTTGTGTCTGGCCCCCCAAAGGCTCGCCCGAATGGCAGCCTTGGGTCTTGGGACAGGAAGAGTGCACCAAGCACATCAAGTTCGCGTACGTCGTCTTCCCAGTGGTATCGAGTGCTGCGCCGAAATAAATTCACCACGCAGATACGAATCGGGAATTAACACTTTCGATACCGCCAATGTAAGTACAGCAGCCGGTCTAGAATGAGGTTTGACTATCTGCAGGTTTACTCCAACGGCCTGAGCGAAGTTGTTCTCGGGAACGCTATCAAGACGCTCAACCTTCCCCGCGACGAAATCGTCGTCATGACCAAGGTATGATGCTTCCGCGCGGAACAGACCTTTGCGCTGACGCTGGGTTCAGATTCGCGGAGCAGTCGGCAAGACAGTAGATGTGGCTGCTTGGGACCTCTACCTGGTGCGCACTAATTTCTGGAAACACATACTCAGTTGCTGACCAGTTTCATCACAGGCAGGACCTGACAATGTCGGATACGTCAACCAGCACGGATTGTCGCGCAAACACATCTTCGCTGCCGTCAAGGACTGCCTCAAGAGGCTGCAGTTGGACTACATTGATGTGCTCCAATGTCCGCATGTCTCTATCTTGCTTGTGCATCGGGCTGACATCAGCTACACAGGCCACCGTGTTGACAAGGACACGCCCATCTCCGAGACGGTAAATTCATCCACCTCGTGCGCAATTGGTTTACTGATCGTTGGTGGATGGGCAGATGGAGGCGCTTCACGATGTCGTCAAGGCTGGCCTAGTGCGCTACATTGGCATGAGCTCTTGCTATGCCTGGGAATGTAAGCCCTTGCTCTTATAGCCTCTTCAATCTCACCTCTAACCTCCTTCAAGTCCACCTCATGCAGAGTAAGCTCTACTTTCGGATCCATCGGCGTAGCTAATTTTCCCCAGACTATGCTATCACCCACAACCTCACCCCGTTCATCTCGATGCAGGTATTGTGCTACCTTGTCGGTTGCGCGCGCTTGCTGACCTAGCCAGAACCAATACAACCTTCTTTACCGTGAGGAAGAGCGGGAAATGATGCCCACCTTGAAGGTACCCCATTCCACCTCCTTTTGTTTTGTCGCCTCTCATATTCATCTGTGTAGCACTTTGGTGTCGGCTCGATCCCGTGGTCCCCCCTCGCTCGCGGTGCGCTCACCCGCCCGCACACGACGTCGCACAAGACCGTGCGCCAGGAGAAGGATGAGATGTCCGGCGATGTCTACTTTTCTCTTGGCAGCGGAAACACGGCCGTTGCGGAGCGGTGAGTTCATATATCTCGATAATATCTGCCGCTCACAGACATCTACAGAGTTGAGGAGCTCGCGAAGAAACACAAGGCCACGATGGCGCAGATCTCCATTGCCTGGGTCATGTCGAAGGATGGTCAGTCCAATCTATATCAATCCATTAAAGTTACTCATGTGCTTTCACGTCACGCAGCTGTCAGTGCGCCCATCGTTGGAAGCTCGTCAATCGAGAAGCTCAAGGACATCATCGGTATCCTTCTTCCTGAACTTAACTGGCCGTATGCTAAGACAAATCTCTTTCAGGTGCTCTCGATGTCAAGCTCAGTGAGGAGGACATCAAGTACCTCGAGGAGCCGTACAAACCGATGGCCATTCTTTCCCACTGAGCCTGTTACTTCCACCATAGAGATGTAGCATCTCACAAGCCTATCTGTACCTTTTACGTTCCTCGGAAAAATACTACGTTTTGAACCCCAGAAATTTCCAAAATTGGGACGATGGATGAGTTTGTTGATCGTTGTTGACGCTGTTTGTGCATTCACCGTGTTGACTACTACGCTCACATACGCTCAAAACCTGCTCAAAACCCGCTCCGCCTCCGCCTCTTTCCACGCCCTGTGCACTCTACGCAGCTGCTGGTCTTCCAGCAGTCTCCTGCCCGTTGCGCGCGGAGTCCAATCGATCCCTAAAGCCTAGGCCCCGAAGTGCCTTCTTCAACTACGGTGTGCGTGACACCAAGACCAGGAGGGAAGAACTGGGGAAGAATAGCGGAAGTCGAGTTGGAGACACATCGGCACTGCGTAAGGTGCGCTCACACCACCTTGCCACCCGCATCTCCTTTCAGTTACGTCGTACGCAGCGCAGACCCCCTCCGAACTTAAACACCGTCTAGAAGGCGGCCGTGCGCCTGAGCTGTGAAGCCGCAGAAGTACGTTTGCAGAGACACGTCTCTATACTGCCAATACCGCCTCCACTTTCTGCTCCCTCCCGAATCTCTTTCCCTCTTCCCCACCCCCCTGTTTGTGGAGCGCATCTGCCGTGCACCTAGTCTGTAGTTAACCGCGCCACCGGTTATTGGAGGGTCGGGTCATGACATAATCATCGGAGTTTAAAATAGTTCCCACGGCGCTCTCGACACGCCACCATTGCCTTCCTCTCCTCCCTCCGGCTCTGCTGGCGCGTCAAGACCTTGTGGGCCTCCCAATGTCGACCGAAATACCTCTCGCTCCCACTTAAGACTGCAAGGACTTTCGAGAAGGATATTGGACGGCCCAAGTAGTTGTCGCTCGCCGCCGCTCGCGGTACACACTCTCCTGCCGCTCATTCCTGCGCGCGAAACTCCGCGCCAGCTCTGCGCGGCCTACGCTCTTGGGCAATCGAGACCACCAACGCCACACTACTTGTCACGAGCATCCTAGTCCGCCTCGTGCAGCGTGCGTCACGGAGGCATCTTTTCGATTCTATGCATTGACTGCCGGTGCAGCTATACACGCACTACCGCAGCTCTGCGGGAACAAGCAAGTCAGCGGCGGCCCGACAGGCGGCAGGAAAACAACATGTACATGCATCTTCCCGCACCGCGTCTCTGCACGGACTCGTCACCACCGAAACACTGGCGCATTTGACACCCCGTTCGTTCTGCGTTCCTGTGCCGCATCCCGCCGTACTTACTGAGTGACTGCACAGGGCGCCGTTCCTCCACGACGGAGGACTATCAGTTGTCGTGCACGGCGCGGGGATTGTACGTAGGCGGTACGCTTCCCTCTCTTCACCTTCTCTCTCCGGTCTTCTTCCTCCCTCTGCACGCGTGTGCCCCGACCCATTTCCGCGGCTCAATGGGTGTCGACCAGGCGGCGCTCTGCAGGGTGCGCGCCGTGCGCAGAGTCCAAGTACGCGCGACCTGAGCGCATGGATCGCACCGCGGCCGAACACCGCAGGCACCGCTGCTGCATCCCAATAGGCCACGGTGCTGTCGCAAGCGCCGGCAACAAGCCCGGTGCATCCGGAACGCAGGACCCGGCGCTGCCCTGCTGCCGTGCGCAACGTACCCCTGCTGCGCTCTGCGTGCGCCGTGTCGCGTACCGATATCCCATCGCGCTGATACCGGCGTTCACGCGCACCGCCTCGCGCACCTCGGGCATGTTCTCGTCCACGTCTTCTTCGTCTGCCTCCACGCGGTAGAAGTAGCCCGAAACTGGGCGCGGGCGTCTCGCGCCTGTCTCAGACTCCCGGGGCTCGCGCGGTGTGGAGGCCTGCTTCCCGTATCCCCCGCGCAGCGGCGCTCGGGCCGAGGAGTCCGTAACTGGCACGGAGTCGACATGTAGATAGTTGCGTCGGTTCGGGTGTACGTAGCGGAATGAATATACCTATTTGACTTAGAGACTGTGAATGCCAGAGTTTCGGCGGCTCAAAGGATTTAGAATAAGGGGAACCATCACGCAACTGAAGGACGGACTCATGCGAGGTCTCTCCTCCAGTAGGATCGAAGTCATATTGGGGTGCGTACCTTCCAGATAAAATGAACGCCTTGCCCTGTACTTCCTCCAAAGGGATGACTTTGAGTTTCTGTCTCTTTGGCATGGTGAGAACCCAGGGTGCGTGGATGAGTCGGACAAACAGTCCCGCAGAAAACTATTTAGAAAGGTCGGGGCGTGGTCGCGAATTTGGAATTCGAATTTGAATCGAAAAGGACGTACAAATGGCCCTTTGAATTGCCTTTGAACTGATTTGAACGGCTGTTGCGTTCGACTCAACCGACTTTGATCCATTTTCTGACCCGGATCGTTATTTCATGCGTCCCTACGCGTGTATTAGTAGGATATATGGGTCAGATGGGGCGGACGAGAGAGGAAGACGCGTCGAAGTTGGCTGTCACGCATTGTGACAAGACGCGAAAAATCTGTGATTATGTCATACCCCGACCCTCCAATCATCGGATCAAGGGAATCGACAGACTACAACATGCGAGGTACGAGCTTCCCCGTTGTAGCATCTGTTTATAAGAGACTACCGTGCACCGTGTACGCGCTGCGCTCGGAGGATCCCAAATCGCCACTTTCTGTCTCCCATACCCTCCTGCTGATACACGCCCTATTCAGAGCCGGCTAGGCTACTTCGTTTTCGGGCCGCACTACACACTCAAATGACGCTAGCCCAGTGCAAAACAGGTGCGTACACACACCGTCCCTCTCTCTTTCCCTCTCTCTGACGCGATGCCCACGTCCGCTCGACCCCCGAGCGCTGCGAACGCATGCGAAATCCGATGCGCGCGAATTGCGAGTGTGGTAGCGCACACGGGCTAGGCCCCGAGCCATTATAGGATTATGCTCTTGAGAGAGGCTAACACCCGAACCACGCGTGGGCACGGTGTCAGCCTTCTCAATGGGCACCTGTGACTGTTTTGCGTGCTCGGACTCTGCGCCAGCGCCGCTGTTGCACCCGGTATCGCAGTTCGCGCTCGCGCGCTGTCGGCGCCGAATTCGAGTAGCGACGTCGGTAGCGCGGAGAAGGGGAAGCAGGCGACATGCTGCGTCGAGAGTCGCTGCGTGTGTCCCGGAGATGGCCGTGTCCAGGTTGCGCAGAACTCTCGGCGCGCCCGATCGCCCCAACGCAGTCAGAAATCGGGGCGATTTGACGCGCCGGTGAGATCTGCGCGCACTGAGCACAATCGTGCTCTGACGCAGTACTGGGAGATCAGCTGGGGAATCTCCCAGTACTGCGTACATGCTTAGCCACGGTGGGGAATCTCTCCTCACCCAACCTGACTCCGCCCAGCTGGAGTGCCCCAGCGACAGTGTGACGTATCGGTTCCGCGCCGTGCGCGGCTGGACCCCGCGCCAGAGCGCAGGCGGAAGTCGGAGCGACTGCCGCCTGCAAAATATACTACATACCCAAAAATAGCTGCCACCAAGGGGCGCGCCAAACCCGTGCGGGCTTGTTCGTGGCTCGTAAAAGGATTCTGGCGCGTGCCTGACTCAGCAGCCTGAGTCGGCACGCGTCGAACCCGCTGCAACTCTTCGTCCGCTCAGGCGCTTGGCGAGTGTGCGGAGAAAGGGAGAGGCTGGGGAAAAACGTGGCAACACTTGCCGTTATGCTTCAGCTCTCTGGCTGCGATGAGCTGCATGAAAATGTGCATGTATGGATGTTGTCAGGCTGATCTCGAACTCGTGACACTGAGTAATGCAATAGGTCTTCAATGACATTCTTTTTGTTGCATTTTTACAGATGGTTCGGTGGCCTAAGGTCACCTCAAATATAAGCTGCTGCGCGCTTGCATATCCGAGCGTTCTGAGCATCCTTTTTCTCGAATGCGTTTCAGCGCACATGCCTGTCACAATGAACAGTATTGATTTGCTTCATAACGCTCATCTCACTGCGGTGCCTCGTCGAACTTCAATGTCGATTTTGGTTCGATTTTCTGATCGCTTGTGCTTGGGGACGGCGTTCGGGAGATATATATTCGACGCTGACAATTGTTTGGAGTTCTTCTGGCCCAAACTATGCTACTTGCTTCGTTCAGAATGGTGATACTGTCCCAATTGCTTTTTCGGCTCATCGGCTCCTTTTCCTTTCCCTAATCTTGATTCGACCCTTTCAGGTGGATAATTCTATTTGGAAACCCGGTTTCCGGCGGAAACCCTTCCCGTTAAGGAAATTTTGTGGAAACCCGCGCAAAATGCTAAATGGAAACCCACTTACGGCAAATTTTAGGTATCAGGGACTTTCAAGGCCGCAGACGATGCCGGGGGGTGCAGTTGAGCCAGCTATTGAGGTGATTAGCCTTCGGTGCGTACATACTATCCCCCCCAGGCCAGTCCGTTGTTGCCGCATGGCTCGGACGTTCATATTCCTTCCACGCCGAGTGCCGAAGAGTGCCGAAATCACAGGATATGTGATGCCTCCGAGTCAACGGTCCGTGAGGTGGGTTATTTGTCGCTCATAAGACTTGAGCAGGCTCATATCAATCTACTATGCAATACTCGGGGTGCACTGACAGTTTAGGCCCTAAAATTGAATACCTTGGGTTTACTACAAATATGATGGCCATTGATAGGACCAACCACGTCGGCTCACGAGATATCAAGTAATGTCGGGGCGGACATGGGGCATGCCTTATGTGCTCAAAAGCCACTGGACGGAATGTTTCTCCATGACTCAACAAGCAAACCAGAGAGATATCACCAAACCGTCCCGGCCGATGCTTCGGCATGAACGGCAAACACTTCGGCATCGACAGGGTTTCTCGGCACTTATTCAGACTCAGGGTTTCCAAATAAGGATGGCGGAAACCGGGTTTCCAAATAGAATTATCCCTTTCAGGTAGTCTCTTATAAACAGACGCTACAACAAAATCAGCTTGTACCTCGCTTGTTGTAGTCTGTCGTTTTGCCGAGCGGCTTGATCGGAGGTCGACTGTGTTATGTAAACAAAATTCTGTCGCGTCTCGAAGGTCTGTCCACGACGCGTCTTTCCCCAATTTTGCCTTGAAATCATGTTTATCCTCCCAATAGTTCCCACTTGTCCACCAAAGTTTGGGGCCCAACATGTCGGAATCGAGATGCCGAAATTTGATGACCCGGCTGCTGCCGAAGCGTCGGGTTCGTTCCTTGCTCAAAAAGCATGGGGGAAATGAAATGTGAATAGGCAGAAACATTTGGAAGGTGAATCGGACTATTTTGGCTTCCTAGAATTCTGTGTTAAAGTACCCTGAGCGCTGCAGCAGCTGAAAGGAAAATCCAAAGGTAAGCACAGCCACACTGTTTACATAACAATGTCGACCTCCAACCATCAGTGGCGCGGTTAACTTCAGACTACCTTTCAGGCCGACCTTGTTCCAAGCCTCGACTTGAGATACAAGGACAGTATGTCTGCGATGTTCTAACCTCAACTCCGCGGCGTTGCCATCTCTGCAATCCAAGTCAGTTAGTTCAATTCAGTGCCTCAATTCATCCGCCCTGACACCATCTGCAGCCGAGCCGTTAGAATATGCAGTACAAGAAGTACAATTGTATAGCACCGGGATTAACGAGTGTCCTCGAGTTCTTAGTCACCTCCGAAGAGCCCTACAGCACCCATCCGTTTCGTATGTGAGATTGTTATCTTGCGCATAGAAAGGCTTATCTGGGTAGTACACCCCTGCATGGCGCTCGGCCTCGACAACCGAGCATGCCCGCCGTAATGATGTCTTCTGATTCTATGAGGCCAAGCGCCATGGCTCTGTTGCGATGTCAAAGGCTTGACAAGTATCTGAATAAACCCCGAGACTGTCTCCGATAACAAAAAAGCGACACGTTTCGTCTTCAGGCTGCGTTTGTTTCGCACCAAGGGATTAATAGAGGTCAGTGCCACAATTAACTGGCGGGATACAAAAAAATCTGCTGCGGCTGAACCAAAGCGGTAGCGACGAGCGGGGAAATCAAATCGGGATTCAACACCGATTCAACTCCATCAAGATTTGATCATCGCAACCTAATTGAACGGCAAAGCGCGGACCATCGGGAATTGATCCTGGGACCCAACTCCGGACAGAGCGAGATATCAGCCCGCTGACAGGAAGGATCCAGAGAATGTGGATATATGTACTAGCGGACCTGAGGGTCGTGTCCAGACTTGGTAGTCTTGAGTTGACCTGGCAATTTGAAGGGTTACCGGTTAACGGTGAGGCCACACGTATTACAGTCAGATAACGGACGGTTGTGGTCCGACGGTAGTACTATAGTGACCACTGAGGCAGTAGCACTGTCGGAGCGGGGATTTTCTCGCTGGAGTTACTTCCTCCCGAGAAACCCGACTTATAAGTAGTTCTATCCATACCTATGACCGGGGATTTTTTTTTCAGCATTCTATCTTTGCGTCGCATCTTTTTTGGGGCGCTGATAGGCCAATAGCGGATCCGCGGATTTTCCGGATACCGGAGAAAAGGGCGTTCCTTATTGTGCCTCCGCAGCGATACTTCCTTCCTTCCTTCCCGGTTTACAGCTAGCTAATTACTGTCTGCACCCACCCGCTTCTCCGGGGGACAGTACGAAAGAGATACGAATATAAGAGTGTTCGGAAGTGCCCTGTTGTCTGGGTCCTTCGTACACCGCCGCTACGTAGCAGTTTATTTCGCTCGATTCTTGACATTGAGTGTCTAATGTATGTTGAACTGTACTGGACGCTCGTTATCGTCATTTCTGCCAAAGATCTACAACACCGACGTTGCGTTGCTGACTTCTCAGGCTCTCGTTGGGCTCCCGAGCTTATTTTCACACGTAGGCGACGTTCCTTGTCCACGTCGTGAGATCCCATGGAACAGGCGAATATCGTAAGCAAGATTGATGTCACAACCCGAGCTCTTCGTGAAGAATGTGCTTGGCCGTATATATCTACGGAGACTTACATGAATGGCTAGATGGAGTTGGATGTCGTGCTGTTTGATTGTCATATCATATTTCAATGCCAGGTTTCGCAGAACAGTTCCCCACCCATCCCTGTACCAGCGACTACTCATGTCTTTAACCCTTCGCATCGAGGAATTCGTGAAATTTCACGTTCAAGCGAGGATACATCCAGGAGACAGTGCGATAGCGTTCAACGTCAGCCCGTCGAAAGGAGGGGCATTGTTCCCGAGCGTTCCCTCTGGCTTGTTGGTGCACTTCAAGACTGTGGTCGAAAAGGGGGTCAATGTCCTTTCAATTTCTACTTCTTACGATCGGGACGAAAAACGCGAAGAAGATTCTTCATCCGACGCGGGGCTTCGGGACAACTCTAGCTCAAGTTGTACGTTTCAGCCTTAGTTCCAGTTATTCTCTCTCTCAAGGCTGGCTTCATCTAACAGGGACAACGCCGACGTTCAGCGAGAATCAAGCCCTGATAGATGTTAATTTAATTGGTGAGCATACTCCGAGGAATGTCGACCACCTTTCATTGATACAGACATCCTCTCAGGAATGGCTCCCCCGTTGCCAAGTTATGAGCAAACGCTCCAAGAGAGGCAAGCTCTCATCGATCTAGCTGTCCTGCCAAGCATGTTCAATCCGCTCCTCCCAAGCTATGAGCAAACAATCCAAGAGAGTGTTTATCCCTCGGGACATAACTCAATGGCCCCCCTTGAGGATCCCGTTTCGCAGTTACGCGACAGCCGGGACCATCATAGTAGTTCGTCCGCGTACTTCTGCTCATTTAAGCCCTGAATTTATTTGTTAGCATTCATACCTCACTGGTACCAGATTGAACCAACAATGGACGCCAGTCTTGTCGGTGAGTACTTTCACGGTCGGAGAAAACAGGGTTTGAATTCTGGTCCTAGACATGCTTTCGGGAATGCTTTCACCGCCGACTTTCTCGTCAGGAACTGGCATATTATCCGGGGGCGTATCCGAAGTTTCGCACGCAGAAAATCAGTTTGAGGACTTCCATGTGCAGTCCTCCTTCGGCGGACACGATTTCGGTCAATGTGTGTAATACTACAACACTCTCGTCGTGAAAACTCACCACGTATCAGCCATGTTCTCCCAACATACCGAAGACGAAGCGACAAGCCCATCTTCAGCTCCAAGCTGTTCGAGTCCGTCTCCTTCAGTCGAGTCCGCTACGCCCAATACTACATCACCGCCCCAGTCTCCCGTCAATACCCCCAGTCCCGGTTCCACAAGTTCCAGGAAGGTTAAACCTCGGGTGCCGTGTTTGCGTGCAGACTGCGACCGTCATTTCAAAAATGACTACACTCGTAGTCTACACATGAAATCGCACAACATCAAGCATCCTCGCCTGTTTCCTTGTAGGTGGTGTTCCCTGGTGCTTTCACGCGACCACGACCGCATGAGACACGAGGTCACGAAGCACAACATGAAGCCGCAATATCGCTGTAATATATGCAGGTTTGTCAGATTTCCAGTCACAGTGTTAATTGCTGATATACCTCGCACAAGAAAATCGTTCTCTCGCGAAAAGAATCTGAACAAGCACAAGTGTAGCGCTTCCCGGTGAAGCGTTACAGAGACCGCATTATAGACTGGAGAGATAGACTGGAGAGATCTGGCCTATAGAGCCGCAGATTCAGCAGCAGAAGTTCGCATTATAGAGACTTCATAGAGTGTATATCCTTAGAGCTGCAGATCCCATAGAGCAGACTCTGATTGCTACCGGAAATGTCGCCCAGGCCGAGAAATCAACAGATATAGATTTGGCGGTCGGATTGTAGGCACGAAGGAGAGAAGAGACTGCTTCGGAGCGACCTGTTTCAAGATAAGAAGCGGCCAAAGACAGGAGACCGAAACTGACCGAGATATACCGAGCAGATAAGGGGCATGTAAGAAGAGCAACGTACGTGGTCGACATCTTATCTGTTCGAGGTACAGAATGTTGATGCCCGTCTGGTTAATAAGTCCAGCCTGAGAGCGCGCGTTTGTTTTGCGTACGACGGACGCCCATTCAAACAGTTCACATGAAATTTGACGAGTCGATGCTTCAGCTTTCGACAACTGTCCGGATCCACATTCCTTGTACAAACGAACTGGGGCAGCATCGTGGCTGAGGCACGGGCGAAATCGACCTTCCCTCGAAGCGTTCGGAGTCCGGACCAAGCGGTTGAACCGTGGGAAGGTCTGTAAGCCCATTTGGCAATTTGGTTGAACGGTCAGAGTCAGAGGCCGACAGAGGCCGACACGGCGAGAAGCGGCGGGGCTGTGTCTTTGAACCATACTTTGTTTCGAAAACTCAACGGAAAATCCACTCGGAGGTCGAGAGAGCTGGTTTTTTCACTTGTCAGGTTTTGCTGCGGATCATCAATCTTCGCTGAAGGTTGAACTATTAGGCGCTGCTTTACCGACATTCGGTTCAAAGGGACTCCTCGCGTCGCAGCTTTAATTACGACTTTGAATCCAAGCGCATATACACCGTTTCAACAGCCAGGTCACCGGACGCGAAAGAAGTAGTCATACGGGCAATTCAAAATTTCACTCTAAGCGAACAACGAGTTCGTTATGATGCTAGAATTCGAGTGCGCGAGAAATGAGTTCGTCGGCGTTCCCTCGAGGTACGAAGCTGCATTGGAAAGGCTTAGGAGCGCTGACAAGAGAATGTTAAGTCCGCCGATGTCCGTGATCCATGGGATGGGAGTGGCCACGTACGATACAAGCCCAAGCCCGAATTGGATAGGTGAGTTGTCCTCCGACTTGGACACAATCTTGAACAAGGCGATGGTTCGCGCGACCACGAGATACAAATAAGCGTTCGCGAACTCGCGGCCAGGGCATCGTCTATTTTAAAGTCAGGTATTCTTCGGTGGCCCTGAGAAAATAGCTTACCGTCGTCCAAATCCAAAGACAGTTGCTCCCGGGTCGGGCTGGGTTAGGTTGCCTTCCTCCGGGATAAAACGCTCGGGGATAAACTTGTCGGGGTCCGGGTACGCGGTTTTGTCGTGCAGCATCGCCCTGAAGTCGGGTTAATAGCCGAACGTGATGGAGACGTTGTACTGACCAGACATTGGCCAAAATCCACGTCTTTTTCGGAATCATCATTCCCTCGTAATGGTCCTCTTCGCTATTTCCGTGTGTGACGAGAGGTACCGCCGGGTTGAAGCGATGGATCTCTTGAACGATGGCATTGATGTAGGGAAGCGATTTGCGGTCGGCGAAGTCCGGGAGCCGGTTGGTTCCCACAACGGCTGATATTTCGTGAAATGCACGCTCTTGAATTTCGGGATGGCGGGATATGATGGCGATAAATGACAGGATTGTTCCAGAGACCTTCCAGTAATGATCAGTGTTATGCCCACATTGAAAAGGTTGTTCCATACAGTTTCTGTACCGGCTGTGGGACGTATATTCAGTCAGGTCGAGGCGTTGATTTGAAAAGATGAAGTACACACCACTGAACAGGCTTCCGGCCACGCATTTTATGACATCCTCATCCTCCGGCGAAGAATCAGGGGACAGATTATCGAGGGCTTGCTGCACAAATGAATGAGCGGCGCGCCCAGTTTCCTATCCCAAAGTGACAAAAGAAAGAAGTTTTTTTTGGATTTCACTTACGACTTCCTCCTTGCATCTATAGAAAGGCTTCCGTGTCATCTCAAAGAACAACAGGCGAGCTTCGGCCGCCCATCTTTTGAAGCCAGCACCGGGAACCCAGGCAGGGACGTATTTGACTGCAGCGCTGGGTCACGACGTGGTACAAAGACTAGCAGGGCACTCACGGGCTGGAAGGAAATTGACGGCCCATCTCCCCGGTTGAAGAGCCTCCCCAGTCTGATGCATGACACGCTTCGCAAGCTGGATGTAGGCCGCGTCGGCCTTTCTGCCGTATGTAAACTGGACGATCAGATCCTGTAAGTTGCTAGAATGCATAAGTCGAGTAGAAGGTCCAGGCGAGTATGCTCGCCTACTTTTCGACGGAGTCGTAGAATGAAGTAGGAGTCTCGAGGAGCGCTTTGCATAGAAGAAGTGACTGAGTATCCAACAACCGCCCCCAGCTGCCGACAATCATGTTCGACGCCAGGGCGCCATGCAACTCTTTCCGCATCTTTTTCAAGCGGTCTCCGTAGTAAGTAAAACCAACGTTATCCTGCCTTCCCAGCAGCTCGGCCATGGGCCAACTTGGACGGCAAGCGAAGACGCTGCGTTTCTCGAGGAGGTCCACAGCTGCTTTCGTGGTGTTAATGACAACAATTGGCCTTCCATACGCTGGAATGCTTATGAGGGGTCCTGGGCAGGTGAGGTGGAGGGAAGTATAATTTCGGTCGAAGTTCACTAACCTGCTTTCTTTGAAAACTCGTCATAGGCGACCCACGGGTACTGTCCGAGGCCAGAGGTGAAGGCTAGATCTTTGTTTTAGAGTGGCAGCAGTACTATAGATGAGGCATACCCACCAGGTGGTAGCGGAAGACGGCGGAAACGTTTCACAACCAGGCCTGCGACAGCGATAGCAAGAGCCGCAGCTAAAGCAAAAAGTTCTCGCGTTGACACTGCGTCGAGCATGATGTGAGCTGGCGTCGTCTTCTCAACCCTCCGCGTTTACTGCAAATGTCGGAAAATTCAGTGTGCACCGGCAAAAGAATTCGAATGGGATTGTATATGAAACGCATTCCGCTCTCGATGAGCGAAGGTACACTCATCCACAATGATAAGAGTCGCATCCGGAGGACCGTCTCGACCGCCGCAAGCAGTCCAAAATTGGTATGCGCAGCGGACGGTTAAGCTCGGTTAACATACACAGCCAAAGCTCCCATTACAAACCATCATGCATCAGCCCGGACATCCGCCCGCTCATATTCATTCCAAGCGTTTGCCGCTCGCTGCGCTAGGCTGTTGCCAACCTACATGGGAATCTGCTCAGATCTACTATCACTTCCTGTGGCAGAATCCTGTTCCATGGTTGTCCATGGAGGAACTTGGGGAGTATTTAAGGTTTCGAGAAATGTCAACGAAGCATAGAAGCTCCCCGCCGATCCAGAAGTATGATCCACAAGTCGGCATTACTCTTCTCTGCAGCCAGCTTGCTTGGTGCAGCCTCTGCTTTCCCGGGGCCTGAAACCTGCTCTCAGCTACCTTATCCACCCAGTCAAGCTGACGTTGCGAACTTCCTCAAAACCACCTACGATTATATCGTCGTCGGCAAGTGCACGCAATTGATTTACCTCCCTGGCTTGCTGACTGTTTTCCAGGTGGAGGGACTGCCGGCGTTACTGTCGCCACCAGGTAAATTCTTATTTTGCCGGCAACGAACTGAAACTAACTTATACGTCACTGAAAGGCTTGCTGAGAATGGCACCTTCAACGTTGGAATTCTGGAAGCTGGACCGCATTACATCACCGATGATTTGGTCGATATCCCTGCTCTCTGGGGGAAATCCTGGGGCAACTCCAGCTACGACTGGAATCTCGTCATGAGCCCTCAGATCCACTCCGCAAACCGGAGCATCAGCATGCCCAGGTACGTACATCCTGAGAGTGACCCTCTGAGCAGATTGCTGAATTCGAGGCAGAGGTCGGATGCTCGGGGGCTCCAGTGGAATCAACGGGATGGCTTGGAATCGCGCATCCTCCATCGAGTACGATGCATGGGATCAGTTTGCACCAAATGCCTCGTGGAATTGGGATGGCCTGCTCCCGTTCTTTATGAAGTCGGAAAACGTCTCCAGAGCCAACCCTGACCCCTTCCCCGGCATAAGCCCCGAGGAGGCTGCAGCGGCTGCAGCAGCCTTTCCCCTCGAATCGGGTGTCGATGGTCCGATGGATGTTGGTCATCTCTTGCGGTCGTAGCTTGTTATTGAATTGTCATTTAACCAGGCTGCTCACAACATCTTTGCTACGGACGCTCTCCGGCCCTACGTCGAGTCGCTCAACAACATGGGCATCCATACAAATGCCGACGGGGTCCGTCTTTTATATCTTCGCCGCTTCCATTATCTTACCATCACCCTCGTCGATAGCAAGGAGGAAACAACAACGGTGTATACAGCACCTTGTCCGCCATTCGCCGCCCAGACAGCACACGGTCGTACTCGGCGAATCGGTACTACTGCCAGGGAGTGGCGGGTTCTAATTTGCACGTCCTCGTAGGAGCTACGGTTCGCTCAAACACCATCTGCCCGTCTTCGCAATGCTGATCATCCCCAAGGTTTCCAAGATGCAATTTTTGCCCACAGCGGACGCTTCGGGCAACTTCGTCGCGCAGGGCGTCGAATTCCTCGTTGGGAGCCAAACTTATACCGTCAACGTGACGAAGGAAGTCATCGTTTCCGCGGGGCCTGTCAAATCCCCCCAGGTGCTTGAGTTGTCCGGTAAAAAAAGATCCAGTCTCGGGACCTCCCGATCTTGCTGACTTCCATTTCCAAGGTGTTGGAGACCCTACCGTCTTGTCTCAATTCGGCATCAAGAACATAGTCGATCTTCCCGGAGTCGGAGCGAATCTCCAAGTACGCTCAATCCCGCTTTGTCTGACCTAAGCTCACGCCTGCTAGGAACACGTCTGGGCAGGTGTGCAGTGGGAAGTGAAGCCCAATGTCACCACTTTCGATATCCTGAGGAACAATGCGACTTTTGCCGCTCAGGCCCTCGCAGAGTAGTACGTCTTCGTTCTTTTTTTGCCGCGTTCCCCTTTGTGATGCCGGCTCTGCAGCCGGGCAAACGGCAGCGGAATCTACTCCTCTACCGACAGCGCCTTGTGCTTCTTTTGGCAAGGCAACGTCACTGGCAAGGCTCGCGTCACGGAGCTGCTCCAACTGTTCGACGAGGCAGCTGCCGCCGCCCCTCCCGATTCTCTCAGAGCGATGCAGTACCCCATCCAGCGGTCATGGTTCGCAGAGGGCACACTCGACTCGCAAGAGATCATCCAATTGAGCTACGGGGCGTTCAACTTGGAGGCTGGCAAGAGCTACGTGTATGTTCTCGGAGGAACCATCGTGCGTAATTTTTTTTCGAGCCCGCGCGCTTTTTCTGAAATCGCATTAGCATCCGATGGCCCGCGGCTCTGTGGTATGTGCCGTCCACCCGAAAAATTTCCGCCTCGCTCATTCTCGCAGCACATCACCTCCGCAAACCCGCTGGTCCAGCCCAACATTGACCCCAATTTCCTTGGAACCGATTACGGTGGGTTTCCTACTGATCGGAGGACATCGCTGACGCCCGGACAGACCTCCAGCTCACTTTGGACACGGTGAAATTCATACAGAGTGTCGGTAAGGTCGCGCCGTACTCGGACCTCATCGTGGCCCAGACAGACCCGAGCCCCTCTGCTCAAACGGACGCCGAGCTCATCGAGTAAGCCTGCACCCGAGTGTTTGGAATTTCTGAATTAACCACCGCGTGTTGCAGCTTCATCCGTAACACCTCAGCCGTGAGTCATCTCCCTCGCTCTTTCCGTCGGGAATGCTAACAGCGGAACACAGGCCGGGGGCCACTTCATCGGCAAGTTCTAGGACTCGTACGGAGACTCGACATACTGACGCACCTTCCAGGTACGAATGCGATGGCGCCCCGACAGAGCCAGGGTGAGTGTTCCTTCGTATTGCGCGCACGCCCCTTGCTGATACGTTTACCCAGGGGTCGTCGACGGTTTCCTCAAGGTATACGGATTGGCCAATGTGCGCGTGATCGACGCCAGCATCTTCCCTCTGCCCATCGGCCACACTCAAGCAACGGTCTACGGAATTGCTGAGAAGGTTTGCGATTCTTGCGGTCCTCTATGCCGCTCTGACACCTTTTCGCAGGTCACCGACTTTATTCTCCGTGGTTTCTAAGCAGAACGTCCGGCTGTTTTTATCCTAATTTACTCACAACGTCCCGCATCCACATTCCTTACATGTCACTCAGGCCGCTCTGCCTCTAATTGTTAATCTTTTTTTCTATTGCGTACGGAGCTATTATTTGCGTTATTTAGATGAATACTATCTGCAGCCTGTTTTGGCTTTCAAGTACCAATGCCAGCGTCGACCTCTCTTCCCGTCGGATGCAGAACTCGGGGCCGGAGGCTTGGGTCAGGACTTTCGCTCATACGTTCGACTCGGCCTTCTGTATATCATGAGACCAAGTACGCCTTCCGTATCGGCTTGCTAGATTTGGAAGGCTGGTCTGATTGCCTTTACCCAAGCATCATTCTTCGGTGCGTAAAGTTCGTACAGTGTTGTCGTGGTACATATAGTGTACAGTATTCCAGCAAGCAAGAAGTCCAAAAATCACGAAATTACCAAAGAATAATTTAAACCACTGATATAGGTGTAAGCGGCGACGATGCCGCACTTCCCCGGAGCGCGCGCTGGACATTCTCCAGTCCAGTGAAGAGCGTTTTTAGGTTGGCCTGACCCTTGCTAAACAAGAAACATTGAGGTTACGTTCTGCAAACCGCACGACAAGTTTCACTCACACCAGCCACTCATCAAGCGCAGCTTCGCCCAGCAAAGCTTCTTTCTGTAAAACGTAGATCATTTAGAATTGATATTGGCCAAGATTGTAAGACGCCGACCATCTCGCCATGCGACGAATGGCCCGTCAGCGCCACAATGTGCGCCGGTGGCTGAATCTGCAGCTCATTTTCGATCATCCGCATCTGCCGTGCGGACTCAATGCCATCCATGACCGGCATACTCACATCCCTGGCCAAAGAGAGGTCAGATTAATGGGGGGGGGGGGGAATGCGCAGGAAACGTACGTCCAAACCAGATTCGGTAGAAACTCCCTGTACACTGCGAGAGCGGCGAGTCCATCAGCTGCTTCGCGAAAGGGTACGCCCTTGCGGGTGAGCAGCGTCGTCAGTATTTTACGGCTGATGTGGTTGTCCTCCACAACCAAAACCCGGACGTCTGTTGCACCGTTCTGAAGGCCGGATGGCACAGGCTGTAACGGCGGGCGGCGGGGGACAGTGTCCAGCGACGCCGCATGTCGGGGGCCAAGCTCCGGCTTCGCAGGAGGTGTTACCGGTGGACTGGGGGTAGGGCTAGGAGAAGCCTTCGCAAGGAGAGTCGAGTCGTCGAGTGATATCAGCGTTTTTGTCATCGTGCGCGGGCGATCGGTGTCCTTCCGCGTCGGTCGAGGCTCCAAAAAGTCGATCGGAAGAGTGAAAGAAACAGTCGTTCCCTTGCCTCGTTCGCTTGAAATGGTCATCTCCCCTGCTCGTCATCCGTTTAGTCCCAGAAACATGGACGAGGGAATCACTTACCTCCTAACCGCCCAAGGATGGATTCTGAAATGCTCATCCCAAGCCCAGAACCCGGATCTGCACACAGTTAGTACTGATCAGCAAAAGAAATGAAGGGGACGCACTGAAGGTGCTCTCCTGACTGAACGGGGTGAAGATGTCCTTCTTGTATTCGCTACTCATCCCGATGCCTGTGTCCACCATGGAAAACTCGATCAACCGGCGCCCGTCCGAAGGTTTATCCCGCGGCTGCGCTGTAAGTTCCCGTAAGGAAAGCACGATGGAGCCCTTGGGCGTGTATTTCAAGGCGTTGGACGCAAGGTTGAGGAGAACTCTTCGCAGCCCACCAACGTCACTAGCTCTCGGGTGAGCGTGGCCTTGACACAAGGGAAAATGGACGAACGTGAGCGCACCCCATCCCGTCGGGCAGTCTTCGATGTCTACATATACTTTCACGACGGATTCTGATTCTCCGGATGCTGACTCCCACTGGCGTCGCCGACCGTACGCCACTACAAAGATATCAGCTGAGGACACAGTGCCAATACAAAGAACCCACCGTTCATTATCTCAGTAGCAAGAACGCTGAGATCGGTCTCGGTGCAGTACGCCTGGATATCCCCAGTCCCCCCTTGTTCTTGTTTGCCGAAATCCAGCACGTCGTTGACGACGTCCCGCAGCGTGAGGCCGCACACCTCCGCCGCTTGTAGGAACCACTCCGTCTCGGCGAGGAACTCCTTCGGAGCAAACTCGCGAATGAGCTCGAGCTGAGACAGGAGGCCGTGCAGGGGCGTGCGCAATTCATGCGAGATTGTCGACAGGAAAGTCGTTTTGGACGCATCGGAGGTCATGAGCTTCATCTTCGCGAGACTGCCGAGGCACATGACGGCGAAGGTGGATGCGAAGGACATGTCAGCCGGCTCGTATACATGCAGCGGTTTATTCGTGGACACGAGGAGGAGGAGCGCTCTGCATAGGCGGTGAATTACAAAGGTACGAAAAAGAGACTAAGCACGCACGGTTGGGCATTGCTAAACAGTGGGATTGCGATGTGAGCTTGGGAATTGCGAGGGAGCAAGTATTGCAGCATGCCGTCCGAGCCCGAGTAGGTGTATCCCGCTGTCGATGACTGCAAATAGGGAGGTTAATGAATGTCCTTGAAGGGTTTCGCGTCTGGTGCATACTCACTGCCGTATATGCGCGCAGAAAATTTATTAGTGGAGGTACGGCCAAGGGCGCATTGAGAACAGTTTCGGGTGAAAAGTCTCGGCATTCGTCGCTACAGCTGTGGTCTATTATGCGGAGCCCGGATCCCGATGCGGCCTGCTTGACAGGATTCTGATCGGAAGCGACCCATGCATGTTTGGAGCGCGATGAGGAAGATCGAGATACGTTTGGGCGCGGCGACTCGGTTTTCCACGAGAGGCGCAGGGACGATAGATCCACCAAGCAAGCAAAGTCCGAATCCAGCATACGACGAACGTCTGCAGTGACGGACAGCATCGACTCCGGATCTGGTGGTTCCTGCACCTCCGGACCCGCCGAAGGGTCCACTGGGGGAGAGATGGTGGAGTGAAAGCTTGAGAGGTTGGCGGCCAGGTCCGAGATGAACTGTCTCCTTAGGGTTTCCTTCCGCTGAACCGTTTCTTGGAACGCGCGGTGGATGTCTGTGGTCAGAAGGTGGGCGAGATCAGAAAGAGAGTTGCGCTCTTCCGCTGTTAGTAAAGGTCTCGGGCCATCACCAAGCACACAATAGGCGGCGACTGGCACTGAAGGTCCCCCATCTTGCACCGGCAAGAGAATGGGTTGACCAACATACGCGCCGGGGGCATCTACACATACAATAAAACAGGGAGCCTACGTCGATGGAATATTACGAACCTGGAGTCTTTTGAAATCGCCAATCTTTTTGCGTGTCGGGCTACACTCTCGATTAGCACGGCCGAGATAGATCCTCCTAAGGAAGACGCACGATTTCGAGCATGGTGCCATCCGTGCGGAGTGCAGTATGAGAGCACTGTATGTCATCATTAAGCTCACGGAAAGCCATGCCATCGTCCACATACAAGGGATTTCCCGTAATCCAATGCCTGCCTCGGTTCAAATCCACAGCCACTTGCCGCGAGAACGAGCTGGGTGTCAGCCTCAATTAAGGTGATGACTATGCAGAGGTGAGTGTCCAATACGTTTGGTCCGCTTCATGACGCACGTATTGGGGCCTTGAATACGACATGCGCGATACGTGCGCATCGGTCGGCGAGAGGCCAAAGGGAGGGGTCATTCAATCCAAATCTACGGGAAAATCGATGAGACAAACTCGGATTAGAATTATCGGATGACCTTTGTATAGCGCGGGCACGGTCTCTTTCTAACCCCCCAGAAAGTGTCTTTACTGCAGGCAAGAACCCATGATGGTTGAAGAAATCCTGTACCGACGTCGCCAGAGACTGCAGACTGGCGTGCTGTTCCTGGTCTGGTGGAACCGGGGGCGATCCCCGACTTTTGGGGTTAAAACAGAGATCGGCAGGCTGTTCCGGCGGATGGTCTGCAGGAAAATCGCCCTCCAAGTACCGCTCTACGAAGGAGACATAGCCCGGACTTGAACGCGGCCGTGAGCTCGACGGGGTGGCAGTCGGCATGCAGGTGCGCAAGATGGAGCAGTTAGGGGCATTGGAGCACTGAACCACTTTGACGCGGTGGCGATGCCAACCCAAGGGGATCGCGATTGCAGCCGCTGCCGGGGCCCGACACCCGATCCCGACACCAACAAAGCCAAAGGTCAAAGCGATGGATCTTGATTTGTTTTCATGCTGGGTTTGGCCAAGCCAATCATGTCTAGAGTGCATCTTTTTATACGGTAAGTACAATGTGCTAGGTTACAAGCTGTGGAAGCTGGTTGAGGTTGCGAGGTATCATCGCTGTTGAGAGCGACTGGTAATACATTCATCCGGGGTCTTGCTGCTTTACAAATCTAGAGGACCGAAACCTTGGGCCACTTGTATTGCGGGCCGACCTGAAACCTCGTCAGCTTGCATCCTGCAGTAGCCGGGGCGAAGAAAAACAAACCTGCTGGACACACATCGAGCCCAGCTTGTGCCCCGCCTCGACACACTCGTCGACGGTCTTCCCGGCAACCCACGCGCCCAAGAATCCGCCGGCAAACGCGTCACCAGCGCCGTTCGTGTCGACGATCTCCTCTGCCTTCAGGGGGTGCACAGCATACACCTTGGGCGCGTCTGGCTCCGCAGACGAGACGAGCACGGTCGACTCGGCACCCTGGGTGATGATGACGAGACGCGGGCGCGACGCGTTGGACTTGGGGAGCAGCGCGATGGCCTTGGCGACGGCGGGGATGTCCTTGGGGTTCGCGAGTCCGTTCGCGCCAGCCCACGCTTCGGCCTCCGCCTCGTTCCCGATGATGATGTCGGTGTGGGGGATGATCTGCTGCAGTTGGCTACCAAAGAACTGCGGGATGAACGGCGCAGAGAAGTTGAGTGCGAAGACCTGTATAGTGGGAATGAGCGCCTTGAGCGACATTAAAATAAATCCCGACAAACCTTGGAGGCGGTGGATGCCTTTTGGCTGAGGTACGCGATGCTCTCCGTGCCGTGGGTCAAAAAGAACCCCTCGACGTAGAACACCTTCGCGCCCTCGACTAAAGGTGCGACGAGCTCGGACTCGAGGTGGGATTTTTCGAATTTCTCCGCCGCACGCAATGTGGTCACCAGCGAGCTGGAAATTCAAACATAAATGAGGAGTCTCGCTACGCGGGAGATACAAACGAACCGGTCGTGGCCAGTGATAACGACAGCGCACGCGCCGGTCTTTTCACTCTTCTTGACCAGGTAGGCTTCACGGAGCCCCTCACGCTTGTTGGCAGCCTTGAGCTGCTCTGCGAGGTCGTCGTCACCGACGCAACCTGTGTACACCACAGAGTTGGGCGGGAGGACGTACTACGAATAATAAGTAATAATGAAATTGTATTTTTGGCGCCAACGCACCGCAGCACCACGGGCAGCATTTTGGGAGGCACCACCGGCAACATAGGTGACCTGGTGCTCCTTGACGAGCTCCGCGTAACTACCGATTTTGTTAGATTGGAATTGCCGATAAACAAGATAACACACATCGGATCGTGCTTTTCCTCAGCGAGAATGGCGTCGTTCGCTTTCAGATCGTATTTTGCGAGCAGAGATTCGCCCTTGGTGACCTGCATGTCAAGCAAGGGGTTTCCGATGCAGAAGAGAGGGTAAGACATGATTTCGACGAGGGAGTGAAAGTAGGGAGATGGTGGCGGGATGAAGGAGAAAAATGTGGATCGCGATTCCCAAATTGGTCGTTAAATCTGGTGTCACACTGTGACGGACGCGACAAGTCACGCTGAATAAAATAATAAAGCCACTGAAAAAATGGTTCATGTTCTCATCAACGTTCCAGTGTGGAGCTACTAATCTGTCCTCGGTTTCGAACCGACTCTCATTTTTTACAGCACCATGCAGCATCAATAACACCTGCTTCAATAAAATAGAGTATCTCTGCATCCAAATCGCGTCTAAGAATCGCGTCTTTTGGCCAACTCGTTGAAGCTCAAATTCCCCTTTGTCCAATGCTCGTTCCCTGCAATAAAATCTGCGCGCACCACCTTCCCCCGAGACACAACCTGGCCGTCCTTCTCAAACTTGATATATATCCCCTCAACACGCCCATCCCAGAACTGCGACTTGCGTTGCACCATGCCTCTCAGCTCGCCCTCCGACGGAAGCGCACCCTCATGCAGCACGGGCACCATCTCGATGCCTGTCCCCGATAGTAGCGCCACCACCGCCTTGCGATCCGCCCAGCTGCCAGTGCTCCGATCGTACAGGTCGAACGCCATGAAGCGGTCAGGCAGCCGTGTGTACGCAATGGAATGCGTTGCCGCGAGCCACTCCCCAAACAGCACGTACCTGCTTGGGAAGTGCGCATCGCGCCCAAGAACACGCATGAGCTCGTGCCTGTGGTCGTCGACCCACAGCCCGAGCTTCTTGAATTGCGCGTGCGAGGCCGGGGTGACATAGTGCGAGCGATTCTGCACGCGGATTTCCCGCTCGGCGGACAGCCAGAAGCCCATGTTTGCGCCGTCGACCTTCTCCGTGATGACGATGTGCGCCCCTGCCCCCTGGAGGGCGAAGGTGGCAGCGTCCGCAACGACGTCGTCGGAGGTCGCGGCGCCGAGGTTGATGAGGTGTGGTGTGCGCGGGAACTTGTATACGCCGACGGGGGGGGAGAGGCGTTGGACGAGCTCCTCCGCCGCGGCGAATGACTTGACGTGCACGACCGCCTTGAAGCCTTCCTTCAGCGTCGGCGCTACGAGCACCTTATGCATCTGCTCGACGGCATTGCGCACGCGTCCACCCGGCGGCAGCGTCGGGTGTCCCGCACGCATCTGTGCCCTGGATTCACACAGTGACTTGTCATACTGAAGCGAATGTGAGACAAAGTTCGGTATGGGAGCAAGAACTAACGTCAAACCAAATGCACACCGGGGCCGTAGCCCAATTCGCAGCGAGGCCGAGCCAGCCTTTGCGATCCGTTGCGGCTGTATTGCACCTATCCAGCAACAGGCGTCCCGTGGCTGGCGCACGGCTGATGGCGCTCTCGCACACCGCCCTGCTCCCCGCATCGTCCTGTGATATCCGACTCCACCCCGCCTGATTGCGCGCGCGCAGCGCCTGGGAGAACCACGACTTTCCCGAGCCTGGCAGCCCAACGAGCACGAACAGATCGCTCGTTTTGCTGTCCAGCGTGCCCGTGACCTCGAGTGCACAGGGCGGGGGCTCTGACGGCAGGGCGGGGTACACGGACTGGCGCTTCCAAATGGCACTGCACCACTTGGAGACGAACGCCTCCTGGCGCGAGGTCTCGAGGCTGCCCGGGCGAAGGAGGCGGAGGCTGGCGATCGCGTCGGGGGCATTCATCTCGGGACGGTCCTGATGAGGGGCGGGACGGTGGAAGCCATACGCGGCGAGGTAGCACGCGGCGACCGTCCCTGCGCGCCCTTTCCCCCCGCCACAGTGCACGAGTAGCGGTAGGTTCGCTTCGTCATCGAAGAGCCGCATGATAAGGTCCATCTGCTCGATTGTAGGCGGACAGAAGTTCTCCACGGGGAGGAACGTGTTGGCGATGGGCTTGCCGTGAAACCACTTCTTAGGAAGGGGCTCCTCCTCAGTGAGTGTGAGGACATGGCGGATGCCGAGGTGCGGCGAGGCAAGGGCGGTGATGTCGTCCTCGTGGCGAGGCGTCGACATGATGGCGAAATGGTACGGGACGAGCCATCGAAACCAGCGCGGGAGCTTGAAAGGCGTGGGTGCGGGGATGAACAACGGGAGCCGAGACTCGAGCTGCAGGGTGGGGACAAAGTCGACGTCACCCAGCCGGCTGCGCAATTCAGGGGACCACGGGGCGAGGAGGATACCCGCGATTGCCTCGGGGATTTGGGTCAATTCGTCTTTTTGCATTACAGAACCCCACTCTGTCTCCTTGGCGCATTCGAACAGCTTCTTGAGGCAGTAGTCGCGGGCGCGAATGTCCTCTGAGAGCTCAAAAGCACGCGCATACGATAGCATGGCGAGTTTGAATTCATGAAGAGAAAGAGCGGCATCTCCGAGTCTCAAGAACCCGCGATGAGACTCGGAAAATGCGCGTACGAGAAGCACACAATAGGACTGTGCCTGTTGGAACAATCCTGAGAGATGCAGCGTGAAGGCAAGGTGGTCCAGCAGATCGAGAGAAGGCGATCCAGGGAATTGTCCCGGTAGCAGGGAATCAACGCCCTTGTCCAAGTCCTGGTTATCCTGGGCAGACAGGGTGATGTGGAACTGCTTCGGCGGTAGGCCAACCTGTTTCCGGAAGAGCTGACCGGCGGCCCATACTATAACCACAAAGAAAACACTGGCAGTTCCGCCTAGACCTAATGCCATGACATTGCGGGTACTGAGTGCTTCAGCTTTTGCCAGTTGGTTGGGGGAAAGGCTTTCCAGCTCTTCCTTGGACAGCAGGGTGATATGATATTCCAAGGAAGATTTAGGGAAGTCTAGAGGTGTGGAAAGCAACGCTTGTCGGGCGATGTTGTTGACACCTCCTCCCACGAGACCGAGGCCGCTCTGTATTTTCTTTGGGGAGAGATCAGCTGCAGCTGAAGGACTTTCGTGCATGGTGAACTACAAGGGGCGACGATGTATGCGCATCTTGTAGTGCAACCTCGACTATAAGTAAGGGACTGACTCGAATGAAGTCGGGAACATGAACGGAACCGTCAAAAGTCGGTGCACACCGCCACTGCTCGGAAATCCCGACGGTGCAGATTCTGACTTCTACGCCAATGAACCATCCATTCGATTTACACTGTATTACACTGTACTATACATACACCGGCTTACTTGTAATACTGTACACTGACGCGAAGTCTCGGTTCACCCGCCCCAGAAAAAAAAGCCCGTCCCCACACGGTGAAAGAAATCAACAACCACTGCTCAGATCAAGCGTGCACAACCACCGGCAACCCTCCGGCACACAGTATTGCACACAGCTACTAGAACTTAGGATTCAAGTACTTAACTTACCAGTATTCAAACAATTTCCTGCTGAACAAAACTTAGCGATCCAGGCACCAGGGTGTATGGCGGTCAGAATGCACTTTTAATCAAATCACTATAAAATGTCTGTTTTCATTGTAAAATGTCGAAATTGCACTTACAATGTTGAGAAAACACAAATTCATTCACTTTGAGAGGGAGAAGCCTCAGTTAGCTAAAAGTCCGCGGCCAAGTTCAACAATGTGTAGTTCAACTTCGGGTCTCCAAAGTTGTGTAAACTTTCTGTCCAAGGAAGTTTGTATAAAATGTCTGAAAACCAAAGTTTGTGTAAAGTTGAGTGCCGTAGAATTGTGTAAAGTCGGCGGTGAAGACTTTGTATAAAGTTTGTGCGGCGGTATCAGTGATGGGTGGCGGTGCTGGCACATCGCGGATCAATTCGGCGCGGTCGGCATCGAGCCCTTCCCTCCGTCTATCAATTCGAATCCATCCGGGAGCCAAATCCGGGACCTGGAGAGGGCAGGATCGCCGATCCGAATCTCATCCACGGTGGTGCTGATGACCCCAAAACATGTCCTTCATCCGGCCCGTGATACCATCACTCTCCCATCAGTGATACCGCCGGGCTCACTTTATACAAAGTCTTCACGGCGACTATGCACAATTTTTCACGACGACTTTATACACCTGAACCTCAGCTCAACTTTATACAATTTTGGTTTTTCAGACATTTTATACAAAGTTTCTCGGACAAAGGGTTTATACAAAGTTTGAGAACCAAAGTTGAACTACACAATCTCGACGTCGTTCAATGAACTGAGGCTTTCCCGCTCAAACTGAACAAACTTGTGTTTTTCCAACTTTGTAAGTGAAATTTTGACATTTTACGATGGAAACCCAGAGTTTATAGTGATTTTATTAAAAGTGCATTCCGACCGCCATAAGGGTGGGCTTCAAAGCTTCTTCCTCAATCCGATACCCATCTGCTGGATCTGGCGTATGTTTCAATATCAATAATTGCGGAGGAATGTGAAGACCTATCTCGGAAAGCGAGGATTCGACAGTGCTTTGACGATTGATTGAATCCTAACCTGATAGACCAGTCCAAGCGCGTGTCTCTCAACAGTTGGTTTTTAATCGTCTTCTCTAACCCGCTTTTAGGCCGGTGGTACAAATCCTTGACAAATCCAGTCAGCATTCTTGCAATCCGAGGCAAAGATGCAGGTTGTTCAAGCATGAGATCTATCATGCATCAAGGCTTGCAAGGTCTTGGGGATACCAGCTTCGGCGGACAATGTCGGACAACATGATTTTGGGGGACTATCGTTCGCAGTAGGTTCGAAGCAAAGCTGTAGACATGAAGGAGCATGAAGGTTCCGAGAGACTTCCGGCATGCTTGCCGATCCATTCCGATTTGGATTTTTAGACACTGTATCAAGCCAACTGTCAGACGTCAAACTCGAATGCCAACCTCAGCACTGTGCCTCCTCCATATACCCCCGCCGCGTCTCCTCCCCAACCACCACCATCTCCGCTCGCTACCCCTCTGAATGCCCACCAAGGTCCCCAGGCGATCCATGGAGGACTCGGATCCGATCGCCAATGCCATAGCGCCCCCGCAGAACGAGTCCCCCGAGGAGAGGGAAATCCGCGTTCAGAAGGAGAGGGCCGCAAAACAGGTCTCGGACGCCATCGATGCCGAGCTTTCGCGGGAGCAGGCGTACGAGAAGAAGCGCCCGAAACCCGTCAAAATTCTTTTGCTCGGTGCGTCCGGCTATTCTAGTCACACGTCGCGAGGTGGCTGACACTTGCGCTGGCTAGGCCAAAGTGAATCAGGTCCGTACATCTGTTTCTGGTTCCAACCCACACTAAATCTCACCAGGCAAATCCACAACACTGAAGAGTACGCCTACGCCCTACTTCTTCTCGGGGTTCGCTGACTAACACCTGTGGTAGATTTCCAGTTGCTGTACGAGCCGAAGGTGTGTTTTGCATCCAGTGATGTTCTGGCTTCCAAAAAGGCCCGACTTTCCGGCCTTGCCTGGTTTGAAATATAGCCGGGGCAACTTCCTTTTGGTTTGCCAAAAAAGTTGCCTTTCTGGCTTTAGAGGGCAATTTCTGGCTTTGGCTGTCTGGCCTGCCAAAGCAAAAAGAAATGCCCCCAAAGCCCTGACTATCCGGCTTTCCTGAAGCCTGAATTGTCAGGGTGCCATTACCCCAAACACTGGCTGGAAGCCAAGTATTCGGGCATTGGTAGTTTGGTCAAGCCAAGAGCTTGTCCCGTCTGCCAAACCAGACAGTTACGGCTGGCGACGGGCCTGGCCAACGCCCGATATTTGGACCAGCCAGAACATCACACAAGTTTCATTTCAAGGCAACCAAACTAATCTATGAACAGGCGTTCCGTGCCGAGCGCGCCTCATGGCGCGCTATCATCCAGCTCAACGTCGTCCGCTCAATACACATCATCCTCGACGCGATCACCCGCGCCCAAAACGCGACCGACCGCCCACCGAGCGCCCGCTCCAGTGTGTCCTCGCACGAGTCTCTCCGCCTCGACGCGGAGCTCGTCCAGCTCAAAATGCGGCTCGTCCCGCTGCTCGACATCGAGAAGGGCCTATTGAAGCGGCTGTCGCTCCCCGGCTCGTCGGAGTGGGAGCCGACCGAGCGCCCGCTGGCGACGGCGAAGCGGCGGCAGTCCCGGGAGATCGCGGTCAACTCGACCGTCGCGTGGAAGGCGGCATTCACGCGGATGGCGGAGGACCGGCAGAGCTTTGATACCGACCACCTTGTGGACTGGGACGACCCGGAGGACCCGGGCGTCTTACTGCATGCGCGGAACGAGGACATGAAGCGGTTGTGGGCACACCCGACCGTTCAGGCGATATTGGAGAAGCAATCTATCCGGTTGCAGGAGCTCGCTGGCTTGTGCGTGGCCTGCCGTTTCTCCATACTCAACTTTGCTCACCCCGAGTACAGTTTCTTGGATTCGTTAGACGAGGTCACGTCTCTCCGATACGTACCGACCGATGGTGCGTCATGCTGGTACCTGGGCTACCTGTTCCATTCCATTAACGACATGACAGATCATATTCTGCGGGCTCGGCTGAAGACTCTAGTAAGTTATCGGCCTCGCTCGCCCCTCGGAACTCGGAATTGATTTCGGGCGACTAGGGCGTCTCTGAGCATCGCATGCGCCTCACCGACCCTTGTGCGTATCTCCGTCGTAATTTTGTCCTTGACGATAACTCTCTTCAAGCCGGTGGCATGAGCCGCGACTTCCGTATCTTCGACGTCGGCGGGACACGCTCATTGGTACGTCCGATTGTCTGAATTTACCTCCTTACTCATTCTGCAACCAGCGACACGCCTGGGTTCCATATTTCGACGACATGAGCTGCGTTATTTTTTTAGCGCCAATATCCGCATTCGACCAGACATTGGCAGAAGAACCAACTGTCAATCGCCTGGTAAGCCTAAGTTTAGCGACCTGGGATTCAGATCTAAAATTGCTGTAGGCGGACTCGTTCAAGCTGTGGACGTCAATCGTGTCGAACAAGCTGCTGCAGCACACGAACATGATACTCTTCCTGAATAAGGTCGACATCATGCACGCCAAGCTCGCGTCGGGGATACGGCTGTCCGACTTTGTTGACTCGTATGGGCGAAGACCGAATGATTTCGACAGTGCTTCGCGATGTACGTTCCTGCTCCATTTTCTTGCCCTGCCGTGCCCTTCCCACGTCACCCTGAGCTGATGTTCCATTCCTGATAGACTTGAAGAAACAATTTAGTGCGTGCACCGCTTTCGTGGCCGACTTCCATTGACCATGTCTCGGCTTCCGTTTTAGACTCGATATTGAAGGACAATTCGCCGGTGCCCCGGATATTCTACTGCCACCTCACGAATGCGATCGTGCGTCGCGCGCTCCTACTACCACCGACTGACATATTCATCTTTGATTTCATTTAGGACACGAAATCGACCAAATTCGTCCTAGCTGGAAGTACGTTTTGCCCTATTCGTTTTCTTGCCGACGCTAATTTCGCGTGTGTGTGCTACAGTCAAGGACATGCTCATGCGCTTTCACCTCCAGGAATCACACCTAATCTTATAATTACATGCATGGCCGTATCGTTATTACCCTACCTCCGCCGTGTCCTGCTTTCTATCTCGTACCATCTATCTATCCATCGCAAGCCGCTTTCGTACCAACGTAATCCATTCACATCTGTGTATAACCATGCATATTTATCCCTCCTCCTTCACCAGCTATCACCATGCTACACTGTAGGATACACCCAAAATTACGATGTATGTACCACTAGCTGCGAGCTCGCCGCGTGCTGCGCGGTTGCCCGTTAATATTGTCCTTGCGCTGCTTATGGGCATCCTTAAAACGCGCGCCGATAGCGCATGCGCAGATCATACATGCACGATGCATGCATGCGGTGAGGTAGATGTTTATCAGCTCAACGGCGGCCAACTGTCTTGATAATTCGATATCATCTTGACGGGCTGTGGACAGGAAGTGCCGAACGGATCATGGAGAAGCGCCATTTTTACTTAGCAACCGGTTTGGGAAATATATACTTTCTTGCCGGGTTTGCGCCCGGTGCCAGGTCGGGTGTCGTTGCCACGAATAAGGCCCACTCATCGACGACTTGCCCCCTGGAAGTGATTTATCTTTCATGACTTGCCATCGGTTGCCAGCGGCCGATGTGCGCGCGCGCTGCTGCTTAGCGCAGTGTTGCCAGTGTCACCGGGTCCACGACTGAGTTGAGACGAGAGGAAGTTTCACTGCGTTTCCGCAGGCGAGACCAGATTTTTTAATTACAGTTATATTGCTGGGTATTGCCTCGGCTGCCAAATGATTAACGCACGCTTCCGACGCCAGTATTTCGCCAAAGAAATCGTACGAGGGTGTGTAATAGTGTCCCGGTCCAGGGAAGAGGTCAAGACCCGCAGAAGGACTTCCTAGGACTCAAAACGCAACAATGCAATCCCCGCTGTGCATTTTTTATCGCGAAAGCCTTGGCAGGGTCCAGCGAAGACTTCCGCCGCAGCGAATCGAATGCTGTTCAAGGTTGCCGCAAGTTTACCCAAGGTGCACGGCGGGCATTTCTTCGCCAAGGGCGACGGCTGTTATGTAGTGTCGACGGAGGCTCCCTGAATCGCCTTTTCGCGTACGTGCGTCGCACTGAGGAAGCATGGATGGCATGCATATAAATTGTGAGGGTAGCTGGAGGCGTCCTCTATCCCTTGATTTCCTGTTGGTCAGGTCAGTAAGGCGCCGACGGTTTGCTTTTTCCTGACCAGAAAATGGCAGCGCAGATCTAACGGGTTTACGATCTCAATCTGTGAGTTGCGCCCACCGATGTCCGAGCCAGATCGTAACACTTCCCTCTCCAACGCAGGCCAAGATGCGCGTTGTCCAAGTCGTTGGCCTAATAGTCACTCTTGCCCTCGTTGGCCGCACGAGCGCTGTACCCGCCGCCCACACGAGTGCTTCGACATTCGGGATCAACTGCGAGGGCAGCCTAAAATGCCACGGACAGCCGGGCGACACCGCGAAGCAGCTCGTCGGGTACATCGAGAGCCTCGACCCCGCGCGGGTCTACACGAATGGTCAGCACATCGCGTGCCGGTACAATATCTGCGCATTTTTGCAGGGGGAGCCTGCGCCGATGAGCGGGGCGGCGATTCGGAATGTGGCGCATTTGATTGTGGAGCATGGATGCACGGTTTGTGGGAGCGTGCCGACGAGCGCAGGGAACGACGATGCGTATGGGGAGTTGACATTTAATTTTGTGAACGATGCGTCTTGTGGAGAGGGTGGCGTGTGTTGAACTTGGAACGGAGGCATTCTGTTGCGGGGAGGAACAAAAAATTGCTCGAGAATCCGAAGAAATAATACACTGGCAGCAGCGATTGGATGCGACTCTTCTATTACTCTTCTAGAGTACATACGACCCAGAATGTTTCACGGTGCTGGGCTTTGAGTTGACCAAGTAAAATCAAGTGACGATTGTTGAACCCAGGGAGATTGAAGAGCGAAGGTAAATCCAGGTTCGGTCAAAACCCCGCGTCACTAACGTGAGGACGTTCTTGGTTTGAGACTAAAGGTATATCCATGAATGTTAGCATTCGTGAAGCATTGAAGCAATTCCAGATGAGCATACACCACCGGATTACAGAGGTTTGCCATGGTCCAGACCTCATTTGGCAGATAGGATTTCTTCACGAAGGGAACGAATGGTTCAAGTATTCAGAATGAGGTTACGAGTGGGAAGTCAGTGTGAAAGACTGGTGCAAGTAGGGTTCGTGAGCGGAAGGAGGAAGAATCGGCATCGCATCGCCACATCAACTCTTCTTCTTCCCCAATTCTCCCTTTAGAAAAGTAGGAGAGCGGCCCAGCGGGGTATAAAGCCTCCACAGTTTTATGAGATTCTTGCCTCCCGGGTTACGATTTATGGACCCCAGCAACTTGTGTCTAATGTACAGTCTATTATCTATAGGTGCGCAAGCTCACTGTTAACTTCCTCTTCCACTCCCTGGTCTGTATAGCCCCGGGGACTGTCCTCGCCGATCAAGTAGAATGTTGCCCGATTGTACGGGCGTAGCGGGAGGTCCTTCTCCAACCGCAATGGTAAATCCGGCTACAGACTAGATCAGGAATGGCCAGCGACACGAAAGAATGGACACACATTCGATATGAACATCCGGCCATACGCAATTAGGCCTCCCGTGCGTTCTGCCGTTTCGAGCGCGGCCTTGCGGTCGGTCGAATATCCGCCTGCGCTGATCAAGCGTCCGGGACTCCAGATAGTCTCCAAGAGCTCGTTCGACACCCGCGGTGTGTCGTCGCCCGTCACGTCGTCAGCTCCGCTCACCCGAGGCTCGACGAGGTGCACGTATGCGAGATCCGGGTGCGCCGCCTTAAGCTCTGACAGAACGTGTGTGAACGTGGGCATCGGGTCCTGCATGCGCATCCCCTGGAAAGGGCTCCAGGGACTGAAACGAATGGCGGTCCGCTGTGCGCCGATCGCGTTGCACACGGCAGAGACGACGGCCAGGGGAAACCGTGCACGGTTGGCTGGGGAGCCACCATATTCGTCCGTCCGCTTGTTCGACATGTCTTGCAAAAACTGATCAAGAAGGTACCCGTTCGCGCCTGGCGCCGTCCGCTATCAACAACCAGACTTTAGTTCCATGGTAGATGGACGCACTGTGGATTTCGACGCCGTCGAAACCGGCCTCGATGGCATTTTTGGCGGCTTGCGCGTACAACTCGATGTACTCCTCGATCTCGGAGATTGTGAGCAGACGTGGTTTGCCGTACCCGGTCAACTCCACGTCGGACGCCGACGCGACATCGAAAGACGGGTCTTCCGACTTGAGGTGTGCGATATGTGCCGCGCGCCCGAGGGTCCACAGCTGCATGTAGATGAAGGATCCCTTTGCATGCACTGCTTCAGTGACCTGTTGCCGTGAAGATCGGGGGTGATTCACGGACGGATGTGCGGTTTGAACACACCGCTTTCCATGCCTCAATTTGAGGCTGACTCCAAATCCCTGGGACGTGGTTCCAGCCGCCCGCCTTCGTGCAGCTCAAACAAATGCGGAGATGGGCAAACAGTTCACGCACCTTAGCTGCGATGAAGGTGCCTTCAGTTACAAGGAGTGTCCCGGGACAGCTCGCTCGCTGAGCGTAGTACTCCGCAACTCTCGGGAACGGGATGTGCTCTTCATTGGCCTTGAACCGTGTAAGAGGTGCTAATACGACGCGGTGCTGCAACTTCAATTCGCCGACGGTGATCGGGGAGAAGAGCTTTGGAGCTGGCATGGTGGTGGTATAGAACGCAGTGGAAACCACAGGCAACCTGGGAAGACATCTTTAAGATCATCTTGTTATTAAAGACCGGGTGAGCCACGTGACCGTGGCGGCATCTCTCATCTCGAACGGCCGTTCTCAGCTACACTCGTATCCAATGCGTCCCGAGGCGGTTTGATATATATGCTCGGTTGGGCGAGGCCCGAACCCCATGTCTGCCTACAACGTATTTGCAATCGCTGGCCTTGGTCGTATCGGCGTCAGTCTGGCCCAGGAGCTTTTAGCGGCCAAAGTCGAGGACCCTCAACTTAGCTACTCTGTTAGACTATTGACCCAGTCGGTATGTCGCCTGTCTACCATATTAATAATATTTCTGACCAGGAGTCGTGTTCAGCCTGGAGCGGACACTGTCAAAGCATTGGTAGCGAGCGGCGCAGATGTTCGGACTGTGTCTTATGAGTCCCCTGCCACCGTTCTCGCTGCCCTCGAAGCCGTGGACGTTCTCATCTGTACCATCGGATACAGGGGGATATCCGCTCAAGACGTCCTAGGTGACCAGGCGAGAGCGGCTGGTGTAAAGTTATTCGTGCCCAGCGAGTACGGCGCGCGAAGCGACGCGATGCCCGACAAGTTGTTCGGGATCAAGGAGAATTTCCGTCAGAAGCTCATCGCTGACGGTACCAACTATACCGTTTTCTATACGGGTTTCTGGGCCGACTTCGATCTTCGCCCGTATGTGCCATTTTATTCTGTTTGCCACTCTGACTGCCTTATCTTTCAGGATGATCCTGAAAGACTGGTTCCAGATAGATCTTCTCGGTGGGAATGTACACAAGTGGATCAACTGGGACACTCCGTTGTCGTTTACAACTCAGTCGGATGTTGCCCGATTTGTGGCACACGTCCTTGTGTATCTCCCGCGCAGCGAACTGGAAAACAGGATTTTCAGAATTGAAGGAGACCGTGAGGTATGTACTGTGCTGCATTTCTGAAGACCGAGCATTAGCTCACCGCGCAATTTACCCAAGACTTTGAACTCCCTGATTGCGAAGTTCCTTGAGAAGACAGGCCGGCCCAAGCTTACAGACATGAATGCGACGGTACATTCCCGCCAAGAACTCAACGAGCAACTAGAGAGGGAGCCAGGAAATATTGGCTTGCGATTGCTCAGAGCGGCCGACGATGGAATGTTTTGTGTAGATGCCGAGAGGAGGCTTGATAACGGTCTCTTCCCAGAGTGGAAGCCAGAGAGGGCGTTAGATGTAATGGTTCGCTCATTCCTCTGAGTTTCTAATAGAGTCTGCCTAAAGACGAGTGTACGATAAGTACATCGGGGGTAGAGCAAGGTGTCGCGTAGTCTCTTATAAACAGACGCTACAACTGAGAACCTCGTACCTCGTTTGTTGTACGTGTCGCGAGGTGCCGGGTGTACTACACAACACCCGACTTAACGCATATACAGAGACTTATGGATGATGGCCTTCAAGGGCTTCCGATGTGTTGGCCTGGTCATTGTTATGAAAGAACAAAATCTTAGGGGCTTGCTGTGGTCTATTTGCACATCATGTGACCGATCTGGTTATACCAACTCTCGACGTTGCTTGACAATGCTCTCGACCACTCGATGCCTGGCAAACTCCAGGACTCAGACCTGCCACCAGGCGTATCGCAGGAAAGGCTTTTGGAATCCGTCCCCATTCGAACAATGGGGTGAAATTCATCCTCATCGCCAACCTCATCGGTACCGGATCGCGTGCGGCCGTTTGGTATGTACCTCCAATATCTACGCGTTTGGGGCATACATTCACGAAACATGCCTTCAGTATCGGACTTCGCGATTGTTTGTGCCACACTCGGCTTTCTGGCGGTTCTTATTCGCCAGGTTACGCAACGCGGGAAAGCACCGTATCCCCCAGGCCCGAAAGGACTGCCTATTCTCGGTAACATCTTCGACGTCCCAGAGAAAGGTGGGCTATTGAACGTTCAATCTCTTCTGCCGGAAAGCTATAATCCCAGTAGGTCAATGGATCGAGTATGCCAAATGGGCTCAGGAATACAGTGCGTGGATTCATATCGCTCTCGAGTTCTTTACTCAAGCTCCGCGTAGACTCGCCCATCATAAGCTTCAACATGCTGGGCCAGAGGATAGTTATCATTAACGACCTGAAGACCGTCGTGGATCTTTTCGAAAAGAGAGGAGCAATATACTCGGACAGGTGCGAGCACACCAGTCTCCGAGTTCTTTTGGCGTCTCTGAACTCACCACCGCAGGCCCCGCATGCCGATGCTGAATGAAGCGTGAGCACCTAGTTTTTGTCAAATCTCATTCTTATCTCACTCTGTCCAGCTCCGGCTTCAATTGGAACTGGGGCTTCTCGTCCGACAAGAACAAGTGGAAAATATGCCGACGCGAATTCCTTCCGCACTTCCGCCAAGTCGCGTCTCGCCAATATCGTCCTCAAGAAACCGTCATGGCCCGCGGACTTATCTACAAGATCCTGAACAAACCTGAAAAATTCTACGAAGACTGCCGGTAGTATGCATCTCTATTCTCCGAAGACGAACGTACGCCTGAATGACCACCCTGCAGTATGACTGGATCTCTGGTTTTGGATATGACCTACGGCATGAAGGTCAAGCCAGAAGACGACGAATACATATCGATCGCCGAGAAGGGCTCTGAGGGTCTGGAGAAGTCTGTCGACAAGAATATTGTGGATATAATTCCGTGGAGTACATACATGCATACCGCGCTGCACCGTCGATCAATCTGACCGGCTTTTCCAGTTCAGCATGTCCCGTCATGGATGTCGGTTCTTCCTGGTTTCAAATGGAAGGCCGACGTCGAGGAGTACAGAAGGCTGGGTTTCGAGATGCGAGATGCCCCTTATGCTTGGTTGCAAGAACAATTGGTAAGATCGCCACCCGACCCTAGATGCATATATATATTCATGATCCTTTAGAAAAGAGGAGTTGCTAAACCTTGCTTGACGACTGTTCTCGCCGACCAACTCCAAGACAAATGGGCGGATCCGAACTACACCGAAGAGATGGTCAAGTGCATGGCAGGCACTTTGTACATCGGTGAGTCGCGCCGTTTGCCGCTTTCTCTTCTTTTACTGAATTCCTGCCAGCCGGATCTGATACGGTAAGTCCCACATTGTGCTAGGGGTGCAGTATTGATGATTCTTTGCAGACAGTGGGCGTGATCCGATTCGTTATTCTCATTGTGATTCTCTATCCCAATGTGCTGCGTGAAGCACAGGAAGAGTTGGATAGAGTCGTAGGAACTGAGCGCCTGCCAGAGTTCTCGGACGAGCCTAACCTGCCGTACGTCACCGCCGTGATCAAAGAACTCCTGCGGTGGACGGCACCCATTAGTGAGTTGTCGTCGCTTTGTCATGGTCCGCCTCTGATGGTTTGCACGGAGCTCTGGCGCACGCGACCTCCGAAGACGATGTGTACAACGGCTGGTTCATCCCACGCAATTCGATGGTCATTGGCAACTCGTATGCCATTCTGCACAACCCCGAAACCTACCCCGACCCCAGCCGATTCAACCCCAAACGCTTCCTCACCACGGAGGGAAAAATCGACTCTAGCGTCCCAGACCCAATGTTAGCGTCTTTCGGGTACGGCAGGCGCATTTGTCCTGTGCGTCACCCACATTTAGATGGTAGCCCTGGAGTATTCACCTATCTATCACAGGGACGTTTCCAAGCTCTTGATACCGTTTGGATCGCGGCAGCCTCGATCCTCGCCGTCTTCGACATCACCAACGCCATCGGGCCCGACGGGAACAAAATCGTGCCTGCACCTGAGCCCGATTCAGGTATCGTCAAGTACGTGTATCGCCTCGCTCGCAGCGTTGCTATTCTAAACGGGCACCGTCCTTTTTCAGTCATCCACAGCCCTTCAAGTGCAGTATCAAGCCGCGGTCGGAAAAGGCTGCTTCTCTGATACGCCGCGCCTATGCGGCCACTCTGGTGGAGTGATGTGGTATCCTACCTATCTACTTTTAGTTCGGGAAGTGTGGTGACATCAGTTTGACGAATGAGTGTTCTATGAATTCGTCGCGGAGAATTTGAGCAGAAGTCGGCAGATTATCATTCATTTCCAGAGTCCCCGCCTCAGTGTTACTTCAATATAGGTTCATGACTGGGCGATTTGAGTTCTTTTCTGGGTAACACTCCCACGACATTGATGCACGCGCCAGGCTTCTGCGCATACGCGTCCAAGAAGTCTCGCTCAAGAACGCGAGTCACTGTCGCTTGCACTCAAACCCTGCCGAAAGGGACCGTGCGGTGTCAACCCCTGTAAACTCAAGACGAGTCTGTCGAAGACGCAGCCTTCGAAGATAAGTACTCTGGTTCAATTGTTGTGCATCGTGGCAAAAAAAAAAAAACTGGTCCAAGGCCCGTCGGCGTCAAAGATTTTGTGTTTTGAGGATAGCCTCGTCGGCTGAGATTTAGGGGCGCGTTACGTCACAAGCCCGACTTTACTTATTCTCATCCCCTCGCTCACTGGCAACTGGTTACAATTGTTCTCATCTTTTGTGGAATGCCTCGATCTGGGGACACCTTAGCCACGGCTGACCCCGATCTCGAACCTGCACCTCAATGGGCGCTCGACCTGAATCACAACAGTAGATGGCACTCCTACCTGATGATGATAATGTATCATAACTCGACCGTCCATCTGCAAGAGCAGTAAGCCTCACATTATTTTCCCCAGATTACCGCGCAAGCGCTCACCCAACACTTAGCAAAGCACGGACTTTGGCGCGTAATTGCAATGCAACGCTCACTCACGACGTCCAGAACCTCGTACCCATTTGCCTTCCATTTCCAAGGATCGATGTACCCACCATTCCCACCTCTCCTGCTCCGGGCGCCCCAACGAACCTCCCTCCCGTCTTTAACCCTCCGGCCTACGGTCCCACATCTACTACTGTACATGCATTGTTCCCCGCAACTCTGGGTGATCTCCGCGCACTCACTCGTGAGTAACACATTTTGTATAAATGGTTTCCGCAAGCTGACTTGCGCCGTGCTGCAGTCGAAGACCTTGCCCTCTTGTTCCCTGCATACAGTTTAAATAACCCACATCCGAACGGCCCTGTTGCTGCCCAGAGGGAGGTGTTTGCACGTCACGTAGGGGTCAGGTCGATCGTAATGGATAGTGCCATACCCGTTCAATAAATATTGGGAGAGTGCATTTTTTCTCGTGAGCGGGAAAAATTTAGAACGTGAGTTGACCTGTAGGAATTCACTGAAAGGTCTCGTTTCTGCCGGTCAGCACTCAATGGGATGAAAGTGGACAAGTACATTCGCGAATAATGCGCGAACCGCGCTCAATTGACGTAAGCAACCGAAGCAGCTATTCTCACGGTTGAGGTTCAACGGGTCACTCCATGCGAAGTGCCGGGGGTTCTTGTACGAGATTAAACGAGGGGAGTTAGAGGCTATGTGCGACGCGGTTATGTCTCCGCAAGCATTGATTGAACTCTGGGCTGGCTTGAGTGCAGCCGAAAGCTCCAGGCAACTATTCTCACGGTTGGGATTCAACGAGCAATCGCGTAAGAATTGTTCTGTATGCCTCGAGCTCTGTGTTTCGTATTGCAGCTTCCGCTCGGGTGTCAGTCGTATGTTCTTGAGCTTTACATCGATAAAGAATTCATGGAAGCTCGATATATTGAGGACAAGGTACAAAAGTCAAAGGGTCAGGCCGTACTGCGTTAGAGCCATTGCTTGTTCCCGAACTGCGAGATGAAGGCGCCCGTCTCTTCCACAGTCCACCTGTTAATCAAATCCAACTGCAGTTTTACCGATTCCTCAGGCGTTATAGGACCCTTGAAATGGGGCGCGAGCTTCGCAATTACCGGCCCCAGCAGCCTCATCTCTTCAAGAGTTCCGGCCGAAGCTGCAGTGCCTATGAGCGCTGCATTGCGCAAGTCGAAGAGGAAATAACTCACGAGGACCTGTAGCCGTTGCCGAGGTATCCACCACACCGGGACTGATCGCCAGGAAGACGAAGCCATCGGCCTTGTATTTCGCCGCGTACTTGGCCACGACCATGTTCAGCGCGGCCTTGGCGACAGAGTACCCCACCTGGCCTACGGCTTCCCCTAGGACCGTGAAGTCCGGATCCGCGAGGCCTGTGCTCAGGGTGATCACTTTCTTAGCTGAACCGTTCTTGAGGAGGGGGAGAAATGCATTCGTGGAGTGCACAACACTGATGGTGTTTTGTCTGAACTAGATGTCATGTACCGATATTAGATAAGTATTGGCAAGCGCAAGGCAAATCGACATACATTTTCAATCAAGTCCGCCTCGACGGCCTCCGGGGTCGGGCTCTAAGGCGGACGGTCAAATCACTGGTTTAGTCTTGCCGGCGAAAACTTACAATTCATCGATGGTTAGCCCGGGAAAGGTAGACATGCCTGCGTTGTTGATCAAAAAGTCGAGCTTGCCGCCTGTTGCATTTGAAACCGCGGCCGCTGCAAGCTGTGTACGGGTGAGCTACACATCTTGAAGGATAGGATATCCACTGACCTTGAGAGCCTGTGCATTGGTAACGTCGGCCTCAAGAACAGTGACGTTCTTCCTCAACAATTTATTGAGGTGCGTGGCCGTTGTTTTGTTGCGGACGATGGCAAAAACAGTGTTTTTCTCGTTGGCACTCAACTCGAATTCGAGCTGGAAATGGAGGTCAATTTTTGAACCGAAGAAGAAAATAATCCTCGCACCCCAATTCCTCGGGAAGCACCGGTGATGACGTATGAAGACATGCGATTGAAGTTGAGAGGGTTGATGTGTATCGTCGAGTACAACTGCCATACTTATACTTGCCAGGATAAAGAGATTATAAAGAAATAATTACAAAGATTATATTCCGAAAGGTCGGGACATCAGCGATACCGAGTGCAACTTGGCAGGGGCGCCTTCACCATCAAGGAAAAAAGGCTATTTTTAGTATTCTTTCTTGCGAGACTCCGGGACACTTCACGCGGTGAACAGCTGTAGCGTGTTATTGGATCGTTTTGGTTGAAATCGACGAGCAAATTTGGAAAAAAAAAGCGGATTTCCAGTCGTCCAAACGTGGTGTGGTCTTTGCGTAGAATTGTTCGTGCGCACTTACATTGGCAGGCAACCTAAAACGGACGCTAAGAATGATATGTGATGTTCGGACATATTGATGCTTCCAAAGTCCATTGGCCGACGTGGATGTACAACTACAGCCACTGTTTAGTACCAAGATGAGAAACGAATGCACCGGTTTCTTGCACAGTCCACCTGTAAATAACTTCCAACTGCATTCTAACCGATTCCTCGGGCGGCATGGGACCCTTGAAATCTGGTGCGACTTTTGCGATCGCCTTCGAAATCATGACAAGCTCATCCACCGCTTTGGCAGTCACTGGAACGAGTTAGGGCACGTCACTGAGCTCGATCCGGAGAAAACTGACCTGGACCAGTATCTGGAACATTCACCAGTCCCGGACTGAGCGCGAGGAAGACGAAACCCTCGGACTTGAACTGCGCCGCGTACTTGGCCACGACCATGTTCAACGCCGCTTTGGATATGGAGTAGGAAGGTTCGGCAGCGGTTTCACCCGAGAGTGTGAAATCGAGATCCGCGAGACCGCTGCTTAGCACGACCACTTTCTTGGTGCGACTATTTCTGAGAAGCGGTAGAAAAGCGTTGATGAGGTGAACTACGCTGATGGTATTGGCTTTGAACTGAATTTGTTAATAAAGGATTGGATGCAGGAACTAAAGTCGCACAATGTCAATTAAATCATCTTCGAGAGTCTCCGGGTCCGGACTGCAAGAAGTTAGCGATGTTTTTCTGTCCACCGTTGTAATCACCCACAATTGGTCGAGGGCGAGGCCCGGATGATTGCTCTTACCGGCAGTGTTTATTAAATAATCCAGGCTGCCGATTGTTACTCTTGCAACACTGGCCGCGGCGATCTGCAAATGCATTAGTCGACTGCAGATTGAAGACGTGCCATGGAAAACACATACCTCGAGAGCCGAGGGGTCATTAACGTCCGCAGAAATAACTGTAATATTCCTCCTCGACAAAGCATGGAGCTTGGCGGCAACTTTGCTGCGTTTGTTCCCAACGATAGCAAAGACGGCGTTCTGACTTTCTGCGCTTAACTGTCGGACGTATTCAAACTGAATCCACAGAGGTCAGTTTCCTAAACAGACACTTGCGATGGAGTGTCGAACTCCGATTCCTCCGGTAGCACCGGTAACAACATACGACGGCATCTCGAGGAGGACTGCAGATGTTCAAGCCTTCGTGCGTTGGTGTTGTTCTACTTCGCCGGGGACGGAAGAGCCCGGTGGTGTGGAGAGGGCGACTATCTCTTAGTAGCGGGCAGTGGAGTCGGCGATAGACGCTAATTTCGGCCCTTCGCCGCTTCTGGTGTCTCGATGAGTCGATGCCAGGTCAGGTAAGTAGTCGACGTGTGAGGGCGATCCGGTTCGGTGCTGCCAGGACAAGAGTCCGGAAGACGCTACTTCAAGTACTTGAAGGGATAGCAGTATTCGCAAATAGCTTGAGTCCGCGGAGAACGCGAATCGAAGCGGCCGGAGATTCCAGAGCGATTCTAAGAGGCAGACACAGCTGGAAAAAGAAAAAAGACGCCAAGGGAAGGAAGAGAAAGCGGCTACAAAAGCGCGGTCGCTCGCAGATTCACGTCATCAATTGAACGCACTGCATTGAGAAGAAAGTAGTTGCGAAGGTCTTCCACTGCCAAGTCATCCATTCAACTGGCTTTTCCAGGCTTTTCCCTGCACAGAGGGACGTTGCCAGAGTCCAGACGGGCAGATTCAGGGAAGATTGCATCAGTTTCCGTTTCCAAGCAAGTCACAGTAACGCCGGGTTACGGGTGTCACTCCACGATGATTGAGGACGCCTGTGGGCGCAAGTCCCACCGCGTCCAAACCGCGTCTGTCTTCTCTTTGACCACCCGTAGAATACCCGCCTTGGGAGGCTCGGAGCTCTTGGGATCTCGTCGAGTGGCACAGACTTTCTGCCATCCCTGTGTCGTCCCCGGCACTCCTCGCTGTGCCTGTCAGTCGCGCGCTGTCCGTTACTGCGCAATGTCGTTACGACTCTCTTTTCGAGTATCCCACAGGAAGCCTGAGGTGGATGTGAGTCTCGGTGTAAGTAAATGCTCAACCCTTCATACAACTTGTCCAGCATGAACGATGCTCTTCGCCTGGTAGAGCGCCGGCTCGTTTTCAACGTAGATGGCCTGCGTCGACTTGCAGCGCAGTCGGTCGATCGAATTTGGATCGAATTCCTGAGGACGTCGTCGGCTTGGCAAAGCTCGCTGGGGGCGGACACAACCGTATCTTCATCACCATGCGTGACGGCTTCCAAATGGTGGCGCGTATCCCGTACCCGGTTACGGTCCTCAAGTACTATGCTAAGTGGCCACTGTCGGCTTTCTCCGTTCTTCTGGGTTACCAGCTCCCAAGGTGTACGGATACCCGCCTACATCGGACAATGCAGCGGAAACCGAGTACATCTTCATGGAATTCGTCCGAGGCACCCTGTTGAGGGACGCCTATTATAATAGTCTGATTTAGGGAACCTGGAGATCACTTTACTCAGGCGCCAACTTGCTCAAATCGAGTGGAAGCAATCGTTCGCGTGGAACGGGAAAGAGAGGAAGATCTAAACGGGAAGACAAGGTCGGTGATATAGTAGAGTTTTAGTCTTGTCTGAACTCGTCTTTACAACCCTTGGTATGTTGCCGGTGCCAGTCCATTCCAGCCTCCATAAGCATTGCAATCTCAAGAGACTCGTCAGCACGTTCTCCTTCGGCGTTGAAATCTTTCGTGGCGCTTTGTCCAGCATCAGAGCTGTCGAGCCATCAAGATCGCGGGGATTAACCTTCTGCGACCGGAATTGTATCAATCTCCATCCGCTGGCGGTACGGATAGCTATGAACTCCGGCAGTACTCCGGCTATCCAACCAGCTGCCAGGGTGCCCGCAGACGCGCCAAGTAACATTCCTCAACCACGGAGCAACGGGACGAAGGCCAAATTGCACCGCGATGTGTTGGCCGCAGCGTCGTTGGATTCTGCCGCACCAAAACGACTGCCAAGTTCTATCGGGTGCAACAGGACCAGTGCAGGATGACGCATGATTCGTTCAATGCCCTGAAAAATGGTGGGTGAGTCTGGCTGAATTTTCTCCTCGACTTTTACCATCCTTCTAGTTCTCTTCCCTCCTTCCCAATGAATCCCAAGGCACTGCAGCAAGGACGAAATACATGCATACGTCCGTTTATCCGCGAGTAACAGAGCCCGTTTGTCCATAACTTGTGTAAGTTCCATCCAAGAAGGATCAAGCGCGTTCGGCGCAGTCATCTTCCCCGATGCGAGGTCCCGAACGATAGGTGTGTAGCTTTTCATTTCTCGTAATCTCAGTCAGCATTGTACATTCACGACGCCGATCCCCGCATGAGGAGCGCTATGCAGTCATCAGCTGGGAAAGGAAGTTGGCTTACCTTTCACAAGTTCCAACCACTGCAGTGCTCGGCGCAGTTTCGACTCCGATTCCGTGGACTCCGGGCGCGCGTTGGGGATTCGGGGGGGATTACCCTGGAATAGGAAGGCAAGAGACTCGTTTAGTACACGCTGAGGCTTTCTTTGTCTTCAGGGTATTAGATGTTCACCTGCCTCAGCCAGGACGGAGGGTTTACTGCGATCAACGAAACCTTGGACTTAGTCCTTTGTGAGAAAGGGAGTCCGAGTCCGGGTGGAACATGGTGAGGTGAGTTTGCTGGCAGTTCCATGCAGCAAGTAGGGTCGCAGTGCCGTGCGGGTAAGCCGGGCTGAGTAAACGGCCCAGGTGATCTTCTTTGACTCTGGTACGGGATCTAAATATTCGGACCGAGTGGCGTTAATGCCCAGATGAAGGGGTGGCTTCGGAGGTTGAGCGGGGTTATACTTAAACCCAACTCAAAAAACTTCCCCGCCCGCATTACGCATGTGCCGTGACTCGATGTTGAACGTGGTTTTTTCAACACGCAAGCCATGGCGCCATTAAACATAATCCTTTCGAACCAGACTACCGTGTGGGGCCCACGAAATGGCAGCGGCGGTTCGATAAATACCACATAGTCCTAGGATCCCAGGATAAAAACACAGTGTCCTACTAGCGGGGTTGAACTTCGATTTCTTCAACTTCGACTTCGACTCGGCCTTTATCTCGAGCACGGCCCGCAAGGCAAAATTATCCTTGACCACCGCTCACGCACAAAGAAAACGCCCCTCCACGCCTGCGTGTCCGCCGCCAATCAAACATGCCGTGCCAGTAAAAATAAACCACACATCCTGTTCAGTGGTTGTCAGAAGGGGAAACAAGGTTTGGGCTGCTTCACAGAGCTTCTCTTTCGCTGCATCCGATCACAAAGCAATGTTGAATCTTGAAGAAAATACACCATCTGGCCGACATCCCACAGGTTGATCTTTGCAACATTGTTCAACTTCGCCGCCAAAGTGAAGGTCAGTTCAAAGTCCGTCTCCATCCCCCTTCTTCTCGCTGTCAGTAAATCTCGCTCGTACAGGATCCCACTCTGTTGATATAGGACATGCAAGGTACGGGCGTCGTTTCAAATTCATAGCGTTCGACAAGATCAAATCTTGATCAAGAATTCTCACGGTTGAGAAACTGGGCAACAAGAACAGTGATGTAGAACTGAGCTAGAACTTGGGATTGTGCGGCAGCATACTATCTTCTCGCGTTTGAATCCAATAGGTTGCTCACTTGGCCCCCCCTCTGGCTGTTTGCCTGTCAGACTGGTGCGGTTGATTTGGAGTCTCGACGGGTTGATTCCACCGGTGCGTTTCGTGCACCCTCAATTTGAACAATCATGACACTTTAGTCTCTCGTGAACAGAGGCTCTGAAAAAATCAATCTCGTACCTCGCTTGTTAGACCTCCACTTCACTCAGAATGGTCGCGACGCTGAATGGTGCGGTTGATTTTAATTTTTGACCGGTAAATTCCGCTGGTGCAGTTAATATGGCATGCGTTGAAGCTCAAGCCATAACATTCATTGGCTCGCCAAATGCGTATTTTTTTGGCTAACAGTGCGACCGGTCGGGTTTGGGTCCGGTCCATGTCCAACCCGTATGTTTGCGCGTATTGTCCAAGACCGACGGAGAACACACTGCCAAACATCGTCCTCATTTCGCACTGCAAGCTCTCACCAAGTGGCAAGGTCTGTCCCCCGCGGTGCCGCTACCGTGCCCTTTTCCACAAGTGCCACCAAGCCCTGTTCCTAACCAAACACGAGCTTCGCAGTAATCCCACCGCATCCAATCGCTGGTGATGGCAAAGTCAACGGTCAACGGGGGCGGGCTTGCAAATAGCGCAACCGTGGCTCAATGTACGCCCCCATTCTTACGCGCTTCCCCGTCGCGTACACCCGCTGACTGGCTCTCAGCGGTCGATATCTGCGGCCTGGAATTTGCAAGTCGTACCGCTGACTGGCTGCAGTCCTCAAATTTTCCAGTAGTTTTTTTCGACTTGCCCGGATCTTCAAGCGCGTGACCTGTCACCTCGGGGACGCCGTGGAACCGGAAGACAGCCTGAGGCTGGGAGCATCGCGTTTTAGACTCTCAATGTGCACCGATGGCCAGGTTCTCCTGCGAACGACGAAGCCATCTTGCGCAAACTCGCGCAAGAGCTCAATGGCCAATAACCAGCAGCCCACGCGGCCGTGCTGGGCACCTTGTGATTCGCTGGGAATATTTACAGGTCTCCCGGGACAGGATGTCGAATGTCGGGCTCTTTGCGGTGACAGTCTGTCTCTCCGGACAATCCTGCTAGGAACAATCGCCGGCTTCTTCCTTCCCTTCCGTCCTTGTAAATCTTGCTTTACTACCTCCACATCAATTTCGAGCTCTGATTGTGATTGTCGAGTGGCGTTCCCTCTCCTGCTTTCTTTTCGTGCACGACCCCAAAATCCGACGCGTTCTTACTTTCTTTCTTTGCAGTATGTTCATTTCGTCCATCCAATCATCCAGGTCCAATCACCCACCAGAACAATAGGCAGCTGTCCACGCGGCCGTGTCGGGAACTCGTGATTCGCTGGGAAGCTCAAGTTTCCTGGCACGGGAGATCCGCAGGATGTCGACTCTCGGGGCTTTTGTGGCGAAATTCATCTGCTGGTCTAGGAATAAGAACGATCGCCGACTGCTTTTCCTTTACTTGTTCGTCTTCAAGAGACTTTCCCCCAATCGCATCGCGTCGATTCCAATTCTCCTCTTTTTTCGCTCGTAGGAAGCGAGCCAAGCCATGCTGGGCAGGAGCAAGAATGCACCCTCGGTGGCTGGCAGGCTGTCTTGAAATCTTTCCGCTGTCCACCAAGCACGTGAGGCGATGCAAAGTCATGGTACTCGTGGTCCGCGCTTGCGATCCGCACTGCAGGATCCCGCATATCGGGCTCTTTGCGGCGAAATTTACCCGGATAATTCGACAATACAGTATACGCCCGCTGTGCCAGTTTTAGAACCACCCCCGGCTTTGTTTCTTTTCCTTTACTTGCCCGCCTTCGTCAACTTCTCCCTTGCCAATACCATCGCGTCAATTCTACCTCCAAGACAAGCCAAGCGTGCCACCGTGTTTAGGAACTCGTGATTCGCTGGGACTGCCTGGGACTCGGGATCCGTGTCTACATACCCCGATCTCAGAGCTTCAGTGGCAATTCCGCTCTCCTTCGGCCCAAGCCAAGCCGCGCTGGGGAGGACGCTACCCCTCAAATCTTCCCACCGCGCGCCCTTCGCAGCCTTGTCCAATTCCTGCGCGATGTCTGAGCGCGGGGCGCGCCATGCGTCTGCGTCCACGGCTCCCCGTGCCCGCGTCCGCATCTCTGAAGCTACTTCCACCCCGCGCCTTCGAAGCGCGCCTCCCCAAGCCATGTACGACGAGTCAATCGAGGAGTGCGTCTCCCCGTGCGTGGCGGTCCGTCCGTATCTAACGCCCACCCCACAAGCACTCGCACTCGCACTTCCAGGGCGCGCGGGGGCCTGCCTGCGACTCCTACTGTGACGCGTTGTCGTTCCTGCCGCAAACGCCCCGCGCCCGTCCCGCAGAAGCCGCGGATCGACAGCACAGATAGGGACGACCGCCTCAACGTTGCTCAATGACACTTGCATTCTTCTCGCATCCTGATACCAAGCAAGCAAGCGGATTGGTCCACCAAGTACCCACTCGTATGTCGTCACACTCTGAATCCATCCGATTCTCTCCTCGTGCGCGTTCGCTTCAAGCTGCAAGCCGGCGCCATCACGTCGATATCTTTATTCCATCCCCAATCGATCGCGACATCAGTCATCCACCATCCGACCACGTATCGCACTCAAGGTCTCATTGGATCTTCGACGTGATACCGGCGACAGAGCACTTACTCTGTCTATTGGCGTCAGTGACAATGCGACGTTCTTTCTACTCATCCTCACCCCCTCCCGCTTATCCAAAATCCTCCCTGAAACGATCTAGAGTCAAGTCCAAATTTCATTTCATTTTATGTTACGCCTCCCCCCTCCCTCCCCTCACTCGCTTCGTTTCTTTACTTGTCTTTCATGTACAGAAAACCCACTACTACTCATGCGTACAATACTATAACTCGTGCCCAAAAAATAATGCGAATACTCGAAACTAGGAACTGGAAGATGCAATGACAGTGTGGATGCGGACGATTGTAAAAGTAGGAAGGGAAAAGTGCGATTGGAACTGGAACTGGTGCTAAGTAATGGCAATGCTAAATAAAGTCCTCGACGTCGCCTCCAACGACTCGAGAGCGCGCGCGTTCGAGAGGAGTGAGCCAAGGAGAGGATGAGAGGATCATCGCCTACAGGCTATCGCTCATGCCCCCACCCCGTATCATGCGCCTCCCCCGCGCCCACCGGCGCGTGCGCGTGGCGGTCGCTGCCTCCCGTCTGTTGCTGTTCTCGTTCTCGCGGCTCCGGGTCGTCTTCTCGTTCTCGAGCAGGCGACTCGGCGTATTCCAGCTCCCCATCTTCATCATCATACTCCTCCAACGGCGGCGCGCTCGCCCTACTTCCTCCTGCACCTCCTCCTCCGCTACTCCCCCACCCATTCGCACTATACGAAGCAGAGGAAGAAGCGCGCGGCGTACTCGGCCCCGCCCCATCCCCGTCTTCGTACGGATCCCACACATCCTCAAACGGCGGTGCACTTGCATTCTCCCCATAAGACAAGGCGCGCGGCGTACTCGGCCCCGCCTCCGCAGACGGGTAGGCGGGCGCGGAGGGTTCGTACGTCTCTCCATCGTACTCGGGGTATGCATACGAGGAGGACGGGTAGGACGGCGCCGACGCATACATAGGCAACGCAGGTGGTGGCGACGAGGACGACGCCTCACGCACAGCGTACGCGCGCTCGAGCTCCATCTTCTCCTGCGCGTCGTGGCCTCCTCGTCCAGGCGGTGGAGGTGGTGGAGACGGCAACGCCATCGAAGAAGAGGACGAAGCCTCGCGCACAGCGTACGCCCGTTCCAGCTCCATCTTCTCTTGCCTCTCCCCCTGCCCCGCACCCGCGCCTGCTCCGGGTGGTGGGGGCGGCGGCGAGGGGAGCGCCCCCCTTGTTCTCGTCCTTGTCCTCGAGGAAGAGCCGGGTGGTCGAGAAGATGAAGGGTCCAGTCGAGGCGCAGAGGAGGAAGAGGTAGCCGCCGCCCGTTCGAGATCGAGCTCCGACGCCTCCAACACCAGATCAAGTTCAAGCGTGAGCAGGTCCTCCTCTTCGGGAGCGGCAGCATCGCGGGGCGCCTCTCCCTGTGCCTCTGCATCGGATGCCACTTCCGCTCTCGGTCGAGCAGAAGGTGGCGAGGGTGCGGACGCGGAGTCCGCCAACCGCGCCAACACAGCCTTATCGTCCGTAGCCACATGTAGATGCGCCACGACCCCGTCGTTGACAGGCGGGGAGCCGAAGTAATCGTCATAGTGGTCGTCTGCACCGGGTGGAGGTGCGCGCGGGGTGTACGGCGGGAACGCCTCCCCTTCGTCTTCACCCAACTCGTCGGGGTCGAGTGAGGATGGATCAAAGGAGGAGGTGGAGGGGGCGGCGCGGAGCTTTCCTGATGATGAGCCTTGTCGTGGGGGTGGGTGTGGCAACAAGGAGGGCGCAGAGGGCCGAGAAGAGGCGGGCAAAGGCAGGGGGTACGCCGGCGGCTCCGGCGGCTCTCCATCCACATCCACACGCAGACTCAGACTCAGCGTCGACGCCGCCGGGGACGCAGTAGACCCCAGAACAGACGGCGCTCTCGATTGCGAGGGTGAGGGCGGGACGAGCGACTCGACGGAGGCCGCTCTTGAATGATTCTGAGAGTGATTCTGGCTTTTATTGCTGGCGTTCTTGGTGCGGCGGGCGCGGCGCTGGCGCGCGAGGAGGTGGGCGTTGTCCCGCCACCGGGCGACCCATTTGCGTTTGGCGTTCCCGTTCCCTCCCCCATTCGCAGTTAAATTCTCCTTCGATTCGGCGTTGGCGTTAACATTGTCGGCGTTGAGCCTCGTCCGGCGCTTCTCGGGATCGCGCGGGCGGGGGGTGCGTGTGAGGTGGAAGCGCAGGAGGGTGAGGCAGACGAGCACCGCGACCGCGAGGACGACGCTCAGCGCGACCGTGAGCGTCGTGCGCTGCGGGTTCGTGACCTTCTTGCCCATCCAGCCCTCCGGCACCGTCGTCAGGTCGAAGCTGTCTGGCGCACCCGAGGCGCTGGGGGTGGGCGTCGCTGTGCATGTCTGTATTATTTCGTCCAAGTGATTAGCATTATAATTATGAGTATATTTTGAGGGGGACGCACGTCACAGACGGTAGATCCGACGAGGGTGTACGAGTCGATGCGGCGCCAGACGCCGTCGAGGCCGGCAGAGTAGAGCGGTGGGACGCGGTGGTGGGTGTGTGTTGTTGCGCTGGCAAGGACGGCGTCGAGCACGTCCTTCTCCTCCCTGTCCAGCGCAGGCAGCGCGGCGGCGGCGCTCGGGGGCACCGCGAGCGCAGCGAGACACAGAAGCAGCGGCGGCCAGAGTGCTAGGTGTCGGGATGAATAATTCGCCTTGGCCTGGGGCGGCGGCGGGGGCATGGGCTCGCCAAGAATCACTTTGTTGCGCGCCAAGGCAAGCAGCGCAGAGAGGGTGATTTAAACACACGTAAACAACCCCCTCTTATGAGTCCGCTATTATTAGCACACGATTGCCTCCGGTCTTTGCCGCCCGAAGAAATTCCAAAATAATCCGCAGAGGCGACGCTTGAAATAAATGATATACATCGTCCGACGCCACCCCTGAGTCACCGGCAGACATTGCGCAGAGATGGACTGCGCCGGTCCGGAATCTCTTCTCTCTATTCTGGTCTCCGTCCCTTGCTATAATTTTGGACGCAGTCTCCGCACTACGTCCGACCTTCGTGGCTCCCTGCACCGGCTACGGCTACACGCGAAACAACGCCCGTCTGTCCGTCTCCCGTCACTTCACGATCCGCGCACATCGCGACGCGTGCTATTTTCGTTGTCGCTGTCGCGATTGATTGTTCGCGACGCGCGACGGACTAATTATAGCGCCGGAGTCCGGACGGATAAACGGATAAATTGTAGTCTCGGTCCAGGCCTCTGTCCTGCTCTTGCTTTCGCTCTTACTTTTGGATCCGATGTCGGTTCAAGCTATCCCTGTACTCTCCTTTACTTAGACACCCTTCCACGCTCGTTCGTGCTAAAAACGATGGAAGATGGAAGCAAGAAAGAAGGCACATTCCGGCGCCCACGCACAACCTGCCAAATCCATCGATTTGCGTATTCGTCACCGGGTCATCTAGCCATCTAACCATCTTCGCAGTTTCGAAATGACTTTTGACTTTTGACTTTGCCCATCTCTAGGCTGGTCTTGCCCATCTCTCTTGCCTGCGTTGAGTGTTCTCCTGCCTCCTACCTTTGAGGCGTCTTGTCTTTCAGAGCTGTTGGCCGGCTGATCTACACTCGAAGATCCGTCGACCTCTCGGATGCATGAACAAAAAATCCAAAAATACCTCCGTTTCTCGCTTGCGGTGACCGCACCCGTGGCCAAAATTAACCCACCCAACCGCCTCCGGGCTGTCCTTGTTCCACCCACCCCCAAAAAAATGAAATCGGTGTTCATTCCGGTCACCGTTCAGCGTTGGCTCATCCAAAGAAAAAAAGAAAAGACTTTTTCTCTCCCGTCACGACTTCCCCTGCGCGGCACGCGGCCAAGAATACCTCCCTTTCGTTGACCGCAGTCAGCAGCGACCACCAGAGACAAAATTAAACCAAAAAATTGTCAAGTCGGTTATTGATTACACTATGTGCGACCCCCTCGCATGTGCTATGGTGGAAGACTTCGAGGTTTTGGCTGTCGGGCCTTGGTCCGACCACGCGCCCTTGGTGCTTACCCTGAATGTACCAAATACCCCGCCGCCGCTGAATCCAGGGAAGACGTATATCCGACAAAAACTGCAAGAGGCGAAGGAAAGTGACGCGTACCTTGACGTTCTGCTACGCGAAACCATAGCATCGAAGAAGTCGGCAGCAGATAAGCAGGCCACTTTTTATGGCCCTGTCTTCGACGCCGCCGGCAGGACGGGTATACAAGTCTACACCGACGGCTCTTGCTTCGATAATGGCAGTCCCACTGCCCGAGCTGGTGCTGGTGCCTACTTCGGACCAGGAAGCGAGCTCAATCACTCTCTTCGTGTCTCCGGAGACCAAACTAATAATCGAGGCGAACTTCTGGCCATTCTCTATGCACTGTACTCTGTGCCCCCTGAAAAATCTATCTCTATCTATTCAGACTCCGAATACTCTATCCGATCTATTGTCTACTGGGCACCCGATCGTGCTGACAAAGGCTGGAAGTGTGCTAACGCGGACATACTACAAGATATTGTGTCGTGGATAAGGTATCGATCGGCACCTGTCCAATTCCACCATGTGAAAGCGCATACGGGAAACAGCCATAATGATGCCGCAGATGCGGCGGCAAAGGAGGGAGCTGGCCTTCCACTTCCCGCGCTGAATTACATCCCACACTGTGCTCCGCTGCCCCTACCTCGTGAAAATCCCTCTCATATACCCAAGGTATCCTGTGATATCCCTGAGTCCTCCGACCCAGTGCCAAAACCGCATCCGGCAGACCAACCTACTGTTGAACCTCATCACTATGCCACCCACCGTGGCCGCTCTTTGCACCGGAAGCTCCAAAAGGCGCATCTGAACCGCCTGACCGCCGCCTCCTCTAACTCTGCTGCTTTTTGGAAAGTCTACAGAAGTCTGGCCGATCCGAAGCCGAGGAAACCCGCGGTTGCTCTCGCCGATCTTGCGGAGTGCTTCAAAAAACGCATGAACGCTGCTGATCCTGCTCCGAAAGAATTCAATGCGGAGTACAAGCGCACTGTTGAGGAATATGCTGACGGCATTCCCAACCCCTCTGGCATTCCCGAGTCCGGGGATGAAACTTTCAGTGAGCCGGTGACTGTGGACGATATTGCGTGGGCTAAAGAGCACCTTCGAACTCACTATAATACGGTGACTGGCTTGGACCGGCTCAGCTATCGGGAAATCATGGCAATTGAGAACGATGTGCTGTGTAGACTGATCAATGAGTGTGTGGATAGGAACGATGCCCCGCTTGTTTGGTTTACAACGCTTATTGCGGCAATCCCGAAAAAGGACAAACCACTCTCGGAGGCGGACAGCTACCGCACAGTAGGTCTGGAGAGCTGCTTCCTGAAGCTGGTGTGTCTGCTTATTCACAAGCGTATCTATACGTGGGCGGAAGAGCGCGGCATTATCCCCCCCTCCCAAAATGGTTTCCGCGAAGGCTACCGGACCAACAACAATGCGTTCGTGCTGCGCTGCATGATTGAACGGGCCCGAGCCGAAGGCAAAACACTATGGGTTGCGTTCCTGGACATCACCAACGCTTTCCCGTCCACTAACAGGGACCTTCTATGGATGAAGCTGTACGACATGGGAATTTCGGGAAAACTGTTCGACTGGATGCGCATGCTTTATGGACGTATGGAATATGTCGTTACTCTCGACGGATCACATTCGGACCCCTTCGAGTCGGATATTGGGGTACTCATCGGGGATCCAGTCTCGTCCACTTTCTGGGATCTGTTTTTTGCCGACTTCAACCTGCACCCGGACGGGGAAGATGTCCTGCTTTTCAACGTGATCATGTCGCACTTGGAACACGCTGACGACATGGCCATTGTGTCTTATGCGCCGGCCGGTCTACAGCGTCACCTGGACTCCTTTGCACACTGGTGCGGGGACAACTTTCTGCAAGCCAATGCACCGAAGTCTTGGATCATGGTTTTTGGCCCTATTCCGAAGAATGTACCGGTCTTCACACTCAACGGGAGAACTGTAGGCTATAGGGATCACTTCTGCTATGTCGGGGTTACCTTTCAATCCACGACACGAAATATCTTTGCTGCTCACTATGCTACTAAGGCTTCAACGGCGCGCGGCACGGGACACTCTGTCCTCGGGATTGAGTCTTACATCGGGGATCTACCCCCGAAGGAGGGACGTCTGCTCTACACCGCTTGTGTAGACCCACATCTTGTAAGCGGGGCAGACATTATCGTCGATGTTGATGACACGGCACTCGCTCTTCTCGAAAAAGTGCAAAATGCGTTTCTCCGGCGGCTACTTGGACTTGGTCCTCGATCTATGCGCGCGCCTCTGTTCACCGAGCTCGGGCTGATCCCTCTCCGCTATAGGAGACTCATTCTTGCTCTTCGATATCTGGGTTACCTCACCAGCCTCGCACCTACTCATTATGCACGCCTGGCGCTGCACGATTCCGTAGAGCTCCATAAAGCTGGCTTTCAGGGATATTGGACTGACCTTGTTTTTGCCCTCCGCAATCTCCCCTTCCCAGTTACCTTGCCTCCGTTCGACGGCCTAACGCCAGCGGCATGCACGGAGGTCGGAAAGGCCGTCTACGTGTCAGCGATGAAATGGCTTAATGACCAAGTCTCAAACTCCACGCGCCTGTATCTTCTACACGAGCGCAAAGAACCTCTGGAGGATGAGGCTCCAAAAGCCATCACAGCCGTTCTGCGCCATTACTTGGTGCTAGTTGTCAACGCCACTCATCGCAAGGCACTTACTCGACTACTGGTCAGCCAACACCCGCTCGCGGTTGAACGAATGCGATACAAGAGCAGATATCATCGTGTTGAAATCCCCCGCGACAAGCGGCTCTGCAGATTCGGATGCAATGAAACAGAAGACGCAGGGCATGCATTCTTCAACTGCACTGCGTCGCCCGCACTCGTAGAACGGCGCCATGAGTTCACCGAAATCATGGTGTCCAAGGTGCCGAGCCTTGCGAGTCTCCCGACTAACAATCCAACCTCGCTGATCAAGGCTTTGGTTTTCCGGCGGGACACAGTATGCCAGGTCGCAAAATATGCGTCTCATGTCTTCCAAATTTTTGACGAGACGCCAATGGTATGGCCCAGAGAAGAGTGAGTACTAATTACTAATTTGAGCACGGTGGACACTTCCGGCTGTGACGGTTTTCCCCAAGATCTACTGCCTTTAAGGGTAAGCTCGTCGACGGGAGGCCGTCATGGTGTAGCACATTACATTAACAAGCCGGTGTATTTGTACGCTACAACTTGGCACGTTCCGAAAGGGGACCTAGCTGAGCTAATAAATTATCCTGAGTCTTATCCTCCGTGCTGTCCTTATTCCTTGTTCCTTGCGTGTTCCACTCCCGGCCAGCTCCATTAGCGCTCCAGTTTGAATCTCGCCACCCAGCGTGCTTGCCTCGTTCTTAATTCGTATCGATCCCGCCACACCCCTCCGTCCTAGCGTTCCAATAAACCAACCGCTGTCCTCGTTCCTCGTTCCCTCCCCTCCAATTTCGCTTGTCTTGTTCCACTCCAATTTCCCGCGTGAACGTTCTGGGAACGGGAAATTGAATTCGACTCTGATCATCTCCCCAAATTCTCTTCGTCGCTTCCCTACAGCGCCAAAATACAGCCGTACATGCACAGACATGCACCCTGTTGCAAAATTATCTGGACCACCTGCAGTCACCACGTCCCCTCCCCCTCGAAATAGATTCGGCTTCGGATCGTGCTAATAGTAACCTTGGTTGGCGCTAACCTGCTTTTGCAAGTGAATCAGTGATAGCGGGAACAGAACGGGCGTTCCATTTCAAACAAAGAGAGGCGAGTCAGACAGCAAGCGTCTGCGTCTGAATCGGACCTCGGAGCGGTTGAGGCGAACAGAATCGAACAGAGACGAAAAATATGGGAACCGACAAAAGGAGACGAAACGACAAAAGAAAGGAAACCCGCCCTGCCTTGCATGGAGAATCGTGAACCGTGTATGTTACTATGTATGACTCAACCACCTCCGGGCTGTCCTTGTTCCACCCACCCCAAAAAAAGGTTCATCAATGTTCATTCCGGTCACCGTGCACGGTTTCCTTTCGAGTGTCGACCACGCACCTGCAAAAGAAAATTCTCTCCCGGAGTCCCTCAGATGTACAAAATACCTCCTCGCTTCGCTTTTGTTGACCGCAGTCGGCAGCGCGATGGGCCAAAATTAAACCAAAACCACCGGGCTGTCCTTTTTCCTTGTTCCTTGCGCCACACCGGTCTATCCCGGTCGTCGTGTGCGTTGGTATGCATAATGTCCCAAATTATCTTGCTGCCCAACCCAAAAAAAATCCTGAAATAAAAATACCTCCGCAGCGAGCTACATGCGATTAAACGTTAAACCCTGGCTAGCTTCAATTAGCGCTCCATGAATTTCGCCACCCCCCTGCTTGGATCAAATATCATCAATTCCTCCACATCCCACTTTGTCCGATGTCGCGTTCGTTCAGCCCACGCGGAATGGATCCCATTCTGCCCAGATTCTCTGAAGCAGGACGTCTTGATCACGACGCCCGCTCGAAATAGATTTGGATCGCGCTAACAAAAGACTTTGGCGCTAACATGCAAGTGAATCAGTGATAGCGGGAACAGAACGGGGTTTACTCAACAAGTTTAGGTGAGGATAAGTCAGGATAAGGTGAGTCGGACAACACGCACTGTGTATTGTGCCCCAACCTATTTCCGTCCCCTGGCCATAACATCTCCACTTGACTGGGCTTATTCTTGGAGATTAAATGCAAAAATACCCTGAGGCTGGAAGGTAAAGGTAAAGGTACCGCTTCCACTGACTTCCACTGAGGACCTCGACTCGCGATCGGAGAGCCTCCCCTTCTCCTCGAAACTCTGTGGTGCACTGCGAATTCAAGATTGAAAATATCCTGTGAGGTCCTCGTCCATCGTCCCCTTCCCGAACCCACGTCGCCCCTGGAGACACGCTTTTCTCGGTGTTGCCAACCTCAGGCTATTTCTGTCCGTTTTCAACACCGGCTCCACCCTCGACCCAAAAATACCACAACCCCGCTTCAAACCTTTTTCCTCCCCCCTCCACTCCGCCCGGCCGCGGGTCCCCTACTCTCCGCTTCATTTATGGTTCATCAATAAATCGTTGTGGGCGCGATTAAAAATACCCTATCGCACTGGATATTTTTGTTCGATTGCGGTTGCGAGTGCGTTACGACTGCGGTTGCAATATCCGAGTCCGACTGTGTGTATACTGTATATCGGGTGTTGCGCGGTTCGCTCAAATCTCCTATTTCTCGTCTATCAACCCCGACGCTGCGCGTCTTTTCTTCAACACCAACAAAAATATCCCAACACGACTTGAGGGCGCTTCAATAGCTTTTCCTCTCTCACTCGGCCGCGGGTTCCGTCCTCCTACTTTGTTCCCACAGGCCACCCTTTGTTGGAGCGATTAAAATATCCTGGCTATTTTCGTTCGACTGCGGTTGCGAGTGCGATTGCGATAAGTATCCGAGTCCGACTCGGTTGTTCGTGCGTTCTGGGTCCGTGGGTTTGTGGGTCCGGTCTTTCGTGAGTCCTACTTCCGGGCGTTCGTATCCTCCGTTCGTGGGTGCGCCTTCTCTCGCTCGCTTATCTGATATCACCGATGTCCTTTCTTGCGTGCCCACGATTCGGAGTCTGCGACCCAGAGCCTGAGGGACGAGTAAACCCAACCATCTACATATGTAGTGGATTTCAGTTAGCTTCAACTTCAACCCAAACCGCCAACGTGTTCGTTCATTCAATTTGCTCTACCTGCGGACCGCGCGGCGGGTATGGAGATCTGGTGTTGTGGTCACTTTGTGTGCCGGATACCCACCGTGGGTCTTAGCTTTCTGAGTCCACGATCTCCTTCCACCTGAGTACTTATCTCGCATCTTTCGAACCGTGGGACCTTTCTCTCTGTCTCATTTTTTGGCATGCGTATCACTGATGCACCGTGATTCACAGGATAAGCTGGGCTACCGACTCCGGGCTTCCTACACAGCTCAAGGAAAACGACAACTCAAACTCCAGCACCTTCGGTGAGGACTATCCACTCGAATTCTCAACTTGAACCAAGGGACTGCTTTCTCAACTTGAACATGGAGTTGGATGGGAATAGTACTCGTACCTAGGGTTGGAATGTTCACGCGGCGTCGTCGCGGCCTCCAACCGGTGGTGTCTTGAATACTTTCTGCTACCCAGTCGTTCGACGTCTCACGACCACAAGCATCCACGCAAACGGATTCAGCATGGCGTTGACTCAGAAGGCATTGCTCTGACTATTTCCTGTTCTCCTTTCCTACTCCTTCTCAGCAGTAACCACAACCGCCTCCCACGTCAACACAAACTCCCCCTCCCCAAACCTCTGCCTCATATACTTATCATACCCATCCCCCTTTTCTCCCTTCAACACATCCGTAAACGGCCCGCGCATGTACTCCAAATACCTCCCCATGTCGTCTCTATGCTCGAATTTCACAGGCTGCACCTCGATGTGGGTGAATCCCGCCGCGGCGAGGAGCGCGGAGAGCGCGTGCCCCTGGTCGGTGGTGAATATGGAAGGCGGGACGAAGCCGGGGACGCCGAGCTTGAAAGATTCGAGCCAGCCGGGGGCGGTCCAGGCGGTGAGACCGAGTTTGCCGCCGGGTTTGAGGACGCGGAATGATTCTGTTTGTGCATTTAATTTCAAGCGAGGAGTATATTTTGAAATGAAGACGAACCTTTCGCGACGAGGGTGGCGTCAGGGATGAGTTGAATCCCGAAATTCATCAAGTTATGCGTGAAATGGTCGTCCGGGAACGGGAGGGCCTCGTAACCAGCGTGAGCCTCGTGGCTTGTCCAATGTTGTGAACAACAAGAAAATAAAAACCTGAGCATCCGCAACCCTCGCCTCCCCATTCCACCCATTCCCCTCGATCCTCGCCTTTGCCTTCTGAACCATCGCTTCCTCCACGTCCCCACACACCACGCGCATGTCAGTGGCCTGGGGCTTTTCGATGGTGTTGAAAATGAGCGAGGCAAGCAAGCCCCCGCCGCAGGCGTTGTCGAGGACGAGCGCGCCCGCGGGCGGGGTCGGGAGGAGGCCAGATTGGACGAGCATGGCCTTTGCGGGGATGCCGGTGATTTCTTCCATCTTTGACATGTCTGTGCGTACGCGTCAGAGGTCAGTTCGGTTAAAAGTCTTTGGGTTGCATGGTTGAACCAGTCGACTGACGTTCTTCGGAAACTTGGTCATAGGTGAATTTCATCGTTGTTCAAGACGGAGTGAGATTGATTTAGTTGGTTGGTGGGTGGGAAAACTGGGGGATGCACTTGATTTCTGAATCGCCGCGAAAGAGCCCTGCTTTTATACCGTCCGAGTTGGGGGACGACTGTGCGGGTTCCCCAAGAATCCGCATTTGGAAAGCGATAGCTGACCAACGAATGTTATAGTTCAAGTTTCAGCGCATGCTTCATGAACCGCACCAGTCGTCGGCAGGTACGTACGTAGACTTTCCGAACAAATCAGCCAGAAGCGAACCAATTGGAAGGGATGTTGAACTTCAAACGCATGCTACATCGACCGCGGTATTGAAATCTACCGGCTAAAATCAACAGGTACCAACCAGAAGCGAGCCTCCTGCTGAGTCAAGTGTAAGTGCCGTGATATTGAGGGTGAATGAAACGCACTGGTGGAATCAACCCGTTAAAATCAACCGCACCAGTCTGACACTCAAACAGCCAGAAGAGAGCTAGAGAAGCGATCTATTAGATTTTAATGGGCGAGAAGATAGCATTCTGTCGGACAAACCGGATGTGAAGCTCAGTTCTGCTTGTGGCCCAAATTCTCAACCGTGAGAAGTCATGATCAAAGTTTGATCGTGTGCTCCTAGTCTCTTATAAGCAGGAGCAAAGACTTGAAATATCGGGCTTGTGACGGTTCCGTGTTGCTTGAGAGCTTTCTCTGGTGAGTCCCGAGAATAATCAGGGATGCGCGAAATCAATTGCAACCCTCGTTCTCACGTCTTGACGGTCAGCGCAAATGATAAACCTTGCTTCCCTTTTGGCAACGCTTGAACGAATGCTTCGGTCCTCCTGTCCTTTTCCTCCATCTCGTCACGAGGACCATCTCGTGTAGCCTGCCTCGTTGACACGTTGTGCGTATTTTTCTCTTGGGTCACTTCTCGCTGTTGACATAGGACGGCGATTGCTGAAGTCTATTCCGATTTTAGCTACTCCATGCCCGATACAACCATACTTTATTTACGAACGTATACTCGACAGGGCATGAGGCACAAAGAACAGACACTTTAGATGCCTTCTCAACTTCAGAGGACATCCATCCAAGAAATCACTAGAAGTCCAACCCGGCGTCCCCGATTGCGACACCTGCGTCTATTTCTCTGGAAATTTTGATCCCCAAAGATATCTGGCGGCACTTCTCACCGTCGGTAAACCCTATGTTTGTGTTTGATTCATCCTTGTTTTCTATATATCGAATTTAGTTCACCGCGGACCCGCCACACTGGGCCCGGTACTCTCCGAAAAAAGTACAACATACACACGCTACTCGGTCGCACGATCTAAATTCCTCGTAATCAAGTGCTTTGCTCACTCGAGGCACCCTCGAGTCGCTAAGTTCTTCATACCTCCCTCGCTCGCTCCGCAATTTCCTAACTAAAATCGCTACATTCAACCTCCCGTCTCGCTGTCAAACAAACAATCGTCCCGGCTATGTTTATACTGTCCTATATCGCGTACATTCGGCCACAGTCTTTCCCGGATCGCCCACACTTCCGGGTCCCGCTTTCGCGCGCGATGTCGCAGTTGCAGACGTTATTTTTACTGTGATTGTGTGTATACGCGACCTTCCAGCGCGTGGTGGTTATATTTACGGTGCGTATATTTAACGCGCCGGGCTGCAGGCTGCGCGCCCGGATGATGTCCACGGATAGATGGATAGATACGAATAGAAGGTGAACAGATAGATGGCAGATGCCTGTGGTGTACATGTGTCGCTTTTTTCACTGCTTCGGCACGTCTAATGCACAAGCGTGAAGGTCGTGGTCAAGAATAGTCTTCCCTCCGTGTGGGCATAAAGGCCGAGTCGAGGTTGTACAAAATCAAAATCAACCACTGCACTAGGACAATTTGTTACCATCCTATGTAGGAATTTAGCGTCATGTAGTAGCTGACCACCCGTGGGCCCCACACGGTCGTCCGTTCCGCACCTTCTTCTAATCCCTCGAGGATTTTATTCAACGCGCCATGACTTGCGTGTTGAACAAGTTGTGTTCGAGTCATGGTCCATGCGTAATCCGGGGCGGGGGCATTTTTGAGTTGGGTTTGAGTTATAACCCCGCTCAAGCTCCGAAGCGACCCCTTCATCTGGGCATTATTAACACCACTAGGTTTGAATATTTAGATCCCCGTACCAAAGTCAAAGAAGATCCCCGACGGGCCGTTTACTCAGCCCGACTTACCGCACGGCAGCGCGACCCTACTTGCTGCATGGAACTGCGAGACAACTCACCTCACTATGTTCTACCTGGACCCGGAGCTCTCTTTCTAATAAAGGACCCGGAAAGTTTCGTTGATCGCTCTGTCCTAGTTGAGTCACGCTGGCCAGGTGAACATCTAATACCCTAAAGATAAAGAAAGCCTCAGGGTCTTGGCTTCCCATTCCACCCTTCGAGTCTCAATGCGCGCCGGAGTCCACGGAACCGGAGTCAAAACTGCGCCGAGCATTGCCAGTGGTTCGAACTTGGGAAAGGAAACCCAACTTCCTTCCCCAGTTGATGACTGGATAGTGCTCCCCGTCCGGCGACAATCGGGGGCGTTGAGCGCACAATGCTGGCTGAGAGGTGTATGCTGACTGAGTGCTTTTGGAGAATTAGTAAAAATGAAAAGCTGCACACCTATCGTTCGGGACCTCGCATCGGGGAATAGGGCTGTGCCGGACGTGCTTGGTCCTTCTTGGATGGAACTTACGCAAGTTACGGATAAACGGACTTTGTTGCTCGCGGATAAACGGAAGCCTGCATGCACTCTGTCTTTGCTTGCTTTGGAATTTATGGGGAAGAAGGAGAGGGAACACTAAAGTGAAACTCGAGGAGAAAAGTCTAGACTCACCCACAATTTTTGAAAGCATTGAACGAATCGCACGTTATTTTGCAAGCCCGGTGTGTAGAGTTGGCAGTCGATTTACTGCGGCAAAATCCAAGGACGCTGCCGCCAACACAGCGCGATGCAATTTTGGTCTTCGTTTTGCTGCTCGGCGGTTGAAGAATATTGCTTGGCGTGTCTGCGGGCGCCCTGGCAGCTTATTGGATAGCCGGAGTTCATAGCTATCCGTACCGCCAGCGGATGGAGATGGAATTCATTTCTCGGCCGCAGAAGGTTAATTCCGGCGACCTTGATAGCAGAGCGCGACAGCTCGGCGCTGCATCCCAACACGAAGTAAAACATGCTTGAAATTGAACTTGCTCGCAGAACCTGGATTCGACTGGGACGGTCGAAAAGACAGTGTGATGCTCGGAGTTCAGAACTCAAACCTCACCGACCTTGTCTTTCCGTTTTATGTCTTCCTTTTTTCCCATTCCGGACGGATTTGAACGATTGCACCATACCAGGCACAAACGACACTCGCTTCTGAGGAGTCTCCCGAAAAAGACCGCTGGCTGTCGGGTGTATTCGGGATCAATCTTGCGGCCCTAGGTAGGTCGCTATCCTGTCAGCACGGAGCTTCTAGGGCAGTGGATCGATTTTGGAGGGAGTGAGCAGGATGAATGAACACAGTCGCGACCACCATCTAGGAAAACCAACCAGAAGACACCATTTAGGGAAGAGGGAGCATTTTTTTGCAGAACACTTAACAGAAAATCACCGACATTGAAGCGCCGTTTCAGCTTCGGTACAATTTGAGCAGATTGACACATGCCATGGGCTTTCTGAACTTGTTCCGGGAGAAATTGAACGCAGCACGTTCGTTGGCGGTCAATGGTCGCAAGTCGGACTGCAGCTTGGGTTGCCGAACTATTGAGCGGCGAGTCGCCGGTGACACCCCAACGAGAAATATCAGAAGGGTCTGGAACCTTCAAGAGCAAGACCAGAGCGCACCGTCAATGGCAGGCAAGGTTCAACCAAGGTCGGAGTGACATGGACTGGCGTACGGAGCATCTAAGAGGGTTATTACATATACGGCTCTTCGTCCATGTCCTCCAAGGGCCAGCTTCCCATGATGATATCGGCCTCCGCCGCACCGGACTCGGACATGACCTTTGCCAACAAAAACTCCTTACATTCCTTGCTGACTGTCACGGCCCGCTCGTAACGGTCCGCGGACACCCATCCCTCCTCCCCAAAGCCGATCATGTTCTCCAGCACCTCCAAATCCCCGTCCCGTTTTTTGAGTTCTTCATCCAGCTGCATGGTCTCGCGTGCATCCTCGGCGTCGAACGCGACTGGACATGGCACACCCCCGCCCGTAAGGGTTTCCCAATCTTGCGTTGCTTCTATTAGCGCGACCTTCAGCGCAATAGTCTCGCCCTCCCATGGGGCTCTGGCGTGGTGGAAAAGACGGCGAAGGAGGAGGCTCGCGGGGTCCGTCTCCGCCGCGTAATGGAGCTTGTTGTGCATCATCGTGTTCCCGACGTAGTGGTAGTGGATGATGCGCTGATGGTAGAGTTCCTTCGCTCGATTTTGCTCGCTCTCGTCCAAATTATCGAAGTTCTCCGGTAACGAAGGCCACGTCATAGATTGCGAAATCGGATCGTTGTAGTTGTGGAGGCGTTGGGGTACGCCGGCGAAGAGAAACAGCGGTAAGATAGAAACGTGTTGCCAGTCTATCAAGGCGGTGACTTGCCAGCCAGAGTCGTCGGGCGACCTCGAAACGATGATATTGTTCACCTGGAGATCGGGATGGCGGATGCAGAAATGCCTGAGGGCCGGGTCTCTGGGGACAAGTGACGGCGCGATGAGGAGATAGCGGTCCAGATTCTCGATGTGGTCCGACGGCGTCTGCTTCTGAAACTGGTACGATTCTCTCCTGAGACGCTGAAACGGCAACAGCGGCTGGCCGAACCGCGCGAGGTAAGCGTGTTCTTTGTGTGCTCCTCGTGCGAGTGCTGCTTCAGCATTTTCGTCTGCAGTTATCAGCTATTTGAGGATTGTGAAAGATGCGGAGAGCGGCGTACATGGTCCACGATCGACATCGAGCTGTGATCTCCGTCCATACCACACGGGCACTGCCGTATCTGGACCGACAGAGAAACACTCGTCTTCTAGCGGGATGCCCGACCCCACCCCCGCCTTCTCCAGGTCTTTTGTATAGTAGAGGCTTCCGCCAGCCGGGAAAGGTACCGACATTATCTTCGCCTCAAGCTGAACAAGTTGGCGCAAGAGTAAACTGATCTCTAGGTTCCCAAGGTCAGGCCATACATCGCCCAACAAGGTACCTTGGATGAATTCCATGAAGATGTACTCAGTTTCCGCGGCGTTGTCCGGTGTAGGCGAGTATCCATATACCTTGGGAATAGGCAACCCAGAAGAACGGAGAAAGGCCATAGTAGCCACTTCGCTGGCGACAGCATAGTACTTGGGGACCGTAACCGGGTACGGGATACGCGCCAGCATTTGGAAGCCGTCACGCATGGTGATGATGAAGGTACGGTTGTATCCGCCCTCGGCGAGCTTTGCCAAGTCGACGACGTCCTCAGGAATTCGATCCACCGACTGTGCTGCAAGTCGACGCAGGCCATCGACGTTGAAAACGAGCCGGCGCCCTGCCAGGCGAAGAGCATCGTTCAGTCTGGATACGTTAGATTACGGGTTGGACATTTACACCGAGACTCACATCCACCGGCCTGTGGTATACTCGAAAAGGGAGTCATTACCAGATTGTGCAGTAACGGAAAGCGCGCGACCTGGCAGGCACAACGGGGAGCGTCGGGGACGACACAGCCTGGATGGTAGAAAGTCTACGACCCTCATCGCACGAGCTCCGAGCCTACCAAAGCGGGACATTCTGGGGGTGGCCAAGGACAGAAATGTCAGACGCGGTAGGACTCGCGCCCACAGGCGCCCTCAATCATCAGTGACTGAGATTGGCGTTCAACCAAGGAGTGACGCGAGTGGGGGTGGCTGTCACGATGTTCCAGTGATGCAATCAGCTCGGAGTTTGAAAAATCCCACACCACGCCAACACATCACTCCCACTGGCACAGTTCGTTACCCGCTGTAGAATTTCACGGAGAAATTGCGAGCGTCTTATATCGATTCAAATGCTACACCTGCAGGAAATGGGTGGATCAAGGCTTTCGAAAAACCTTGCCAGTGACCGCGCGGACGTCGACATCTATCCAACTCGGGCCATTCTTCGCTGTGTCGTTGCAAGTTCCAACTTACGTCTGGCAACGGCTCCAGTTGAATTGGAACGGACCTCCGCGACTACTATTATGGATAATTCTATTTGGCACCCCCAAGTGCCGTAACCACCCGGGTGCCATAGAACATTTTTCTATTTGGCACCACGGCAAGCCCGGCAAATTTGATGCGAGAACCGTTGCCGAAGGCGCGCCGAACGGTTGAAAAATTGGTCCCGCAACATTGTAGGAGGTAAATGGGGCGGCGGCAGCCGCTAAATGCACCTGCAGTGCATACATTCTGTATTCTGTCCAAATTTGACTATCTAGGCTCGGTCTATCCCCGTTTTCGAGCTAAACAGGGCCGAAACTGCTGCCTTGGTCGCATTCTAGCCACAAAGTGTGAATTTTGGCCCCCAAATTGAAGTGCATACCTCAGAAGTGCATGCATATAGGATAAACTTGATCACACACCAACTAGAGGTGGAGGCACGGTCAGAATGGTGTAGTGCGGGCTATCCCGCCCCAGCCCCGCCGCACGCGCCATCAGCCGATGGTATCAAAGATCAGATTCCAATCACGGGTGCCATATAGCACCACCCGGGTGCCAACGGAACTGGGGGGTGCCAAATAGAATTATCCTACTATTATACCTACTCGTTATTCATCTCAATTCAGTGCGTTCAATTGAATGATTTCTGTAAATAACGCGAATCTCATGCGTTGCGAGCGACCGGCGCCGGCGCTTGTGCAGCCGCCTTCTTCCTCTTCCTTTCCTTGGCGTCGTGTTTTTCCCTGTTCTTCCCCCCTTCAGCTGTCTGCCCCATACTAGCCCATACTGCCTCGACACTGTGACCGGAATCTCTCCGACCGCCAGTTACTTCGACTCGTGTTCTCCGCGGACTCAGGACCCGGGCTATTTGCGAATACTGCTTAGCTTCTCCCAGTCTCTGGTCCTGGCAGCACCGAACCGGATCTCCCTCGCACGTCGACTACTACTTGAACTGGCATCGACTCATCGGACATCGAACCAGGTGGTGCCAATAAGTACACGAGAAGCGGCGAAGGGCCGAAATTAGCGTCTATCGCCGACTCCACTGCCCGCTACCAAGAGATAGTCGGCCTCTCCACACCACCGGGCTCTTCCGTCCCCGGCGAAGTAGAACAACACCAAGGCACGAAGACCTGAACATTTGCAGTTTTCCATCGAGATGCCGTCCTACGTTGTTACCGGTGCTACCGGAGGAATCGGAGTTTGACGCTCCATTTCATTCCTGTGTTAATAAAACTAACCTCTATGTATTCAGTTTGAATACGTCCGACAGCTAAGCGCAGAAAGCCAGAACACTGTCTTTGCTATCGTTGGCAACAAACGCAGCAAAGTTGCCGGCAAGCTCCATGCCTTGTCGAGGAGGAACATCATGGTCATTTCGGCGGACGTTAGTGACTCCTCGGCTCTCGAGGTTTGTGTTCCATGGAACATTTCAAATTCGCAGTTGAATGATGCATTTGCAGATCGCAGCGGCCAGTGTTGCAAGAGCGACACACGGCAGCCTGGATTATTTAATCAACACTGCTGGGAAGAGCAATCATCCGGGCCTCACCCTCGACCAATTGTGGGTGATGACCCCGGTGGACAAACAAACTGCTAATCTCTTGCAGTCCGGACCCGGAGACTCTCGAAGATGATTTAATTGACATTGTACGACGTCAGTTCCTGCATCCAATCCACTGTATTAACAAATTCAGTTCAAAGCGAATACCATCAGCGTAGTTCACCTCATCAATGCCTTTTCCCCCCTTCTCAGAAAAGGTCGCACTAAGAAAGTGATCGTTTTAAGCAGCGGTCTCGCGGATCTCGATTTCACGCTCTCGGGGGAAACCGCTGCCGAACCCTCCTACTCCATATCCAAAGCGGCGTTGAACATGGTCGTGGCCAAGTACGCGGCGCAGTTCAAGTCCGAGGGTTTCGTCTTTCTCGCGCTCAGTCCGGGACTCGTGAATGTTCCAGATACTGGTCCAGGTCAGTTTTCTCCGGATTGAGCTCAGTGACGACGTGCTCTAACTCATATCAGTGACTGCCAAAGCAGTGGATGAACTCGTCATGATTTCGAAGGCGATCGCAAAGGTCGCACCGGATTTCAAGGGTCCCATGCCGCCCGAGGAATCGGTTAGAATGCAGCTGGAGGTCATCTACAGGTGGACTGTACAAGACACCGGTGCATTCGTTTCTCATCTTGGTACTAAACAATGGCTGTAATTGTACACTCACGTCGGTCAATGGACTTTGGAAGCATCGATATGTCCGAACATCATATATCATTCTTAGCGTCCGTTTTAGGTTACCTGCCAATGTAAGTGCGCACATACGCAAAGACCACACTAAGCAGTTCGGACGACTGGAAATTCGTTTTTTCCCCAAATTTGTTCGTCGATTTCGTCGATTCCAAGCAAAACGACCCAATAACATGCGACAGCTGTTCACCGCGCTTGAAGGATAAGTGTCCCGCAGTCTCGCAAGAAAAAGTACTAAAAATAGACTTCTTTCCTTGATGGTGAAGGCGCCCCTGCCAAGTTACACTCCTCCTATCCCGGCGTCTCGGGGTATCGCTGATGTCCCGACCTTTCGGAATATAATCTTTGTAATTATTTCTTTATAATCCCCGTGTCCTAGTAAGTATAAGTATCCAGTTGAAATCCTGGATACACACCAAACCTCTCAAGCTCACTTATATGTCTTCCTACATCGTCACCGGTGCTTCCCGAGGAATTGGGGTTCGAGGATCATTTTCTTCTTCGGTTCATAAATTGACCTCTGTTTCCAGCTCGAATTCGTCAACCAGTTGAGTGCCAACGAGAAAAATACTATTTTTGCCATCGTCCGCAACAAAACAACCGCCACGCACCTCAATAAATTGTCGAGGAAGAACGTCACTGTTCTTGAGGCCGACGTTACCAATGCACAGGCTCTCAAGGTCAGTGGATATCCGATCCTTCAAGATGTGTAGCTCACCCGTACACAGCTTGCAGCGGCCGCGGTTTCAAATGCAACAGGCGGCAAGCTCGACTTTTTGATCAACAACGCAGGCATGTCCACCTTTCCCGGGCTAACCATCGATGGATTGTAAGTTTTCGCCGGCAGGACTGAAACAGTGATTTTACCGTCCGCCTTATAGCCCGACCCCGGAGGCCGTCGAGGCGGACTTGATTGAAAATGTATGTCGATTTGCCTTGCGCTTGACGATACTTATGTACATGACATCTAGTTCAAACAAAACACCATTAGCATTGTGCACTGCACGAATGCATTTCTTCCCCTCCTCAAGAACGGTTCAGCTAAAAAAGTAATCACCTTGAGCACAGGCCTCGCGGATCCGGACTTCACGGTCCTAGGGGAAGCCGTAGGCCAGGTGGGGTACTCTGTCGCCAAAGCCGCGCTGAACATGGTCGTGGCCAAGTACGCAGCGAAATACAAGGCCGATGGCTTCGTCTTCCTGGCGATCAGTCCCGGTGTGGTGGATACCTCGGCAACTGCTACAGGTCCTCGTGAGTTATTTCCCCCTCGACTTGCGCAATGCGACGCTCATAGGCACTGCAGCGTCGGCCGGAACTCTTGAAGAGATGAAGCTGTTGGCGCCGTCAATTGCGAAGGTCGCGCCGCATTTCAAGGGACCTATTTCGACTGAGGAATCGGTCAAGATGCAGTTGGAGGTGATCAACAAGTGGACTGTGGAAGACACCGGCGCATTCGTCTCACAATTTGGGAACAAGCAATGGATCTAACGTAGTACGGTCCAGGCCTGGCAGTTCCACAAATTGTAGCTTATCCTCACTGTATTAAGCTCCGATAAATCCTCTCCGTTGATACCGACCGATACTTGATCGTACAAAGAAGGAGGAATCCAACCGTGAGAATAGCTGCCAGTTCAGTGCCCTCTTTAGAAATTTAGTCGTATCTCGAAGTTTTAACGCGTATGGGCGAAGAAAGGCAGAAGCGAAGGATATTGACTTCACGGCATTCATGTATGTTGATACACGAAGATCGCTGCTACTGTGCCGACCTTTGTGAACGACGCGAGAAAACATTCACTTCCGACGGTCCAGCATTTTGCTGGACTCTTTCAGCTTTTCTACTGCCGCGTTTCCGACCGTACGCGATCAGTTGGAAGGTACGGCTTGAATACGAATCATACTGGCATTCGTTATCCAGAGCACTATTCTTTCCACGTTTTCAACCGTGAGAACTTTTGATGGAAGGTTGATTTTGACTCATGTCCGGACTCCATCTTTGCTTTGCGAGTGGCTCTCAATTGTTTGCTCTCAATTGTTTACAGGCCCTGGCGAGGAACTTTCCCCCCTTTGTCCGCAATACAGTACTTTACTCTGTTGGACTGTGAGCGGAACATATATATTTTATTTATATTACCTCCGAGGCATTCTGACAGTTTCCAGTCCACAAGACATACGGACCCTGGTTTGACTGCATACTATCTGGCACGTAAAATAATAGCTTCCACCGCTTCCTCAAAACTGATCTGCTGTCGCCAACCCTTGCTCACACCAGGAGCACCATGCGTGTGCTCGAGTTTCCACACTTGTTTGAGGTATTTTACGTCCTACGGTCCCCTCCTCCATCCACATTCTCTCTACTACAATTTGCTGCTTACTCCGACTCCCAGAGCTTCTTTCAGACTTGGGTTTCTGGTCGGTGCCTTCCGGTCGCTACTAAGTCAAATTTGCGGCAACTGGACAGCCGCGCTCGAGGAGTCCAATCACTGTGGGTGTCAAAGCTCATGGATTCCATGGGTCAAATCATGAAATTCACAAAAAGTGCATGAAACCTTACAAAAAGTACGTGACCCAAGTGCATGAAAGCCGTGTCTCGGGATTGTGATCCGCACCTAGTACCTGAATTTCATGATAAAGTACATGGAATGTTACAAAAAGTACCTGGAAGTCAACGATTCGGAGGCTGGATTTCACATATGCGAAGGTGTGAAATTCATTAGCTTTGACAACCACAGTGAATCCTCAACATTCTACGAGTCTCCGAGACTCCATTCATACTCATCCTGCTCCCCCTTGTTCCAAGCTTCATTTTTCGACTTCACTGCCGTAAACACCCACACAACTTCGCACAGATTGACATCCTGTCCTCTCGTTGCACTTGTGTTTGATTTGGTATGAAGCGAGACCGTTGCTAACAACAACCCATTTATTATATGTTGCTCACATAGGTTAGGTTAAGTTACTTGGGTGTGTTCTCTACAAGTGTCGCTCTATGATCCAGTCTAGTCGTTAGCGACTCCGCTCTTTTATTCCTTCTAATAACATTAATCCTTCCTTCCCTGCAAAAGCGCCTTCCCGCCCCACACACCCTCGCGCCAGAACCACAGCCCCGCATACGTCGCAACGGGCCCTACGAGCACCTGCCCCGCGAGGACCGCCGCCGCCGCGCGCACCGCCTGCCCAGTCGTCGCCCATCCCGTGCGGCGCAGCTCGTACACGCTGTACAGCGACCACAGCGCCGTCGTGAGCGCGAACAGCGCAAAGTCCGGGTTCGCGCGCGCGTTCTGCAGCAGTAGAGCGGGGAGCGCGTGCAGAGTGTCGAGCAATGGGTAATACGCGTAAAAAGTATTTGCGTGCGCAAAGAAGGCAAGAGCGAAGGCGGCGCGGTAGGCATCCCGCAGCGGCCCGACGTCGGCGTTCTTGTACATGTCGAACGCGTCGGGAGGGGTGTAGTACTCGAGGAGGCGCTTTGCGGCGTAGGCGTGGAACGCGAGGAAGACGGGGAGAGTGCTTTGCCAGAACGAGGCCGAGGCGAAAGAAGAGGAAGAGCTGGGCCCGACAGCGGCGGTGGCGGCGAGTATGATTGGGACGAGGTAACCGAGGAATGCGGCGGGGAGAATGGTCTGCGCGACGGCAAGGGGCACGGGTCGGCCCACTGCGCGCCCGTAGATGATGCGCCCGGAGGTCCAGACGCTGAGGAGGAAATACAAGGGGGCGACTGTGGCTATACCCACCACTTGCACGGCGATGCCGAAGAGGACGGGCCTGGTGTGGAGGATCCGTCAGCTCTGGGACTTCGAGGAAATGCAAAACGTACAAGGAAACAAAGGTGTACGCGGTGCCATTGCGATATCCCTCGATGGTCCAGATGAGTAGAACGGGGAGGAGGTACATAGGCGAGAGCGGGGCCGGCGCGCCGCTGGGAGAGTCTGGCATAAAATTAGTGATTACTTGCATAACTGACGCAAAAGCTGCACACACCGAAGAAAGACCTATGCAAGCCCTTCGTAGCAACATACAGCAATCCACCAAACACACTGGCAGCCAGCAGCATCGAGAACGCGAGGCCACCGAGGGGCCGCGCGGGCAGCTCGTCGTGGTACGGCTCGAAGCGCGGGCGCAGGGGCATCGGCAGCATCGGCAGCCGCCTTGCAGGCAGCGCCGCGTCGGCGAACTTCTCCAAAGACCCCTCCGCGCCGAGGAACGGGATAACGCGCGCAAGGAACGCAAAGAGCGGGTTCTCGCCGGCGAAGATGCTCTGCTGCTGGTGCGAGATGCCGACGGCTTGTACAACGGGGCCGCGCCGGCGCGTCTGGATGCGGTCGAAGGTGGCGGCGACGTCCGCGTCGGAAGGGCGCTGTCCTTTTGGGAGCGCATTGAGCATGGTGTGCAGCTCGGTTGCGAGCGACGCGGCGGTCTCGATTGCGTTATTCCCGCCTTGCCCTGAGATTGGATTGAACTGTAGACAATTAGGCGCGGCTCGGAATCCGAGTAATAGACTATACCTTGTGAACCGCATCTCCAGTAACAATGATCCGGTTGAAATGCCATTCGGTATTCACAAACTCGGGGATCGAGGTCAAAACGGCAGAAGTGTGGTTCTCGTAGAGGTCGCCAAACTTGACTTTGTCGTTGATGGGGTCGTTCCAGTGCTTCTTGGCCACCGCAAGGCGCTCCTCGTCGGTATAGCTCCGGGGGATCTCGTTTTCCATGCCCCGGAGCGTCTTTTCGTTCTTGACGAACAGGAACCAGTAGGTGCGGCTGCCTGGGCCGTCGATGACCAGATAACTGTTGTTGTGTCCCAAAACGGTCTGTGTAGACGTGGGGCTGAATCCAACCACGTTCCGCGAGATACCGTACATGCAGATGTAGTCGCAGGGGACATCTTCAAACGAAGTTAACCCGATATCGCGCGGAAATCAAAGGACTTACCCGTTCGGTCAGCCTGGGGGAAGCGTCCAGGAGAAAGCTCGTCCCCTAGACGCCACATTTCCTTCCGAATTGTGCTGTGGACGCCATCGGCGCCAACGAGGATGTCGCCCGAGTAGATGGAGCCATCCTGGGTCGTGACTTGGACGCCGTTTGCGATGGGCTGGACGTTGACCACGCGTTTATTGACAAGAACCTTCGACTTGTTCTTCAAGTTTTCGTGGAAAACCTCGATGGCCATTTGCCGGTCGATGAATATTATTCCATACCCGTGTCTGTGCCATCATCCGTCAGGCCCACGGAATATATCTGCCAACTGCTCACTCACCGCTCGACAAAGTGCTGGCCGGCGAACGGGATAACGCTGAGTGACACCCCTTCGGGTGAATTGTACAACAAGTCTTTGACCTCGTCATCCAGCTTTGCCCTAACCCCGTCATAGCAGCCAATCTGGTCCAGGATACGGCACCCGTTGGGGAAGAGCCCGATACTCGCGCCGACCTGAGGCGCAATCTCCGTGTATCCCTCAAGCACCAGAAAGTCGATCCCGAGCTGCTCCAGCATGTTGGCCAAGACGAGCCCCGCGATGCTGCCGCCAGCGATCAAGACCTTGAAATTGTGCTTCTCGTTTTCCATGACGGGCTTCAAGAAAAAATGAGCGGTGAGTCGGATAGAAATGGGAAACGTCCGATGGGTCTAACTTGAATTGCGATGATCTGGCTGCATCTCGACATGATCTCGTTCGGTTCCAATGGTTTCAGAACGAACGATAGGACTCTGTAATATCGAATTGATAAAACGAGCCTTTACCAAACGTTAACGACCAAAGCCCGGGCCCGGCGGGCTCGGTTCCAGCACCCAAGGACTGTCAACGCGGAACTTTATTGCAAGGAACATGTCTCAGAAGGTCCGCAAGTAGCCGTGGTAGGGCAAGGTGACGAGGGGAACGTTACCTCACAACGGTCGGAGGTTTGGTTGGCGTGATCGTCAGCCACTGATAACTCCGCAAATGTACACCCGGGTGGCTGGCATTTCAGCAGTGCTCTTAGCGAGTTCTCTTACCACTCCTCCAACATCCTCCAAAGCATGCAAAGTCTTGTCCAGAACCCGACCCATTTTCGTGAGTGCCCAGATTGCTTGTCAGAGCAGCGACGCTCATTCCACGGCAGCCCCCCGCGCCGAAAAAGGGGCCGACGGGATTGCCGATGGAAGCTCGCTACCTGCAGTGGTGAAGCAGGTCGTCGTCGGGCTTCTTGGTGAAAAGGCCCTCCGCGAGGCCAAAACCGAAGCCACCAATGGCACCGTCTTCGAAGTCATAACCCAGGTAAAGAAAACCAAAGCAACGATAACGCCAGGAAGTTGAACATGAAATCCCATCTAGCTGCTCCCCCCGATGGACGCGCGCGCCGAATTCAACTGGGTCCGACTTGCCAAGTCGTTCGCCCTGATGATGGAGACGGCCGTCTTCCCCGTCGCGGTCCAGGCGCGTTTCCTCACCTTCATCTACGCGCGCGTAATCGGTTTCATGGGCCCGACCGATAAATCAGTCGGCCCAGGCTCGGTCATGACCTCCGAGGGCGGCCCCGTCGAGCTCAGTTGGGTCATCCCCAACCGCTCGAAGCCGGCCGCCGGCGAGGTCACTCGCCAGCTCCGCTTCTGCATCGAGCCACGGTGCGTCTAATTTTTCATTTCATTTTATGTGACTGGCTGACGTGGGACGCAGGGATCCGGAAACTGGTGCCTTGTACAAGGGCACCCCGGTCCTGGACTACCTGACTTCGCCCGAAGGCTCCCTCGGCGTCGTTTCGCTCCCCGACCAAGGGTTGGACTGGCCCACGAAGACGGAGGGCTTCCTCTTCCCCGACGACAAGGGTGGCGAGCCCCCCGCCGGGAGCCGCTTCTTTGTCGGTACGTCGCGCCTCCCTCTAATATTTCAATGCGATATTTATTAATTTACAGGCTTCGACTTCCACCCCGCGGGCAAGATCACGCTCAAGGCGTACTACGTGACCGCGTTCTGCCCGCCGACGAACCAGATGCAGGTCGTGACCGACGTGGGCAAGCCCCTCGACGAGCTCGTGAAGCAGCTGCACCCGACGCTGTCGGAGCCGTTCGCCGCGGTGCACACGTACATCTCGGGCATCGAGCCTGCCTCCCGCCCGTACGCCGGCATCGCCGCCATGGACTGCGTCCATCCCGACCAGAACCGACTCAAGGTATATTTCCCTTCTCCCCTACCGAAAATGTACAATAAACTGACCGCGTACTGATCGCGCGTAGATCTACCTCCACCGCCACGAAGGCACCTCCTGGTCCGAGGCGCGCCAGGGCTTCACGCTGAATGGCGCACTCGACGCGCGCCCGAACGTCTCCGCGGCCGTGGAGAAGCTCGAGCTGCTCTGGAACCACCTCTTCCCCTCCGCGACGTCCGCCATGAACGTCGACGTGCAGGCTGCCGCGCCGGCCCCTGCCCCCGGCGCCAAGGACGGCGAGGGGAACGAGAAGCCCGCGCAGCCGTCGACGGGGCTGCTCTTCTACTACGAGCTCTACTCCGGAGACAGCAACGTCTACCCGAAGATCTACCTCCCCGTGCGGTAAGTCTTGCGTCGCGTCGATCTTCTCGTTAAGGGCTTTCATTCCTTCTCGTTATCCCTTTCATTCTCGCTTCTTGAGGCAGGGTTACGTTGCGGGACTTAATTGAATTGCTTGGCTCATTACCCCTTTTATAGCACGTACTGCGTGAACGACCTCGCGATCTGCGACGCGGTGGAGAAGTTCTACAATGATATTGGCGTGGAGGGCCCCGAGGGCGGGGAGCGTGGTAAGGGGTGGGTCGCAAGGGAGGTGGGGAAGAGCTTGTGAGTATTCTCTTTCCCGTTTTGCGGACCAGAATTAACGCGTAAACAAAAATCAGCAACCACCGCAAGCTCGATACGCGCAGCGGGATCATCACCTACGTGACCATCGGGTCAAAGAAGGGCGGCTGGGAGGTTACGAGCTACTTCACGCCCGAGCCGTGGGCGGAGGAGCGCAAGTGATCGTATACGCTAAGCAGAGAACTTAAATCGCATAGTACTTAGATGGACGAATAAAGAAGAAGTACTACAGCATGGCTGGACGTAAGTATTTTGCCAGAGAACGAAGAGCATAGGAGCAATGTGAGCGAATTGCCTTGCCTGCGATGCTTTAGCGCATTTATGAGCTCGTTCACCCAATCCCCCTCATGAAAAATGAAGCCAAAGAACTGCATTCGCAGACAGACAAAAATCCCAAATTAATTCCCGACAGGGACCTCGTTCCCCTCAATAGCATACAACCGCACCACCTTGACAATCTTCCACTCCTCATTCAGCTCGTAGAACACATGCTCTGTCATCTTTAGGTTCATCGACGGGACGTGGATGCGGACGCGCACCGCGAGCGTGCGGCTCTGCACGTCCGCGACGAAGCGCTCCGCGCTGATCTCTGTGTTGGGCGGGACGATTGCGCGGAACTCCTCGCGCGTGATGGTCTTGTCGTCGACCTGGATTGATGGCGCAAAGTACGGCGCGAGGTCGTCGGCGGTGGTGGCGGCGGAGCCGATGAGGGCAACGTAGGCGTTGTAGTGCGCGATGAGGTCTGCGCTGCTAGTGATGTTCGGCGCCATTGGTGTTCTAATGTTCTATAACTGTGGAGTCTAAGTGTGTGCGTTATAACTGGGAATTGCGAGTCGGACTGACGGTGGTTTCGGTCAAGTTCAAGTTTCGTTGCAATCGATCCACTTGTCCACGATCCCCTGAAGATCCCCTATCGCAAAACATTGGTTTATGCGTCTGTGGTTTCGTTTCACAAAGTCCCTTGTCTTCGGGTGCCCGTGGATAGCCGTGGATTCGTTTCAGAGAGTCACCCTAACCTACACCCGATCTCGACTCACCTCATGATTTTTTATCCGGATTCGTTTCAAACAGCGGAGACTGCGGGGGCGGAGACTTGCAACATGAATTACGGTCCCTTAGACGCGATCTAGACGCGACGTGCCCCCGGTACGGACTTGGGGGTGGGGCTGGGGAGTCGCAGTCACGGTGCCTTACTTCGGCGTAACGTACCATAGAACACCGGAGGCAACGGAGCAACGGAGCAACGGAGCGTGAAATTAAAAAACGAAGCCATGAGGAATGATTGTCGCGCTTATCGGAGTTGTCCGAGAGAGATCTGCACTTCTTTCTCATTCCGGCATCCCGTCTTATCAAGTCGTCATTATCCACCTCGCTCTTACTGCTTTTGGCTATGTTGTGAACTTGGTTGCGTCGCAGGTACCTCAGGCACTCTTGCGGCTTCACCCCATTCAAATTTCAGATACGACGGGTTCAGATGCATCCGGGAGAGCGGCAGTATTCGGTTGGTTTGCACGGAATCAAAATTCCGACTTCAAGTCTCCCAAAAATCTCCGTAAAAAAGTTCCGGTTGTAGGCCAAGCCTCGATAGAACACAACTTGCAAGTTATATTATTATTAAGTGTAGGAAACGACCGAGACCAGGATGCTCGTCTTCTATTAGACACATTTTGAATAATTTCAATTTTACATAATTCCTCTCCTCGAGATTCAATGCGCATGCGCGCGCGGGGTGAGCGTGACCCTCAACGGTCCCTTGAGGAGAATCTGGTGGTCGTGAAGCCCGTCAATCCACAGCCGTTCAAACTCCCGCGGGTCACTCTCCGCCGCGCGGATCTCATACTTGTACACGAGCTGCGACAGCACGAGACGCATCTCCCGCATTGCGATGTTGCGCCCGACGCAGTTGGCAGGGCCGAGCGAGAAGGGTATGAACCCGTCCGTGTTCATCACGAACGGCTGGTCGGTGTCGGTCGCGGTATCTGCGAGCCAGCGCTCGGGCCAGTAGCGATCCGGGTTGGGCGAGAAGTAGTCCGGGTCGCGGTGGATGACGCGCGGCGGGAAGTCAATCGATGTCGATTCGGGAAGGTATCTGCAGGCCGATGAGTTGTGTTCAATGCGGGGAAGACGGGGCTACTCACACTCCGGCGAGGTGAATGCCTCCGTGCCCAGGAGGTATGCCCCGCGAGATGCGCGTCTGCACTGGCGGGAATACGCGCAGAGTCTCGTTTCTTCGCAGCCCTCAGTAACAATAAAATCGGGAGACGGATAAAAGTACGCACATGCACGCATTCAGATATGGCAGCTCTGCCAACCTTGCCGAGTCGTGCAAATCAACGCCGTCGGTGTCGAACGTCGTGTCGATCTCGCGCTGGAGCGTCTTCATCATCGCGGGGTTCATGAGTAGCGAGAAGACCGTGTTGGCAAGCGTGCTTGCGAGCGTGTCGGAGCCGCCCACGATGCCCGTCTGCACGTCGTTCTCGATCACCTCGCGTGACACCTTCGGCTTCGTCTCGTCGTCAATGTACTCGCCCGCCTGTGAAGCACGGATATCATCAGCTTCGATAACGGACAGAAGAAGAAACAACGTACGATGTAGTAGAATACATCCTTAACTTTCGTCCCCCGCGCGAGCCGATTGTCGACTGCCTTGATGGCGAACCGCGTAAATGTGCTTATAGGGGCTTTGTCTGCTCCAGGGAGCGCTAACATGACGGGCGTGAGCCACGGCAGGTAGTACAGCGTTGCAATGACTCTGCGGCGGGTTGGGTACATGAATTTCGTTTCGAGGATGTAGATAATAGTCGACTCACGGAGCAAACTCTTCGATAATCTTCCATAGGCCGTCGCGATCTTGGTCGTTCAGCATGTCAAACGCGCCGCCGAAGCTGTCCAGTCAAACCTGTGAGACTGGTAGGCAAAACGTTGAGCGAGGTACTCACAACAAGTCTCCCATGAAGTCGAATCTGGAAAAGAAAGTCAGTAAAATAGATATGCAGAAAATTAAAGTCCGAACGTGAAGTAGCCAAACCATCTCCCAAGGTCGAACGCGCCCTCTTGCTCGCCGATTTTTTGGATCAAACGATCGACGCGCGGGAGCAGAAACTTGTCCGACTCGCGGATCGCCTTGGTAGTGAAGGCGAGCGCCCAGCGGTGACGGCGTTCGGCATGTACTTTCGTGGGCTCCGGGTAGCTGGCGGCGTACGAAGTCATGATGCTCCCCGGGGTGTGCACGGTCTCTGCCGTCGCATAGCCTGTTGGAAAAGAAGATAAATAAACCAGTATCACTTGTTTCAAAAGATGCCGGGGACGTACCCTTCGCGCGGGGAAGACCATTGGTGCCCATGGCCACCTTTGCGGCTGCTGCGTCTGCGAAAGAGACCTGGTCGGACCCTAAAATGAGATGTTGGTACACTCTGATATGATTAGACTTTAAATCGCCGCACCTATTCTGACGACCTTGCCGTAGCGCTTGTGCAACTGCTCCATGAGCACATTGCGCCGCCCACCTATGGCGTGGTACGCGATAAACAGGTTGGATGTTTTCAGCAAAAATGGACCGGGGATGTGCGCGAGCGGGTGGAAGGGGGAGACGCGGTACGCGGCCACTGAGAGCGTGAGTGTCGCGAGGTGCTCGAGCACCAGGAGCGGGAGTGCGCCATAGGTTAAATGCAGGCTGTATGCGACGGCGGCGGGCGGCGCGAGGAAGAGGAATGCCCAGACGAGCGGGCGATAAGGTTCAAAACGGTTGAAGACGAAGTGCGTGATCTGCAAATGTGGGGTTGAGTGTGGATCCCAACTCGACTCGGAGAATTTTGTACGCACAACGCCGCCTAGCATGACCAGAGAGGTCTCCTGCGATATGTATTTTTCCATGGCTGGTTAGGGAGGACCTCAGGAGGGAGGCGAGCAAGCGAGCGGAGCGCTTTTCAACTGAATTCAAAGGTTTTAAAACAAATACCTCGCCTAAATCCGCCACATCGAGATCTTGCACCATGACGATATAGTAAGTAAAGGAAGTATTTCAAATTTACTCGAGAAGACTGTGATTGAATGCATGTTCGGACGTCCGATGGGTAGGCCATACCAGCCCTGACGAAAGGTCTTGCGCGTGTATTGAAGCTGTAGCCTGGAGGAGGTAAAAGGCTGTCAATCGCAATGGAAGCCGTAAGGTGGCGTACAAGGCCGTTGCGAATGGAGGTATCGTGCTGAAATCTTGGAGATCAAAACTGATGATCAATCATCCCATCTGATCTCCTGGATATTCTCCTTCCGACTCTTCGGCTACTCTCGGCCTACCAAGCAAGGCCCAGCCGGGAGATATGCGGTGTTGCAGCGGTGTTGCGTTGTTGGGGACATGTCTCGTTGAAACAAACTACGATCGTGTAACTGTTGCGAGACACCTTGAAAAACTGAAACGGGCGATCAGTAATTGCTACCGCAATATAACTAACAGACGACTCAAGATTCTCTCTTCACTCATCCCCGATGTCCTCCCAGTCCTACATTGTTGACCACAAATCTCTCTTTGCCGATGGCAAATACTTTGGTGAGTTTCGTCTCGCGTCCTATATTTTCTTTGGCTGGACCTCTATCAGCCCAGATTCCCGTCGCCGGAAAGATAACCCCCCCTCCTGAAAATTTGAGCGTCGAGGAAACCGTTCTCTCTGTGGCCAAGCAGCTCTTGGGTGACAGCTACAAGCTTAACGAGAAAGTTGTTGTCCCCAAGGACGCTAATGGGCTCGAAGTCTATGCGATCCTGACCCAGGTTCGTCGCTCCTGTTCAATTTTTTCTTCGTAAACTCATTGCACGATGTACAGGCGCTGCCCGTTCTCTCCGACCAGTCTGTATTCTTCTGGGAAAGAGCAGCGAGGACACTGGCGTCCATGCTCGAGACCGCCAAGTACCCCATTCACGCCCAGGCATCCCACTTGCTCTTCTGGTGGGCCCGACTTGGCGGCATCAACGGTCCTACCGTCAAGGGCACCACGAAGGAGCAGATCTCCGAGTTCACCCGCGACGGGTCGTGTGTCGAGTTCTCCTGGGTCCTCCCCGAGACTACGGACCCCACCGCGCCGTGCAACAGAAAAGTCCGCTTCGGCATCGACCCCTTCCACCCTGACACGCGGACGCGTCTTGCGGGTGGCGCGGTTACCGACTACATGTGGTCCGAGGCCGGTGGTCTGGGGCTTGTCAGCCAGGAGGGCGGCAAGGAGTGGAGAGACAAGCTCGAGAAGTGGCTTTTCCCCAACCTCGAGTCCCCTGAGCAGGTCGTACCGGGCTGCACCTACTTCGTCGGTACGTTTTATTGCTCGAGTTTCTCGGCACTTTTCTTATAGACTCGCAGGCTTCGACTTGGAGCCGTCTGGTTCCATCACGCTGAAGCACTACTACATGCCCCCGGCGCCCGACCCCAACGTCGAACTCGCGTTCAAGTCTGCGACCAACCGCCTCACGTCGGACCTGTCCCCCTTCCGGGATGTTGTCCAGCAACTGCACCCATCGCTGCTCGAGCCCCTGAACGTGCTGATCGATTTCCTCGCCAACGATGGCAAGGACTCGGGTCTGTTATTCGCCATGGTCGCCTGCGATCTCAGCCCCCTTGAGAAGAACCGCCTCAAGGTTCGTTCCGTCTCAATCTCCACTTCTTCATCGACTGATTCAAATAATAGTTGTACCTCTGGACACCGAAACACACGCTGAAGGAGATCATTCACAACATGACGCTGGGCGGCAAGCTCAACAACGCGAACTACACCAAAGCCATCGCCGACCTGACGAACCTCTTCCACAAATTCTTCCCATACGCGACGGACGAGAACACCGAGCTGCGCCCGCAGCATGTGATCGACGACGTGCCCGAGGCGTACCAGGAGGAGCAGCCCGGCCGCCACGACGCCGGTCTCCTCTACTACTATGAGCTGTTCGTCGGCGAGCCGAACCCTTACTCCAAGGTCTGTTCTCCCCTGTCCCTACCGCACCGTAATTGACCGATACCCCGCAGGTCTATTTCCTTATGGACTTCTTCGGCAAGAACGACCTCACCACCGCGCAAGCCGTCGAGAGCTTCCTCACTGACCTCGGCAAGCCGGGAGAGGAGGGCTGGTTCCCCGCCGACATCGCCCGTGCGCAGTATGTCGTATTTGCTCTCTTTCTTGTATATCAACTCACTGGCGATGAACTTTCTAGCCCCCACCGCGACCTTGGCACGCGCTGCGGGACGCAGACTGGCTTCTCCTTTGGCATCAAGCCGAAGGGCTGGGATGTTACGGGGTACTATACCCCGGAGGTGTTCCGCGCTGCGGAGGAGGCGGCGGAGAAGAAGGCGGCAGCGGAGAAGAAGGCTGCGTCTGCTTAGATCCATATTTTAATTCATTGGGGTGTATTGAACAAGTTCAAATAGAGAACTACTGTAATGGAGAAGGCGAACGCGAAGGCGAACGCGAAGATTACGATTGCAAATCCCGCTTAATGAAGTCACGTTACCGTGTTGCCTTTAAGCGGCGCCCACTCGAGTAGGGCGGGGTAATATTAGAATTCTGGCTGTAAATTACAGGTCGGCGAGAGGGGGGGTCCGGTAAAGTATAAAAGGCCTGTAATTTACGGTAATTTACAGCGCCGCAGGCCCGATTTTTTTACCGTAAATTACAGTAATAAATGGCTGTAATGTTTGTAAAAATGGTAAAAAATGGTAAACTTCACCGTCCACGGCTCGCCATGGGCATCTGATCATGGCCGGCGCCCTCAGATGAAGCCACCCACGTATGCTGAAGCGACATCCAGCTACTGCCGGGTCCGATTTGAATATCCAGTGGGTTGATCGGCTTGCAGGCGCATTCTGTACGGTTCATTCTTTACAATTCTTTACGCGCAAAATCGGAGGGCCTCTGTAAAGAATGTAAATTACATGTAAATTACGTGTAACTTTCTCCGTGTAATTTACAGGACCATTCTTTACCCGGCACTACACGGTTCGAGCGCAGTCTCTCCGCCTTGCTCCTTGCTCCCACCCTCTCCCACCGCCACTCCGAACCTGTAGTCCCATGGTGCTCCCGCCAATTAGGATTTGCGCCACTCGCTGCTGCACACTCGCCGGCTGCCAACTCGCTGTTCTGCCAACGAGCACGCTGAATGAATGTGACTCTGACTTGGTATGCCGTTGGAGCGAAGACAACACGAGGTGTAGTATATCATGCTGAGTGCTCATAGCGGCAGCGACAGCGCAGATGTAATTGGCCTATCTCTGCGGAAATCCAGCGAACGGGAAGTGAATTACGCCGGCGCCGCCTGTAAAGCAAATTCTACGCAGAATAATGGAATAACTGAACAACAGAATGGACCTGCGGAACCCCATAAGAACATGGATTCGACTTGCAGGCGGTGGACTCGGACTCGGACTCCGACGCGGTCATATTATCAGTTGAGCTCGCTCAGGCTGTGTTTCAATTTCAGTACAGGATAATTGACATTATACTCAGGAGTCAGCCATGTACTCAGCGCCATGGAGTGACAGACTGGGACATATGGGGCACGATAGAGCGTTTTTTGTGGGTAGAGTTGATTGCAGCCTCTCTTCTCCGCTAGTACATTTGCCTCATTGGAACACAGATGGTCTCCAGCGTCCGCTAACATTGACATGTACAGAGATTGTGCTCCTCCCGGTGTCATCCACACAAATCTCACACCCATACCGACTCCGGAGACCGTCCGAAGGATATACTTACCTCCCGTAAGATTATCTTTGTACGGGACATCGGCAACTGATATTCGGGCATTGCCATCCTGCCATACGGATTGGGAAGAGAGACCGACAAATCGTGGCGACCCCAATTCTCTGTTATCAAATAGGTCCGATCCACTTTGTGCTCCGTCAGGATCGAAAAGAAAGCAGACCAGTCTAATTCAAGTAATCTCAAACGAATATGACATTCGGAGTGGAAGTTTCCAGGTCCTTTGAGCGCTCATGATCATGAGCAAAAAAGACTCTGTAGGACACGACTCGACTGTACAACATTGATACACAGGAAATCTACAACAAAATGTCATCCAGCAATAAAACAATCATAAAGACTTTATGGCGACAACGCGCCTTATGTGTACCGGTCCGCCAGACAGGCCCTTCTGCGCTCAGCCGCGGCGCGTACACACGTTTCCCAGCCGGCGGTCCGTCCCCGGGGCCACCAAATGAGATCCTCCGCTCCCGCCTCGTACACGAGCTTGTAAGCTGGCCGCACAATCCGTATCGCCATGGTGTCGTCCACCACAACCGCACGCACATCCCCCGTTCGCCGCGTCCTAAGATGCAGCTGTAGTACCATTCGATGCAAACAAAATCAGACGCGTACCTTTTGAGGAATGGCGGTCGTTGGGCGACGCGTTCGCCGTCATCATCCACGGGCCCGGGCGGCATCCACTCCGTCGGAAGGCGCATCACGTACGTCGTGACATACTCCCTCCACCGGTCGCCCCCGTCCACGCTGGCGTCCTCCGGGCTCATCAAAAACACCCGCATCGCCCGCTCGTCGCGCACCTAAGGCCGAGGTTTAGGTCAGTTCGTCTCTTTCAGGTCGGCAGAGTCCGTACCCATTCAAGCCGATACAGAGGGTCGTCCTGTCCGACATGGCGCTCTGCCTCTCGGCGGTACCGCACGATGTCCGCGTCGCTCATCCCAGCAGCTTCAGCAGTAGCGTTGGCGTTCTGCAGCAACGTCCAAAGTTCCTGACACTTATTGTCCCCAACGATCGTCTGCACCTGCTTTACCAGTGCCGTGATGAGCTTGTCCATCGTAAACAGATGGTACGCCTATCGAATGCAGTCAGTGAGTATCCAAAGAGGGAACAAGCTCGAACGTACCTTTTCGCCAAAGAACCAACGCATATGCTCCTCGAACGTGGCCTGGTCGAGCTCGTTGTCGAACACCTTCTCGCAGGCATCGAGCAGGTACATGTACACAACATTAGGTGGCCCGCCCCCGGCTGCGTCTTTCACGCCGAGCGGCTGGACCGTTTGCGCGAGCACGACCGGCGGCCCGGCAGGGTCGTCCAGCCCCAGTGCGGATGCGACCGGGTTCACGAGCAGCGAGGCGTGCTTCTCTGCGGCGAGTTTCGCTCCAATGGCCTTGCACATCGCCAGCCGGGAGTACAGAAGCTATAAATGAATCAGCGGCGGATAACAGAAGCAAAATCACAGTGCGAAACTGACCTGAAGTAGGCGTAGCAGCGTATAGAACGTCGTGTTGCCGAAAAAAGGTCGCCGGACAGCAGTCCCAGTGCCATTTACAGCCTCCACACTAACATGTGTACGCTCCTTAATCCATACATCCGCGCCATCCACAACGGCAGGCGACTGCGCACGCGACCCTGCGCCCGACTCGTTCTTCTCTTGTGCCGTCCTCAGCAGCTTCTTGCGCAGGTCCCCGGCCGCCACGCCCGTTCCATTGGTGGCGGAGTACGCGCTGCCATTCGAGCGCCGCCCGCTTCGTGACGACGTGTGCTCCGCGGTATGTGCCTGCGCATGTTCGTGCGTGTGCTCCTCGTCCTGCAACATCAGCCCGTCGAGCGGGCCACACGCAGCGTTGAACTCCGCCGTCGGGTACATGCACAGCAGCGGCACGAAGCGGCGCAGGAACGCCTCGACGCTCCGGCGCTCTGGCGCGCTGTACTGCCCCTGCGAGTGGTCCAAGAACGAGTACACCATCTTGAGCGAGTCGTGCAGCACCGGCGTGTCCGCGAAGCTGTACTCCAGCTGCGCCTTGCCCGCGCGCGTCCAGCTCGTCGCCTGCGCGGCCTTGATCGCCTCGATATCCGCGACAAAGTGCTTCGCGGTGATGTTCTTCTTGTCGTTCTGCTTGAAGCTGATCCCCTGGTGGTCGAGGCTCTTGTAAAAGTTCTTCGCGTCGACCTCGCGCCACGTGCGCCCCCACTCGCGCTGCGCACGGCGCCACTCGTCGTCCTTTTGCTTCAGGCGCGTGAGCACGACGGGCACGGCGACCACCGGCGCGTCTTGCAGCGCCTGAATGATCTCCGCCCCGCCGTCGCGTCCGTAAATCTTCTTCAGGATGCGGTGGTACAGGCACTTGCCCGAGCCACCGAAGTCGGGCTTGAGCCGGAACGTGGCCCGCTCCTCCGCGTTCATCTCCTCGATGCGTAGCGCCAGCGGCTCGAAATGCGCGATGGTCCGCGTGAGGGCAGCAAGCTGCACATGGTACTCGTGCCGCTCCTCCTCACTCTTGTGCAGCGCCTCCTCGAACGAGTTCTTCTTGTGTGATACAAACCCGGCGTCCTCTGATGCCCAGGTCGGGTGCGAGACCCACTCGTCGTTCAGCACCGATCGACAGAGCTCGTCGCGCCCGGAGCACGCAAGGCGGCTTTCCTGAGAATATCACAAGTAGTGAGGTTTCTGCGGAATGAAATGAAAGCAAACAACGGGCTCACACTATCTGGCAGTCTCCGGTAACTCGGCCCCTCCCCATCGTCCGCAGGCAGCGCCGACAACGCCTCCGGCGGGCCCGTGCGAATGCTCCCAGGCGGCCCCTTCTCCACCGAATCCGCGCTCTCATCCCACCCAACCAACTCCTTAAACTCGTGCATCAACTCCCCATCGCCCAAAAACGCGTCCCGCGTGCGCTCAATGAGCGTCTTCATGTCGATGACCTCCTTCGAGAACAGGCTGAGCAGCTTCAAAAAGTCCTCGTACATCTGGCGGTTCTCGAGCGCCTTCTTCGCGCGGTCGAAGAAGAGCAGCTTGTCCGCGGACGCCGTGCCGAGCATGGAGAGGCCCAGCGCGGACGGCGGCGCCATCTGCTGGTGCTGCTGGTACGCCGACATCGCGGGCGGGGGCATCTGCGGCGGCGGCGAGTGCCCCACGTACCCGGAGAACGACGACGGCGAGTCCTCTGGCTTGTGGTGGTGTTTCGGCTTTTTCGTCGGCTGAGGCCCACATTAGTGTCGAACAAATTAAGAATGAATTGCACGTACGCGGGCAGCGGACTTTGGCGGCGGCACCGGGGTCGGGTCCTTTTCCAGCACCCGCTTCTTGCGCTTGACCGGCTGGACGGGTTTCTTGACCGGCTTGTCGAGCACCTGGTCCGGCTGTGGCCAAGGGGCGGACGAAGGGGGGAGGATAACAAGGCCGCCCTGCCCCCCAATCATCTCGGGCAGGAAGGCCTTGAATTCACCCAGCAGGTCAGGCGCATCTTTGAAGAGATGCTGCACCTGCACATAGACCTGCGACTGAAAAAGAGTCAGTAGCTAGAAATCAAGCTATAAAAAATGTACACACATCCTGCAAATGCTTTTGCTCCTTCTGATACGTCTGCAGAATGTCCAGAAACTGCTTGTACGTGTTCGGGTCGTCCGCGTACCGCGCCTTGATCTTGTTGAGGTATTGAATGGCGTGGTTGAACTCGCCAGGCGGCTGCTTCTCGACGGGGTTGCGGTTGTTCAGGTTTCCCAGGAACGAGGCGGCGGCGGTTGTCTGTGGGTGGTTCTGGAAGGGCGGCGGCTCGAACGGGGGCTGGTGCTGTGGCGGATGGGGGGCGTGGTACAGTGGCGTCATTGAACGCGACGCCGGGGCGCTTCCCAGCGGGGGCAGAATCGGGGCGGGCGTGCCTATCCCCGCAAACGGCATGGGGTGCGCGATGTTCGGTCCAAACCCGGGGATGTCGCGCGCGATGCGGGGGAGGTGGGCGTGGCCATAGGTGTTCTGGGTGGTCGTGCCCATTGGTGTCGTCACAGTGATTGTGTGAGGCTCGGCAGGGTTCTTGGAAACGTCGATTCGATATCCAAAAGGTAAAAAGGTGTTGAAGCCTTGGATAAGGACACGATTCCCATGGAAAAGTTGCGAAACACGCTGGATGACGCCCGGGGTGTCGATACTGCACAAAAAGTCAGCTCGAAACGTGAAAAGAAAGCCAGCGACGCACACTTGGCTCTTAAAGTCCTTCATTATATCCAAGAAGCGGTTGTAGACCTCTGGCTGGTTTTGAAACTGATTCTTGACCGCGTCGAGATAGCTCAATGCGTCGGTGACGTTAAGGGGACGCGCGACCTCTGGGGAGTTACTGGACGGCGCTGGGGTGTTTGGCTTTGTGTGAGGACTGGCCATCGCTCGAGGCACAGGAGGGGTGTTTTCGCGAGTTGGTGGATTGAGAGTGGAACGTGGACTCGCTGGCCTTACGGAAGGAGATGAAAGCGGCTGGGGCTTCGGCTCCGATGGGGTATTAGTCCGATCAGGTAAGTCTGTCGTATTCTTGGGCTGTCCTGCGATAGGCCTTTGTGCGAGGCTCATAATCGAGTCGGCGCCTGCGCCTGCTTCTTCATCCATTGTATGCTTCACGAACGAGATACAGCGTGCAGTGGAGGGTGGTCGTCTCTCCGAGATTTAATGGCGAGCTCGACGCGAGATTACGCGGCGTTTATAGACGGGTCGAGGGCAGGTGGAACTTTGGAAGCAAAGGGAAAGTGATCGACGCCAAACCGCCGTGATGAACCGGTCTTTAGTCTGGTTCCCGCCGATGGTCAAAGCCAGTATCTCCGAATACTCGTCAACCCGGAGGATGCGAGGTGAGAGGAAATGAGTACAGGGTTCAACTCGAAGAGTGGTCCAACAGAGAACCGAAATTCGACTGAGGCACAGTAGGATTGACGCCAGCCGTGCACCCAACGTGCAGTTTCGCAGCCTCAAATGAGAAAAGAGACGGCTCTGGGATCGAGGGTGTCTGTGAATATACCAGTACTGGTAGTGAGGGTTGTGAGGAAGTTAAAGCAGCTTGAACGGAGGCAAAACCTGGTTCTGCCTGGTTTCTACTGGCACGATCTCAGTAAGCACCAAAATCGAGAGATCCGACCAATTCTACGACCAATATCTGACCAATTGTGAAGATATTGGTAGACAGTGTGGGGTAGTGCAAGATTTGCAGTTTTGGGTGAAATCGTGTTTCGTCGCGTCGTGGTGAAAGGCAAGGGACGCGCCAGGTGATAGGTAACACTGTCACAAGGTTCCGATCAAACCAATAGCTGTTCACATCGCGGTTTGGACTCGAGCGCTTCTGCACCCTTTCGTATCCATAAATTTAAGAAATATGTTTTGTCCCTATCCTAGGAAAAACCAGCCTCGTAGAAAAGCAGCGAGTCCCGGCGACGCCTATACCGCACCGGTGCTCAGGCTTTCCTTGCAGTGGCAAGTTGTCGAACCCTACATGCAACTCACGTGGCTCGGGCGGGTCGTCGAGGTTGCACACAGGCGGTAAGATGACCTTTAGGAAGAAGAAGCGATTTAATGGGATTTTAAGGAGACTCACTAGAACGACAATCGCCAGGGATAATATAAGTAGACCTCAGATCTCGCCAACTTGGAGTAACTTATCTAACACGAGTATAAATTGCTGCTATTGTTAGAAGGTAAGTGCCATGGTGCCCAAGGTCCTAATTTGTTGCATTGGTGTCAATAACAAGAGGACAAGAACAAGTGCGAATTTGTGTGATAACTTGAATGTGATTCCAAATTCTTTCGACGATATTTATGTAAAGATTCCAACGGTCCAGTGGTTGAATGCGACATCCCGGCGGTCAAGCGGTTGTCAAGTATCGGTGGAAGGATGAGATTCTGTTGGCTTTACGGAAGACACATCTGATTATCCAACGTTGATCGGTAAGTTACGCAAGTAGAATGGATAAAAACTCACAGTAACCATTGACAAGCTTAGGGCAAGGGAAGCATTCGCATTCAATCGCCTCTTCTGCGAAAATATGCTCCAGACCTCAACACGGACCTCGGCATCCTTTTCCGAGACGCTTTTCTGCCCGCGATGATTTTATGATTCCCAGAGGGTTCAGAAATGACGATGTGATGTCCGGGTAGATAGGTGCTGAATTCCTGGAGAAGCGCAGGATGGCGTTGGAACAGCTGCGATATACGTGTGATGATGCTCGGGATGTCGATGGTGCTGCACATGACAAAGTCAGCTCTACATCCGAAAGCGATATCTTCCAAACGCACTCTGGGCTGTGATGACCAGCGGCCAATATATCCAGGAAGCGGCGGTAGACATGGGGCTTGTTTTGAAACGTCGTCTTGACCAACCGGATGTAATCTACGATGATCATATCGCATTCAGGTTGACTCAAAGCGTGCACGGGAAGCGGAGTGGCCGCTGGGTCTGTGTGAGGAGTGGCCATTGACCAGGAGAGTGATATTGTTGCGAGTGAGGGGGTGGTTGAGAGGGGTATTGACTCGTTGGAAATCGGTCCAATTGTGGAACAGTCATCACGACGAATCACGATCGGATATTTATTGCCGTGGTACCCTGATCCGTAGTGGGAATGGAATCTCTGGAAAAGAATAAACTAGAGGCAGGCAGTCAGAGGTTGGACAGACAAGTAAGAAGCGCGAGGATGGAGAAGATCAGATTTTGATCAAGAGTTCTCACGGTTGAGAAAACTGTGGAACGAAAATTTTAAATCAGCGGTGCAGGATCTGGGCGATACCTTTCAAAATAAATTCATAGTAGACAGATTCTGGTGGGCTTCTCGTAACACCGGCAATGGAGAGTTATTCTGTCGCTTCTGAAAGGGAGGCAAAAGTCGTCGCATGCGATGATCGCTAAGCCTCTGTGCGTCGTCTGAGTTGCCAGTTGTGATTTTAAAAACGATGTTTTTACAAAAGAGCAAAGAAGCAGATCTATTACTGTATGTGTATGTCGAGGGAGGGAGAACTCATTTGGTACAGGTATGAGGTAAGAATTGCAAGGCCGAACCACGTTAGATCCATTGCTTGTTCCCGAAATGCGAGACAAATGCGCCCGTCTTTTCGACAGTCCATCTGTTGATCACCTCCAACTGCATCTTGACCGATTCCTCAGTCGTAATGGGACCCTTGAAATGGGGTGCGACCTTGGCAATTGCCGGCCCCAACAGTTTCATCTCTTCAAGTGCCTCGGCCGAAGCTGTGGTGGCTGTTGTGAGTGTGTTACACGAGGTGAAGACAGGTAACTTACGGGGACCTGTGGCAGTGGCCGAGGTATCTACTACACCGGGACAGAGTGCCAGGAAGACGAAGCCATCGGCCTTGTATTGTGCCGCGTACTTGGCCACGACCATGTTCAATGCAGCCTTGGAGATAGCGTACCCCACCTGCCCTACGGCCCCGCCTGAGAGTGTGAATTCCGTATCCGCAACGCCGCTGCTCAGGGTGATCACTTTCTTGACTGAACCGTTCCTGAGAAGGGGGAGAAACGCATTGGTGCAGTGCACGACGCTGATGGTGTTGTTTTTGAACTGGCTTATAATAAATATCGTCAGACACACAGCAAGTAGAAGCCAACATACATTGACAAGTAAGTCCGTCTCGAGGGCCTCTGGGCTCGGGCTATAGGACGCACGGTCAGAAACCAGTGTTTTATTCTTGCCCCCGATAGTGACTTACAATTGATCAAGGGGTAGCCCGGAAAAATGGGGCATGGCTGCGTTGTTAATCAAATAGTCGAGCTTGCCGCTTGTGGCTCTTGAAACCGCAGTCGCTGCAAGCTGTATGTCTGTTAGATACACATCTTGAGAAATCAAATATTCACCGACCTCGAGAGCCTTCGGATCGGTAACATCGGCCTCAAGAACGATAACATTATTCCTCGACAACTCAGTCAGGTTCGTGGCGGTTGTTTGGTTGCGGACAAGAGCAAAGACAGTGTTTTCACCGTCAGCACTCAACTGCTTGACGAATTCGAGCTAGAAAGGGAGGTCAATTATGAACCAAACAAGACAAAGTGCTCGAACCCCGATTCCTCTGGAAGCACCGGTGACGACGTAAGAAGACATGTAAGTCAACTGAGGAGGTTTGATGTGTAGCCATTATTCCGACCGGATACTTATACTGACCAGGACGCAGGCATTATAAAGAAGGATTATAAAGTTGCTTCCTGCTTCGTCAGTATTGATATATTCCGAAAGACCGGGTCAGCAGCAGCGAGGGCGTAAGTTGGCATGCCCCAGGCACGGGATCAATCACAAGCAACAACTTTGTGGTCCGTGCACTCTGATGAATAAGTGAGTACCATGAGCCGTCTAACCGTCTCAGGGTCGCAGTGCGTTGACTCGTTTAGGGTCGTCGCTTTCCTGACGCTAAAATTTTGGCGATAGCAGAATGGAGAAAAGCTCGTGCAATGTCCAACCGGGCATACCCACACAAAGGCTGAAATACATGCACGATCCAAACAGCTCGAAGGGAGGTTGACAACCTAGTGAGAGCCTTGCGACAAATGAAGACAAAGGGAGGCGAACGAAATCAAAGCTTGATCGAATTTCTCACGGTTGAGAAATTGTGGCTTCCAATTTCCAAAGTACTTGAATGGTCAAGATTTGAGGGATCAGAAGCCTGCATAGGCTATTATGACGTACAGAATCCGAGAGGTAGTGGTGAGTCGCCGAGGAACGTCCGAGCCTGAGTTAAGAACATTACCCCACAATCGGAGAGTGACCTCACCGCATGAGCATTCCTTGTCGAGGAATTTAATACCAGTGGGGTCTGTGGGCAGGAGTCAACGTCAGCATCAACGCTCACGGCTCGGAAAATTAAACATACTAAACGCATCGACACTCATCCGGCCTCGCTCCAATTCAACTTGGCGTAGCGGCGGAACGTAGGTAAACCGTATCCATGCACCGACGTTCGATTCTGCCTCGCAATCCTCATAATAATTCTGCATCTGCAAGCGTCCAACCTGGCGTCGCGCGTAACTTATCACCACCGCCCAGTCATCCACGCGAATACGAGGGCGAGGTGCTTTCGTTCGAGGCGCGCCGTGATCCACATGGAGTAACTGCCGCCGACTAAGGGTCGAACGCAGGATACCCCAGCATACTATATAGCCAGATTGCGCCAACGTAGATTTTAGTTATCCGTTACTGCTAGTTGCCACACGGATCCGCTACGCCGCAAAAACATCCGCGAATTCCTCCGGTTCTGCTTTTGGTTCCAATTCCGTCGATTGAAAACGTCTACTGAGTCGCCCGTTCCGCGAACGTGAACTACCGCAAAATTACCGTGTACTCGTCCGGTTCTGCCTTTGGTTCTGACTTTGTTCCCTTCTCATCGACCAGTGTCTGGCGGTAGTGCCTATCGGTGTCCCCTACAGTGATTGTGTGAGGCTCCTCGGGGTTTTTGGAAAAGGTGATTCGATATCCCAAGGGTAGAAAGATGTTGAAGCGCTCGATGAGGACACGATGCTCATGGAAAAGTTGCGAAACACGCTGGAGTACTCCCAGGGTGTCGATACTACACAAAAATTCAGCTCGGAATGTGAAAAAGAAAGCCAGCGACGCACAGTCGAAGCTTGAAGTCCTTCATTATATCCAGGAAGTGGTTGTAGACCTCTGGCTGGTTATGAAACTGGCTCTTGATCGCGTCGAGATAGCTCAATGCATCGGTGACATTGAGCTCGAGCGGAGGCGGAGTGGGTGGATCGGGTGGGCTAGTGGCCATATCGACAAAGAATGAGTAGTTGGAGTCGATGCAGAAAGACAGGGGCTTCGGCTCTGGCGACGGGTCAGTAGGTGTCAGCAGGTGTTAGCTTCCGATCGAGACTGCTCGCCACGTCGTAAGCCGTGCTAATACGGTGCTATAGAACAGGGATTGCGGGAATGATATAGTGCTCTACACGAGATGATTGAGACTCAGATTTTGCAGGAGCAGTAACGGGCCATTCGTGGGCACTGGGTAAACTTCGCCAGTCCAGTTCCCGCAGAGCCAGATTGGTGAGGAGGGAGAGAGAGAGAAGGATTTACGAGAGAAGGCCGCGGCAGTCGATCTTTAGTTGTCCGCCGTATAAATATGCAGTGAGATGCGAGCCGCAATGCATAAATAAAAGATAAATACGCGGCAGCGCCAGCTTTGAGTATTCCATATCGTACAACATACCTACACGCTTCCGGAGAATGCAGGCGCCGCCTACACCGCCCCACTGCTCTTCGCCTTCCAGGTATCGACGCGCGTGCCCTCCGGGTCGTCGAGCGAGCCCAGCTTGTTGATGGTGTGGCCCAGCCCCACGCGGACGACGATGAGCGTCGGGACGATGTTCTAAGAAATAAATCGCATGAATAACGGAGAATTTGTAGGAGAAGAGCAGGCAATATACCAGCAGCATGGCGAGACCTCCGCGGAAGACGCGCCAGACGGCCTACAGACGAAAAGGTCAGCTCAAGCAATTGTGAGCGGAGGGCAGATAAACGCACCGGGGGGCTCATCGAGCGCAGAATGACATACACGACAACCCAGGCGCAGAGGATCGCGCCCGACTCCAGGCTGTTCGCATCGCGTCAGCAAACGGATGAAGGGCGCGGAAAGAGATACGGGACGGGGACGTACACCATGGCCAAGGCGATGTTGTACCGCCGCACGACGCTGTTCTGCATACCTACGCGGCGGGCGATGCGCCGCGAGTGCCAGATGCGTCCGACTGCGTAGATGATTTGAGACATGAGCGCCCGGAACAACGCGGGAAGGCGCGCACCTGTGAGCCCCACGAGGATGATGTTCGTGAGGACGCTGAGCGCGAATCCAACGCGGAGGTCAATGGTCGGGCCTGCGGCACTGGGGTAGTCTCCCTGATACGCCGAAATGTAACTCAGGACTAAGGTTATAGGTGAGTGGCTGTCGGCGACCAGAACGGAAAGCGATTACTTGAGGTCAAGAGCAGCAGCAGGGACGGTCCGATGATGACATAGTAGTTGCTTCCCCACTGTACAAAATAAACACTTGGATAAATGCGAGAGATCTGAGCACATACGATCAGGAAACAGCGGTAGATCTTCGGGAGTGCGTCAACAAGGAAAAGACGCTAGAAAGATAAGAACACATACGAGAATCCCGTCAGTGACAGCGCTAAGCCAATAATGTCAGCTGGATAGGAGAGATTATTTATCTCCACACGCACTTGTTGGTGACAAGGAGAACGTCCTCGAGAAAATTCAAAGCGAGGTTTTCCGCCGCAGCGGCGCGTGCGAGCGCAGACTGGGGTGCAAATTCCCCTCGCACAGCCAGATTAAACACGTCGAAGGCCTTGACAGTGGCGCGAAGCCGGGCAGCATATTGGATGGTCGCGAGCACGAACATCAGCGCCGTTCCAATCATGAGAACCCGACCCCCTGCGGCCTGCCTGCGCCCCAAAAGGTTCCCAGCAAAGGCGACCAGCACCAGCAAGATTCCTGCAAGCCATCCCCGACGTCAATCATCTGGGGCTCGACGATCATTGCCGACATACCGTAAAACAACGTCTCGCTCTGACCGTCAAATAAGCACCCTATCACACAGATTCGAGCGTGACTCACCATGGCCCCAGTGAGCTCTGCGACTGCAATGTCCCAGAAGTTGGAGAAGACATCCGCGGGGACGGTGAACGAGCCTGACATGCTAAAAGGCGAACTGCGAACACGGACCAGTCGCTCAAGAATCAAGATGGGATTTGGAGAAAGAGAATGGCGTCGCAGCTCCGACGGGGCCCTATAAGTAGCGAATGCTAATTGCAGCAACGTCCATCACCCCTTCACAGCCCCTCAATCTCATTGAATGCGGACGATGGATATCTCAATGCCTGGGCCGCCAATAGGTCGGCGAAGAGTAGATGCTTGCAGGCTTGCAGAGCTTTCCGGGGCAGAGAGCAAGGCTGAGCAGTGCAAACTCAATCGTCGCATCTTGGAAAGGCATGAAATGCCGATCAACGCGTTGCCGTCGGGTGTCGCATCGATGCAGATCAATGCCCAGCCTTGGCTGGGGTAAGGCGATTCCTGGCGATTCTCTGCGATTCTGGCAAATAACTAGTTCAGCCGAGAGGTATAAAATATGCATTAAATTAATCGAAGGGGGAGACTAATGGGAACGTAAAGAACGACTGAGAAGTGTGGGTCATGGTCAACAACGTTGTGGCACATCTGGAGCCAACGACTTGCTCCGAACCGGCTTCCGACGCGGCGGGACGTAGTTCTCCGCTGCAACTGAGCCCGGGGTGGGGAAGAAATACGGGGCCTCGTACGGCTGTGTCCGAAGCGTCTGGGACCGTTTCGGCTGCACCCGCACCGCCGTATCCCTGGAGCAGCGGCCCTCTGGCGCGTCCTCCTCTGGCGGGGCAGCCACCGGGAGCGGCGGCACCTCCGTGTCGGGAATATTTTGGGAGCTTCTCCGGAGTAGAGAAGGCACGGCGAGTTGAGATTTGCTCTTCTTGAGAGGCGGGAGCGGAGGTACGGGTGGCGGAGCCTGCTTGGTCGCAGCAACTACAAGACGAGATGAAATGAGCAAACAAAATATATTGGAACACGCACGAGAAGGCACGGAGAGCTGAGACTTGCTTTTCTTGAGAGGCGGAAGTGGCGGTACGGGGGGCGGCGCCGCGGCAACTACGCGACAAAATGAGCAAATGAACACCGCAAAAAAAATCATCACAGCACGCACGCGATCCACTCGGCGCCTTGCGTACTTTTTTCCGGTGCAAGAATGACAACCCGGTGCTCTTTGGGATAGAGTGGTCATCAAGAGATGAGGGCGCGTCAAATGAGGGCTCGCGGGGGAGATCGAAAGTCGAGCAAGGACGTTTAGCAGCTGCCCTGTTCAACTCCGTATCGTCCACAGAAACGCGGGAATGCGACAAGTCCCACGGACACGGTGACGGCGGCGCAGACTCGGAGCGCCGGCGACGGTGCACGATCGTGTTGCGGAAATCTGATCGCTTTTCCGGCGTGAGGGCGTTCGTTTCGGACACATTGGCAGGCGAGGACTGCACGCTGCTGGAAGGCGATGATTGTACGCTGCTCAGAGTGCTTGCAGTGCTCGCAGGGCTGGAGATGCTGGAACTGGTCGTCGACGCATGTTTTCGTTGTCTGTGCTTCAGCTTGGAGGACCTATGTCGGATTACAGACGCGACCTCCGCGCCGCGGGTCGTATGGGGGAAAAACGAACGAAAGAGGGTCGACAAAACGCTCTTCCTTGGCAGTAAGCGAGTGAAACGAGCCTTTGCAAACGCGCTCACCAGCGTGAATCCAATCGAGGCGAACAAAAAACCAGCAGAAGCGAAAAACATTCCTCGAAAGCGGGCGTCCATGGTGAAGGCTGGCGGCGACTGTCAAAGCCAACAGCAAGGAAAGAACCCGGGTGCGGAATATATACTGCCGAGTGATGTTCGTCGTCAACTCCGAGTCGCGAGGTTATTTAAATGTGATCCAACGGCGATATGGTGACTCTACACTGTTTGGGAGGATTCTCCATTTGAGGTTTCTGGGCCGCAGTAGCCTGTGGGGCGATACTGTGGCGGTTTTGCTGTGAGATGGGAATCATAGTGGTGGCGGGAAGCAAGCAGTTGTGACACCTCCATCTTGGCCTCATCAGGTTAAAGTTCACAAATTAAATATTCTACGTAGTACATACTGCTCGCATTCACTCGGAGCTCGGAGTGGGTTTAGGGTGATCCCCTAGTAAAGTAAATTTGTTCTGGGAATACTGAGGACCGCATCACTCAGAAGTTTGGTCGCCCAAAACCGGAATAGAATGCGGTAATGGAAAGCTGGAATAGAGAGACATTAGGGGGGGCGGGGGAGCGACTGGAGGCAGGTCAAGCGAGAGATCGTTGGAATATATGTCTTCAAAATTTTACGGCAAGTCACCCATAAAACAACAATACAGCGACGAATCGCAGATTACGCCCGACACGGTGTCGGCCTGATCTTTGCGACTTCTGCAGCAATCTGCAGCGCAAGGAACTGAGCAAAACGAGTTTGATAATCGGACGGTTTCGGTCGAAGGATACACGCACCTTTCCATAATAACGCATCAGCTGCAGGTCCCCACCATGGAACCAAATGTGGTCGTTACCGGTCGGGCGCCAGCACCCGCGCACCTCACCCTCAGCCTGGTTCGCATTCAGCATGTATTCACCGAGGCGGAGTCACGGATAACTCACGTCTAGCCCCCACACGGGCTCGAGCGACGCAGCCTGCTCGGGGCCAATAATGGCTGAGACGGCTTTGCGCGAGTCCTTCTCAAAGCTATACACAATGAGCCAGGTTCCGCCGGAAACGTCGAGTACATACCCTGTGGCATAGACGATGACGTCCGCATCCAGCTTGCTTCCGTCGGAGAACGCGATCCCGCCGGGCGTGATGACCACGATTTTCGCGCCTGACTTGATCTTGATCTGATTGGGAATAAGAGTGAGTCTGTGCTGTGTTGCGCAGCCCAAAGCACAGATAATACTCACGTCTCCGCGTGAAATCGCAGCACAAGCTCCAATCTGTGGATGTTCATCAGTCAAGTCCCGAACGACAACGCCGCACAGACGTCAGGATAATGGGCACCACTCCGACAAAATATTTGCTGGAAGGGGATTAATCTAATTGGAAGGGTAGACGATGAGGCATTCCACACACCTGGTGCAGCGGCCCATCCACTGCCGCCAAAAACCCAGCCTTGCGCAGGCCCTCGTAGTATTCTGGGCTGTAACAAATCAGCTCGTTTGCAAGTTACCGCAGAAAAGAACTTACTCGTGGGCATCTTTCATCCGCCCTAATACCAGTGCGCATAGGGCCGCTTGTAATACGACAGGATCCTCCGTAGCCATCACGTCGCCCACGTCGACAGGGATCTCTGTGTTCCAAAACGTTGCCTGCAGCGCACTGATGTGCGCTTGGGGGTAGATGCGTGTCGGGCCACGCTGCACCATGACCACGTCCGCGCCTACTCGAGCACAGTCCTGGGCAATATCGCACGCGGTTGTGCTCGCGCCGACGATTGCAACACGTTTGCCAGCCCATTGAGACGCGTCTTTGTACACGCCGGAGTGTATCGACTCGCCGAGGAAGGAGTTCTGCAAGGATATAAACCAGGTAACAAGTCTTTGGATCAAAATAGACGCACTATGCCAGGAAAGTCGGGCATGACAGGATAGCGACCTCCGATGCCTACTGCGAAGACAAGATTTCTAGCAGATACAACCTCAGTGCCAGCTGGACCTTCCAATGTCACGGTCCACTGGGTCTGCGCATCGTCCCACACGGCGGAGACGCATTCGCGCCCGGCATACGCGGGCAGCTGGAGGTCTTGCACGTATTTGGCATAATACGATGCGATCAGCTTGGCGGGAACGTAAAGAGGATAGTCGCTCGGGAACGGTACGAATGGCAGCCCACTGAAAACGCGGGTAGTGTGTAACGTAGTGCTCTCATAGCGCTATCCTTTTGTTAGTGCACGGTCTGAGGACAAATGAAGAATCGTACATTGGCCCAGCTATCCCCGATCGTGGGTTGCTTCTCCACCATGGCAAATTTGAGACCGAGGGACTTGAGGTACGCAGATATACTCAGGCCGGCGTGTCTAATGCTAATGTCAACGGTCTTTCAGGGACGCATGAGTGTACAGACCCTCCGCCCACGACCAGAACATCCAGCGATGACGGGATTGTGGTCGGGATATCCAGGGGGATATCTAAAGGGACCTTTCGCCACGGTATCGCAGTCAGATCTTGCAACGATGTTGTAACGGTGAATATCTCGACGTCTCCGTTCTTCATACGAATGAGCTTGAAAGCTGCGGTGCATTGGGCTTTCGGGTTGGACGTTCGAAAGGTGAAGGGTGCGCGAACGACGGAGACGCCGTTCGGAAATGCGATGGCATGTACGTGCTCTTCATCCAGTACTATTGATGCGGGTTCGATCTCGGCTCGCCGGAGGAGCGGGACCACCTTGTCGGAAATGGCACTAAATTCCAGGCCAATTTTATTAAGAGGGACATGAGACCACGTAGAACTCACGATGTGGGATGGAAGGTGCGCAGAGACCACGAAAGAGAGACATTATCGCGCCAGAACGCGTCTGGATGGAAGAGCGCGTCGAGTGAAGCTTCACTAGGGTCCAAAAACAGCCTAGAGATTGCCGGTGCAATGGCCTTTGCAACACCCAGAGCTTCCTTATCGTCGAATATGCTGAGCAGATCCACAGAGACGAAAGACCCAGAGAGCTGGCTGATGTCAGAAATCCCAGTAGTTGCCATCTTGTTCGTTGTGGATTGAATCCAGGAGCCAATACGACGGCCACGGCCGCCCGGTACGCCGGGTACATTTGGATAACCTGATGAGGCCGTAAAGAGGAATGGGCGGACACGGATAAGAGCCTATAGGAGCGGGGACGGTAAGGTGCCGCTGTGGGTAAAGAGGGCGTCCACGTGACGGCAATCTTTAACACGTCTACCGCGACGATCCAGATCGTTATCAAAGTCCCACGCCACTGGCTTATCTCTTGAGCCGCATACCGAGCGCACATAATGAAACAAATAGCCTGGGAGGTTAAATGCGATTTCCCTCGCCTCCATTGACGGACATGGCTGAACTTGAGGGACCCATCGACTTGAAGCACGGCGTAACTCACTTCACGTATGATTTTCCGCCAGGGACCGAGGTCGTGGATCCCAATGGAAAGGAGGAGCACATTCATTACCCGATGCCCAGCGATAACCCAGCGGATCCTCTCAATTGGTCTCCGAAGTGGAAGCTGCTCACGTTCGGGACGCTGATGATGTATGTTTTTTGGGTATGTTTTATGGTTGCTCTCCTGAATTATCCTGACCTGCACTTTATTCGAAACGCAGGTTAGCTTTCCCTATGTAGGCCGCAAATGATACAAGCACCTTTCGCTGGCTAAATTGCCGTAGATTGGTGTCACGTCGATGTACCGCCCCTTGATCATTGAATTCGGGTTCTCTGTGGACTCGTGCGTCTTTTCAATTTTTACGGGACATAATGCACCAACTGCGCGCTTTTAGAATCTCCGCGTTTGTCGCGTGGGCTGGTTTCATGAGCGGCATCGGCAACATTTTCTGGGTTCCCGTTGCATGCATTTATGGTCGTCGTCCAGTCCTCCTTGCTTCAATCCTGGGCTGCACCGCCGCGTCTATCTGGTTCGGGACGACATCGCATACCTACCGGAGTTTCCTTTGGGCGCGTATCGTCCTGGGATTCTTCATGTCGCCTGTGGAGTGCTTCGCGCCGATGCAAATTGCGGATTTATTCTTTACGGCCGACCGTTCAAAGATGCATGCCTGGTTCTTGTAGGTGTCTCGCCCTGCACTCCCAGCCCGATTTTGAAACAGCTCTCCAGCATCAATCTCCTCGTCTCCACCAATGTCGGCGGCGCCCTCAGCGGGGCCTTTGCAGACAGCAAGGCCGGCTGGCGCGGTTACTTCTACTTCAACACAGCTATGCTTGGAGCCACCTTCGTCATCATGGTAATGTGCCTTCCAGAGACGAGTTTCCGGCGCTCCGCTGCCCTTGCGCGGGGCGTGCATGAGGTGTCTGAGGCCGTAGAAGAACATCTTGATGAAAAGACACCCCCGGATACCGAGCAGCAAGCCACACTCGAATTTCTCGGCAAGGGAGCGCCTACTAGCGCGCGGCGGTGGGGACTGACCGCTGGACGCGATCCGGCTTACAAGCCTCTCGACGCCTTGGTTCGTGTCGCCAAAGCAGCCCTCATCGGTCCGGTGTGGATATCCATAGGGTGGTTCGGCGCGTGCAAGGGCATCCTCGTAGGCCAGAACCTTGTCTCGGCTCAAATATGGCAAGGTTCGTCTGTTTAGCGCAGCGCAAGGCAAATCACAACGTTCTCCGTAGCGCCTCCATATCGCTTCTCGAATGCCGCCGTTGGAATGACGAATATCCCAGCAATCGTGGGGACGATAGGCGGCTCTATCTTCTGGGGATGGCTGAGCGATTGGGACCTGGCGCGGCGCACACGCAACAACGGCGGGATCCGCGAGCCCGAGATGCGTCTTTGGCTCATCATTCCTGGAGTTGTCATCGGCTCGGTCGGAATTATCATCTACGCTGTCGGCGCGCAACGCGGTTGGTCATGGCCTGTTATCCTGATCATCGGCACCACGGTGCGTCCCGTCGACTCCTGTTTCTCTTCTCGAGTCTTGACCGAGCGCATACACAGCTCAACTTCTTCGGCCTCATCGCTCCGCTCGTCTGTGGACTCTCATACTCGATCGACGCGTATAATCGCCTCGCGGCCGAAATTGGGCTGCTCCTCGCGTGCTTCGGGAATGCGTGGATTTTCGGCGTCGGGTACTTCATTAACGACCTGCTCGCGACGCGGGGCTACATTACGGGCCTCATGTTCCTCATGATTCCTGTGTGGGGGATGACGGTTATCACCATTGTGTATCTGTTTGTAGGGAAGAGCGCACGCCGGCTTACGGTGAACAGTTCGCTGCTTAAATGACGCTTTACAGCCAAGTTTTGCCCCGAAATAATCCAAAAAAAAAATTATCAGGCCAAGGCAGCCGACCTAAGTATCACGGTAGCGACAAGGTTTTTTGTTTGTGGAACACTTGGTAGTTGCAGCCAAGATTGCGTGAACGATTCAAAGCCCCCGCCCCTTTTTTTGCATTTCTCGCGGTCTCCTCTTCCTCCTGTACTTGGCCAGCAGCATCCCGACCAAGACGACACGTTCAGGCCTTATGGGCAAGAGCAAGATTCAAATGCGGTGTCGCTGAGTTTGCCCGTATTTGGCCCGTATACCTTGGTCTTGGTTTATACCGCGACGTCGAGCGCATTAATGTCCGGTGAATCGTCGAAACGGTCGAATCTAATCGATGTGTAAGGTGCCGTCTCTAGCTATTCTGTCTCTTACCGGGTTCCAGGTCGTATTCCCAACTTCATGCCATCCTTTCGGGCCAACAAGAAGGAACAACGGTCGACCAGATCATAGAACACGTTACGCCGCGTCTCGACCAGCTCAGGAACATCTCCGAGCCATTTGGAAAGCCCTCGGACGCGTCTCGCAAAAAATAGACGGTGGTGTGGCAGTTTTGAACGATGGCATTACACTTCGCATCGAAGACGCGGACAAGGAATACGTCTTGGCCGTCAGCGCAAAATTCCAGATCGACCAGGTCCAAGCCCTCATTCTGCTTCGCTCGTTCTTGTACAACAAGGGGCTGCCCACCACTGTCGGCGCGAGCGAGGACACTTCCCTTGTGGACGAACTGCTGATGGCCATCACCCCGTTCTACTTCTCTGAGCGGCTGTCGGCTCTTCGAGTTCTTCTGCCTCTGTTCCGCGCAAAGGCAGACCCCGATGACCCGCTGTGCGAGTTTGCATCCACCTTTATTCCGACGCTCATTCCCGACGGGCCTCAATTCGTCGAATCGTTGGTGACCGAGTACACGCGCAAGACACGCGCCAGAGTCCCAGAGACGATGTACCGAAACCCGCGAGAGGCCGCGCGCGAAGCCAAGCAGAACAGCACCGAGCAGCTCGTACTCTTAGAGGTGCTGTTCGCGACAATGTGGGACTACGTGAACTGCGATGGAGAAGTCGTCACCAAGATATTTGAGGCCGCCTACGACACGAAGCTCGGGTCCTCGCAGCTCAACGCCCCTCTGCTTCTCGACGACGAAGCCTTGCAGATCGGACAGGACATTGCCGCGATGTGGACCATCATCATGCTCGAGGTCCTCGAGCTCGAAACCCTCGCCGACCCATCCGGAGCAATAGAGCTGTCGGACAACCCCGCTGAGGCGGACGTGTACACTGCGTCGCCTCACGCGCTCCAACGCATACACGAGCTGGTCACTGGCAACGACGACGGGCAATACGCCTGCGTCTACATCGCCTGGTCGTTTGTTCTCTCCCGCCTCGCCGCAGCCGTGGCCGAGTTGGAAGAAATCCCCGACACGTATCGTCCGTTCTTCGAGTCAATCCTGCCGCACTTGCACCGCGCGTACTCGAAGGACCGGGAGCCAACCCACGTTCTTATGACCCGAGCGTGTCTGGCGCCCGGTGCTGACTTGTTCGGGTTCATGTATCGCTTGTTGACGAACACGCCGTTGTTTGTGGCTTCGATAGCGTGGAAGAGGGCGTCGCCCGTGACGGATCCGAATGCTACAGCCTATCGATCGGTTCTCAAAGGTGCGTTCTCTGTATTGAATTCACTTTTGCACTAACACTTGCCAGGGCTCCTCATCGCCATCGTAGAACTCACCCCCGTCGAAGCCATTCCAGAGTTTGACTTGTTCGTCGAAGTGTGGATAGCATTGTTTGGGCGCAGTGAAAGCAAGGTGTGTGATGTAAACTCTGCGAAATCTCTGCTCAACAATACAAGTCGGTGGCAATGATATGTGCCCAATACTGGGAGTCGGACTGGCACGTTTCATCAGCACGCAGGGCTATCTTCGATGTCTCCCGAGCACGCTTTCCGATCCAATTCAAACCCCTCATTCGCCTCCTCCGTGCCATGACCGGCGCCGGTTTCCTCGACACCGATCCGCTATGTTTTACCCACGAGGGGCCCCAGACGCGGCCCGCCTCGCAGGCGGCAGTGCGGGACTCGTGCGCGCGCCATGTATTCTACTACCTCGACACGCTCTCCACGTACTCGCAAGTTGTCCGCACCGCTCTATCCACGGGCCCACATGCCCTGTATGAGCGCCAGCCGGAACGCTATGGCCACCCTCACACGCCGATCGGTCTGAGCTACGCCAACCAGCGCCCGATCCGCCTCCCCGGCGGCTCCACGCTGCCGGAAAGGTCCCCCGGGCGGCTGCTGAGCGGCGACGGCGCAGAGCACATGGTGGTGTGCTGGCAGCACACACATTCTGGGTGGAAGATCGTGCTGGAAGTCCTAACGCAGTATGTGAGCCAGCGGCGCACGCAATCGGGCGCCGGCGGCGGGTACGAGGACGTGTCGTTCGCGCCGCGCGGGGCGGGGGCGCAGCAGACTGTCACAGTCGACCTGGAGGACGCCGGCGTCGAGATGGACGGGGGCGGGGTGAACGAAACCGTGATCACGGACGCGCTCGATCTTGTGCGGAGTCTTATCCAGGACAACCCCGCGCAGGCGGAGCAGCTGATGCAGGCGTTGGAGGCGGGCGACCCGGTGGTTGCGCATACGATGACCGAAGCGCAGCCGCCCGATTTGGTCCAGCTGACGACGATGATCCTGGAGGAGGCCTTGTCCTCTGCGCATCAGAACAACCTGCACCGCACGCAGCTGATTACCTCTGCAATGAGTGTGCTGTCGGCGATTTTGGCGCTGCCGCGGTATGCACATCGGGTTTGGCTGTACGTTCGGTCTACCACGGCGCTTTTTGGTGCGGACCGCACGGTGGGTTTCGCGTCCGTGGCGTTGGCGTCGGAACGGGTCAGCGGGCGGTACACGATGACGCTTGGGTTGCTCAACCTCGTGCAGCAGCTGGCGCTCGAGGCGTGTTCGTCGATCCTTCCGGACAATCCGCGTCTGCAGCAGTTGAAGGAGGAGGTTCTTATGCGTGCCATTCGCTTCGTCCATACGGAGATCTGGGTAGAGCATCTGGGGTGGAAGTGCGCGCAGAAGGCGGAGCGATTCGACATTGGGCGGCAGGTTATGACACTGTACGGCAACATCCTGGACAATGCTCCTCCTGTCCTCGATGAGATGGATGCGGTACGTCTCCCTCCCTCTTTCCGGTCATCTTGCTTATTTTTCTGTTTGAAGAGCTTTCCCTTTGCGCTATTGTTACGCTTCGTTGCAGATCTTCTTTTATTCAAGGCTACAACATCCACCATCAATCCCCTGGTCACGTCCATCACCACGGGCCTTTCCATCCTGGAGTCTTTGTACGATTCGCGGCTCCTCAGTGATGTGAGGCGCTTGATATTCGCCTTGGCTGCCCACCTCCGTCTCGCGCGGATACTTTTGAATATCAAAATCAACTCCCGAGCCTCCAACCGGCCGTGTCTCCTCGAGCAATCCCTCTGTGCTCGTGTCACTGCGGGCGCCTTTTCCCGCGACTCGCATTCCTACACGAAGGAGGATCCCATTGATGTTCTGGCGCTGTACGTCAAGAGCCGGAGCATCGGGAGTGTCGTCCCACTTGAAGCGATGCGAGTCCTGTGTGCACTCTGCTCGTCCTTTTCCCTGACTACGCCCTCTCCGCCCTCAATCACGGCACACCTCAATAATCCTGAAGGCACGGTCGCGTCTCTTGTGCAGATCATCCAGCATCCATACGAAGAGATGGCCCTCCGTAGTGCAGTGTGGACCTTCATATCACTGGCGGTGAACGAGGAGCCCGCTCTCGGCAGCCTCTTCGTTGTCGGGCAGTTCCGCACCCCTGCGCAATTCAAGGGAAAGGGCAAGGCAATAGCGGCGATTTCGGACAAACCTGCATCGGAGGAGAAGCACGACAGCGCGCTTGACGTCGCGACGGACATGCTGGAAGGGTGGAATGAGATGTGGGAGGGGAATCCCCAGCTTCTGGCATCTGTGCTGCGTTTCTTGGAGGTGGTGTGGCAGCACGGGCTGGAGCACCGGGGAGTCCTCGAATCGCTCCGCGACAGCTCAGACTTCTGGGAGCGCATATCGATGCTCGCGTGCTCGGAGTTGGGCCCCTTGCCCGAATACGAGACCGAGTCCTTTGACATGGTTGATGGGATCAGACGATCTTCCCACCATGAGGTTATTTCGATGCACGCGTATCGGACGCTCGTCAAGTCGTATGGCTTGAAGATCGTCGCGCATGATGTCGGCATCCATTTCTCTACCAGCACGGAGGCGTCGCGGTCCAAACCGATGAGCTTCACGAAGATGGAACCGCATTTTAAGTCATCGGACGATCTCAGCGAGCTCCTGCTGGAAGCGTCCCCGAGCTCATACCATCCCGGCCTATACGACCAGCTTGCCCAAAATCTCGAGGCTGACTTCCCCGCGTTGACGTTGGAACAGGTGCGCTCTTCGCAACCTACGGAGGAGCGCGAGTTTGGAGATGACTTTGCCTTCTCCACGGCCCTCTTCCGGACACGCCTGCATGCGTACCGACATAAAACCTCCGCCGAGCAACACGATTCGTTGGTCGCGCAGCTGCATCTGGTCAACATGAACCTGTCTTTGTCGCACTCGCAAACTGCACTGGCTGATTCGTGGCAAATGTTGTTAAGAAAGGTCGTACCTTTCTTGCGCGGAGATGCTACTGTCGGGTCGATCCTTATGACGAGCGCAGCGTCTATATCATACGACATCGCTGCTGAGCAACGCTCCGGGGATATGATGGCGACGATCCATGGGACGAGACTGTCACTACTTTTGGCTGTTCTCGAGGTCGTTTGGTTCTCGACAGCCACCGACAAGAAAATTGAAGTCGAGTCGTTTGTTGAACTCGTTCATAACGTCCACAACATCATCTTGAACGAGGCTCAGCCACCGTCGAAATCATTTTTGGGCGTCATCTCGGTGCCTTTCCACCGCACGCTTTTGCTGATCCTGTATTTCTGTGCGAGAAACTCAGGGATTCTAGCACGGCGACCAAAGGCTTTGAACGCAGATCAGCGGCTTCGGATCGTCTCGATGGTCGATGCCACACTGGCGTTGGTGATTGATGCCCTCCGTGTGGTGTTTGTCTCGGCTCGGAGTCGGCTGGACGTCGAACTCGATCGCGATATGGAGTTTTTGGTTTCTGTCTTTGAACAATGCACTCGTCCAGACATCAATTCTTCGTCGACGTTGTGGCTCGTTAAATGCCAGGAAACCGGCATTATCCGGGCGAGCCTGGACCTGTATGTCCACATCGACCTTGTCGGATTGTCCGATCTCCCCTTGCTGCTTGCCCGGAAGCAACCCCTCTACGCCCCGCATATCCTTCTTTTCCACATGACGCTGGCTAGCATCCCGTCCGCCGCCGAACGCTTGGCAAGCGAAGGTGTCCTGGCTGCGTACAGCAACAACTCGCTCAGTGCGGCTATTAGTGCGGGCATGATCGACGTGACGCTGCCTGAAATGCCCGTGCAGCGGAGTCCAGCACATAGCGCGTACTGTTCGATGCTCGGTATTATTTCCGGCGTCATTACAGCACTGGGGCGCCATAACCACTACTTCGACGCGGAGGCCAGCGGCGTTATCCAGCTGTATGGGCAGCAAATACTACGCACACTTGCGTGGAGTATCGGCGACCCCATAACGTTGCCGCTGCTGGAGGAGCTCGAGCAAGTGGTGAATATCTTCTACTCCCTCGCCGAAAGCGCACCGCTGGCGCGTAATACCAGCCCCGCCGTTGCAAATGTTTTGCACGTTTTTACGCCACCGGCGCTGCTCCTCCTACAGCAGCTAAATTACGCCATCACTCACCCAAACCATCTCGCGAGTTTGCTGGATCCAATCACCGTCGAAGAGCGCGACCTTCTCGACAAGGACCCTCAATCCGCAGAACCGCTGAAGCGGCCCCTCGTCGCCCACTTGGTCCATAGGCTGTTTCGTCTTTCGAGCAACATCATCGCAACCCTTGTTACCGTCAGCGGGGCTTATGCCGTTCTCACAAGCGACAAGGATGACTGGCCGGTGCAGGAAGCGTTGGTCGTACCTGTGAGTATTTGATTTTCTCTTCGTATCGCGTTCTTCACTCATCAGACATTCAAGCACTCAAAGGTTGTTCTCGGCGAACCCGCTTCGATGGGGACGCTGCTTGAGCTGGGGAATTGTACTCTCGATGTCTTGCGGGACCTCGTGAATCGACCTGCTGGCCAGAGCCTTGCGGACGTGGGGTCGCTGCCCGGGACATATTCGCTGGATGTCCGCCAGGGCGTAAGCACCGCTCGGCGGAATTTGGAGGCGCTCCTCGTCTACGCCGTCACGCAGCTCGCGATGTGGCTGTCCAAGCCCGACTTTGACGTCAACTCGAGCAACGACATGGAGACGGAGGACCAGCCGGACAGCGGGCGGGAGGAGCGGCGGGCGCCGCGCGCGTCGTTGTCGCTCGCAGACCGGCTGCGCAGGGGTGTGACGGGCGAAATGGCGGCGGACTTGCAGTCGTTGCTGAACAAATCCAAACCGGTGATGGCCAAGAGCGACGCGGTGCTGGGATCTCCCGGTGTCGATCTGACGCAGGTGCTGACGAACTTTCTCCAAGACCGAATCATCTCTTCTGCATAGCAGCTGTATTTTGTCGCAAAAGTATTATTGTACTGTATTTATAAGATTGGATTACCGAGTGAATACTTCGTGGCCGGTTTCCGTAATAAGGACCATATGTTCGGCCTGCGCCGCTCGTGCACAGTCCTCCGTAGATGCCGTCCAACCGTCTGGGAATATCCAACAAGTCGGAGTTTTGCCTTCGATTATACAAGGCTGGGAAAAGTCAAGTAAATGAGGGTAGTTATTTGAAATGGTATGCACCTCGATGGTAAAGCAATGTCCTGGCTGCATAATCTCTGGTTCCTCGTTCACTGTTACCAGATTAACAAACGATCAAGTACGAAAAAGGAACCGCACGATCATGGATAACCCAAGGCTTGCGATGGAACACAGTCCCGATTCCGTGGCCTGTGAAATGGGGGGAGATGCAAAACCTAGTATCGTGAATCAGGCCGTGGATGGCTTTGCCGATCTCACGGAAACGCCGGCCTGGGCCACAAGCGGTAATCCCAGCTTCCAGAGCTTCGTTCGTGATGGTGGCGAGCTCCCTGCCCTCTTCGTCCTGAGTTGAATGGTCAAATAGGAAATCGGGACAGGAACCAACATACGACGTCGCCAACGAGAAAGGTTTGCGCTGTATCTCCGTGGTAGCCGTCGAGATACACCGTGATATCGACGCAAACCATGTCCCCATCCTCCAAAGGCCGGCTAGCAATTGTGTTAATTTCTTTTCTACTTAGTTGAACTAAATTCTTACTCGTCCGGAATTCCGTGGGCCAAGATGTTGTTTATACTTGAAGCCGGTAAGGTAACCGAAGGAGACTTGACGGAAAGAGTACCTGGTGCAACAAGAACGAGGAAAGCCAGAGTACAGAAGGGGCGATGGATATGCCGAGTGTGCAATGATATATTCATGAACGGCAGCATCGATTTCATTTGTGGTGACACCAGGCTAAGCACTACTCTTGAGTTATGGCCCCCGCCGCACAGAAATGGGTACTACCTTGACCAAGGTGCCTGCAAACTCCCTCACTTTCCGGGCCAGTGCTGCAGCGGCCCGCAGACGCGTTTCCGCGTCTCCACCTAGCTGGACCTTTCCATCCACGTCCTGAACAGTCGGCGATCCTCCTGCGTAGTGGGGCCGCAAAATATGCTCAGGAACGCTTCGGGGTTTTATGTGAGAAACACCAAAGATGAAAGGCTCTTCAGGAAGAATGACGGAGTAGAATCGAGGCAAGCTGACGATTGCAAACTGCCTCTTGACTTCAGACTCTACTATCTTCCTAGTAGAGGTTAGCCCGGAAAATCGCAAGCCATTCGTGAAGACGCAAGAGGCTCGAAACATGGAATCTAGTGCTCGGCCATCACAACGGCAAAGAACAATGCGCTCTCAGAAGCTCAGACTCTCTTGGATCACAACCACCACCACCCCTCCTCCGCGCGGAGTTCATCCTGAATAAACTGCTTTCTGTTGAGACCTACCTGCTTCATGTCCTATAGCCATCGACATCCAGGAATCTCACCCAACTGCCGGGTCTCGGCATGATCATTGACCACTCTTTGAAGTCTCAAGATTCCGACATGCCACCTTTCCCTGCGCGTGTGGCAAGAATTCGAACGCAATGACCAAGTCCTGCGGATTTGACATCGTCGGCTAAGCTCACCCCATTCCGTGTGTAAACGAAGTGAACGGCTGCGGTTTCCTGAAGACAAGATCACGATAAATAAAACCTTTCTCAACCGTCCCAAATTTTGAAATCAGTTACAGTAGACTACGCCGACGGACAAGTCGACCACACCTTGGATCCGCCCGTGTAATGGACAGTCACAAAAAAAAAACAAGCCGAGTCACGAGTGCGCCAGTCCGTTGAGGCCCGAGTCCCACGGGCCTCTGCCCGCTTCGTTGGTCTCGACCCATGTATCAACCCTGCGCTTGCCACCACCAATTCTCATGGATTTAGTCTTCGATCATTGACTATCAAGGGGTCGCTGGCTTCCTGCCGAAGTTCTGGCGTTTACGAATGGCGAGTGGTCTTCCGAGGCCCGAGTCCGACGGGCCTCTGCCCCGCTTCGTTACCCACCAACATCTCTACACCGACGGCGATGCAGTTTTATTGTTGATCACGAGGACGAGGCCCGAGTCAAACGGGCCAACGGAGATGACGAGTGCTCAAAGGCCCGACAAAGCGGGCCTCGTCGCGCACCGATTAATTTCTGCAGCTATCCTGGACGATTCAAGAAGGCTTTTACCTGTCGGATTTGGTAGCCAAAAGTCAAAAACTCACTCACAAATGCCTCTCCCTATCTAAGTGGATGAATTCGACGCAGCCAAGGTTTCACTTTCATGTATTTGTCGCGTCAATTGATTCGATCATCCGCGGCCGGGCCTTGAGGCGATCCGTGGGTTCTCATTCTGACACCTATAAAGCTCTCCTCAAGAATGGGAGAACATCATATTCCCCAAAATGACCGTTGGCACCTTCACCGTCCTTCATGATACCCGCCCTGAAGACACTCGACTCCCTGCGTTTGCTGTTTCTACGACCAGGGGGTTCCTGCCCAGGGCGGAACCTATCGTCACCCTTCCCAAGGAGTTCGACATGCTCGAGTCCCTCCTCACTCGTATGCCCATCAAGAGACTAGATGGCACGCCCGGACTTCTTGCGAATGGAACCCTCGGCGAAACAGTTCTGAAGGAGCTGCCAGACCTCACATGGGCGATCGAAAAGTATGCAGAGAATCTTCCTCTCCAGAATGCTCTCTATCGCGACTACTCGTTCTTGGCCTCGGCCTACCTCCTTGAACCATGCCACGAAAGGTTCATGAAGGGAGAGGCCTATGGTCTTGGACGTCAGGTCTTGCCCAGGAACATCTCGCTGCCCATTTCCCGATGCGCTGAAATGTATGTTTATTATGTACTTATCCACGAGAGCCTGGCTAACCGGTTACAGAGCTGGTTTCAAACCATTCATGGAATACGCTGGTTCCTACGCTCTGTACAATTACCGTCTCGCCGACCCCGCAAAGGGGCTCGAGTATTCGAACCTTCGTCTCATTCGTGCTTTCGAGCACGGCCTCGACCCTTCCTCATCCGAAGCCGGTTTCGTCCTCGTTCACGTTGACATGGTTAAAAACTCCGGCCCCTTGATCGCGGGGGTGGTGTCTTCCCTCAGCGCATGCGCTGCCAACGACCGCTCCTCTTTCATCGACGGCCTCGAGACCATTGTCCGCGCAATGACCACTGTCAACTCCGTCATGGACACCATGTGGGACAAATCCAGGGCGAACGATTACACATCTTTCCGCACCTTCATCTTCGGCATCACCTCCCAGTCCATGTTCCCGAATGGTGTCATCTATGAGGGCATCTCGGAGGAACCGCTCTCCTTCCGCGGGGAATCCGGCGCGAACGACAGCATGATTCCTCTCTGCGACAACTTCCTACAGATCGCCATGCCCGAGACCCCATTGACTGCGATCCTGAAAGACTTCCGCGCATACCGCCCCGGCAACCACAAGGACTTCCTCGAATACGTCTACAACCGCTCCCGTAATGTCGGCGTGAAGGAGTACGCACTGGCCGATCGAGACTCGGCCAGCGCGTATCTGCGTATCCTGAACCAGGTCCGCGATTTCAGATGGCGCCATTGGTGCTTCACTCGCGAATACATCTTGAAGAAGACTCAACATCCGACGGCGACGGGAGGGAGCCCTATAGTGACCTGGCTGCCCAACCAGCTTATCGCTGTTATGGATGAGATGGTCAGGGTCTGGGAGGGCGCGGACAAGGATTTGGATGGCTGCGAGGATATCATGGAACGAACAGTCGTTCAGAGGGAGACGTTGAGGAAGGAGGTGGAGAAATACTCCAAGGAACGAGGGGTGGCCTAGCGTATACGATATATCAAGGCTCGAGTAGTTTAGCCTGAAAATTCTTGATGTCTTTCCATGTTCGTCTTCGGGACGTTCCAGCAATAAGATATAGCGCCCAGCTCTGTTCCCCCCGCGCGCGGGACCTGCGACGCATCCGTTCGTACTGGGCTCATTGCGTACAGTGACTGGCGGGACCCCTGCCTTGGGCGACTTTGGGCTTCAAGGCAGCCAACGGGTCGCTAAACTAAAAATGACACCGCACTCTGAATCCAAGAGAGCAATGTTCACGGGGGCGATACTCGAGGTTTTATAGGGTATCAAAACCGACGTTGTTGTATTCCAGAGGAACTGCGGGCGAGCATTGGCGACAGCCGACCGTAGAGGCTAACAAGGGTGAAAACTATTTCAACGAAACGAGTTGATGGCATCAAATGATGTGACCGGGCAAAGCCGCGCCTGAGGCCTCCCTGTTTTCCTCTCGGAACGTCCTCTCAATAAAGTTTCAAGTCCGTCATTCGGTCTGCGTCTTGGCCTTGTACCTTGCCTCCCACGCTCAAACAGCTCCGAAAATCCAGAGCGGCTTCTCCTTTTTGGGACCGCACGGGCCGTCAAGCTCGCTGTCGCGGCCCTGTACACAAGAACAAGAAAGTCGGTTCATGCCAGGAACGCTACTAGCTCAATTGACGATGCTAGCCCGAACACAATGTGACATTGCTTCAAACGTCGAGGTCTGTTGCTCTTTCCATCTCCTAGATCGAGCGATGGTATATCGTTGAGCTCGACGCCGACTTTGATACCAGTGGCTGTGACTAGTATGTGGGTCCACTAGAGTTCACGCATTCAACGAACAGATGTCATGCCATATTTTGTCGACTTGCCCCCCGAGGTCTCGCTACAAATCTTCCCCCATCTCCCACTGAAAGCTTTGATTGCTGGCGAGGGCGTCTGCCGGCTCTGGAAACAACTTATATCAATGGCTGAAATCAACCCCACTCGTCGTTCGTTGTGGGCTCTGTACAGAACAATTGTCAACGACCCATTATTCCTTTCTACTCGACCCTGGCTCCTAGCCAATCTCCGGCCGTTCGATAGGCAGGCGTACATCGATGCTCTCCTTTCACAGCACAACTACATCCCAGAGGACTTCCGCCTCTGGATTCTTGAATGGCCTGCGCGCGCTGTCATAGCGTGTGCATGGCCAGGTCTTCCCCAAACCTACTGTGGTCCCCAGCCCGACGAGGATGGGGATGACATCGAGAGAATGATAGGTTGCAATTTTCTTGGTCGCATCCCACCTCTTGTCCATCGAATCACCCTAGACCCGGAGGCGATAAGTCTCCCGGAGATTAATAGTGACGGACCAGATGGGATGGACGAGTACGAGAACGACTCGGACTCGGACAACTCTGACCAATCGGAATGGTCGGATCCTGAAGAGTACTTTCTCTCCCGCGAGGCATTCAATTATTCGCCCCCACCACGGTCGGGAGAAAATCCTATGGACATCACTTTTCCCGCCCTACTTGTGTGGGAGGAAGAGCGGCAAGTTTGGCTCGCACTTGACTCCGACACCCCCTTCGCTATCTATTATCTCCAAGGTGTGGCGTACACGGCGGGGGAAAGCCGACAATACCCCAGTTGGATATCTTGGCTGGAGGGGCAGCTCAGGAAAATCCACAGGGCGGCGAGAAACAGGGACAATTCGAATCGCTGGTTAGAATTGAACGCAGCAGCCTACTCCGAGCCGCCTGTCAACCAAGCGTTGGAAGATGCACTTGCGTTATACGGGCCCATGCCTCCCCTCGAAGATGTGCCCAGAGTGTCAGACGACGAAAGATTTCGCTCTCGGCGGCGTTACGAGGAACTCTGGACGTCGGAAGATGAAGTGATCCATAGGTCGATGGGAATATACGTACCAGGAAAATATGCAAAAAACCGTAGACATATCGGTTGACGTCGGAGGAAGAGATCTCTTTTTAGGCTGGAAAATCCGTTGGCAAGTGTAAAATTTTAGTGCCGGGTAAAGAATGGTCCTGTAAATTACACGGAGAAAGTTACACGTAATTTACATGTAATTTACATTCTTTACAGAGACCCTCCGATTTTGCGCGTAAAGAATTGTAAAGAATGAACCGTATAGAATGCGCCTGCAAGCCGATCAACCCACTGGATATTCAAATCGGACCCGGCAGTAGCTGGATGTCGTTTCAGCATACGTGGGTGGCTTCATCTGAGGGCGCCGGCCATGATCAGATGCCCATGACGAGCCGTGGACGGTGAAGTTTACCATTTTTTTACCATTTTTACAAACATTACAGGCATTTATTACTGTAATTTACGGTAAAAAAATCGGGCCTGCGGCGCTGTAAATTACCGTAAATTACAGGCCCTTTATACTTTACCGGACCCCCCCTCTCACCGACCTGTAATTTACAGCGAGAATTCTAATATTACCCCGCCCTAGCACTGTAAATCTTCTTCGGATATGTGTACTAAATCGACATTTGTATTTTACTTTACATCCATTTCTTTTTGCTGGCGCATCCGAAACTCATTTTCGAGAAGGTTTGACTGCTTCGACAAAAAGCCGGTCCAAGTCGAAATTTGGACTAGAGTTTCCGGTTGCTGAATCAAGTTTCAAGTTGAGTTGATGGCATCAATTGACCCGTCCTGTCAAGTTAATTTGTTCTTGGCGCCAAGAACAAGGCACGGGTTTTTGGTTCAAGTGTAAATGCATGGACTTTGCTTTGCATATTTCGAGACCAAGAAGACATATTAGATTCAGTGGTATATTACAGTACTCGGACAACAAACAGATTTCAGAAAACGGTTTGATCAAAACAAATGACATTGATGGCTGATTATAAATCTGTGGGTCCACCCAGTTCGGAGTCAGTTCGGCAACAGTCCTCCACTGAACGACGGTCATGGCACATTTTGTCGACTTGCCCCCCGAGGTCTCACTACAAATATTCCCCCGTCTCCCGCTTAAGGCTTTAATTGCTGGCGAGGGTGTCTGCCGACTCTGGAAACAACTTATATCAATGACTGAAATCAACCCCACTCGTCGTTCGTTGTGGGCTCTGTACAGAAAGATTGTCAACGACCCATTATTCCTTCCTACGCGACCCTGGCTCCTAGCCAATCTCCGGCCGTTCGATGGGCAGGCGTACATCGATGCTCTCCTTGCCCAGCACAACTACATCCCAGAGGATTTCCGCCTCTGGATTCTTGAATGGCCTGCGCGCGCTGTCATAGCATGTGCATGGCCAGGTCTCCCCGAAAAATACTGTGGTCGTCCGCCCCACGAAAGCGGGGACGATGTCGAGAGGATGATAGGTTGTAATTATCTCGGTCGGATCCCACCTCTTGTCCATCGAATCACTCTCGACCTGGAGACAATATCTCTCCCCGAGGTCAATAGCGACGGAGAGGGTGACATGGACGAGTACCTGAGTACCCTGCCAACCGGCTCTGGGTCAGACCACTCGGACTCGGACGACTCTGGTGAATCGCAATGGTCGGACTCTGAGGAGTACTATCGGTCACGCGAGACATTCAAGTATCGGCCCCCACCGCGTTCAGGAGGAGCTCCTGTGGAGATCACCTTCCCCGCCTTACTCGTGTGGGAGAAGGACGATTCGCGGCAAGTTTGGCTCGCCTTGGACTCCGACACCCCCTTCGGCGTGTATATTCTCAAAGCTGTGGATTATATAGAAGGAGAAAGCCGGCAATATGCCAGTTGGATCTCCTGGCTGGAGTCGCAGCTCAGGAAAATACACAGGGAGGCGAGAAATAGGGACGATTCGATCTACCCTCACCCCGCTTATCTGGCTGGAGAAGCTGACTCTGCACCACCTTTCCAAGGACAGGCGTGGGAAGACGCACTTGCTTTATACGGGCCGCTCGAACCTCTGCCAAGAGTGTCTGCCGACGAAAGTTTCCGCTCTCTACAGCGTTACGAAGAACTATGGACCTCCGAAGATGAAGCGAACCACAGGTCGAGGGGAATTCATGTCGTATGAAGACATGCGGCAGCAAGCCGTGGACGAATTGGTTGACGTCGGAGGAGCCCATCTTTTCTTCAGGATAGATCTGTAACATCAGCCCTCGGGGGTCTGTCGCTCCTTCCATCTCCTGGGCGAGCGGTGGTATATCTCCACTACACTGCATACTATACTCTCGTCTGTCTTTCCGTCCTCGATTTTCGTGGAAATGATCGCATCTCTGCCTTAAAAAGTTGGGCTCGCCAATGACCTTTGAGCAGATTTTCGGGCCTGATAGGCATTCTAGGCATTTGATGGCTGTGACCGGTATGTGGGTCCACCAGAGTCCTCCCATTCAACGACCAGCAGAGGTCATGCCACACTTTGCTGACTTGCCCCCGGAGGTCTCGCTACAAATCTTCCCCCATCTCCCGCTGAAGGCTTTGATTACTGGCGAGGGTGTCTGCCGACTCTGGAAACAATTTATATCAATTGCTGACATCAATCCCGCCCGCCATTCGTTGTGGGCTCTGTACAGAAAGATTGTCAATGATCCATTATTTCTTCCTACTCGACCCTGGCTCCTGGCCAATCTTCGGCCGTTCGATAGGCAAGCGTACATCGAGGCTCTTCTTGCCCAGCACAACTACATCCCAGAGGACTTCCGCCTCTGGATTCTTGAATGGCCTGCGCGCGCTGTCATAGCATGCGCGTGGCCAGGTCTTGCCGAAACCTACTGTGGTCGCCCACCCGAGGAGGGGGATAACATCGAGAGAATGATAGGTTGCAATTTTCTCAGTCGTATCCCCCCTCTCGTCCATCGAATCACCCTCGACCCAGAGACAATATGTCTCCCGGAGCTCAACAGCGACGGAGAGGGTTGGGCGGACGGTTATGGCTCCGAGTCAAACGACTCGGACTCGGACGACTCTGACCAATCGCAATGGTCGGATCCTGAGGAGTACTTCCGCTCACGCGAGGCATTCGGTTATTCGCCCCCACCACGGTCGGGAGAAAATCCTGTGCACCTCACCTTCCCCGCCCTACTTGTGTGGGAGTACGACGAACGGCAAGTTTGGCTCGCACTGGACCCCGACACCCCCTACGCTATCTACTATCTCCAAGATGTGCAGTACATCCATGGAGAAAGCCGACAATACCCCAGTTGGATTTCCTGGCTGGAGGCGCAGCTCAGGAAAATCCACAGAGAGGCAAGAAACAGGGACAATTCGGTTTACCCTCCCGACGCTTTTTCGACTGGAGACATCTACGGGGATTCCGAACCGCCTTCCCAAGGAATCGATAAAGAAGCCGACCCCGCCCCGGCTTCCGGAGAACAGGTGTGGCTTGATTCATACTCGGACCTGCCTCCGGAGCCCAGAGTGTCTGACGAGGAAAGATTTCGCTCCTGGAGGCGTTTCGAGGAACTCTGGACGTCGGAAGACGAAGCGAACCACAGGTCGATGGGAATTCACGTAGCGGGCAGATATGCAGCGAGCAGTATACGTGTTGGTTGAACTCTTTTCTCTTTCCTTTTTTTTAGTTTGGAAAATTATGTGTAGGTCCTGTCGAATATGTTGTACTCATTTGAAGCACTCTACTGTACGTTCATTTTTTTTTCTGCTGCCGCATGCGAGGCTTGCGATCCAGCAATTTCAAACAAAGGTTGGACGAGTCCTGAACGAGAATTGCATTCACTTTGTAGTTTGGAACTTTTGCTATCATGAGAGTTTCGGAAAAAACCGGTCCTGCAGTCAGTCAAGTGCAAGAGCTCTTCTAAGTCGAAAACTTTGCGTCGCTTAATTACCTGGATGGGTTTCCTACAAGTTCCTCAAAGAGGGCCCAGCTGATCAGTTACTTGACATTTTCTCAAAATACAGATAACACAAGATAACGGGAATCCACATACACTTCATGACAAGTGGTACATACACTGCAGCAAGCAAAGCTCACTACTCAGGGGGCCCGGAGTTTGGTCCTCAATCTCTCGAGAGCCTTTCCAAGCTCATTTTTTCCTTGACCGTTGGCCCCTATGCCCCAAAAAGCGTCTTCGGCGGAATCCTAAGCAAAGACGAGTTAGATGGGTAGATACGGGAGTTTGCGTTACATACCTCCACCAGCTCGGCATCTCCGGTGGCCAACAACTCTTGCTTCAGGTCCTCGTGCTGGGTGAATTTATGCCAGACGACGACGTCCATCTTGGAATTCAGGCAGTCAGCTCTAATGCCATCAGCTCGAAGGGAGGGACATACCTTTGCGATATTCATTTTCAGCCAATTAGGGTGCTGATGGGCCTTGTGGACCCTCGCTTGTGTGAATGCATCCCGAGGGGCAGTCGATATAGTCCTGATCTTCTCTGCAATGTCCGGACGATTGTCCATGAACTGTCCGTGCCTTCAGCATACGGCCACGAAAAGGAAGAACAGCACGCTGCCCACCTTGAAAGCTTGGAACAGATGTTCGGAAGTCAGGTATTCTTTCCCGCCGTACCGCACAGGGTGCGGAGAGAAATTGGTGAACCCATAGTGCGGATCGGTTCGGTGGTAGAACAAGATTCGCTGACGGGCCTGTGGGCTCGATCGCTGGGATGGACTGAGCACTGTGTTCGGACGGCTCCACAGCATCGTCCCAACGGCAGAGCTGGCTCCCCCGATGGACCAAGGCGGGGGCGCTGAAGAGGACGGGGATACTGCAGAGCTTGGGTTGGAATTGCCACGTCCAAGAGCCTGATTAGCACAGATCCTTGAGCAATATGGATGGAACGTGTGCTTCTTGGGGTCCCAGCCCTTTGGATACAGATGGCAATTCTGTGATGTGTATATTAGACGCATCCGAGGGCGCGGAAGATAGACACTTGCATCACAATTGCTAGCAGATGAGGCGTTACTGGTGTTAGCGCTTCTTGACATCGGTTGTGAAGTGGGCCTCTTGGCGGCTTCCGCGCAGGTTTTGCCGCAATATAGATGGTTTCCATACTTAGGGTTAACACCACACTCCTTTACAAAGTGTCAATGACGGAGGAGAGGAAGGTTATCGCCGCCGTACGATACAATTGTTGGATACTGGCGCCGGAGCGGATTGCGTGGCATTCATGGCAGCCTGTGCGCAAGTTTTGCCGCAATATGGATGATTGCCATATTTAGGTCGAAACCCACATTCCTGCATAGGATACAGTCAACGGTCTGGAAGACGAAAGGTGTAAGGTTCCTTACGACGCAATTATTGGAGACCATCGAAACGGCTTGGTTAACATTGCCCTGTCCGAGGGCCTGAGTAGCGCATGTCCTGGAACAATATGCATGAAATGCCTGTCTGGCATTGTCCCATTGCTTGGGGTAAGTATGGCAGTGCTTGAAAACGGGATATGAGCAAGAGGTCGTAAACGAACGAGGTTATTCACATCACAATTATTTGCGACTTGTGGAGCATTGTGGGCATTGCCATTCGCTCGCCCAAGCGCCTGGATTGCACAACTCTTTGAACAATACGGATGGAATGTGCGGCTCTCGTTGTCCCATCTCTTGGGATACAATTGGCATTGCTGTAATCTGAGTTAGTCCCTAACCGGCCGACGTAGTCGAGCTCCTTACGTTGCAATTGGGGAGTTGTCCCGCGACAGGAGTGTTGGGTAAGGATAAGGTGCAGGCGTAGCTCATGGTAGATAGTAGGGAAGTTTGATGTGGGTGGGTGGAGAAGCACGGAGCGTATTTATGTGATACCGTTTAACGCTCGGCTGTTTGACGCTCAGTGCCTGTTGTTCTCAAGGAGAACAAAAACACAAGCGACCTACCTTGATTTGAATCCCAGCTTGTTGTTCGCACTATGTGCATCGGATGATAGTTGCCTTGCGCATTGTTTGAAGAACAAGGCAGAACCTCCAAAAGTCTCGACGAAAACAATAAATCGCGGCGTCTTCACGCCTCTTGATATCAGAAAAAGACGGATTTTGGTAACGAGGCAGCCTAGTGAGGAGACTATCTGAGAACAAGGGACAATTACGCTCAAGAGGCCACGGAGATAGGAAGAGAAAGTCGAGGTTCAAAGCAGAAGAGATTATTCAGCATGGGTGTCACTTGGAAAGGCGGTGCACACTGCATCGACACTCCAAACGACCTTTTGGCCTTTCTCCCTATACTCTTCCCATCCCCCCCCTCATATTGTCGCCTGAGACGCATCCCATACGCTTGGATTCGTCTTCGGTAGCCCTTTCGAACGATGGGCTGTATTCGCCCCGCCACCCCTGGCTTTGTTCTGACGACTTTGGCTACGGCTCTTCTCGCGGTCGTATCCTTTTGTGTTCCGTACTTCAAGTCCGTTTTCTTCCTCAAGGCAGTTATCACCGTCAGCGGCGTCTCGGGGAGCATTACATTCGGCACTCTGGGGTATTGCATTGAGCTAAATAACGGGACAACCTGCTCGAAGCCCTCAGTGGGATATGAACTCGGTGTGTTTCATTACCTCTGTTGTTCAGCTTTTACTCAATCCAGCTTTTTTTTCACCGAATTAGATATCAACAGTCTTGTGGGCAATAACCTCCCCATAGAAATACCCAATGTTGTGGTTAAATGGTTGACATACGTGCTGGTGCTGCACATTGTGGCTCTAGCCCTAGCCGCGGGCTCGGCCCTGTTCGGCTTGCTAGCCCATGTTCGCGAAATGTCCATGACTTGCTGCAGCACCTGTGTATCAGGTTTCGCCGCTGCAGTCGCCCTCCTCGCTTTTATCTTCGATCTCGCCTTCTTTTTCATCGCCAAATCCCGTATTAACGCCGTTGGAAGTGCGTCCATCGGCAACGCCATATGGCTCACCCTAGCCGCCTGGATTCTGCTGTTCTTCAGCGGCTGCTTCTATACCCTCGGCCGCTGCTGCATCTCCAAACGCTCAAAGCGCGGGGATTGGGACAGACGGCAGCAGGCCCCGCCACCGGACGGGGGCGACCAGCTGCGCCTCGACGCCATCAAGGCAGAGGCGGACCGCAAAGCCCGTCAAAAGGCGAGCGAGGGCGGTCTTCCCCCCTTCCACGAGCGCCAGCCCCTCACGTCCACCGCGTACGACGATGGCAGCAACGTCTACTCGGACAAGCCTTACACACCCGGTGGCTACGTGCCGGCGCCCCAGGGTGCCCGCGCGGTGGACCAGTATTACAACGGCGCGACCAGCGATCCATTTGCGGCACCCGCGTTTAACAACAACGCCGCGTCCTCGGCTACAGCGTACAACAACGGCGCGCCCTCTGCGGCTGCAGGATACGCTGCAGGCTACCACAACGCCTCCACCGCGTATCCCCCGTCCCCGCAGCGCCAGCCGTCCGCCTACGCCGCGTCGACGTACAGCTACAATGCCCACCAACAACAACAGCAATACCAGTCCACCCCGCCGCCCCTTCCACAGACGATGTCCCCGCCCCCGCAGCAGTACCACTCTTCTCCCCCTCCGCAGCAGCAGCAGGGTCTCGCGGCGCAATCATACGCCGCGGTCGGCGCCACGCGCCAGCCCACCTACCCCAATCCCGCCACGCCCACAAACCCGTACCTCGGCGTCCCGGCGCCCGCAGCGAACCCGTACCTCGGGCACGGGCAGGGGGGCACGTCGTACCACTCCGCTGCGACGCACCACGGCGGGGAGTACTCGCAGTACGACCCGTACGACGACGCGGGCGCAGGCGCGGGCGGGCAGGCCGAGTCGCAGTACTACACGCCGCAGAGCCAGTACCCGCAATCGCACCCGCAGTCGATGTACGCGGGCCAGCAGGGGCAGACGCAGACGCAGACGCACGATGGGTACGGCGCGAACAGCGTGCCGCCATTGAGCGGCTACTTCGGGCAGCACGCGGAGGCGCAGCAGTCGAGCGCGTCGAGCTCGAGCGGGACGCCGGCGAGCCCGACGTCGCCCAAGGGCCCGCGGAACCACCGGCAGTCGCTGTACGCGATGAACCACACGGAGGAGGACAGCCCGCCGCAGTACGAGGCGGGCGGCGCGTCGGAGCACGTCCCGGGCGCGTGGGGGAAGAGTTAGTGGAGAGTAATGTTTTTCTGACGACCGACAACGTGTAACATGGACTTAGTATGTAGCTGTCATGATACTTTATTTACCCCGCCTGCTACCTGCATAACGAACAGAATCTGAAAAGCATCGAGCTGAAAAGCACTGGACGCCCCTTTTCAAACTGAAGCCGTTTACATGAGGACCGGTGATTATCCCAATATAGGTCGGATCCGCAGTCCCGACAAAATTTTGTCCAAATTTTGACCAAAAAAAAAACGAAAAATGTTCGTTTTGCTGAAACATTCATTTCTGCACCCTCAGAAAGCGTGGGAACATTTGAAAAGTCCCGACAAAACTCATTTTGAGGCTGATTTTGCGGATCCGACCTCTGTTGGGTTAATCATCGGTCCTTTTACATGTCGCAAAAGTCCGATTTGGCTTATAAGTAAGCCCATATCTTAACTTATAAGTCAAAAGGACCCCTTCTGGTTGCATTCCAAATCCAATATTGATAATGTATGCACCGGTTGACTTGAGCCTAGGGTATAAGGTTCGGAAATTCACTATCTGGGCTTATAAGCCAAATCGGACTTTTGCGACACAATCAGCAACGATGACATGCAGCCCCTATTCTCTCAAGACTTCCACTCGCTACCGTCCCCTTTGACAATATGGCGACTCCACCCGATCCACTCGCTCCCCCACCACTCGACGTCACCGATGCATTAAGCTATCTCGACGCAGTCAAGCACCACTTTCAAAACGAGCCGCAGGTTTACAACCGCTTCCTGGATATTATGAAGGAATTTAAGCGTGGCCTGTGTGTCGTGTGCCGTCGTTACTGGGCGTTGAGCTGATTTTCTTCTGCAGTATCGACACCCTGGGCGTCATCTTGCGTGTTTCGCAACTTTTCCATAAGCATCGTGTCCTTTTCCAGGCCTTCAACATCTTTTTGCCTTTGGGATATCGAATCGCCTTTTCCAAGAACCCCGAGGAGCCTCACAGAATTACTGTGACGACACCAATGGGCACGACCACCCAGACACTTGTCGATGAGAAGCCTTTTCAATCGACGAAATTAGAACCAAAGGTAGAACCAGAGGAGTGCACGGTAATTCTGCGGCGTAGTTCTCGTTCACGGAACGGGCGACCTGGACGCTTTCGATCAAAATTAGAACCAAAGGCAGAACCGGAGGAGTGAGCGGAAATTTTGCGGCGCAGTTCACGTTCACGGACCGGATGACTTCGACTGTGAGCTCGTACGATTGCGATGGTGAACAAGAAACAGCATTCATTGCGAGTGGGAGCTACTAGATAGACTACGAATGACTCCCTTCGAATGCCCAAGGACATCTTCACAAGGGAATGAAGGAGTTTCCAAAAATTGTCGTAAGCCGAAGCAGACGAACGGTTCGGATATAATTTGCAATCAGCAAAAGACCACGGATCGGTGTTAACCTCACTTCCGATGGTACGTGCCCGAGCACAAGAGATAAAGAACACAATCGGTTTCGCGCGTCCTTATATACCCCGTCAAATCGTGCACGGACCACCTGGTATGTGCCGCTGTTAACATCGAAAGCTGATGTGCTACACGTCTACCTTCGCCTCGTCGTGCAGATTCCATTCGAGCACATGCACGCCCCGTTTCGTCCCGCGCACGTCGATCGCATCGTCTATCGTCTTCCTGAACTTGAATCCGTTTTTTTCAATCACCCGAACGCTCCCTTGGTTGCCTTTGAGCGCCGAGATCACCATACGCCGCACACCCATCCGCGGAATGGCCCACTGCCGCAACAGCGTTCGGAACGCGTCCGACATGATTCACTGCCGGTGGTGGCTCGACGCCAAGCATTCTGATGTGAAACTGAGCCCAAGACTCCAAAGTTCGAACCAAAACTCACTGCCCAAGGTCCAAATGTCTGGATCGCTCGGATCTCTGCGCGGCGTATCTTGACTGAGCTTCCCACTGCCCTCCAGTTCCCAAGGCTGTTGTGCCAACGAAATGCTAATTTCCCCCAGGAATGTATCTGTGCCGTCTTCCTTGACTTCCCGAATAGCCCTCACGGGACACGCGTCGACGATCTTCAGTGGCTCGTTCCGTGCGGCCTCGAGCTCCTCCAGGACTGCATCCAACAAGGGCTTGCGGTTGATCAGCCACAAATCTGCATGTTCTGCACAACACCTCAATCTTAGCATCTTTTTTGCGACGGCGTACATACCAGATAAATACGGGAACGGACGGGCAATTAACCAGGGATAGACGCGCTCATCGTTGAAAATGGAGATCATAAGCGGTCCGTCGCTGGCTCGCGCCGGAGTGAGAATGATGTTCTTGTGGGATAATAAGCGGAGGAAGGGCTCGCCCGTCTTGGGGTTTACCTCCAACGGCTGAAGTTGCGGGTTCATGGCTTTTAAATTCGGATACAATACACCAGCGCCGCTTTAAATACTCAACCTGACTCGCGTGACTCGAGGGTTTCTGCGTCCTGCGCAAGACAAGTTGCGGATCATCAGATGGACCAAGGCGGCAAACGAACTGGATGCGCGTCGTAGCAAATGATATTACTTCTTCTGAAGAGCAGGAATCTTCGAAACATCGACAACAGCAACGTTTCGACACTCCAACGCGAGAGAAATGCGGTCCAAATTTTCGCCGGTCTGCCAGTCGATTTCGAACACGCCTGGTTTTTCGAAACCCGCAAACCACGACCAAACCATCTCTCGTTCCTGGAAAAATACGAACCAGGTTCGAACGTGATTTTTTGGTTGGCCCAGAATTACGCACCTTCATATCGTATACGTGCATCCACCCGTCGCCGCTTCCCGTAGCGAGCCAGCGACCTGTCGGGTTGAATTTGAGCGCGTAGACTGGCCGTTTGTGATCGCTGAAGACTTGAAGGCAGTCTCCAGTCACAGTATCCCATAATCGCGCCGTCCCATCGAATGAAGACCTGCGTTGCACATTGTGAGATTGCGGTTAAACCTTTTTTTTCTCCGCAACTCACGTCGCGATAATTTCATTCGTGCCGGCCGGATGGTTGGGGCACCAGGCGATCATACTTACTGAATGCTTGTGCCCCACCAACAGCACTGATCTGATGACGTCTCCGACTTCAGTGCTAATCTCGTCGGTCTTCCATATTCGCGCAGTCATGTCGTCCGAGCACGACGCGAGACGCGTCCCAGAGGGATTGCATTTGATTTGGTTGATCTCGTTAGTATGTCCGCTATCGGGTAGCAGATGAGAAAACCATGGTAGAAAGAAAAGACCGAGATGTTGTACGTACCTGATAGTTCTCACCGCTTTGGGGTTGCCGATTCGCATTACATTGATTGTTTGATCAGCAGAGCAACTGCAGAACAAGGTGTCGGAGAGCCAGTCTACGTCTAGGCAGCAATCTATGGTCCACAGAAAATGAATCAAGATCATGGACAACACGCATTTGTGTGAACGCGATTACCCGAGTGGTTTTGATATTGCGTGTTCAGCGTTTTTGCTGCGACGTCCCAAAGACAAACAGTGCCGTCCAGGCTGCAGCTGAGTAGCCATTTACCGTCCTTGGAGAAGCGGACAGCAAAGATAGGACCCTTCGCAATGATCAATACCACATGGCGAATGGAAATATCTTGACTTGATTACCTGATGTATCGTGTGCGAGAGATAGAGCTCGCCTGAATCCGTACATACACGGAGAACCGTGTCATAGGAGCCTATGGCAATCAGCGTGCCTTCGGGATTCCAGTGCAACGCAGTCAAGTCGCCCTGATCGGTGTTGTCGAAGTGTTCTAATTTCCGCGGCGGGCCCGGTCCTTTAGCAAATTCGGCAGAGTTCGTTGGTGGGTACGGAAGGTCCCATAGATAGACCACAGCGTCTTTAGATCTGTCAATAATGAGGTGGTAAATGAAAAGAGTGCGAAGATAGAAATTGATCGATTGATCGTACCCCGTCACCAATATTGATTGCTTCACCGGGTTGAACGCGCACACAAACACCTTGAATGCATTTAGGAAGGGGAACACTCAGACAATTGAACACACTTCTGTTTGGTGGCCGGAAAGAACAAGAACTGCCTCGGGATTGGTCTCAGTGTCGGCAGGCCCTTGTTGCCGAACTGGTTTGGGTTTCGCCGGCTGCCTTCCGGAAGATTCCGGTGATCTGTACACTAGATTTCCCAAGTGAATAAATCATCTCCAATGCCAGATGAAAGGTGCATACCATCTGTGTCCATGGCATCTGGATCGCGCCTCGCCCGTTTTTCGGCTGGTCCATCTGCACCTGAACCTGGACTGGCTTTGCGTTTCCCGTCCGTAACACTACTGACGCGATTAGACTGGCCGAAAGACCGTTGCGTGTAGATAAGTGGCAGCGGGAAAGATTTCGGTTTAGGGGGTTCCATCGAGCAAATGTGTTTGTCCAGCAAAGAGAATTCAGCCCTGCAGTTTAGTGCCAAGTGGTCCGCTTTCCAATGGCATTCGACTTCGCGGTAAAGCAGGGATTTGCTGAGCAGTTCAATCAACTCTCCGCGGGGTATATGTTTCGAAAAGTTGGATGAGCTTTCAAGGCGACCTTCCATGCAGAGACTGAATGCAGTGTGTTTGAAACCTGGGAATTTTCGTCACGACGAATGGAGTGGTGTGGAGGGCATTGAGGATTACCAGAGTCGACCAAGAATGCGTAAACGAGGCAATTTACCTCGTCTGCGGTCATCCGAATCACAGGACCTCTGTCGCCCCAGTCTGTCATGGCGGTTCTTGACGAGGTGTTCTTTGTTATGGCAAGTTTACCACAGATCCGAAATGCCGGTGGGAAAGATGCCGCATCCGCGGAGTCGTACGCCATGAGTAATCGGTCGGCATTCCGGAATCCGCTGAGGAATCCACCGTCTCATCTTCCCCTTCCTCCAACACATGGATAACGACGACTGGGAGATGGATAGCGAAGACCGGGAAACGCCAGAGCAAGAGGAGCCTTCTCCGACACCCAGGGCGGCTCGTCAGTTGGCAACGATTCAGGCTATCCTCGCTCGTAAGCGCATACTTAGCGCTTTATCGGCTTGGTATTCATCTCCCGTTTCAAGCTTTCATACAACGGCAGAGCGCACCTGGAGCTGGTACCGCTGGTGGAATAGACCTCCGAGGGATCACACTCGAGGACCTCCAAACATTGCTTCGTGCGACTTCGGAGGAACCTACGGAAGAGGAGAACGATGATGCGGAGGACGATGGGGAGCAGGAATACTATAATGGTTTCCGCAACAGCGCCAGTCGCTACTTCCGTGAGGTAACGGAGCCTCAGGAGCCTGGTGTCCGACTACTCCACAGCGGCGACTTTGGTCGGGTGGGGAACAAGATTAAATCGCGGCGGGGGGACTCGAATATTGCGAAGCTGCTTCGCAATAGAGCTTCCCAGGCTCGGCCTAAATTCTACAAGGAGGATTATGCATCGGTACGTTGTGTCAACTTGTGCACGATACCAACCTGAACTTCCTGCAGGAGTTGGTCCCGAACACCAGCGGCACCACCGTCGCGCAATACGATGCCAATGTGTACACGGCCCAATATTCTACGGGTTTGTATACTATGCAATCGGCTCAATTCAGTAATTGATCCTATTTACAGACTCGTCCTTTTTCTACACATGTTCGCAGGGTGCGCGGACTTGAGCAAGTTGAATTTTGGCTCACCGCCTCCAGATTTCCGGCTCAATATATTCGACACGAGCGTCCCAGTCCTTCCTCAAGCACCCGGTATCAGACACTCGTCTTACCAGCATTTGAAAACCAACATGAAGGTTATGAATTCAATCCAGGCGGCCGAAGGTCGTTGGACCGTTTCCGATGCCAACCTTTCGTCCGACAATGAGAGGTGACTACAACAAATTTAAACCGTGATCATTATGTTCATTATTTATGTCTTCTGCAGGATGGTATATGCGTCCATGGTACACATTTTTCATTCACATCATGTGCTTCTTGCTGATTTGTCCAGTCGTCCACCGTATACATGACGAGCACGATGGATCCAGCACCGACGCAGATACCCATCCCATTTGCCGATCCGCCAGGAACTCGCAGTCGCAATCGCCACATCAACATGTGGGGTGGCGATTCGTTCCGTATCTTCAGCTGTCGGTTTTCCGCAGACGGAAACGAAGTCATTGCCGGGGGAAGTGGCCAGCTTTTTGGCAAGTTTCTTTATCATTTCTCTTTGCTATATGGTCTAAAACACTCCGCAGTGTACGACCTTCTGGCCAACCGACGGTCGGTGAAGATTGAGGCACACCAGGACGACGTGAACAGTTGTTGCTGGGCTGACACTGCATCCGGAAATGTGCTGGTCAGCGCTTCCGATGACACGTTCCTCAAAGTCTGGTTCGAAGCATTCATTTTCCTCGTGGTTTAACGACACGTTGAATTTAAACATAGGGATCGGCGGTCACTCGGCGTCTCGCAGAAACCTTCGGGCGTTCTAATGGGACACACAGAAGGCGAGTCCGTGTCAGAAGGAGGTATCACCTATGTCCTGACGCACAGAAGGTATCACCTATGTTTCGGCAAAGGGTGACGGTCGGTACGTCATCTCCAACGGCAAAGACCAGAAACTTCGCCTCTGGGACTTGCGCAAGATGCGCAGCAACCAGGACTTGGAGGCCGATCAGGATAACTACTATGGGACCAACTTTGACTACCGGTCCGTGTTCGTTTTTGCATGCGTATCTTGTACTAATTGAACACCACCAACACTAGGTATCCGTCATATCCGAAGCCGAGATATCCCGCGCACCCGAAAGACTGCAGCGTCATGTCTTACCACGGTCACTCCGTGCTGCGAACTCTCATTCGGTGTCACTTCAGTCCCGCAGAAACGACTGGAGGGCAATACATATATTCCGGTTCAGCAGACGGCAGAATCCACGTAGGAAAAATGCAGCTCAGACTCCGTTACAGATCTGATTTCCTCTTCTTCAGATCTGGTCGCTCGACGGGCAGGTGGTTCAAGTGCTCGACCGTGCACGGACTCTGCCGATGTCGTTCGATCCGTCGGCCGTCGAACCCGGCAGGGCGCCCGGCCAAGAATCCAACGTTTGCGTCCGCGACGTTAGTTGGCATTCTCAGGTACGCTGCCTTACTTTAAATTTTCCGACCACAGACAGTGAATCGCATTCAACCCTCAGCAACCCGTCCTGATGAGCGCCGGCTGGGAAAGCGGCCGCGGCGGCAGCCGAGTCGCCCGGCACGAGTGGAAGGGGCTGTCGAAGATGGGCGGCTCGCTCGAGGATTGGGTTGAGAAACAGCACGCCCAAGCCCAGGAAGGGAGCACACCGACGAGGCGCTCGACGCGGTTGCAGCAGCTTGCTGCGCGGGGAAGGAGAACCACGATGCCCGGCTCTTTCGAAACCGGGGATTCCGACTCTGATTGAGCGGTTGTATACATAGTATACTGCTTCGTGCAATTACCATGCGATCACATTTTTTATCGGCGTTGGTTGAGAAAGGGTGAAAATTTCAACTGTGGTTCGAATTTACAAAAAGTAGAATTTGTAAGAGGCAGTCCAGTGAGTGCATCTACATCATACTAGGTTGAACATCGAAATGAACCACGCGATTGATAACTTAGCGGGCAGCAAGGTCGGCGCGGAGCTTGGCGATTTCTTCCTGCAGTCGCCCGCGTTCCGACAAATCCGCTCCAATTTCTTGAGCATCAGCTTCTTGATCGAGCTCATGCCCGCGTTTGGACACTGAGCTGGCGGCCGCCAACTGAATAATCCTGAACGCCTAGAAAACACGTAAATCGAACAGATCGGCGGGAGCGATAATTCCACTCACGTCCTCGTACTCTTTCAACTGTCGACTGTATTCTGCGGTAATCGACGCCCAGGGATTTGTGTACTTGAACACGGCATTTTTCCACTTGCCCATGGCACCAATATCGGGACCAGGGCGCAGTCTACCGCGGAACGTCGCATGCAAGCCATCGCATGCGGCGCGGGCGAACCACGAGCACTGGAACTCGCCCACATGGTACTGCGGCCCGAATTCCGACAGCGCTGCGAGGAAGAACGCGAGGTTTATGACGGAGAGCCGAGAGCATTCGGGTAAGACGAGGGTCTGCAGCTCGAGGATGCCGATCGATGTTCGCTTCTCCAGGTCCCCCACACCGCGGTGGACTCGGTCGACGACTTTGTGGGCGGGAAAGAACGGCTCCGAGTGGTGAGCGACTTGTCCAGAAATGTGGGTGATCAACAAGCTCAGACCCTTTTCTTCCGGGACGTCATTGGGGTGAGAGACCTGAAGGCATGATATTCAAATTTATTTCACGGACCATAATCGACGCGAACACTTACCCAATTTTGCTCATCTTCAATCGATGGTACCGCTTGCTCTTTAGCACTCCTTTTCGAGGTCTTAAAAAAGAAAGAGGGCTTCTTTCTTTCTTTCTCGACCTTGAAGCTCTCCACGCTCGGCCCGTAGTTTGTCTCCGGTGGACCTTCGAGATCCTTCGGGTAAAAGTCGCGATCAACAATAAAAACGAGCCTTTCTTTAAATTTTTCGTGGACAACATGGATGCGCAGAAATTCGTGCTGCAACTTCTCGTCTTTCAAATGCTCGACCTTGGTGACGATGACCCCGTTATTGAGAGCCTCTCTACGCGGCTCCAGGAGGAGAGCACATTTCCAGGCTCGTAGGTCTTGGTTGGATTCGGTTCGGAGGCACTCCCGGTCCCAGAGGCCGTCCATATGAACGAGGGCAGGAGATAGAGCCAGCGCTAGCCGTTTCAAGAGGATGCGGAGGAAAAGAGGCAGGAACATGGTGGTGTGTGGTAAGAGATGCTGCAAACACGTTGGCCTCGCGAATATTTAAACCAGTTCCCACATCATCCCCACGAAATCCAGCATGCACCCAGATAAGATTTCGAAGGTACAGGGCGCGTGCGTGAAGTAGCATCGCAGTTTATGATCGTAATTAATGGTGAACGTTCAAACGCGTTCAATCCCGTGACCGCGACGCTGTCAGAATCGAGGCAGTGTTATTGAAATCCACCGTCACCGCATCGACGCCGCAGTCTTAAAGGGGCCGTATAAAGGAGCCTTCTGCTTAGCCTTCCTCTCCACGATTACCCCCGCCCCCCCCCCCCCCCCCCCCCCCCCCCCCCACACCCTACCATGACTGCTGACCCCCAACTGGAAACGTATGGCTTTCCTCCGGGCTACTTCGTCATCCGCTCTGTTGCTTCTCAACGCTTACTCGATGTGAGTATGGACGACATCGAGGACGGGACGGAAGTCTTGCTTTGGCCAGAGAAGGACTCTTCAATCGTCGAATGTGCGCTATTCGATGCCGCGGCACTCCTTAGTTAGACAATATTCCTTTCTGTAGCCCGCAGAAACCCAGATGCGAACAACCAGGTCTTCTTTATCGACCCTTCCGGTGCTCTATGCTCCAGATCAGCCGGGCATGCTGTCGATGTCGAAGGTACGTATCCTGCATTGATATGGCCACAATGACGAATTTATTACAGGTGACCGTCTTGTCCTCCGCCACAGGAGACCCGTCTCCCTTCCATACCCGAACGATTATTCACACCCTCTCCCCAAGTTCTCGTACTCTGCTGAGACTGGAGAAATCACTGTGCATTTCACGTCTGATCCCTCTTATCCTCCTCCGTCTGCTGCTCCCTCGGACGCATGGAAGAAAAAGACCTTCATCTTGGTGTCTATTCCTCTGCGCAGGCCCCGGACCATGCTGGACGATGCACATGCGCTGATTTCTTCTGCGATCACAAGCCCGCTCGCCCTCTTTGGCGTGGCCTCGCCTCAGGCAACGCCCGAAGCAGTTTTCAGCACCGACATCGATCTGGGAGAGGACGAGGTGCTGGAAGAAGAGCGCGGTGAAGAAGCCGAAGTCGATGACGCGCCGGAATGGGGAAGAAAACTCAGGGTTCTTGGAATTGTCAACAAAGCGAGGGAAGAGAGGGACATTATCGAGAAAGCGAGGAATCGCCGCAGGTGGCAGATCACTGCCCTTCGCAAGACCGATGCTCGTAATAGAGGCTAGGCTTAGCGCTCACCCGACTGGCTCTTTGCCTCAGTGGAATATTGTGTACTTGTAGTATAGTTGGCATGTAAATTCACGGATCGATATTCGTACTAAAGACTCTATGTTCACAGCTCATCTTTGACTGGAACAGCAGCGCGGTCTGCGCGAGGGGTCGGAGATTTTTCCGACAAGAACAGCGACAAGAAGTCGTGGACCAAGTCTGCTGCAGCGATAGCTGTCACTTCAGCAAAATCATATGCTGGAGACACTTCAACCAAGTCCGCCCCACTGACAAGGCATGAGAAATAATCGAGACAGAACGTAGCGACGAACACAAAGTTGAGGCCGGCTAGTCCGCGTATAATGCGCTTGAGTTCCCTTGTGGTCCAACCTCCAGCTTCGGGAGTGCCAGCTGGAAGACTTATGAAGGATTATCCGTAATAAATTATGGAAACTCACTCGCTGGAGCAATACCAGGGTCTATATCCCACAAATCGAGCTTCTTGAAAATGTAGTTGATCAAAAGGACGTACCAATCACGTCGATATCGAGGCTACGATATCTGATGTTGAGTACTCGCAGATCTGCGGTGGTTCAACATACCTAAGATATACTGGAGAATTTCCTACTCGCTCCCTGATGCGACGAATGATTTCAGGGATGCCGAGATCATCTATATCGTCAGTGGATATCAACTGGAATCCAACAGCTGCGTCGTCTTCCAAATCCGAGAGTCCCTAGGCGACATATAAACGGGGAAAGCTGTAGGACAGGATTTCGCATACCCCCAGCTTGCACCTAATGCCAGCGTGGATACTCGTATTTGTGATCAGACCTTCCTCTTGAGCGATATGGAAAAAAGTTCCGTGCGTTACTTTCGACTGTTCAGTAATGCCGCCCGCATACCCTGCCCTAGGAAGTATTCATGCGTTTAACAGCCGGGCTAACAGCTGGCCAGCTTACCAGGTATCCTATATGTGTCGTAAATTAGTGGCGAGCGTAAGAAGGGTCATTCATTTCTACCAGATGTGCGTCAAAGTGAATGACACTGATCGGGCCATACTTCTTGTAAAGCGCTCGTAGAATCGGAAGGACCTAGGTGTTGTTGGAGGTGAGAGCGGTGGTAGATGATGAAAGGTCTGACAATAGTGTGATCTCCACCAAGACTGTAGAAATTTCACAAATCAGGTCCGACGAGATTGAAATGAGAGTTCGAAAGGTTGAACCTAACGATCCGCGGATGGTCGACACCGTCCGAAGCCATTTCTTGGGTGAGAGCTGTTTTCGCAATAGTAGGCCGAGAGAGTAGCGTAGAGTAGGCAACCTCCATTTGGTCCACAGCGAGCGCATTATCGAAAGGATTGACCGGTATATCTCCACAGTCGACGACTTTGGCGCCTATCGGAATAATGAATGGACAGATCGTCCGGGTTCAAATTAATTTCACCGTGGTCGTATGGATTGTTTCCCCAGGACATCGTATACCCGCGAGCCTCCCGTTGCCTTCTACTACCAGACCGGATAGCATACGGGCCGAACCGAGCTCTTTTGACAAAAAACATCAATGGAGCTCAGATATTTGCAGGCAGCAATTACCCTGGTCTATATGTAACCCCCGTGTCAAAGGGCATGCCCAGAATAGCTATGTCAAACAGTTCTGCTTCGTCCTCCAGGCAACGAGTGTAGGGAAGGTGGGAGAAGGCAAGTGGGCCGGAAAACGGTTGGTCAATTTGTTTGCCGTACTTCTCCAGCCAAGTTTGCGGAGCAGCCTCGACTTCGGTCAGCGGGAATTGGTCACTAGAACGGTGGTGACCATGCCCGTAGCTCAGCGGAAGCTGCACGACAGCAGCGAGGGATGCGATTGTGAGCAGATAGCCCATGGGAGTGTGCGCTAAGAAGCAAATCAATTTCCTTTTCCGTCAAAGTCTTTTTGATGTCGATGCCATCAATGAAGTTCAACTACCCTGGCCGCTCCCCAAGCTTGCCTTCAGTTTTCAGTAGAGTACATACGACAGCCTAGGTTCCATCGTTCACATCTTGGACTTCAACTTCTTCTCTTCTTCCCGCAGCTCCTGCGCGATCTCAGAGCAAACTTCAACCAAAGCTTTTCCCAATTTCTCAAAATCCCCGATCTGACCACATCAGCAAGCGAAGCTAAAAAGGAAACAAACTGTAGGTTACCTCGCTCCATACTTGCGCACTGCACCGTGTCCACCACCCCGTCTCCGGGAGAAAGAAGATCGGACTGAATACATTTCTCTCGAAAATCATCTTCCTCTTCATTAATTCTTGGACGGCGGCGTGAGGCTGGAGGCCATGCGGAAGTGGGAGGTGGACATTGACCTGATATGCGCCTAATTGAATATTAGGAGTTCATCGGAAGGGAAATGAACAGCACACCATGTTGAGCGTCATTTCACCCGTAGGATCTAGAACCATCTCACTGGTGCCTAAAATTTGCGCCAGCCGTTTCGAGCCTTGCGTAGCGATTTCTCGGCAATACGCGTTTATTTTTTCTTCCCCGCCCAGCCACTGCCTAAAGTCGAGCGCTGGAGGTGAAACAGCGTTAGCTTCCTTGAATTCAAACATGGTTGAATCAACCGACCCGTCGCGACACTCAGATAAGGGGCAAAGTCAATGGTAGCAATCCCTGAGGCGCATAAATACAGAACATTCGGAAGCAGAAAATGAAAGCCTACAGTCGGATTGCTCAACAAGATTGGGAGTGATAGAATCTGAGGGCGAGCGATACATGTACGATGTCGGGAACGTAGACTTTATCATATGCTGATTTCTGTCCGCATAGCTGAGGCTCGGAGCCCAAGGACTGGCGTCAGTTGAACTCACCGAAGTGGGACGTATAGCACAGCGCACGACCGTTTCGCGTAGAGCCATTTGTGGCAGTTCTAAATCATCGTCAACACCGATGCTCGGGAGGGGTAGGTCTACCAACGGATATCCAAAAGTCCGGGTCGGCCTTGCTTAGATTAAGGTTCGGTTCCTGTCCTATAGAGTGGGCCGCATCTATCACGCTCAAGACGTGCTCTTCCTTGCATATTTGAACCATTTCCTTCCACGGCAGCAAAACCGCAGGCATGGAAATGATACTGTCAATTATTGCGATGACCTTCTGTCCGTTCTTCCTCGGGAGACGTCTCAGGTGTTCCCGGAACTGAGTGATGATCTTTGCAGGCGTCGTAGGGAATATCAGAGCGAGCTCCGAGACGATAGGGTGGGGAGGCGTATCGGAGATGTATCGCGTTGCACTAGCGACAGCATTGTAGCTCGTATTGACTGCCCAGTAAATAGCTTTCAGATAAATCATTGAACCTGGAAATAAGGTCTTACACGCGACGATTATATCGTCCTTCTGCCATTCGATGTTGCGCAGAACGGTTGAAATGCCATGGGTTGCGTTTGGAACCATAACGCACTCCTCTGGCTTTATTCCGATCATGGCAGCAATCCGCTGGCGGACGCTGGTTAGCCGTGGAAGATAAGTAAACCGCATCCAGCGATCGGTGTTCGATTCCGCCTCCGAGTCCATAATTCTGCAAGCTTCGATCACCGGACGTGGCGCAGAGCCATAAGCACCTAGTCGTTTTTGAAAATAAGAGCGAGATGGTCAGCTTTATTTTATTCAAGGGCTTTTGGATTTCGCAATCCACAGGAAACTGACCGTGGTTCATATTCGTATATGCCGGGTCGAACGCGAAATACTCCAGCATGGCATGGCCAAATTCTGGAGGGGTTTTTTCGCGCCAGGAGAGGGTTTCGTTGGCAGCCATGGGACAAACTGGGAGGAACTTGGGTCGACGGATGAAGAAAGGTCGGTCGTTTTAGTCATCTCATATTCAGTCACCGCGGCCCGCGAGCGGGTAGATCATCAGGATCTTGCCGAATCACCCTTGAGTCGGTACGTTGACTAGCGGGATTGCGTATCTCGGGATACTCAGACTGTCAGCAGCTGTCAGCATGGAGTGCTGGACATTCAAACCCTGAAGCGTTTCCTAAGTACATCGCACAAGAATCCGAGCACACGTCCTCTGGATCCAGATGCGAGTTGCTGGTGAGTTCCGCCAAAGGCTAATCACAAGTCAATGTTTCAGCGATGGATCGGATTGTACCCGACCTGACCTGGCTTGAGGAAAACCATGAACCCGCAACTTCAGCCGTTGGAGCTAAACCCCAAGACGGGCGAGCCATTTCTCCGCTTGTTGTCCCACAAGAACATCATTCTCACTCCGCCGCGAGCCAGCGATGGACCGCTTATGATACCCATTTTCAACGACGAGCGTGTCTATCCCTGGTTAATCGCCCCTCCATTCCCGTATCTACCTGGTATGTACGCCATCGCTAAAGAAGATACCAAGATTGAAGCGTTACGCAGAACATGCGGATTGGTGGTTAAACAACCTCAAGCCCTTGTCAGATGCATTCCTGGTGGAGCTTGAGGCCGCACGGAACGAGCCACTGAAGATCGTTGACGCGTGTCCCGTGAGGGCTATTCGGGAGGTCAAGGAAGACGGCACAGATATCTTCTTGGGGGAAATTGGCATTACATTGGCACAGCAGCCTTGGGAACTGGAGGGCAGTGGGAAGCTCAGCCAAGATACGCCGCGCAGAGATCCGAACGATCCAGACATTTGGACCTTGGGCAGTGAGTTTTGGTTGGAACTCTTCAAGTCGTGAGCTCATTTCACATCAGACTACTTGGCGTCGAGCCACCACGGGCAGGGCATCATGTCGGACGCGTTCCGAACGCTATTGCGGCAGTGGGCCATTCCGCGGATGGGTGTGCGGCGCATGGTGGTCTCGGCACTCAAAGGCAACCAAGGGAGCGTTCGGGTGATTGAAAAAAATGGGTTCAAGTTTCGGAAGACGATAGATGATGCGGTCGAGGTGCGCGGGACGAAACGGGGCGTGCATGTGCTCGAATGGAGTCTGGACGACGAGGCGAAGGTGGACGTGTAGCACATCAGCTTTCGATGTTAACAGGGGCACATACCAGGTGGTCCGTGCACGATTTGACGGGGTATATAAGGACACCCGAAACGGAATCTGTTCTTTATCTCTTGTGCTCGGGCACGTACCATCGGAAGTGAGGTTAACACCGATCCGTGGTCTTTTGCTGATTGCAAATTATATCCGAACTGTTCGTCTGCTTCGGCTTACGACAATTTTTGGAAACTCCTTCATTCCCTCGTGAAAATGCCCTTGGACATTCGAAGGGAGTCTAACGTAGTCTATTTAGTAGCATGTACACTCGCAATGAATGGCTGTTTCTTGTTCTCTCGCAATTGTATGAGCACACTGCTCGTCTAAGTCGCACGTTCCTTGCACCTGAACCCCTCCGCAAAATTGTTGTGCACTACTCCAGTTCTGGCTTTGGTTCTACTTTCGTCGATTGAAAACGTCCAAGTCACCCGTTCCGTGAACGTGAACTACGCCGCAAAATTACCGTGCACTCGTCCAATTCTGCCTTCGGTTCCAATTTTGTTCATTGAAAAGGCTTCTCATCGACAAGTGTCTGGGTGGTCTTGCCCATTGGTGTCGTCACCGTGATTGTGGGAGGCTCCGCTGGGTTCTTGGAAACGACGATTCCATATCCCAAAGGTAAAAAGAGGGTGAAGCCCTGGATAAGGCTACGATGCTTATGGAAAAGTTGCGAAACACGCAGGATGACGCCCAGGGTGTCGATGCTAGACAGCAAGTCAGCACGAAACGCGAAAAAGAAAGTCATCGACCGCACACTCGAAGCTTGAATTCCTTCAATATATCCAGGAAGCGGTTGTAGACCTCTGGCTGGTTTTGAAACTGGTTCTTGACCGCGTCAAGATAGTCCAATGCATCGGGGACGCTGAGTGGCGGAGCGAGTGGATCGGGTGGGCCAGTGGCCATATTGACAAAGAGGAAGAGTGGAGAAAGACAGGGGCTTCGCCTCAATCCGTTTTGGGGTTTGCGACTTTGGAGACGAACTCCACGTCGGTATCCCTGTACATCCTGGGCCTGGGCTTTTGAGTTCTTCCGAACCTTCTCTTACCTTATCCTCTGGCAAGTTGGCTGCAGCAAGTTCGCCCAGCGGTGATTCGTATCAGGTCGATAAACAACAGGGCTTCTTCAAGTTCAACTCGACGACCATGCAGCTCAGTGCAGAGGACATCAAGACCACCGCTAGAACTACAGTTTCCGTGCTTAAGGTGGCCGGCCTGAGCTGTTGTTTGGCGGGCAGCTCTGCCTGCTACGAGTGGGGCAACTCACGCATTCCAAATGTCCGTCTGTCTTGCGTTCAACCAGAAGCCAAATTCGATAATCTGAACCATCGCACAGGACGTCGATATTCTAGTCTTGTCCAGCTCCAGGAGCGCCGATGAAATTAAACAGCTCTTGGTGTCTTCGGATACCAATTTCTATCTTGCCCTGCCGGAGAAAAATCCCCTCGCCACGTACCGGGTTCTTTGGTACACCCTCTCCCCCGGAACCACCACGCACCCTCCCAAGCAATGCAGGGTGGACGTCTTCCTCCCTGGCATCATCAGCCTTCCCTTCGTACCCCCGGAATTCATCGTTCAATCTCCGAGCGGCCTGCCCGTGATGCCTCTACTAGCGGCCCTCATGCACAAGGTCTTAGCTTGGATAGCTCACGGCCAAGCTCGCAGGCCCGACAAACAAGAAAACGATCTCACGGATATCAGTGGCTTATTGACGATTGTGGACAGTCGACTTGATTCGATCTTGGCAGAGGACAAGAGCTGGTATCCCGACTGGTTCGTGAGCGCCAGTTTCAGCGGAATTACGAGACATGTGGCCGAATTTAACCCAGAGTCTGCCCATGTGTGGAAGTCTTTGGAGATGGCGTTTAATCAAAGCGAAGGAGTGCACACATAGTCCGGTTTCTGAGCAACGCCGGCGTCCGAGGGTTGTTAAATCTGCGTAGCGTGGCTTCAAATTGTGCATGGCCTGAAATACAGATTTATCTATGATACCCAGTCAATCACATCCGTCTCTGCAACATGCTCAAAAGGCGTCTTATGCTCGAACTTGGGCTGCCACCCCACCCTGGCTTTCGGAACATATGATTGCCCCTTTTCTGGCCCATTCTCATACTTGGCCTGCATCCTCATCCGTACCGAGCGGTGGACCTTGATCTTGCCTCCATGCGTGCTCTCCGCAGGCGGAATCGACCGTCCGACACTATTGTGCGGGACCCGGACGGTCTCGAACGCATCCTTCTCTGCGTTGTAGACTGGTTTCTTGAGGTACAAGGACTCCATCATGGTCCATAGCCCGGATTTGAGAATGAGCTGGTCGTACAGCGGAGCAAGCGCATCGCGCGCGTCGAGCTCCTCCTCGCTGAGGTTCGGAAGCTCAAGCTTGCGCTTCTCGGCTGTCTTGGTGCTCCAGGACGGCAGGAAGCTCTTCGCCCACGGTATCCACCCCGGTGGTTCGATAGCTCGAATGGCCTGGCTACCCAGCGTGCTCGCGTCTACCTCTGGCCGCGGGCGCACGACGGGGTAGAGATGGGAAGGCTCGATCCCGAGCTTCGCAAGCTCTTCGGTGGAGAAGATCATGCCTGTGTCAGCCTTGAAGCACTCGCGGATCATCCAACGCAATGGGATGTGCGCGAGGTTAGGACGCGTGCCGTTGAGGACGGACCCACCGCCGACATCTGAGAACAATTTAGGTCGTGAAGCGGGCGACCAGGATGGAACGCGACGTACCACAATGGCAGCCAGCGAACCAGACTTCTTGGACATCGGTGGTGACGAAAGGACGGTCGCCTCCGTTTGGTTGGCTGATATCAGCGACCACAGGCTTGGGCTTGCTCCACATGTTCTGCTTGAACTTGGCCCTCCGCTCGTCGAGTGCGAGCGCGTGTCGGAACGTGCGAACAATGCCGTTGGTAGCAGTGTGAGCAAGCTTGATGTTGTCGACCATCCCTACGGAATTGACCGAATCCCTGAGAGAAGAATGAACAACAGAAACAAAACCCGTAAATTCGACTAACCAGCAGCCCAGGAACTCGACCAACGGTTTCTTGACGTTGTGTTTAGTCCTGAATGCATCCCACTCCGCCATGAGAGCGACCCAGGCTTTGTTCCTCTTCTCCTTCCCTTCTGCATCGGAAGGAAGATTGTCATACTTTTCGTATAGCCTACAAGCTGCCTGAGCGGAGGCAAGATCCGCCACTTGCAAGAGGCCCATCGCGTTGAGCATACCAGCTAACCTGCAGGGGTACGATATTAGGACGAGAATGAGGAGGAAGGGGAATAGGAAGCGCACGCTCTGGCAGTGTATGAGCCCCGAGAAAAGCCGAAGATGCAAATCTTGTCACCGTCGTGGTAGTTGTTCGCTAACCAGGTATACGCCTCTGAAAAGGGATGAGTAAGCAATAGAAAGCCAAGGTCACTGACACCCACCAACGATGTGGCTTTGGAATGATGTCGCCACCGCTTGGTCGAGTTTCTGTAGCGGGCAGTAAGGAAATGCTATACAGAGTGGGAGGACGACCTACATTGTACGCATAACGGAGGAGGCCGGCATAGGATTCCGTGGTGTCTGCTCCAATACCCGTCTGGACAAGCAGATGTGAGTTTGTTTTCAGGGTGTAGACTACGCTCGCATACACTGTAGTGGACGAGCTGTTCACTATCGTTTCCTGGACCATTCTTGCCGTTGTACAGTAGTTCGTTCATCAGAACAATATTCGTGGCCTGAATAGCATTCTTAGCAAGAGCGATACGCTCGTAAAAGCGGAAATAATCACATCGTCGTCGTCCCTGACGATGGTCATGGTCATTTCAATCCCAAGTGTGTGAGGCGCGTTCAGCACATACCGGTCTCCAGTCCCGTCGAGGAGTACAACGAGAGTACGATACTTGGCATCCTTCGGGCGTTCAGGAATAAATTTTGGTGCCATAGGAAAACGTGAGCCAGATAGAAATGGTGGTGGATAGTTAATTCATGCTCGGTCTGGCATGTCTGTGCTTTATACCCCGCCGGCTACTCGTGTTTTAACATAGGCGTGATGTTCCTCCGTCTTTCAGGGACAGCCATCACTGGAAATAAATCATCGTTCCTCGCGTCCCGACGTCGGACATTGACTTGTAATAATGAGGGCATCCTTCGCTTCGTAGACCGGCAGGGCGGGCCCTGCAAGTCGGGAGCTCAGCATTCTGTGGTCGACGGGCTTTAAGGATTCAGGCTTGCAAACCTCTGCAGATGAGAAAACAAAAAAGCACTCAGAAGGTCCATTATTATCGGAGGGAACTACGACCTCGACCTGAAACTCTCCTTAAATTCTTTGAAGCCTTGAAGCCTTGAAGGAAAGAATGTTCCGGCCAGAGCGTGGAAGATTTGTGGAGACGTGTCACAGTGGCGTCTGGACTGGGGAGCCGACAACAACCTGCATGTCCAGCTGGACTGATAGGGTTTTTGGTCGAAATAAAACGGATGTAAATTGTTGTTACGTCCAGGAACCTATGTATCCGCTTGTAGTCAGGTTTAATGAGTCTCGGGACACTTCGCTCAGGCCTGAAGGTCGCGGAATGCGGAATCTATGGTTTTGGCGACGAGGGTGGGAGTTTGGGGAGCGTTATTCCGTGACGTGACATGTCACGAACGCGTCCTTCAAGCTCTTCTTCGACGCCCATCTTCGGGCGACGCGTCTGACCGGATTTCTTTCTGCAAGCTATAGTCCGTACTGAATCCTGAAATTTCTTACCTGCCTGAGCTGTCGTTGTGCTCAAGGTATGTAGTACAAGTTGCAAAGTTATTCGAAGTTCCTTTCTCCGAGGCTCGAAGCCCCCTTCTCACCATCGCTTGGAGGTTCCGGGAAATTTGACTTCCACATCGCATTCTGAGCGTGACTAGTACTCCAACAAGATACGCAGTGCGGCACGAACAGTTACTTGTCTTGCCCTCCCATTTTCAGAGGTTCGAGTAAAATTCTCATTTCCGCCGTGACCGGTTCTGAATATCGAGCTCGTGTCCCGTCCATTCTGTAGGAATTGAAGCTTACAGACTGGAAAGGCGCGCATTCCAACTTCAAGCTTGAGTTCGTCCTCTTGGGCTATTCGGCAAAGGCCGGAGCCGATCGTAACCGATCATCTGCCGGGGAGTCAAGCGGAGTCTCAGTGGACGCTTCCCACTGTAGGGAAGCTCCCCTCATCCAAACCGGCCTCCCGCTCGCTACTAACACTCTTATCCAATGTCCAATGCCCCGAGGACTCCTGCGGCGAGCCCCCTTACCCCAAGGCGCGCCTCGAAGATGGCCTCTAATCAGAACTTGAACCATCTTCTCAACTTTACTCTCCCTCCGCGGCAGACCCAACCGCCCCCGAGTCTTCCAAGGAGGAGCAGGAAGACCGGCACCCACCAAGGCGTATGGAATAAGGAACGTGAGTAGTCGTGATCGTCCGTATCTATACACCGTTATCAAGCGCGACCGCAGGCTTCGTTAATGCCCAGTACCGGTTCGTGATGAACCTGAACGGTGACTACACCGTGCATTTCGCAGATCCGGACATGCGAGTATTCTATCCCAATTTTCGGTGGTCTGAGCACTAAGTATCACGCAGATTCTTCCAATGGCAGGATATCTTGCAGGTTATCATACCTCGTTCTTCTGCGCTGGCGTCTGCTGCTGCCGGCGGAGAGCGCACCGGACAAGACGAAGGCCACACGACGTGTCCGATATGTCTCTCCCCGCCAACGGCCCCACGGATGACGAAGTGTGGCCATGTCAGTACTTCCAAAGCTACAGAAGGCCCGCGTTAAATTCTCTGCAGGTGTTCTGCTTCCCGTGCATCTTGCATTATTTGAACACCTCTGAGAACAAATGGGCGCGGTGCCCCATCTGCTTCGACTCGGTCAACGAGAAGCAGCTCAGGAGCGTCAAGTGGTTTGATGGACCGCTCCACGCCGAGGATGACACAGAGGGACCAGTTGCTGGTTCGTCGTCCTCTGCCTCTGGCTGGGACGCTCTCTTCGAAGCCTCCCCCCGTCCTGGATCGACGATGCGCATGCGATTGATGCAACGGCCCCAAATCACGACGCTGGCCCTCCCCCGATCGCACACCTGGCCTTCGGACCTCCTGCCCCCGCATCAAGCACCGTTCCATTTCCTCCCCGACGTCTTCGACTACGCCAAGTTCATGCTCGCGACGCCCGCATACCTCGTCGCCGATCTGACCCAGGACCTGAAAGAGCTGGCGTCTGAACGCCGGATCCTCTCCGGCATGACGGACGACCTCTCCGTGCTCTTTATCGACGCCGCCGACGAGAAGGTCCAGCACCAGATCGCGAAGGCGACGGCGCTGGAGACGACCTTCCTCAGGGAACGAATCGACAAGGCCATGCGGGATCAGCGCGAGATCGAGGAACGCGTCGCGTTCCACGAGACTCGGCGCGCCATGCACTCGCAGGCGCCCCCAGACCTTCCGCAGGAGTTCCTCGCCCTGCGCTCCGGCGCTCCGCCCACCCCCTCGACCCCGGAGCCGCGCACAGTCAACCCACGCCAGCGCCGGAACGTCAACCCGCCGCCGCCGTCGACGTCGACGTACTACTACTACCAGGCCGCGTCGGGGCTGCCGATCTTCCTCCACCCGCTCGATATTAAGATCCTGCTCGCGCACTTTGGCGGCTACCCCGCGTTCCCGGACGCGATCACCATCCGCGTGGACGCGTGCGGCGAGGGCACCGTCAACGACGACCTGCGCAAGCGGTGCAAGTACCTCGCGCACATGCCCGACGGCGCGGACGTCGTGTTCGTTGAGGCGGACCTTGCGGACGTCGTCGGCGGGCTCGAGGGCGGGCTGAAGAACTTTGAAGGCGCGCTCAAGATGCGCGCGGCGCGGAGGAAGGAGAAGGGGCGCAAGGACGAGCGGGCGCGTGTGCGCGCGGAGGAGAGGGAGCGCGAGAAGGAGCGGGATGTGTTTGCTGTATCGGCGCCAGCGGCGACGTGGCGCTTCACGGGGGATTCGCCCGTCCTGGACGAGGTGATCCTGCCTGCGCAACCAGCGGAGGCGGCCCCCTCAGGCGCGTGGGGCGCGCGGAGCTTTGCGGCCGCGGCGAATTCAGTGCCGACGACGTCGGGCGGGCAGCCTGCGCCGCGGAGGCAGGAGCCCGAGGAGGAGGATGAGTGGGATATGGACGCTGCGTGGCACGAGCTCGAGGCTCGCAGCAGTGGGGGTGGGGGGAAGAAGCGCAACAACAAGCTTGTGGTTCTCGGTGGAGGTGGTGGGGGCCGCAGAAGGCGGTAACTTCGCACCTCGTCTATCTATCCTAAACAATTTTCCTCAGTCCTCGCAATTCGTGTAGCAACAGTATACTTACAACATCAAACCAAAGAAATAATTATTACATGGAGCGCTTCTTCAAAGCTTCATATTGTATAGCCGTGTCCAATGCGTTTCATTCGATAAATATGTACATGAGCAAATATCGACTAGATGCGACGTGGACTGGGCATATCCTACACCATGGGATATGGATATCGAGATGGTACTGAGCTGGTATAAGACAAATAGATAGAGAAAACAAAAGAAGGGAGAGAAGCAAAGCGAGGACGCCGAAGCGACCGAGCAGCCACGGCGACCGCCGGGAAGGTAAGTATGAAACTAGTGTAGATGGTACAACACAGTCTCTCCATTATTTACGAGTCTGGTCATCGATAAAATGGGCATAAGTAGATCGCCAATAGCTGTCTACCGGTACACGGACGCGAGGCAGGGCTCAAATAATCTGGAGGTAATTCGATGGCGCAACTGCGGGAAATTAAAATTTTAATATTAGCGGCGCGTTCTTCAGATAAGAGAGGGAAGAGGTGAAGACGCACTGCCAACGGACCCATCGGCCTTTTTAGCCTGCCACCATTTCCCTTGCTTGTCCACAATGTCCAGTATCTCGCCCTTGTTAAACGATATCTCATTCGGATCGTCTGCGGAGGCGCTGTCTGGAAAAAGAAGAGGCCGTCAACGGCCTTTTCGACATAACGACAGCGGAGCGGATACGTACAGGCATACAGAGCTTTCGCCTTGTATTGATAGTTCCCTTCATCACCGCCAGGCGCACTGCCTGTTGGTGTGCTGCCGGCGCCGGCCATTAGCGGGGAGCTGGGGCCGTTGTCACCGCCCCCTATCGACCCGGGTCCGCCTTGCGGGAGATTCGACATGCTGCCCGCTGCACCTGTGCCAAGACTCCGCGTCCCCATCCCGCCGCCCTCGCTCGCGCCGCCAAAGCTGTTCTGGCTCCTGACGCCCGCGGTTTGGCTCCCCATCCCGCTGCCCATCTTGGCGTCGTACGCCATGTCGTGCGAGCCGATGCCCCCACCCGAGGCGTAGTTGTTTGCGTAGCCGTTGCCGGACATGTCATGCACGGACTGCCCGCGCGTGCGCCGACGGCGGGAAGGGGGTGTGAGGCCGCCAGTTCCGAGGAGGTTGAAGATGTGCAGTGTCAGTGAGTCCTCTTCGGATGTGAAGTACAGGACCCAGAGGATGTCGACCATGGCGAGGATGAGCCATCCGGCAGCCATTGCATCCAAAGCACCGAGGCCTGTGAAGATGCCCTGCTGGACACCGATCACGGCAAAGACGATGGCAATGGCGCCGAACGTGGATATTTGGAACCGGTGCATGGCTATCGAGTCTGTTGCCAGCGTGTACAGGACGCCGAGAATTAACGCTGCTTGAAGGAAGATCGCGAACCATAGGACCCCGACGGGCCCGTTCCCGACTTGAGCGTCATATGAGCGCACCATAAATTACTGCGGCGGAGGACCTACATTGTGCCGTCGCGACCGCCTGTGCAATGAATGCTATAATCCATGCTACCTGCGCAGCAAAAGTGGTTTCAGTTGGTGAAACCGATTGGGAGAAGACCGACTGACGATGGCCAGTATACTGGTGAGAAGGAAGAGGTAGTGGGTGACAATCGGAGTAAAGTCCAGTCCTTCATTGCCGCGGGGAGGCATAATGGTGAACGAGAACGAGGAGGAAATGTAGGGTTTGTTGAATTCCGAGGCTGTTGCACCGCCGTCACTTCACGTGCCCGCTTCCCCAGAATCTGAAAATTTAGTCAAATCGCGTCTCTGGATCTGATCTGAGGTATGCTGGGTAAACGCGCTGGGCGCTGGCGTAGAGTAGGACAGAAAGTGTATTTTTTCATTCCCCAATTTTACAAAGGTCAATAACTTTATGATGGACACCCTGGTAACACCCACGAATTGCCGCGGTCGGTGACGCAACATGGCTTCAGCCAATCGCAGACACCGGAAGATGGCGGCTTCATGCAAGTGAAGCACCGGAACTTGGCCGGGGACCTACAAACCTCGACGACCACACCCCGCACGGAGAATGCATATTTTCAGGATCCAGCTTGGAGTGGAGCGACCGGTCGCCTTTGCGTCGTCCTTGAGGCGGGTGTCTCTGCCTGCGCGGTGCAGAACTGCCGAGTGAAGCTTCCCGTAATGGAGCGCGTGTATGCAGCATGTCTTGCCCCACTGCTATTGGGGTCCAATTGCAATAATGAGGGTGTCAATTGGTTGGGCGGTAGCGGTAGCGGTACCATAAGCCGTCTAGTAGAGTCGGTCTAGGGAGCTTGCAGAAGTACGGTCGAGGTAACTGCAGATAAGTGAAAAATCGCTTTATTCAGTGACCTTAGTGTGCACTGACCCTTATTTCTGCGGTATGCACCTATGGTCCGTTCAGCTTGTGAATCACAAGAAACTAAACCACATACCAGGACAAACTCGCTGCTGGACACCTATCCGACAAGATCAAGGAGGTAAGTTACATCGACTTGGAAATTCACCTAAGACACTGCACACCTAGATTCCTAGACTAGGGGAACGGATCGTACGGTGTCGTTACTTCCGCAGCTGGCCACACACGCCGCGGCCGGGGACCAGCGGTCGTGCCTAGTAGCTTGGGTGCTTCATCGGTCCGGCCAGTATCCAGGATTATATGATGAAGGGGTCTTCCGACCGTTTTACCATTCTCTTGCATCTTTGTCCACGAAAAGTGGAACCCACGGGATTTTTCCGTCCTCGGAACCATCTGAGACGCATACATCGCGACTTGAATGGTGTTTGCACATGGGTTAGGCTACCGACCGGTCACCGCACTGTGGAGGCAAGAAAAGTCGTGACTCCGGCGGATATCTCACGCGAGATATAGCAGTAGGTGCTCATGAGAAACCAGCTCGTCTTGCTTCCAGGTTATCAACCCACGAAAAGTCCAGAGCTGCTGAAAAAGACACCCAGGGGACGCAGGAGATGCCGTTTCAACTTTCAAGACGGAAAGCCGTTTGGAGACCCAGGAAAGCCGAGGAAGAAGACAGATGAGGACTACTCGTGGTACTCGAATTCGTCGATGCTGGTGAACGCCCTTGAACGCCGCCCAGCTTGGAGTCAAAGACTCGAGAGTCGAAGCGGCTTTCAACTCAGAGCTGGCGGCGCACGTGATGGTCACGTGTAATCACCTGGTGATGGTCACGTCGCGTTTTGATTGTGACCTACCGCGATTTTACACGTAAAAACAAGCTTAGACAGACAGATCTTCTTTCTTCCTGCCACCATCTTCGACGATGGCTACCGAACCGTACATCCCCGTCCCCATCTTTTACGAACGTTTCAAGGTCACCGATACTCCTTCAAGTTGCCCTGCCGATTCTACACCACACGGCGCCGCGACGCGTCAAACCAAAGTTGTTCCATCCTCTTCTTCAAACGCCGTGGCAAAACGCAAGCGCGATCCTGAGGAATGCGATGATACGCGGGAGCGCCATCGCAAGGCCAAAAAAGACGGGCGCGCAGAGCTCAGTTCTGTCCGCACCGACCTCGAGCTGCGCCGCAAAAACTGGCTCTATGCAAATCGCTCGCTGTTCGAGCCCCTCGTCTCGTCCAACCCCACTGCTTTTTTCAGCCACTTGATCAAGGAGATGGAGGACAGTGCCACCGCGCCGCTTCCGAGGCACGATTTTGTGGCCCAGCCTGAACTGATTGTCGGTGGCGAGATGAAGGAGTATCAGCTCGCAGGGCTTTCTTTCCTTGCCCACATGTATGACAACGGGATTAACTGCATCTTAGGCGATGAGATGGGGTGAGTTTTTTTTTTTCGTTGTACTTGCATTTAACTAAATTTTATCGAAGGTTGGGCAAAACGCTCCAGACGCTCTCGCTCTTTGCCCATATCAAAGAGACCGCACCGACCGCGATGACGCATCTCATCGTCTGCCCGCTGTCCGTGCTCTCGTCCTGGGAGGCGGAATGCCGCCGCTGGGTCCCCTCCATGCGCGTGCTGCGCTTCCACGGCAGCCCGGACGAGCGCGAGCGCATCAAGGGCCTCATGCGCACCGCAGACACCCCCGTCGACATCGTGCTCACCACCTACGAGACCCTCTCCTCCGCGGACATCGGCTGGCTCAAGACGCGCCGCTGGACATGCGTCGTCCTCGACGAGGGCCACCGCATCAAGAACGCGGACACGGAAGCCGCCCAGCGCGCGGCCTCCCTCGGCGGGCTCTGGCGAATCAGCGAGTCCCATTTTTTTTCTCTTACGCTCACTTCTGACCGCGACGCAGTCCTCACCGGGACCCCGATCCAGAACAACCTCACGGAGCTCTGGGGCCTCCTGCACTGGCTCTTCCCGCAGATCTTCACGCAGGCGACACGCGCGCTGTTCGCCGCGTCGTTCGACCTCGGCGAGGGGACGTACTCGCTGCCCGTGCTCGACGCCGTGCGCGCGCTGCTCCGCACCATCCAGCTGCGCCGCACCAAGAGCACGCTCACCGCATCGGGCGCGCTCGGCGGCGTCCCCCCGCGCAAGGAGTGGACCGTGTTCATCCCGCTCACGGAGGCGCAGCGTTTCTGGACGTACCGCCTCCTCACGCGCCTCGACAAGGTGGACCTCGAGAAGATCTTCCCGCGCGGCAAGCACGAGCACGAGGCGGGCGAAGACGACGGGCGTCGCGAGGTGCTGAAGCATTTAGCGAACCAGGCGCAGGGGGCGTCCAGCAAGCGTGCATTGTTTTGTTTTTGCCAATTTACCCTGCGCTAACACTCCGCAGAGTGGCAGAAGTTCTCGATGCTGTTGATGCAGCTGCGCAGAATCTGCGACCAGTGCGTGTCTCGCCACTCTTCGGAAAGTAGTGTCGACGTGCATGCAGCCCGTACATGATCGACGACGCACAGCCGGAGCAGTACGAGATTGGCGAGCACATTGTCGCAGCGTCGAGCAAGCTGCTTGCCATCGACAAGATCCTTACACAAGTTCTCCCCAAGGGCGAGCGTGTCCTCATCTTCTCGGTTCGTCTTTTCTTCTCTCCGCCTGGTGATTCTGGTTAACTCACTTGTCTATGCAGCAATGGACTGAGTGCGTCTACGTGCTCTAATTCCGTCGGGCTATTTGAACTGATGTTCGGTTTAGCATGCTCGACCTGTTAGAGGATTACCTCGTCCTGCGCGACATTCCATTTCTGCGGCTTGACGGGTCGGTGTCGCGCCCGAGGCGTGAGATGGTTATTCGGATGGTAGGGCGTTCAGGCTCCCATTTCATCTCTCTTCACTCACTCCCCTCTTCCTGTAGTTCCAGCACGAAGAATCGCGTCAGTTTATGGCTTGATTTCGCAGCAATTGTTATCGCCACTGACATTCGTATGTAGAGCACAGGGTGTTTTTGATTAGCACGAAAGCCGGTGGACTGGGTAAGTGGCGGAACTTTTTTTGAGTATCAGCATATTCTGACGCGCGGCAAAGGCATCAACCTGACCAAGGCGTCGACCGTGATCTTGTGCGATTCCGATTGGAACCCGCAGAACGACCTGCAGGCGATTGCGCGCGCGCACCGCATCGGGCAGACCAAGGAGGTCCAGGTACGCGCTTCAAAATAGCAATTTGTGTCCCGACTCCCAACTGATCGCGCGCAGGTGTATCGCCTGGTATGCCGCGCCACCGTCGAGGACCAAATGCTGGTACGCACGCGCTATGCTCACTGTCCGTCATATTTCTGACAATGAATCGTAGGACCGCATCCGGCGCAAGCTTTTCCTGTCCGCGAAGGTCATCGGTGCGGAGGCCGGGGGCGGGAGCGAGGGGCGGGACGCCGAAGGGCCGCAGGGCGGGAGCGAACTGATGGCGATCCTGCGGCGCGGGAGCAGCGCGCTGACGCGCTCGGACGACGGAATGGACCTCGCACGCTTCCGCACCGCATCGCTGCAGGAGATCCTCGACGTGTCGCAGGCGCGCGAGGAGGTGCACGTCGCGCGCGTGAAGCACGAGCTGCAGATGGACATGGACGTCGGGGCCGCGGACGAGAAGGCGCTGTTGCGCAGCGCGGAGGAGGAGGAGCGCGAGTTGCTGAGCGGCGTGGCGAGGGTGCAGAGCTATTTGTTTGAGGGGACGCTGTTGGAGCGCGCGAAGGCGCCGAAGGAGACGGGGCTGCTGTCGCTGACGCCGCAGAAGAAGCGCGAGCGGGTCGACCGGACTGTGAGCATTGGTGGGATGTCGTTTATTGTGGACGACTCGATGGCTGAGGTGACTGTTTTTCGTTACGGTTTATTTCATCAACCTGATGGAATCAACCATAGACGCTCAACCCCAAGCAGAAGCCACTCCTAACGAAGGAGAAGAAGATTCCCTTCGAGTCGGAAGAATATTGTATCGCGTGTCGAGACGGCGGCACGCTCATCTGTTGCAGTCATTGCCCTCGCGGTATGTTTCCGAAAGATCCACTGGCCGGCGCGACGACTGATACAATCTTTGGACGTAGTATTCCACGCCGAATGTCACCCGAAGACTAGGAACATGAATGCTGCGCAAGTCAAAAGCACCTTCGGGCTTGTGTGCGCCCAACATGTGTGCTGCAAGTGTGCGCGCTCGACGTCCGGGGCGGGAGGGATGCTGCTCCGGTATGTACAGCGCTCCGAATACAGTGTTTCTCGGTGCTGACCATCCTCTAGATGCCAGACGTGCCCGGATGCGATCTGCACCGACTGTGTGGATTGGGACAACATCAAGTTGGTCGGCGACACGATCCCGGAGTTGTGCGTGCGTTTTTGCGTTGTAGGGATGTGAACTAATCATCCACCGGTACAGTCTGCTCTGCAAATTTGGGAAGAAGGACTCGGCGACCTATATCCGGTGCTCAGACTGCTGCGAGCTAGCCAAAATCGATCCTCAGTGGGCTGCCGAGTGGGAATCGGAGATTTCGGAAGCGCAGAGGAAGGTTGGGCTGCTGTGAAGGTGGTGCGCATCTTGGTTTTTCTCCACTCTTGATTATTGCACTTTTACATACTCTCCCCTGCATTTATCTCCCCTGCATTTGAATACTGGCACGCAACTCTGCATATACACTCGCCGCAGCTTGAATTGGTACCCAACTTGTCGTGTAATTACAATAGTTTTTCGTATACAGTACTGTAGATCCTGTCCGACATCCTGTAAAATTTCTTGGAAGTCTGCCCAACGTTCAGGATAAGTTCTGAACAATTGAAACGCCGCTCACTTCGGTCGGGATCCTTTCCATCGTCCAGCCTCTCGCTACAGTATCACCTGCGTGAAATCGGAAGATAGTTCACGGTAAGTCCAATACAAGTTCTGAGCGCCTATCGCACACCCATGGGCGCCTATCGCGCGCGCACACTAAAGGAGCCAGTCTAGACGAACCTCGGCCGTCCAGCCTCTAAAGATTCTGGATATCCTGGATTGCTGCAACCATCCTGGCAGCGCGAATAGATTACGGATGGATTTATGACTCAGACTCCCTGCCCCTCTCAGCGCCAGACTCCATTGCCTTGGGGACTCAACTTGGTTGGATTTCGCAACTACCAACCGTCATGGAGGCTGGGGTGCGAAATAGCGTCTATTATCTGACTTACCTTGCGAGTGCGCTTCAAGGTCGCGACCGCTTTGACAACCGCTTTGTGGCGACCCGCAGTGGCAGCCGCACCAAAAGCCCAAACCCAGTTCACCAAGCTGTCGACCACCTTTCCACGCTGCTGAGTCGAGGAAGAATAACCGACACCGACCTTGGGTGAAATCATGGCGTGTGGGGCAATCAAACGCGGTGATAAAGGCACGACACGTCTATTCAGAATTGTAGTCTCAGAATCTGCTCACCTTGTCTGGAAGCTCCGAAACGAACGAGTTATCCAACAGAAAGATCCTGCATCACTGCAGGAAATCCAGAACAGGTGGCGCAAAGCGATTAATAACAGGCTCAGTCTAGACTGCATGCTGACGAACGAGTCGAAGTACGCAAAGAAAGCTATCAAAAAGTCGCTAGTCAAGAAGACTTGGTGCAAAGTCCTGAAGGACGAAGACAGACTTCCTGCAGAGTGGACGCGGGAAACCGGAGTTTTGGTGGGTATCGGCTGATGATGAGAGGAGGGAGGTTTGACGGGCTCTGTCCGTCAGACTTCTTGATGGCGCTCTGAAGCTTTGAAACCCCACACGCAGCGTCGCGAGGGATCGGACGCCAGTGCCTTTGGGCATTTCTTCGGGTGGTTGTATTGTCTGGCCGGGTTCTAACTCCAAGGCCTCAAATTAGCGGGGAGTTGGGGGGAACGACTAGGTCGGCTCAGACGATTCAAGGAAACGTGTTGACGCAGACACGGGACCGCGATGATGAGTAACAGAAATGTTATCGCCCTATGCTAACTCAAGCTCCACAAAAAAAAAAAAAAAAAAAAAAAAAAAGGAATAACCGACACAATCAACGACGATGACAGGGTAGTTGCTGTGACCGCGGCTTTATTCGACGACGTTGGCTACAATGTCTGGGTTGTATCGAGGTGCGCTACTACTTATATCGTTAAGTTCTTCGCATGCTGATTGTTTTTTTTCCAGCCCTGCGACAAGTCTGGTTACTTCCCCTGACGTTGCTCTTTCGTCGAATCCTGGCAAACCCGAACTTTCCTCCCTTAATACTGACCCGGAGTTACCACAACCAGATTCGAATCCAACCACAACTGATGTCCACTCGGGGCCAGACTCGCCAGATGCAACCGGCGGCGTTTCTCGTGAAACCTTTATTTCCACCAATTCTACGTCCCGGACTGCTCGTTGTGCGAGGAGATTCTCACCTTTCGATTGTCAAAGACGGATGCTCTGACCCTCGATCGCAAGGCGCTAGAAGCTTTGCCATTCACCGAGTATTGTATCAAGAGCATAAAGGTGCTACGGGGCACGGCTTCCATAGTTATGCAAAACGCGCATACTATGATCGCTTCTCAAGCAAGCTTTGACGCTGAAGTTTTCTTTGCCACTGTGGGCAGAAACAAAATCAAAAGCCGGTTGGACATAATCGAGCGGACTTTTGGACTTGTGGATAAACTGGTGACATGGAGCCCAGAGGAACGGGACACGGTACCCGAGATTACCATGAAGCTTTACGACCCAACCATGAAAGCGATACTCGAAAACCTCGGTGTCATGGTCGCTGCCGACGGCTCTTTAGCTGTTAACAAGGGCACTGTCGGGACAATTTTCTGGATGATCGTCCAATGTCTCACTATCATACGCGACAGTCTCGCTTCTGAAAGGATGGTTGTATTCGTGGCTTTCAGGCACGGTCTGAATTCCTTGATTCGGGCCCTTCCTTCAGCGGTGTGGCGAATACGGAGCCTCGACATATACCTCTGCTTTCGGCGGTTCGAATTTGGTACGCCTAGATTCATCTGCGCTGTCGTCCATATTGACCTTTCTTCAGCTGCTCTATCTCCCCGTGCAACCACTTGGACGAACAGGAGGAGGACACCATCGCCAACGGCCGTAATCCTTTTTGTCTTGTTAGTTGAGCGTATCTGCTCATCAACGGTCCGTCACTAGATTTACTGCCGTATGATGTGCCTCTACACTGCCTGATATTTCACCGGATGATCAAGACTGCCTGCGCCTGGACGGCGGGTGTCCGCCATCTCCTTCGCACTCACATCGCCAAGGATCTCGTTATAGCTAACGCAAGAGCCAACGTCACCATCGTAGACTTTCCTCGCCGCCCGATCAACAGATGCGCTGTCGAGGATCTCATGAGACGCTGGGCTACCAAATGTAGTTGGTCGGAGGCTTTGCATGCAGGTATAGAAACCGAGATGCGGGCGGTGGCGGACCAGCCTCAGATTCGCAAAGGGTCCGTTCATTGCGAAGCTGGCTTGGTCGCATCCCTACTCCTGTATACCAAAACACAGGACTTGGATCAGGTAGAGCCGAAGCTCCTCACCGAGGCATTCGAACACTTACGAACAGTGAGTTCCTTTGTGTTGCTCTCTCTTCGAGCTTACATTCTCTCGTTAGAGTCTGCTCAGCGAGCAAGATGTCATTGCCATCGGGATGGCCAAAAAGTGCTGTCCAACTTGCCGAATGCTCAACGAGATCCTACAAACAGCGCCAGCGCCAAACAAACTCCGTCTAGAGTTTACCGGTTCCCACAGCCGATTTCTTCCGTGGGTGCCCCCACACTGGCTGCCTACCTCCATCTTGGAGGCACTGGAGAATGCTCTCCTGCGGGAAGTTTCGCAGATGGTTGAAGCTCGCTTGTTTCTTTTCACGAATCGAGCCCCATCACGCTCTGGTAGTCCAATCATCTCGGACCCCGAAGTTGATGATTATGTAGAAAACGTTCCTCTTTTAAGAGCACCAGTTCCCCAAGTTGTTAGCATGATCAAATACTTCAAGTTTTCTGCCTAGATACCTGCTCTTTTCACGTTTGAGTGGTTTTGGTGTCAATGCATCTAAAAGTGGCAACGCTTTTGAATGCACGTAAACTTAATGGGAGACAAACTTGAAGAAAGCTCCACACGATCGGATTTAGATCACTCCGCCACCTTCCGATTCAAGGATATTACATCTGCCATAAGATACTCTCCCCCGGCACATACCCCGGCTGACCACAACAACAACAGGGAGGCAACGCAAAAGAAAGTTATCGTCTGTCCAATTTCGAGCCACGAACCTGAGAATAGAGACTCAAATTTGAGCATAGTAAACAGCGCGGTGGACTGACCAGTGTCCGTGACGTTGAAGAAGAACGTCAGCGTCATACCATCCGTCAAGGTAAGAGCAACGAGGAACAACGAGAACGGAGGGAGATGAAGCGCATCGTTGAGAGCTGCGAAGGTCACAGATAAGATCACATAAGGGGCGATAATTTTGAATATCTAACATGACGGTCTCAGTGAGGAAATCGCAAAGTGACAAGGCGGTAAACAGACCAAAAGCGTTGCCATGGCAAAGGGGCTGAATACCGGGATAAGCCGATACACCGGGGATAGGTAGAATGACCTGTATGAGGAAGCGTTACGGACGGCTTGGACTGCTCCCCTTTTTTAACTCACGATATAGACGCAACACTAAGAACCAAGAATTAGTTGAAGTACGCCTCGTCGAAGGACGGCACTCACTTCCCGGTCCCGAAGAACCCGACCTGGACGAAGAACAGGAAGAACAAAGCTATCCGAATGTCGTCGGGCTGGAATCGATACTGTTGGACACTCTTCGATTTCTTGATCCGCTCCAGGTCGCCCCGGAGGGACTTCTCGACCGCAATCCATGTCACCAGAGTGAGCGAATACGCCACGTAGAAGAGGCCCTCAACACTGATGGACAGAATCACGAAACAAGGACCGAATGCCAGAAAATACATCAGCAGTTTTGAGTTGGGGCTGTCATGTCGCACGCGGGATAGGAAGGGGAGTATTGAAGCAACGGCTGCAGGACGATCAGGATCGGGACGGAGCAAGCAAACGTCGCGTACTGAGCACAATCCACCCAGCGACCTGATTGAGGAGCGGTAGTCCCAATTTTGCTTGAAGATGATGAACGGAACTTGAGGATATCACCATCGCAAGAACGATAAGAATGCCCTGATAGAATTGGGCGGTCGGATCGAGGGATTGAAGAGAGACAATCACCTGTGCTACGAAAAGACGGACCAGGGACTTGCGCATAGTTACAAAGGTCGTCCGGAAAAATGCTAAACCCCCAGCAAGCATGCAGACCCCGCCGGCGAGACTGTGCAACAGTTAACGGCGTGTACGTGTTCCGCATGCACCGGGCACGTACATGGCGGGTACACTCTCCGTCTTGTCAACGGAAAGAAGAGGGAAAATGCTGGTTATCAAGCAGGATACAGTCCAGAGGTAAGGGTTGGACAATCTGCTACGGCTTTCCCTCGTCCAGGAGCTCAGCGGCCACACAGTTCCGATAACGAGGAACCCGACGCTCCAGACGGACCGATGGACGTAGGCAGCCTTGAATTTATCTGTCAGCGCCGGGAAATGGTTATAAAACTGGTGGCTTACGACCATGCTCTGGAGCATTAAGATGACCAGACCGCCATAGAGCGCCAGTCGGGTATAGCCAAGACGGCGCCTCTGTGAGGCAAACATCTGGAGCAGCGGCGGCATTTGGACCACGAATTGGTGCCAAAAGTAGCACGGGAACGCTATATAAAGGTAATACGTCCACGGGGACCTCTGAATTGCAAACAGAGCCCAAAACGTCGCGAGGATAGTTCCGGCGACGACGGTGACGCCTCGGCTGTTGGCTTTGACGCCGAGCATGTCCAGAGGGCGGAAGATGAATAGCAATGCGTATGCCGCCCAACCGGAATATGCCGCGGTGGCCATCGCCTTGATGAGCATACGCTCGTAGGTTTGCAGATATCGCAAGCCCTCCAGCCCGGTTTCAATAAGATCCGCGGACAGTTCACGCGCTAGGCGCCATTGCTCTTCAGATATTGCATTTTCGATCTTCTTTAACCTCGATAATCTGTTAGACGGGCCCAATTCCTCGAGATGGCCGAATGGTTTATATAGAACCGTGTGCGCCATCTTTAGTTCTGGTCGGGTATGATAAGAAAAGTAGCCACTGCGAGAGAACGTGGTGTGTACCGTGCTTAATTCTATAGTGTTCTATTATCATCTGCTGTGGGGATGAGCGACGTTTCCACGAAAGAAATAGAACCGGACCTTCGCATTTACTTGGGCAGCCTTTGCGAGCATTCTATCGCCTTGCTGAGGAAGCAGGTAGCCCGGCCTGGCTGGGTCGACGTCTGGGAGAACACCAACCGAATTTACAGGCCAATCAATGCCTACTAGAGCGGCCATGAGTGGCGCTATGTCCGCCTGTTTGACATCTCGACGCAGGAGGTGGTTAAGGTCCCATGGCTCTGAATACGCGTCGTGCGAAGACGGCGAAGAGTCAGGCACTGGACCGCGGATACCCCGCCCCCAAGCAACTAACGGTGTACGAGTATTATCGGGGTCTAGAGAGCGAGTCATTCTCAGAAATAAGGGGGAAAAGGTGCGCATTCACGCACGGCCGTCTCCGTGGTTTCCAATTATCGACATTCCGTGATCCGCAGTGAAGACATAGCTGGTATCTTCATCTTGGTAAAATGTTTGCATGAGGCTTTCAGTTTGACGAACGATGCTGTCCACAACTTGGATATTTTTCATGTATTCCTGGGGGGCGCATATTAACGACAAACGGGTGTTTGGGCAGATGGCGTACCTGAGAGAAAGGTCTGTATGAATGTCCCGTAGTGTCTAACCCCAGCAGATGTAGGAAAAACACGGTGCCAGGAGCACGCAGTTGCGAATTCAACGTGGAATTCGTAGTCGCATTGCGAAAAAGACTCTCGAGTTGATCAAAGGCCCATATGTCAAGAGCAGTTGCGTCTAGGAACAACATCTTGATACAACGAAACGGACCAGAATGAACATACCTTTCGTAAAGTCCTCCTGGTCCTCGTCGTAACACCAAGTCATGACTTTACCGGGGGTGGCGCCACGAGAGAACATTGGGAGGATGTCCGGTGATCCGAATGAGAATGTAGCCTGAGATTTATTGAACACCGAGTCGAAATCCACCTAAAAAAAAATGAGACACGGATTCCTGGTCAAACAGTATGCACCTACAGGATTCGTTTTCCAGCCCTCGGAGCTAATGTGAGACGAATAAGGGTTATCGTAGAAGCATCTTACCTTTGTAACAGCAGAAACATCTTCATACATTCCACCTAATAAACGGGTCGATTACAAGCACGGCGAGCAAGAGATCAATAACCGTACCGATAATCGCTACATGGCCAGGTCTGCTCTCGGTCGGCACTCCTGTATGAGATATCCCAAATGCGCCCCTGGCTTCGACAATCGACCTCAAATAAGGCGCCACAATTTCGGGGGCATCTGGAATGCCAGGTTCAAACCCGTTCTTTTGAAACAACAGGTCTGCACGAAGTCCATCACCTTTAAAATATGAGACGAGATCTTACGACAGCGGAACATATGCACATACCCACAATGAGGACAAGTCGCTTGGCTTCAGCTGAGCCGAGCCCATAGCTTTGCATTCCATGCACCACGGGACTGGTGAAATAACAATCGAATACTGTATGGCAATATTGGCGTTTGCAAACGTCCGAACAAATTTGAAACTAACCAGACCCAATGTAGACCAAGTGGAATATGAGCCCGATGAGGAGAAGCCTTCCTACGTGATAGTTGGACGACATGACGGTTCTTTAAGCCTCTGAAGTATGGTGTACACGGCTGTTCACCGAGAAAGTCTCGTAATCCTCGATCCGAAGTTGAAGGACTTCGGGAGGTCTGTCCGAGTCTAGTCCACGAGACCTCAGACAAAAATTCAAGTGTAAGAGAGTGCCAGTTCAACGACGCGTCCCATGCGCCAGCTAGTCAGTCTGGGGCGTGTCGAAGTACAAGTTGTCCATATCGAGTTTTGTGGTCCTGTTTGGCAACAACGTCGGCTTGCTTGCTCTGTTCCAACTCTCTGTCGGCCTATAAAATCCAACCCAATTCCTTCCAAATCGCTACGAAAGTTCGATGGCGAAGGGCAAGAATCTGAACCCAGCAGATGCGCATCGTGAGATCGCTCTTGCCAGTTCAACCGTTCTCTGTTTAACATTGCGCAGGAAAGGCTCTCCGTAAGAAAGAACTGAAGAAGGCGAGTAAACCGCCAGCCGATTGAAAAAAATCCTGATGTGGTGGCGTGCAGTAGAACAAGACAGAACGCTCTAAAGCACGCGACTTTGCTCTCGTCAAAAAGGACACGACTGGTGAGCTCGCTTGGTGCGTTCAGTGTCGATATTGTTTAACTTGAAGCAGATCTGGAGGAGGAGGTCGAGCGCCTTGAATTCGCGACCGAGGCCAAGGACAAGGCGCGGCTCGTGGAAGCCAAATCGGAACTGGAAAAGATATACCAGAAAAAGGAGGAATATCTGAAGGAACATCCGGAGCAGCGCAGACTCGTCTATCGAAAGAAAAATGACGCCAAAGCCACTGAAGAGCTCGTCTTGCCGAAACGAAACTTCTTCGACAAGAATGGGCTGCCGCGACATCCTGAACGAAGTATATATTACGACCCAGTCATGAATCCCTTTGGCGTCGCTCCCCCTGGGATGCCTTACCAGGAGCGAGGTATGCTGCGCATATCTTCGGTTGTCCTCGTCTGACTGTACATTAGCTCGTCTCCCAGGCGAGGTATACAGCGACGACTCTGACGATGATGGTACGTCTGCTGCCTCTATCTGTTCTCCATTTCCTTATCTCTCTCAAGACGACGATGTGGCCATGCCCGAGGGTCCTCCCCCGGACAGAGACGACGACGATGATAGCGATGATGACATTCCGATGCCTGAGGGACCTCCACCCAGTATGCGTGTTTCATTCGATCACGTCTGCATGCCTTAATTTTCCCCTCAGCGTCGACGTCCAGCCTACCCCCTCCTCCACCGTCTCTTCCTCCGCATCCTCCCCCTGGTGCTTCGTCTCTTCCTATGCCTCTCCCCGGCTCACTACCTCCTCGACCATCCAACAACCCGCTTCCACCCCCACCACCCGGGTTTCCTCCCAACAACCTCCCTCCCCGTCCACCTGGTTTCCCAGGAGCCAGCTTTCCTTCAGGATTTCCCTCAATCGGTGGAATCCCTCCGCCTCCTCCCAATTTACCGAATTTCCCTCCACAAGGGTTTCCCCCACCACCCCCCGGGTTCTATCCAGGCCCAGCTCGCAATCCGTCCTCGATGCAAGATCCTCTATCCCACATCCCGCATCAAACCTTCCAGGGGCACCGAGCCGCCGCACACGCTCCTCTCCCCGCCAAACCCACGTCGCTCCCGCCAAAGCCCGTCGCTGCCGCAAATCTGATGTCCGCGACTGTCTTTGCTGCGCCCGAGCTGCGCGACTTCAAGAAGGAGGCCACGGCGTTCGTGCCTTCGAACGTAAAACGCAAAAAGGCGACGGGTGCGCCCGGGTCCGCTGCGTCGCGGGTGAACGCTGCACCGTCGCTCAATACGCTGCCGAGCAAACCCGGGGGTGCAGCTCCTTCAGGAGAGGATTCGTTACCTGTGCGTCCCGATTTGTTAGGTTCCCTCAAGGGGAAATTCGGGCCCCCACCGACAGCTGCTACGGCTGCGACCGGGAAGGCGAAACCCAAAGAGCCGCAAGCCACGAGGGACGCAAAGGATGACTACGATAAGTTTGTAGAATCCATGTCGGATATTTTGGGGGTGCCACCCAAGTGAATCTGTACGAGTGGGAGGATTTTGGATGGAAGCATGTTGTATGTACATAGGAATAAATCTAATCGCGGGGGATCAAAACGGAACGATCTACTGCCACCTCCGGCACCAATAATACCATGCTACTTAAGCAGCATCACAGGTACGATGCACTTCCCCACACACGATGACCTCCACGATTCTCCTGCGCCCCCGCCCGTATGCGCAATACGCTGGGTCCTTCTTCTTGGTCGCGCTTTTGCCGCCTCAAAAACCGATACCGGCCCTGCCGTCGGAAATCTGGTCCGAAATATTTGAATTTGTGGCCACGATACAACAGCCATTATGGTCTGTGTTAACGGTGTGCAAGCTGTTCAAGGTTCGTGCTTAGCCGACAACTCTTGCCCGTACCAACGAGCCTCAGGAAATCGCGTTGCCCCTCGTGTATGCGCACGTCGCACTTACACGAATTAATGCCCTCGAGAACTTCGTAAACCGCCTCCATTTTGCGGACCAGCGGTGGGATTCCATTCGTCGAATCCCGTTCTCGACGCCAGGGAGATGGGTGCAAAAACTCGACCTCTCTCGCGTCGAATTCGCAGGCCAATCACAAGCGGTCCTCCTTGACTCGCTGCTGGTGAAATTATTCCCCTTGGTGCCTTTCCTCGCACGATTTTATATCAACCCTTCCTTCGTCCTCAGCCGGCGAGCGATGGAGGCCCTAGGAAATCGCCAAGGAGCCGTTAATATCCGTGCTCTCGAGGGCATCGTCTGCTCTCCACCCATGGAAGAATCACTTGTACAGCTGCTGCGATGCTGTCCAGGTCTCGAAGAACTGGAATTAATTGGTCGAGGGCTGGATCCTGCAGAACTCGATTTCTCGTCCCAAAACACAGAAATCTCCCTGCCAGAATCTTTTGTGCCTCTCAACCTCCCATGTCTCCGAACACTCACCATCCTCTCTGTCTACTCATCAGCACTGCTTCTCTCCCTGCTCCACTCTCCCCTTCCCTCGCTCCGAAAACTAACCATAACGCCTTACGATGACCTCCCCACTGCCATTTCTTCGCAATTTATCGCGACCCACGGCGCTTCCTTACGTTCTCTCCTCCTCTTTACTCCAAAATCGTGGCCAACAAGGCTCTATCCCTCCCCGCACACCCTGCTCTGCACTTCGCCGACCCTGCGGCACCTCTCACTCGAGCGGCCGCTCCCCTCCCACTTCACCCTCCCCGCTGAAAACACCCACCCTCTGGTGATCCTCTCCGTGCCGCGGCCGGACCCCGACTTCTGGTTTGTGCTTGAGCGGCTCCTGCCGCGCCTGCCTGCGCTGCGCGTGGTGCGGGCGAGGGATGTGAAGTGGCTGAGGAAAGGGATGGGCTTGAGCGCACAGGCGACGGGGGTGCAGGGCGAGCTAAGGGAGTGGAGGCGGCGGCTTTTGAGGAAGGGTGTTCGGGTTTTGGATGCAGAGTGGAATGAGTGCGAGTAAGTAGTTGAAAGAAATTGTATTCTTGTTGTGTATGTACTCTTTGTTTGTATAGTAGCGAATGTGAACACCCCCCTCTTGAGATACCCTCCATGTACATTGTACCAGGATTTTACAGGATCTAAACAAATATCTGCCCACTCGCCATGATAAAGGTTTGACCCTCTATCCGCATTATAGCGGTATCCTGATCCCAAAACAAATTCAAGTCCCCGCCCCGAGGGCTGACCTGTTTGGAGCTGAACGCCCGACCTGGTGCAAAGCCGTTCTTTTTGTACCAATATGGGCCAATCAAGCAATGGGCTGACCCACAGACCTGGTCTTCGGAGGATGGGGGCGGAAGCATCGCAGGCGCGAACATGCGCGAAACGAACAGCTCTTCCCCTTGCGACGAGGCCGTGGTGATCACATTCGTGCTGTATCCAGTATCCAACTGTATAGCGCATGCATGAGTTTTCCATTACTTCTGGACCTCGAAGCACTCACGAAGGCGGTAACATCGACCTCGCATTTTCCAAGGTTCTCCTGCTCGTCTAGCTCAACCACAAGGTAATTCTGAAATCCTTGCTCTCCCCCGCCCATATATTTGATGGCGACGTCCCGTCCAAATGCCTTGGTGAGTGCCGCTGTAATTTGTGGGGTCTTCTCGGCAGGAACCTCCTTCAGCGTCCCGGACGGAAGCCGGATTTCTATCCCTTCCTTCCCGACCTTGCGAGCCCGCATCACCCCCGCGGTGACGGTGTGGAACTCAATAACCTCGACCGAATCCGGGACGAGCCCTCTCTCAAAGACCGCCCGGGCCGCGGCCATAGTCCCATGGCCGCAGAGGGGTATCTCGCTCGCGTTCGCGGAGAACCAGCGGATGTTGAACGCGGCGACCGTTTCGTCACTGGAAGGCAGCTGCAGGCCAACGACCGACAATATGGGCTGCTTGAAATTGAGCGCTATCTTTTCAAGCGTGTCCGTCTCGAGTGTTTCTTCGACGAAGGCCACAGCGGCCGGATTCCCGTCGAACGGACCCTTTGCGAAGGCGGCGACGAGGTAGAATGGGAGGCTTGGCATTTTTGATGAGGATCCTATGACTCGGATGAGCTACTTATGCGATCTCTTTTTGCGGGTGAGTCAGCGGCGAGAATCCAGTGAAAGATTTGTAGACCGGCAGCAGCTTGTTCCTTGCAGTGACTCGATTTGCGATTTTTTGGGTGTCTTACAAAGCGATTCGATTTCGCCGTGACCTGCGTGGATCTTGAATCACCCAGTGCGTATCCACCGAGAGCGAGGCGAAGGAGCAGCGAGACAGCAGACGGGTTCCGACGAGACGCAAGTTGAAGCAAAGAGCAAAAGCAAAGAAAGGCTGCATCGGTGGTTGCCGAAAGATCACTAGCGACTAGGCCGAAATGCGCCGAAACTTGACTTGAAGTTGAACCACGTCCACCTATGCCTGAAACGCGCTCAGCGAAGACACCGAAGGCTTCTCCCATCGCAAAGAATGTCCCCGACGCGAAGAAAGATATTGTCATATCCATCAAGACGCCGCACATGAACAATATCGTTGCGCGCTTGAAAAACCACGAATTTCGCAAGTATCTCATATCGAGAACAGTCGAGCGGATGTGGTAGGCTAGAGTACCGACTGTTTCGTCGCATTTGTTGACCTAAATTTCAGGCTGTATGTATCCAGCCAAACGCTCCGGTATATCGCGATCATCAGGTAAGAAGTTGAACGCGCGGCGGTCTTGCACTTTGCTCATTGCTTGGGTTCGATAGTCAGGCAAAAGTTCCAGGCGAAATTGCCGACGACGTTCTTGAAGGAATCGGGAACGTCAACTTCAACGAGGGGCATAGGACGAGCCACGCATACGAAATCAAGCACTTGTATAAATTGCGCCTGCCTCTGCACATCACCGTTCTCGGTCAGCGGTACGGCATCTCCCCGCCCCAGAGATACGCGTACGCCCCGACGCAGCTGTTGGAAGATGTTAAACTTGAGGAGCAAGAAATGCTATTTTGACTGGACCTCGACGCGTTAGCGACTGGCTAGCAAGACCTGGACGAGCTTCACAGACAAGATTCACCGGGGCTGGTTTCCAGTGCCACCCTATGCAGAAGAGACAGTACTTTGATTGTCTCTGCTGTGCGGGGTGACACTGAAAAACAACCCATGTATGGGGGGGAATCACCCAGTCGAGCGCGGATTGGTACGGCTTTGGCGACCACAAAGGACCCTGATCAAAGCAGCCGGTCCATTGTGCAGCTCGAGGCCACCATCAAAGCCACAAAGGTTCCCGATTCAGGAAAATGAACCACCAAAGCGTGATGGCGAGGAAATAGTATATAAACAGAAACGAAAACCAGGAAGCGCAACACTCCATCCCCACCCTCTTCATAACATGTCGTCGCTCACTCTCCACTGGAACCACGGAACATACGTGTTTAAATCGCCCACTGGCGACTTCCAATACACTGCACGCCTCGAGAGAAAGTTGACCGCACACACTCACCTCGTCAATGCCGGGTACTCGGGCGGAGAGCTGGACAACACGGTCCTGCTGAAACTCGCCCGGGATCCGGAAGAGATAGCCGCGCTCGAGCAGGAAGCGTCAATATACCAGAACGAGCTCAAGAACCTGCAGGGACAGTATGTCCCGAATTTCTATGGCATCTACCATGGAGCTGTGGACAAGTGCCCGGTGGCATGCATCCTGATGGAGTACTGCACGCCGGGAAACATTACGATACCATACGACGAGATGAAGTGAGTGTCTCTTATTTCAGTCTTCCTCTGTTTACTGATGCCTTCACAGCCGCAGAGTTATGCTGGCTGCGTGCGCCATCCACAGCGGTAAGTCGACCTTCGGTTTGGTTACAGCGTTTATTGACCTACGTTTCTATAGCCCGCATCATGCACTGCGACCTGGTGGACGGAAAGCACATCGTTTTGTCCGGTACCAAAGTCATGGTCGTTGATTTCAGTCGCGCTGTCCCTCATCGGTGCTACGGTGCCACGCCGACGCTGCACCCCGGGATGGGGGGCCCGACGGGATCGCCGCACGACTGCCCAGAGCTTATGATGCTAGAAAAGAGCTACGGGATCTTCAGCGGCGGTAATATCCCCATCGCCAGACCGGTCGTCAATCCGCTGGCAAAGGGCAATTCGCTTTCGGTGCTGGCGCGGAGGGTTATGGGTGTGATGATGTAGAGTTGTGTGGATTGATAGTTATGGTTTATGATTTGGTTATTCCTGGTACCGTTTACGGAACCAGGTCTCAAAGTCGAGAAGCAAAATCGCCGATCATACAAATCAATCGCATAACAAACTAAAGTAATTAAATAAATAAAAGGGCAATCAATCCGTGTATGGAAATGCAGTGCACAAAATAAGGTTAAGCAAATAAAATCCCAACGAGAGAGTGCGCGCTCTGCGCGCACAAAGCACGCTCATTGGCGTGCAAATTAGGGAGCTGGTTGACCCAAAGTTCATGCATGTACAGTTATGGAGTGCGCAGTTTAGGCAACATGAACATCGATCAAACTGTTGAGGAGTTGTCTTTTAAGTCCGGCCGGCAGTATTCCGGGCTACGTACGTGGATGTGTCGACTCTCCATGAAGGTGAAAGAGAACTGTGGATAATGCTTTCAAACTGGCATTTATATAAGCCCAACAACATCAATGTTGAAGTAAGTAAATCCTGGCATCTCAAACTGTCTCTGGCACCCCTGGAATCAAGTTTACTAACCTATGAAAGTGCGGGAATTTGAACGAGACGTTCTCGCTGGGTGTCAGAGGCATGACAAGTACAAAGGTTTCCCCTCTGTAACAAGAACAGAGTCTTTATCAAGTCGTATAGCATCCGCCGGCTCAATGTGAGCTGGTCGACGCTTGCGCGCACGCGCAAGCGGCGACCGGGCAAATCGTTGAGCAGGTTCAAGTGCAAGAGAGATACCACGTGTAATTCTGAATGAACAGGCAGTGAACAGGAATCAAGCGCCCATGAGGACCAGGAAAATTGTTGAGAAGTGAAATGTTCTGTATGTTCCCCAATGTAATAGCAGTTGTCTGAGAAGAGGTACCAGGGGTGCCCGGAGGGCCTTAATACGCTGGCAAAGGGCAATTCGCTTTCGGTGCTGGCGCGGAGGGTTATGGGTGTGATGATGTAGAGTTGTGTGGATTGATAGTTATGGTTTATGATTTGGTTATGGTCATGGAATGATACTTGTCTAAAAGTTGACTGAAAGTCGTCATATTGAAGCACAGAGATCAGCTACATATGAGATGTATCTGTATCTGGGAGCTCCAAAACACACCCTCGGTCCTTGAGCCCCTGCTCCATCACAGCAAACCGCTCATCCTGCACGAACCGTTCTATCATCCCGAAAACCCGAAGCCGCCGCAGATTTGGGAACATTTCCCCTGCAAAGGCATCGATGTGTCTCCCGAGGTGCTCCCACTCATCGCGGATATCCTCAAGAAACGGGACCTCCGCCATGTGTATGCAGATGGATGTAACGGACGGGTAGACCGCCTCCGTGTCCACATCCGTATCCGGGGGCACAGTCGTGAAGACATAATAGTCTAGCTCGCGGAGGGACGGGCAGCCGCGGAGGCACGACGCGAGGCTCCGGTCCAGCAGAAAGCGGACGTGCTTGCCGAACTCGACGACTGCCAGCTGTGGGCCCAGTGTCTCCCACAGCATGTCCATACCTGCGGGCGGCATCATGGGCGTGTCCATGACCAGCCGGTCTAGCATGGGCATTGACCACCGGCACACGATGTGGCGCAGGAGGAGCGCACTGGCCATGCTCAGGCGCAGCGTGCGGAGGTACGGGAGGCAGATACGCTCGCCGCCGAGGCCGGGGAACGGCGTGAAGCTGGGGCGCAGGACGCCGATGAAGAGGTACTCGATATTCGGCGCCGCGGCCAAGACTCCTGTGAGCGAGTTGATTCCCCCCGAGCGCGCGGCCTCCGAGTAGTTCCACCAATCGAGCCGCTTCAGCGAATGAAGCGGCGGACATGTGGCTTCGAAGTCAAACCGCAGACTGCGAAGCGGCAAAGACGGCCGTAGCGGTGGTCGGACGAGCACCGAGAGATTAGGATACAGACTCAGAATTTCCGTCGAGGGCATGGGCTGCTTGGGGCTTTCTGTGACCGTCGCGGAGTAGGGCAAGATTGCCCTCTGCACCTGTCCGGTAGGTGTCAGAACACATTGCAGCCTCATCGTTACCCTGACAGACGGACCCATTGTCCATATCCGCGATGGACATCCATGTTAGGTGCCCGGACGTTGTCGCAGAGCTTTATGTTCCGATACAGGAGCGCAATGGCCCACGCTCGCCAATTGCGGCAGACCAGGACTATCGTGGTGTACGCGCTGCTCACGTCCCCCTCCGACGCGACTCCGGGAATGGGCTGGAACGGCGCGTGGGAGACGGTGTACGAGCGGACCTCTAGATGAGTGAATATCTCGAGCCATAGTTCGGTAGGAAGAGTCTCATGATTGAGCAAGGACATGGAGGTTCTGAACAAATCTCGGATAATAGTGTATCCGCTCGTGAGCGCGACTTCAAAATTGCAAGGAGATAATTTATAGTACATTCTGATAGATACAGCGCGGTATAATCACGGTACATACTTCCAGAAATCCTTGTAGGTCCGTATCCTGTACAACATCTGTTTCTCAACACCAGTCGGGATGGAGTGATATCCAAGCAGACGCTTGAGCACCACCCAGTGTAATAATCTTAGCCTGCTCTGCCAATGCTGAATATTGTGCAAATCTTCCGACTCCCGCCCGCTCGTACAACTTCCTGTCGTTCTGAATAATGTCGAGTGCAATAACTGACCGGAGAGGACGCGGGATCCCTTTCGCCCTGTACTTGTTGAGACTTTCGATCAGGGTTTTGAACAGTGGAGGGAAAGTTCTCGGCGCTGGGTGACCTTGGGATTCTCGTTCGACCGCAGTTGGAATGTTTTGCGCTCTCGGCGTCGACATCGAAGGCGGCAGGTCGATATGTGTGGAGGTACCAGCCTCTGGAATGGGTGAGGCCGACGGCTGAACTTGCCCCATCTCCATGCATCGCTGGATATGGGCCGCTACGTGGTCCGCGGAGAATAGCGCAGGGGAGGCCGGAGTAGGGATTTGGATTGTGGGGTTCTGAACTTGCACCGGCGTCGAGCAGGTCGAAGGACCAACATAATTATAAGAGGCGGGCACAAAGCTGGAAAGCGATGGCACTGGGGCGGATTCCGGTCGGGAGTATGCGGGCGCGGGGTTACGTATTGCTTCGTCTTGCACCTGAGGAGCAGGCTCGGGAACGGTACGCGCGACGGAGGGTTCATTCGTGAGCAATGCGGTCCTCGCTGAAGCAGGAGGCGAGGGCGACGCTGCCGTGGCCGACGAGCCTTGTTTCGACGTCGATGGCGCTCTAGAGAATGTCGCCTCCGGAGTTGGTAGATAATTCGATCTGCGAATGCTCGGAGACTGAAAGGTCGATCGGACGGCGGTCGGGGAATTCAGTCTGCCGTCGAAAGAGCTAGAACCGCCCATGACATCTATATTCCAATCCAGACACGCGGAAGCCTGGCTTTTCAGGCTGACGTGCCCCATGAGGGAAATGACCACAACCTCGTATCGTCGCAGTCGCAAAATGGATACCGCATAGGCAAAGTCGCGGTCGCCAGATATTAAAATTAATGTGGCAGGCGCAGGGTGGTCCATGGCGTATGCCAGCATGTCGACTACGTTCGGCGTTAAAGCTGCAGTTAAAATTAAACCACGGTCGCACACACCCATGATCATTTGATCGGCCACGTTCTTCCGTCCGTTATGAGGGCAGTCGGTCAACGACACGCCGGAAGACTGCAGTTCAGAGCGAAGAGTGAAAGATCTCAGGAAAGTATCCGAGTCAGCGACCTCCATATATGCCTTGAAGTGCTTGACAGGCCCAAACCGGTGGGCCACGTTCCGAATTCCGCTGACGACTTCATAACCTAACCCAGAAGCTATAAATGAGACTCCCGTGAGGAGCACCAATGAACTAACCCGATATTTGTGAAGAAGCATGGCAGTTTTCTGGAGACGAGTCAGCCCGGAACCGGTGCGTGTTGGGATATACCATAGTCCCAGAATATAGCAACGTCGGAGGACTCGAGCTTGTGCGACGCCATCGCAAGATGGTGGAGGTAGAAAGGAAAGGAAAGACCGCAGAAGTTTGATGGCAACCTTAAAAGGGAACTAGGGTGCATGCATATGCCGCGTTGCTACTGGGGAACGTGTGGACTATGCAGGAATGGTCCAAGTCGAATCAGGAATGAAGACCAAACGGTGTTACTGAAGCCCAACGGTTTGCGCAGCTTTCCATTGATGGTAGTCAAATTTCAGGCTCAGTCGTGCAAGGAATTATCTCTTTTGGACACTGATTACGAATTGGATCAAGTGGGAGGAGGCGAACAAGAAGATCGGAATGTGTGAAACAGCCTGCCAGAGCCGGGAATGGCAGTAGTATTTTGGCAGGAAGTTTGGGCGGCGGTTCCCGGAACAGAACATCGGCACACCTATAGAAGATTGGCAGAATCCGGTCGCAGCAGAAGGCCCCAAGAATGGGTACCACGTCGATTCCAATAGCTCAGTTCGAGGACGAAGGACAAAACGAAGGATGGGGTCCTTGTGGGGACTGGCAACCGGCCTGATCAAATGTCCCTTTGTATTTATTTGGTCCGCCTGCCAACCGCCCGATTTGGATGGCAAATCGATTTTCTCCGTATAACACTCATGCTCCGTTGTTCTTGCACGGAATAATAACTGGGGTGGTCGCATATGTGTATAGTGGGTACTTCCCGCAATTACCGTCTCTGAAATCTCAAAAGCAGCTGCAAAACACGGATAATTCTATTGAGAAACCCGGTTGCAGGCGGAAACCCTTCCATATAAGGAAAATTCTCGGAAACCCCAAGCAAAAGTTATCCAGAAACCCAGTTACGGCAAAATTGGCCGGTGGCGGCGTAATCGACACCGGCGTGCATGCCGGGGGAGCTCAACTCGTTTATTCATCCATTGAAAAGCTTTCAATACCCATACTGAGCCTCTATTGATTCATGAGTACCGTTTGGCCTCACTTCTGATGCCTTTCCGATGCCATACGCTCCAAGCCGACCTGCCGAGTGGTGCCGAAGTTTGAACATTTGTGATGACCATGTTGAACTGTCATTGGGGTAGGTATGGGATTCTTAAGGGTGACCTAAGGGTCAAACACAGTGCCAGGAGCACCACCTACATGGTATATGCATGGGCCATCGTGAAACAAACTGATATGCCAGACTGTTTGTGGAAGTGATTGCAGCCGGTGGAAATGTGTGGCTGCTGCGCCCACAAGAGAGATAGAAGGCTGTTGGGTTTGTGTGTATGCCATCTGGGTCCATCGTCTATGGATTCTGAGCACTTGAGCATGTACATCGTACAGAATAACATTGTGCCGCGGATGCCGATGGATCGGCAGTTTCGGCAGCGTTGACGGCATCGGGAGGGTTCCTCGCTGCAACCCGGTTTCCAAATAAAGGTTGCGAAAACCCGGGTTTCTGAATAGAATTATCCGCAAAACACCTTGCATCATCTAATTTCCTCATTCTGCTCACCCATATCATCGGCCGTAAGTTCAGAGCTCAGGAGTTGCTCTCTGCCTGTAAAGTAAATTTGAGGCCCTTCTGATGCTAAGCCCGCCGGGAATGTCCCGGCCACAATTCCCGTTTGCTCTCCCAAAGACAATCTATAAATTCGCTGGTTCCGGGGGTCAAATTTGGGATCACCAACTAGGACGACAACAAAAATTCCGGCCGGGACATTCCGGGGAGAAAAGGATTCCAAACACTTTTCTCATACAAAGTGTGTCGATAGAGCCAGCGGATAACCCTGTACTTACGGCCGATGGAATTTGCTACTTTTCAGGTGATGGGAAGCATTACATAAGCGCCGCCCAAATCCGGACCATTGCCAGTCCCCAGGGACTCCTTGGCTAGAAAGTGCCAGCCGCTGATTGCCGACTCCGTCGAGACCAAACAACCGCCCAAACCTAGTAATTTTCGAAAATTTGCAATTCCCTCGGCTTTTCCTCCGCCCACTGTCGTGTTTTCCTCTACATCGAGACCAAACGAATTCAAGATTCTCAGTGGACGGTCACATCGGATCAAAATTGAAAACTGCAGAATCCCTAACCAAGCATGATAGTAGGCGCTCGAGTCCGACACTAAGCATGAACACCATATCTGAGATCTTTTGATACACGAATTTTAAGCCACAAATTGTGCGTTCCCCGGAATGGATTACTCGCTACAGCCATTGCTTGTTTCCAAAATGTGAAACAAACGCTCCAGTCTCTTCAACAGTCCATCTAGTCAAAACCTCCAGCTGCACCTTGACCGATTCCTGAGGCGAATGGGACCCTTGAAGTCCGGGGCGTACTTGCTAATCAACTGGACCAACATCTTAGAATCTTCGCTGTCCGGATCTAAAATGGTTCAGAAACGCCACTGGCATCGAATAAACTTGAACATGATTAAATAGCTGACCGGGAAGCAACGAAGTCTTAACCAGGCCCGGGCTAACCGCAAGGAACACGAAGCCGTGGGCCTTGTACTGGGCTGCGTACTTGGCCACAACCATATTCATCGCGGCCTTGGACATCGAATATGCTGGTTGGCCTGCGACTTCCCCTGAGAGCGTTAAATCGAGATCACCGAGCGCGGAGCTCAGACAAAGCACTTTCTTGGCACTACCCTTTTTCAAAAGAGGGAGGAATGCATTGGTAGTGTGCACTACACCGATGGTGTTGGTTTTGAACTAGATGGGAAATTAGGATCTGACGTCTCTTCCAGGATGGTTAGGGCAAACGTTATCAAGCAAGTCGTGTTCGAGAGCCTCTGGACTCGGACTGTAGCAAGAATGGACTCTGTATAAAATCGTTTCGCTGCCAGAAAAAACTCACAATTGGTCGAGCGTAAGCCCTGAATGGCTAGTACTACCAGCGTTGTTGATCAGATAATCCAATTTGCCGCCCGTGACTTTCGAGACCTCGGTCGCCGCAAGCTGAACAAAAATGAGGTCACACTCTTTCGAAGCGCAAATTTCAACTCACACTGAGAGCCTTCGGATCAGTGATGTCTGCCTGAAGGATTTTGACGTTCGCTCTCGCCAAAGCTATGAGCAGTAGTTTTGTTTCGAACCATGGCAAAGACGGCGTTGTTGCTGTCGGCACTAAGCTGCTTGACGAATTCAAACTACACGACGGTCGGGAAAATAATGTGAAAATGAACGGAACCACAAACCCCGATTCCCTTGGCAGCGCCAGTGATAACGTAGGAGGACATGCTGGGTTTCTCGACTTGTGGGGACGGTAAGGTGTGGTTCGATGACTGAGCCTTGCCGTCTTTATACTTGTACAATATGATCCCGGCCGTCCCCAAACAAAATCTGTTGCTTGGGGATGACTGGGGCGTTTGTAATCCAACCCCAAGAAAGATAGCCTCTGGTCAATTGCTAGAATGTCTGGGGCGATACCGTAAACTCAGAACTTGAAAAAGACAACCTGATGAATGACGAGCTTGTCGGGAATGGTTGAAAACCCAGATCGGATCAAATCAAAGCTTGAAAGATTGGAAGAAAACGCCATTTGCACTCTATACCCGCGAAGGCTGGCCACGGAGATAATTGCGCTAGCTGGCAATTATTCGGGGTCACTTGGATGGCAATCGACCGAGAATGCAGAAAACACAACCTTGGTTGCAATCTCAATTGAATGTTCTTTCTCGTTCGTGAAATGTTCAAATATTCAGGGATCGCACTACAACCACTGTTTCGTACCATAATGCGAGACAAAAGCACCTGTCTGCTCGATAGTCCACCTGTTGAGAACCTCCAGCTGCATCTTGACAGATTCCTCGGGTGAAATTGGTCCCTTGAAGTCCGGTGCAATCTTCCCGATCGACTTTGCCAACATCTTGGACTCTTCATCCTCTGAGCCTACAAGGATTTTGAGAAAACAACATCGGGTAAAATGACAGGAACACCGACCTGGAGCCATTCCGGTGGCCACAAGCCCCGGGCTGATCGCGAGGAAGGTGAAGCCCTCGGCTTTATACTGGGCAGCAAACTTCGCCACGACCATGTTGGTCGCGGCCTTGGAGATGGAGTAGCCTGGCTCTGAAGTGGCCTCCGCTAAGAGCGTGAAATCGAGATCCCCGAGGCCGGTGCTCAGGGTGAGGACCTTCTTAGCCGAGCCGTTCCGAAGTAAAGGGAGGAACGCGTTGATGCTGTGAATGACACCGATGGTGTTGACCTTGAACTGGACAGGACGCATGCAAAATGAGACCAAGCAGAAGGCTTGGGGCCGCCGAAGTACTTACATTGTCGAGCAAGTCGTCCTCCACGGCCTCTGGGGTCGGGCTGAAGCGCTGTTACTTTAACTGGGCTCTTCATCGGTAGATAGACCTACAACTTGTCGAGCGTGAAGCCCGGGTGGTTGCTCTTGCCAGCGTTGTTGATCAAATAATCAAGTTTGCCTCCAGTGATCTTTGAGATCTCCGTCGCCGCAAGCTGAACATATGATAGATCAGCGTACACCCTTTAATGGACCAAAAGACATACCTTAAGGGCCTTGGCATCAGTAACATCGGCCTCAAGAATTGTGATGTTCTTTCTCGACAAAGCGGTGAATTGAGTTGCGGTGGCTTTGTTGCGAACGATGGCGAAGACTGTGTTCCCGGTTTCAGCACTGAGCTGGGTGACGGATTCAGCCTAAGACAAGGCTAGTTTAGCTTATGATGAACATAGAGCATGAATGAGTATCAAACCCCGATTCCTCTCGCGGCGCCGGTAACTGCGTAAGAGGGCATGGCAGTCGATTTAGAGTTGTTGAGGTAGAAAGCTGAGTTTATCAGCTTGTGCTTCGACGCGCAGTACTTATACTGTCGTCGTTGGCTTCGTCAGCGTCATAAAGTAAATCGATAGCAAAGCTTGGCTTAGAGATACCCCTGGGTAATGCTAAGTTACGCGGAAGCACGACCGCCGACTGAAGAAATTCTATTTTTGGTGTTTCTTCAATGCGATCCCGACGGTCACCGCCGAGGTTGCCCGATCCACGTATCGGCCAAAGTGCTAGTCACCGCCGTAGAACTCTTCAGCGCTCGAAGTTGTAATTTCTGTCCATCGTGACCCCAAGTATCGACGCTTTGGGATTTGTCTTTCGCTCCCGAGTGCCGATTCGCCGAATGCATGTATTCGAGTGCTAGCGACAATCATATAGAGTTTTTCCGAATACAGTGCTCCATCCTGTTAGCGCTCGAGCCGCTCCACGTACCACGCCGAGGAGGCTACCCCCCTGCGAGTGGATGGGCGAGCACCGTGCGCGTGCATGGGGTACGAGCGAAAGTCAAGCGAAAGCTGAAAACAAGTTGTGCGCTTATTGTGGTCTATTTGAGAACCTAGTTTCGGAGAATCGGATCGGAATCGGAGCTGGCTCCAAAAGGTAACAATTTTGCCAAATGCGGTTGTGTATCCGCTGGCAAGTACCGACCTTTTCATCTCCGGCATCTCACTCCCTAGTATTATTGAACCATTGCCACATCAACCATTGAGTGTCCGTGCCTAAAATAAGCGCGTCCTTAGCACTCTCACTCTCACTGAACGCTCCCAAATCCCTGGATACAATTCTGCTTCGCGACCGCCGCTGACCCGCTCCGGATATAGCAAATCTTCGCCGTGGCACAGTCGCCCGTGCACGCAGGCGAGAGCACGGAACTCTTGCCCTGTAGCGTGTTGAACGTCGTGACGAGCGACGAGTTGGCTTCCATGGCTGTGGCGAGAGAGAAATGAGCATCAAAGGTGAAGTGATTAACCGGCGAGGAGGAGGAGAAACGCACCCTCCGTAACCCGATGCCAAAACGTCGCATTGAGCGGGTCGCTCGCACCCCAGCCAGCAACGCTGGGCCCGTACGTGTCCCGTGTACTGTACTCGAGCGCATACGTCGGCCCCAACTCCAGTTGTGCGTCCAGAGACTTAAATGTGTTCACGTCGCTGCGCCATCTGCAGAAAAACGGGTAAGATTCGTTGAAGCTATGTACTTGAAAGGGCAGCATACGTGTAGGCATCCAGAATCTCGAAAGTCTGCACATATTTTTAGAAACTCAGACGTAGCGGCAGAGGGAGACTGACCGACGAATCAACTTCGTACATCCTGAAGCCCGAGTTCAAGTTCGTCAATGGTGTGATAGAGGGGCCCATCCAGGCTGAGGTCACCGCGCTCGCAGCGCTGATATTCGTCGCGTTGTTCGCGTAGAAAATAGACATCTGGTCTTCGTGCGTGTGCCCGAAGAAGATGTCTGTCGTTATAGTGAGCGACAGCCATGAAGAGAGGGCGCAACATACTGGCGATGACGTGCGGGGAGAACCGGTCGACGCTGGGTGCAGACGCTAGTCAGTTTGGAGTGTGGCAAATAGAGTGAGATGTACATCTGGTAGAACAAGTCCGTCGGGTTCACCAGCGCTTCATTTGTCTTTCAATCAATAAATAACTCAGAACAGACGGAGGCGGCGTACGATTCGAACCATCCCAGCCAGACAGGACGTGACCGATGATCCAAACTAAGTGCGCGGTCGGGTAAGTATTATATTACAGAACGAAACAAGAGACGTACCCCGATCGCCCGCATCCTCTGCCTCCTGCAGCTCATCCGTCAAAAACCGCAGCATCCCCGAGTTGTCCGGCGTGTCCAGATTGATGTAGTTGAAGTAGTTTGCCTTGTACCCTAGAGATAAAAAAGAGGTATTACAATGGGCACTTCGAACTGAAAAGGGAGAGCCGCACACATATCCGTATTCAACGAGATGATGCGTAGACCGTCCTGTCGCTTGACCATGTACGCGCTGTAATGCGCGCGCGCGAGCTCGACCGCGCTCTCGGGGAGCCAGGCCTCATGCGCCCACAGCGCCGCGAGGTGGTCGTAGTTCCTAAGCTGCGTCAACGCCATCGATACCGGATGCTGAGAGGACTCACCAGCTGAACTGGCTGGCAAGGGCCCCACCAAGGGAGTGCGGCGCGTCCTGCGCCTGGTTGTACGAGTCGTGGTTGCCGAGGACGGCGTACACGGGCCCAGACCCGAGCGTCCGGCGGAAGAGGTCATACAGCAGCGTCTCGGTGTACTCGATGTACGATCTGTACGAGAATCATTAATCTGCTAGCAGGCGTAAGACGGATACACGCCTTGAGAGCTGGTTATCGGGATCGTGCGACACCAAGTCGCCCGTGTAGACACTGAAGTCGAACCCGGTGCCCTGCGTGCCGGTAAGCGGCGGGATCGCCTGCACCGCCGCCATCGCGAGCGCCATCGGAGTATCGCAGGAGTACGCGCCGAACCGCGGCGCGGGGAAGAGCGTCGCATTGGGGCTCGCGCTGTTGAAGCCGTTGTGTCGACAGCACAGACCCGTAGTGCAATTCGCCTCGGCGCCAGTCGCATAGCGCGGGTCGAGGTGGAAGTCGGAGAGGTGCAGCACCTTGAGGCGCTTCCCGCTCGGCTTCTTCGCCGCGGGCGGCGGGCTCGGCTTCGGCTTGCTGAACCACGAGGTGAGGTTGAGGGGCGAGGCGGGCGGGAGCGGGCAAAGGTTGAGGAAGTTTTGGCAGAGCAACTGCGTGCAATCGATAAATAAAATCAATGAGAAAGAAGAAGGGGGAAGGCACGCACCTGCCCGTCGTACCCTCCAACATTCGCGTTCGCGATGACCTGCGTGATAACAGAGCCGAGCGCGAGGCGGCTGTACGTCGTGCCGCACGTGGAAGAGAACTTGAAGTGGAAGCAGAGTTGCACCGCCAGTTCAGGCCCCTGCTCCGGCGCCGCGAGGGCAAGGAACTTTGCAACCTCCAAGCCGGCCTGGCAGCGCGCGCAAGTGTTGGTACCGAACATGGGGTTGGTTGATATCGCGACGATTTGCGCAATGGCCTGTTCGAGCAGCCGCGCGGAGGACGCGACCGGGGGCAGCGGGTGCGGATCGGTGGTATCATTCGTCGGGATGGTGTCCGGACTGCATTCAACCGTTTCACCATCGTCTGGAATAGACTCGGTATCCTTTACTCACTTGGTCAAGGACAATTTGTACGTTAAACCCTGACAGATTTTTTGTTGTTGAGCGAGGTGCAATAGCCATACGCAATGCATCTGTAGCGCACCGTTTCAACCGGGTCCTTGATTATTGGCTGAACTTGCGACGCAGTTTGCTTCGGGTTGTTGTAGTAATTGGTGAACATGGACGTCGGGAATGCGCCAGGAGCTGTGAAGGCCGACGGGGCACCTGAAGCCGCAAGAACGACCGGGAGATACGCGCATAGAGAGAGCCCTGCGACGGTGGACCACATTTTGGGGCCTTTTGCGGGATGAACGCTTGCAATGGGCGTTGGGCGACATTATATAGAACGCCTGAGTTGAGTTCGGAACAGCCGAACAGGTGAGCGACGAACGTTGGCCGTCCGTTGCCGACGCACGTTGCCGTAACGGGCGAGTCCTTCTCAAACGTCTGCCATCCAAATCTGACTGTGGTCTGTAAGAGAGCTTTCTTTGAATTTTGAGTGCAAGTTGAGCAGAGGTGGAGAATGAACGCGCACAAGTACGTTCATTCTTCGACTCTGCTCAAGTCGTACCCAAAATTTAAACAAAGCCTGGACCGTGATGAACAATTCATGGCGCGTCGCAGCACGACAGCCTGCGAACGAACGCCACAAGTGCGGGGATTGTTCCTTGTTGGAGAAAAGGCAAAGAAAGGGGCTAAGACTGATTGGAGCAAAAAGGTGAAGGCCGGGAAGTGAAGACGGAGGGGAATTTCCAATGGGCTTGCGTTGTTCCTCTCGCAGGTCGAATGTGTCCCCCTTGGATCTCGAATCGACCAGGGATTCGATCGCGCTTGCTAGTGGATCGGCGCGCACGGCGGGAATCTTCGAGTTCCTCTTCCTCAGCGCGGTTTTGGCCCGTCAATATCCTGGTTGCACTATACACGCGTGAAAGGAGGATGCTTGTGCTGGTTCAAAAAGAAGAGCTGGGACAAAATTGTTGACGGCTGTTGACGTTTTGACTGAATCACGTGCCGGTCAAAGCGATATATCGCGATCCTCTGGATTCAGCCTGCGCGTCCACAAGCGACGGAGTGCTGATACATGTAGCTCTCGAGTTGAGTAATGCCGACCTGACTCGGACGGAGGACGAATGCCATGAGGTTTTCTGGAGCTCTCTCCGCAATCCCCGATTCACATAATGAATCGCATTGACAGAAGCCCGGATAACAGAGCGAGATATAGTTGTGAGTTCCCAAGGATCATGATAATTATATCAGCCGCAGCAAGGCTTGAAGGCGCGCAAAAAATCAACAGTGGTTGTATTCCCCCGAATCAGGAACTTGACGTCCCCTCGGCAACCTTCCTGCGCGCTCAATAGTGCTCAGAAAATTACGCGACCTTGAGGTGCGTAATTTGGGTGTGTTGGATATGCTGCCTGCAAAAAACCGAACCCCATAACATGCATAGTGAGGTCTAGTCTCGTTCCCAGACGATATAGGGCAGCCCGCTCGCTACGCTCGCGGGACAGAAATCCAAGCGCCCAAACGGGGATGTCCAGATGTTGACTTGGCAGATTTTGATGCGAAATCAGAGTGGGGTTGCTGCCCTATAACGTCTGGTGTACTTTGGTACTGAGGGATGCGATCGCGTCACGCTACGACAAAATGAATTCTCTTCTCTTCCACAACCCTTCGAATCATTCTGGAACTTGACCACTGCACTCCTTGTAGCTCCCCGACCTTCGTCGCGGCCTCAAAAATATTTTCCCGGCCTTCATTTGCCCGCAAGTGATGGAGCAGTTCCAGCCCGAATTATTGCATTTCAACCGAATCCCGAGCATAAAAAATTGAATGAGTGTGGTCAGCCTGCTCTCTGGACATCTACAACAGCTTGCCTAATTTCTTCGTTCTTTAGAAACATCCGTTGGCCGAAGTAAACTGGGAGACGAGGTGTGACGGGTGTTACGAATGTCACCGATCGCATCCTTCAGTACCAAAGTGCACCAGATGTTATGGCGGTGATCTCCCGTACGTTTTCTCATCAAATTCTGCCAAGTCACCATCTCGACATCCCCGGTTGGGATTTCGCCCGGCGAGCGCAGCGAGCCCACCGCCATAACATCTGGGGACGAGATTAAGTGAGGTCAAGTCAAAGGGATCTTGAAGCGGGGGTCCACAGCAAATTCACGTGCTCTCTCCATTGATTTTGCCGAGGTTTTTGGTGTTGGTGCCTGCACTCTCGCAGCGCTCGTGTCCTGGGAAAGCATCGCCTTTTGCTTGACGCATCTCACAATGGCCCGATGGTCTACCATGTGCAACCTCGCGGACGTTATCTGTTTGATTGCGGGGTTGCTCGTGAGGTTGCAGACTCGAAGCCTCGAAGGTGTGTTAGACAGGATAACGGAGCCCGAGCCATGCCTGCGACCAAGCTCCGGGCGCCAGGAAAAAGAGCCTCCGGGGTCAAAGTCACGACGCCATACTTACAACCACCGCAGCACTTCACCAGACCGACCCTGAGTCGCACCCACTCGGACCCATCTCATGACCGACTGCAGACACGTATGTATCTATACCCGGTCTCCGAGTCGCCTACGTATAATCAAGTGCAATTGCGCGTCAGGAAAAACGAGGTGATCCATTTCGCGAGCTGCACAAGTCCGAGGGGAGGACGAGCGCAATTGAACGACCTTCACAGGTAGATTTGGCTTGGAGTAGTGGGAAGTCCGAAGGGCGGGGGAAGGGAGCCTGGTGAGAGCGTCCGGGGGGGATAATTCTATTTGGCACCCCCAGGTGCCGTAACCACCCGGGTGCCATAGAACATTTTTCTATTTGGCACCACGGCAAGCCCGGCAAACTTGATCAAATCTGATGGGATAACCGTTGCCGAAGGCGCGCCGAGCGGTTGAAAAACCTTCCCCGCAACATCCTTGGAGGTAAATGGGGCGGCGGGAGCCGTTGAATGCACCTGCAGTGCATGGATACTGTATTCTGTCAAAATTTGGTCATCTAGGCTGGGTCTATCCCCGTTTTCGAGCGAAACATGGCCGAAACTGCTGTCTTTGTCGCATTCTAGCCACAAAGTGTGAATTTTGGCCCCAAGTTGAGGCACATACCTCAGGAGTACATGCGTGTAAGATAGCACACTAATCAGAGGTGGAGGTACGTTCAGAATGGTGAAGTGCGGGCTATACCGCCCCATCCCGCCGCACGCGCCATCAGCCGGTGGTACCAAAGATGAGATTACAAATCACGGGTGCCATATAGCACCACCCGGGTGCCAACGGACCTCGGGGGTGCCAAATAGAATTATCCGTCCGGGGGACCAGGAACAATTCAATTGCGCCAGGGGGAAATCCTCCGTGTCCTGGGAGAGATCACTCTCAAGAGCCGACACACGCGACAGGGCCACGGTTGGTCTGTGCGATTGACCCCGCGGTGTCATGCTGTTCAACGTTTAACCCTGGCACAGTTGCGCCATTCGCGAATGGAGTGTCACAGTCCAGAATCGAGTACCGGTCATGGCCTCCCCGGCTTTCAAAAGAAAGCAAGCAAGCTCCAGCGCATACTTTAGGGTACAGGAAGCCGGCTCAGATTTATCCTTTTTCGCCGCGTCTGGGCAATTAGCCTCAGCCTGAGAAAGTGCGGCGCGAGAGCGCAAATCTCGGAAAGGGCGAATCGTGATGGTGACGTTGGTCGCAGAGATCCAGAAGCCTGCCAATATTGGCGAGAAGCCTGGTGCGGCGGTGAAAGTACCCAGCGATGTCATTGGCTCGGTTATGACAGCATTTTTTTTTTTACAAAGCTGAGTACACTGTTGCGTCGGTGAGCGAAGGTTCGCTTTCGGATGGCTGGACGCCAAGACCACAATAATTGACCATTAAACTTCATTTACATTGCCGGACGGATGATTGATCGACACGGGGCTGCGTCATCACGGAACCAAATTACTTAGAAGCGCGACGCTAGTATAAGTTATGATACAGCAGGATTGTACATAGCATTCTGGAAAGCAAAGCGGCGGAGATAATACAGGTAGTAGAGCGTGGTGTGGTGGTGGTGGAGCAGATACAAGCGAGTCGGGCCGATATCAATCGTGAGGCGGCCGGTATCCACGGTGGACGACGGCGACGGCGAATAAATGTGGCGCCGGCAGTGAGCGCTCTATAGGTGTTGGTCCTGCGATTACGACGAGAGGAATAAACGGGACGTGCAGCAGCGTAGAGCAGCACACGCACCTCGACTCACGGCGATCACGACGTTGTCGCCGGATTCCGTTTCTTCACCGGACGGGCACCCGCGCCCGCACTCTGCTTGAGCTCCGACTTTGGCTTCTGCTTATGTGCCAGCCGTGCCCGGCGCTCCTCCACCGCCTTCAACGACTCGGTCCACAGCCGCAGGGTATACTCTTGCAGTGCGCGTGCGTAAAGAGCGAGAGCGCTGTCGTCTTCGTCTGGGGGTTGCGGATGTGGCCTGCCAGCGGGAGAAGCGGCCGGGCTAGGCACCATGCTGCACAAGCAACAAGCAAGAATTCGAAAGGATTGTGGTGAAGGGAAAGAAAGGGCAGGCTTATAGCTGGGGAGAAAATAGGATTACATACAGAGGGTAAACCGTGTGGCCCGGAATCGGATGGCTGTATTATGGTGTAAAAGATGCTCCACATCTGTTTGTTGCGAGTCCCTGCAAGTCGCGTCAACTCACAGCAACCCATTCTGCTGGGTCTATGCAAGCGTTTATTAACGGGTGCTCGGCAACACCGCTCTGGTGGGCACAACATCCCTGCCTCGGGCTGTAGACACCAAACGGTGCATGGAGCAACTGCCCAAACCGTGGAGCGGACGGAGAACATAAGCGGCGATGGATGGATATCTCCTTCTATTTTAGAGTCAATCGCCACCGGACCGGATGAGCCAAGCTGATAAGGCTTGTTTCAGTCTCTGCCCTTGTGTGAAAAGACCTGGGCCGAGGCGAGTGCTAGGCTCCACCTCTACGCAACAACCACTGCCAGTCGTTTGCGTACTGTTCGCCGTCCTCGTCTATCAGGATTCAGTGTGCCGAGATTTCACCAGGGTCCTGGCAAGCAGGGTCACAATGTTCGGATGAGTCGCGAGGCAGAGGAGCAGTTGTAGTTCCGTAACGTGGTGCGAACGGCACCTCCCCGTCGATTCCGCGTCGAATTCCTCGATTCACTAGGATTCATTCCTGTTGGAACCACTAGTAATTGTTCATTTTCACTGACTTCAACCGGATTTCCAGAATCTCGTCCCACTCCACCCGTGTCTTGTCTATCAGACTGGTCGCGGCGCCGTTCCACCCGCCCATCTCGCTCAATTATGCGTGCGCCCATTGATCATACTCTGCCTTTTCTCATCTATGACGTCGACCCGCGCTCTGCTGCGCTTTCCATTGGAACTATTCGTGTCTCCCGTTCCCGTTCTTCCTGCGCTGTGGAGCGTCCGACATACAATCCCGTAAGTTGACAACCAACGGCCAACTTCAGTCTCCACACACGACATAGCTGCGGTTGGAGAAAAATCCAGCTTCGCGACCATCCGGCCGCGTAGTCTCTAGGTAAATCTCCCGTAAAGTGTGGTTCGCCCGAGAAGAATTCTATGACGGTAAGCATACGAGCTGTTTCCCCGCCTGGAGCCTGGCGTCCGTGTATGCAACATGGTGCGAATCATGACACACACGGACGGTGCGTACGCGGGCACCGAGGTAGTCTGCCGGGGCGTGGGGCAGCCCACCTCGACAGGCGCCTATACCTCAGTCAGAGATGGGCTTGTTTTATTATGCCACGCCGGCATCGGGCGCGCGGTCTACAACGCGCCATCCCTTGCTGCTGCAGGCGTCAGACCAGGCGCAGTATGGCCTCCGCTTCCCGTCACCCTGGCGCTCTTGCGGGCCCGTCTTTTTTGAGTCCAAAAATACTGGTTATAGATTGACCGGCAGACTCTTGCCCTCAACCTGTCAAGCAGTAACTGTGAACGAAATAGTCTCCTGGCGTGCGCGCCGCCCAGAGAAGCTCGTGGTTCTTGTTCTCGTACGCGTTGAAGGCCCTGCCGACGCGGCTGGCTGGTGCGACGCGTAGAAGCTATTCGGCGAGGGTCGCGCGACCCCCGGCGATTGGGAATCACTGTGGTCATAGCCCGGGTAGACCAGTTGCGCAGAAATCGGACGCCGTGTACGTACCTTGGGGCACGTTCTGTATTTGATCGTCGCGAAGAATGGCGGAAACAAAGCTGCAGCGGAAAGTCACAGGTGCTTGGTGTAATAGTTCTATACATATTACTTCACCCCACCTTTGCAAACAAAGATTGCAGTCATCTCCTTTGGTTCTTTGGACTCGGATGCCATATACAAATTATGGGTTACGCGGAAGGTAAGTCCGTCTCGTGCCGTGGTAAGCTTTTTACCATTACTCTCAAGCTTGCGCGCGTCCGGGTGTTGGGATTTGGATTGGGCTCTGAGGTCCCACGATCGCTCGCCGGGGACGACGTGCGGCTCGTCATCAGTGCAGCATCCGCCATCCGTAGAACAAGCTTGATGAGGTGCGCCTCCATCTCTTCCAGGATAGCAGGTCGTAACCATGGCGGGGGGACCCACGGGAAGAATGTGGCATGTTCGCCGGGGAGTTTGAGCTGGAGGCGATGGTTATGTTCCAAAATGTCGCCCAACAGTCGACATAATGGGCAGCACTTTTTTGCCACTCCGATAGTCTGCGCCCCCGTGATTCGCGGAAAAGAGATCAGAAAAGGATGGACACAGAATATGGGCTTACTTGAGCAGTGAAAACTTCCGCAAGAGCCGCGGGTTCGCGCGTATCGTCATCTGAGGTTACTGCGGAACCGAGCCGAGCAGCCATTGAAGCCATTAGCCCTGCCTCGCAGTGGCAGGCCCCTTGCTTGCCTGGGGAATCATTCGGGATAACTTGGCGCACGATTTCGATGAGCTTGTCGCTGAACAGTGGTGCATCGGTCTTCTCCGCCGACGTCGCTTGCTCTGCCCACCGATTGAGTAGCGCGTCAGCGTCGACGGCCGGAATGGGTGCACGAGGGAGGTCGATGACTGATAGCTCTAAGGTCGCCGATGCCTTTGCCAGCTTTCCATGGAGCAGGAAGTGCGGCCCTGTTGTCCACGACGAGAGTGCGTCGGCCATGCGCCGGAAAGAAGCGCTATATGGATAGCGCTTGGCAGCTACCGTCAGAAAGTCTGAGCAAGATCGTTAGATTCGGCCGATATTACGAGACTGAAAGATTACCGTCCTGTGTGTCGTCCCATGGGACCCCATCATCGTCCTCGTAGAGATACGGTTGCTGTTCCACTGCGGGGCCTATCAAACCGGATCCATCGTGAGGTGGATTGATGCAATGCTTACATCGGTGAGCCTGCATGATATAGTCATCGAGGGACTGGAGCGCCCAGAACTGTTTGGGGATCTTGTGCATGAAGCTGTGGAGGTGCACCGAAGCCTCCGCAACGATACCGGCTTGTATTTCCGAGTTGGAAGTGACATTAGCGAGAAGGCTAATGGAATCCAAAAGAACGCGCCACCACTTTGTGGCGGTGGTTGCGTCAAACAGGAATGACGAAGTGGTGGTGGGAGAGAGGCCGACTTTCTCAAAGAACTCGATGGTAATCTCGCTCTCGATCTGGATAGAAGACGGTGGGATATGGCTCTCGGTGGGGGTCCACATCTGGAGCTTCTCGAACGAGTTATAGATGCTTAGAAACTTGTTGATGCGCGTTCGGAGCTTGGGGCGGCACGAGGCCACAAAATATGTGCTCACTGCCTCCAGCGTCGTGTCGCGACAGGCGGGGTCTGCCGCTATGCGTACAGCAGCAACACGAAGGAGTTTGACGCTGTCGACTGCATACGTTAAAAAGGGGGAAGGTGGCGCTACATACGCCAGGGGTTCGGCTTGTATTGAGTCTCTGGCGTGAAGTAATGAGTAGCTGGCGTGAACGAGAAGAGGGTAATCGCACAGAAGGGGCATGGTTGAGTTCATTGCAGGGAATGAGACGTCGCAGGTACTCTGATTGCCGATCTCATCTCCGGGCGCTGAATTTCTCGCGACCACGAGGGAAGTCGTGTCGGGGCCTCGCGCAGCATTAGGGTCGACATTGGCTTCCGTAGATGCAGAGGATGGGCCTTCATCTTGTCCATGCGACGGTGCGAGTCCGGATGAAGAGGAAGACGAGGGTGATACCGTCGGAGACCCAGCGGGGCTGGTAGGCGGACTGCTCGGGGCATTTAGCGCAACAAAACAAAATGTGTAAGTTCAATGACCTAGCGAAGATCGACACGTGAACCGAGTCCCTCCCAAACGGACCCGATGTCACGGCGACGACCCGGCTTTGCTCTCCGCCGTCACTACCGTTCTTGCCTCGGCTCAAGACAGCGGCAAGATGGTTCAAGGAGCGTGCGTTAGAATCGGGGACGACAGCAGCAGCTGTTTTTGCAAGTGTGCTTTGAGGCGTGTCGACTGGGGGGGCACCTTGCTGGAGTTTGGCAGCTAAAACGCTGAGCCAATACACAGACTGCCGCGGAGTTGCAGTCATTGGAAAGGAAGACGCAGACGACACCGCCACCGCTTCGGATGAGTGGTGGCGGCACACCTAAAATAGAATCCTTTCCGACACGTTAAAAGCGAAGTTGAAAGAAGTACTTTCCGAGCGACTTTCAAATTTGCAGAATGCTGTGCTTTCCGCCACGCTGTCCGTCGAACTAAATATAGGACTTTAATCTCGGCTTCTCGATGATAGGGAAACAAAGACTTTCCGCCAAGAATGAAATGCCACGGGAAAGTGTGACTTTCCACTGAACGGAAAGTGACGATGAAAGAAGTATTTTAAGCACGCCTTTCCTTTTTTGGGGAAAGACCGACTTTCATCAAAGAAGGAAAGAACTGTTTAATGATCGCCTTTCAACCTTCCTTTCCGCGTAGTTGAAAGAACAACTTTACTCCGGAGAGAAAGGTGTAATTAAAGAGGGTCTTTCCGTATGCCTTTCAGCTCGACGGAAAGAAGAAATTTCCGACTGGTGGAAACGTTGTATTAAAACTTGGCTTTCCGGGCCGCTTTCCGACGGTATGAAAGAAAGGCATTCCCTTTTTCTGAAAGGGGCGCGGAATGGACAGCATTCCATGGAACCCTGGGGTGCACCCCTGGGTGTACCCCCAGGTGTACCTTCAGGTGTACCCCCAGGTGTACCTTCAGGTGTACCCCCAGTGAATCGCACCCTGTTGTGTTCACGCGTTGTATACGTACGTCGCGTTGTATACGTACGTATACTTACGATATGCAGCTCTCTCCAGTTTCGCGGAACTTGACTTGCGAATCATGGAGCCTTTTTGACTGTAATTTTATACATTCAAAGTACCTTGCTACGGGATGTCAAAGTAGGTACAGCAGGCTCACCTGACAAGATCACTCTCGGCGTCCCGCCGCCCAGCCACGGCAGTCGAGATACCGCAAGCTACACTATGCTTGCTTTCAGAATGAAAATGGATAGGTTTTGACGCACCTGAATCCAACACCAGGTCTGCAAAGAAGAAGAGGTGAGGAGGGGATCATGAGAGTAGGGCTGCTAGGGAATGCGTAGATTACAGAAGTATAGTATCGTCAACGGCCAGGTATGGGGAAGTCATTGTACAGGAGATAGAGTACTCCACGACACCCAAGTCTACACTGGATCCAAAAAATGTCCGGTTTCCGACAAGCTATGTACAATGCAATCAAGATATATGTACCCCGGTTAAGGGAAAGCGATGTCAAAGTCGTCAAGGTTTTCGCTGCCCCGGAATGAGCACAGAAAAGAGGGGAAGCAGAAACTCACCAACGAGCATTCATATCGCCTAGAGCAGCGAGGACGAGCTCGCCCTGAGTCAAGAGCCTGGCAAAGTCTCCGACGTCTTGGTAGCGCCAAAATTCGCGGTGCTCCACGAGACACCCATCGCACTGGCGGAGAACGCGAGGAGCTCCGTCGTCCAGAAAAAGGAGATGGTTGATGCGCTCTGGAGAAGGAGGTAAGTTGAGATAACACGGAAAAAAAAGGCGAACCCCACCGGCAACGACGCGATAGTCTGTGTGCAGGGCAAAAAAACCAGAGATGAGTCCAATCCCCCTCGTCGCACTGTGTGTATGCCCGCCGGCGCTTCTCCAGGTCAGCAGCAAAGCCGTACTTTACCTCGAGTTCATCGAGGAAGGCGGTGCGGCTGATAGTGCGTTGGCGGAAAGCGCCCAGCGTCGTCGTCAGAACGCGCCCGCAGAGATACAGCGTGCCGGGACCCTCACGGACGTGGAGCCCAGTATCCGTCCAATGGTTATGGAGGTGCACGCACAGTTGGATTGCGGGGGCGAGGTGGCAGATGGCTGCGAGTGTGAGAGGGAGGGGGGAGGCAGCGCCGGCCATGAGAGGAAGTCGAAAGAAACGAGAGCAAGGGAAAGTATCAAGGAACGCGTAGTGGGCGGCAAGTCAAAGCCGAAGGAGCGGCGGGAGAGCGGGCGAGCTCGCCCACAGCCCGCGCCGCGATCCGGAATACAGCGTTTTGTCCGCTCTCCCTCATGATGGGTCTCTTTGGTCCACCAACCCCTGCGGCAAACCGTTCCGACTTGCAGTCCTCCATCGGCTCGTCCTCGATCGCTCCCCGAGCCTTGAGCAGCGTCACTAAACCCAGTTCTCCACTCCCATTCAGGCCACCCCAATCATGACCAAGAGAGTATGGCGCGCCGTCGGGCTTACAATCCGAAGCATATGCACCCGCCCCCGATTGACATCAGTCGACAGAGCGCGAAGTCGGTCGCGGTCGCGGTCGCGGTCACCCCACTGGCGATAGTCGATCTTGCTCGCGCGCGGGCGAGCGCCGTTCCATCACGCCAGTCGTCGTGGGAGGTGGACTTCGAGATCGTACAGAAGATCTAGGACTCCGCCCGCGACATAATCATCCCTCCGGCTCCTCCCGCAATGATCCCGATTCACGTTCACTCCCAGTCTCGTCCTCCTATTATCGTCCCATATCGTTCCGCTTCTCGTTCCCGTTCGCGTTCTCCTTACGCTCGTCGCTCGCGCTCGTTCTATTTCTCCTCGTCGTCATCACATTTATCGCAATCGCTCTCCGTCTTGCTCGTATCGCAATCGCCCCACGCCCCGTATTCTTGTGTCTCGCACCCCATCTCCCGTTGATGTGTCCCGCTCCGCTCGCCGTACTCGTCGCTCTCGCACTCCCCCGCGAACGGGTGTAGCACCCGCGCTAGGAGAATACACCCAGCGCCGTCCCGTGCCCGTCCAAGAGCCTCTGGCCCCACCCCCGTGACCGCGCGCCACCCTTCCGTTGTCGTCTGAGGACGTTATCACCGTGCCGCTCGCGCTCACACTCCAGGAACCGAGACCGGCTCCGGTCGCGCTCGCATTCCCCCCGCGTGTATGAGCAATGGTTGCCAGAGCCCAGGCACACTAATTGTGACCGCCGTTCTCGCTCCCCCCGTGTCCATCGCGGGCCAATTACCCAGCCTCACCCGCGCGTGATAAGCCCAGCGGGTAGGTGCAGGCGCAGGAAAACAACGCCACGGCAGCCACAGCGTTTGCGCCGTTCGTCTCGTCTGCGACGCAGTATATCCCCCCGACGCCGTACATCTCTCCACCTGGCGACACCGTACGTTCCTCCCGCTGGTGCGCCGCCGCCGCAGTGATCCCCTTGAAACGAATTCGGGTATGGCCTGTACGACGAGTACGACGACGAGTACTATTCATAAACAAGGGGCGCCATAGCGTAGATCTCGTGCTGGAGGGGGACGGGGCGGCGGACACTGGGCGTTTCAATTCGACGAAGAAGCGAGCACGATGTATCCGGCGCCGGACGGGCGGCTGGTAATGTACTGCAAGGGCGCGTACAGCGCGGTGTGTGCAAGGCTGGCGCCGGACCCCTACGAGCACCGCAAGCCCGCGCGGCCGCGGCGAAATCGCCTGGCCAGCACACCCGCGCTCGGATGGGGAGGGAGATCGAGACACCGCGGTGTCGAAAAGGGAAGGGATCTGGCTTCTGGCTATCCTCGAGCATGTCGAGGTCGTGCCGGGAACGTCCTTCGCCTTTTTTGCTTCTTTCACATTTTCTCTTCCGCTATTCACTTCACGTCAGCTCTCAAGGTAGCCAGCTTTCACATTCTTTCGCAGCACCCATGGCGCCCCGTGTGTGGAGGTTGTGCGTCAGCGGCCCATCAGCGAATGCGTCGAAGGCGCCGCGAAGACGGAGGTTGCAGAGGGCGATGATGACATGGTGGCCACAGGCGTAGACATTAATTGGGAGCGTCTAACGGAACACGAGGTGCGCGCCACTCCGGTTATTCGTCCTGCGCTCCGGCTCCACGTGTGCGCCGGATTGCAGGGAGTTCCTCAAGGACGCGAGTGCAGTAGAATTTGATAATCAAGAATCACAGCTTAAGATACGAGCGTCAGCTTGATTTTTCGGTGGGCGGGGACTCAGGGGAGCGTACCAAAAGCTTCACGTGCATGTCTAGCACCGTGGCCGAGAGTCTTGGACGGCTGCGATGAGAGCCGATGAAGCTGGATGGGAAGATTGTCAAAAGAGGTAGACCTCAATGATAACGAAAAAAACCGACCTCGTGCTTGTTGTCGCAGCGGGAAATGAACGCAGAGTGCATGGGGAACGGCTGCCGAACGAATGCCAGGGCGGTAGACTTGGTCGTGGATCTTTTGAAAAATTATTTCGAGTCCGAGAAATCTGACAACGCGGGTATCAGCCTGGTTTGTAGGGACATAAATCGCGGGACCTTACCGAAAGCTGGAGACGAAGGTGATACGCTGCGATCGTAAGCCGTGGGCCGCTGAGATAAGATTCGATGGAGCTGGTTTCGGAGAGGGTCAGAAGACCGCCGAAGATTCGGTCGTAGAAAGCTCACCTCGAGCGGCTTTCGGTGCGTCGTAACGGGCGTTGGGAGCAGAAAAGTTGCGACGGCAGGATGTGTATTCAAATCTGGGGCCGTTGGTGGGAGCGCTGGATGCATCGACCTCGGGGAAGGTCAATGCGCAGCCGCAGGTCCTTGTCGAAAGCGAGAAAGGCTGAAGCACCGAGCCTTGGCGAGCACGGGCCCGCTCAAGATTCGGCAGATACAGGTCCCACCCAGTCTCCGCGGGCGGTGGCCCACTGGAGCCTCGGCGGTCGCATATGCCATCTCTCTCTCGAAGAACCTTTTGGCTACGTAGAGTTCGTCCCGCCGCCAAGCACCAGAAAACCAAGATGGGGTGCAGAAGCACGCCGTGCCTGCGTCCGGGTGCCTGCGGCGCGGACTGGTAGCAGAAAAATAATCGTGGCTGAAAATCCGAGCATCAGCTCGGTTTGAAGGACGAGGGACATCGCGGAGGCTTACCGCAAGATCGACGTGGATGTTTTACGCTGTGCGCGCGAGCCATGGACCGCTGGCGTCATCGTCGATAGAGCCCGATTGCCAAAATCTTCGCACTTGGACAATCGAGTCCTTGCAAAGCACCGGCGAGGAGACAATACGTAGCAGGGCACCGCAAGACGTTCAGAGAGAGACATTTGCAGCAAAACGAGAGAGCCGACTATGCCCAAGTCCAAGTCGCCGCCCAGTCGGATTCTCCCATCGAGAATTGGGAGACGGGTGTTGGAAGTCCAGGAGATCTACCGCCAGAAACCCCTGCTATTGAAGCTTGGGAATAGGTGTCCGCTCAGCGATTCACGCTGAGGGGACGTCGATGTGGCCATGGTCAAGAGAGAGCAAGGACTTATGGCACTCACCGTGTCAGGGTCACGGGACCCGGCCAACTGGCCCGACTGCTACTTACAGCCGACCACCACCAAACCGTTTCCTGGGGGCTTGTCCCCCAGCAAACGCGTTTCTCCTTGGGCCATGTCCCCCAGCAACTGTCTGGCCCCGCGGGCGGCCGTTTCTTGAGCGTGCGTCGCTCAGCAAACAGGGCCTACCTCGTCGTGTACTTTTTATTCTGGCAGCGTCCCTCGCCGTGCCTTTCACCTCAATAAATTCGTAGCTGGTGCTACTGCGCTTCTCCTTACCTCGCCATGCATTCCAATATCAATACGGCTTTTATTTCGCCGTGCATCTTCCCATGGTCTTTATTTCGCAAGAGTCTGCATCCTTGGCTGCAAGTCGGCCTCGCTCCCGTGGTGTATCACCCCTGCCTTCAGCTGTTGGCGAGAAACTGCGAGTTCTGCCGCTACAAACAATGCTGATCCTCGCGTTGTCAAGTTTCTTGGACTCGGAATAATTTTCCAAAATTCACGACCAAGGTTCTTCGGGGAGAGATGGCATATGCGACCGCCGAGGCTCCAGTGGGTTACCACCCGCGGAGACTGGGTGGGACCTGTATCTGCCGAGTCTTGAGCGGGCGCGTGCTCGCCAAGGCTCGGTGCTTCAGCCTTTCTCGCTCTCGACAAGGACCTGCGGCCGCGCATTGACCTTCCCCGAGGTCGATGCATCCAGCGCTCTCACCAACGTCCCCCCGATTCAAATACACACTGCCGTCGCAACTTTTCTGCTCCCAACGCCCGTTACGGCTTGCCGAAAGCCGCTCGTGGTGAGCTTTCTATGATCGAATTTTCGGCGGGTTTCTGACCCTCTTTGTAGCCAGCTCGACCAGCTTCTATCTCACCGGCTTAAGGCTCACGCAGGCAGCGTATCACCTCCGTCTCTAGCTTTTAGTAAGTCCTCGCGAGTCCTGCCCTGACAACCCCGGCTGATCCTTGCGCCGCCAGGTTTCTCCGCCTTTAAATAATTTTTAAAAGATCCACGATCAACTCCACCGCTCTGGCGTTCGCTCGGCAGCCGCTCACCCCGCATTCCGCGCTCATTTGCCGGGGCGACAACAAGCCCAAGGTCGATTTTTTTCATCATCATTAAGGTCCACGTTTTTTGACAATATTCTCATCCAGCTTCATCGACCCTCATCGCAGCCGTCCAAGACTCTCGTCCCCGGTGCCAGACATGCATGTGAAGCTTTTGGTACGCTCCCGCGAGTCCCCGCCCACCGAAAACTCAGGCTGAAATTGGTCAAGCTGCGATTATTCTCGACTTGATTATCAAAGTCTCCACGGCGCTCGCGTTTTTGAGGAATACCGCGGCAACTTCGCTGCTCCCGGCGCTCGTTTTGCCTTGCCACACCCCGCTCGTGGTGAGCTTTCTATGATCGAATTTTCGGCGGGTTTCTGACCCTCTTTGTAGCCAGCTCGACCAGCTTCTATCTCACCGGCTTAAGGTTATGTGCCTCCAGCTTTTGGTCAGTCCCCGCGATTTCTGTCCCGACAAACTAGGCTGATACTCGCGTTGTCAGATTTCTCGGACCCGGACGAATTTTCAAAAGATCCACGACCAAGTCCATCTCCCTGGCCTTCGCTCGCCCCTCGGCCGCCGCTCACCACGCATTCCGCGTTTCTTTGCCGGGGCGACAACAAGCCCAAGGTCGATTTTTTTCATCATCATAGAGGTCCACGTTTTTCGACAATCTTCCCATCCAGCTTCATCAGCTCTCATTGCAGCCGTCCCAGGTTCTCGGTCGGGGTGCCCGACATACATGTGAAGCTTTTGGTAAGCTCCCACAAGTCCCCGTCCCACCGCAAACTTGAGCTGACGCTCGGGTCTTTAAGCTACGATCATTTTCGACTTGGGTATCGAAAGTCTCCACGGCGCTCGCTCTCTGGAGGAATACTGCCGCAAACGACTTCGCTGGTCCCGTCGCTCGTTCCGCTTTGCCGAACCCCCACTCGACGTGAGCTTTCTATGACCGAATCTTGGGCGGGTTTCTGACCCTCTTTGCAATCAGCCCCCTCAAAGCTTTCTTCAGCGTCTCACGGCTCACGCACGCAGCGTATCACATCCAAGTCCTCCTGTCGGTCAGTCGTCGCAAGCTCCTTGCCCTACCAATCAAACTTATTCTCGTCCAGGTTTTTCCGCCTCGAAATAGTCTCCAAAAATCAGCAGCGGCCTGTAGAACCCTGGTATCTCAGCCGCCTTATAGTTTAGTAAATCTGCCCCTGTGATACGTAGCTACATCCACATCCACCAGTACTTTTATCTAATTTATCGACTGGAGGTTAAGGCCTGCTCTGGGAATTTGTCACGCAATGTCACGCGGCTTACATCTGCTCAATGTCTCTTCTCTCCATACCGCCCTAAGCGTCAATCGCTCGGCGCGGTCAAGTTCAAATCTCAGAGCTGGCAACGCGGAGGCAAGCTATAATCATCTATTCCAATATGTACAACATCGCTGACTCTACGACCTCAGGCTCCGATATGCAACCAGTTAATGAGCATGCAAATAATGAGGGTCATCGCAGCCCACAGGAAGAAGCACCCCAGGTTCGCGGGGCGCAAGTCGCGAGGAGCGGTACCGAGGATTATGGGCTCCCTGAAGTGCGTGTTCACGATGTAGATCATGGTGAAGACGAGGACCTCGCGCACAGCGTGAGCGGGATTATGGCGCAGGTTGCGGTCGGCGCCGACCAAGGCAAATTCGTCAGCCTCGTCTATATCGTGTGCCGGGAGGGGGATAGGGACGCGCGCCGCGCGGATAAGGTCGTGGATGATAATCTCGTTCGCGTCGCGGTTGGCGAGCGGGGCGCGGTTCGCGGGCGTGTCGGTGGATCTGCCGACCGCACCAGCAAGGCGCACGGTCAAGACCAGAGTGTGGTCTGAGGAAAGAGAGTCGACGCCAATGAAGCGGAGAGCGGGGTTAATGTTTGTGAAGCTGTTGGTGTTCATGCTGGGAGAGGCTGCGGGCAGTATTGGCGCCAGAACGGAAGCCAAGGTTTATATTCCCGAGACCCAACAAACCCCCGTTCTTGAAGCCTCGTGTCGGTGCAATCTCCCTTTCAGACTTGGAGGACAAAGGGTTCCGGGTAAACTAAAAGACTTTCTTTCAGATACATCCATAACTGACCCGCGCGCTGCACCCAACACCGTCCCCACCCGCTGGCCGCCTTTTACGTTCTGTCATGCCCGACCGCCGCGCCGAGTTCGTCGTCTCCACCACAGTCAGTGCTCATAACATCTCTTCCGAATAATCTCTTACATCCGACATCGACCGACCAGTCACCCCAGAAGTCCCTCCGTTCCCGCCATTACCCAACGTTCCAGCCCGTGGCTCGCTTTGTGGCCCTCAAGGTTACCGTTTCATCCCGCGGCCGCCACGCCAAGTGCCGCCCCCAGATCGAGACACTTCACGTCGACACAAAGGTCAACCCGCACCTTCACGACTTTGACGTGAAGCTTGTCCACGGCCACAAAATATCTTACTTCCGGATCTTCTTGAAGCGCGGTAAACGCATCGTCGCGAACCTACACCCGCTTGCCAACGGGCTGGTGGGGGAGATCGCCATCATGCGCCTCTCCGCCGCCGACGGGTTTACCCTCATCAACTCCCGCACGACAGATGGGCCAGTGATGGACTTTGTCCTCTCCGAGTACGTTGCATTCGATGGCCCGCGGCTTTTTTCCCTCGTTAATCCTACTTTCAGGGCCCGAGCCCGCATCCAAGGCTTCCAAGAGCCCAAACGCAATGCGCTGCCGAAGCTCCTCAAAATCAGTCGTCCTACCGCTTTCCACGGCCCGCCCTGATGTACACAACTCACTCTCACCCATCGCTCCGCCTCTCGTATTTCCTTCCGTCGTCTCCACGCCTTGTATCTCGTACGCGTCTTCGTTCTGTTTCGCATCTTCTTCGCCTTCCCGTTATTCCGTTTAGTATAATTGCCTCGACGCCCATCGTCTACGTTCAGTACTTATTGTACCGCGCTTTGGAAGGTTTCAATAGACTTCACTACCATATTTCAATAGAATCTCGATTTTTCTGTACTGGGTCAATCGAACGAAGTACATCCGTTATCATAAATTTAATATTAAGCGACGCAGACAAAGACCAGGATACAACAAAGGGATTCTGCGTGCTTTATATAGCCCGCTCCGAGGAAATTGACCCGCCACTTTGTATCCCGTTCCCCCAATGAACCCCCAGGGCACGGTCCTGTACCAGCCGCAACGGCCTCCCGGAAGTTCTTGGCGCACTCAGTCTTCACCGTCGTCTTCCCACGATCGTTCGCGCGCGCCGAGCGGTAATGAGCGGCCATCGAATGAGACGCTCCACTCCGCACAGCGTCAGCCAGCACAATATGTCCCATCTCCTGGCGATCAAATGGAAGAAGACGCGCCCAGTCCAGCGCAGTATGCCCCATCTCCGATGGATTTTCCGCACGCGCCAAATCAATCAACGCAGTACGCATTGTCCCAAGGTGTTGCCTTGCCGGTGCAGAGCGATCGGTTCAGACCTCAGAGCGAGCCCGCTTTTACGCAATACAATTTTCCCGACGCTGGTCCTCATAGGACAGCCGCATCCTCGCCATTCCTACAACACGGACCGCACACCCAAAACCTGCCACAAAACAGATATGGGACCCCGTTCTCATCCTCCTCCTCGCGAAGCGCGCACCATGATGCCCAGACCGTCGACGTGCGTCAGCAGGGAGTACAGATGGAGGCGCCTGTCCGACATGCCGAGTATCAGTCGACAGTTGTAAACCCGAGCCAGTACAACCAGGGAGGGTTAGCACCGAACGGAGGAGACAGCAGACATCAGTCGACAATGCCGACGCACCACAACTACCAGCAACCGAACGGGGGGATGCAGAACGCGTACGCGAACAGGTACGGTGGTCCGGGACATTCGGCGCATCAGCAACAGGGCGGGGGGATGCACAACGCGTATGCGGACGGGACACAGGGATCGTCCACCGACTCTCATATGCGGCCCGGTGCTGGACCTTCAACGACCGAGCATCATCAACAGGGTGGGGGGATGCGCAACGCGTACGGGCACGGAGGATCGTCGACCAATTCTCAGCCAATGGACGTGTACAACGCGCAGTACGATCCTGGACCTTCCACGATGCTGACCCAGCAGACCCACAACCGAATGTCGCAGCCGGACGAGGAAAGGATGGAGATTGAGGATGATCATAGGCCCGCGCACTCCCCGCCCAGTCATGATCAGGCGCACAACCAGACACAACCACAGCAGCCCTTCCGTCCTCCGTATGCTTCGCAACACAATCCTGGACCTTCGACCGCGAGCAGCCGGCCGCTGCCCCAGCCTCGCGGAGTGGTGCCGCAGGGATCGGTACCCATCCCTGGTTCATCGAGCAGCCAACCACTCCCTGGCGTGGCGGAACTTCTTGCTTCGCATCCGTCGCAACCCACTCCTAGACCATCGGGTAGACAGCTCCCTCACGTAGATTTCGCGCAGGTTTGTCGTTCGACGCGCATCCCTCGGAACAACGACTAACGGGTCGCATAGCACAAGCGTCGTCACATTGCGGGCGCAAGCCCACCACCGACCGGAGATCATTTGCAGCATGTGAGTCGCTTTTCACAATTGTAAACCCCGTCTAACCCACTTCGCGCAGCTGGAAGACCGTGCGCGACGAGCGAAACGCGAGCTGGGCAGGGCAAATGCGCAAATAGCCCAAGTTAAGGATGCAGCTCGTGCTCAGTTCGTAAGTCTTCTCTCTACTTCAGGTCAACGACGTCACTGAACACCCTCAAGTACGACCAAAAGGAGGTAAACCGGAGACTACAGGTCAGCTTTCACTTGCGTTCAGAAAAAGAAGAAAAAAGGGCTCACAGGTGTCCAGGAGCAATTGATGCAAACGCGAGACCAACTGCGGCAGGTCGAGGCTGATAAAAAGGCTGCACAACAGAAACTAGATAAACAACAAGTGAGCTTTCCTTTGCCTCGAACAGAAGAAGGGCTCTCACAAGCGTCCAGGCTGCATACGAAGCGAATATCGCATCGCTTACCCGCCCAGGCGCCTCGGGACGCCCACTGCCCGCCCACCCAGTATTTCCCGACGGCCCGCCAATGCTCAAACCGCACTTCATTTCCGAGTCCACACGCACAAAACGTCAGCTGGATACGATCAATCGGAACGTGGGAGGAAACCTCCCATTGCTGAGAAAGGTCCACAGAGACAACGGCTCAGATTCTGACGACAGCGGAAGCGAAAGCGGACGGGAGGGCGAGGGCGAGGGCGAAGGTGTGGGCGGTTCTGGCAAGGGGAAGGGAAAGGAGAGGGAGGAGGGTTCTCGCCTTCGGGAAGTCCTGAGCAGCGACAAGCAGCTCCTTGCAGGCATAGTCCGGGAAATAATGAAAGAAATGGACGTTGGTAGGGTGAAGAAATCGAAGAGGAAGCAAGTCTGCCGGGCTACCAAACTGGACCAGGCGAAGAAGGAACAGCAGCGCGCGATGACCAAGGAAGACGACTTGAATTGCAAGGTCCGTGCATATCTCGTTACTCAATAACCGCCTTTCGCTGATACGCCTTCAGTCGGTTCTGCGCGAAATATTTCGGAACGCGACAGGGCTCGATCGAGCCGTGGACTTTTGCGATTACGAGCCGGCTACGGAAGAACAGGCGCTTCACTGCGGGGAGCAGACTGGAGAACGTCCACAGCCTGGAAGGTCGCCGTTCTTCTTCGGGAAGGGGTGGAAGTCGAGCATGTGGAACGACATGCTCGTTCGCGGGTTGGTAGCCGACCTCAGAAGGCGACAAGAGGCAGACCAGCGTCGTTTGGGTATCCCTCAGGTTTCCACAGAGTATCTCATGGCACGATTCCTCGACTCGGTCAAGGAAGGGCGACTCAACTGGGCTCGGCACAAACCCCGTCCGGGGGAAACTCAGGAACAAGCCCGGGTGCGAGCTCTGGCATTTGACAGGAGGACCAATACAGGCAAACTCGGGAGGTCGCGCAAGGAAACGAAATGGGGCAAGAGGTTCTCGACGACGAAAAAGATGACCCTTCTCTGCGCTGGTAACCCCGAGGCTCTCAAGTGCTGGCGGTGGGCGAAGAAGCTGGTGGTGCACTTGGGTATCCACGGAATGTCATCCGAGGAAGGAAAGGACCATAAATTTCAGGTCGGCCGGAAACTGGTACGGCAGACGGTACATTTTGTTCGAGTCTGCGCATGGCGCCCGGCGGAGGTCGCCGACGTCATGGACTTGATAGACAAGGCCGGAGAACAGATCACCACGCGCAAAGGGCATCCAGCGCGCCCCAGGATCCGTACCACGCAGATATCGAACACGCCGGCTCCCGTTGGCCTTCCGAGAGCGCTGTACGACGCGCAATGGATGGAGGAGGGACTGGAGATGGACTCTGATTTTGAGGAGGACCTGGAGGTCTCGGAGGAGGGATTCAGGATGATGCAGGTTGTGGCCGAGAACCTTGGGATCCAGATTGACGAAGAGGACGACGAGATGGAAGATTGATTTAGAGCAATTTTTTTTCGGTTTAATTTGAATCATATATGTGTGGGAGTTGCAGCGAGCGACGCAGACAAGGCGGCCTATTGTAACCGAAAGCGGGAGATGAAGGTGACACGCTGCGGTCGTACGCCGTGGGTCGCTGAGATAAGATTCGAGGGAGCTGGTTTCGGAAAGGGTTAGAAGACCGCCGAAGAATCAGTCGTAGAAAGCTCGCCTTGAGCATGGTTTGGCAAGGCAAAACGAGGGGCGGTAGCAGCGGAGTTGCGGCGGTATTCCTCGAAAACGCGATCGCCGAGGGGGCTGTGATACCCAAGCCGAAAATAATCGCAGCCTAACCAATTTCAGCTTGAGCTTTCGGTGGGCGGGGACTCGCGGGAGCGTACCAAAAGCTTCACATGCATGTCTAGCACCGTGGCCGAGAGTGTTGGACGGCTGCGATGAGAGCTGATGAAGCTGGACTGGAAGATAGTCAAAAAAGGGTACCTCAATGATAATGGAAAAAAACATACCTCTGAGGTTTGACGGCGGCGAAAATGAGCGCGGAATGCGTGGTGAGCGGCTGCCGAGCGAACGCGAGGGAGGTGGACTTGGTCGTGGATCTTTGGAATATTACTTCGACGCCGAGAAAACTTACAACGCGAGTATCAGCTTGGTTTGTAGGGGCAGGACTCGCGGCGACTGACCGAAAGCTATAGGCATATGTGATTCATTGCGAGCGTGAGCCGTGGGCCGCTGAGATAAGATTCGGTGGAGCTGGGTTCGGAGAGGGTCAGAAAACTGCCGAAGATCGGTCGTAAAAGCTCACCACGAGCGGCTTTTGGCAAGTCGTAACGGGCGTTTGGAGCAGAAAAGCTGCCACGGCAGTGTGTATTTGAATCGGGGGCCATTGGTGAGAGCGCTGGATGCATCGACCTCGGGGAAGCTCAATGCGCGGCCGCAGGTCCTTGTCGAGAGCGAGAAAGGCTGAAGCACCGAGCCTTGGCGAGCACGGGCCCGCTCAAGACTCGGAAGATACAGGTCCCACCCAGTCTCCGCGGGCGGAAACCCACTGGAGCCTCGGCGGTCGCATATGCCATCTCTCCCCGAAAAACCGTTGGCTACGTAGAGTTCTTCCCGCCGCCAAGCACAAGAAGACCAAGATGGGCTGCAAAAGCACGCAGGGCACGCGTCCGGGTGGCTGCGGTGCGGACTGGCAGCAGAAAAATAATCGTGGCTGGAAATCGGAGCATCAGCACGGTTTGAGGGAAGAGGGGCATCGCGGAGGCTTACCGCAAAATCGACGCGGATGTTGTGCACTGCGCACGCGAGCCATGGACCGCTCGCGTCGTCGTCGATAGAGCCTGATTGCCAAAATCTTCGCACTGGGGCAATCGAGTCCTTGCAAAGCACCGGCAAGAACACAATTCGGGGCAGGGCATCGCAATACGTTCAGAGAGAGACATTTGCAGCAAAATTGGAGACTGTGAGCGAGTTTTGGACGAGTTTTGAGCAGCCGACTATGCCCAAGTCGCTGCCGAGTCGGATTCTCCCATCGAGAATTGGGAGACGGGTGTTGGAAGTCCAGGAGATCTACCGCCAGAAACCCCTGCTATTGAAGCTTGGGAATAGGTGTCCGCTCAGCGATTCACGCTGAGGGGACGTCGATGTGGCCATGGTCAAGAGAGAGCAAGGACTTGTGCGCCCACCCTGTCAGGGTCACGGGACGCGGGTCACGGCCCGACTGCTATAGCGCTCGCAACCCGACCACCACCAAACCGTTTCCTGGGGGCCTGTCCTCCAGCAAACGCGTTTCTCCTTGGGCCATGTCCCACAACAACTGGTTTGCTTCTGTCAACTCCGCTCCAATCCCCCAGAAGGATCGCCCCAAGTTGCCTCTTCCGCGACGACACTGTAGGTTTTATGTACATCCACTCAGCCTCTCAGCTCTGAACGTGAGCTTCAGTCCCGGACGAGGTTTGGATGATTATCATGGACCTGATTGCATTCGACCGGGACGATGCAAGGGCGGTCGCTTCCCGAAAGATAGACCGAGCCTGCTTAATGCGCACGTCCAGAAAGATGGCTTCCGTTTGCCGGGCAACACCGAGCATGTGGAGCAATATAGCCATCCAATCTCCATCGGCTTGGCATCCCTTTGCTCCCCCAACTCTTGCTGGCCTCGATTATTCCCTCACGCGGTCTTGCGACCAGCCGCTGCATATAGTTTTCGAGGTCCCCGTAGGCAAAGATCCTGGGAACCTCGGCACTGTCCTTTGGAACAGGCTCAAGCAGATCAAGTTTCGCAAACGCTGGGAAGGTATCTACTTTATAGGTTCACACACCTGCAGTCCCGGCACCACAGGATATGTATGCCTTCACTCCATGTTCGTCGACCTCTACACCGCGCCCCTGCTACGAACTGTCGTCCTCCAACTAGATCAGGGTGCAAATAAATGCTCCATCGCTCATTCCCGCGTGCGACTCGACGTCTCTCAGCTACAGTTTCTCACTAGCTCGTTCCCCGTTGAAATACACCAGATGGGTTCCCCAGCAGTGTCTAGCATTATCTCGCTCGACGTGCCGGTAGAGAGCGGTATCGACTGGGCGGTTGTTTTCCAAGGCTTGACTCGGTTGGAGACCCTGGTTTGGAGGTCGAAGAACGTGACCGCGCTACCCAGCGTCGGGTCCAGAACATGTTTAGATCGTCTGCGCAGTTTGAATATACACAGCTTGGTGGATTTGCCCCCCATCGAGGTTCCGGCATTAACGACACTCATCATTTCGGACGGTCATCACATATTCACTTCGACCATCATGGCAAGTGTCGTGGGGTCCGGCTCATCTCTCCTTACTTTGGACCTACTCTCCAACCCCATCGACAATGACAGCCTGGCGGCCGTCCTGTGCGCCTGCCCGTCTCTCGTTTACTTCCGGGTATCGACCGCCCAAGTCCGCACGTCCGCATACTGCCACCTTGAGAGCCGAGTGACGTCCGGCTATTTGTACAATCCAGATCCCTCGCGTCGCCTGGCTGAAGTCGAGTTCGCGGGGGTGCCCCCCAACAACTCAAAACGCGATACGGCCCGACGCAAATTCGATCAACTCGCTCGTCTGGGGTTCCAGGACGGATCTCGCATCAGGTTCCACAGGGACGTCTTCCGTGTCAAAGTTAAAGGGTTTCCCGCACCATTTCGGGCATGCCTAGACTCGTATGACGTGAAAAATTTAGCATACTCCAACTACATGGGCGACGCGCTGGTCGCAGTGGACAGTCTCGATCAGACAAACTGTCCCCTGGGAGACTTCCCCCGATTTACATTGATTTTGGTATTCTCTGACGAGCAAGTGGTCAACCGGATTCTACAGAACGGAGTGAAGTTCAAACGCGAGAGCTTCACGGTGGATTCGTTCAAGGGAGCTTGGAACGCTAAATTGCAGAAAGTAGTGGAGGAAAGTTGACTATCATGTACCAGTATCTGCGATTCAAAAGTATACATATAATTCACCCAGTCCGAGACCCCGCCCAGAATATAAGCATGTCCGAGGAATCGTAAAGCCCTTGTTTAGCTCATAAAGTCAAGATCGGCGAAGATGTCAATATCTCCCCGTACGATTCACCAATTTAGCGCGCCCACATCCAAGTCTCTCAGCGGCGTGGATTTGAGATCGATAGGAATCATCGCAAGTCTGCCAAACTAAGATATGAAAGCATCGGCCTGGTTTATAACGGATCTTGTCTAGAAAAAATGCATATTCGAACACGGTACAGCATAACGATGAAAGACGGTTTAACAATGCATATTCGACTACAATACGACTTCATAATGAACGACCACCTGGTACGAGTCGCGAAGTGGGGAAAACTATAACAGATTGAGCAATACAAACTTTCGGGCAAAGGAAGTCACTTTACCATCGTTGTGAGTAGCACGATCAACGCTCCGGCCATAAGCACCAGCACTATGGTTGTTACCCAACTGATCACCCCCTGAAGAATTTTACTCCTACAATTCTGGGTCAGCACGAAAAATGAAAATCCGATAGTACCACACCTCTTCAGTTGCGCCTGCAGAAGTCCGGTCTGTGCCTGTTGCTTCTGACTGTTCAACTGGTGCTGTTGCTCCCAAGCTGCCATCGTGTCCTCGATATTCGAGAGAAGCCGAGATGTCTCGGAAATGCGTTCATCCAGAAGTTCCGACAAGATGATGATCTGGGTCTCGCCGTCGTGACCCCGTAGACGCCAAAGAGCGAGCCCCATACGATCGAGGAGGGCAAAGAAGCTCAGGATTTGTGCAAGGCCGTCCTGCATGTAGCGCCGAAAACGGACTTCATCGACCTCGATATGGGTTTCCGCGGCGTAATCGCCGCTGCGGGCCATCCACAAGCGTATCTTGGCGGGAACCAGAGCGAAGAAAGTACCGAGACATATGACGGCGGAAGTCGTGAAGATGAGGAGGGCTGCGGTGGTCAAGTTGGTGGAGATTGTGAAGGCGATCATTGCGGTAGTGGAGAAAAATGGAGAGAGACGAAGTGGCACTTATAGGACAGGAGAAAACAATGGTGCGAGTGGCTCAAAGATTCTCAAAGAACACAAGGGGTCAGTGTTGGAGGGAGTTTGGACAAAGGTTTTCTTTGAGTTGAAAGAGAATGCAAATTGATTGACGTTCGGAACGTGTACCTCGCTGACGAACGAATGTGAGGATGGAAACCACGGTTAGATTGAATACACAGTACCAGATGCAGCAACCAAATTGAATGAGGACCACGGCAGAATTTATTGAGCGACTTGCAGCCAAGGATGTAGACTCTTGCGAAATAAAGACCATGGGAAGATGCACGGCGAAATAAAAGCTGTATTAATATTGGAATGCATGGCGAGGTAAGGAGAAGCGCAGTAGCACCAGCTACGAATTTATTGAGGTGAAAGGCACGGCGAGGGACGCTGCCAGAATAAAAAGTACACGACGAGGTAGGCCCTGTTTGTTGAGCGACGCACGCTCAAGAAACGGCCGCCCGCGGGGCCAGACAGTTGCTGGAGGACATGACCCAAGGAGAAACGCGTTTGCTGGGGGACAAGCCCCCAGGAAACGGTTTGGTGGTGGTCGGCTGTAAGTAGCAGTCGGGCCAGTTGGCCGGGTCCCGTGACCCTGACACGGTGAGTGCCATAAGTCCTTGCTCTCTCTTGACCATGGCCACATCGACGTCCCCTCAGCGTGAATCGCTGAGCGGACACCTATTCCCAAGCTTCAATAGCAGGGGTTTCTGGCGGTAGATCTCCTGGACTTCCAACACCCGTCTCCCAATTCTCGATGGGAGAATCCGACTCGGCAGCGACTTGGGCATAGTCGGCTGCTCAAAACTCGTCCAAAACTCGCTCACAGTCTCCAATTTTGCTGCAAATGTCTCTCTCTGAACGTATTGCGATGCCCTGCCCCGAATTGTGTTCTTGCCGGTGCTTTGCAAGGACTCGATTGCCCCAGTGCGAAGATTTTGGCAATCAGGCTCTATCGACGACGACGCGAGCGGTCCATGGCTCGCGTGCGCAGTGCACAACATCCGCGTCGATTTTGCGGTAAGCCTCCGCGATGCCCCTCTTCCTTCAAACCGTGCTGATGCTCCGATTTCCAGCCACGATTATTTTTCTGCTGCCAGTCCGCACCGCAGCCACCCGGACGCGTGCCCTGCGTGCTTTTGCAGCCCATCTTGGTCTTCTTGTGCTTGGCGGCGGGAAGAACTCTACGTAGCCAACGGTTTTTCGGGGAGAGATGGCATATGCGACCGCCGAGGCTCCAGTGGGTTTCCGCCCGCGGAGACTGGGTGGGACCTGTATCTGCCGAGTCTTGAGCGGGCCCGTGCTCGCCAAGGCTCGGTGCTTCAGCCTTTCTCGCTCTCGACAAGGACCTGCGGCCGCGCTTTGAGCTTCCCCGAGGTCGATGCATTCAGCGCTCTCACCAATGGCCCCCGATTCAAATACACACTGCCGTGGCAGCTTTTCTGCTCCCGGCGTTCGTTCTGGCTTGCCAAACCCCGCTCGTGGTGAGCTTGCTATGATCGGATCTTCGGCGGGTTTCTGACCTTCTCCAAAGGCAGCTCGACCAGCTTCTGTCTCAGCGGCCCACGGCCCACGCTCGCAATGAATCACATATGCCTATAGCTTTCGGTCAGTCGCCGCGAGTTCTGCCCCTACAAACCAAGCTGATACTCGCGTTGTAAGTTTTCTCGGACTCGGACGAATTTTCTGAAGATCCACGATCAAGTCCACCTCCCTCGCGTTCGCTCGGCAGCCGCTCACCACGCATTCCGCGCTCATTTTCGCCGCCGTCAAACCTCAGAGGTATGTTTTTTTCCATTATCATTGAGGTACCCTTTTTTGACTATCTTCCAGTCCAGCTTCATCAGCTCTCATCGCAGCCGTCCAACACGCTCGGTCACGGTGCTAGACATGCATGTGAAGCTTTTGGTACGCTCCCGCGAGTCCCCACCCATCGAAAGCCCAAGCCGACGTTCAAGCTGGGATTATTTTCGACTTGATTATTAAAGTCTCCATGGCGCTCTCGTATACGAGGAATACCGCCGCGACTTTGTTGCTCCCGGCGTTCGTTCTGGCTTGCCAAACCCCGCTCGTGGTGAGCTTGCTATGATCGGATCTTCGGCGGGTTTCTGACCTTCTCCAAAGGCAGCTCGACCAGCTTCTGTCTGAGCGGCCCACGGCCCACGCTCGCAATGAATCACATATGCCTATAGATCTCGGTCAGTCGCCGCGAGCTCTGCCCCCACAAACCAAGCTGATACCGGCGTGGACAGATTTCTCGGACTCGGACGAATTTTCTGAAGATCCACGATCAAGTCCACCTCCCTCGCGTTCGCTCGGCAACCGCCCACCACGCATCCTGCGCTCATTTGCCGGGGCGACAACAAGCCCAGGGCCGATTTTTCCATCATCATTCGAGGTCCGCGTGTTTTAACCATCTTCCAGTCCAGCTTCGTCAACTCTCATCGCAGCCGTCTCAGGTTCTCGGCCACAGTGTATGACATGCATCTGAACGTTTTGGTAAGCTCCCACAACTCCGCGCCCCACCAAAATTCAAGCTGACACATCAGGCTGCGATCATCTTGGGCTTAATCATCAAAGTCCTCTCGGCGGTCACGTTTTTGAGGAATACCGCCTCGACTCCACTGCTCCAAACGCTTGTTACCACTTGTTCAAGCTCGCTCGAGGTGATTTTTCTATGAATGAATATTCGGCGGGTTTCTGACCTCTTTGAAGCCAGCTGTATCAGCACGGCTTCTGCGACCGTTTCAGCGGTCTAGCAATGTTGCAGAGGTGTAGCCCATTGCAGTACCATCCCTACGTAGCGTTAAGGTCTGCTTGTAATTAAATTGCACGTACATAACTGGTACACGAGAAACGTAAAAGTTGAGACTACGCCAATTGCGTGAAAAGACATCGTCGGGGCGGGTGCGAACATTTCCTTAAATATTGCGTTCGAGCCGAACGCGGGGTCGCTGATGCGAAACTCCTCAAGCCTGCTTCCGGATCCTAAGGCGATGGTTCAGTTGTACGCGTTGATGTTATCTGGTTAACGCACACAAGTATGATTGCAAATTAATTGTACAATTGACTAGGTTACTGGTACACGAGAGATACACATGAAAGTGAAACGAAGTCCCGGGGACTAGAATTGCAACGCAAACCGCCTATACCGAGAACAAGAAATTAATCGTAGGGACGCAGGCGAGTTTCTCCCTGAAGGTTGCCTCGGAGGTGTACGTGAGGTCCATGATGCCAAGTTCCTCGAGCCTGCATCTGGACCTTTCAACAAGCGCAAGCGCGCCCTTATAGGATGGGTAGTTCAGGTAGATCTCGGGGATCTGCAGAATACGCAGGGAGGGGAGAGTCATAGCGGCGATCGGGAACACAACATCCTCCCAGCGACTGTAACCCCAGCGTCTGTACTCCGAGAACACCAAGGACTCTAGATGCTCCAACCGGATCATCTTGCCGTCGTCCAGTGCTCCAGGTCGGATGTTACTCACTTCGCAATGGACGAGGGCGGTGGTCTGGGCGAGAATATCCCGAAGCTGGCGGTACTCAACGTCGTCGAACCGGAACGTGGTGATCTGCGCATATGGAAATCGGACAGACGGGGTTGCCAAGACGCAGCGGAGCTCGATGGAGCGCAGACGGGGGAAGGTCTGCGGTGAAACGATGACCGGTCCACTTCGGAACCCTGTGCAGACAAGGTTCGCCGAAAGCCCAAGGTGCGTTAAGTTGGGCATCTCGGTCTGCAAGAGCTTCAGAGAGGAGCTGCTCAGGTCCATCCGGAAATCCAGCCGCTCCATGCGACTGAGGGTGTCACGGTGTTTGAGCATGGGGAGGACCAATCTGTAGTACAATGCGGATGGTGGGGCTAAGGCCTTAAATGTCCCCATGCTCGTGGCTGCCCGATCATCTATAGTGACGGACAGGGGACAGCTGCCGGAGCGTGTCAACCATTCTTTGGTCATGACCAACTGGCTGGGGAGATTGTAGCGATTGGGGGTCAGGGAGAAGGTGCACCACAGACTGGGGCAAGACAAAGCAATGTCTCGCAAATGACCGCATATTTGGGCCACCAGGGTAGGATCGCAGACATGGGTGAAGATTTCAACGACGAGTTCGTTGGGGAGAGTGACGATAGGGCTGTCGAGCTGGCGCGTGAGGGACCTTTCGCGCAGATGTCGGTTTAGGGAAAACAAGTGGTCCGGGGGGTGCAACTGCGAGGGAGGTGCGACGGGGGATGGAGCCCGCTGTCGGAGGCGCTTAGAGAAACGGGTAGCGGGAGGTGCAGAGAGGGTTGGCATTGTAATCTGGATAGCGGGCGGAAGTGAGCTGCAGTAATCTGGGATGAAGAAGTTCCGTACCGTTAGGTACGCGGACGCGCTTGCATGAATAAAATAAAGGCCCCAAAGGTTCACTTTCACGGCCAGTTGAGCAAAAGTATTCTTTGAGAAAAACGGTTGATGCCCTGAGCTGTTGTCCGAGGTCAGGGACAATGAACTTTGGATAAATTCCAGGGTACCTTAGAGTAGATGGGTGAGCGGCAGGTAACGAGAAGTTGGGGACGCGCGCAGGGGAGATATCTAAACCGGCGGGTTCACAAACGGGTCGGTGTGGACAAAGACATTCTTTGAGTTGAAAGAGAATCCAAATGATGGCATGATGATTGACGTTCGGAACGTGTACCTCGCTGACGAACGAATGTGAGGATGGAAACCACGGTTAGGTTGAATACACAGTACCAGATGCAGCAACCAGATTGAATGAGGACCGCGGCAGAATTTATTGAGCGACTTGCAACCCAGGATGTAGACTCTTGCGAGATGAAAACCATGGTAAGATGCACGGCGAGCTCTTGCGATGAAAAAAAGCAGAGTAAAATGCATGGCGAAGGAGGAAGAAGCGCAGCAGCACCAGCTACGAATTTATTGAGGTGAAAGGCACGGCGAGGGACGCTGCCAGAATAAAAAGTACACGACGAGGTAGGCCCTGTTTGCTGAGCGACGCACGCTCAAGAAACGGCCGCCCGCGGGGCCAGAAAGTTGCTGGAGGACATGGCCCAAGGAGAAACGCGTTTGCTGGGGGACAAGCCCCCAGGAAACGGTTTGGTGGTGGTCGGCTGTAAGTAGCAGTCGGGCCAGTTGGCCGGGTCCCGTGACCCTGACACGGTGAGTGCCATAAGTCCTTGCTCTCTCTTGACCATGGCCACATCGACGTCCCCTCAGCGTGAATCGCTGAGCGGACACCTATTCCCAAGCTTCAATAGCAGGGGTTTCTGGCGGTAGATCTCCTGGACTTCCAACACCCGTCTCCCAATTCTCGATGGGAGAATCCGACTCGGCAGCGACTTGGGCATAGTCGGCTGCTCAAAACTCGTCCAAAACCCGCTTGCAGTCTCTTGTTTTGCTGCAAATGTCTCTCTCTGAACGCCTTCCGGTGCCCTGCTACGTATTGTGTCCTTGCCGGTGCTTTGCAAGGACTCGATTGCCCCAGTGCGAAGATTTTGGCAATCAGGCTCTATCGACGATGACGCCAGCGGTCCATGGCTCGCGCGCACAGCGTAAAACATCCACGTCGATCTTGCGGTAAGCCTCCGCGATGTCCCTCGTCCTTCAAACCGTCCTGATACTCGGATTTTTCAGTCACGATTACTTTTCTGCTGCCAGTCCGCCCCGCAGGCACCCGGACGCGTGCCCTGCGTGCTTTTGCAGCCCATCTTGGTCTTCTGGCGCTTGGCGGCGGGAAGAACTCTACGTAGCCAAAGGTTCTTCGGGGAGAGATGGCGTATGCGACCGCCGAGGCTCCAGTGGGTTTCCGCCCGCGGAGACTGGGTGGGACCTGTATCTGCCGAGTCTTGAGCGGGCCCGTGCTCGCCAAGGCTCGGTGCTTCAGCCCTGCTCGCTCTCGACAAGAACCTGCGGCCGCGCATTGACCTTCCCCGAGGTCGATTCATCCAGCGCTCTCACCAATGGCCCCCGATTCAAATACACACTGCCGTGGCAGCTTTTCTGCTCCAAACGCCCGTTACGACTTGCCGAAAGCCGCTCGTGGTGAGCTTTCTATGATCGAATTTTCGGCGGGTTTCTGACCCTCTTTGTAGCCAGCTCGACCAGCTTCTATCTCACCGTCTTAAGGCTTACGCGCGCAACGTACCACCCGTGCGTCCAGCTTCTGGTAAGTCGCCACGAGCTCTGCCCCCATAAATCAAGCTGATCCTTGCGCCGGCAGGTTTCTCGGCCTCGAAATGATTCTCAAAAGATCCACGACCAAGTCCACCGCCCTGGCGTTTGTTCGGCAGCTGTTCCCCACGCACTTTGCGCTCATTTTGCGCTGCCACCACCCGCACGAGGTGCGTTTTTTTCATTACCATTGAGGTCCCCGTTTTTTTGACAATCTCTTCATTCAGCTACATCGGCCCTCATCGCAGCCGTCCAAGACTCTCGGCCACAGTGCTAGACATGCACGTGAAGCTTTTGGTACGCTCCCGCCAGTCCCCGCCCACCGAAAGCTCAAGCTGAAATCGGTTAGGCTGCGATTATTTTCGACTTCGGTATCAAAAATCTCCACCGTGCTCGCTCCCTGGAGAATACTGCCGCGACTTCGCTGATCCCGGCGCTCGTTTTGCCTTGCCAAACCCCGCTCGTGGTGAGTTTTCTATGACCGAACCTTCAGCGGGTTTCTGACCCTCTTTGCAACCAGCTCTATCAATGGTTTCTTCAGCGACCCACGGCCCATGCACGCAGGGTACCACATCCATGTCTCCTTGTTTCTCTGTTGTCGGAAACAAGCTTCTTCTCGTCGCCATGTTTCTCGGCCTTGAAACAGTCTCCAAAAATTGGCAATCGCTTGTAGAAACTTGTTATCCCAGCCGCGTTAGTAAATTTGTCTTCACGATCAATAGTTACATTCACAACTACTCCTATCCAATTCAATGTCTCGCTAAGCCCAGCTCTAGGGATTTGTCGGCTTACATCAAGCTCACAACTGCTCTTCTCCATACCGCCCTTCAAGACCTCCGCCTCCGATATCCAGCCAAATTAAGCCTGTAAATAAGAAGGGTCATCAATCCAAAGGAAAGGAGCTTCAGGTTCGTGGGGCAAGTTGCAGCAGTGCCGAGTATTCTGGGCTCCTTGAAGCGCGTACCACGCAAGATCCCATTAACATCGTGCACAAAGTACTCATGTATTAAGCAAACGATCCCGACAGACCAGAACTTTGTTATATTGACCTGGGCGAAGGCGCGGACATACCCAATATGCCAATTGTGCTATGCATCAATTGGCCTCAACCTGCCCCCCGGGAAGAATGTATACATGATGGAGTTTCTGCTTTAAGGACTTCAAGCCTTTGCTTCACGCAGTGTTTGGTTAAATAGAAGATAAGATTTACACGATGCCCGTGAGGGCGAGTGGTACAAGCTCGTGAGGAATTCCCCACTGTAACTACTCTTTATATACTGATTCTACGAGTCATTTCAAGTCATAAGTAAATGTTCCATAATATTCCTGACTCTTCTCCGAGATGCGCACTGACTCTGGTTGATTCACGAATGAGTCGTCAACGTCGCCGAGATGCCCGAGCCTCGGTGATGTGCCCGAGTGCTCTCACGCCAATAATACACCAACTTTAAGGAGATCTATTCCTGATCCTACTCACTACATTGCATGATTGCATTTCTTTATCCTGTTGCAAGTACGTTTACTTCACTCACACTACACTAGCAATCAAAGGTCAATATCTTATTTTCAAACTATTCCTATTGCGACAAAAGCTGCAGCCATGCACTGGTGTCCAAAAGTCTCGTGCCCCTGCTAAGAAACAGAATATTCTATACACTGTCTACTACTTACTGTCCATAATGAAATGCATGCCTGACGTGGGAGCACCCAGCGGCCATAAGTGGATGCAAAGTGGATGCATCCACCCTTCCATGTGGGTGCTCCCTCTACTGCTCTGGGTGCACCCACACCCATTCCGCTGGGACCACCCACCGCCTGAGCTGGATGTGCCTGGATGCACCCACCCTCGGACTAGGATGCACCCAGAGCCTATCCGGTTGCATCCACGCTCTGACCGGGATGCATCCAGCAGACCACCTGGATGCACCCAGTATTTTATCAATTCCGCTGGATGCATCCTGCCACCACACTGGATGCACCCAGCATTATTCAGCTTATTTTCGTAGGGAGCTGGATGCATCCACCCATTTTAACTAATATAAGTAGACTTACAAGTAATAGTTACATGTTTCCCACTTTGCACCAAATATCCAACTCATCTCAACCCTTTCTTCATACCACTCTGGATTCTCTTTAAATACCCTCAAATCACCATCTCTATCCTTTTTGGTACTACTAACGCTCGCGTCCTAACTAGGCAGTTGCCCTTTTCGGACTACTACTCCTCGCATCCCAATTTGGCATATCCTTATCTTATCTAGCATAAATAATTTCGCGAACGCACCAAGTCCAATTATTTCGTTACTCAACAAAACTCCATTTTCCAATAAATGAGCTCCATTGCCTTCTATACATACTGACATGACTTTCCACGGGACAACCGTTCCCTCACCCCCAAAACACAACCAAAAGTACTTGTTGCAGGGCCGGGTGGGGGGTCGAACCCACAATCTCACCCCCACAAAGCCGGAAGTGTGAATCGGATACGCTTGTATCCAACGCACGTACATCACAGCCATTTAACGGTGGTTATACGAATAATTGAGTCAGCAAAGGTAGGCAGAGAATGATGCAACACACCTGGGGTACACTGAGCATAGCCCCGATGTACCTCCAGGTGAAGGTTCGGTGTTACGGTCAGTACAGATCTCAGTGTGAATGAGTCAGTAGAGTTTCAAATTGGTTCAAAGTCCCATACGGCGCACCGGGGCAAGTTGAGGAAGTTGAGGATAGCCTGAATATTTGAAGGGTCGGTGACCAAGCTGGTAAGTATCCCAGGAGCCGAAGTGAGTAAGCTAAGTTTCAATGCCTGACTGGAAGTTAACGCACCTCGGGTAAGAGCCCGCCGTACTAAGTATGAGGAATGAGACGCGCCTGCTTCCGTTTTGGTCCTAATTCGCGCGTCTCACAGATCATTGGGGGTAATTAATGAAAGTGCGCCCAAGGCGTTCAAAATATTGCGTAGTTCCTTTATTTCATCGCCTATCTTCTAACATCTCAGTAATTACTGACAAGAAAACTTACCTTTGAAGCGCGGCACCAGCAAAAGCCACCAACGAGACTCAACGGCACGAGATATCTACGTTCGTAGAGAAAGTTGAGCTCGTGTTCAAGTGTGTCAATAAAAGATGAAGTAAAGTCAGAGCTGGATTCAACGCACCTCATAATCTTCACCCAGTCTATTGTAACCTCCGTCGACCTGACGCTAGGAAAATAAATAGCTAAGTTAGATTGAAGGTCAGCTAAAAAAAAACGAAACAAACGCACCAGTCGTCAAGCGGCTACTCGATTGATGCAGTATAATATAGTCCAACATATCGTAGTTGTTCCATGTACTTTTAGATCTAGCCTCTTCTGCTGCCCTTCAGCAATTTCGACATTGAGTCCAGATTTAGCCCTATAATAAGAAGAAATCAGCCACTACTCCAATAATAGGAGCGCATAGTCGTTCGTTCGACGCTCATAGCCACGTTGCGCATCTATAGAAAAGAAAATGTCAGTGGTCCCCAGCTAATATGTCCAGCACGCCGGGTAGTGGGAGCCCGCTGTACTAAGTAGCTAAGTAGCTAAGGGAAATAGGTACGTCGATAGGTAGATAGGTAACGTATACTATCCCTAAGAGCTATACCTTGAATACTTACCCGGCGAATACATAGCGTAAGGTATACTACTCCAGAGAACATAGTAAGTCCATTGTATATACACTAAAACTAATTCAATCAAGCAGGGGGGAAAGCTAGCTCGAAGTCTTCAAGGTCCTCGCTACACCCGGATCAGCACAGACGAACAGATCAAGCAAAAAAACCCACCGGTCCGCATTCACGTCGCCCAGAGCAGCAAGAACGAGCTCTCCTTGAGTCAAAAGACGGCCAAAATCCCCCACATCTTCATAGCGCCAAAATTCGCGGTGGTCGACGAAGCAGCCGTCGCACTGACGGCGCACGCGAGGAGCTCCGTCGTCCAGGAACAGGAGGTGATTGATTCGTTCTGCGCCACAAGGTATTCGGACTGAACGCGAGAAGAAGCGCAAAAAACTCACCTGCCACGATACGATAGTCCGTGTAGAACACCCAAAACCACAGGTACGTCCAGTCCCCGCTCTCGCATCGCGAGTACGCCCCCCTACGGTGATCGAAGTCCGTCGCGTATCCGTATTTAATCTCCAGCTCCGCCAGCAACGCGCGGCGCGGGATAGCCTCTGCGCGGAAATCGGCGAGCGTCGTGGTGAGGACACGCCCGCAACAGTATACGGCCCCGGCCCCTTCGTCGACGTAGAGGCCGCCCTCCGTCCAATGATTATCGAGATGGGCGCACAGCTGCAGCCCCGGCGGCAGGCGGCGGATGCCCGCCAGTGAGCGAACGTCGGGTGCAGCGCCGGCCATGGCAAAGTAAGAAGATAAGATGTGAAGTAGCGGTTTTGCGCGGGTCCGACTTGGGAGATGATAACAACGCGAGACCAAGCCTCGAGCCGTATTAGCGAAGTGCGGGAAGTCAGAAAGATCGCCCGGCGAGCCGTCTCCGGAAAGACGTAGTTCGTGGCGAATCCCGAACCCAAAGCCGAACGAACGATTGGCGGGAGGGCGGCACACCTGCGTCTTGCGATGCGAGAAAAATAAAGAAATAAAACGAGACGCGCCTGCTTATTAGTCCTAATTAGCGCGTCTAGCCGATCATTGGGTCGCGTCGCGCGGTCCGAGTAATTAATGAATGTGCGCCCAACGCGCAACAGACGCGGACTCCCTGTGATAAGAAGAACCGACCTCGGGCTTGTTGTCGCCGCGAAAAATGAACGCGGAATGCGTGGAGAGCGGCTGCCGAGTGAACGCCGGGGAGGTAGACTTGATCGTGGATCTTTGGAATATTATTTCGACGCCGAGAAACCTATCGACTCAAGAATCAGCTTGGTTTGTAGGGACAGAAATCGCGGGGACTTACCAAAAGCTGGAGACGAAGGTGATACGCTGCGGTCGTAAGCCGTGGGCCGCTGAGATAGAAGCTGGTCGAGCTGGCTTTGACGAAGGTCAGAAACCCGCCGAAGATTCGATCATAGAAAGCTCACCACGAGCGGGGTTTGGCAAGGCAAAACGAGCGCCGGGATCAGCGAAGTCGCGGCAGTATTCTCCAGGGAGCGAGCACGGTGGAGATTTTTGATACCGAAGTCGAAAATAATCGCAGCCTAACCAATTTCAGCTTGAGCTTTCGGTGGGCGGGGACTGGCGGGAGCGTACCAAAAGCTTCACGTGCATGTCTAGCACTGTGGCCGAGAGTCTTGGACGGCTGCGATGAGGGCCGATGTAGCTGAATGAAGAGATTGTCAAAAAAACGGGGACCTCAATGGTAATGAAAAAAACGCACCTCGTGCGGGTGGTGGCAGCGCAAAATGAGCGCAAAGTGCGTGGGGAACAGCTGCCGAACAAACGCCAGGGCGGTGGACTTGGTCGTGGATCTTTTGAGAATCATTTCGAGGCCGAGAAACCTGCCGGCGCAAGGATCAGCTTGATTTATGGGGGCAGAGCTCGTGGCGACTTACCAGAAGCTGGACGCACGGGTGGTACGTTGCGCGCGTAAGCCTTAAGACGGTGAGATAGAAGCTGGTCGAGCTGGCTACAAAGAGGGTCAGAAACCCGCCGAAAATTCGATCATAGAAAGCTCACCACGAGCGGCTTTCGGCAAGTCGTAACGGGCGTTTGGAGCAGAAAAGCTGCCACGGCAGTGTGTATTTGAATCGGGGGCCATTGGTGAGAGCGCTGGATGAATCGACCTCGGGGAAGGTCAATGCGCGGCCGCAGGTTCTTGTCGAGAGCGAGCAGGGCTGAAGCACCGAGCCTTGGCGAGCACGGGCCCGCTCAAGACTCGGCAGATACAGGTCCCACCCAGTCTCCGCGGGCGGAAACCCACTGGAGCCTCGGCGGTCGCATACGCCATCTCTCCCCGAAGAACCTTTGGCTACGTAGAGTTCTTCCCGCCGCCAAGCGCCAGAAGACCAAGATGGGCTGCAAAAGCACGCAGGGCACGCGTCCGGGTGCCTGCGGGGCGGACTGGCAGCAGAAAAGTAATCGTGACTGAAAAATCCGAGTATCAGGACGGTTTGAAGGACGAGGGACATCGCGGAGGCTTACCGCAAAATCGACGCGGATGCTGTGCACTGCGCACGCGAGCCATGGACCGCTCGCGTCGTCGTCGATAGAGCCTGATTGCCAAAATCTTCGCACTGGGGCAATCGAGTCCTTGCAAAGCACCGGCAAGAACACAATACGTAGCAGGGCACCGCAAGACGTTCAGAGAGAGACATTTGCAGCAAAACAAGAGACTGCAAGCGGGTTTTGGACGAGTTTTGAGCAGCCGACCATGTCCAAGTCGCTGCCGAGTCGGATTCTCCCATCGAGAATTGGGAGACGGGTGTTGGAAGTCCAGGAGATCTACCGCCAGAAACCCCTGCTATTGAAGCTTGGGAATAGGTGTCCGCTCAGCGATTCACGCTGAGGGGACGTCGATGTGGCCATGGTCAAGAGAGAGCAAGGACTTATGGCACTCACCGTGTCAGGGTCACGGGACCCGGCCAACTGGCCCGACTGCTACTTACAGCCGACCACCACCAAATGAAGGGAGGTAGCCGGCAAGCGGCGGGGCACAAACAGACTTGGTCAGTCTTATTTTGAAGCAAATGAAGCCTCAGAGAGTTTGACGTTGTATCCCGGATTCCCCAGTTTCTTTTGATGAGCTTGAGCTGAATCATTCAAGGACTCGCAGTTTGATGGGTTTTTGTAGTTGTTCGAGGAGCCATGTTAGAGCCATGTATCTATGATGGTTGAAAGTGGATCTACTGTTGAGGCGTTGAACAGATTACCTGCTCGCGCAATCTGTGTAATACGAGGTCTGCATGCAAATTCTCTTGTGCGTGACTCAAGCTTCACCGCTTTCTGCTGCTTTCTCTAGAAACTATTCCTGGGAGCGCATCTCTTTAGGTAAACTTGAAGTCTCCCATTTTTTAGAGGAGATACGGATTCGATATGAAAGCTTTTTTTTCCTCTCTCGAAAGTGCCGGTAATCTAATCTAATCTTGAGGCGGTGCCACAAAATTGATCCCCCATTTCACGTGATCCACACTCTCGGTGCTCTGAGCACAATCAGAACTAAAGTTCTGTTTGTGAACCGTTTCCTGGGGGCTTGTCCCCCAGCAAACGCGTTTCTCCTTGGGCCATGTCCTCCAGCAACTTTCTGGCCCCGCGGGCGGCCGTTTCTTGAGCGTGCGTCGCTCAGCAAACAGGGCCTACCTCGTCGTGTACTTTTTATTCTGGCAGCGTCCCTCGCCGTGCCTTTCACCTCGACAACTTCGTTAGCTGGTGCTACTGCCTCGCCATGCATTCCAATATCAATACGGCTTTGTCTTCGCGGCTTCAACAACACGGCTCACCCTGATGTCATTGATTAATCAGATCCTTTTTTCCAAACCCTTTGTCCTTTCTTTGTTCAACCTCAGTTATGAATTCGCTGCTTGGTTTCTTTCGCCCAAACATGGCCCTTAATACGGCCAGCTCCCGTTACCCCACCCTCTCTCTCGTTGTGACTTCAGTTCCAATTCCTCAATGGCTTATTACATGACACACTCTCAAACGCGACGTGCGACACGCTCCTATAGCTATCCCCAGTCCCACTTCAAGCCCTTGGGCTCCCTTCAACCTCAGCCGTTGTTGGAACCGGGCCGTCCATCTTTGCCTACCAAGCGGCAGCGTGCCTCACCTGTGGAGCAGCTCGCCTCGCCTCTGACGCAGCGCCATGTCCTTTCAAGTGACCACGTGGAGACCGATCTGCAGAGTGACGCAGCCCAGGTAAGTAGCAAGTATAGTGACCGCGAGAGGAAGCATCCAATATGTTTATTCACAGGAACTCGTACAAGCCGCCAATCGACTGGCACAGTGGACTGAACTCTCTGACATCGAGGCCACCCTCGCACGGTTCGAGTGCGCGAGAGAGTCCTTGGTGGACCGGCTTCGCATTCACAAATCCATAAACGACATTTTACCGAACGAGCTCCTGACCGAGATCTTCGAGCACGCTGTCGGTAGTCTCCCGCTCGACACCGCTTACCCGATTGTTCTGCTGGTGTCCCACGTCTGTGCCCTTTGGAGAACCCTCGCGATCAATCGGGCCACACTGTGGTGCACCCTTGTCCTGCGGATACGCCGCAGCACTCTGGACAAGGAGCTAACCATGGCGAAGAAGTGGTTGGACTGTTCCGGGCTCCTTCCCGTGTCCATGTTCTTCCGGTATGGGCCGGATGATGACGGATACTCGAACCCCGGCGTAGAATTCTACCACTTTCTCCAGGATATGGCGCTTAATCATCGTCGCCTAGAGTACCTCGATATCAGGGTCACCATGTCCGGTGATGAGCTCTGGTTTCTACGATATGCGATGCCGAAGCTCACCCACCTCACATTGCGGATGGATCGTATCCATCCATCCGGCGACCGTCCCATGACCATCACCGTCCCCCAGCTGCGCTCCCTCGAGCTGTATCATTTCCGTTCTCCTTGTTGCATCCTTTTCCCTTGGGAACAAATCACCTCTCTCACGTTCGAAAACATTCACTTCCGTCATTTGATGGACGTCCTCAAGGCCACACCTGCCCTCGTGCATTGCGCGGTTAGCTACCTGAAACGTTCGAGGATGGACGACCCTACAGAAACAATACCAGCGCTCGAACACTTGCGGTCCCTCATCTTCTCCTCTTACGATCCCAACGAAGAGCCACTGCACAGCATTTTCCCCCTCTGGTTTATAGACAAGCTCCCCTCCCTGCGCGTCCTACAGGTCCCCGAAAAGTACATCCGCCACCCCCGCACCCTCCATGCTGTCGGCATACCTCCGAAAAGCGAACTGCCTTCAGCTCGAGGAGCTTCGCATGGTCGACCTCACCTTCACAACCTCGCAGAGCTTCCGCGCCGAGTTCCTTGCCGAGTTCCCCTCCGTCTCGATCTGTTTCCTGCATCAACTACCTGCCCGAGTGATCGGGATGTAAAAGCGCGCGCGACTGATGATGGAGCTCTGGCGATGAGAGAGCACATCCACACAAGACGGCGTGAAGTGCACGTAGAATTTTATCATCTGTTTCAATATTTTTCCTTGATGTAGACTGTATAATCAATTTAGACGATGGTGGGAGCTACGACATTCCGCAATGTCCGTATCACGACCGACTTGCGGCTGCTTACTTCCCTCACACAGCGAGTAAGCAAAGGCATAACAAGACCAATCGCGCCTTCTTCGCTTGAAAGAGGCAAAAGATGGCGGTGAGACCTCCATTGATCAGCAGCGATGTATTCCGCACCGAGTGCACATCGGGGAGTCGACCGCCTTGATGCGGTGGAGGGGGGCGTTGAGCGCGAGTTGGCCCGTCCGGAGTTGGTGATTATCGAGGCCTCGGCGCGTGAACGGTCCTGTAGAGCTTGAGGGCGCGTTTCAACACCGTCTGGTCGTCGCGCCGCGATGCTTGCTGGCAAGTCCGAAGCGAATAGCTCGACCTTGCCTTCAAACACCGCGTCCAAGGTCCCTTCTGCTGCCTCCTTTGCAGGCACATCCGCAAGCTCGTTCCCCTCGATGTCTGCATGCCCTGGGACGGTCACCCATGCCACATGGACATTGCCCACCAAACTCGGCCTTGTCGAGGCGATGATGGAACTCCCTTATGAGATAGGATGATGTGAGGGGCCTTCCGGGCGATATCCAAGGCAAGTATCGTCCCTGTCAGCTCACCTTCGAATACAGTGTGATCCTTGATAGAGCCCAGATGGAACCTCCGTGTCTCATGACACCCGTTCATCGTCGCTACCGCTGCCGCGCCGATTCCGCCCTCGTACCCGGAGCCATCGCTGTACACGAAGATCTCGTCGTCCCGTACCCTCTCCGCTGCCGTGCACGCCTTGTCCTAATTGCGGGCAATAGCTCACGAGAAGCGTGGCGTCCAAGTCAAGGGTGTCGGGCTCGGGTCGATGATTTCGAAGTCCGAGGCATCGGGGAATGCGTCGTAAAGCTCGTGCAGCGGGGAACGGTGCCTCTGGACGTAATGGCGCGCGCATCAGCGGACGTGGGCGTGGAGCGGGTGGGATTTGGGAGCGAAGCGAGTCGCGGTACGATTCAGCCGCAGCCTGACCGGCGCGACGACGGCGTGATACTCCATCGCGTCTGTCGGCGCTGTCCTAAATGCGCCCGCAATGACGGACTACAGTGCGCTGAACCCGTTGCAGCTGGTTCGCTACCCCCACTGACCCTTCTTCCTGCCGTCGCCTCGGATGGGCTGGTACCACGCAACGAATCCATACTCCATCTTGGGCACCACCGAGATGTAAAGCTGCCAGACGAAGCAGTGGGCATCCCGACCGTCGGGCGTGTTAGTCGCATCACCGCCAGTACCGCCGCGGTACCTTTTGAGACCGCGCGCTCGACGTGAGCCTTTCAGTCGAGTTTGTGGTCCAAGACAAAGCCCAGGTACGTCGGCGTCTCCCTCGGTTGGATTGTCAGCCCTCCAACGACGACTGGTGTCGGCTCGCACTTACGCCCATTCCAGGTAACATGGACCAGCTGGAATTTCTTGACGTCGAAACGGCACGCGTGCGTCCGAGACCAACCTCATGCAGGCTCTTCGAGCGTCTCGACGTTATGCCGAATGCTGGAGCAGGCAGCGCCTGGCAGCACCAGGATGGGATCTTCATCCGCCATGCCGGCAACTCTAGGAACCCTTGCCAGGCTTGACTACCAGGTTATTTAACAGCACCAATCTGATCTAGATTCCTTTCTCTGTGAGAGGGCTGGCTCCTTGAACATCCTGTAACTCAATAAGAGTGTTAACACGAAAAAGGCCAAGTTCGGATATAAACTAGTACTCGTGGTTAATCCCGCGCCGTAGTTCGATCCCACTGCTTTAAACCCTACTACCAGGTTTGATTTGGGTACTAAATGTCCTACATCCACTGGAGTTTCGACTTACATAGTTATAATCCTCTAAAATTCTCCGGTAGTGTGAGAACAATGGTACCGGTTCGATGAACAGATTTGACCCGCCAGTCCCGTGACCCTCGACCATCCCTTTCACTCCCTTTCATGACCGATTCCGACCCTACCCTTCCGCGGCGGGAGCTCGCGTACGTCTTCCTCCTCTGGATCTGCTTCCCGTTCTTACAGTACTCACTCATCCTTATCAGTCTCATCCCGGTCAGTTCTCTACCGCCACGGCACCTTGCCTTGGCGCTGCTACTCCCGCTCGACCTGATGCCGACAACCGAAGGCGTGATGCTTAGGTTCTTCGAGCGTGCTACCACCTCCCTATCTGCGGACCGCCGTTTCGTCAGCAAGCGTGCGCGGGCATCTGATGGACCGTCCGACACTTCCCAAGCTAAAAAAGCGCGCAAGGGTGGGTCTTCACCGGTATTTTTTAAATATTTTTTTCACCCCAAGCCAATCTTTCAGGTTGAATCAATAAACCGAGTTTACCATCTACGCTAGTTGTATCTGTTTCATGCGAATATAGAACATACAGCCAGGGATCTACCGCCGCAGTCGAATTTAGGTCTCCATGCATAAGTTAGTTTATACAATAGTTTTCCCGAAGGGCAGGCAGTGGAACAAGGTCTGTAGTTTGTGGGTGAAGGCAACTAATGCATAGCAAGATCGGTGTATTGGGTGTGTCCTAGTCTCCCTAAGGCAGAGTAGATCAATTCCCTTGAACTTTCGTGCCTCAAGATATTCCTTGATCTGACGGTATCCCGAGTTCACGAAGGTTTGCACCAGTATCTTACGTCTGCCTCAGGGAGACTAGTGTGTCCACGCGTTCCCCAAGGCCAATGTAAGAAAGTTCCGGTTTCAAATTGTTGGGATAGTTTCCTTAGCGTGGATCTTGCGAGATACCCCAACGATACCCAGAATCCTTGTGGAAGTTTGCACAAACAGGTTAGCTATACTGCACAACTACGACGGACGGAACGTTGCATAATCCAAAACAGAAAAGATTTCTTGGTTTCAGGAAACTTTTTTGCCCTCGGATCTCAGATCCCTCCTGTATTTCATAGGGGCATAGCCTACCCGTCGCCCATACATGTTCTTGGGGCAATAGGTCTTCACAACACGACCAGTAATAAGCTAATTGCTCGTGCCGAACCCGATTGATGATCGGGATTTTTGACCGTAAGACAGGGTCGAATGGAGAATGTTACGGGTGAAGTTGAGCTAGCCACGAGTATACGCCCCGCAAACCTGGGCCACCTTTTCCTGCAGTGGGCTGTCTACTCAGCATTTTTACAGGGCTGCGTAACAGATTCCCAGAGCTGGGCTGGACATCGAGCCACCGAATTAGATAAAGGTACTTGTGAATGTAACTATGTATGTATATGAAGACGGATTGACCAAGCTAGAAAGCGGCTGAGATAAGGGTTCTACGAGTCATTGCCAATCTTGGGGGACTATCTCGAGGCGGATAAACCGGACGACGAGAATAAGTTTGATTGGTGGGGCAAGGAGCTTGCGACGACTGACCGACCGGAGGACTTGGATGTGACACGCTGCGTGCGTGAGCCGTGAGTCGCTGAAGAAAGCTTTGATGGGGCTGGTTGCGAAGCAGCAAAGACGGTCAGAAACCCAGAGGTCAGAAACCCGTCAAAGATTTAGTCATAGAAAGCTCACGTCAAGTGGGGTTCGGCAAAGCGGAAGGAGCGACGGGAGCGACGAATTCGTCTGCGGCACTGTTCCTCCAGAGAGCGAGCGCCGTGGAGGTTTTCGATACCCAAGTCGAAAATGATCGTAGCCTAAAGACCCGAGCATAAGCTCGAGTTCGCGGTGGGACGGGGACTTGTGGGAGCTTACCAAAAGCTTCACATGTACGTCGGGCACCCCCACCAGGAACCTGGGACGGCTGCGATGAGCGCTGAAAAGCTGGATGGGAATATTGTCAAAAAACGTGGACCTCAATGATAATGAAAAAACCGACCTCGTGCTTCTTGTCGCAGCGGGGAATGAACGCAGAGTGCGTGGGTAACGGCTGCCGAATGAACGCCAGGGGGGTGGACTTGGTCGGGGATTGTTTGAAAATTCGTCCGACCTGCCGACGCAAGAATCAGCTCGGTTTGTCCGGACAGAAATGCAATGGCTTACTAAAAGCTAGAGACGGAGGTGATACGCTGCGGCCGTAAGTCGTGGGCCGCTGAGATAACATTTGATGGAGCTGGCTTCAAAGAGGGTCAGAAAGCTGCCGAAGATCGGTCGTAGAAAACTCACCTCGAGCGGTTCTTGGCAAGTCGTAACGGGCGTTGGGAGCAGAAAGTTGCGACGGCAATGTGTATTGGAATCGGGGGGACGTTGGTGAGAGCGCTGGATGCATCGACCTCGGGGAAGGGGATGCGCGGCCGCAGGTCCTTGTCGAGAGCGAGGAGGGCTGAAACACCGAGCCTTGGCGAGCACGGGCCCGCTCAAGACTCGGCAGATACAGGTCCCACCCAGTCTCCGCGGGCGGTAACCCACTGGAGCCTCGGCGGTCGCATATGCCATCTCTCCCCGAAAAACCGTTGGCTACGTAGAGTTCTTCCCGCCGCCAAGCACAAGAAGACCAAGATGGGCTGCAAAAACACGTAGGGCCCGCGTCCGGGTGCCTGCGGGGCGGACTGGCAGCAGAAAAGTAATCGTGACTGAAAAATCCGAGTATCAGGACGGTTTGAAGGACGAGGGACATCGCGGAGGCTTACCGCAAGATCGACGTGGATGTTGTGCGCTGCGCACGCGAGCCATGGATGAGTTGTAAAAGCGCTCAAGATGTCGTGTGGAGCTCAAGAACCCATTAAAACCTCGCCGAGAGATTGACACTCGGGGACGGTCCGCACGCAGTCAACAGTGTCGCTAGGAAGAAGCGGAGGACCCATAGTCTCCGCTGTTCGGGTTCTCGACATTGACGAGGTGCACAGTTAACGAGGAAGCTTCTCGCTCTGAAGCGGGTGCAGGGTCCGCGTATGGGTGCACATTTGAAAATTGCGGTTGGAAGCGCTTGGGGGGCAGCAGCGCCGCTGCACATGTCTCTGTCGAAGGCCGCCCTGGTCAACGAGTGATACACACACTAGTTGACGTCGAGCTTGTCTTGTGTCTTGCGCCAGGCGGTGTGTCACTCGTCACAGCACTGTTACGCTGTCCCGGAACGTGAAACAGTGAGAGACTGTGAGGCCGGGATACGTAGAAAATGACTGATCATTTTCCCTCTCGAGTTTGAAGCCCCACAACACGGTTGTAGATACATATCGGCGATTTGAATTATGTATGGCATTTACTGCAGCTGGTACGCGTACAACAAGTAGGAAAGGAACCCTCGACTCGACCCTCTTCGTCCAAAATCAAAAATCTACCACGAACCCTGCGCCCGACCCGCATCGCGCTCCGCACCCTTGAGGCCACCGGCTCCTACACCGTGATAGCGCTGTCAGGCAATTGCCGATGAAAAGAAACCGACGTAGTGGGGAACATGGCTCTCCAGGTCTGCTCGGATGTGAAGGTGAGGTCGATGAGGCGAAGCACCTCAAGCCTGCATCCCGAAGCTCGGACAAGGTCAAGCACCTCGGTGTACGAAGGGTGGTGCAGGTACGTCTCGGGGATCTCCAGAATCCGTAGGGAAGGGAGCTTTATCATATACGCGAGGGGGAAAACGTCGTGGACCGGATTTTCCTCGCGGTCGTAGAGGAAGAAACGCAAGGACTGCAGATGTTCAAGTTCGAGCTTTGGCTGCAACCATTCGGGGACGGGGCCCATCGATGAACGCTCCATGCGGGAGACCGCGCAATGGACGAGAGCAGGTGTGGTCATCAAAACGTCCCGTAGATGGAGGAACTCGACGTGATCGAAAGTGAGAGACGTTATTTGGTCCCGAGGGAAAGAGAATCTTTTGTAGGGATTGAAACGGTAGAAGGTGATCGATCGTAATTGGGGAACCGACATGGCCACCGGAGAATTCGCCATACGGATGCGATCCATAGATACGGTCAGGTGGGTCAGATTTGGCATAGGTGTTCGCAGGAACTGGAGCTCATCGCCGGACAGGATCACCCCGACGTCGAGGTGCTCCAGGCGAGAGTGGGTGCCAGCTAGGTCGCGGAGAAAATCAACGAATTTTGTCCCGAGGTGACACGATCCCTCATCGTCCGGCCCATACTTCAACGACAGGGAGAGAGGGAGGCCGCCAGAACGCAGTAGGAAGGTCTCCACCAAAGCCCAATTCTTGATGAGCCTGGTGCCACCCGTAGCTGTAGGATTTAGTCTCCTGACATGGATGTAGCCAGGTACCCCCTTTGGCTATACAACTGGAGCTAGCCAGGCCCTGGCTAGAGCCTGCTAAGAAGAATATAACAATAAGATGTCAGATTCAGGGATTGAACCAAAAGCCTAGGGATTACCTAAGCAGTCAAACCTAGGTAATCCTTACCAACTAACCCAAAAGGCCAATACAAAATCAAGAATTGATACAGGTATGCCCTGCTCATTTTGTGATCTATAAAGAGTATGTTTATTGTTCTACTCTGCCCCGAAGGGGCCAGGTTAGTGGTTAGTGGTTAGAGGTTAGTGGTTAGGGTTAGGGTTAGAGAGGTTAGGGTCCCAGGAGTATTTTTGTCTCGGTTGTCTCGGTAGGTTAGGGGTTAGGGTTGGTAAGAGATCAGCCAATTAGATGTTGGGGTTGGTTAGGTGGTTAGGGTAGGGAGGAACTTTGCTTTGACTTCTATGGCCAGTTGGCTTAATGGATGTAGCTCATCTGAATCTGATCTGAATTGATCTTGCACTCTTAAGGTCTTAGATTCAATTTGTGCTACAGGTATTCTTTTGCTTTGTGGATTGGAGCAGAACCAGAGTCTAACTCCTGGACCTAGCCACCTCCTGGCTAGTTCCAGGTGTATAGCCAAAGGGGGGTCCTGGCTAGGTCCATGTACAATAGTCTATATATTACAACTACGGCTCCTGGTGCGGCTGAGCCTCAGCAAGATGCAGCTCCACAGACTTGGAAAATACAAGGCAATTTCTCGCCAAGCGCGACATACTTGGGCCACCAGCATAGGATCGCGGACGTGCGTGAAGATCTCGGCGATGAGTTCTTCGGGGAGGGTGAATACAGGGTGTGGGCAAGCGCCGAGCTGGGGGTTCATTGACCCCGTCTCGCGCAAGAGTCGGCGAGGATCGGTGTCGGATTGGTGTCTGCGCTCCCTGTGCACGACTGGCAGCAACGCTGAGACGACTTCCTATGGAAAGACAACGGTGTGAGACGCGCACTCTCGCAGTATTCGGGCTCGGTGCTTACCCGATCGTCGGTCAAAGCGCGCTCGGGGTGGACCTGTGGACGCTGGAGACGCACAACGTCCTGCAAACCGACAAAGGCGTGAGATGCGTGCTCGTGTTGACGTTTGGAAAGCTGCTTACTCGGTCGTAACTCGCTCGCCGCGTCTTCAAAGAAGAAGAGCCCGGCGAAGGCGACACAACAGGGTCGATTCGAGCGCGGTTCTTGGAACGCACGGGAGGGCATGGCCGAGGACCCTTCGGTCTCAAGGGCGTGGAGGGAGCAAACTGAGACTGAGCGTGAGTATCACCCTCGTGGGGGGGAGGAAGCCGCGCTTGGAGGCGCCTTCGAGGAGCGGTCTCGTGAGGGGAAGCCATTGGAAACTGCAGTGGGTGAGCGGCAGGTAACGAGGAGTTGGTGGGTTTCAAGTATGGGGACGCGCGCAGGGGAGATATTGGAAGCGGCGGGTTCACAAACGGGTCGGTGTGGACAAAGACATTCTTTGAGTTGAAAGAGAATCCAAATGATGGCATAATGATTGACGTTCGGAACGTGTACCTCGCTGACGAACGAATGTGAGGATGGAAACCACGGTTAGGTTGAATACACAGTACCAGATGCAGCAACCAGATTGAATGAGGACCGCGGCAGAATTTATTGAGCGACTTGCAACCCAGGATGTAGACTCTTGCGAAATAAAGACCATGGGAAGATGCACGGCGAAATAAAAGCTGTATTAATATTGGAATGCATGGCGAGGTAAGGAGAAACGCAGTAGCACCAGCTACGAATTTATTGAGGTGAAAGGCACGGCGAGGGACGCTGCCAGAATAAAAAGTACACGACGAGGTAGGCCCTGTTTGTTGAGCGACGCACGCTCAAGAAACGGCCGCCCGCGGGGCCAGACAGTTGCTGGGGGACATGGCCCAAGGAGAAACGCGTTTGCTGGGGGACAAGCCCCCAGGAAACGGTTTGGTGGTGGTCGGCTGTAAGTAGCAGTCGGGCCAGTTGGCCGGGTCCCGTGACCCTGACACGGTGAGTGCCATAAGTCCTTGCTCTCTCTTGACCATGGCCACATCGACGTCCCCTCAGCGTGAATCGCTGAGCGGACACCTATTCCCAAGCTTCAATAGCAGGGGTTTCTGGCGGTAGATCTCCTGGACTTCCAACACCCGTCTCCCAATTCTCGATGGGAGAATCCGACTCGGCAGCGACTTGGGCATAGTCGGCTGCTCAAAACTCGTCCAAAACCCGCTTGCAGTCTCTTGTTTTGCTGCAAATGTCTCTCTCTGAACGCCTTCCGGTGCCCTGCTACGTATTGTGTCCTTGCCGGTGCTTTGCAAGGACTCGATTGCCCCAGTGCGAAGATTTTGGCAATCAGGCTCTATCGACGATGACGCCAGCGGTCCATGGCTCGCGCGCACAGCGTAAAACATCCACGTCGATCTTGCGGTAAGCCTCCGCGATGTCCCTCGTCCTTCAAACCGTCCTGATACTCGGATTTTTCAGTCACGATTACTTTTCTGCTGCCAGTCCGCCCCGCAGGCACCCGGACGCGTGCCCTGCGTGCTTTTGCAGCCCATCTTGGTCTTCTGGCGCTTGGCGGCGGGAAGAACTCTACGTAGCCAAAGGTTCTTCGGGGAGAGATGGCGTATGCGACCGCCGAGGCTCCAGTGGGTTTCCGCCCGCGGAGACTGGGTGGGACCTGTATCTGCCGAGTCTTGAGCGGGCCCGTGCTCGCCAAGGCTCGGTGCTTCAGCCCTGCTCGCTCTCGACAAGAACCTGCGGCCGCGCATTGACCTTCCCCGAGGTCGATTCATCCAGCGCTCTCACCAATGGCCCCCGATTCAAATACACACTGCCGTGGCAGCTTTTCTGCTCCAAACGCCCGTTACGACTTGCCGAAAGCCGCTCGTGGTGAGCTTTCTATGATCGAATTTTCGGCGGGTTTCTGACCCTCTTTGTAGCCAGCTCGACCAGCTTCTATCTCACCGTCTTAAGGCTTACGCGCGCAACGTACCACCCGTGCGTCCAGCTTCTGGTAAGTCGCCACGAGCTCTGCCCCCATAAATCAAGCTGATCCTTGCGCCGGCAGGTTTCTCGGCCTCGAAATGATTCTCAAAAGATCCACGACCAAGTCCACCGCCCTGGCGTTTGTTCGGCAGCTGTTCCCCACGCACTTTGCGCTCATTTTGCGCTGCCACCACCCGCACGAGGTGCGTTTTTTTCATTACCATTGAGGTCCCCGTTTTTTGACAATCTCTTCATTCAGCTACATCGGCCCTCATCGCAGCCGTACAAGACTCTCGGCCACAGTGCCATACATGCATGTGAAGCTTTTGGTACGCTTCCGCGCGTTCCCGCCCATCGAAAGCCCAAGCCGACGTTCAAGCTGGGATTATTTTCGACTTGATTATTAAAGTCTCCATGGCGCTCGCGTATGCGAGGAACACCGTCGCAACTTCGCTGCTCCCGTCGCTCGTTTTGCCTTGCCAAACCCCGCTCGTGGTGAGCTTTCTATGATCGAATCTTCGGCGGGTTTCTGACCTTCGTCAAAGCCAGCTCGACCAGCTTCTATCTCAGCGGCCCACGGTTTACGACCGCAGCGTATCACCTTCGTCTCCAGCTTTCGGTAAGTCCCCGCGATTTCTGTCCCTACAAACCAAGCTGATTCTTGAGTCGACAGGTTTCTCGGCGTCGAAGTAATATTCCAAAGATCCACGACCAAGTCCACCTCCCTTGCGTTCGCTCGGCAGCCGACCACCACGCATTCCGTGTTCATTTGCCGCCGCCGTCAAACCTCAGAGGTATGGTTTTTCCATTATCACCGAGGTCCACGTTTTTCGACAATCTTCCCATCCAGCTTCATCAGCTCTCATCGCAGCCGTCCCAGGTTCCCGGTCGGGGCGCCCGACGTACATGTGAAGCTTTTGGTAAGCTCTCACAAGTCCCGTTCCACCGCAAACTCAAGCTGACGCTCGGGTCTGTCAAGCTACGATCATCTTCGTATTGGGTATCGAAAGTCTCCATGGCGCTGCGACTCACGACTCACGCACGCAGCCTATCCCCTCCAAGTCCTCCTGTTGGTCAGCCGTCGCAAGCTCCTTGCCCTACCAATCAAACTTATTCTCGTCCAGGTTTTTCTGCCTCGAAATAGTCTCCAAAAATCAGCAGCGGCCTGTAGAACCCTGGTATCTCAGCCGCCTTATAGTTTAGTAAATCTGCCCTTGTGATACGTAGCTACATCTACATCCACCAGTACTTTTATCTAATTCGACGACTTGAGGTTAAGCCCTGCTCAAGCGCAATCTAAAATCGGACATTTACTACTACCCTTCTGTCCTTGCAAGTTTGCGTTCCCCCTGTGCTCGTCAAATTACGGTGCATCTCCTTCTCGGTGCCTTGATTTCCGCTTGATGAAGGCATCCATCTGGCCATGTCGTGCACAAGCGACGTAACTCGCAAACCAGTGGACAAAAGGAGAGCAATGTCCGAGCAACGTCCCATGCCGGACTGGACATCAAGCAGCAGGCTATATGTACCTAGCGAGCTCAGTGGGTGTTACCGCACGGTGATTTGCTTTCGTTTGGTCCACAATGCATCGGTCGACAGTCACGGTCGTACCAAAGTTACAATCATGCTCTGTGCGCATCTCGGTCTACACCATTCGGAGTAGGCTTTCGATTTCTATCTTTCTAAAGGCTATGGTATTACCAATTTACATTTCCACGGTATTGTACATATCTCGCCGATACTATACTGTGGTCAGACTCTTCGCCAAGGCCAGTCATCACCAAAGTCATGAGCATATCGGTAACTTTCAACTACAACCCTCCCCTGCTTCTGAGCTCTCGACAGCAGACTCTTGATAGTGTCCGCAAAGTGAGTGTGATGCTCTAGACTACCATCACATGTGAAATTCATCCGCCAGCGAATTGGCACTCGTGAACTGCGTCCCACAAGTGCGGCATCCAGCTCCCCCATGGCATGAGAGTCTGGGGCTGGCGGAAGAGAAAATGGTCTGGATACTCGATCGAAAGTGAGGATGACTTCCTCAAGGGCTGGACTCCCATTTGAAAGAATCAGTGCAATAGTCATAAGGATAGAGGTGATTTCTTGCGTCGGAGCCCCAAAATAAACCTCCAAAACGCGGAGTCTGGGGAGGGGCAAGAGGGAAATTGGTGCATGCATGCTAGATAGTTTATCTGGAAAACAGGTGTCTGTAAATCGCTGAAGGACTACGGACCAATCGCTGATGACTCACTCATGCAATAGAAATGTATACGTTCCAAGGTATCGGCGGCATTCAGAATGAGCGTTCTAGTGTGCTGATATTGCGGGTCGAGGGACAGTCTCTGGACCGAGGAAGTATGAGTTATATACCGTGGTCCGGCGAGAAGTTGGTAGATGGGTTCAGTTCCCGTATGGAACACCAGACTTCGGACGTTGGTTCGGGGGGTGGGTCGGGGGGAGAGTAGAAATGGTTCATTGCTTGGCAGGAGGGAGAGTCCAGAGAAGGACAGGAAGGGAACTGTGAGCATGTTCATGAACACGGTTGAGGGTATCGATCCGATGCCAGAGAGATGCAGTTCACGGAGGTTTTGTCTTGACAGGAAGTCAAGCAAGGGCCCAGGACCCATGTCATTCCAGCTCATGTATCCATCTAGATCCTTGTGGCCGTGTATTTCGCAAAGGCGTACATTCTCTAGCTTCCCGAGGACCTGACCAAGGCTCTCGAGTTGCGCAGGAGTTGCATGACGATACATCCGAATGTTCAACCGCTTTATGTATCCTGCAATATGTGGTGATTCCTCGAATAGGTCATATGCTTCAGTGAATCCGTGTGGGCTCTCCCTCAACAAAGCGCAGATCGCACGGTAGCGAGGTGTGTCTAGTATACGCGAGCTGAGGGTCAGGGACTGTAAAAGAGTACGCTGGCAGGGACCGCGAAAGGCTGATCCGGCTAGTGAACACGCCTTCAAGGCGGCCGCATCGTCGAGCTCTGAGACAATGTCGTCTACAACATCTTGGGGAAGGCCGCTCAGGTCGAGCTTTGTGTCCACAGGTGACATGGGCCAGATTAGAGGGGAGGTAAGTGTCTGCTCAGTGATTCACACTGAGGAGACACTGAACAGTGAAGCTTGAACGTTCAAGTTGAAGGTGAGCGTTTGGTGTTTTAACAAAGATGAAAGTCGGCTTTCGGTCCGCTGCTGGCGTTTCCTCAGCACAAAGAATATTCCCATTTGGGATGTCACCACGTTCTATTTTTTGCATCATTCCTTTGGCTCAATGAGTCCGTTTGCGACAATTGGCCCAGCTAGGAACACGCGAAAGTCTTTTGTAATCCCAGATGTTATATATTCTTGCCGTCTCCTCATCGTCTCCTCATCATCATCATGCATCCCGAACTTGCCGCCCCTATCCCCACCGCATACGCTGCCCGCCAGCTTCGCCCCTCGCCCCCGCCTGAGGTCCTTCCAGCCCTGTTGACTAACATTCTTTTCTATCGGCACCCCGAACCAGTCGCGTTGACGCCACTGAAACCTACCCGCGCTCGTGTTCCTACCCGCACCCGCGCTCATACCCCTGCCGGCACCCGCGCTCGCCTTCCAACCCCCGGCTCTGCCCGCGCTCACAACCCCCGCCCGCACCCGTGCTCGCGCTTCGCAGGAGTCAGTCTCCAGTCCGTTGACCAGTCCGTTGACCACCCCCGAACCAACGCCCGAGCCAACAACTCCGGAGCCCTCTGCTGCGCACGACTCAAAACCTCTCAAAAGGCCCTCTAACGCAAACATCGGCCATGTCAAGTCAATTTTCAATCAGCTTTACCCCGGAGAGGGAGATGCCCAGTACAACCGATTCAGGGTGGGTCTTTCTTTGGCTGTCCGCATCCAGTTTTACTCACCGTGTGTCAGACTCGGCTTGACGCACCTCGCAGAAGTCCACCTGGATAACTCGCGAGCCTTGAGCCACCAGGATGAGGAATCACTGACCATAGTGAACGAACAGGTGCGTCCCATCCTTATACATGTCCTATTTGAGGACCAACGTCTGTGTACTGCAGCTCGTAAACGCGTTCCCGTCGCTTGATCGCTGCGTTAAGACCTGGCCCATTGCAGTCTGTTTGCAAGGCAAGTTCCACAACTCATCGGCGCGCAACAAGACCAAGGTGCGACGGAAGGTGGTCTTGGGTTTGAAGTCAATCAAGTAGTGGGTGCAAGGCTCGGTTATCATGTATCTTGGTTTTGTGCATATATAGATATCTTTACTTGAGATTGTGCGCCGTTGCACACCAATGCATGCGGTGTACTGTGTCCGATCGGTCCCGGATCCCCAACCAATGAATAATTTGCGCGACACATAGCGTAGTGTAGTGTACCGAGGCGTTGTCTCACACCGCTGGCACCGAGGAATCCTGTATTATGGCGGCTCCTGTTGCTTGGAAATAATCGTGTAGCATCCTACAGTAAGCGTAAGCTGCCCTGCATATTTGGGGCTCTGGTCAGCGCCAGACCAAGACTCTGTATAAGTAGTGTGTTCCGCCAGGTCCCTGTCGGAGCACGCCAGTAACTCCGCTCAGCATCAGCACTGCGAGATGTGCAGTGTGTCCTCCCCATTTCCTCCGGACCGTTTTTCTATCTGGACACCCCGTCGAGAGACATTGAGTTATCACTCCATACGTACAATGGCTCAAAAGCCTGACGTTCTGTTTTACAGGCTGGTCGCCTTGAAATCTTCCCGGTAGAATTCTCCAACGGTAAAGCAGCTCAAGACTTGACATGAAATCATGGCAAGGGCGAGAAACAGGCTTTGTGCATCCCGGCGAGAGCCTTGCACGGCGGCGATGAGAGCCGATGAAGCTAGATGGGGAGATTGTCAAAAGACGCGGACACCCTGTGAGAAGAGGAACCGACCTCCGGCTTGTTGTCGCCGCGGAAAATGAACGCGGAATGCGTGGGGACCGCCTGCCGAACGAACGCCAGGGCGGTAGACTTGGTCGTGAATTTTGGAAAATTATTTCGAGGCGGAGAAACCTGGCGGCGCAAGGATCAGCTTGATTTATGGGGGCAGAGCTCGCGGCGACTGACCGAAAGCTAGAGGCATATGTGATGCATTGCGAGCGTGAGCCGTGGGCCGCTGAGATAAGATTCGGTCGAGCTGGGTTCGGAGAGGGTCAGAAACCCGCTGAAGGTTCGGTCATAGAAAACTCACTTCGAGCGGGGGTCGGCGAAGGATAAAGAGGCCTCGAAGCGAAAAGTCCTTTGCGGCAGTATTCTCCAGGGAGCGAGCACGGTGGAGATTTTTGATACCGAAGTCGAAAATAATCGCAGCCTAATCGATTTCAGCTTGAGCTTTCGGTGGGCGGGGACTGGCGGGAGCGTACCAAAAGCTTCACGTGCATGTCTAGCACTGTGGCCGAGAGTCTTGGACGGCTGCGATGAGGGCCGATGTAGCTGAATGAAGAGATTGTCAAAAAAAAAAAACGGGGACCTCAATGATAATGAAAAAACGCACCTCGTGCGGGTGGTGGTAGCGCAAAATGAGCGCAAAGTGCGTGGGGAACAGCTGCCGAACAAACGCCAGGGCGGTGGACTTGGTCGTGGATCTTTTGAGAATCATTTCGAGGCCGAGAAACCTGCCGGCGCAAGGATCAGCTTGATTTATGGGGGCAGAGCTCACGGCGACTTACCAGAAGCTGGACGTACGGGTGGTACGTTGCGTGCGTGAGCCTTAAGGCGGTGAGATAGAAGCTGGTCGAGCTGACTACAAAGAGGGTCAGAAACCCGCCGAAAATTCGATCATAGAAAGCTCACCACGAGCGGCTTTCGGCAAGTCGTAACGGGCGTTTGGAGCAGAAAAGCTGCCACGGCAGTGTGTATTTGAATCGGGGGCCATTGGTGAGAGCGCTGGATGAATCGACCTCGGGGAAGGTCAATGCGCGGCCGCAGGTTCTTGTCGAGAGCGAGCAGGGCTGAAGCACCGAGCCTTGGCGAGCACGGGCCCGCTCAAGATTCGGCAGATACAGGTCCCACCCAGTCTCCGCGGGCGGAAACCCACTGGAGCCTCGGCGGTCGCATACGCCATCTCTCCCCGAAGAACCTTTGGCTACGTAGAGTTCTTCCCGCCGCCAAGCGCCAGAAGACCAAGATGGGCTGCAAAAGCACGCAGGGCACGCGTCCGGGTGGCTGCGGTGCGGACTGGCAGCAGAAAAATAATCGTGGCTGGAAATCGGAGCATCAGCACGGTTTGAAGGAAGAGGGGCATCGCGGAGGCTTACCGCAAAATCGACGCGGATGTTGTGCACTGCGCACGCGAGCCATGGACCGCTCGCGTCGTCGTCGATAGAGCCTGATTGCCAAAATCTTCGCACTGGGGCAATCGAGTCCTTGCAAAGCACCGGCAAGGCCACAATACGTAGCAGGGCACCGCAAGACGTTCAGAGAGAGACATTTGCAGCAAAACAAGAGACTGCAAGCGGGTTTTGGACGAGTTTTGAGCAGCCGACCATGTCCAAGTCGCTGCCGAGTCGGATTCTCCCATCGAGAATTGGGAGACGGGTGTTGGAAGTCCAGGAGATCTACCGCCAGAAACCCCTGCTATTGAAGCTTGGGAATAGGTGTCCGCTCAGCGATTCACGCTGAGGGGACGTCGATGTGGCCATGGTCAAGAGAGAGCAAGGACTTATGGCACTCACCGTGTCAGGGTCACGGGACCCGGCCAACTGGCCCGACTGCTACTTACAGCCGACCACCACCAAATGAAGGGAGGTAGCCGGCAAGCGGCGGGGCACAAACAGACTTGGTCAGTCTTATTTTGAAGCAAATGAAGCCTCAGAGAGTTTGACGTTGTATCCCGGATTCCCCAGTTTCTTTTGATGAGCTTGAGCTGAATCATTCAAGGACTCGCAGTTTGATGGGTTTTTGTAGTTGTTCGAGGAGCCATGTTAGAGCCATGTATCTATGATGGTTGAAAGTGGATCTACTGTTGAGGCGTTGAACAGATTACCTGCTCGCGCAATCTGTGTAATACGAGGTCTGCATGCAAATTCTCTTGTGCGTGACTCAAGCTTCACCGCTTTCTGCTGCTTTCTCTAGAAACTATTCCTGGGAGCGCATCTCTTTAGGTAAACTTGAAGTCTCCCATTTTTTAGAGGAGATACGGATTCGATATGAAAGCTTTTTTTTCCTCTCTCGAAAGTGCCGGTAATCTAATCTAATCTTGAGGCGGTGCCACAAAATTGATCCCCCATTTCACGTGATCCACACTCTCGGTGCTCTGAGCACAATCAGAACTAAAGTTCTGTTTGTGAACCGTTTCCTGGGGGCTTGTCCCCCAGCAAACGCGTTTCTCCTTGGGCCATGTCCTCCAGCAACTTTCTGGCCCCGCGGGCGGCCGTTTCTTGAGCGTGCGTCGCTCAGCAAACAGGGCCTACCTCGTCGTGTACTTTTTATTCTGGCAGCGTCCCTCGCCGTGCCTTTCACCTCGACAACTTCGTTAGCTGGTGCTACTGCCTCGCCATGCATTCCAATATCAATACGGCTTTGTCTTCGCGGCTTCAACAACACGGCTCACCCTGATGTCATTGATTAATCAGATCCTTTTTTCCAAACCCTTTGTCCTTTCTTTGTTCAACCTCAGTTATGAATTCGCTGCTTGGTTTCTTTCGCCCAAACATGGCCCTTAATACGGCCAGCTCCCGTTACCCCACCCTCTCTCTCGTTGTGACTTCAGTTCCAATTCCTCAATGGCTTATTACATGACACACTCTCAAACGCGACGTGCGACACGCTCCTATAGCTATCCCCAGTCCCACTTCAAGCCCTTGGGCTCCCTTCAACCTCAGCCGTTGTTGGAACCGGGCCGTCCATCTTTGCCTACCAAGCGGCAGCGTGCCTCACCTGTGGAGCAGCTCGCCTCGCCTCTGACGCAGCGCCATGTCCTTTCAAGTGACCACGTGGAGACCGATCTGCAGAGTGACGCAGCCCAGGTAAGTAGCAAGTATAGTGACCGCGAGAGGAAGCATCCAATATGTTTATTCACAGGAACTCGTACAAGCCGCCAATCGACTGGCACAGTGGACTGAACTCTCTGACATCGAGGCCACCCTCGCACGGTTCGAGTGCGCGAGAGAGTCCTTGGTGGACCGGCTTCGCATTCACAAATCCATAAACGACATTTTACCGAACGAGCTCCTGACCGAGATCTTCGAGCACGCTGTCGGTAGTCTCCCGCTCGACACCGCTTACCCGATTGTTCTGCTGGTGTCCCACGTCTGTGCCCTTTGGAGAACCCTCGCGATCAATCGGGCCACACTGTGGTGCACCCTTGTCCTGCGGATACGCCGCAGCACTCTGGACAAGGAGCTAACCATGGCGAAGAAGTGGTTGGACTGTTCCGGGCTCCTTCCCGTGTCCATGTTCTTCCGGTATGGGCCGGATGATGACGGATACTCGAACCCCGGCGTAGAATTCTACCACTTTCTCCAGGATATGGCGCTTAATCATCGTCGCCTAGAGTACCTCGATATCAGGGTCACCATGTCCGGTGATGAGCTCTGGTTTCTACGATATGCGATGCCGAAGCTCACCCACCTCACATTGCGGATGGATCGTATCCATCCATCCGGCGACCGTCCCATGACCATCACCGTCCCCCAGCTGCGCTCCCTCGAGCTGTATCATTTCCGTTCTCCTTGTTGCATCCTTTTCCCTTGGGAACAAATCACCTCTCTCACGTTCGAAAACATTCACTTCCGTCATTTGATGGACGTCCTCAAGGCCACACCTGCCCTCGTGCATTGCGCGGTTAGCTACCTGAAACGTTCGAGGATGGACGACCCTACAGAAACAATACCAGCGCTCGAACACTTGCGGTCCCTCATCTTCTCCTCTTACGATCCCAACGAAGAGCCACTGCACAGCATTTTCCCCCTCTGGTTTATAGACAAGCTCCCCTCCCTGCGCGTCCTACAGGTCCCCGAAAAGTACATCCGCCACCCCGCACCCTCCATGCTGTCGGCATACCTCCGAAAAGCGAACTGCCTTCAGCTCGAGGAGCTTCGCATGGTCGACCTCACCTTCACAACCTCGCAGAGCTTCCGCGCCGAGTTCCTTGCCGAGTTCCCCTCCGTCTCGATCTGTTTCCTGCATCAACTACCTGCCCGAGTGATCGGGATGTAAAAGCGCGCGCGACTGATGATGGAGCTCTGGCGATGAGAGAGCACATCCACACAAGACGGCGTGAAGTGCACGTAGAATTTTATCATCTGTTTCAATATTTTTCCTTGATGTAGACTGTATAATCAATTTAGACGATGGTGGGAGCTACGACATTCCGCAATGTCCGTATCACGACCGACTTGCGGCTGCTTACTTCCCTCACACAGCGAGTAAGCAAAGGCATAACAAGACCAATCGCGCCTTCTTCGCTTGAAAGAGGCAAAAGATGGCGGTGAGACCTCCATTGATCAGCAGCGATGTATTCCGCACCGAGTGCACATCGGGGAGTCGACCGCCTTGATGCGGTGGAGGGGGGCGTTGAGCGCGAGTTGGCCCGTCCGGAGTTGGTGATTATCGAGGCCTCGGCGCGTGAACGGTCCTGTAGAGCTTGAGGGCGCGTTTCAACACCGTCTGGTCGTCGCGCCGCGATGCTTGCTGGCAAGTCCGAAGCGAATAGCTCGACCTTGCCTTCAAACACCGCGTCCAAGGTCCCTTCTGCTGCCTCCTTTGCAGGCACATCCGCAAGCTCGTTCCCCTCGATGTCTGCATGCCCTGGGACGGTCACCCATGCCACATGGACATTGCCCACCAAACTCGGCCTTGTCGAGGCGATGATGGAACTCCCTTATGAGATAGGATGATGTGAGGGGCCTTCCGGGCGATATCCAAGGCAAGTATCGTCCCTGTCAGCTCACCTTCGAATACAGTGTGATCCTTGATAGAGCCCAGATGGAACCTCCGTGTCTCATGACACCCGTTCATCGTCGCTACCGCTGCCGCGCCGATTCCGCCCTCGTACCCGGAGCCATCGCTGTACACGAAGATCTCGTCGTCCCGTACCCTCTCCGCTGCCGTGCACGCCTTGTCCTAATTGCGGGCAATAGCTCACGAGAAGCGTGGCGTCCAAGTCAAGGGTGTCGGGCTCGGGTCGATGATTTCGAAGTCCGAGGCATCGGGGAATGCGTCGTAAAGCTCGTGCAGCGGGGAACGGTGCCTCTGGACGTAATGGCGCGCGCATCAGCGGACGTGGGCGTGGAGCGGGTGGGATTTGGGAGCGAAGCGAGTCGCGGTACGATTCAGCCGCAGCCTGACCGGCGCGACGACGGCGTGATACTCCATCGCGTCTGTCGGCGCTGTCCTAAATGCGCCCGCAATGACGGACTACAGTGCGCTGAACCCGTTGCAGCTGGTTCGCTACCCCCACTGACCCTTCTTCCTGCCGTCGCCTCGGATGGGCTGGTACCACGCAACGAATCCATACTCCATCTTGGGCACCACCGAGATGTAAAGCTGCCAGACGAAGCAGTGGGCATCCCGACCGTCGGGCGTGTTAGTCGCATCACCGCCAGTACCGCCGCGGTACCTTTTGAGACCGCGCGCTCGACGTGAGCCTTTCAGTCGAGTTTGTGGTCCAAGACAAAGCCCAGGTACGTCGGCGTCTCCCTCGGTTGGATTGTCAGCCCTCCAACGACGACTGGTGTCGGCTCGCACTTACGCCCATTCCAGGTAACATGGACCAGCTGGAATTTCTTGACGTCGAAACGGCACGCGTGCGTCCGAGACCAACCTCATGCAGGCTCTTCGAGCGTCTCGACGTTATGCCGAATGCTGGAGCAGGCAGCGCCTGGCAGCACCAGGATGGGATCTTCATCCGCCATGCCGGCAACTCTAGGAACCCTTGCCAGGCTTGACTACCAGGTTATTTAACAGCACCAATCTGATCTAGATTCCTTTCTCTGTGAGAGGGCTGGCTCCTTGAACATCCTGTAACTCAATAAGAGTGTTAACACGAAAAAGGCCAAGTTCGGATATAAACTAGTACTCGTGGTTAATCCCGCGCCGTAGTTCGATCCCACTGCTTTAAACCCTACTACCAGGTTTGATTTGGGTACTAAATGTCCTACATCCACTGGAGTTTCGACTTACATAGTTATAATCCTCTAAAATTCTCCGGTAGTGTGAGAACAATGGTACCGGTTCGATGAACAGATTTGACCCGCCAGTCCCGTGACCCTCGACCATCCCTTTCACTCCCTTTCATGACCGATTCCGACCCTACCCTTCCGCGGCGGGAGCTCGCGTACGTCTTCCTCCTCTGGATCTGCTTCCCGTTCTTACAGTACTCACTCATCCTTATCAGTCTCATCCCGGTCAGTTCTCTACCGCCACGGCACCTTGCCTTGGCGCTGCTACTCCCGCTCGACCTGATGCCGACAACCGAAGGCGTGATGCTTAGGTTCTTCGAGCGTGCTACCACCTCCCTATCTGCGGACCGCCGTTTCGTCAGCAAGCGTGCGCGGGCATCTGATGGACCGTCCGACACTTCCCAAGCTAAAAAAGCGCGCAAGGGTGGGTCTTCACCGGTATTTTTTAAATATTTTTTTCACCCCAAGCCAATCTTTCAGGTTGAATCAATAAACCGAGTTTACCATCTACGCTAGTTGTATCTGTTTCATGCGAATATAGAACATACAGCCAGGGATCTACCGCCGCAGTCGAATTTAGGTCTCCATGCATAAGTTAGTTTATACAATAGTTTTCCCGAAGGGCAGGCAGTGGAACAAGGTCTGTAGTTTGTGGGTGAAGGCAACTAATGCATAGCAAGATCGGTGTATTGGGTGTGTCCTAGTCTCCCTAAGGCAGAGTAGATCAATTCCCTTGAACTTTCGTGCCTCAAGATATTCCTTGATCTGACGGTATCCCGAGTTCACGAAGGTTTGCACCAGTATCTTACGTCTGCCTCAGGGAGACTAGTGTGTCCACGCGTTCCCCAAGGCCAATGTAAGAAAGTTCCGGTTTCAAATTGTTGGGATAGTTTCCTTAGCGTGGATCTTGCGAGATACCCCAACGATACCCAGAATCCTTGTGGAAGTTTGCACAAACAGGTTAGCTATACTGCACAACTACGACGGACGGAACGTTGCATAATCCAAAACAGAAAAGATTTCTTGGTTTCAGGAAACTTTTTTGCCCTCGGATCTCAGATCCCTCCTGTATTTCATAGGGGCATAGCCTACCCGTCGCCCATACATGTTCTTGGGGCAATAGGTCTTCACAACACGACCAGTAATAAGCTAATTGCTCGTGCCGAACCCGATTGATGATCGGGATTTTTGACCGTAAGACAGGGTCGAATGGAGAATGTTACGGGTGAAGTTGAGCTAGCCACGAGTATACGCCCCGCAAACCTGGGCCACCTTTTCCTGCAGTGGGCTGTCTACTCAGCATTTTTACAGGGCTGCGTAACAGATTCCCAGAGCTGGGCTGGACATCGAGCCACCGAATTAGATAAAGGTACTTGTGAATGTAACTATGTATGTATATGAAGACGGATTGACCAAGCTAGAAAGCGGCTGAGATAAGGGTTCTACGAGTCATTGCCAATCTTGGGGGACTATCTCGAGGCGGATAAACCGGACGACGAGAATAAGTTTGATTGGTGGGGCAAGGAGCTTGCGACGACTGACCGACCGGAGGACTTGGATGTGACACGCTGCGTGCGTGAGCCGTGAGTCGCTGAAGAAAGCTTTGATGGGGCTGGTTGCGAAGCAGCAAAGACGGTCAGAAACCCAGAGGTCAGAAACCCGTCAAAGATTTAGTCATAGAAAGCTCACGTCAAGTGGGGTTCGGCAAAGCGGAAGGAGCGACGGGAGCGACGAATTCGTCTGCGGCACTGTTCCTCCAGAGAGCGAGCGCCGTGGAGGTTTTCGATACCCAAGTCGAAAATGATCGTAGCCTAAAGACCCGAGCATAAGCTCGAGTTCGCGGTGGGACGGGGACTTGTGGGAGCTTACCAAAAGCTTCACATGTACGTCGGGCACCCCCACCAGGAACCTGGGACGGCTGCGATGAGCGCTGAAAAGCTGGATGGGAATATTGTCAAAAAACGTGGACCTCAATGATAATGAAAAAACCGACCTCGTGCTTCTTGTCGCAGCGGGGAATGAACGCAGAGTGCGTGGGTAACGGCTGCCGAATGAACGCCAGGGGGGTGGACTTGGTCGGGGATTGTTTGAAAATTCGTCCGACCTGCCGACGCAAGAATCAGCTCGGTTTGTCCGGACAGAAATGCAATGGCTTACTAAAAGCTAGAGACGGAGGTGATACGCTGCGGCCGTAAGTCGTGGGCCGCTGAGATAACATTTGATGGAGCTGGCTTCAAAGAGGGTCAGAAAGCTGCCGAAGATCGGTCGTAGAAAACTCACCTCGAGCGGTTCTTGGCAAGTCGTAACGGGCGTTGGGAGCAGAAAGTTGCGACGGCAATGTGTATTGGAATCGGGGGGACGTTGGTGAGAGCGCTGGATGCATCGACCTCGGGGAAGGGGATGCGCGGCCGCAGGTCCTTGTCGAGAGCGAGGAGGGCTGAAACACCGAGCCTTGGCGAGCACGGGCCCGCTCAAGACTCGGCAGATACAGGTCCCACCCAGTCTCCGCGGGCGGTAACCCACTGGAGCCTCGGCGGTCGCATATGCCATCTCTCCCCGAAAAACCGTTGGCTACGTAGAGTTCTTCCCGCCGCCAAGCACAAGAAGACCAAGATGGGCTGCAAAAACACGTAGGGCCCGCGTCCGGGTGCCTGCGGGGCGGACTGGCAGCAGAAAAGTAATCGTGACTGAAAAATCCGAGTATCAGGACGGTTTGAAGGACGAGGGACATCGCGGAGGCTTACCGCAAGATCGACGTGGATGTTGTGCGCTGCGCACGCGAGCCATGGATGAGTTGTAAAAGCGCTCAAGATGTCGTGTGGAGCTCAAGAACCCATTAAAACCTCGCCGAGAGATTGACACTCGGGGACGGTCCGCACGCAGTCAACAGTGTCGCTAGGAAGAAGCGGAGGACCCATAGTCTCCGCTGTTCGGGTTCTCGACATTGACGAGGTGCACAGTTAACGAGGAAGCTTCTCGCTCTGAAGCGGGTGCAGGGTCCGCGTATGGGTGCACATTTGAAATTGCGGTTGGAAGCGCTTGGGGGGCAGCAGCGCCGCTGCACATGTCTCTGTCGAAGGCCGCCCTGGTCAACGAGTGATACACACACTAGTTGACGTCGAGCTTGTCTTGTGTCTTGCGCCAGGCGGTGTGTCACTCGTCACAGCACTGTTACGCTGTCCCGGAACGTGAAACAGTGAGAGACTGTGAGGCCGGGATACGTAGAAAATGACTGATCATTTTCCCTCTCGAGTTTGAAGCCCCACAACACGGTTGTAGATACATATCGGCGATTTGAATTATGTATGGCATTTACTGCAGCTGGTACGCGTACAACAAGTAGGAAAGGAACCCTCGACTCGACCCTCTTCGTCCAAAATCAAAAATCTACCACGAACCCTGCGCCCGACCCGCATCGCGCTCCGCACCCTTGAGGCCACCGGCTCCTACACCGTGATAGCGCTGTCAGGCAATTGCCGATGAAAAGAAACCGACGTAGTGGGGAACATGGCTCTCCAGGTCTGCTCGGATGTGAAGGTGAGGTCGATGAGGCGAAGCACCTCAAGCCTGCATCCCGAAGCTCGGACAAGGTCAAGCACCTCGGTGTACGAAGGGTGGTGCAGGTACGTCTCGGGGATCTCCAGAATCCGTAGGGAAGGGAGCTTTATCATATACGCGAGGGGGAAAACGTCGTGGACCGGATTTTCCTCGCGGTCGTAGAGGAAGAAACGCAAGGACTGCAGATGTTCAAGTTCGAGCTTTGGCTGCAACCATTCGGGGACGGGGCCCATCGATGAACGCTCCATGCGGGAGACCGCGCAATGGACGAGAGCAGGTGTGGTCATCAAAACGTCCCGTAGATGGAGGAACTCGACGTGATCGAAAGTGAGAGACGTTATTTGGTCCCGAGGGAAAGAGAATCTTTTGTAGGGATTGAAACGGTAGAAGGTGATCGATCGTAATTGGGGAACCGACATGGCCACCGGAGAATTCGCCATACGGATGCGATCCATAGATACGGTCAGGTGGGTCAGATTTGGCATAGGTGTTCGCAGGAACTGGAGCTCATCGCCGGACAGGATCACCCCGACGTCGAGGTGCTCCAGGCGAGAGTGGGTGCCAGCTAGGTCGCGGAGAAAATCAACGAATTTTGTCCCGAGGTGACACGATCCCTCATCGTCCGGCCCATACTTCAACGACAGGGAGAGAGGGAGGCCGCCAGAACGCAGTAGGAAGGTCTCCACCAAAGCCCAATTCTTGATGAGCCTGGTGCCACCCGTAGCTGTAGGATTTAGTCTCCTGACATGGATGTAGCCAGGTACCCCCTTTGGCTATACAACTGGAGCTAGCCAGGCCCTGGCTAGAGCCTGCTAAGAAGAATATAACAATAAGATGTCAGATTCAGGGATTGAACCAAAAGCCTAGGGATTACCTAAGCAGTCAAACCTAGGTAATCCTTACCAACTAACCCAAAAGGCCAATACAAAATCAAGAATTGATACAGGTATGCCCTGCTCATTTTGTGATCTATAAAGAGTATGTTTATTGTTCTACTCTGCCCCGAAGGGGCCAGGTTAGTGGTTAGTGGTTAGAGGTTAGTGGTTAGGGTTAGGGTTAGAGAGGTTAGGGTCCCAGGAGTATTTTTGTCTCGGTTGTCTCGGTAGGTTAGGGGTTAGGGTTGGTAAGAGATCAGCCAATTAGATGTTGGGGTTGGTTAGGTGGTTAGGGTAGGGAGGAACTTTGCTTTGACTTCTATGGCCAGTTGGCTTAATGGATGTAGCTCATCTGAATCTGATCTGAATTGATCTTGCACTCTTAAGGTCTTAGATTCAATTTGTGCTACAGGTATTCTTTTGCTTTGTGGATTGGAGCAGAACCAGAGTCTAACTCCTGGACCTAGCCACCTCCTGGCTAGTTCCAGGTGTATAGCCAAAGGGGGGTCCTGGCTAGGTCCATGTACAATAGTCTATATATTACAACTACGGCTCCTGGTGCGGCTGAGCCTCAGCAAGATGCAGCTCCACAGACTTGGAAAATACAAGGCAATTTCTCGCCAAGCGCGACATACTTGGGCCACCAGCATAGGATCGCGGACGTGCGTGAAGATCTCGGCGATGAGTTCTTCGGGGAGGGTGAATACAGGGTGTGGGCAAGCGCCGAGCTGGGGGTTCATTGACCCCGTCTCGCGCAAGAGTCGGCGAGGATCGGTGTCGGATTGGTGTCTGCGCTCCCTGTGCACGACTGGCAGCAACGCTGAGACGACTTCCTATGGAAAGACAACGGTGTGAGACGCGCACTCTCGCAGTATTCGGGCTCGGTGCTTACCCGATCGTCGGTCAAAGCGCGCTCGGGGTGGACCTGTGGACGCTGGAGACGCACAACGTCCTGCAAACCGACAAAGGCGTGAGATGCGTGCTCGTGTTGACGTTTGGAAAGCTGCTTACTCGGTCGTAACTCGCTCGCCGCGTCTTCAAAGAAGAAGAGCCCGGCGAAGGCGACACAACAGGGTCGATTCGAGCGCGGTTCTTGGAACGCACGGGAGGGCATGGCCGAGGACCCTTCGGTCTCAAGGGCGTGGAGGGAGCAAACTGAGACTGAGCGTGAGTATCACCCTCGTGGGGGGGAGGAAGCCGCGCTTGGAGGCGCCTTCGAGGAGCGGTCTCGTGAGGGGAAGCCATTGGAAACTGCAGTGGGTGAGCGGCAGGTAACGAGGAGTTGGTGGGTTTCAAGTATGGGGACGCGCGCAGGGGAGATATTGGAAGCGGCGGGTTCACAAACGGGTCGGTGTGGACAAAGACATTCTTTGAGTTGAAAGAGAATCCAAATGATGGCATAATGATTGACGTTCGGAACGTGTACCTCGCTGACGAACGAATGTGAGGATGGAAACCACGGTTAGGTTGAATACACAGTACCAGATGCAGCAACCAGATTGAATGAGGACCGCGGCAGAATTTATTGAGCGACTTGCAACCCAGGATGTAGACTCTTGCGAAATAAAGACCATGGGAAGATGCACGGCGAAATAAAAGCTGTATTAATATTGGAATGCATGGCGAGGTAAGGAGAAACGCAGTAGCACCAGCTACGAATTTATTGAGGTGAAAGGCACGGCGAGGGACGCTGCCAGAATAAAAAGTACACGACGAGGTAGGCCCTGTTTGTTGAGCGACGCACGCTCAAGAAACGGCCGCCCGCGGGGCCAGACAGTTGCTGGGGGACATGGCCCAAGGAGAAACGCGTTTGCTGGGGGACAAGCCCCAGGAAACGGTTTGGTGGTGGTCGGCTGTAAGTAGCAGTCGGGCCAGTTGGCCGGGTCCCGTGACCCTGACACGGTGAGTGCCATAAGTCCTTGCTCTCTCTTGACCATGGCCACATCGACGTCCCCTCAGCGTGAATCGCTGAGCGGACACCTATTCCCAAGCTTCAATAGCAGGGGTTTCTGGCGGTAGATCTCCTGGACTTCCAACACCCGTCTCCCAATTCTCGATGGGAGAATCCGACTCGGCAGCGACTTGGGCATAGTCGGCTGCTCAAAACTCGTCCAAAACCCGCTTGCAGTCTCTTGTTTTGCTGCAAATGTCTCTCTCTGAACGCCTTCCGGTGCCCTGCTACGTATTGTGTCCTTGCCGGTGCTTTGCAAGGACTCGATTGCCCCAGTGCGAAGATTTTGGCAATCAGGCTCTATCGACGATGACGCCAGCGGTCCATGGCTCGCGCGCACAGCGTAAAACATCCACGTCGATCTTGCGGTAAGCCTCCGCGATGTCCCTCGTCCTTCAAACCGTCCTGATACTCGGATTTTTCAGTCACGATTACTTTTCTGCTGCCAGTCCGCCCCGCAGGCACCCGGACGCGTGCCCTGCGTGCTTTTGCAGCCCATCTTGGTCTTCTGGCGCTTGGCGGCGGGAAGAACTCTACGTAGCCAAAGGTTCTTCGGGGAGAGATGGCGTATGCGACCGCCGAGGCTCCAGTGGGTTTCCGCCCGCGGAGACTGGGTGGGACCTGTATCTGCCGAGTCTTGAGCGGGCCCGTGCTCGCCAAGGCTCGGTGCTTCAGCCCTGCTCGCTCTCGACAAGAACCTGCGGCCGCGCATTGACCTTCCCCGAGGTCGATTCATCCAGCGCTCTCACCAATGGCCCCCGATTCAAATACACACTGCCGTGGCAGCTTTTCTGCTCCAAACGCCCGTTACGACTTGCCGAAAGCCGCTCGTGGTGAGCTTTCTATGATCGAATTTTCGGCGGGTTTCTGACCCTCTTTGTAGCCAGCTCGACCAGCTTCTATCTCACCGTCTTAAGGCTTACGCGCGCAACGTACCACCCGTGCGTCCAGCTTCTGGTAAGTCGCCACGAGCTCTGCCCCCATAAATCAAGCTGATCCTTGCGCCGGCAGGTTTCTCGGCCTCGAAATGATTCTCAAAAGATCCACGACCAAGTCCACCGCCCTGGCGTTTGTTCGGCAGCTGTTCCCCACGCACTTTGCGCTCATTTTGCGCTGCCACCACCCGCACGAGGTGCGTTTTTTTCATTACCATTGAGGTCCCCGTTTTTTGACAATCTCTTCATTCAGCTACATCGGCCCTCATCGCAGCCGTACAAGACTCTCGGCCACAGTGCCATACATGCATGTGAAGCTTTTGGTACGCTTCCGCGCGTTCCCGCCCATCGAAAGCCCAAGCCGACGTTCAAGCTGGGATTATTTTCGACTTGATTATTAAAGTCTCCATGGCGCTCGCGTATGCGAGGAACACCGTCGCAACTTCGCTGCTCCCGTCGCTCGTTTTGCCTTGCCAAACCCCGCTCGTGGTGAGCTTTCTATGATCGAATCTTCGGCGGGTTTCTGACCTTCGTCAAAGCCAGCTCGACCAGCTTCTATCTCAGCGGCCCACGGTTTACGACCGCAGCGTATCACCTTCGTCTCCAGCTTTCGGTAAGTCCCCGCGATTTCTGTCCCTACAAACCAAGCTGATTCTTGAGTCGACAGGTTTCTCGGCGTCGAAGTAATATTCCAAAGATCCACGACCAAGTCCACCTCCCTTGCGTTCGCTCGGCAGCCGACCACCACGCATTCCGTGTTCATTTGCCGCCGCCGTCAAACCTCAGAGGTATGGTTTTTCCATTATCACCGAGGTCCACGTTTTTCGACAATCTTCCCATCCAGCTTCATCAGCTCTCATCGCAGCCGTCCCAGGTTCCCGGTCGGGGCGCCCGACGTACATGTGAAGCTTTTGGTAAGCTCTCACAAGTCCCGTTCCACCGCAAACTCAAGCTGACGCTCGGGTCTGTCAAGCTACGATCATCTTCGTATTGGGTATCGAAAGTCTCCATGGCGCTGCGACTCACGACTCACGCACGCAGCCTATCCCCTCCAAGTCCTCCTGTTGGTCAGCCGTCGCAAGCTCCTTGCCCTACCAATCAAACTTATTCTCGTCCAGGTTTTTCTGCCTCGAAATAGTCTCCAAAAATCAGCAGCGGCCTGTAGAACCCTGGTATCTCAGCCGCCTTATAGTTTAGTAAATCTGCCCTTGTGATACGTAGCTACATCTACATCCACCAGTACTTTTATCTAATTCGACGACTTGAGGTTAAGCCCTGCTCAAGCGCAATCTAAAATCGGACATTTACTACTACCCTTCTGTCCTTGCAAGTTTGCGTTCCCCCTGTGCTCGTCAAATTACGGTGCATCTCCTTCTCGGTGCCTTGATTTCCGCTTGATGAAGGCATCCATCTGGCCATGTCGTGCACAAGCGACGTAACTCGCAAACCAGTGGACAAAAGGAGAGCAATGTCCGAGCAACGTCCCATGCCGGACTGGACATCAAGCAGCAGGCTATATGTACCTAGCGAGCTCAGTGGGTGTTACCGCACGGTGATTTGCTTTCGTTTGGTCCACAATGCATCGGTCGACAGTCACGGTCGTACCAAAGTTACAATCATGCTCTGTGCGCATCTCGGTCTACACCATTCGGAGTAGGCTTTCGATTTCTATCTTTCTAAAGGCTATGGTATTACCAATTTACATTTCCACGGTATTGTACATATCTCGCCGATACTATACTGTGGTCAGACTCTTCGCCAAGGCCAGTCATCACCAAAGTCATGAGCATATCGGTAACTTTCAACTACAACCCTCCCTGCTTCTGAGCTCTCGACAGCAGACTCTTGATAGTGTCCGCAAAGTGAGTGTGATGCTCTAGACTACCATCACATGTGAAATTCATCCGCCAGCGAATTGGCACTCGTGAACTGCGTCCCACAAGTGCGGCATCCAGCTCCCCCATGGCATGAGAGTCTGGGGCTGGCGGAAGAGAAAATGGTCTGGATACTCGATCGAAAGTGAGGATGACTTCCTCAAGGGCTGGACTCCCATTTGAAAGAATCAGTGCAATAGTCATAAGGATAGAGGTGATTTCTTGCGTCGGAGCCCCAAAATAAACCTCCAAAACGCGGAGTCTGGGGAGGGGCAAGAGGGGAAATTGGTGCATGCATGCTAGATAGTTTATCTGGAAAACAGGTGTCTGTAAATCGCTGAAGGACTACGGACCAATCGCTGATGACTCACTCATGCAATAGAAATGTATACGTTCCAAGGTATCGGCGGCATTCAGAATGAGCGTTCTAGTGTGCTGATATTGCGGGTCGAGGGACAGTCTCTGGACCGAGGAAGTATGAGTTATATACCGTGGTCCGGCGAGAAGTTGGTAGATGGGTTCAGTTCCCGTATGGAACACCAGACTTCGGACGTTGGTTCGGGGGGTGGGTCGGGGGGAGAGTAGAAATGGTTCATTGCTTGGCAGGAGGGAGAGTCCAGAGAAGGACAGGAAGGGAACTGTGAGCATGTTCATGAACACGGTTGAGGGTATCGATCCGATGCCAGAGAGATGCAGTTCACGGAGGTTTTGTCTTGACAGGAAGTCAAGCAAGGGCCCAGGACCCATGTCATTCCAGCTCATGTATCCATCTAGATCCTTGTGGCCGTGTATTTCGCAAAGGCGTACATTCTCTAGCTTCCCGAGGACCTGACCAAGGCTCTCGAGTTGCGCAGGAGTTGCATGACGATACATCCGAATGTTCAACCGCTTTATGTATCCTGCAATATGTGGTGATTCCTCGAATAGGTCATATGCTTCAGTGAATCCGTGTGGGCTCTCCCTCAACAAAGCGCAGATCGCACGGTAGCGAGGTGTGTCTAGTATACGCGAGCTGAGGGTCAGGGACTGTAAAAGAGTACGCTGGCAGGGACCGCGAAAGGCTGATCCGGCTAGTGAACACGCCTTCAAGGCGGCCGCATCGTCGAGCTCTGAGACAATGTCGTCTACAACATCTTGGGGAAGGCCGCTCAGGTCGAGCTTTGTGTCCACAGGTGACATGGGCCAGATTAGAGGGGAGGTAAGTGTCTGCTCAGTGATTCACACTGAGGAGACACTGAACAGTGAAGCTTGAACGTTCAAGTTGAAGGTGAGCGTTTGGTGTTTTAACAAAGATGAAAGTCGGCTTTCGGTCCGCTGCTGGCGTTTCCTCAGCACAAAGAATATTCCCATTTGGGATGTCACCACGTTCTATTTTTTGCATCATTCCTTTGGCTCAATGAGTCCGTTTTGCGACAATTGGCCCAGCTAGGAACACGCGAAAGTCTTTTGTAATCCCAGATGTTATATATTCTTGCCGTCTCCTCATCGTCTCCTCATCATCATCATGCATCCCGAACTTGCCGCCCCTATCCCCACCGCATACGCTGCCCGCCAGCTTCGCCCCTCGCCCCCGCCTGAGGTCCTTCCAGCCCTGTTGACTAACATTCTTTTCTATCGGCACCCCGAACCAGTCGCGTTGACGCCACTGAAACCTACCCGCGCTCGTGTTCCTACCCGCACCCGCGCTCATACCCCTGCCGGCACCCGCGCTCGCCTTCCAACCCCCGGCTCTGCCCGCGCTCACACCCCCGCCCGCACCCGTGCTCGCGCTTCGCAGGAGTCAGTCTCCAGTCCGTGACCAGTCCGTTGACCACCCCCGAACCAACGCCCGAGCCAACAACTCCGGAGCCCTCTGCTGCGCACGACTCAAAACCTCTCAAAAGGCCCTCTAACGCAAACATCGGCCATGTCAAGTCAATTTTCAATCAGCTTTACCCCGGAGAGGGAGATGCCCAGTACAACCGATTCAGGGTGGGTCTTTCTTTGGCTGTCGCATCCAGTTTTACTCACCGTGTGTCAGACTCGGCTTGACGCACTCGCAGAAGTCCACCTGGATAACTCGCGAGCCTTGAGCCACCAGGATGAGGAATCACTGACCATAGTGAACGAACAGGTGCGTCCCATCCTTATACATGTCCTATTTGAGGACCAACGTCTGTGTACTGCAGCTCGTAAACGCGTTCCCGTCGCTTGATCGCTGCGTTAAGACCTGGCCCATTGCAGTCTGTTTGCAAGGCAAGTTCCACAACTCATCGGCGCGCAACAAGACCAAGGTGCGACGGAAGGTGGTCTTGGGTTTTGAAGTCAATCAAGTAGTGGGTGCAAGGCTCGGTTATCATGTATCTTGGTTTTGTGCATATATAGATATCTTACTTGAGATTGTGCGCCGTTGCACACCAATGCATGCGGTGTACTGTGTCCGATCGGTCCCGGATCCCCAACCAATGAATAATTGTGCGCGACACATAGCGTAGTGTAGTGTACCGAGGCGTTGTCTCACACCGCTGGCACCGAGGAATCCTGTATTATGGCGGCTCCTGTTGCTTGGAAATAATCGTGTAGCATCCTACAGTAGCGTAAGCTGCCCTGCATATTTGGGGCTCTGGTCAGCGCCAGACCAAGACTCTGTATAAGTAGTGTGTTTCCGCCAGGTCCCTGTCGGAGCACGCCAGTAACTCCGGCTCAGCATCAGCACTGCGAGATGTGCAGTGTGTCCTCCCCATTTCCTCGGACCGTTTTTCTATCTGGACACCCCGTCGAGAGACCTTGAGTTATCACTCCATACGTACAATGGCCAAAAGCCTGACGTTCTGTTTTACAGGCTGGTCGCCTTGAAATCTTCCCGTAGAATTCTCCAACGGTAAAGCAGCTCAAGACTTGACATGAATCATGGCAAGGGCGAGAAAACAGGCTTTGTGCATCCCGGCGAGGAGCCTTGCACGGCGGCGATGAGAGCCGATTGAAGCTAGATGGGAGATTGTCAAAAGACGCGGACACCCTGTGAGAAGAGGGACCGACCCTCCGGCTTGTTGTCGCCGCGGAAAATGAACGCGGAATGCGTGGGGACCGCCTGCCGAACGAACGCCAGGGCGGTAGACTTGGTCGTGAATTTTGGAAAATTATTTCGAGGCGGAGAAACCTGGCGGCGCAAGGATCAGCTTGATTTATGGGGGCAGAGCTCGCGGCGACTGACCGAAAGCTAGAGGCATATGTGATGCATTGCGAGCGTGAGCCGTGGGGCCGCTGAGATAAGATTCGGTCGAGCTGGGTTCGGAGAGGGTCAGAAACCCGCTGAAGGTTCGGTCATAGAAAACTCACTTCGAGCGGGGGTCGGCGAAGGATAAAGAGGCCTCGAAGCGAAAAGTCCTTTGCGGCAGTATTCTCCAGGGAGCGAGCACGGTGGAGATTTTTGATACCGAAGTCGAAAATAATCGCAGCCTAATCGATTTCAGCTTGAGCTTTCGGTGGGCGGGGACTGGCGGGAGCGTACCAAAAGCTTCACGTGCATGTCTAGCACTGTGGCCGAGAGTCTTGGACGGCTGCGATGAGGGCCGATGTAGCTGAATGAAGAGATTGTCAAAAAAAAAACGGGGACCTCAATGATAATGAAAAAACGCACCTCGTGCGGGTGGTGGTAGCGCAAAATGAGCGCAAAGTGCGTGGGGAACAGCTGCCGAACAAACGCCAGGGCGGTGGACTTGGTCGTGGATCTTTTGAGAATCATTTCGAGGCCGAGAAACCTGCCGGCGCAAGGATCAGCTTGATTTATGGGGGCAGAGCTCACGGCGACTTACCAGAAGCTGGACGTACGGGTGGTACGTTGCGTGCGTGAGCCTTAAGGCGGTGAGATAGAAGCTGGTCGAGCTGACTACAAAGAGGGTCAGAAACCCGCCGAAAATTCGATCATAGAAAGCTCACCACGAGCGGCTTTCGGCAAGTCGTAACGGGCGTTTGGAGCAGAAAAGCTGCCACGGCAGTGTGTATTTGAATCGGGGGCCATTGGTGAGAGCGCTGGATGAATCGACCTCGGGGAAGGTCAATGCGCGGCCGCAGGTTCTTGTCGAGAGCGAGCAGGGCTGAAGCACCGAGCCTTGGCGAGCACGGGCCCGCTCAAGATTCGGCAGATACAGGTCCCACCCAGTCTCCGCGGGCGGAAACCCACTGGAGCCTCGGCGGTCGCATACGCCATCTCTCCCCGAAGAACCTTTGGCTACGTAGAGTTCTTCCCGCCGCCAAGCGCCAGAAGACCAAGATGGGCTGCAAAAGCACGCAGGGCACGCGTCCGGGTGGCCTGCGGGCGGACTGGCAGCAGAAAAATAATCGTGGCTGAAATCGGAGCATCAGCACGGTTTGAAGGACGGGGCATCGCGGAGGCTTACCGCAAAATCGACGCGGATGTTGTGCACTGCGCACGCGAGCCATGGACCGCTCGCGTCGTCGTCGATAGAGCCTGATTGCCAAAATCTTCGCACTGGGGCAATCGAGTCCTTGCAAAGCACCGGCAAGGCCACAATACGTAGCAGGGCACCGCAAGACGTTCAGAGAGAGACATTTGCAGCAAAACAAGAGACTGCAAGCGGGATTTTGGACGAGTTTTGAGCAGCCGACCATGTCCAAGTCGCTGCCGAGTCGGATTCTCCCATCGAGAATTGGGAGACGGGTGTTGGAAGTCCAGGAGATCTACCGCCAGAAACCCCTGCTATTGAAGCTTGGGAATAGGTGTCCGCTCAGCGATTCACGCTGAGGGGACGTCGATGTGGCCATGGTCAAGAGAGAGCAAGGACTTATGGCACTCACCGTGTCAGGGTCACGGGACCCGGCCAACTGGCCCGACTGCTACTTACAGCCGACCACCACCAAATGAAGGGAGGTAGCCGGCAAGCGGCGGGGCACAAACAGACTTGGTCAGTCTTATTTTGAAGCAAATGAAGCCTCAGAGAGTTTGACGTTGTATCCCGGATTCCCCAGTTTCTTTTGATGAGCTTGAGCTGAATCATTCAAGGACTCGCAGTTTGATGGGTTTTTGTAGTTGTTCGAGGAGCCATGTTAGAGCCATGTATCTATGATGGTTGAAAGTGGATCTACTGTTGAGGCGTTGAACAGATTACCTGCTCGCGCAATCTGTGTAATACGAGGTCTGCATGCAAATTCTCTTGTGCGTGACTCAAGCTTCACCGCTTTCTGCTGCTTTCTCTAGAAACTATTCCTGGGAGCGCATCTCTTTAGGTAAACTTGAAGTCTCCCATTTTTTAGAGGAGATACGGATTCGATATGAAAGCTTTTTTTTCCTCTCTCGAAAGTGCCGGTAATCTAATCTAATCTTGAGGCGGTGCCACAAAATTGATCCCCCATTTCACGTGATCCACACTCTCGGTGCTCTGAGCACAATCAGAACTAAAGTTCTGTTTGTGAACCGTTTCCTGGGGGCTTGTCCCCCAGCAAACGCGTTTCTCCTTGGGCCATGTCCTCCAGCAACTTTCTGGCCCCGCGGGCGGCCGTTTCTTGAGCGTGCGTCGCTCAGCAAACAGGGCCTACCTCGTCGTGTACTTTTTATTCTGGCAGCGTCCCTCGCCGTGCCTTTCACCTCGACAACTTCGTTAGCTGGTGCTACTGCCTCGCCATGCATTCCAATATCAATACGGCTTTGTCTTCGCGGCTTCAACAACACGGCTCACCCTGATGTCATTGATTAATCAGATCCTTTTTTCCAAACCCTTTGTCCTTTCTTTGTTCAACCTCAGTTATGAATTCGCTGCTTGGTTTCTTTCGCCCAAACATGGCCCTTAATACGGCCAGCTCCCGTTACCCCACCCTCTCTCTCGTTGTGACTTCAGTTCCAATTCCTCAATGGCTTATTACATGACACACTCTCAAACGCGACGTGCGACACGCTCCTATAGCTATCCCCAGTCCCACTTCAAGCCCTTGGGCTCCCTTCAACCTCAGCCGTTGTTGGAACCGGGCCGTCCATCTTTGCCTACCAAGCGGCAGCGTGCCTCACCTGTGGAGCAGCTCGCCTCGCCTCTGACGCAGCGCCATGTCCTTTCAAGTGACCACGTGGAGACCGATCTGCAGAGTGACGCAGCCCAGGTAAGTAGCAAGTATAGTGACCGCGAGAGGAAGCATCCAATATGTTTATTCACAGGAACTCGTACAAGCCGCCAATCGACTGGCACAGTGGACTGAACTCTCTGACATCGAGGCCACCCTCGCACGGTTCGAGTGCGCGAGAGAGTCCTTGGTGGACCGGCTTCGCATTCACAAATCCATAAACGACATTTTACCGAACGAGCTCCTGACCGAGATCTTCGAGCACGCTGTCGGTAGTCTCCCGCTCGACACCGCTTACCCGATTGTTCTGCTGGTGTCCCACGTCTGTGCCCTTTGGAGAACCCTCGCGATCAATCGGGCCACACTGTGGTGCACCCTTGTCCTGCGGATACGCCGCAGCACTCTGGACAAGGAGCTAACCATGGCGAAGAAGTGGTTGGACTGTTCCGGGCTCCTTCCCGTGTCCATGTTCTTCCGGTATGGGCCGGATGATGACGGATACTCGAACCCCGGCGTAGAATTCTACCACTTTCTCCAGGATATGGCGCTTAATCATCGTCGCCTAGAGTACCTCGATATCAGGGTCACCATGTCCGGTGATGAGCTCTGGTTTCTACGATATGCGATGCCGAAGCTCACCCACCTCACATTGCGGATGGATCGTATCCATCCATCCGGCGACCGTCCCATGACCATCACCGTCCCCCAGCTGCGCTCCCTCGAGCTGTATCATTTCCGTTCTCCTTGTTGCATCCTTTTCCCTTGGGAACAAATCACCTCTCTCACGTTCGAAAACATTCACTTCCGTCATTTGATGGACGTCCTCAAGGCCACACCTGCCCTCGTGCATTGCGCGGTTAGCTACCTGAAACGTTCGAGGATGGACGACCCTACAGAAACAATACCAGCGCTCGAACACTTGCGGTCCCTCATCTTCTCCTCTTACGATCCCAACGAAGAGCCACTGCACAGCATTTTCCCCCTCTGGTTTATAGACAAGCTCCCCTCCCTGCGCGTCCTACAGGTCCCCGAAAAGTACATCCGCCACCCCGCACCCTCCATGCTGTCGGCATACCTCCGAAAAGCGAACTGCCTTCAGCTCGAGGAGCTTCGCATGGTCGACCTCACCTTCACAACCTCGCAGAGCTTCCGCGCCGAGTTCCTTGCCGAGTTCCCCTCCGTCTCGATCTGTTTCCTGCATCAACTACCTGCCCGAGTGATCGGGATGTAAAGCGCGCGCGACTGATGATGGAGCTCTGGCGATGAGAGAGCACATCCACACAAGACGGCGTGAAGTGCACGTAGAATTTTATCATCTGTTTCAATATTTTTCCTTGATGTAGACTGTATAATCAATTTAGACGATGGTGGGAGCTACGACATTCCGCAATGTCCGTATCACGACCGACTTGCGGCTGCTTACTTCCCTCACACAGCGAGTAAGCAAAGGCATAACAAGACCAATCGCGCCTTCTTCGCTTGAAAGAGGCAAAAGATGGCGTGTGAGACCTCCATTGATCAGCGATGTATTCCGCACCGAGTGCACATCGGGGAGTCGACCGCCTTGATGCGGTGGAGGGGGGCGTTGAGCGCGAGTTGGCCCGTCCGGAGTTGGTGATTATCGAGGCCTCGGCGCGTGAACGGTCCTGTAGAGCTTGAGGGCGCGTTTCAACACCGTCTGGTCGTCGCGCCGCGATGCTTGCTGGCAAGTCCGAAGCGAATAGCTCGACCTTGCCTTCAAACACCGCGTCCAAGGTCCCTTCTGCTGCCTCCTTTGCAGGCACATCCGCAAGCTCGTTCCCCTCGATGTCTGCATGCCCTGGGACGGTCACCCATGCCACATGGACATTGCCCACCAAACTCGGCCTTGTCGAGGCGATGATGGAACTCCCTTATGAGATAGGATGATGTGAGGGGCCTTCCGGGCGATATCCAAGGCAAGTATCGTCCCTGTCAGCTCACCTTCGAATACAGTGTGATCCTTGATAGAGCCCAGATGGAACCTCCGTGTCTCATGACACCCGTTCATCGTCGCTACCGCTGCCGCGCCGATTCCGCCCTCGTACCCGGAGCCATCGCTGTACACGAAGATCTCGTCGTCCCGTACCCTCTCCGCTGCCGTGCACGCCTTGTCCTAATTGCGGGCAATAGCTCACGAGAGCGTGGCGTCCAAGTCAAGGGGTGTCGGGCTCGGGTCGATGATTTCGAAGTCCGAGGCATCGGGGAATGCGTCGTAAAGCTCGTGCAGCGGGGAACGGTGCCTCTGGACGTAATGGCGCGCGCATCAGCGGACGTGGGCGTGGAGCGGGTGGGATTTGGGAGCGAAGCGAGTCGCGGTACGATTCAGCCGCAGCCTGACCGGCGCGACGACGGCGTGATACTCCATCGCGTCTGTCGGCGCTGTCCTAAATGCGCCCGCAATGACGGACTACAGTGCGCTGAACCCGTTGCAGCTGGTTCGCTACCCCCACTGACCCTTCTTCCTGCCGTCGCCTCGGATGGGCTGGTACCACGCAACGAATCCATACTCCATCTTGGGCACCACCGAGATGTAAAGCTGCCAGACGAAGCAGTGGGCATCCCGACCGTCGGGCGTGTTAGTCGCATCACGCCAGTCGCCGCGGTACCTTTTGAGACCGCGCGCTCGACGTGAGCCTTTCAGTCGAGTTTGTGGTCCAAGACAAAGCCCAGGTACGTCGGCGTCTCCCTCGGTTGGATTGTCAGCCCTCCAACGACGACTGGTGTCGGCTCGCACTTACGCCCATTCCAGGTAACATGGACCAGCTGGAATTTCTTGACGTCGAAACGGCACGCGTGCGTCCGAGACCAACCTCATGCAGGCTCTTCGAGCGTCTCGACGTTATGCCGAATGCTGGAGCAGGCAGCGCCTGGCAGCACCAGGATGGGATCTTCATCCGCCATGCCGGCAACTCTAGGAACCCTTGCCAGGCTTGACTACCAGGTTATTTAACAGCACCAATCTGATCTAGATTCCTTTCTCTGTGAGAGGGCTGGCTCCTTGAACATCCTGTAACTCAATAAGAGTGTTAACACGAAAAGGCCAAGTTCGGATATAAACTAGTACTCGTGGTTAATCCCGCGCCGTAGTTCGATCCCACTGCTTTAAACCCTACTACCAGGTTTGATTTGGGTACTAAATGTCCTACATCCACTGGAGTTTCGACTTACATAGTTATAATCCTCTAAAATTCTCCGGTAGTGTGAGAACAATGGTACCGGTTCGATGAACAGATTTGACCCGCCAGTCCCGTGACCCTCGACCATCCCTTTCACTCCCTTTCATGACCGATTCCGACCCTACCCTTCCGCGGCGGGAGCTCGCGTACGTCTTCCTCCTCTGGATCTGCTTCCCGTTCTTACAGTACTCACTCATCCTTATCAGTCTCATCCCGGTCAGTTCTCTACCGCCACGGCACCTTGCCTTGGCGCTGCTACTCCCCCGCTCGACCTGCCGACAACCGAAGGCGTGATGCTTAGGTTCTTCGAGCGTGCTACCACCTCCCTATCTGCGGACCGCCGTTTCGTCAGCAAGCGTGCGCGGGCATCTGATGGACCGTCCGACACTTCCCAAGCTAAAAAAGCGCGCAAGGGTGGGTCTTCACCGGTATTTTTTAAATATTTTTTTCACCCCAAGCCAATCTTTCAGGTTGAATCAATAAACCGAGTTTACCATCTACGCTAGTTGTATCTGTTTCATGCGAATATAGAACATACAGCCAGGGATCTACCGCCGCAGTCGAATTTAGGTCTCCATGCATAAGTTAGTTTATACAATAGTTTTCCCGAAGGGCAGGCAGTGGAACAAGGTCTGTAGTTTGTGGGTGAAGGCAACTAATGCATAGCAAGATCGGTGTATTGGGTGTGTCCTAGTCTCCCTAAGGCAGAGTAGATCAATTCCCTTGAACTTTCGTGCCTCAAGATATTCCTTGATCTGACGGTATCCCGAGTTCACGAAGGTTTGCACCAGTATCTTACGTCTGCCTCAGGGAGACTAGTGTGTCCACGCGTTCCCCAAGGCCAATGTAAGAAAGTTCCGGTTTCAAATTGTTGGGATAGTTTCCTTAGCGTGGATCTTGCGAGATACCCCAACGATACCCAGAATCCTTGTGGAAGTTTGCACAAACAGGTTAGCTATACTGCACAACTACGACGGACGGAACGTTGCATAATCCAAAACAGAAAAGATTTCTTGGTTTCAGGAAACTTTTTTGCCCTCGGATCTCAGATCCCTCCTGTATTTCATAGGGGCATAGCCTACCCGTCGCCCATACATGTTCTTGGGGCAATAGGTCTTCACAACACGACCAGTAATAAGCTAATTGCTCGTGCCGAACCCGATTGATGATCGGGATTTTTGACCGTAAGACAGGGTCGAATGGAGAATGTTACGGGTGAAGTTGAGCTAGCCACGAGTATACGCCCCGCAAACCTGGGCCACCTTTTCCTGCAGTGGGCTGTCTACTCAGCATTTTTACAGGGCTGCGTAACAGATTCCCAGAGCTGGGCTGGACATCGAGCCACCGAATTAGATAAAGGTACTTGTGAATGTAACTATGTATGTATATGAAGACGGATTGACCAAGCTAGAAAGCGGCTGAGATAAGGGTTCTACGAGTCATTGCCAATCTTGGGGGACTATCTCGAGGCGGATAAACCGGACGACGAGAATAAGTTTGATTGGTGGGGCAAGGAGCTTGCGACGACTGACCGACCGGAGGACTTGGATGTGACACGCTGCGTGCGTGAGCCGTGAGTCGCTGAAGAAAGCTTTGATGGGGCTGGTTGCGAAGCAGCAAAGACGGTCAGAAACCCAGAGGTCAGAAACCCGTCAAAGATTTAGTCATAGAAAGCTCACGTCAAGTGGGGTTCGGCAAAGCGGAAGGAGCGACGGGAGCGACGAATTCGTCTGCGGCACTGTTCCTCCAGAGAGCGAGCGCCGTGGAGGTTTTCGATACCCAAGTCGAAAATGATCGTAGCCTAAAGACCCGAGCATAAGCTCGAGTTCGCGGTGGGACGGGGGACTTGTGGGAGCTTACCAAAAGCTTCACATGTACGTCGGGCACCCCCACCAGGAACCTGGGACGGCTGCGATGAGCGCTGAAAAGCTGGATGGGAATATTGTCAAAAAACGTGGACCCTCAATGATAATGAAAAAACCGACCTCGTGCTTCTTGTCGCAGCGGGGAATGAACGCAGAGTGCGTGGGTAACGGCTGCCGAATGAACGCCAGGGGGGTGACTGGTCGGGGATTGTTTGAAAATTCGTCCGACCTGCCGACGCAAGAATCAGCTCGGTTTGTCCGGACAGAAATGCAATGGCCTTACTAAAAGCTAGAGACGGAGGTGATACGCTGCGGCCGTAAGTCGTGGGCCGCTGAGATAACATTTGATGGAGCTGGCTTCAAAGAGGGTCAGAAAGCTGCCGAAGATCGGTCGTAGAAAACTCACCTCGAGCGGTTCTTGGCAAGTCGTAAACGGGCGTTGGGAGCAGAAAGTTGCGACGGCAAGTGTATTGGAATCGGGGGGACGTTGGTGAGAGCGCTGGATGCATCGACCTCGGGGAAGGGGATGCGCGGCCGCAGGTCCTTGTCGAGAGCGAGGAGGGCTGAAACACCGAGCCTTGGCGAGCACGGGCCCCGCTCAAGACTCGGCAGATACAGGTCCCACCCAGTTCTCCGCGGGCGTTAACCCACTGGAGCCTCGGCGGTCGCATATGCCATCTCTCCCCCGAAAAACCGTTGGCTACGCTAGAGTTCTTCCCGCCGCCAAGCACAAGAAGACCAAGATGGGCTTGCAAAAACACGTAGGGCCCGCGTCCGGGGTGCCTGCGGGGCGGACTGGCAGCAGAAAAGTAATCGTGACTGAAAAATCCGAGGTATCAGGACGGTTTGAAGGACGAGGGACATCGCGGAGGCCTTACCGCAAGATCGACGTGGATGTTGTGCGCTGCGCACGCGAGCCATGGATGAGTTGTAAAAAGCGCTCAAGATGTCGTGTGGAGCTCAAAGAACCCATTAAAACCTCGCCGAGAGATTGACACTCCGGGGACGGTCCGCACGCAGTCAACAGTGTCGCTAGGAAGAAGCGGAGGACCCATAGTCTCCGCTGTTCGGGTTCTCGACATTGACGAGGTGCACAGTTAACGAGGAAGCTTCTCGCTCTGAAGCGGGTGCAGGGTCCGCGTATGGGGTGCACATTTGAAAATTGCGGTTGGAAGCGCTTGGGGGGGCAGCAGCGCCGCTGCACATGGTCTCTGTCGAAGGCCGCCCTGGTCAACGAGTGATACACACACTAGTTGACGTCGAGCTTGTCTTGTGTCTTGCGCCAGGCGGTTGTGTCACTCGTCACAGCACTGTTACGCTGTCCCGGAACGTGAAACAGTGAGAGACTGTGAGGCCGGGATACGTAGAAAATGACTGATCATTTTCCCTCTCGAGTTTGAAGCCCCACAACACGGGTTGTAGATACATATCGGCGATTTGAATTATGTATGGCATTACTGCAGCTGGTACGCGTACAACAAGTAGGAAAGGAACCCTCGACTCGACCCTCTTCGTCCAAAATCAAAAATCTACCACGAACCCTGCGCCCGACCCGCATCGCGCTCCGCACCCTTGAGGCCACCGGCTCCTACACCGTGATAGCGCTGTCAGGCATTGCCGATGAAAGAAACCGACGTAGTGGGGAACATGGCTCTCCAGGTCTGCTCGGATGTGAAGGTGAGGTCGATGAGGCGAAGCACCTCAAGCCTGCATCCCGAAGCTCGGACAAGGTCAAGCACCTCTGGTGTACGAAGGGTGGTGCAGGTACGTCCTCGGGGATCTCCAGAATCCGTAGGGAAGGGAGCTTTATCATATACGCGAGGGGGAAAACGTCGTGGACCGGATTTTTCCTCGCTGGTCGTAGAGGAAGAAACGCAAGGACTGCAGATGTTCAAGTTCGAGCTTTGGCTGCAACCATTCGGGGACGGGGCCCATCGATGAACGCTCCATGCGGGAGACCGCGGCAATGGACGAGAGCAGGTGTGGTCATCAAAACGTCCCGTAGATGGAGGAACTCGACGTGATCGAAAGTGAGAGACGTTATTTGGTCCCGAGGGAAAGAGAATCTTTTGTAGGGATTGAAACGGTAGAAGGTGATCGATCGTAATTGGGGGAACCGACATGGCCACCGGAGGAGAATTCGCCATACGGATGCGATCCATAGATACGGTCAGGTGGGTCAGATTTGGCATAGGTGTTCGCAGGAACTGGAGCTCATCGCCGGACAGGATCACCCCGACGTCGAGGTGCTCCAGGCGAGAGTGGGTGCCAGCTAGGTCGCGGGAGAAAAATCAACGGAATTTTGTCCCGAGGGTGACACGATCCCTCATCGTCCGGCCCATACTTCAACGACAGGGAGAGAGGGAGGCCGCCAGAACGCAGTAGGAAGGTCTCCACCAAAGCCCAATTCTTGATGAGCCTGGTGCCACCCGTAGCTGTAGGATTTAGTCTCCTGACATGGATGTAGCCAGGTACCCCCTTTGGCTATACAACTGAGCTAGCCAGGCCCTGGCTAGAGCCTGCTAAGAAGAATATAACAATAAGATGTCAGATTCAGGGATTGAACCAAAAGCCTAGGATTACCTAAGCAGTCAAACCTAGGTAATCCTTACCAACTAACCCAAAAGGCCAATACAAAATCAAGAATTGATACAGGTATGCCCTGCTCATTTTGTGATCTATAAAAGAGTATGTTTATTGTTCTACTACTCTGCCCCGAAGGGGCCAGGTTAGTGGTTAGTGGTTAGAGGTTAGTGGTTAGGGTTAGGGTTAGAGAGGTTAGGGTCCCAGGAGTATTTTTGTCTCGGTTGTCTCGGTAGGTTAGGGGTTAGGGTTGGTAAGAGATCAGCCAATTAGATGTTGGGGTTGGTTAGGTGGTTAGGGTAGGGAGGAACTTTGCTTTGACTTCTATGGCCAGTTGGCTTATGGATGTAGCTCATCTGAATCTGATCTGAATTGATCTTGCACTCTTAAGGTCTTAGATTCAATTTGTGCTACAGGTATTCTTTTGCTTTGTGGATTGGAGCAGAACCAGAGTCTAACTCCTGGACCTAGCCACCTCCTGGCTAGTTCCAGGTGTATAGCCAAAGGGGGGTCCTGGCTAGGTCCATGTACAATAGTCTATATATTACAACTACGGCTCCTGGTGCGGCTGAGCCTCAGCAAGATGCAGCTCCACAGACTTGGAAAATACAAGGCAATTTCTCGCCAAGCGCGACATACTTGGGCCACCAGCATAGGATCGCGGACTGTGCGTGAAGATCTCGGCGATGAGTTCTTCGGGGAGGGTGAATACAGGGTGTGGGCAAGCGCCGAGCTGGGGGTTCATTGACCCCGTCTCGCGCAAGAGTCGGCGAGGATCGGTGTCGGATTGGTGTCTGCGCTCCCTGTGCACGACTGGCAGCAACGCTTGAGACGACTTCCTATGGAAAGACAACGGTGTGAGACGCGCACTCTCGCAGTATTCGGGCTCGGTGCTTACCCGATCGTCGGTCAAAGCGCGCTCGGGGTGGACCTGTGGACGCTGGAGACGCACAACGTCCTGCAAACCGACAAAGGCGTGAGATGCGTGCTCGTGTTGACGTTTGGAAAGCTGCTTACTCGGTCGTAACTCGCTCGCCCGCGTCTTCAAAGAAGAAGAGCCCGGCGAAGGCGACACAACAGGGTCGATTCGAGCGCGGTTCTTGGAACGCACGGGAGGGCATGGCCGAGGACCCTTCGGTCTCAAGGGCGTGGAGGGAGCAAACTGAGACTGAGCGTGAGTATCACCCTCGTGGGGGGGAGGAAGCCGCGCTTGGAGGCGCCTTCGAGGAGCGGTCTCGTGAGGGGAAGCCATTGGAAACTGCAGTGGGTGAGCGGCAGGTAACGAGGAGTTGGTGGGTTTCAAGTATGGGGACGCGCGCAGGGGAGATATTGGAAGCGGCGGGTTCACAAACGGGTCGGTGTGGACAAGACATTCTTTGAGTTGAAAGAGAATCCAAATGATGGCATAATGATTGACGTTCGGAACGTTGTACCTCGCTGACGAACGAATGTGAGGATGGAAACCACGGTTAGGTTGAATACACAGTACCAGATGCAGCAACCAGATTGAATGAGGACCGCGGCAGAATTTATTGAGCGACTTGCAACCCAGGATGTAGACTCTTGCGAAATAAAGACCATGGGAAGATGCACGGCGAAATAAAAGCTGTATTAATATTGGAATGCATGGCGAGGTAAGGAGAAACGCAGTAGCACCAGCTACGAATTTATTGAGGTGAAAGGCACGGCGAGGGACGCCTGCCAGAATAAAAAGTACACGACGAGGTAGGCCCTGTTGTTGAGCGACGCACGCTCAAGAAACGGCCGCCCGCGGGGCCAGACAGTTGCTGGGGGACATGGCCCAAGGAGAAACGCGTTTGCTGGGGGACAAGCCCCCAGGAAACGGTTTGGTGGTGGTCGGCTGTAAGTAGCAGTCGGGCCAGTTTGGCCGGGTCCCGTGACCCTGACACGGTGAGTGCCATAAGTCCTTGCTCTCTCTTGACCATGGCCACATCGACGTCCCATCAGCGTGAATCGCTGAGCGGACACCTATTCCCAAGCTTCAATAGCAGGGGTTTCTGGCGGTAGATCTCCTGGACTTCCAACACCCGTCTCCCAAATTCTCGATGGGAGAATCCGACTCGGCAGCGACTTGGGCATAGTCGGCTGCTCAAAACTCGTCCAAAACCCGCTTGCAGTCTCTTGTTTTGCTGCAAATGTCTCTCTCTGAACGCCTTCCGGTGCCCTGCTACGTATTGTGTCCTTGCCGGTGCTTTGCAAGGACTCGATTGCCCCAGTGCGAAGATTTTGGCAATCAGGCTCTATCGACGATGACGCCAGCGGTCCATGGCTCGCGCGCACAGCGTAAAACATCCACGTCGATCTTGCGGTAAGCCTCCGCGATGTCCCTCGTCCTTCAAACCGTCCTGATACTCGGATTTTTCAGTCACGATTACTTTTCTGCTGCCAGTCCGCCCCGCAGGCACCCGGACGCGTGCCCTGCGTGCTTTTGCAGCCCATCTTGGTCTTCTGGCGCTTGGCGGCGGGAAGAACTCTACGTAGCCAAAGGTTCTTCGGGGAGAGATGGCGTATGCGACCGCCGAGGCTCCAGTGGGTTTCCGCCCGCGGAGACTGGGTGGGACCTGTATCTGCCGAGTCTTGAGCGGGCCCGTGCTCGCCAAGGCTCGGTGCTTCAGCCCTGCTCGCTCTCGACAAGAACCTGCGGCCGCGCATTGACCTTCCCCGAGGTCGATTCATCCAGCGCTCTCACCAATGGCCCCCGATTCAAATACACACTGCCGTGGCAGCTTTTCTGCTCCAAACGCCCGTTACGACTTGCCGAAAGCCGCTCGTGGTGAGCTTTCTATGATCGAATTTTCGGCGGGTTTCTGACCCTCTTTGTAGCCAGCTCGACCAGCTTCTATCTCACCGTCTTAAGGCTTACGCGCGCAACGTACCACCCGTGCGTCCAGCTTCTGGTAAGTCGCCACGAGCTCTGCCCCCATAAATCAGCTGATCCTTGCGCCGGCAGGTTTCTCGGCCTCGAAATGATTCTCAAAAGATCCACGACCAAGTCCACCGCCCTGGCGTTTGTTCGGCAGCTGTTCCCACGCACTTTGCGCTCATTTTGCGCTGCCACCACCCGCACGAGGTGCGTTTTTTTCATTACCATTGAGGTCCCCCGTTTTTTGACAATCTCTTCATTCAGCTACATCGGCCCTCATCGCAGCCGTACAAGACTCTCGGCCACAGTGCCATACATGCATGTGAAGCTTTTGGTACGCTTCCGCGCGTTCCCGCCCATCGAAAGCCCAAGCCGACGTTCAAGCTGGGATTATTTTCGACTTGATTATTAAAGTCTCCATGGCGCTCGCGTATGCGAGGAACACCGTCGCAACTTCGCTGCTCCCGTCGCTCGTTTTGCCTTGCCAAACCCCGCTCGTGGTGAGCTTTCTATGATCGAATCTTCGGCGGGTTTCTGACCTTCGTCAAAGCCAGCTCGACCAGCTTCTATCTCAGCGGCCCACGGTTTACGACCGCAGCGTATCACCTTCGTCTCCAGCTTTCGGTAAGTCCCCGCGATTTCTGTCCCTACAAACCAAGCTGATTCTTGAGTCGACAGGTTTCTCGGCGTCGAAGTAATATTCCAAAGATCCACGACCAAGTCCACCTCCCTTGCGTTCGCTCGGCAGCCGACCACCACGCATTCCGTGTTCATTTGCCGCCGCCGTCAAACCTCAGAGGTATGGTTTTTCCATTATCACCGAGGTCCACGTTTTTCGACAATCTTCCCATCCAGCTTCATCAGCTCTCATCGCAGCCGTCCCAGGTTCCCGGTCGGGGCGCCCGACGTACATGTGAAGCTTTTGGTAAGCTCTCACAAGTCCCGTTCCACCGCAAACTCAAGCTGACGCTCGGGTCTGTCAAGCTACGATCATCTTCGTATTGGGTATCGAAAGTCTCCATGGCGCTGCGACTCACGACTCACGCACGCAGCCTATCCCCTCCAAGTCCTCCTGTTGGTCAGCCGTCGCAAGCTCCTTGCCCTACCAATCAAACTTATTCTCGTCCAGGTTTTTCTGCCTCGAAATAGTCTCCAAAAATCAGCAGCGGCCTGTAGAACCCTGGTATCTCAGCCGCCTTATAGTTTAGTAAATCTGCCCTTGTGATACGTAGCTACATCTACATCCACCAGTACTTTTATCTAATTCGACGACTTGAGGTTAAGCCCTGCTCAAGCGCAATCTAAAATCGGACATTTACTACTACCCTTCTGTCCTTGCAAGTTTGCGTTCCCCCTGTGCTCGTCAAATTACGGTGCATCTCCTTCTCGGTGCCTTGATTTCCGCTTGATGAAGGCATCCATCTGGCCATGTCGTGCACAAGCGACGTAACTCGCAAACCAGTGGACAAAAGGAGAGCAATGTCCGAGCAACGTCCCATGCCGGACTGGACATCAAGCAGCAGGCTATATGTACCTAGCGAGCTCAGTGGGTGTTACCGCACGGTGATTTGCTTTCGTTTGGTCCACAATGCATCGGTCGACAGTCACGGTCGTACCAAAGTTACAATCATGCTCTGTGCGCATCTCGGTCTACACCATTCGGAGTAGGCTTTCGATTTCTATCTTTCTAAAGGCTATGGTATTACCAATTTACATTTCCACGGTATTGTACATATCTCGCCGATACTATACTGTGGTCAGACTCTTCGCCAAGGCCAGTCATCACCAAAGTCATGAGCATATCGGTAACTTTCAACTACAACCCTCCCCTGCTTCTGAGCTCTCGACAGCAGACTCTTGATAGTGTCCGCAAAGTGAGTGTGATGCTCTAGACTACCATCACATGTGAAATTCATCCGCCAGCGAATTGGCACTCGTGAACTGCGTCCCACAAGTGCGGCATCCAGCTCCCCCATGGCATGAGAGTCTGGGGCTGGCGGAAGAGAAAATGGTCTGGATACTCGATCGAAAGTGAGGATGACTTCCTCAAGGGCTGGACTCCCATTTGAAAGAATCAGTGCAATAGTCATAAGGATAGAGGTGATTTCTTGCGTCGGAAGCCCCAAAATAAACCTCCCAAACGCGGAGTCTGGGGAGGGGCAAGAGGGAAATTGGTGCATGCATGCTAGATAGTTTATCTGGAAAACAGGTGTCTGTAAATCGCTGAAGGACTACGGACCAATCGCTGATGACTCACTCATGCAATAGAAATGTATACGTTTCCAAGGTATCGGCGGCATTCAGAATGAGCGTTTCTAGTGTGCTGATATTGCGGGTCGAGGGACAGTCTCTGGACCGAGGAAGTATGAGTTATATACCGTGGTCCGGCGAGAAGTTGGTAGATGGGTTCAGTTCCCGTATGGAACACCAGACTTCGGACGTTGGTTCGGGGGGTGGGTCGGGGGGAGAGTAGAAATGGTTCATTGCTTGGCAGGAGGGAGAGTCCAGAGAAGGACAGGAAGGGAACTGTGAGCATGTTCATGAACACGGTTGAGGGTATCGATCCGATGCCAGAGAGATGCAGTTCACGGAGGTTTTGTCTTGACAGGAAGTCAAGCAAGGGCCCAGGACCCATGTCATTCCAGCTCATGTATCCATCTAGATCCTTGTGGCCGTGTATTTCGCAAAGGCGTACATTCTCTAGCTTCCCGAGGACCTGACCAAGGCTCTCGAGTTGCGCAGGAGTTGCATGACGATACATCCGAATGTTCAACCGCTTTATGTATCCTGCAATATGTGGTGATTCCTCGAATAGGTCATATGCTTCAGTGAATCCGTGTGGGCTCTCCCTCAACAAAGCGCAGATCGCACGGTAGCGAGGTGTGTCTAGTATACGCGAGCTGAGGGTCAGGGACTGTAAAAGAGTACGCTGGCAGGGACCGCGAAAGGCTGATCCGGCTAGTGAACACGCCTTCAAGGCGGCCGCATCGTCGAGCTCTGAGACAATGTCGTCTACAACATCTTGGGGAAGGCCGCTCAGGTCGAGCTTGTGTCCACAGGTGACATGGGCCAGATTAGAGGGGAGGTAAGTGTCTGCTCAGTGATTCACACTGAGGAGACACTGAACAGTGAAGCTTGAACGTTCAAGTTGAAGGTGAGCGTTTGGTGTTTTAACAAAGATGAAAGTCGGCTTTCGGTCCGCTGCTGGCGTTTCCTCAGCACAAAGAATATTCCCATTTGGGATGTCACCACGTTCTATTTTTTGCATCATTCCTTTGGCTCAATGAGTCCGTTTGCGACAATTGGCCCAGCTAGGAACACGCGAAAGTCTTTTGTAATCCCAGATGTTATATATTCTTGCCGTCTCCTCATCGTCTCCTCATCATCATCATGCATCCCGAACTTGCCGCCCCTATCCCCACCGCATACGCTGCCCGCCAGCTTCGCCCCTCGCCCCCGCCTGAGGTCCTTCCAGCCCTGTTGACTAACATTCTTTTCTATCGGCACCCCGAACCAGTCGCGTTGACGCCACTGAAACCTACCCGCGCTCGTGTTCCTACCCGCACCCGCGCTCATACCCCTGCCGGCACCCGCGCTCGCCTTCCAACCCCCGGCTCTGCCCGCGCTCACACCCCCGCCCGCACCCGTGCTCGCGCTTCGCAGGAGTCAGTCTCCAGTCCGTTGACCAGTCCGTTGACCACCCCCGAACCAACGCCCGAGCCAACAACTCCGGAGCCCTCTGCTGCGCACGACTCAAAAACCTCTCAAAAGGCCCTCTAACGCAAACATCGGCCATGTCAAGTCAATTTTCAATCAGCTTTACCCCGGAGAGGGAGATGCCCAGTACAACCGATTCAGGGTGGGTCTTTCTTTGGCTGTCCGCATCCAGTTTTACTCACCGTGTGTCAGACTCGGCTTGACGCACTCGCAGAAGTCCACCTGGATAACTCGCGAGCCTTGAGCCACCAGGATGAGGAATCACTGACCATAGTGAACGAACAGGTGCGTCCCATCCTTATACATGTCCTATTTGAGGACCAACGTCTGTGTACTGCAGCTCGTAAACGCGTTCCCGTCGCTTGATCGCTGCGTTAAGACCTGGCCCATTGCAGTCTGTTTGCAAGGCAAGTTCCACAACTCATCGGCGCGCAACAAGACCAAGGTGCGACGGAAGGTGGTCTTGGGTTTGAAGTCAATCAAGTAGTGGGTGCAAGGCTCGGTTATCATGTATCTTGGTTTTGTGCATATATAGATATCTTTACTTGAGATTGTGCGCCGTTGCACACCAATGCATGCGGTGTACTGTGTCCGATCGGTCCCGGATCCCCAACCAATGAATAATTTGCGCGACACATAGCGTAGTGTAGTGTACCGAGGCGTTGTCTCACACCGCTGGCACCGAGGAATCCTGTATTATGGCGGCTCCTGTTGCTTGGAAATAATCGTGTAGCATCCTACAGTAAGCGTAAGCTGCCCTGCATATTTGGGGCTCTGGTCAGCGCCAGACCAAGACTCTGTATAAGTAGTGTGTTCCGCCAGGTCCCTGTCGGAGCACGCCAGTAACTCCGCTCAGCATCAGCACTGCGAGATGTGCAGTGTGTCCTCCCCATTTCCTCCGGACCGTTTTTCTATCTGGACACCCCGTCGAGAGACATTGAGTTATCACTCCATACGTACAATGGCTCAAAAGCCTGACGTTCTGTTTTACAGGCTGGTCGCCTTGAAATCTTCCCGGTAGAATTCTCCAACGGTAAAGCAGCTCAAGACTTGACATGAAATCATGGCAAGGGCGAGAAACAGGCTTTGTGCATCCCGGCGAGAGCCTTGCACGGCGGCGATGAGAGCCGATGAAGCTAGATGGGGAGATTGTCAAAAGACGCGGACACCCTGTGAGAAGAGGAACCGACCTCCGGCTTGTTGTCGCCGCGGAAAATGAACGCGGAATGCGTGGGGACCGCCTGCCGAACGAACGCCAGGGCGGTAGACTTGGTCGTGAATTTTGGAAAATTATTTCGAGGCGGAGAAACCTGGCGGCGCAAGGATCAGCTTGATTTATGGGGGCAGAGCTCGCGGCGACTGACCGAAAGCTAGAGGCATATGTGATGCATTGCGAGCGTGAGCCGTGGGCCGCTGAGATAAGATTCGGTCGAGCTGGGTTCGGAGAGGGTCAGAAACCCGCTGAAGGTTCGGTCATAGAAAACTCACTTCGAGCGGGGGTCGGCGAAGGATAAAGAGGCCTCGAAGCGAAAAGTCCTTTGCGGCAGTATTCTCCAGGGAGCGAGCACGGTGGAGATTTTTGATACCGAAGTCGAAAATAATCGCAGCCTAATCGATTTCAGCTTGAGCTTTCGGTGGGCGGGGACTGGCGGGAGCGTACCAAAAGCTTCACGTGCATGTCTAGCACTGTGGCCGAGAGTCTTGGACGGCTGCGATGAGGGCCGATGTAGCTGAATGAAGAGATTGTCAAAAAAAAAAAACGGGGACCTCAATGATAATGAAAAAACGCACCTCGTGCGGGTGGTGGTAGCGCAAAATGAGCGCAAAGTGCGTGGGGAACAGCTGCCGAACAAACGCCAGGGCGGTGGACTTGGTCGTGGATCTTTTGAGAATCATTTCGAGGCCGAGAAACCTGCCGGCGCAAGGATCAGCTTGATTTATGGGGGCAGAGCTCACGGCGACTTACCAGAAGCTGGACGTACGGGTGGTACGTTGCGTGCGTGAGCCTTAAGGCGGTGAGATAGAAGCTGGTCGAGCTGACTACAAAGAGGGTCAGAAACCCGCCGAAAATTCGATCATAGAAAGCTCACCACGAGCGGCTTTCGGCAAGTCGTAACGGGCGTTTGGAGCAGAAAAGCTGCCACGGCAGTGTGTATTTGAATCGGGGGCCATTGGTGAGAGCGCTGGATGAATCGACCTCGGGGAAGGTCAATGCGCGGCCGCAGGTTCTTGTCGAGAGCGAGCAGGGCTGAAGCACCGAGCCTTGGCGAGCACGGGCCCGCTCAAGATTCGGCAGATACAGGTCCCACCCAGTCTCCGCGGGCGGAAACCCACTGGAGCCTCGGCGGTCGCATACGCCATCTCTCCCCGAAGAACCTTTGGCTACGTAGAGTTCTTCCCGCCGCCAAGCGCCAGAAGACCAAGATGGGCTGCAAAAGCACGCAGGGCACGCGTCCGGGTGGCTGCGGTGCGGACTGGCAGCAGAAAAATAATCGTGGCTGGAAATCGGAGCATCAGCACGGTTTGAAGGAAGAGGGGCATCGCGGAGGCTTACCGCAAAATCGACGCGGATGTTGTGCACTGCGCACGCGAGCCATGGACCGCTCGCGTCGTCGTCGATAGAGCCTGATTGCCAAAATCTTCGCACTGGGGCAATCGAGTCCTTGCAAAGCACCGGCAAGAACACAATACGTAGCAGGGCACCGCAAGACGTTCAGAGAGAGACATTTGCAGCAAAACAAGAGACTGCAAGCGGGTTTTGGACGAGTTTTGAGCAGCCGACCATGTCCAAGTCGCTGCCGAGTCGGATTCTCCCATCGAGAATTGGGAGACGGGTGTTGGAAGTCCAGGAGATCTACCGCCAGAAACCCCTGCTATTGAAGCTTGGGAATAGGTGTCCGCTCAGCGATTCACGCTGAGGGGACGTCGATGTGGCCATGGTCAAGAGAGAGCAAGGACTTATGGCACTCACCGTGTCAGGGTCACGGGACCCGGCCAACTGGCCCGACTGCTACTTACAGCCGACCACCACCAAACCGTTTCCTGGGGGCTTGTCCCCCAGCAAACGCGTTTCTCCTTGGGCCATGTCCCCCAGCAACTGTCTGGCCCCGCGGGCGGCCGTTTCTTGAGCGTGCGTCGCTCAACAAACAGGGCCTACCTCGTCGTGTACTTTTTATTCTGGCAACGTCCCTCGCCGTGCCTTTCACCTCAATAAATTCATAGCTGGTGCTACTGCGTTTCTCCTTACCTCACCATGCATTCCAATATTAATATGGCTTTTATTTCGCCGTGCATCTTCCCATGGTCTTTATTTCGCAAGAGTCTACATCCTTGGCTGCAAGTCGGCCTCACTCCCGTGGTGTATCACACCTGCCTTCAGCTGTTGTTTAGAAGCCGCGACTTCTGCCGCTATAAACAATGCTGATCCTCGCGTTGTCAAGTTTCTCGGACTCGGAATAACTTTCCAAAGATCCACGGTCAAGTCTACCTCCCTGCCGTTCGCTCGGCAGCCGTTCACTACGCATTCCGCGTTCATTTTTTACGGCGGCAACAAGGCGGCAACAAACTAGAGGTAGGTTTTTCATTATCACTCGAGGTCCACGCCTTTTAACCATCTCGCTACCCAGCCTCATCAGCTCTCATCGCAGCCGTCCAAGACTCTCGGCCACGGTGCTAGACATGCACGTGAAGCTTTTGGTACGCTCCCGCGAGTCCCCGCCCACTAAGACTCAAGCTGAAATTGGTCAAGCTGCGATTATTTTCGACTTGATTATCGAAGTCTCCACGGCGCTCGCGTTTACGAGGAATACCGCCGCGACTTTTTGCTCCAGGCGTTCGTTTTGGTTTGCCAAAACCCGCTCGAGGTAAGTTTTCTACGACCGAATCTTCGGCTGTCTTCTGAGCCACACCGAAACCAGCTCCCTCGAATGTCATCTCAGCGGCCCACGGCTTACACATCACCTCCGTCCCTATCCTATAGTAAGTCCTCGCGATTCATGTCCCGACAAATCAAGCTGATCCTTGCGCCGGCGGGTTGGACGAATTTTCAAAAGATCCACGACGATCCACGACCATGTCTGCCGCCCTGGCGTTCGCTCGGCGGCCGGCCACCACGCATTCCGTCCTCATTCTCCGCCGCCGTAGAACGTCAGAGGTCGGGTTTCCCTATCACCCGAGGTCCGCATCTTTTAACAATCGCTCTCATTGCAGGCGTCCTACGCTCTCGGTCACGGTGTATGCCAGCGGCGAGAGACGGAGCGATAGTAGAACGGTCCTCAAATGTTCCAGGTCTGAAACCCACAGATGACCTCAGAGCAACAAGTCGCGGCGAGCTAGATTACTGTCCTGTACACGCACAACGGAATAAATTTCCGCTCACTTTGAAGAAAAGGAAACATTTCCTCTGCTTCGCGAACGACGGAGCGGGAGTACTAGTTCATAACACATATTTGTGCCCCAACCAGCAGCCCTTGTCGATTGTCATCTAAGATTCCTCCCACCCCACCAAACATACCGAACACCACCAAACATACCGAACAAGAACAGAGTTTTGTTTTCAGGCTGTACACAAGACACAGCGCATACGCTGAGAAAAAAAAAGGCGTGTTAATCTCAGATTCTCAGTGTAAAATTCCAGCGGAAAGTTCCTGCAGGTCCCGTGACACCACTTTGGAATGTGCCAACTGGGACTCAGCGCTCAGCACCATCATTGCAACGTCCACCATTGGGATTCTCGGGGGTCTTTCCCCCGGCAATTGCCACATCTCGCACAACGCCGGGGCAAGTGTATCTCGCTTTCAGAAACCAGTAACGCCTTCTTCAGAAATCTCAATGTTGTCTGGTCTGGTACGGCTCCGTCCGCTCCTACGACCTACACAGGCACTTACCCTTTACAGCCCCCAGGGCCCCTTCACGGGCACTACTACTGCCGCAACCAGCTGTACACGGTTCACAGCGGCTCCCCGGCCATCCTCACCGACACCCCCAGCCCTCTCGAAGCGCCGGTCATTGATACCAACACCCGACGTCCTCGCTTCCGGGAATTGCGACATCTTTCCCACAACTTCCTATATCTACTTTTCGTTCCAAAGCATCACGCCTGGCGTGATCCACTATTCCAATGCCTCAACTACACGCGCACCAGTTTACCGATTGAGCAGTATGGGGACCGATTTCGACTGGATCCCGTACTCTCCAGAGAATGGATGGATTTGGAAATTGCGATCCGGACAGTGGCAGGTGCGATGTTTTCGTTGGCGCCCCAGCGCTGGCTGCGTAAACTCATCAACCCTTGGCTCTTTCCGGCCCGCTTCAGATTCCTGCGTACGTATCCAACCGACGAAGCGGCGCGTGCAGCTGCGTGGTACTCCATCGATAACTTCTTACCGCTGGTGGGCTACGCGTCGATGGCCTTGTGGCTCATGCATTTTGCGGAGGTGGAGATGGATTGGCGGGACAAAGTGGGTGCGGCCAAGGTGCCTTCCGTGGATGCACAGTTCCTAGGTCGGCTGGAACGTGCAATATCGTGGGACGAAGAACGGGTCGGGGGTCTATATTGCATCCAAACGATTGAAGACGTCCATCCAGACGAGCGCGCGCAGCGTGACGAAGTCCAGTGGTTACTGAGCTCGATCCTTGTCTCCGGCTTCCCCATTCCCATCTATATTTGTTGGGGGAACCGACTCCAAAGAGCACTCCTCTTGCGCGATGCCCCCGGGATATCTACTGCGGCCGTGCCTCCTGAGAAAGATCTAGAAGAATTTGCCTCAGGCGGCGGGAACATGAAGTTCAGCCGATGGGAGGTCTACAACGGTTGTTGGCACCCACACCCCCTGGCGGCGCCTCGCGCCAGTGAAAGTGGGCAGTCTTCACATGCTATCCCGGCAGCTCCCTCCCCTCCCCTCCCTAAAGACACTCAGCAGCCTCCAAACGAAACAATCGAAGCTTTTTTTTACTGCCACTGAAAGTGGGCAGTCTTCACATGCTATCCCGGCAGCTCCCTTCCCTCCCCTCCCTAAAGACACCCAGCAGCTTCCAAACGAAACAATCGAAGCTTTTTTCATTCGAAGAAGGGAGTCGAACGACAGAAGGATGGCAAATGAGAACCCTACGCAGCGGCAGCGGCGCATTTCGCTCGCTGAGCACGCGAAATCGGGGGCTGTACCAAAAAAGGCTTATGTTTTTGTTTGGGAAAACCAGAATGGACACTGGATTCGCCACATGCAAATCCGAGGGGAGTTCCCCGATCTCTGGTCAGAGTACCCGGGTCCAGAGCGTCGGTTCGATCCTTTTCGCAACGAATGGGATCTCTGTACCCTCTTCCGCAACAATGACCCTGTCTTTGGACAAGGTTTCGACTCAGAGCCCGACGACTCGGACTCGGACATGGACTACGATCCTCCGACTTTTGCTCAAAACATTGACATGAACTCGCAATTAGCTCGGGAGAGGGAGATCCTGCCCGAGATGGTGGGAGAGCCACATCCGATGGAGATCTTGCAAGATCCGCAACTCGGCTACCCGTTGGACGAAGACGACGACTTCTACGACCCCAGCCAAGACGACTTCACGGAATCCAGCGTACCTCAGTGCGACGTCGCTGAAGCCTCGAGGAGGTGCCTCGACGCCATCTTCGAAAAGTTCCACAGAGCTTCCACAACCGAGACACCCAAGTACGAGCTTGTCGCCGAAAACCTGTTGGACACGCTCAAGAGGCGATTCGGCTTCGTTATGCCTCCATCCCCCGAGACCTTTGTGCCGGCTAATCCGCCTCACGAGAAGTTTGACTTGCAGCACCTCGCCGACATTGTAGGCATGACAGAGTATGATGTCAGTGCAGAACTGGCCTCACATAAAGGCCTGCGGACTATATTGGGCACATTCTTTGGCCAGTGCCTGGAATGCCGCACCCAGCTCAGTATCGATAAGCGCCTTCTGGACATCTGGACTGAAGGGTCCTGGCCAGCGTCGCCCTTCGAGATCAGTCGCGAGTACCTGACAAGCAGGCAGAACCCGGCGGAGCGCTGTTATTACTACGTGCTTCGTCGACGGGGCAGCGGGATCGGAAGCGAGGTGCTCCTGATGCCCCGAGCCACAGACTTTCTCGAAATCCTCCGTCAGCAGTGGGGCCCGGATATCAGGGATGTTGTGAGACATCTACTGGGTCGAGGCATCCGTTTCTGGCTTGCTCTTATGAGTGCAGAAATCAAAGAGAAGTCAAAGCCAGCACCGGCGGGTCTCCGTCCCAAAGGCTACAAAACCGACACCAGCACTGGCCTAGGATTTCGCCCCCAGGGATATACATTCGGCGCGCGCGACTACAAGGGCTACATCATCGAGCGCGATCTTCGACTTCTCCATACGCCCCGTGCTCGCATTGCCTTGCAGTACGGCGGGTTGATAGCCCGGTTGGCCAGATCAGAAGTCCACGACGAAGATTTCTTTCGCGGGTTCGACGACGACATCTATGATATCGGCGACTGTCTGTGGGACGGAACGTCGCCATACGCTTACTGGTACGACCGGCTCTCTGACAATGAAGTCGACGTGCTGTGCGGCGTTTATCATGTCGGGACTGGTACGTAAACCGTATCCGTGTCCTTTCTTCCGTGCTGATGTTGTGACTCAGGCGAAAAGCAGGGCAAAAAAAATATCTCGTCAGAAAACAGAGGGCCGGACACAGCGGGGCAGATTCCGACCGATGACCAAACGAGTATCGTCTCTTGGTGGCCCAGACTAAACATGTGGGAGCGCGGAACTCTGCATAGGGCAGCGTGGTGGACGCCCCAATGTGAAGATGACTTTTTTGCGAAATATCTTGGTTTCGCCGCAAAAGGTTTTTACAAACCGCAGAGCCCCACCAAATGGAGGTCCAACATCAGGTTCAAGAAACAAGCCAGGGAACTTTGGGACCGCTACGAGCATGTCGCTGACCTCACGGTTCAAGTCCTGCTGAAGAAAGATGACAGTACTTCGCTTTGAGTCTCCCGCGTGTACGGTTGTGTAATTGTAGATATCGAATCCGAGCAACGTTCTCTTGTGCTTACCAGAACTGAGAAACTGTGCGAGAACTAAGTAAATTACTGGGGGATGGATAAACCCGGATAAAACGGACCGCGCGGGTCACGGCGGGTCACGGGCCTGTTACAACTTTTTAAACTTAGTTCCCGACCATAGGGATTTAATCGGCGGCGTCCCACAACAACGCCTGAAGGCCACCTCAACGCGCTGGCCGCCGTTTCTTGAGTGCAAGCCGCTCAACAGACGCGTGTGGGTTGCGTGCGGAACCCACTCCCTGCATTCGTGCAGATGTTCCTCGCAATCATTCTCCGGTGTAGCTTGGGATTCGGCTTCTACTCGACTTCATTCGGGAACAGGCAACTACCAGTATAAAAGCGGTACATGTATTCAAAGATAAACGACATCCTTGTGGATCACCGGACCAACGTCCTGGCAAGCGCCAGCGTTCGAGTTACCGCTGATGGCACCTGGCGCAATCCGGGCCAGAACATAACAGCCCAGATTCTGGTAGAGGAAGGCCAAGAATCCTAAGATGACGAACAGGTTCACGACTGCTCTGATCTTGTTCAACCCGATTTTGCTAATGCGAGCGCGCTTCCACACGAAGATCTCCTCCCACCCACCGTCCGCGCGCGTCAGAGCGGCGAATACCACAGGCACCCCATCTATGTCGGCGGCCTGAACGACCTTGTTAAACTGGGTTTTCATACAACCATGACAGACGTACCGCAACGGCTTGAACCCCCTGCGAAATGCCGACCTCCAGCTTTTGGAGAACTTCCCCTGTACTGGTCTCGAAGACGTAGACCACTCCGTGGTCGCTACCAGAGATAACGGTCAAGCCATTCTCGGCGAAGCGCGCGGCACGTATCTCACACGCGCGCACCTTGCTTCGGTCTGTGAGACGGAACAGCGTGGGACCGGAGGCGGGGTTGTCAAGACAGAGGATTCCCTCCCTCCCGTTAACCGCAGCGTCTCCGCTGGGACCAGTTGTTAGCATTTCTCGAAGCTGCTGCATCGTTATCACTTACACGCTCGCTCCCACCGACCACTGCAACACAAGTTCCCCCGTTTGGCCCCGAATGTTGTAGCTACGGGCTCGGAGTGAAAAGCCGTTTGCGATCCAAAGACATGGACTCACACGGGGCCGTTGTTGTGCAAACCAACAGCAAAGATTCCCCGGTCTTTGGTATTGTCGAAGGCGTCGAACATGATCGCTCGCGGGCTGAGATTGGTGTACTTTTGACTGAAGATGTTCTGCGCGGACCATGTGCCGGTCATGGGATCCTTGAGGATGGTCCAGGATTGGATAATGCTGTTACGACTGCAGATGCAAAGTCGGTTGTTGGTGGTGTCGAAAGCCAATCCAGTAATCTCGCTGGGATTGGTCATCTGGAGAGCAAATGTCTCTTCGAAGCTCTTTGACAAATTCGTCAAGAAGGAACAGAGGAGACCGACGCTGCTTTACCTCGTTGACTGGACGCCACGCGAAAAAAAAATCCATTCTGAGTGCCGGAGTAAAGCACGTCGCGCGGTTCGTCGGTCTGATGAACCCAAAGCAGGGAGCAAGTGGCGCCGCGACTACCGGCCTCGCTGGGCCGCTTCAATTGATTCATAGCGGCCGTACTCCAAATGCGGGTTCCTTCTTTGCCTACGGCAGAATGAGCAACGCCGACGCAACACCAACGTCTGTCCACGTACCTCCGCTTGCAAGCGTTTTACCGTCCTCCGCGACGGCTAGGACGAGAATATTTCCCGAGTGAGTCTCCACGCCTCGGGATCTAATGTAAGGCAGACGATCGGACGCCATGGATATTGAAGAACGAGTTGGAGTCGAGACAGTTGCAGCGATCGAAGAGCTACTTTGAGCTGGCGATGGTTCAAGTTAAAGGTGAGCGCCTTTGGTGTTTTAACAAAGACGAAAGTCGGCTTTCGGTCCGCTGCCATTTCCTCAGCACAAAGAATATTCCCATTTGGGATGTCACCACGTTTTTCTTTTTTGCATCATCGCTTCGCAAAAGCGCTAAACGCTCGCAATCCGGTTTCTTGACCGGCCGGAAACCTTTATAACCTCGCTAACCCCCAGCAAAGGTCTTACACCCCCTGAAACCTTATATCATCCGCCCATTTTTTACCCGACTCGCCTGACTCGCCATGGATCCCCAATCCGAAACCCCCATCGTCCCGACCGCATTCGCTGTCCGCCAGTCTTTAACTCCGCCCCCACCTGTTGTGCTTCCGACCCTGCTCACCGACTTATTTTTCGAAGACTTCCCCCCGCCAGTCGCCTTGACCCCTCTGAGGCCTACCCGTGTTCACACCCCCACGCGGGCTCGTACCCCAGCCCGCGCTCGTACCCCAGCCCCAGCCCGTGCTCATGCCCCAGCCTGCGCTGCCACTCCTATACGCGCGCGCAGCGCCCCCCGCTCGCTCGCTCGCACGTCGCCGGATGCGTTCCCGAGTCCGCTGACTACTCCACAAACGACTCCCGAACCGTCCGGCGCCGATCAGGCGCCGAAGCTTATCAAGAGGCCCACGAATGCGAACATCGACCACGTCAAGCGCATTTTCCATCGCCTATATTCGCATCTCGACGCGGACCAGCAGGAAGTGCAGTATCAGAGATTCAGGGTGAGATTTGTTGGGCAGTGTCGAACCCATGCTTACTCAACTCCCCCAGAACCTTCTCGATCAACTTGTGTCCGTCCACTTGGATAGCTCGCTCGCATTAAGCCGTCAGGACGGGGAGTCCCTGACGATCGTCAACGATCAGGTGCGAACCGTATTCCTTCTCTGGTCAATCCTGCGCTGACTGGCTCTATTGCAGCTCGCAGAGAAGTTTCCATGGCTTGCGCGCTACCCGAAGAACTGGCCCGTCACCGTTTGTTTGCAAAATAAGCTTCACAACTCAGCGGCGCGCACCGGCGACAAGAAGCTGCTGTCGACCGTGAAGGAAGGCCCAGCCGCCTAGGAAAGGCTCGTAGAAACCTCAATTACGCACAAGTGCAGCGAAATTTGCCTATATTCGAAGTAGATACTAGTCCAAAGATATATACTACACGGTACACACGAAAACGGCGTTCCCAATCAAGTCAATCCTAGTGAAGTTAGATGTGCGTCAAAACCAAATTATAAGGGCATACCCGTCTGAGATCCAAGACGACCGTGCGGTCATCTGAGAAGTTGAAGCGTGCATAGTGACCAAGGACCCGGCTTGGCTCAACGTCGACCAAGGTCTCGGCCATTTTGGAGGAGTATGTATAAGCGGGGAAGTGCGGAAAGTCTTTGAATGGATCGTTCTTTCCAGCGGGAAGCTGGTCTTGAGTTCGGATGGCGAAGGATACGGAACCTTAGGGTGTAACCTTGATTTTCTCGATGCTTCCGAACCAGGTTTGCCTGCAACATCCAAGACTGTTCCCCACATGAGTCGTCGCTCTCGAAAAGTGCATATCCGCGAGATCGTAATACGCCTGTTCCCCGGTTTTCAGGCCCGTTTTGGTGGGCTCTGCCTCGGTAGGGCGAGCGTCCAAATTCGCGAGTTTACTGTCGTGATAAAGATTGAAGAGACGGTTAAACTCTTGGAGAAGTTTGGGGCGGTTGGGACTTTTGAGCCATCGCCAAAGATTCGCCCCGCGCATCCAAGAGGTAAGACTTGTGGCCTCGTGTTCACCTAACAGGTCAAAATGAGTCAGATTGAATGAGGACCGCGGCAGAATTTATTGAGCGACTTGCGGCCAAGGATGCAGACTCTTGCGAAATAAAGACCATGGGAAGATGCACGGCGAAATAAAAGCTGTATTAATATTGGAATGCATGGCGAGGTAAGGAGAAACGCAGTAGCACCAGCTACGAATTTATTGAGGTGAAAGGCACGGCGAGGGACGCTGCCAGAATAAAAAGTACACGACGAGGTAGGCCCTGTTTGTTGAGCGACGCACGCTCAAGAAACGGCCGCCCGCGGGGCCAGACAGTTGCTGGGGGACATGGCCCAAGGAGAAACGCGTTTGCTGGGGGACAAGCCCCCAGGAAACGGTTTGGTGGTGGTCGGCTGTAAGTAGCAGTCGGGCCAGTTGGCCGGGTCCCGTGACCCTGACACGGTGAGTGCCATAAGTCCTTGCTCTCTCTTGACCATGGCCACATCGACGTCCCCTCAGCGTGAATCGCTGAGCGGACACCTATTCCCAAGCTTCAATAGCAGGGGTTTCTGGCGGTAGATCTCCTGGACTTCCAACACCCGTCTCCCAATTCTCGATGGGAGAATCCGACTCGGCAGCGACTTGGGCATAGTCGGCTGCTCAAAACTCGTCCAAAACCCGCTTGCAGTCTCTTGTTTTGCTGCAAATGTCTCTCTCTGAACGTCTTGCGGTGCCCTGCTACGTATTGTGTCCTTGCCGGTGCTTTGCAAGGACTCGATTGCCCCAGTGCGAAGATTTTGGCAATCAGGCTCTATCGACGACGACGACGCGAGCGGTCCATGGCTCGCGTGCGCAGTGCACAACATCCGCGTCGACTTTGCGGTAAGCCTCCGCGATGCCCCTCCTCCTTCAAACCGTGCTGATGCTCCGATTTTCAGCCACGATTATTTTTCTGCTACCAGTCCGCGCCGCAGGCACCCGGACGCAGGCACGGCGTGCTTTTGCAGCACATCTTGGTCTTCTGGTGCTTGGCGGCGGGACGAACTCTACGTAGCCAAAAGGTTCTTCGAGAGAGAGATGGCATATGCGACCGCCGAGGCTCCAGTGGGCCACCGCCCGCGGAGACTGGGTGGGACCTGTATCTGCCGAATCTTGAGCGGGCCCGTGCTCGCCAAGGCTCGGTGCTTCAGCCTTTCTCGCTTTCGACAAGGACCTGCGGCCGCGCATTGACCTTCCCCGAGGTCGATGCATCCAGCGCTCCCACCAACGGCCCCCGATTCAAATACACACTGCCGTCGCAACTTCGCTGCTCCCGTCGCTCGTTTTGCCTTGCCAAACCCCGCTCGTGGTGAGCTTTCTATGATCGAATCTTCGGCGGGTTTCTGACCTTCGTCAAAGCCAGCTCGACCAGCTTCTATCTCAGCGGCCCACGGCTTACGACCGCAGCGTATCACCTTCGTCTCCAGCTTTTGGTAAGTCCCCGCGATTTCTGTCCCTATAAACCAAGCTGATTCTTGAGTCGACAGGTTTCTCCGCCTCGAAATAATTTTCCAAAGCTTCACGATCAAGTCCTCTTCCCTGGCGTTCGCTCGGCAGCCGCCCACCACGCATTCCGCGCTCATTTCCCGCCGCGATAGAACGTCCGAGGTGCGTTTTTTTCATTATCATTGAGGTCCACGTTTTTTGACCATCTTCCAGTCCAGCTTCATCAGCGCTTATCGCAGCCGTCCAAGGCTCTCGGCCACGGTGCGAGACATGCATGTGAAGCTTTTGGTACGCTCCCGCGAGTCCCCGCCCACCGAAAACTCAGGCTGAAATTGGTCAAGCTGCGATTATTTTCGACTTGATCATCAAAGTCTCCACGGCGCTCGCGTTTTTGAGGAATACCGCGGCAACTTCGCTGCTCCCGGCGCTCGTTTTGCCCTGCCAAACCAAGCTCAAGGCGAGCTTTCTATAACCGAATCTTTGGCGGGTTTCTGACCTTCTTTGAAGCCAGCTCCACCAGCTTCTATCTCACCAGCTCAAGGCTCACTCACGCAACGTATCACATGTGCTCCCAGCTTCTGGTAAGTCGATGCGAGTTTTGGCCCCACAAACCAAGCTGATCGTTGCGCCGGCAGGTTTCTCCGCCTCGAAATAATTTTCCAAAGCTTCACGATCAAGTCCTCTTCCCTGGCGTTCGCTCGGCAGCCGCCCACCACGCATTCCGCGCTCATTTTCCGCCGCGGTAGACGCACCCAGCTCGTGTCGCGGTCGATTACCTCAGGTCCGTTTTTCTTCTCGTCAAAAACCTCGGCGCAGTCTGACCATCTCCAGTGCTCTCAATTTCGATTCCAGCTTTTGAAGACTCCCGCCCGTGGCGTATAACATTCATGTCCAGCCTTCGGTGAGTCGCCACTAGCTTCCGCCCCGTAAACGTCGAGCTAATGCTTCGATTGTCAGTGCCGCCTGAATTTTCAAGAGACATACTTTCTTCGCAGGTCCACGCCGCTGACCCTCGACCCACACTCGGCAAAGGTCAGCGCACCATCCGCGCCGGTTTTGCGTCGCGCTAGATATCCTAAGGTCTATTTTCTTCCCCTCAAATCCTGGCGCAGTCTGACCATCTCCATATCCAGTACTCTCAAATTTAATGGTGGTTGTCCAAGGCTCCCGCCCACGGTGTATAACATCCATGTCCAGCTTTTGGTCAGTCGCCGCCAGCCTCCGCCCCGTGAACGTCGAGCTAATGCTTCGATTGTCAGTGTCGACTGAATTTACAAGAAATATATTCTATTCACAAGTCCACGCCGTTGACCCTCGACTCACACTCGGCAATGCTTAGCGCACTATCCGCGCCCGTTTTGCGTCGCAGTAGATAACCCAAGGTCCGTTTTCCTTCTCCTCAAATATCTCGGCGCATCTGACCATCTCCATATCCAGTGCTCTCAAATTCGACGCCCACTGTCCAAGACTCCCGCCCGCGCTGTATTACATGCATGTCCAGCTTTTGATGACTCGCCGCCAACCTCCGCCCCGTAAACGTCGAGCTCATGCTTCGATTGCCAATGTCGACTGAATTTACAAGAAATATATTCTATTCACAAGTCCACGCCGCTGACCCTCGACTCACACTCGGCAATGCTTAGCGCACCATCCGCGCCCCTTTTGCGTCGCAGTAGATGACCCAAGGTCTGTTTTTCTTCTCAACTAATCTCGGCGTATTCTGACCATCTCCAGGCCCAGTGCTCTCAAATTCAATGGCAGCTGTCCTATACTCCCGCTCGCGGTGTATAACATACTTGTCCTGCTTTTGGTGAGCCGCCACCGGCTTCCGCCCCGTAAACGTGGAGCTAATGCTTCATTTGTCAGTATCGACTGAATTTGCACACATCATATCTTATTCACCAGTCTCAGCGGCGCATCCTCGATCAACACTCGGCAATGGCTGTCCGCGCCCATTCCGCGTCGCCGCAAATTACCCGAGGTCTGCCTTGCGGTGGCTGGAAAGTTGGTAGTAGTGCAAACGTCCAAAGAGTTTGGTAGGTTACTCATCTTTGTTTAGTCCGAGTCGCTGAAAGTCCGTCTCTTCAGCATCATCTTTGTGCTCCGCGTCTGGGGCCATCAGACTGGAGCACCACGAAGAGTGAAATGGAAGCTGTGAGATATACGCCTGGTTTCACCGAGTCTAGCACTAAACGAGGCCACAGAGCAAAGCTTGATCATCCAAGGGTCTTTATTCCAAACTAATGCGGGTATTTTACAAAGCTGCCAGCCCGCGGTCAGCTGCGGATAGATAACCAAGCCGCGGAATTTTGTACGAGAAAGGCTAACGGCGATGCCCTCCCTACTATACAGGTACTTCGCATGCCGGTACACGGACAACTTGAAATCTTACAGATCCACAGAGAATAACTAAAGACGGACCGATCCATATTTGTGCCAGAGGTGTAATAGAGTATTCGATCTGCGGCAGTCGTCGTTTGAAAATTGAATTGTAGAAATGATATCAACATGATGGTTGTGCATAAGAATCATGGCATAGGTACAGTTTCGCGTGATCTTGATCTGCGACTTGTGCCTCTGTCACACCAAGTCGACGCCTACGACATACTGCTCAATATCCTCATATTCCGCCGTTGACCGCTCTCGATATTTTTTGGCCTTCCCTTTCGAAATAGGCATGGCATGCTTCCATGATGGTTCCACTGCTTTTGGAACTATGAAAATAATTTTCCAGAAGCGATGGTCTGCGAGTGAATGGCGTGTTAAGCGCTTGATATCGTCCAGCCCAGCAAGAATCAATCGATGGCTTGAACGCGAGGATGCTTGGCCAATAACGACAAGGTCGCCCATGTGGCCCAGCAGATCCCAGGTTGCTTGGTTGGGTTGGGCGGGGATGAAGATGAAGGGTGCAGCTGCGGAGCCGAAGTCAAACTTTGAGACCTCGTCATTATAGATAGTGGTGTGAGGGCCAAAGGTGATTCTGAATGGCTGTGGCTGGCTCGAGACTTTGTTGGGGTTGTCACTGGGAGGCAGGAATCGCGGAGTGTACTCTAGAGAGCCTGACTTCATCTTCTTCTGTGCAAAGCGCAGGAACCGCGCCTCGAAAAGACTACCACGTGAGCAAGTGGTGGCTGAGTGTGATGAAAAAAGGTAATCGAACGCCTCAGCTTCCGACTCTAAGGTCTCCCCCAACCAGTCCAGAAGGTGATCAGCCATCGCCCTGGTCACGGTATCGATTATATATTCGTGGCGAGCCTCGTCTTGTTCTTTGGGCTTGATGATAAAAATGGCCGACGGAAAAGTGTCTCTTTCTTCAGAAATTCCTGTGCCTGAATGCACCACTTCAAGCGCTTTTCTTAGACCCATCGACCCAGATTTCTTCAAATTCTCCAAGGCAAGTACGACCATGTTCTCATGCTTCATCCAAAGGATGTCGAGCAGGCCGGATCCTGCCTCGGCAGCAGGCCGAATGGTCGGGCCTATCCTGTTGAAGATATCCCACAAAGCGTCATGGCCCCTGTTGTACATTGCTTGTCTGGCAAAATTTTAAGCCATCTTGGAAATATTCTGATAAAAACAACCTACCCTGTACAATATACTTCCTCCCATGACCAAGGTGCCATCCAGATCGCTGAGGATTTAGTTTGTTTCTGGAATTCCTTGTAGCGATAGGTGGCAGGAGATGTTATCAAGACTGTGAAGAACTCGGACCCTTGGGATTGGGGAATATCACAGTTGTCGTTTGAATCCACCAGAAGTATGGCTGTCTCGTTGTGCAGGCCCCCTTTTACAAGGTATTTGGTGAAATCATTCTCTGACTCGGCGAACTTAAATCCCTTCTTCGTGAAACAATAGAAGCCAGACCTCCTTCGAAGGTAGGTAGGGTGCCCGTGAAGGATCCGATCGATCAGAAAATATCGACCAAAGGTGCTTTTGCCTGTGAAATCATGAGTGGGTGGAAGATGTACACCCCCAATTAAAATCACCTATCCCTGTTTGGCCTAACAGGAGGCACCCATGACCAACTCGTTGAATAAATTTCTCTGTGACAAGCTTTGCAACGAACTTGTATTCTTCCCGAACCAGCATGGTATAAGGCTGCTCCACGGACCGTTGGCACAGCCGAAGAAAATGAGCCGAGAATGTTGTTGTATCTCTTTAATAGAGTAAGTAAATGACTTCTTCGGCGAGAGCGACGTACGCGTCAAGATCAATGTCTGGTGACTCTGGTCCACTCAACGGCACTGTTACATCACATCGATTGAATATTGCGTTGAGTACCTCATTTGCGTTCGATTTCCCCCAAAGCAAATATAGCTGGGCGTAGCAAATCTCGTCGTTTGCGACCGGTAAGTCTGAAAATTATGGCGGTGTTTATTGGACAAAAATACGATGCACATTAACTTTCATCCAATTTCATTCAAAATGTCGGTGAAAGTGGATGCAGATGGATGCAGATGGATGTGAATGGATGCAAATGGATGATTTCAAGTGAAATTCAATGCATCACGTAGTGAAATTCGATGCAAGTTCAATACACGCAAAGCCCAGTCATCTGCATTGCATTTCACCAATGGCCGAGGTGCATCAAGACAGAATGAAAACCGATGCATTCCTTTGCAATGCATCCAATTTCACCAGACACTTTGATGCTGATCAATGCAACCTGCCCGCAACTGCATTCAAACACATTGATCTGATTCAAATTTGGCGCGAAACCAGTCCATATCAGATTACTGATATATTTCCCCTTTTTCCTTCCCGCCCATTCAGTTCTTCGTAACCTCCTCGTCGAACAACCTCATCCCCGGTTCAGTTCTTTGTAACCCCTCGTCGGGAAACCTCCTCCCTGTCAATTCTTACCCTCCAGCCAAAATATACCGCTCATATTCATAAGAGATTCGTTACAAGATGTATCCTACTAGTACACTCACACCACAAGTACTCAAACCTTGAACTCGTCGTCCTTGTCCCCCGCCACCCTCGTGATCCTACAAAGGCTGTTCTCTGTCATGAGCGTCAAACACCATATGCGCTTCTTGCGCTGCACTGAGTTTGTTGTTGAGAAAGCCGTGCAGCCTGCAGTAGGGCTGCCACCCGTGCCCGTCACGGGCACGGCCGTAGATTCAACGGGTCATCGACGGCACGGGCCGTCGATTCTACGGCCGTGGAGGGACAGGAAAAATGTTCAACGGCACGGGACGGTCTACGGGACGGCCGTGACGGGTCGACGGGTGGGGCAGATATATTAGAGTGGTGTTTCTTGTCCAAAACTTCATGGCATGCCGCCACAGGATGAGTTGCCCTACATTGGAAGGTGATTAAAACGCCCAGGATACCGCAGACCATATTTGATGATATTTGAAGTTGAATTCGAGACTCACAAAAATACAGCCACTGTTTAAGCTGCCTAAGAATGGCGTGGGAATGCTTCGAGGATGCTTGAATCTTCCGAAAACCCAGGCATATGCCGTTCTCTCTTCAACCGCTTTGAAATAAACCCACATTCGCTCCCATCAGTTGAGTCCATCAGGTTCGGCAAATGCCGAGTGAACAAATGGTGGGTTCAACTCAAGTTCAACTTGGGTTGAGCGGGATAAAAATGGTTCGCCATCTGACCTGGTACATCCTGTGAGTATTTGCAGTTAAATATGTATCACTCACTGGGATAGGGTAGGCTATCTGAGCCCGAATGAAACTCACCCGTGCCACGGCCGTCACGGCCGTTTTTCACGGCCCGTGGATAGTAAGACCCGTACCGTAACGGTGCCGTGGTGGACTCTTAAAAATCCTCGATGGAACGGGCACGGCACCCGTGACACGGGTGCCGTCGAACCGTGGACACGGGTACGGGCGGCAGCCTAGCCTGCAGAATGCGGCTCTTGGATAAACCATCCGCATTGTTGTGCACGATTGGGGCCTTTGATGTTTGCTGGGCTGGGGTTGGCAGGATCCGGAACGTAGAGAAAAATATGATTGTCGTATTTACGCTTGCAAATGCACAAGTCCGTGTGGGCTTGAGGCTAACAAGGAAATGAGACCCGTTACGGAGGCAGCCGGAATTGACATACCTCACGGCGACCTTCATGCGCAGACATCATGAAGTAGGTGCTTCGACAAGGGCACAGCATGCAGCCGGCGCGAGCTGGGAGGGGGATGGACATGGCGTAAAGAATGAGTCAAGAAAGGAACAAGTCAAGAAAAGATGGCGACTCACCTGATCTCCTATGCAGGAACAGCCACAAAGACTGAATAAGGAAATAGGGATTATGGCCCAAAAGAAGTGCATTGCATTGATCGCCGCCTTTGGATCAAAGACGTGCGTTCCACCGATCAATGCAAATCAATGCAGTGCTATGTATGTGCAGTTGTTAGTAGACCAAGTGAGAACAATGCAATGCAATGCAAATCACTGATGTAATGCAATGCAATGCAAAAAAACAGGTCCTGCACCCAATTGCACTGAAAAGCATCAACTTACATCCATATGCATCCATATGCATCCATCTGCATCCAATTTCATTGGCGCGATCAGTGAAAATGGATGAAATTCTCCTTTATCGTATTTTTGTCCGATAAACACCGTCATAGAAAATGAACCCGAAGGTAGCAAGTTTGCCTGGGGAGGAGGCGGATACTGCGTGAAGGGTTCTGAACCCGGACTGGGACTATCATGGTTCCCTGGACTGGCACTATCGTGGCTCGGAAGCATCGTCGGTCTCGCGAAAAAGGTGTGGTCGTGGGCAGCTCTGAGATGTGAAGTCAGCCACGCCGAGCGATTGACGCTTGGGGCGGTATCAAGCAATGTCGGAGTTTTGTGACATTGCGTGACAACTTCCTACTTGAAAAGAAGGGTTTTTTTTTGGGGGGGAGTAATGAGATTCAGCATTCCAAAGTCATTCGCTGGGTCTACTAGAAAGTTCTAGCTAATGCCGGGGAGTGATACACTTAGAAAATAGCTGTTCAAGACGCAAATATGTTGAGGCACGGAAGTTGAAAGGAATTCAGAATTCGAAGGAATAGAGTACTTTGTCTGAAACCATGTACATATCATAAAGGCGGATTTACCAAACTCCGTGAGGTACATACGCTCTTGAAGGCCTCAAATGCTATACTGTGTCGATCAACATGTTTGTTCCACAAGTACACATCTACGACTTGTCTACGACGAACATCTCGCATGCCAGGGTTCATGGGCTGCTATATGGCGCAATTCAACAAGAAAAAGATATCTCTACTCTTTTGTTTATGGGTCCGCGTCGTTCAGGTTGTCCAGCGGCACGCCGAAGATGCGGATGTACTCCATGGTCTGATGCTCGCCCTCGCTCGGCACCTCGTGCCCCGAGAGCACGATCGAGCCACCTGCAGTCCTCAGTGGTCTTCTTGCTGGTGACCATTCGGGCTACGGGATGTAGGGGATGCGCACGCAATGGTGCCGCGGGTACTGAGAGAGAACGTTATGTGGCGCAAATGAGGGAGGGCGGAGATCGTGTCGCGTGTCGTAAGAGAGCGGGAGATCGTTAGCGGATGTTTATCGGACGCCCAGCGGCGTTGACTTGAGAAAGAGCACTGAGAGACAGAGAAGCATTAGCTCGACGTTTACGAGGCGAGACTGGCCGGAACCCACCAAAAGCCGGACAAGGATGTCATACACCGTGGTCGGGAGTCTCGGACAGCTGGCATCAAGACTGAGAGCACTGGATCTGGAAGTATTCAGAGTGCGTCGGGATTTGCTGAGAGGAAAAACGGACTACCGCGACGCAAAACGGGCGCGGATGGTGCGCTAAGCATCGCCGAGTGTGGGTCGAGGGTCAGCGGCGTGGACTTGTGAATAAAATATGGTTCTTAAAAAATTCAGTCGACACTGACAATCGAAGCATTAGCTCGACACTTTTAGTTTACCCGGAACCCTTTGTCCTCCAAGTCTGAAAGGGAGATTGCACCGACACGAGGCTTCAAGAACGGGGGTTTGTTGGGTCTCGGGAATATAAACCTTGGCTTCCGTTCTGGCGCCAATACTGCCCGCAGCCTCTCCCAGCATGAACACCAACAGCTTCACAAACATTAACCCCGCTCTCCGCTTCATTGGCGTCGACTCTCTTTCCTCAGACCACACTCTGGTCTTGACCGTGCGCCTTGCTGGTGCGGTCGGCAGATCCACCGACACGCCCGCGAACCGCGCCCCGTTCGCCAACCGCGACGCGAACGAGATTATCATCCACGACCTTATCCGCGCGGCGCGCGTCCCTATCCCCCTCCCGGCACACGATATAGACGAAGCTGACGAATTCGCCTTGGTCGGCGCCGACCACAACCTGCGCCATAATCCCGCTCACGCTGTGCGCGAGGTCCTCGTCTTCACCATGATCTACATCGTGAACACGCACTTCAGGGAGCCCATAATCCTCGGTACCGCTCCTCGCGACTTGCGCCCCGCGAACCTGGGGTGCTTCTTCCTGTGGGCTGCGATGACCCTCATTATTTGCATGCTCATTAACTGGTTGCATATCGGAGCCTGAGGTCGTAGAGTCAGCGATGTTGTACATATTGGAATAGATGATTATAGCTTGCCTCCGCGTTGCCAGCTCTGAGATTTGAACTTGACCGCGCCGAGCGATTGACGCTTAGGGCGGTATGGAGAGAAGAGACATTGAGCAGATGTAAGCCGCGTGACATTGCGTGACAAATTCCCAGAGCAGGCCTTAACCTCCAGTCGATAAATTAGATAAAAGTACTGGTGGATGTGGATGTAGCTACGTATCACAGGGGCAGATTTACTAAACTATAAGGCGGCTGAGATACCAGGGTTCTACAGGCCGCTGCTGATTTTTGGAGACTATTTCGAGGCGGAAAAACCTGGACGAGAATAAGTTTGATTGGTAGGGCAAAGAGCTTGCGACGACTGACCGACAGGAGGACTTGGATGTGATACGCTGCGTGCGTGAGCCGTGAGACGCTGAAGAAAGCTTTGAGGGGGCTGATTGCAAAGAGGGTCAGAAACCCGCCCAAGATTCGGTCATAGAAAGCTCACGTCGAGTGGGGGTTCGGCAAAGCGGAACGAGCGACGGGACCAGCGAAGTCGTTTGCGGCAGTATTCCTCCAGAGAGCGAGCGCCGTGGAGACTTTCGATACCCAAGTCGAAAATGATCGTAGCTTAAAGACCCGAGCGTCAGCTCGAGTTTGCGGTGGGACGGGGACTTGTGGGAGCTTACCAAAAGCTTCACATGTATGTCGGGCACCCCGACCGAGAACCTGGGACGGCTGCGATGAGAGCTGATGAAGCCGGACTGGAAGATGGTCAAAAAAACGTGGACCTCAATGATAATTTTTTTAAAAAGCACCTCGGCGGAAAATGAACGCGGAATGCGCGGTGCCGAGCGAACGCCGGGGAGGTGGACTTGGTCGTGGATCTGTGGAATATTATTTCGACGCCGAGAAACCTGCCGGCGCAAGGATCAGCCTGGTTTGCAGGGCCAAAACTCGCGGCGACTAACCAAAAGCTGGAGACGAAGGTGATACGCTGCGGTCGTAAGCTATGGGCGGCTGAGATAAGATTCGATGGAGCTGGTTTCGGAGAGGGTCAGATACCCGCCGAAGTTTCGGTCGTGGAAAGCTCACCTCGAGCGGCTTTCGGCAAGTCGTAACGAGCGTTGGGAGCAGAAAAGTTGCGACGGCAGGATGTGTATTCGAATCTGGGGCCGTTGTTGGGAGCGCTGGATGCCGGGGAAGGTCATTGCACGGCCGCAGGTCCTTGTCGAAAGCGAGAAAGGCTAAAGCACCGAACCTTGGCGAGCACGAGCCCGCTCAAGTCTCGGCGGATACAGGTCCCACCCAGTCTCCGCGGGCGGTAACCCACTGGAGCCTCGGCGGTCGCATACATATGCCATCTCTCCCCGAAGAACCTTTGGCTACGTAGAATTTGTCCCGCCGCCAAGCACCAGAAGACCAAGATGGGGTGCAAAAGCACGCCGCGCCCGCGTCCGGGTGCCTGCGGTGCGGACTGGCAGCAGAAAAATGAAAATCCGAGCATCAGCTCGCTTTGAAGGACCAAGGACATCGCGGAGGCTTACCGCAAGATCGACGTGGATGTTGTGCGCTGCGCACGCGAGCCATAGATGAGCTGTAAAAGCGCTCCCGGTAGATGTCGTGTGGAGCTCAAGAACCTATTGGAACCTCGCCGAGAGATTGACACTCGGGGACGGTCCGCACGCGGTAAACGTTGTCGCTGGGAAGAAGCGGAGGACCCCATAGTCTCCGCTGTTCGGGTTCTCGAAATTGACGAGGTGCATAGTTAACGAGGAAGCTTCTCGCTCTCAAGCGGGTGCAGGGTCCGCGGATGGGTACACATTTGAAAGTTGCGGTTGGAAGCGGTTTAAGGCAGCAGCGCCGCTGCATACTGTCTCTGTCGAAGGCCGCCCTAGTCAACGAGTGATACACACTCGTTGACGTCGAGCTCGTCTTGCACCAGACGGGTGTCACTGTGTCACTCTCGTCACAGCACTGTCACGCTGTCCCGAGAGACCGCACAATTCGAGCGGTACAAGGCTGGATATGCGTAGAGAACGACTGACCATTTTCCTTCCTCACACTGCAAACCAAATTTAGAGTGTAGGTACCATTTGTTCTTTTTGGCATATTCATTATATGTACACGAAAATACATTTTATTTTTTACGCGTGGAGGGCAGCACTACAGCAGAGCGACGTCCACCGGGTCGGGGACTTGAACGTTTTCGTCGGCGGCTTTGAAATACGGAAGAGGCCAAGATTGCGAGGGTCGGATGTGGACGGGCTAAAGCCTGGAGAGGTAGTTAGCTCAAGTCGGCGGGCGGAATCTGGGACGCACGGAGTCGAGGAATATGTGTTGGTTGGGAACTAGAGGGGATCATGGAGATACACTTTGGTGGCGGGGTGCGTGCGGTCGTAAGTGACGAGCAGGGGCCAATGTTCTTCGTATTCGGCAAGCCAGGGTAACTCTGGTAAGGCCTGGAGTGAATTTAATCAAGGGAGAAAAACAGATGGGCAACGGTGTGCCTACTTTGGCTCGGAGTATCTTGTACGTGGCCTCTCTACGGCGCCTAAAGTACGCCTCCTGTGTACCTCCAGCTCGAATTTCACGGAACATCTCCTCGTAGTTGGTAGACGGTCTTTGGTTCGCGGGGTCGGCATGAAACCTCCGGCAAAAAGCCTGAAGAGTGTGTCAGAAGGAAGAATCACCTATGGGCCACGCGACCGACCTCCAGCTGTTCCCACTCGTGTTGTGACATTTCCATGCACGCGAGGATGGTCTCTGTCGCTGTCTGCGCCGACAATAGCTGGAGTTCGATGTTGCGCTGAGCGAGAGGGTTCGGGACGAGGTGGGCATAGCAGGGTAGATGCTCGATGAGCATACCGTCCTCGCCAAGGATCTCCTGGAATGGCGCATTCATGGAATTGACACGCAGAAATCGAACGAACTTACTACGCGCCGGTGGCGGAGGCCGCGTTCTGGCGGAGTTACCGGCTCCCAGTGACCGCTCTCGTCATCCTCGGGATCACCGTCTGGGTTGGACCACCGATAGCTTTGGGGTTTGATACGGGGTATGGGTATGTCCAGCGGTTCGCTCATCGTGGTAGGAGGTCGAAGCGGTACTACTGCGGCTGCGGCGACCGTGCGACTTTATAGAAACTTTTACATGTGACGAGACTGTGACAGGACGCGACAGGGTGGACGCGATCCACCAGGGTTTACAGAGGATTTCAAGGGGAAGACTGACTAAAATGCTCGATACAGCTTTATGAAGTGAGCGCGATTGATGGTCGAAGACGGGCCTTGGCTGCTGTACGCATGATTTGCTAGGTCGGAAAATAGTATAGTAGAATGGAGGTATGGTACTCTTCAGACTTCATACGGCCGTACATCGCAAACATGAGATGATTTACTTCATATTTCCAGAGGCGTTCTGAGGACATGTGATAGTGGTCAGGGTGCTGCAAGCCGGGATGCCACGCGGAAAGCCGGTCCCTCCTAACGATGAGAGCTGATGAGAATGGATGGGAGGATTGTCAAAAGACGTGGACCTCAATGATAATGAAAAAAACGCACCTCGGACGTTCTACCGCGGCGGAAAATGAGCGCGGAATGCATGGTGGGCGGCTGCCGAGCAAACGCCAAGGAGGTGGACTTGGTCGTGGATCTTTTGAAAATTCGTCCGAGTCCGAGAAATCTGACAACGCGAGTATCGGCTTGGGTTGTAGGGGCAGAACTCGCGGCGACTGACCGAAAGCTAGAGGCATATGTGATGCATTGCGTGCGTGAGCCGTGGGCCGCTGAGACAGAAGCTGGTCGAGCTAGCTTCAAGGAGGGTCAGAAACCCGCCAAAGATTCGGTTATAGAAAGCTCACCTTGAGCTTGGTTTGGCAGGGCAAAACGAGCGCCGGGAGCAGCGAAGTTGCCGCGGTATTCCTCAAAAACGCGAGCGCCGTGGAGACTTTGATAATCAAGTCGAAAATAATCGCAGCTTGAACGTCGGCTTGGGCTTTCGGTGGGCGGGGACTCGCGAGAGCGTACCAAAAGCTTCATGTGCATGTCTAGCACCGTGGCCGAGAGTCTTGGACGGCTGCGATGAGAGCTGATGAAGCTGGACTGGAAGATGGTTAAAAGACGTGGACCTCAATGATAATGGAAAAGACATACCTCTGAGGTTTGACGGCGGCGGAAAATGAACGCAGAGTGCATGGGGAACGGCTGCCGAACGAATGCCAGGGCGGTAGACTTGGTCGTGGATCTTTTGAAAATTATTTCGAGTCCGAGAAATCTGACAACGCGGGTATCAGCCTGGTTTGTAGGGACAGAAATCGCGGGACCTTACCGAAAGCTGGAGACGAAGGTGATACGCTGCGGTCGTAAGCCGTGGGCCGCTGAGATAAGATTCGATGGAGCTGGTTTCGGAGAGGGTCAGAAAACCGCCGAAGATTCGGTCGTAGAAAGCTCACCTCAAGCGGCTTTCGGTACGTCGTAACGGGCGTTGGGAGCAGAAAAGTTGCGACGGCAGTGTGTATTTGAATCGGGGGCCGTTGGTGGGAGCGCTGGATGCATCGACCTCGGGGAAGGTCAATGCGCGGCCGCAGGTCCTTGTCGAAAGCGAAGAAGGCTAGAACACCGAGACTTGACGAGCACGCGCCCGCTCAAGTCTCGGCAGATACAGGTCCCAGCCAGTCTCCGCGGGCGGTAGCCCACTGGAGCCTCGGCGGTCGCATATGCCAGCTCTCTCTCGAAGAACCTTTTGGCTACGTAGAGTTCGTCCCGCCGCCAAGCACAAGAAGACCAAGATGGGCTGTAAAAGCACGCAGGGCACGCGTCCGGGTGGCTGCGGTGCGGACTGGCAGCAGAAAAATACTCGTGGCTGAAAATCGGAGCATCAGCACGGTTTGAAGGAAGAGGGGCATCGCGGAGGCTTACCGCAAAATCGACGCGGATGTTGTGCACTGCGCACGCGAGCCATGGACCGCTCGCGTCGTCGTCGATAGAGCCTGATTGCCAAAATCTTCGCACTGGGGCAATCGAGTCCTTGCAAAGCACCGGCAAGGCCACAATACGTAGCAGGGCACCGCAAGACGTTCAGAGAGAGACATTTGCAGCAAAACAAGAGACTGCAAGCGGGTTTTGGACGAGTTTTGAGCAGCCGACCATGTCCAAGTCGCTGCCGAGTCGGATTCTCCCATCGAGAATTGGGAGACGGGTGTTGGAAGTCCAGGAGATCTACCGCCAGAAACCCCTGCTATTGAAGCTTGGGAATAGGTGTCCGCTCAGCGATTCACGCTGAGGGGACGTCGATGTGGCCATGGTCAAGAGAGAGCAAGGACTTATGGCACTCACCGTGTCAGGGTCACGGGACCCGGCCAACTGGCCCGACTGCTACTTACAGCCGACCACCACCAAACCGTTTCCTGGGGGCTTGTCCCCCAGCAAACGCGTTTCTCCTTGGGCCATGTCCTCCAGCAACTTTCTGGCCCCGCGGGCGGCCGTTTCTTGAGCGTGCGTCGCTCAGCAAACAGGGCCTACCTCGTCGTGTACTTTTTATTCTGGCAGCGTCCCTCGCCGTGCCTTTCACCTCAATAAATTCGTAGCTGGTGCTGCTGCGCTTCTTCCTCCCTCGCCATGCATTTTACTCTGCTTTTTTTCATCGCAAGAGCTCGCCGTGCATCTTACCATGGCTTTTATCTCGCAAGAGTCTACATCCTTGGCTGCAAGTCGCTCAATGAATCCTGCCGCGGTCCTCATTCAATCTACTCCCCTGCATCTGGTACTGTGTATTCAACCTAATCGTGATTTCCATCCTCACATTCGTTCGTCAGCGAGGTACACGTTCCGAACGTCAATCATTATGCCATCATTTGGATTCTCTTTCAACTCAAAGAAAACCTTTGTCCAAACTCCCTCCAACACCGACCCGTTTGTGAACCCGCCGCTTCCAATATCTCCCCTGCGCGCGTCCCCATACTTGAAACCCACCAACTCCTCGTTACCTGCCGCTCACCCACTCCAGTTTCCAATGGCTTCCCCTCACGAGACCGCTCCTCGAAGGCGCCCCCAAGCGCGGCTTCCTCCCCCCCACGAGGACGATACTCAGGCCCAGTTCCAGTTTGCTCCCTCCACGCCCTTGAGACCGAAGGGTCCTCGGCCATGCCCTCCCGTGCGTTCCAAGAACCGCGCTCGAATCGACCCTGTTGTGTCGCCTTCGCCGGGCTCTTCTTCTTTGAAGACGCGGCGAGCGAGTTACGACCGAGTAAGCAGCTATCTAAACGACAACACGAGCACGCATCTCACGCCTTTGTCGGTTTGCAGGACGTTGTGCGCATCCAGCGTCTACAGGTCCACCCAGAGCGCGCTTTGACCGACGATCGGGTAAGCAGCGAGCCCGAATACTCCGAGAGTGCGCGTCTCACACCGTTGTCTTTCCATAGGAAGTCCTCTCAGCGTTGATGCCCGGCGTGCACCGGGAGCGCAAACACCAATCCGACACCGATCTTCGCCGCCTCTTGCACGAGACGGGGTCAATGAGGCCCCAGCTCGGCGCTTGCCCCCACCCTGTATTCACCCTCCCCGACGAACTCATCGCCGAGATTTTCACCCACGTTCGCGATCCTATGCTGGTGGCCCAAGTATGTCGCGCTTGGCGGGAAATTGCTTTTTATTTTCCCAGCCTGTGGAGCTGCATCTTGCTGAGGCTCAGCCGCACCAGGCTCAAGAAGAATTGGGCTTTGGTGGAGACCTTCCTGCTGCGTTCTGGCGGCCTCCCTCTTTCTCTGTCGTTGAAGTATGGGCCGGACGATGGAGGATCGTTTGAACTCGGCACAAAATTCGTCGATTTCCTCCGTGATCTTGCTAACACCCACTCTCGCTTGGAACACCTCGACGTCGGGGTGATCCTGTACGGCGATGAGCTCCAGTTCCTGCGAATCCCTATGCCTAACCTAACTCACCTAACCTTATCCATGGATCCCGTTCATGCCACATGTGCCCCTGTGGCCATGTCGGTCCCCGAATTGCGATCGATCGCCTTCCGCCGTTTCCATCCCTCTGCAAGATTTTATTTCCCCTGGAAACAGATAACATCGGTCACTTTCAACCGCATCGAGTTCCTCCATCTGCGGGACGTTCTGAGGTCCACACCTGCGCTCGTACATTGCGCGGTTACCCGCATGGAACGTTCATTCATGCACTCCATTGACAACGAGCTAGACCCAGCGGGTGAGCTTGAACTGGAACATCTGCAGTCCTTGCGTTTCTCTCTCTACGAGCGCGAAGAAAATCCGGTCCACGGTGTTTTCCCCCTCTCGTATATGACAAAGCTCCGTTCCCTACGGATTCTGGAGATCCCCGAGACGTTCCTGCACTACCCTTCCTACACTGATGTGCTCGACCTCGTCATGAGGTCGGGATGCAGGCTTGAGGTGCTTCGCATTATCGACCTCACCTTCACATCCGAGCAGACCTGGAGAGCCACGTTCCCCTCTACGTCGGTTTCTTTCCATCGGCAATTGCCCAACAGCGCTATCACGGTGTAGGAGCCGGCGGCCTCACGGGTGCTGAGCGCGATGCGAGCCAGGCGCAGGGTCCGTGGTAGATTTTTGATTTTGGACGGCGAGAGTCGAGTCGAGGGTTCCTTTCCTACTTGTTGTACGCGTACCAGCGGCAGTAAATGCCATAATTCAAATCGCCGATACGTATCTACAACCGTGTTGTGGGGCTTCAAACTCGAGAGGGAAACTGGTCAGTCGTTCTCTACGCATATCCCTTGCATATCCCGCCTCGTACCGCTCGAATTGTGCGGTCTCTCACCCTTTCGGGACAGCGTGACAAGGTTGCGTCGAGAGTGACACACCAGCAGTTGGACCAAGACTAGCTTCGACGTCAACTGTGTATCACTCGTTAAGGTCTCAAGTGCCGCGCAGTCGGGCCTGTTGCGTGGGTGGTATCCTGTCGGAGTCTAAATGGCTTCGGACGGGCGTAATCTTATAAAGAGTAGAAATAAAGAGCAGAATAAAACAGAAGGATAACCCTGAATAGAATTGATATTCGACTACACATCTCCCTCCCAGTAAGCTTCCCGGTCTGCTGACATTTCCCGAGCATCCTGGTATCTTCTTGCCATTGCCACGCTGCCTTCACTTGCGGTATCGTGACGCCCAATAGATGCCCGTTCTGGACCACCTCCACCAGTACCACGTTCGGGTTCACTTCGCCCACGACACTTGCGCCGGTACGGTTCGCCAGGTCCGCAGTCTGCGGCCGTGAGTTGCCGCGTTGAAGGTAGAACACAACCGTGGAGCTTTCGACTGTCGAATGACCTGGTGGACAGATTAGAACAATGCGATACATTTGCCATCGTTACCACTCACCACAAGGCATTACTGCGAGGTTCTATTGCTATCGCCCATTCCACATGCACAAAGGCGTATTCAGATAGTGCCCTGATACATTGTAACACAATCTGGGCACACAGACTGACATGGCCGGCGTCGGGGTCGAAATGAATCCGAGTTGCGTAGTTGTCACAATCGTACAAGGTCGTGCCAACTTGCCCAAGTTTGTCGCAAACCTTCATGATCTCGTTTCTCCTTTGAACGAGTTCTGGACAAACGGCTCGCGTTGTCTCTTGTATAATGAGTGTGTCCTATAAACAAGTCAGTGTGAGCTATCTTGCCATACCAAAGAATGAACCTCTGCATGGTTGAAGAGTGCGTTGAGCCCGGCCGCGGATCTTGCCTCCATGCCTTCGTACAGGCGGAGCGCGTCCCCCGGCGCACCTCCAGTCGCTACTCTGGGACCTATGCCTATCATTTGTCCAGGCGAGTACCACTCAAATTGACCGCCGCGGGTGAGCGGCTTGATGCCCGTTAGATCTTCATGATGTTGTAGCATCCTTGCAAGTTCGTGGGGAGAGAATGCACCGTAGAGATAGAAGTCTCTCTGGTAACACTATCACACGAAGTATACGACAGATTTAATTCACAGTCACTCACGATTGCGTCGGTGTCTGCATCAACGAACAACAGCAAATGTCGTCCACATCGAGCTAGTCGGGCCGGATCCTCTTGGAAAAATCTTATCTGCAGCCGCGGGTCGTCTGGGTGGAGAACTTCGGGAGGTTTCTTTGGTGAGCCGTCCGAGTTGAACTTGACCTTGGGCTGTGTACGGGTGAAAAAATGAATGGGTATGGATGACAGATTTACACACAGGAATAGGAGTTATTTGCTCTTCAGCAGGAGCCTTGGACATTGCACAACCGATAACCGAGTTGTCAACTACCTTGTCCCTGACGGGTATTCGCTGGACACAGTGCTGGTCCGCCGGCAGATTCGCACAAAATTGGCAATAGTCGGGGGTGCATGCCCGTGATGGCGTTTTTTTCCTTGGTGAAACTTGAGTTTGTTGACCGGGCACAAATTTTGCCCCATCCCGCTGCAAGAATTAGAAGCTGGTGAATTTTCCAGACTAGACGAGACTGACTAGTTTATGTGAGTAAGCAAATCCATTGACGGCTTTTTGCAAGGACTTGTATTCCAAAGTGCGTACCAGGATACTCCGTAAACCTGAGTCCTGGATGGAACCCAGGCCGGGACCATCGGAGCCCAAAGCCCGCTGGCTGAGATACTGCATTAAACTTCCATAAAGCTGCTCGCCGTTCAAACCTGCTACCTGCACAACTTGAGACTCTCGCGGCAATCCTAGACTCTTGACACACCTGAAAACCTAGAGCGTACAAACCCGGACCCATGTACGCGTTCCAAATGGAGGTGAAATTATTTAGACCGAGCGCAAAGAAGACCGCCTGTGGATAAGAAGCCCGCGGGATCAAACATGTATGCTGCTGCAGAGCCTTGAGCAACTGCTTGCCGTCCATGGGCTTGTCTCTACGGGGCTGCACAAAGCCCTCAATCACGGTAAGATTCAGAGCGGTGGTCCGCCCAGGCTTACCTGGATTTCCGCCGCTCCCCCATAAGAGACCAGCTTGCGAGTCCAAGTAGATACAACCGCTGGAGGTGTCCACCGCTGGAGAACGAGGGCCAAGGAATCTTGAATACGGTTCTTGCTGTGGAGGTCTTGGATGTGCGGGTGAACCCAAAACACGGTATTGTAGGGTTGGCAGATTTTTTTGACGACGGTGTGGAATCCCTGCTCCTGTGGTAGGCTTTAGTGAAAGTCGCATCAGCGACAGGTTACTCGCCTGGACTTGCTTGCGCCACTCGAGCTGCTGAAAGATGTTCGGCCGCACATCCTTGACTTCTCGCAAAACTGTCACCACGGAACTATACATGTTTCTTGACTCGCGGACATCAAGAATGCTCTCGTCGTCGGACTCGAGCAAGGTCTATCAGATGAATTAGACAACGTACGGAGGACCAGGTAGACAGACTTGCCGGCTGAGAAGTAATTGCGTTCTCAAGAGTAGCAACCCACCACCGAATTTTTCCCGGCCATGCGCCCGGAGCAGCGAAAAGCCGCCGATTCCATAGAGCCTTGTCGCGTCCGCGGATTGGCTGCGAGTCGATTTTTTTAAAAGATAGACAAGCCGCGGTGGCCTCTGCGCGCTATTTCAGTTTTATCAAACACGAGTTCATTAGGCGTACCTAACATGGCCTCATCGGCCTCATCACCGAAGTCCTCGTACTCGCTCGAAAGGTCGCCGTCCAGGTCGTACTCCAGCACTGGATTTCTTTGCCGACCTTGCAGTAGCCCCACACGCCCGAACTGCAGCCACCTCAGTACAACCTGAGACCAAAAAAAAAAAAAAACATACCTCGTTGAACTGGATTTGGCGCTGTAAATGAGACAAACGGGCGATGGCGGACGAGTGATCCCCATCCAGGATTGCAAGTTGTACGTCAAGAAAAGTCTCGATTAGTGGAAGTAGCGGAACTTCTTCCACATCTAAGCCTGTCGCGGTATAACCCCAGAACCATAACAGACCGGGCTGAAGTAGTCAGAGGACATTCCAGGTATCGCAGATTGGCGCGTACCCAAACTTCATGTGAAAGCAACTTGTGGGTGAGTTGCTCGTAGCATTCTAGTCGTTTCTGCCGAGAACGCTGGTCACGAAGGATGTCCAAGTCACTAGATACCGGGGCACGGTCCCGGAGAGCTTCACAGAAAGGTAGCAGCAGAAGGGGGGTCCATGCAGACATCCAGTCTGCTTAGAGCGTATTCGGAGCGCCAAAAACTTTTCTGGGATCAACGCTGAGATTTAGCCGAGATCGGTTGACAGATATGATTGAACCGCTTGTCAAGATACCAACAAGATACCCAACCTGAATCGTCGCAAGTGCATGCTACGCATATCGTTCTTGAATACCAGGGTGGTATGCATTGAACTTGAGCTCCGTTTCCTCGAAAGAATGGGACAAAACGCGTTCCCAGGGCAGTTTCTTGGTGAGTGCCGGATTGTTTGCCGGGCTTGCCGTTCCCAGTTTGGCAATCACACATTTCTGAGATCAGCCATCAGATTTTTGAGAAAAGTGTGGTTTTGGAGGCTCCGAATACGCTCTCTTGCGCTAGCTGATGATGAAGTTTCCCATTTTGATCTCGATCGGGCTCACTGCCCTCTGGCGGCACTCCCCGGTTTCCCTGGCCCAAAATGCCAACCAAGACGTGATATCACGAGCTATGGATTTCAGATTTCGGATGGGAATTACATGTTTAAGAATTATATCAGGATGGAGGGATGCGACCGATTCAATTGTGCAGATAAAATTTAAACACAGCGGTGGCCGATGGATATCGATGGATTTTTGGGCCGGAAACATCAGGTCCAAACATGTCTTCCTGTTTAGGAATATTTTCCCCGCCCACGCTAAAATCACTCCTGACAGATATCTTTTTGCAGCCATGGTGAACAGCAAAACATGTGGGAAACATGGCCCATTCTCGACTGTGTAACATCGAGCCAAAAATGTTCAATTTTCGATCTCTTTTGGATGGACAAGAACACTCGCTTTTTGCCGCTAAAACAGAAGGGAACAATGGATCGTCTATTGTTCCTTCCTGTTTAGAACCCATACTGAGTCTTGTTTTTACACCGAAAAGGACACCAAAAATTCGGGAATGTTCTCCCGAGTTTTCGGTGCTGATAACATTTTTTCCTTGCATTTGGCTGCGCAACATGGATCGAAGAGGGGCCATTTTTTCGGTCATGTTTTGAGCAGTCCAGAAAATCTAGTCAAACAGGGAGACATGTTTGAACCCAGTGTTTTGTCACCAAAAATCCATGGGCCACTGCAGTGAAAGTACACGGAGCGTTTTAGTTCTACTCTTTATGAAAATTACACTTGTCGCCTTTGAACTCCGCCCGATCACCAGGGTAGGGCCGGTTGTGGGATGACTAGTCTCACCATTCCGCGTCGCGTACTGGCGACACTCTTCGATCGACTTTTAGACGGCTGGAAAAGGTATATGGCGGAGCGCTGGCTGTAGACTGCGTATCCTACCGTGTTGCTGCCGTGCATGCAACTGGGATGCGTGGGATAACAAGAAGTTAGTACATTAGCTGGCGACTTAAGGGTGTCGAAGCCCGGCCGGCGTACCTCAAGTCCATGGAGAGGCAGTGGCGCAACTCCTCTATCATTTCCTGACTAGAGATTTGGAAGCTGCGATGTACTTGGCCATGTCCGAGTCAGCGACCGAGAGCAGTGAAAGAAGGACTACCATCCGAGCCAGGGGCCGGGTGGATCACCTGGACACAGTAGTCGGACGGAGAGGGGAGGAGCCTGCCAAACGAAAAGCTGGAGGTATCTTGAGCAACGGTTCGATGTAAATGTACGAAGGCCTTGATCCCTGTTGTGATTCTGCGTGGACATGTTGAAGAGGCAGGATGTTTCGAGGTACCGACATCGACGACCCATCCGCGCGATGGCCATGGGGTGCGCGGGATGCGAAGTCAATGTTTCGGATGAGGTCTACTAGTAAATATTGACAAACACCGCGCTCACGAGTCACGTCGACGCGTCGTTTAACTTCACCCACGCATGCACTGCCACTTCTTGCTTGCTATATAAACCCAAGCTACGCCATGAATTCCTCTGGCCCTTATCCCGGCGGATACTGGAGAGCTCCCGCCTCGCGGTGCGCCTGCCCAACTGACTTCCCTCTTCCCAACAGGATGCCCTGCCGGACCTCACTACCCAAGCCGTCGTCCCTGTGACCCCTCGGCGCTATACCTCTAATCCGCATCGACCCTATACCTCCAATCCATCCATGGGTTTCACGATGGTATGTCCTTCCCATAGTTTCTCACTTTCTCATCCTGACCTTGTCACTCCAGATCATGTCCCCTCCCTACATCCCGACCGCCAGTCCGTTCTGCGAGTTGAGGACTTTGACTTCCACGACCTCGTCTTCGCGCACCCCCTTACTCATCACTCCTCCTGACATCCCCACCCATCCATGTCTAGCAACGCCATCGAGCTCTGCTTCGCGTCCTCGTCCCTCCTCCTGAACTTCGGCTAGGTGGAAGTCATCTCGCACCTGGCGCTGGGCAGCGACCACTTGCCGATAACTTACGAGTCGGACTTCAAGGCGACCTTCCACCCGGACCTTCCACCCGGACGCGATGAACGTGGACCACTTCCTTGCTGTCCTCTGCCAGGAACCGAACCGTTCTTATCACCAACCAGGAGGCGTTGTATGAAGCTATGGACCGGGTGTGCGACACTCATTCTGGCACTAGATGCTTCCACCGCCCAACGCCACCCATATCCTCAATAGGCTGCGCCCTAGCCCACTATCCGTCTTCCCACCCCTGGTCGATCCAGCCTCCAGCCTCCAGTGCCGCTTCCTCCCGTGAAGCGGCACTGGATCGTTTGACTCGAACCCCTCATCGCCAACCTCATTTCCTTTGAGGCGGAAACTCGAGGCGTTCCGGGAGGAACTGTTCGGCGGCTGCACCGGTAGGACCACTCAGCCAACCATCGCGTGATCGCCCAGGAATTGGCTGCGGCGGGCGGCGGGCGGCTTGATGGCTATGATCACGGATTCCTTGCGTTCCTGGGGCGGTCCCCAGGGCTCTGTGTTTACCGTGATCATCTTCCTCCTCGGTGTCAACGGCCTTCTTCGCTGCCTTGCAACCGTCCAGATCTGGATCTCATGGGGCAGGGGATTTGTGGACGATATCCATGACTACACCGCCAACCGGTCCATCCTGGAGACAGTTCGAAACCTTGAGCTGCCTGGCCAGCGCCGCCGCCAAGCTATGGGTGCCGAAGGATGATGCGAAGTTTGAGGATGTGACAAGAACCTCCTCCAGCAGAACCTCCTCCAGCAGAACCTCCTCCAGCTGCTTTCAACCGGTGGAGAAGCTAAACTGGACAGTTGCACGTTGCGTCGCTGGTTCCTTTCGCTGGCGGCGTCGGAGAAAGAGGCAGCTCTCCTCCCAGCTCCGCTGCTCATCGAACGGGAGGCCATGAACCTTGTTGCATCCCGCCTTTCCCTAACTCCCACTCCTCTTCTTGGACCTCGGATAAGTGGCACAACTGCTGCAGCCCCCCAAAGCCCTAAGCACGCCTCCATACTGCACTTTGTGGAGCACACCGCCATATTGCATTTTGTGGATCAAGCAGATCCCGTTCAGGCTCGCAAACGGCGCCTTCGAGACAGAGAGGCGGTAGCAAGGGTGGTGGGCTATGGCGAGGTCCCGGAGGTGGTCTTCGACTCCTCCTTAGGGATGGAGCCGATTGTTCTTCTGTTCGGTGCCCCTTGAAGCTCTCTGTTGGTCACAACTGTGATTCCGCCCAAAGGGGTTTGCGCCGGCGACTGCCAACATAGTGGAAGACAACTTTGCCCTTCTTTTGGCAGGACTGCGAGGGATACTCTCCACCCAACTCTCCGGCTAATTCCTAGCTATCTTATACGGGACTACTATCCTGAACCTTTGGTGGAGGCCGACATATGTTGGCACGGCAGGGAATGAGCTTGCGGATGTCGCAGCCAAGGCGGCGACATTCTTTGGAACCAGAACCGGGCCCGTACAACTCCCTCGCCACTGTATGACACCTTATTCACCCTGTCTGGGAAACTTGACCCGTCTTTATCTGCCTCACCCCCACCCCTCTTTACTCCTCCGCCACTATCCCTCCCAAAGTCTCTCAATTACAGACCGAGTGCTCGTTCCTCCATGCCCGCCTCGCGAACTCGTCCAATCTGGAGCTTGCAGGGCCTGCGGTGCTGCCCATGAGACTCCGACACGCTTCATGCTGGAGTGCCCAGCTTGGTAGCCCTTGCGCGAACCATTCGGCCCCCTCCTCACCATCGTGGGGAGCTTTATAGAAGCTACTGGTGGCTTTGTATACTGCCCCTCCTTTTCGCTTTTCTCTCTCATCTCTCACATGGCCTTATAGCTGGATCTTTTCTATACCCACACAAAACCTCTATGATACGTAGATAGGTCAGCTCCAACTCCTATCTCCTACTTATTGAATGACCTGTCTACCTACCAACCCTGTACAAGACCAGTACTGTTTGTGCGCCTGGGCCTCTTCTAGATCTGGGCTGTGGCTGTTGTTTTCTTTAATGATGCATGGTTCTTCCATGCCGCGCCCCTCCTTCACCCAGGTTGTATTTAGAAGCTGGATGGGGGGATTGTCAAAAGACGTGGACCTCAACGGCTGCCGAGCGAACGCCAGGGCGGTCGACTTGGTCGTGTATCTCGTGGATCTCTTAAAAATTATCTCGAGGCCGAAAAACCTGACAACAGGAAGATCAGCTTGGGTTGTAGAACAGAAATCGCGGCGACTAACCAAAAGCTGAAGGCAGATGTAATACACTGCGTGCGTGAGCCGTGGGCCGCTGAGATAGAAGCCGGTCGAGCTGGCTTTGAAGAATGTCAGAGACCCGCCGAACATTCAGGCGCGCACCACGAGCGGGTTTTGGCAAACCAGAACGAACGCCGGGAGCAACAAAGTCGCGACGGGATTCCTCAAAGACGCGACCGCCGAGGGGACTTGGATAATTAGGTCGAAAATAATCATAGCTTAAAGATACGAGCGTCAGCTTGGTTTCTCGGGGGGCGGGCAAGGACTCGCGGGAGCTTACCAAAAGCTTCACATGCATGTCGGGCACCGTGAGCGAGAACCTGGGACGGCTGGGATGAGAGCTAATGAAGCTGGACTGGAAGATGGTCAAAAAAGGGGGACCTCAATGATAATGAAAGAAACGCACCTCGGGCGTTCTACCGCGGCGGAAAATGAGCGCGGAATGCGTGGTGGGCGGCTGCCGAGCGAAAGCCAGGGAGGTGGACTTGGTCGTGGATCTTTTGAAAATTCGTCCGAGTCCGAGAAATCTGACAACGCGAGTATCGGCTTGGGTTGTAGGGGCAGAACTCGCGGCGACTGACCGAAAGCTAGAGGCATATGTGATGCATTGCGTGCGTGAGCCGTGGGCCGCTGAGACAGAAGCTGGTCGAGCTAGCTTCAAGGAGGGTCAGAAACCCGCCAAAGATTCGGTTATAGAAAGCTCGCCTTGAGCTTGGTTTGGCAGGGCAAAACGAGCGCCGGGAGCAGCGAAGTTGCCGCGGTATTCCTCAAAAACGCGAGCGCCGTGGAGACTTTGATAATCAAGTCGAAAATAATCGCAGCTTGAACGTCGGCTTGGGCTTTCGGTGGGCGGGGACTCGCGAGAGCGTACCAAAAGCTTCATGTGCATGTCTAGCACCGTGGCCGAGAGTCTTGGACGGTTGCGATGAGAGCTGATGAAGCTGGACTGGAAGATGGTTAAAAGACGTGGACCTCAATGATAATGGAAAAAACATACCTCTGAGGTTTGACGGCGGCGGAAAATGAACGCAGAGTGCATGGGGAACGGCTGCCGAACGAATGCCAGGGCGGTAGACTTGGTCGTGGATCTTTTGAAAATTATTTCGAGTCCGAGAAATCTGACAACGCGGGTATCAGCCTGGTTTGTAGGGACAGAAATCGCGGGACCTTACCGAAAGCTGGAGACGAAGGTGATACGCTGCGGTCGTAAGCCGTGGGCCGCTGAGATAAGATTCGATGGAGCTGGTTTCGGAGAGGGTCAGAAAACCGCCGAAGATTCGGTCGTAGAAAGCTCACCTCGAGCGGCTTTCGGTACGTCGTAACGGGCGTTGGGAGCAGAAAAGTTGCGACGGCAGTGTGTATTTGAATCGGGGGCCGTTGGTGGGAGCGCTGGATGCATCGACCTCGGGGAAGGTCAATGCGCGGCCGCAGGTCCTTGTCGAAAGCGAAGAAGGCTAGAACACCGAGACTTGACGAGCACGCGCCCGCTCAAGTCTCGGCAGATACAGGTCCCAGCCAGTCTCCGCGGGCGGTAGCCCACTGGAGCCTCGGCGGTCGCATATGCCATCTCTCTCTCGAAGAACCTTTTGGCTACGTAGAGTTCGTCCCGCCGCCAAGCACAAGAAGACCAAGATGGGCTGTAAAAGCACGCAGGGCACGCGTCCGGGTGGCTGCGGTGCGGACTGGCAGCAGAAAAATACTCGTGGCTGAAAATCGGAGCATCAGCACGGTTTGAAGGAAGAGGGGCATCGCGGAGGCTTACCGTAAGATCGACGTGGATGTTTTACGCTGTGCGCGCGAGCCATGGACCGCTGGCGTCATCGTCGATAGAGCCTGATTGCCAAAATCTTCGCACTGGGGCAATCGAGTCCTTGCAAAGCACCGGCAAGAACACAATACGTAGCAGGGCACCGCAAGACGTTCAGAGAGAGACATTTGCAGCAAAACAAGAGACTGCAAGCGGGTTTTGGACGAGTTTTGAGCAGCCGACTATGCCCAAGTCGCTGCCGAGTCGGATTCTCCCATCGAGAATTGGGAGACGGGTGTTGGAAGTCCAGGAGATCTACCGCCAGAAACCCCTGCTATTGAAGCTTGGGAATAGGTGTCCGCTCAGCGATTCACGCTGAGGGGACGTCGATGTGGCCATGGTCAAGAGAGAGCAAGGACTTGTGCGCCCACCCTGTCAGGGTCACGGGACGCGGGTCACGGCCCGACTGCTATAGCGCTCGCAACCCGACCACCACCAAACCGTTTCCTGGGGGCCTGTCCCCCAGCAAACGCGTTTCTCCTTGGGCCATGTCCCCCAGCAACTGTCTGGCCCTGCGGGCGGCCGTTTCTTGAGCGTGCGTCGCTCAGCAAACAGGGCCTACCTCGTCGTGTACTTTTTATTCTGGCAGCGTCCCTCGCCGTGCCTTTCACCTCAATAAATTCGTAGCTGGTGCTACTGCGTTTCTCCTTACCTCGCCATGCATTCCAATATGGTTTCTATTTCGCAAGAGCATCGCTACACCTCGCCGTGCATCTTACCATGGTTTTTATTTCGCAAGAGTCTACATCCTTGGCTGCAAGTCGGCCTCACTCCCGTGGTGTATCACACCTGCCTTCAGCTGTTGGTTAGAAGCCGCGACTTTTGCCGCTATAAACAATGCTGATCCTCGCGTTGTCAAGTTTCTCGGACTCGGAATAATTTTCCAAAGATCCACGGTCAAGTCTACCTCCCTGCCGTTCGCTCGGCAGCCGTTCACTACGCATTCCGCGTTCATTTTTTACGGCGGCAACAAGGCGGCAACAAACTAGAGGTAGGTTTTTCATTCTCACTCGAGGTCCACGCCTTTTAACCATCTCGCCACCCAGTTTAATCAGCTCTCATCACAGCCGTTCAAGGCTCTCGGCCACGGTGCACGACATGCATGTGAAGCTTTTGGTAAGCTCCCGCAAGTCCCCGCCCCACCGTAAACTCAAGCTGACACTCGTACCGTATAGTCAAGCTGCGATTATTTTCGACTTGATTATCAAGCTCTCCACGGCGCTCGCGTCTTTGAGCAATACCGTCTCAATTCAGCTGCTCCAAACGCTCGTTATGACTTGTTCGAGCCCGGTCGAGGTGAGCTTTGTATGACAGAATCTTCGGCGGGTTTCTGACCCTCCTTGAAGCCAGCTCGACCGGCTTCCATTCCAGCGGCCCACGGCTCACGCACGCAGCTATCACATCCGTACTCCGCCTTTGGTTAGCCACCGCGAGTTCTGTCCCGACAAGCCAAGCTGATTCTTGTGTTGGCCGGTTTTTCGGCCTCGAAATGGCCTCGAAATGATTATCAAAAGATCCGCGAAGTCTACCTCCCTTGCGTTCGCTCCGCAGCCGTTCACCACGCATTCCGCGCTCATCCTCCGCAGCGGTAGCCCACCCGAGGCAGTTTTTCTCATTATCATCCCCAGTCCACGTCTTTTGACAATCTCCCCATCCAGCTTCATCAGCTCTCATCGCCGCCGTCCAAGGCTCTCGGCCACGGTGCCCGACATTATGTCAAGTTTTTGGTAAGCTCCCGCGAGTCCCTACCCTACACGAACTGACCCTGGCACTGCCATTTTCCAGCTGTCGGCCTAACAAGATTTCCAATTGTTCGACTTTGTTTGTGTGACACCAGTCCCAGATTCAGATCATACGAAACTTCTCGATCGTGTACCTATGCAATGATTCTTACGCATGCAGTGTAGCCATCGTCGATTATTTGTAGTCACTGCATTCCGGGAGCTCGGAGGCAGAGGTTGTGGCCTTGTATCGCCCTGTCCCTCCACGCCGAGACTGAGTCGGTCTCTGTACAAATCAGCTAGGCAGACTCCGTCTCCGCGCTGGAGGCATAGGACGGCACATGGAGGCAGATGGGCCAGCCTCTGCCTCCGTGCCTCGGGAATGCAGTGAGTATCCATTTTTTTTGATTCACTTTCTAACTAAGATTCGCCTCGAGAATCAGCGGCGAGGCTACTTAGGTTCACCCGCAACTATCGGCCTCGGCTTTCTACAAATATGTATGGGTCCTTGTTTATTTATGCTCTGTGGATATGTCAGAATGGGATTGATCATGTACCCGACGCGTACCAGTATAATCGGGAGGGTCTTCTTCGCTGCCGTTGAGTACCCCGTTTCCCGTACAAAATTCTGGTCCATCATCCCCACTGAAAAACTCGAGCATCCTTTTGACGTGGAGATGGTCTTGAGGACAGAAAGAATCGACTGTAGGGCGTGCCACTGTCGATGACGCTTTGAGAGTGAGATACGCCAGAGCCCAAAAAGCGGCTTGATTTTCTAAAACAATCCGCAGCTTGACCGCCGGCTGGCAGCTTTGAACGCTACCCGCATTGACTTGGAATAAAAATCCGGCGGGGGAGCAATCCACGAGGTGGATGATCAAGCTTCGTGTGCTCTGCGGCCTTGTTGAGGGCTCGACTCGCCAAAACCGGTGGCAGGACTCACAGCTTCCACCTCGGTCTTTGTGGCGCTCCAGTCCGCGAGGGTGAACATCGGTTCCGGATGACCAAGGAGACCGACCATGAAGACGACTGTCGGGAGACGAATGTTGAGCGACCCGGACCAGATAATCGCCGCCCTACCTAACTCTTTAGAGATTTGCGCCACCGCCAGCTTTCCGGCCACCGCAACGCCCGGCATGGTGATGTGCGACATAGCGAGATCAAAGGAAATTTCTGTCTGATATGAAGAGAATAAGAGCCTCCGAAAGTCAGCTGCAGCACCAGTAACGACAACCGTGAGCGACATACGACGGGTACTCCATGTTGAGGGTGCGTCAAGGGGACAGACGCACGCGAGAGACAAAGACACCACGTGCCAAGAGTCTGATCACAGCAACTTGAACAGTTGAACTTACAATATATGTTCAGATATATGTTCAGTGGATCAAGATTTTGTCAACATTTGACCAACCGGGATACATTCTCAAGAAAGATTATCAAACTCGAGAAGGATTTACACTCGGGGAGGGTCCGAATCAATTTGAGGGTAAGAGTAAGAGTCGCCGTTGAGCCCGGGACTCCAGAGGGGTGAAGAGATAGGGTCGTACTTGGGAGCCTACTCAGGAAAAGGTGGACAACGACGACCGGCCAGCCAGGGCTTGGGCTCAGAGTACTATACTTATATGATTTTTTGTGCTAGGCTTTCAAGTTCCAGCAGGGCAGATTCAGCCGGCGATAGATTATTGCCCTACAGATCTTGAGACCTTGGACATTGGAAGTTCTTGTAACTTCGAAGCCTGTATTAGAAATAGTGCTTTGCAGTACTAGACTCGGCAGATCAACGGTTACCTTCGGTTACCACGTTACCGACCCGGTAGTATGACCGCGCGACCCGCCCTCCTATCTTGAGCGATCGGATCTTCAATCTTGTCTTTCACGGTTTCTGAGCGTTAATCGCTCAGCAATCGTCGCTTCAATCGCTCAGCGCTCAGCAATTGTCGGTTCCTGGCCGTTAAGCGTCCAGCAATCGTTCACCCGCAGCGGTGGATGTTAAAATATTGCAAATGCAAGTTTGTCCCGGACCAGCATGTATTAACTCAGGACCATGCGGTCTGGGTGAGAGAACAGGTACAATTCCCTTCGTTTCGTGCAAAGCCTCTTTTATCATTCATATCTACAGAAATCGAAAGAGAAATCGAAAGAGAAATCGAAAGAGAAAGAGAAATCGAAAGAGACAGGGAATGATATGGTAACCAACTCCTGAGGTTCGGTTCGATACTCGCTGAACGAGCCCTCTAGGACGACCTTGTCCGCCAAACCTTCAAGGCTTCTCTTGCCGATTCGCCCGCCTCCAGCTCAGAGACCTCGGAGAACATCGTTCCTGCCATTATGGCTAGTTTTGATGCCATACTATCTCAATCTCGCGCCTCCCGGCCCCAAACAAAGCAGGTAGTTCGGCAGGAACAGTCTGACGATATCCTCCGAGGCATCTTGCACGATATCGAAGAAGGAATCCACTGCCTTGATCCGGCTCGCATTGCGCTGCTCCCTCCCGATATGCAGTGGAAAGAAGTGGACAAAGTTGCAGCAGAACTCGCATGGGCTGCTCAAGGGTTGCAGGGCATCGACGATGGGACGGATGAGAAGACTTTTGTCGTGGAACGATTGCGCACCCTAGAGGGTGCAGTGGGTCAGCTCCGCAAGGACTTACCCCCAGACACTAGGCCATACTACTACGATTGCGGTACGAACCTTCGCCCCATATTTTGCTCTTGTTGACGTCTTTTCAGAATACGTGTTCCAAGATCCAATGGCGAACATCGATGTTGTGGCGCAACTCATGGTCTTGCTTGGGCTGGTCTGCAACTTGATCATGCACATGTCCAAAAGATCTGTCGAATTCATCCTCCAGGTCGCTATTCTGGCGATCAAATACACAATGTTAATCCCTACCTCGACTGCGATGCCGCAGCAAGAGCCGGAGAATGAATCGTACACGGATATGCAGCAACACATCATTGACCAGCTCCCTACCAGCCTCCACGACGCCATGTCGAAGTTGAATATAGACGGCAAAACCGTGTTGTTCGCGGCTTGTCCGTCATGCGAACATATTCATCCTCCAACCCTGTCCACGACCAAGGAGCCCACTTGGCCAGCAACCTGCGAGAATGTCATTCTCAGGAAAAAGGGTCGTTTCGTTTGTGGCCAGCGATTATTGAAAAGCCGTAAGAAGGGTGCAAGACCGATCAAACCTTTTCTTTCCCCATGCTTTCTCGATTATCTGGCCCGCCTTGTCTCGAACCCTGAGACTGAAAAACTTCTGCTAGATGCGTGCGACGTAGGGGAGCCCCCGGCATCATCTGCCTCCTCCACGACGGACACTTCCACGGGCGGCTCTATCACCACCTTCGTGCGGAACATATTCAAGGGTCGTTTCTTACAAACCTTCAAAGGTCGTGACAACAAGTTGTTCATCGATCCAGGTCCGGACAAGCGCATGAAGCTTGTCTTTGGGTTCAGCCTCGACTTCTTTCCTCCCAGCGGTAGCAGAAACCGGTCAAACTCGAATTCTATTGGCTTGCTAGCCATATACTGCCTCAATTTCCCCAATCCCGTTCGCTATATACCAGAACACATGCATATCAGCATTATCACAGGGAAATCAGAGCCCTTGCTCGAACGTATAAATCCATATCTCCGTCCCACAGTCGACGTTGGTGTTATCGGATGGGAGCGCGGGATTCATCTGTCCAAAACGGCACTGAGTGAAGAGGGTCGCATCGTGGATGTAGCATTCCCTCTTTCTGTCGACGACCTTCCTGCCGCTCGCAAGGCGTCAGCCACTATGTCGCACGGGGGTCACATCTTCTGCACCGTCTGTAACTTGCGTGGTCGTGCCAACGTGTATCGCACGGATTTCGAGAATTGGACCATGCGAGATAAGGATCAGATGCGTGCAGACGCGGAAGCTTGGCGGGACGCTGAGACTCTTTCGCACCGGAATGCTATCTTCCAGCAAACAGGAAGCCGATATTCGGAGCTCTGGCGCTTTATTTATTGGGATCCCCCGAAAATGGTGCCTACTGAGGCGATGCATGCAGTTTTTGAGGGTGTAGGGAAATATTTCAGCCGCGAAGTAATGATGATCAATCTCGAGGATGCCAAGAAGGCCGAGGACTTTGTCCCAGCCTTCGATTATGACTTCGCCCTCTTTGACCCCTCAGAAACTGTTCCCCAAAAATGCCAACCTGTGAACGATGCTGCAGAGAAGGACATATTTGCTATCCACCATCTTCTAGTCAGTCCGTTCCATGAGGACGAGCCAGAGAGCGACCGTGAGGACAACGACTCCCCCGACGACGACGACACCCCCTCTACCGATGGCGACGACACCCCCCCTACCGATGGCAACAACACCCCTACCGATGGCGACGATGGCGACAACACCCCTCCTACCGTGACGCCAAAACCCAGTATACAGACTAGAGCGACGCTCACAGCCAAACTCGCAAAGAAAAGGAAAACTGCCTTGATTTTTGTTTGTTGGAGCCTGGATCTCGCAAAAAACCCAGTTCCTCCAGATCCCAAGACAGGTGCAAGCATTGAATGGGAAGAGTATCTTGTCAGAGTAACCCGGGACCGCCTCGCTGAGCTTCTTGTAGATTGGGTAAGTCATCATGTGCCTGAGATAACACAAGGTCCATAATGTTCATGCTTCACTTAGCGCACATCTCAGCCTCTGAGAAACCCTGACCCGCAGACACGGCCTAAGACAATAACGATGCCCGATTTTCGGTTCATACAGCAAGTGATCGCTGAGACGGACACGCCAGCATGGGTCCATCATGTACCAAGAAATTATGGCGAGCCTGCTGCCGGTTCAATGAAGGCTGACCAGATGCGTCTTCTCCTCACCATATATCTCCCCATTGCGCTCGTCATACTGTGGTCGGAGCAAACAGGGCCAAATGCCCCTCATTTCCGCACACTCCTCAACCATGCCATGGCTTTTTTCCAAGCTGTCACCATCATGTGTCGTTATGCTATGACGGCGGAGCGTGCGACAGCGTTCCGTAATTACATGAAGCAGTGGGTTGACGATCTCTACTCTTGTTACCCTCACACAAAGCACCACAAGAAGCGAACGAATGTCCACGTCACTCTCCACATATATGATTTCCTTCTATTATGGGGACCAGTGATTTCGTGGTGGGCCTTCCCCGTTGAACGGCTCATTGGCGTGCTTCAAAAGTTCACCTCGAACAAACGCGTGGGTGGTAAGCCTAATGGTCCCCAGTTGATTTCACTACTCATTTTGACCTGGTAGGTGAACACGAGGCAACAATTCTTACCACTTGGATGCGCGGGGCGAATCTTCGGCGATGGCTCAAAAGTCCCAACTGCCCCAAAGTTCTCCAAGAGTTTAACCGTCTCTTCAATCTTTATCACGACATTAAACTCGCGGATTTGGACGCTCGCCCTACCGAGACAGAGCCCACTAAAACGGGCCTGAAAACCGGGGAACAGGCGTATTACGATTTCGCGGATATGCACTTTTCGAGAGCGAAGACTCATGTGGGGAACAGTCTGGTCTCGTATCTGGATGTTGCAGGCAAAACCTGGTTCGGAAGCATCGAGAAAATCAAGGTTACACCCGAAGGTTCCGTATCCTTCGCCATCCGAACTCAAGACCAGCTTCCCGCTGGAAAGAACGATCCATTCAAAGACTTTCCGCACTTCCCCGCTTATACATACTCCTCCAAAATGGCCGAGACCTTGGTCGACGTTGAGCCAAGCCGGGTCCTTGGTCACTATGCACGCTTCAACTTCTCAGATGACCGCACGGTCGTCTTGGATCTCAGACGGGTATGCCCTTATAATTTGGTTTTGACGCACATCTAACTTCACTAGGATTGACTTGATTGGGAACGCCGTTTTCGTGTGTACCGTGTAGTATATATCTTTGGACTAGTATCTACTTCGAATATAGGCAAATTTCGCTGCACTTGTGCGTAATTGAGGTTTCTACGAGCCTTTCCTAGGCGGCTGGGCCTTCCTTCACGGTCGACAGCAGCTTCTTGTCGCCGGTGCGCGCCGCTGAGTTGTGAAGCTTATTTTGCAAACAAACGGTGACGGGCCAGTTCTTCGGGTAGCGCGCAAGCCATGGAAACTTCTCTGCGAGCTGCAATAGAGCCAGTCAGCGCAGGATTGACCAGAGAAGGAATACGGTTCGCACCTGATCGTTGACGATCGTCAGGGACTCCCCGTCCTGACGGCTTAATGCGAGCGAGCTATCCAAGTGGACGGACACAAGTTGATCGAGAAGGTTCTGGGGGAGTTGAGTAAGCATGGGTTCGACACTGCCCAACAAATCTCACCCTGAATCTCTGATACTGCACTTCCTGCTGGTCCGCGTCGAGATGCGAATATAGGCGATGGAAAATGCGCTTGACGTGGTCGATGTTCGCATTCGTGGGCCTCTTGATAAGCTTCGGCGCCTGATCGGCGCCGGACGGTTCGGGAGTCGTTTGTGGAGTAGTCAGCGGACTCGGGAACGCATCCGGCGACGTGCGAGCGAGCGAGCGGGGGGCGCTGCGCGCGCGTATAGGAGTGGCAGCGCAGGCTGGGGCATGAGCACGGGCTGGGGCTGGGGTACGAGCGCGGGCTGGGGTACGAGCCCGCGTGGGGGTGTGAACACGGGTAGGCCTCAGAGGGGTCAAGGCGACTGGCGGGGGGAAGTCTTCGAAAAATAAGTCGGTGAGCAGGGTCGGAAGCACAACAGGTGGGGGCGGAGTTAAAGACTGGCGGACAGCGAATGCGGTCGGGACGATGGGGGTTTCGGATTGGGGATCCATGGCGAGTCAGGCGAGTCGGGTAAAAAATGGGCGGATGATATAAGGTTTCAGGGGGTGTAAGACCTTTGCTGGGGGTTAGCGAGGTTATAAAGGTTTCCGGCCGGTCAAGAAACCGGATTGCGAGCGTTTAGCGCTTTTGCGAAGCGATGATGCAAAAAAGAAAAACGTGGTGACATCCCAAATGGGAATATTCTTTGTGCTGAGGAAATGGCAGCGGACCGAAAGCCGACTTTCGTCTTTGTTAAAACACCAAAGGCGCTCACCTTTAACTTGAACCATCGCCAGCTCAAAGTAGCTCTTCGATCGCTGCAACTGTCTCGACTCCAACTCGTTCTTCAATATCCATGGCGTCCGATCGTCTGCCTTACATTAGATCCCGAGGCGTGGAGACTCACTCGGGAAATATTCTCGTCCTAGCCGTCGCGGAGGACGGTAAAACGCTTGCAAGCGGAGGTACGTGGACAGACGTTGGTGTTGCGTCGGCGTTGCTCATTCTGCCGTAGGCAAAGAAGGAACCCGCATTTGGAGTACGGCCGCTATGAATCAATTGAAGCGGCCCAGCGAGGCCGGTAGTCGCGGCGCCACTTGCTCCCTGCTTTGGGTTCATCAGACCGACGAACCGCGCGACGTGCTTTACTCCGGCACTCAGAATGGATTTTTTTTCGCGTGGCGTCCAGTCAACGAGGTAAAGCAGCGTCGGTCTCCTCTGTTCCTTCTTGACGAATTTGTCAAAGAGCTTCGAAGAGACATTTGCTCTCCAGATGACCAATCCCAGCGAGATTACTGGATTGGCTTTCGACACCACCAACAACCGACTTTGCATCTGCAGTCGTAACAGCATTATCCAATCCTGGACCATCCTCAAGGATCCCATGACCGGCACATGGTCCGCGCAGAACATCTTCAGTCAAAAGTACACCAATCTCAGCCCGCGAGCGATCATGTTCGACGCCTTCGACAATACCAAAGACCGGGATATCTTTGCTTTTGGTTTGCACAACAACGGCCCTGTGTGAGTCCATGTCTTTGGACCGTAAACCGCTTTTCACTCCGAGCCCGTAGCTACAACATCCGGGGCCAAACCGGGGAACTTGTGTCGCAGTGGTCGGTGGGAGCGAGCGTGTACGTGATAACGATGCAGCAGCTTCGAGAAATGCTAACAACTGGTCCCAGCGGAGACGCTGCGGTTAACTGGAGGGAGGGAATCCTGTGTCTCGACGACCCCGCCTCCGGTCCCACGCTGTTCCGTCTCACTGACCGAAGCAAGGTGCGCGCGTGTGAGATACCTCGGGAGCGGCAGGACGAGATACGCGCGAGGCACGTCCGCTTCGCCGAGAATGGGTTGACTGTCATCTCTGGCAGCGACCACGGAGTGGTCTACGTCTTCGAGACCCGTACAGGGGACGTTCTCCAAAAGCTGGAGATCGGCATCTCGCAGTGGGTTCAAGCTGTTGCGGTACGTCTGTCACGGTTATATGGGAACCTGGTTTAACAAGGTCGTTCAGGCCGCCGACATAGATGGAGTGCCTGTGGTATTCGCCGCTCTGACGCGTGCGGACGGTGGGTGGGAGGAGATCTTCGTGTGGAAGCGCGCTCGCAGTAACAAAATCGGGTTGAACAAGGTCGGAGCAGTCGTGAACCTGTTCGTCGTCTTGGGATTCTTGGCCTTCCTCTACCAGAATCTGGGCGGTTATGTTCTGGCCCGGATTGCGCCAGGTGCCATCAGCGGTAACTCGGACGTTGGCGCTCGCCAGGACGTTGGTCCGGTGATCCACAAGGATGTCGTTTATCTTTGAATAGATGTGCTGCTCTTGTTCTTTATACTGGTAGTTGCCTGTTCCCGAATGAAGTCGAGTAGAAGCTGAATCTCATGTTACACCGGAGAATAATTGCGAGGAACAGCTGCACGAATGCAGGGAGTGGGTTCCGCACGCAACCCGCACGCGTCTGTTGAGCAGCTTGCACTCAAGAAACGGCGGCCAGCGCGTTGAGGTGGCCTTCAGGCGTTGTTGTGGGACGCCGCCGATAAATCCCTATGGTCGGGAACTAAGTTTAAAAAGTTGTAACAGGCCCGTGACCCGCCGTGACCCGCGCGGTCCGTTTTATCCGGGTTTATCCATCCCCCAGTAATTTACTTAGTTCTCGCACAGTTTCTCAGTTCTGGTAAGCACAAGAGAACGTTGCTCGGATTCGATATCTACAATTACACAACCGTACACGCGGGAGACTCAAAGCGAAGTACTGTCATCTTTCTTCAGCAGGACTTGAACCGTGAGGTCAGCGACATGCTCGTAGCGGTCCCAAAGTTCCCTGGCTTGTTTCTTGAACCTGATGTTGGACCTCCATTTGGTGGGGCTCTGCGGTTTGTAAAAACCTTTTGCGGCGAAACCAAGATATTTCGCAAAAAAGTCATCTTCACATTGGGGCGTCCACCACGCTGCCCTATGCAGAGTTCCGCGCTCCCACATGTTTAGTCTGGGCCACCAAGAGACGATACTCGTTTGGTCATCGGTCGGAATCTGCCCCGCTGTGTCCGGCCCTCTGTTTTCTGACGAGATATTTTTTTTGCCCTGCTTTTCGCCTGAGTCACAACATCAGCACGGAAGAAAGGACACGGATACGGTTTACGTACCAGTCCCGACATGATAAACGCCGCACAGCACGTCGACTTCATTGTCAGAGAGCCGGTCGTACCAGTAAGCGTATGGCGACGTTCCGTCCCACAGACAGTCGCCGATATCATAGATGTCGTCGTCGAACCCGCGAAAGAAATCTTCGTCGTGGACTTCTGATCTGGCCAACCGGGCTATCAACCCGCCGTACTGCAAGGCAATGCGAGCACGGGGCGTATGGAGAAGTCGAAGATCGCGCTCGATGATGTAGCCCTTGTAGTCGCGCGCGCCGAATGTATATCCCTGGGGGCGAAATCCTAGGCCAGTGCTGGTGTCGGTTTTGTAGCCTTTGGGACGGAGACCCGCCGGTGCTGGCTTTGACTTCTCTTTGATTTCTGCACTCATAAGAGCAAGCCAGAAACGGATGCCTCGACCCAGTAGATGTCTCACAACATCCCTGATATCCGGGCCCCACTGCTGACGGAGGATTTCGAGAAAGTCTGTGGCTCGGGGCATCAGGAGCACCTCGCTTCCGATCCCGCTGCCCCGTCGACGAAGCACGTAGTAATAACAGCGCTCCGCCGGGTTCTGCCTGCTTGTCAGGTACTCGCGACTGATCTCGAAGGGCGACGCTGGCCAGGACCCTTCAGTCCAGATGTCCAGAAGGCGCTTATCGATACTGAGCTGGGTGCGGCATTCCAGGCACTGGCCAAAGAATGTGCCCAATATAGTCCGCAGGCCTTTATGTGAGGCCAGTTCTGCACTGACATCATACTCTGTCATGCCTACAATGTCGGCGAGGTGCTGCAAGTCAAACTTCTCGTGAGGCGGATTAGCCGGCACAAAGGTCTCGGGGGATGGAGGCATAACGAAGCCGAATCGCCTCTTGAGCGTGTCCAACAGGTTTTCGGCGACAAGCTCGTACTTGGGTGTCTCGGTTGTGGAAGCTCTGTGGAACTTTTCGAAGATGGCGTCGAGGCACCTCCTCGAGGCTTCAGCGACGTCGCACTGAGGTACGCTGGATTCCGTGAAGTCGTCTTGGCTGGGGTCGTAGAAGTCGTCGTCTTCGTCCAACGGGTAGCCGAGTTGCGGATCTTGCAAGATCTCCATCGGATGTGGCTCTCCCACCATCTCGGGCAGGATCTCCCTCTCCCGAGCTAATTGCGAGTTCATGTCAATGTTTTGAGCAAAAGTCGGAGGATCGTAGTCCATGTCCGAGTCCGAGTCGTCGGGCTCTGAGTCGAAACCTTGTCCAAAGACAGGGTCATTGTTGCGGAAGAGGGTACAGAGATCCCATTCGTTGCGAAAAGGATCGAACCGACGCTCTGGACCCGGGTACTCTGACCAGAGATCGGGGAACTCCCCTCGGATTTGCATGTGGCGAATCCAGTGTCCATTCTGGTTTTCCCAAACAAAAACATAAGCCTTTTTTGGTACAGCCCCCGATTTCGCGTGCTCAGCGAGCGAAATGCGCCGCTGCCGCTGCGTAGGGTTCTCATTTGCCATCCTTCTGTCGTTCGACTCCCTTCTTCGAATGAAAAAAGCTTCGATTGTTTCGTTTGGAAGCTGCTGGGTGTCTTTAGGGAGGGGAGGGAAGGGAGCTGCCGGGATAGCATGTGAAGACTGCCCACTTTCAGTGGCAGTAAAAAAAGCTTCGATTGTTTCGTTTGGAGGCTGCTGAGTGTCTTTAGGGAGGGGAGGGGAGGGAGCTGCCGGGATAGCATGTGAAGACTGCCCACTTTCACTGGCGCGAGGCGCCGCCAGGGGGTGTGGGTGCCAACAACCGTTGTAGACCTCCCATCGGCTGAACTTCATGTTCCCGCCGCCTGAGGCAAATTCTTCTAGATCTTTCTCAGGAGGCACGGCCGCAGTAGATATCCCGGGGGCATCGCGCAAGAGGAGTGCTCTTTGGAGTCGGTTCCCCCAACAAATATAGATGGGAATGGGGAAGCCGGAGACAAGGATCGAGCTCAGTAACCACTGGACTTCGTCACGCTGCGCGCGCTCGTCTGGATGGACGTCTTCAATCGTTTGGATGCAATATAGACCCCCGACCCGTTCTTCGTCCCACGATATTGCACGTTCCAGCCGACCTAGGAACTGTGCATCCACGGAAGGCACCTTGGCCGCACCCACTTTGTCCCGCCAATCCATCTCCACCTCCGCAAAATGCATGAGCCACAAGGCCATCGACGCGTAGCCCACCAGCGGTAAGAAGTTATCGATGGAGTACCACGCAGCTGCACGCGCCGCTTCGTCGGTTGGATACGTACGCAGGAATCTGAAGCGGGCCGGAAAGAGCCAAGGGTTGATGAGTTTACGCAGCCAGCGCTGGGGCGCCAACGAAAACATCGCACCCGCCACTGTCCGGATCGCAATTTCCAAATCCATCCATTCTCTGGAGAGTACGGGATCCAGTCGAAATCGGTCCCCATACTGCTCAATCGGTAAACTGGTGCGCGTGTAGTTGAGGCATTGGAATAGTGGATCACGCCAGGCGTGATGCTTTGGAACGAAAAGTAGATATAGGAAGTTGTGGGAAAGATGTCGCAATTCCCGGAAGCGAGGACGTCGGGTGTTGGTATCAATGACCGGCGCTTCGAGAGGGCTGGGGGTGTCGGTGAGGATGGCCGGGGAGCCGCTGTGAACCGTGTACAGCTGGTTGCGGCAGTAGTAGTGCCCGTGAAGGGGCCCTGGGGGCTGTAAAGGGTAAGTGCCTGTGTAGGTCGTAGGAGCGGACGGAGCCGTACCAGACCAGACAACATTGAGATTTCTGAAGAAGGCGTTACTGGTTTCTGAAAGCGAGATACACTTGCCCCGGCGTTGTGCGAGATGTGGCAATTGCCGGGGGAAAGACCCCCGAGAATCCCAATGGTGGACGTTGCAATGATGGTGCTGAGCGCTGAGTCCCAGTTGGCACATTCCAAAGTGGTGTCACGGGACCTGCAGGAACTTTCCGCTGGAATTTTACACTGAGAATCTGAGATTAACACGCCTTTTTTTTTCTCAGCGTATGCGCTGTGTCTTGTGTACAGCCTGAAAACAAAACTCTGTTCTTGTTCGGTATGTTTGGTGGTGTTCGGTATGTTTGGTGGGGTGGGAGGAATCTTAGATGACAATCGACAAGGGCTGCTGGTTGGGGCACAAATATGTGTTATGAACTAGTACTCCCGCTCCGTCGTTCGCGAAGCAGAGGAAATGTTTCCTTTTCTTCAAAGTGAGCGGAAATTTATCCCGTTGTGCGTGTACAGGACAGTAATCTAGCTCGCCGCGACTTGTTGCTCTGAGGTCATCTGTGGGTTTCAGACCTGGAACATTTGAGGACCGTTCTACTATCGCTCCGTCTCTCGCCGCTGGCATACACCGTGACCGAGAGCGTAGGACGCCTGCAATGAGAGCGATTGTTAAAAGATGCGGACCTCGGGTGATAGGGAAACCCGACCTCTGACGTTCTACGGCGGCGGAGAATGAGGACGGAATGCGTGGTGGCCGGCCCCCGAGCGAACGCCAGGGCGGCAGACATGGTCGTGAAATTTTGAAGATTATTTCGAGGCCGAGAAACCTGCCGGCGCAAGGATCAGCCTGGTTTGCAGGGCCAAAACTCGCGGCGACTTACCAGAAGCTGGAGGCACATGCGATACATTGCGTGAGTGAGCCTTGAGCTGGTGAGATAGAAACTGGTGGAGCTGGCTTCAAAGAGGGTCAGAAACCCGGCGAAGATTCCATCATAAGAAAGCTCACCACGAGCGGGGTTCGGCAAGGCAAAACGAGCGACGGGAGCAGCGAAGTTGCGGCAGTATTCCTCAAAGACGCAGCCGCCGTGGAGACCTTTTGTAATCAAGTCCAAAATAATCGCAGCCTGACTAGTTTCAGCTTGAGTCTTAGTGGGCGGGGACTCGCGGGAGCGTACCAAAAGCTTCACGTGCATGTCTAGCACCGTGGCCGAGAGTCTTGGATGGCTGCGATGAGAGCTGATGAGGCTGGGTGGCGAGACGGTCAAAAGACGCGGACCCCCCGTGACAAGAAAAAAACCGACCTCGGGCTTGTTGTCGCAGCGGAAAATGAACGCAAAGTGCATGGGGAACGGCTGCGAAACGAATGCCAGGGCGGTAGACTTGGTCGTGGATCTTTTGAAAATTATTTCGAGTCCGAGAAATCTGACAACGCGGGTATCAGCCTGGTTTGTAGGGACAGAAATCGCGGGACCTTACCGAAAGCTGGAGACGAAGGTGATACGCTGCGGTCGTAAGCCGTGGGCCGCTGAGATAAGATTCGATGGAGCTGGTTTCGGAGAGGGTCAGAAAACCGCCGAAGATTCGGTCGTAGAAAGCTCACCTCGAGCGGCTTTCGGTACGTCGTAACGGGCGTTGGGAGCAGAAAAGTTGCGACGGCAGTGTGTATTTGAATCGGGGGCCGTTGGTGGGAGCGCTGGATGCATCGACCTCGGGGAAGGTCAATGCGCGGCCGCAGGTCCTTGTCGAAAGCGAAGAAGGCTAGAACACCGAGACTTGACGAGCACGCGCCCGCTCAAGTCTCGGCAGATACAGGTCCCAGCCAGTCTCCGCGGGCGGTAGCCCACTGGAGCCTCGGCGGTCGCATATGCCATCTCTCTCTCGAAGAACCTTTTGGCTACGTAGAGTTCGTCCCGCCGCCAAGCACAAGAAGACCAAGATGGGCTGTAAAAGCACGCAGGGCACGCGTCCGGGTGGCTGCGGTGCGGACTGGCAGCAGAAAAATACTCGTGGCTGAAAATCGGAGCATCAGCACGGTTTGAAGGAAGAGGGGCATCGCGGAGGCTTACCGTAAGATCGACGTGGATGTTTTACGCTGTGCGCGCGAGCCATGGACCGCTGGCGTCATCGTCGATAGAGCCTGATTGCCAAAATCTTCGCACTGGGGCAATCGAGTCCTTGCAAAGCACCGGCAAGGACACAATACGTAGCAGGGCACCGCAAGACGTTCAGAGAGAGACATTTGCAGCAAAACAAGAGACTGCAAGCGGGTTTTGGACGAGTTTTGAGCAGCCGACTATGCCCAAGTCGCTGCCGAGTCGGATTCTCCCATCGAGAATTGGGAGACGGGTGTTGGAAGTCCAGGAGATCTACCGCCAGAAACCCCTGCTATTGAAGCTTGGGAATAGGTGTCCGCTCAGCGATTCACGCTGAGGGGACGTCGATGTGGCCATGGTCAAGAGAGAGCAAGGACTTGTGCGCCCACCCTGTCAGGGTCACGGGACGCGGGTCACGGCCCGACTGCTATAGCGCTCGCAACCCGACCACCACCAAACCGTTTCCTGGGGGCTTGTCCCCCAGCAAACGCGTTTCTCCTTGGGCCATGTCCCCCAGCAACTGTCTGGCCCTGCGGGCGGCCGTTTCTTGAGCGTGCGTCGCTCAGCAAACAGGGCCTACCTCGTCGTGTACTTTTTATTCTGGCAGCGTCCCTCGCCGTGCCTTTCACCTCAATAAATTCGTAGCTGGTGCTACTGCGTTTCTCCTTACCTCGCCATGCATTCCAATATGGTTTCTATTTCGCAAGAGCATCGCTACACCTCGCCGTGCATCTTACCATGGTTTTTATTTCGCAAGAGTCTACATCCTTGGCTGCAAGTCGGCCTCACTCCCGTGGTGTATCACACCTGCCTTCAGCTGTTGGTTAGAAGCCGCGACTTTTGCCGCTATAAACAATGCTGATCCTCGCGTTGTCAAGTTTCTCGGACTCGGAATAATTTTCCAAAGATCCACGGTCAAGTCTACCTCCCTGCCGTTCGCTCGGCAGCCGTTCACTACGCATTCCGCGTTCATTTTTTACGGCGGCAACAAGGCGGCAACAAACTAGAGGTAGGTTTTTCATTCTCACTCGAGGTCCACGCCTTTTAACCATCTCGCCACCCAGCCTCATCAGCTCTCATCGCAGCCGTCCAAGACTCTCGGCCACGGTGCTAGACATGCACGTGAAGCTTTTGGTACGCTCCCGCGAGTCCCCGCCCACCGCAAGCCCAAGCCGACGTTCAAGCTGCGATTATTTTCGACTTGATTATCAAAGTCTCCACAGCGCTCGCGTTTTCGAGGAATATTGCCGCGACTTTGTTGCTCCCGGCGTTCGTTTTGCCTTGCCAAACCCCGCTCGTGGTGAGCTTTCTATGATCGAATCTTCGGCGGGTTTCTGACCTCTTTGAAGCCAGCTCTATCAGCGCGGCTTCTGCGACCGTTTCAGTCTAGCAATGTTGCAGAGGTGTACCCATTACCGTACTACCCCTACGTAGCGCCAAGGTCTGCTTGTAAATAAATTGGACATAACTGGTACACGAGAGACATAAAAGTCGAGACTACAACTACGCCGCCGCCAATTGCGTGAAAAGAAATCATCAGGACGCGTGCGAAACTCCTCGAGCCTGCTTCCTGGTCGTAAGGCGAGGGTTCAGTCGTGCGCGTTGATGTTATCTGATGGACGCACAAGTATGATTGCAATTAATTGGACAATTGAGTAGGTTACTGGTACACGAGAAATATACTTGAAAACGAAACGAAGTCCCCGAGACTAGAATTGCAACGCAAAGCGCCTATACCGATAAGAAGAAAGAAATCGCAGGGACGCAGGCGAGTTTCTCCCTGAAGGTTGCCTCGGAGGTGTAGGTGAGGTCCATGATGCGAAGTTCCTCGAGCCTGCATCCGGACCTTTCAACAAGCGCAAGCGCGCCCTTATAGGGTGGGTAGTTCAGGTAGATCTCGGGGATCTGCAGAATACGCAGGGAGGGGAGAGTCATAGCGGCGATCGGGAACACAACATCCTCCCAGCGACTGTAACCCCAGCGTCTGTACTCCGAGAACACCAAGGACTCTAGATGCTCCAACCGGATCATCTTGCCGTCGTCCAGTGCTCCAGGTCGGATGTTACTCACTTCGCAATGGACGAGGGCGGTGGTCTGGGCGAGAATATCCCGAAGCTGGCGGTACTCAACGTCGTCGATCCGGAGCGTGGTGATCTGCGCATATGGAAATCGGAAAGACGGGGTTGCCAAGACGCAGCGGAGCTCGATGGAGCGCAGACGGGGGAAGCTCTGTGGGGAAACGACGACCGGTCCTGTTCCGAACAGTGTGCGGACACGGTTCGCCGAAAGCCCAAGGTGCGTTAGGATGGGCATCTCGGTCTGCAAGAGCTTCAGAGAGGAGCTACTCAGGTCCATCCGGAAATCCAGCCGCTCCAGGCGACTGAGGGTGTCACGGTGTTTGAGCATGGGGAGGACCAATCTGTAGTACAATGCGGATGGTGGGGCTAAGGCCTGAAAATTCTCCAAGTTCGTGGGTGACCCACCATCGTCTATGGTGACGGACAGGGGACGGCCGCCGGAGCGCGTCAACCATTCTTTGGTCATGACCAACTGGCTGGGGAGATTGTAGCGATTGGGGGTCAGGGAGAAGGTGCACCACAGACTGGGGCAAGACAAAGCAATGTCTCGGAGATGGCGGCATATTTGGGCCACCAGGGTAGGATCGCAAACGTGGGTGAAGATTTCAGCGATGAGTTCGTTGGGGAGAGTGAGTATAGGGCTGTCAAGCTGGCGCGTGAAGGACCTCTCGCGGATATGTCGATCCAGGGAAAACATGGGCTGCGGGGGGTGCGACTGCGCACGACGTGGGGCGGGGGACGGAGCCTGCTGTCGGAGGCGCTTTGAGAAACGGGGGGGAGGTGCAGAGAGGGTAGACATTGCTATCTGAAGCAGGGGGAATAGCGGGTGGAAGTGAGCTGCAGTAACCAGGGATGAAGAGGTTCCGTACCGTTAAGTACGCGGACGCGCTTGCATCAATAAAATAAAGGCCCCAAAGGTTCACTTTCACGGCCAGTTGAACAAAGGTTTTCTTTGAGAAAAACGATTGATACCCTGATAAACTGGAGTGGGTGAGCGGCAGGTAACGAGGAGTTGGTGGGTTTCAAGTATGGGGACGCGCGCAGGGGAGATATCGGAAGCGGCGGGTTCACAAACGGGTCGGTGTTGGAGGGAGTTTGGACAAAGGTTTTCTTTGAGTTGAAAGAGAATGCAAATTGATTGACGTTCGGAACGTGTACCTCGCTGACGAACGAATGTGAGGATGGAAACCACGGTTAGATTGAATACACAGTACCAGATGCAGCAACCAAATTGAATGAGGACCGCGGCAGAATTTATTGAGCGACTTGCAGCCAAGAATGTAGACTCTTGCGAAATAAAGACCATGGGAAGATGCACGGCGAAATAAAAGCTGTATTAATATTGGAATGCATGGCGAGGTAAGGAGAAACGCAGTAGCACCAGCTACGAATTTATTGAGGTGAAAGGCACGGCGAGGGACGCTGCCAGAATAAAAAGTACACGACGAGGTAGGCCCTGTTTGTTGAGCGACGCACGCTCAAGAAACGGCCGCCCGCGGGGCCAGACAGTTGCTGGGGGACATGGCCCAAGGAGAAACGCGTTTGCTGGGGGACAAGCCCCCAGGAAACGGTTTGGTGGTGGTCGGCTGTAAGTAGCAGTCGGGCCAGTTGGCCGGGTCCCGTGACCCTGACACGGTGAGTGCCATAAGTCCTTGCTCTCTCTTGACCATGGCCACATCGACGTCCCCTCAGCGTGAATCGCTGAGCGGACACCTATTCCCAAGCTTCAATAGCAGGGGTTTCTGGCGGTAGATCTCCTGGACTTCCAACACCCGTCTCCCAATTCTCGATGGGAGAATCCGACTCGGCAGCGACTTGGGCATAGTCGGCTGCTCAAAACTCGTCCAAAACCCGCTTGCAGTCTCTTGTTTTGCTGCAAATGTCTCTCTCTGAACGTCTTGCGGTGCCCTGCTACGTATTGTGGCCTTGCCGGTGCTTTGCAAGGACTCGATTGCCCCAGTGCGAAGATTTTGGCAATCAGGCTCTATCGACGACGACGCGAGCGGTCCATGGCTCGCGTGCGCAGTGCACAACATCCGCGTCGATTTTGCGGTAAGCCTCCGCGATGCCCCTCTTCCTTCAAACCGTGCTGATGCTCCGATTTCCAGCCACGATTATTTTTCTGCTGCCAGTCCGCACCGCAGCCACCCGGACGCGTGCCCTGCGTGCTTTTGCAGCCCATCTTGGTCTTCTGGCGCTTGGCGGCGGGAAGAACTCTACGTAGCCAAAGGTTCTTCGGGGAGAGATGGCGTATGCGACCGCCGAGGCTCCAGTGGGCCACCGCCCGCGGAGACTGGGTGGGACCTGTATCTGCCGAATCTTGAGCGGGCCCGTGCTCGCCAAGGCTCGGTGCTTCAGCCTTTCTCGCTTTCGACAAGGACCTGCGGCTGCGCATTGACCTTCCCCGAGGTCGATGCATCCAGCGCTCCCACCAACGGCCCCAGATTCAAATACACACTGCCGTCGCTCGTTTTGCCTTGCCAAACCCCGCTCGTGGTGAGCTTTCTATGATCGAATCTTCGGCGGGTTTCTGACCTTCGTCAAAGCCAGCTCGACCAGCTTCTATCTCAGCGACCCACGGCTTACGACCGCAGCGTATCACCTTCGTCTCCAGCTTTTGGTAAGTCCCCGCGATTTCTGTCCCTACAAACCAAGCTGATTCTTGAGTCGACAGGTTTCTCGGCGTCGAAGTAATATTCCAAAGATCCACGACCAAGTCCACCTCCCTTGCGTTCGCTCGGCAGCCGACCACCACGCATTCCGTGTTCATTTTCCGCCGCCGTCAAACCTCAGAGGTATGTTTTTTCCATTATCATTGAGGTCCACGTCTTTTAACCATCTTCCAGTCCAGCTTCATCAGCTCTCATCGCAGCCGTCCAAGACTCGCGGCCACGGTGCTAGACATGCACATGCAGCTTTTGGTACGCTCTCGCGAGTCCCCGCCCACCGAAAACTGAAGCTGAAACTAGTCAGGCTGCGATTATTTTCGACTTGATTATCCAAGTCCCCTCGGCGGTCGCGTCTTTGAGGAATCCAGCGGCAACTTTGCTGCTCCCGGCGCTCGTTTTGCCCTGCCAAACCAAGCTCAAGGCGAGCTTTCTATAACCGAATCTTTGGCGGGTTTCTGACCCTCTTTGAAGCTAGTTCTATCAGCGCGGCTTCTGCGACCGTTTCAGCGGTCTAGCAATGTTGCAGAGGTGTTACCCATTACAGTACCACCCCTACGTAGCGCTAAGGTCTGCAGCTGGTCGACCCACAAGTACGACTGTAAATAAATTAGGCATAACTGGTACACGCGAGACATAAAAGTTGAAACTACAACTACGCCGCCAACTGCGTGAAAAGACATCGTCGGGACGCGTGCGAACTTCTCCCTGAAGGTTGCGTTCGAGCTGAACGCGGGGTCGCTGATGCGAAACTCCTCGAGCCTGCTTCCTGATCGCAAGGCGATGGTTCAGTTGTGCGCATTGATGTCATCTGGTTGACGCACAAGTATGCTAGCAAATTAATTGTACAATTGACTAGGTTACTGGTACACGAGAGATATACATGAAAGTGAAACGAAGTCCTCCAGAATACAATTGCAACGCAAACTGCCAACACCTATGGTAATAAAGAAATTGTCGGGACGCAGGCGAGTTTCTCCCTGAAGGTTGCCTCGGAGGTGTAGGCGAGGCCGATGATGCGGAGTTCCTCGAGCCTGCATCCGGACCTTTCAACGAGCGAGAGCACGCCCTCATGGGAGGGGTGGTTCAGGAAGATCTCGGGGACCTGCAGAATACGCAGAGAGGGGAGAGTCATAGCGGCGATCGGGAACACAACATCCTCCCAGCGACTGTAATCCCAGCGTCTGTGCGAGAACACCAAGGACTGCAGATGTTCCATCCGGAGCATCTTGCCGTCGTCCAGCCCTCCAGACCGGATGTTACTCGCTTCGCAATGGACGAGGGCGGTGGTCTTGGCGAGAATGTCCCGAAGCTGGCAGTACTCAATGTCGTCGAACCGGAGCGTGGTGATTTGCGCATATGGAATTTCGACAGATGGGATTTTGAAGACGGAACGAAGCTCGAAGGAGCGCAGACGGGGGAAGGTCTGCGGGGAAACGACGACCGGTCCTTTTCCGAACAGTGTGCGGACACGGTTCGCCGAAAGCCCGAGATGCGTTAGGTTGGGCATCTCGGTCTGCAAGAGCTTCAGAGAAGAGCTGCTCAGATCCACCCAGAAATCCAGCCGCTCCAGGCGACTGAGGGTGTCACGGTGTGTGAGCATGGGGAGGACCAATTCGGCGTACAATGCGGATGGTGGGGCAAAAGCCTGAGAATTGGCTGGCCCACCATCGTCTATGGTGACGGAAAGGGGACGGCCGCCGGAGCGCGTCGACCATTCTTTGGTCATGGCCAACTGGCTGTGGAGATTGTAGTGATTCGGGGTCAGGGAGATGGTACTCCACAGACTGGGGCAAGACAAAGCAACGTCTCGGAGATGGCGGCATATTTGGGTCACCAGGGTAGGATCACAAATGTGGCTGAAGATTTCAGCGATGAGTTCGTTGGGGAGGGTGTGGATAGGGTGGGTCAGTGACCGTGGCGTAGGTAGGAGTCGGTGAGGGTCAGTCTGGGTTCGGTGGATGCGATCGTGCTGTACCTGCGGGGACAGGAGGTGGATGGTTTCCTACAAACGGAAAACACAGTCAGATTCGTCGTCCTTGCGGGCATCTGGCGTGCTACTGACTTTGTCGTTCGTCAAAAACAGACCTGCACGCCGTCCCTTCGACGAGGGCCCGGCAACCAGAGAATGCGAGACCGCGCGCTGGATGTTCGAAGAAAGGCGCCGAGCACCCTTGTTCTTGGAAGGCGCGGGAGGGTATTGTAAGGCTCTCCTTGTACGCGTTTCGGAGGGCATGGAGGGAATGAAGAGCTGTGTGGCATGCGGCGGGGGAGGGGGAATCCGCCCACGGAGGCGCTTTTGGAAGCGGGTCGCAGAAGGGGTGGACATTGCTATCTGAAGCAGGGGGAATAGCGGGTGGAAGTGAGCTGCAGTAACCTGGGATGAAGAGGTTCCGTACCGTTAAGTACGCGGACGCGCTTGCATCAATAAAATAAAGGCCCCAAAGGTTCACTTTCACGGCCAGTTGAACAAAGGTTTTCTTTGAGAAAAACGGTTGATGCCCTGAGCTGTTGTCCGAGGTCAGGGACAATGAACTTTGGATAAATTCCAGGGTACCTTAGAGTAGATGGGTGAGCGGCAGGTAACGAGAAGTTGGGGACGCGCGCAGGGGAGATATCTAAACCGGCGGGTTCACAAACGGGTCGGTGTGGACAAAGACATTCTTTGAGTTGAAAGAGAATCCAAATGATGGCATAATGATTGACGTTCGGAACGTGTACCTCGCTGACGAACGAATGTGAGGATGGAAACCACGGTTAGGTTGAATACACAGTACCAGATGCAGCAACCAGATTGAATGAGGACCGCGGCAGAATTTATTGAGCGACTTGCAGCCCAGGATGTAGACTCTTGCGAGATAAAAACCATGGTAAGATGCACGGCGAGCTCTTGCGATGAAAAAAAGCAGAGTAAAATGCATGGCGAGGGAGGAAGAAACGCAGTAGCACCAGCTACGAATTTATTGAGGTGAAAGGCACGGCGAGGGACGCTGCCAGAATAAAAAGTACACGACGAGGTAGGCCCTGTTTGTTGAGCGACGCACGCTCAAGAAACGGCCGCCCGCGGGGCCAGAAAGTTGCTGGAGGACATGGCCCAAGGAGAAACGCGTTTGCTGGGGGACAAGCCCCCAGGAAACGGTTTGGTGGTGGTCGGCTGTAAGTAGCAGTCGGGCCAGTTGGCCGGGTCCCGTGACCCTGACACCGTGACGGTGAGTGCCATAAGTCCTTGCTCTCTCTTGACCATGGCCACATCGACGTCCCCTCAGCGTGAATCGCTGAGCGGACACCTATTCCCAAGCTTCAATAGCAGGGGTTTCTGGCGGTAGATCTCCTGGACTTCCAACACCCGTCTCCCAATTCTCGATGGGAGAATCCGACTCGGCAGCGACTTGGGCATAGTCGGCTGCTCAAAACTCGTCCAAAACCCGCTTGCAGTCTCTTGTTTTGCTGCAAATGTCTCTCTCTGAACGTCTTGCGGTGCCCTGCTACGTATTGTGTCCTTGCCGGTGCTTTGCAAGGACTCGATTGCCCCAGTGCGAAGATCTTGGCAATCAGGCTCTATCGACGATGACGCCAGCGGTCCATGGCTCGCGTGCGCAGCGTAAAACATCCACGTCGATCTTGCGGTAAGCCTCCGCGATGCCCCTCTTCCTTCAAACCGTGCTGATGCTCCGATTTTCAGCCACGAGTATTTTTCTGCTGCCAGTCCGCACCGCAGCCACCCGGACGCGGGCACGGCGTGCTTTTGCAGCACATCTTGGTCTTCTTGTGCTTGGCGGCGGGACGAACTCTACGTAGCCAAAAGGTTCTTCGAGAGAGAGATGGCATATGCGACCGCCGAGGCTCCAGTGGGCTACCGCCCGCGGAGACTGGCTGGGACCTGTATCTGCCGAGACTTGAGCGGGCGCGTGCTCGTCAAGTCTCGGTGTTCTAGCCTTCTTCGCTTTCGACAAGGACCTGCGGCCGCGCATTGACCTTCCCCGAGGTCGATGCATCCAGCGCTCCCACCAACGGCCCCCGATTCAAATACACACTGCCGTCGCAACTTTTCTGCTCCCAACGCCCGTTACGACGTACCGAAAGCCGCTCGAGGTGAGCTTTCTACGACCGAATCTTCGGCGGTTTTCTGACCCTCTCCGAAACCAGCTCCATCGAATCTTATCTCAGCGGCCCACGGCTTACGACCGCAGCGTATCACCTTCGTCTCCAGCTTTCGGTAAGGTCCCGCGATTTCTGTCCCTACAAACCAGGCTGATACCCGCGTTGTCAGATTTCTCGGACTCGAAATAATTTTCAAAAGATCCACGACCAAGTCTACCGCCCTGGCATTCGTTCGGCAGCCGTTCCCCATGCACTCTGCGTTCATTTTCCGCCGCCGTCAAACCTCAGAGGTATGTCTTTTCCATTATCATTGAGGTCCACGTCTTTTAACCATCTTCCAGTCCAGCTTCATCAGCTCTCATCGCAGCCGTCCAAGACTCTCGGCCACGGTGCTAGACATGCACATGAAGCTTTTGGTACGCTCTCGCGAGTCCCCGCCCACCGAAAGCCCAAGCCGACGTTCAAGCTGCGATTATTTTCGACTTGATTATCAAAGTCTCCACGGCGCTCGCGTTTTTGAGGAATACCGCGGCAACTTCGCTGCTCCCGGCGCTCGTTTTGCCCTGCCAAACCAAGCTCAAGGTGAGCTTTCTATAACCGAATCTTTGGCGGGTTTCTGACCCTCCTTGAAGCTAGCTCGACCAGCTTCTGTCTCAGCGGCCCACGGCTCACGCACGCAATGCATCACATATGCCTCTAGCTTTCGGTCAGTCGCCGCGAGTTCTGCCCCTACAACCCAAGCCGATACTCGCGTTGTCAGATTTCTCGGACTCGGACGAATTTTCAAAAGATCCACGACCAAGTCCACCTCCTTGGCGTTTGCTCGGCAGCCGCCCACCATGCATTCCGCGCTCATTTTCCGCCGCGGTAGAACGTCCGAGGTGCGTTTTTTTCATTATCATTGAGGTCCACGTCTTTTGACAATCCTCCCATCCATTCTCATCAGCTCTCATCGTTAGGAGGGACCGGCTTTCCGCGTGGCATCCCGGCTTGCAGCACCCTGACCACTATCACATGTCCTCAGAACGCCTCTGGAAATATGAAGTAAATCATCTCATGTTTGCGATGTACGGCCGTATGAAGTCTGAAGAGTACCATACCTCCATTCTACTATACTATTTTCCGACCTAGCAAATCATGCGTACAGCAGCCAAGGCCCGTCTTCGACCATCAATCGCGCTCACTTCATAAAGCTGTATCGAGCATTTTAGTCAGTCTTCCCCTTGAAATCCTCTGTAAACCCTGGTGGATCGCGTCCACCCTGTCGCGTCCTGTCACAGTCTCGTCACATGTAAAAGTTTCTATAAAGTCGCACGGTCGCCGCAGCCGCAGTAGTACCGCTTCGACCTCCTACCACGATGAGCGAACCGCTGGACATACCCATACCCCGTATCAAACCCCAAAGCTATCGGTGGTCCAACCCAGACGGTGATCCCGAGGATGACGAGAGCGGTCACTGGGAGCCGGTAACTCCGCCAGAACGCGGCCTCCGCCACCGGCGCGTAGTAAGTTCGTTCGATTTCTGCGTGTCAATTCCATGAATGCGCCATTCCAGGAGATCCTTGGCGAGGACGGTATGCTCATCGAGCATCTACCCTGCTATGCCCACCTCGTCCCGAACCCTCTCGCTCAGCGCAACATCGAACTCCAGCTATTGTCGGCGCAGACAGCGACAGAGACCATCCTCGCGTGCATGGAAATGTCACAACACGAGTGGGAACAGCTGGAGGTCGGTCGCGTGGCCCATAGGTGATTCTTCCTTCTGACACACTCTTCAGGCTTTTTGCCGGAGGTTTCATGCCGACCCCGCGAACCAAAGACCGTCTACCAACTACGAGGAGATGTTCCGTGAAATTCGAGCTGGAGGTACACAGGAGGCGTACTTTAGGCGCCGTAGAGAGGCCACGTACAAGATACTCCGAGCCAAAGTAGGCACACCGTTGCCCATCTGTTTTTCTCCCTTGATTAAATTCACTCCAGGCCTTACCAGAGTTACCCTGGCTTGCCGAATACGAAGAACATTGGCCCCTGCTCGTCACTTACGACCGCACGCACCCCGCCACCAAAGTGTATCTCCATGATCCCCTCTAGTTCCCAACCAACACATATTCCTCGACTCCGTGCGTCCCAGATTCCGCCCGCCGACTTGAGCTAACTACCTCTCCAGGCTTTAGCCCGTCCACATCCGACCATGGCCTCTTCCGTATTTCAAAGCCGCCGACGAAAACGTTCAAGTCCCCGACCCGGTGGACGTCGCTCTGCTGTAGTGCTGCCCTCCACGCGTAAAAAATAAAATGTATTTTCGTGTACATATAATGAATATGCCAAAAAGAACAAATGGTACCTACACTCTAAATTTGGTTTGCAGTGTGAGGAAGGAAAATGGTCAGTCGTTCTCTACGCATATCCAGCCTTGTACCGCTCGAATTGTGCGGTCTCTCGGGACAGCGTGACAGTGCTGTGACGAGAGTGACACAGTGACACCCGTCTGGTGCAAGACGAGCTCGACGTCAACGAGTGTGTATCACTCGTTGACTAGGGCGGCCTTCGACAGAGACAGTATGCAGCGGCGCTGCTGCCTTAAACCGCTTCCAACCGCAACTTTCAAATGTGTACCCATCCGCGGACCCTGCACCCGCTTGAGAGCGAGAAGCTTCCTCGTTAACTATGCACCTCGTCAATTTCGAGAACCCGAACAGCGGAGACTATGGGGTCCTCCGCTTCTTCCCAGCGACAACGTTTACCGCGTGCGGACCGTCCCCGAGTGTCAATCTCTCGGCGAGGTTCCAATAGGTTCTTGAGCTCCACACGACATCTACCGGGAGCGCTTTTACAGCTCATCTATGGCTCGCGTGCGCAGCGCACAACATCCACGTCGATCTTGCGGTAAGCCTCCGCGATGTCCTTGGTCCTTCAAAGCGAGCTGATGCTCGGATTTTCATTTTTCTGCTGCCAGTCCGCACCGCAGGCACCCGGACGCGGGCGCGGCGTGCTTTTGCACCCCATCTTGGTCTTCTGGTGCTTGGCGGCGGGACAAATTCTACGTAGCCAAAGGTTCTTCGGGGAGAGATGGCATATGTATGCGACCGCCGAGGCTCCAGTGGGTTACCGCCCGCGGAGACTGGGTGGGACCTGTATCCGCCGAGACTTGAGCGGGCTCGTGCTCGCCAAGGTTCGGTGCTTTAGCCTTTCTCGCTTTCGACAAGGACCTGCGGCCGTGCAATGACCTTCCCCGGCATCCAGCGCTCCCAACAACGGCCCCAGATTCGAATACACATCCTGCCGTCGCAACTTTTCTGCTCCCAACGCTCGTTACGACTTGCCGAAAGCCGCTCGAGGTGAGCTTTCCACGACCGAAACTTCGGCGGGTATCTGACCCTCTCCGAAACCAGCTCCATCGAATCTTATCTCAGCCGCCCATAGCTTACGACCGCAGCGTATCACCTTCGTCTCCAGCTTTTGGTTAGTCGCCGCGAGTTTTGGCCCTGCAAACCAGGCTGATCCTTGCGCCGGCAGGTTTCTCGGCGTCGAAATAATATTCCACAGATCCACGACCAAGTCCACCTCCCCGGCGTTCGCTCGGCACCGCGCATTCCGCGTTCATTTTCCGCCGAGGTGCTTTTTAAAAAAATTATCATTGAGGTCCACGTTTTTTTGACCATCTTCCAGTCCGGCTTCATCAGCTCTCATCGCAGCCGTCCCAGGTTCTCGGTCGGGGTGCCCGACATACATGTGAAGCTTTTGGTAAGCTCCCACAAGTCCCCGTCCCACCGCAAACTCGAGCTGACGCTCGGGTCTTTAAGCTACGATCATTTTCGACTTGGGTATCGAAAGTCTCCACGGCGCTCGCTCTCTGGAGGAATACTGCCGCAAACGACTTCGCTGGTCCCGTCGCTCGTTCCGCTTTGCCGAACCCCCACTCGACGTGAGCTTTCTATGACCGAATCTTGGGCGGGTTTCTGACCCTCTTTGCAATCAGCCCCCTCAAAGCTTTCTTCAGCGTCTCACGGCTCACGCAAGCAGCGTATCACATCCAAGTCCTCCTGTCGGTCAGTCGTCGCAAGCTCCTTGCCCTACCAATCAAACTTATTCTCGTCCAGGTTTTTCCGCCTCGAAATAGTCTCCAAAAATCAGCAGCGGCCTGTAGAACCCTGGTATCTCAGCCGCCTTATAGTTTAGTAAATCTGCCCCTGTGATACGTAGCTACATCCACATCCACCAGTACTTTTATCTAATTTATCGACTGGAGGTTAAGGCCTGCTCTGGGAATTTGTCACGCAATGTCACGCGGCTTACATCTGCTCAATGTCTCTTCTCTCCATACCGCCCTAAGCGTCAATCGCTCGGCGCGGTCAAGTTCAAATCTCAGAGCTGGCAACGCGGAGGCAAGCTATAATCATCTATTCCAATATGTACAACATCGCTGACTCTACGACCTCAGGCTCCGATATGCAACCAGTTAATGAGCATGCAAATAATGAGGGTCATCGCAGCCCACAGGAAGAAGCACCCCAGGTTCGCGGGGCGCAAGTCGCGAGGAGCGGTACCGAGGATTATGGGCTCCCTGAAGTGCGTGTTCACGATGTAGATCATGGTGAAGACGAGGACCTCGCGCACAGCGTGAGCGGGATTATGGCGCAGGTTGTGGTCGGCGCCGACCAAGGCGAATTCGTCAGCTTCGTCTATATCGTGTGCCGGGAGGGGGATAGGGACGCGCGCCGCGCGGATAAGGTCGTGGATGATAATCTCGTTCGCGTCGCGGTTGGCGAGCGGGGCGCGGTTCGCGGGCGTGTCGGTGGATCTGCCGACCGCACCAGCAAGGCGCACGGTCAAGACCAGAGTGTGGTCTGAGGAAAGAGAGTCGACGCCAATGAAGCGGAGAGCGGGGTTAATGTTTGTGAAGCTGTTGGTGTTCATGCTGGGAGAGGCTGCGGGCAGTATTGGCGCCAGAACGGAAGCCAAGGTTTATATTCCCGAGACCCAACAAACCCCCGTTCTTGAAGCCTCGTGTCGGTGCAATCTCCCTTTCAGACTTGGAGGACAAAGGGTTCCGGGTAAACTAAAAGACTTTCTTTCAGATACATCCATAACTGACCCGCGCGCTGCACCCAACACCGTCCCCACCCGCTGGCCGCCTTTTACGTTCTGTCATGCCCGACCGCCGCGCCGAGTTCGTCGTCTCCACCACAGTCAGTGCTCATAACATCTCTTCCGAATAATCTCTTACATCCGACATCGACCGACCAGTCACCCCAGAAGTCCCTCCGTTCCCGCCATTACCCAACGTTCCAGCCCGTGGCTCGCTTTGTGGCCCTCAAGGTTACCGTTTCATCCCGCGGCCGCCACGCCAAGTGCCGCCCCCAGATCGAGACACTTCACGTCGACACAAAGGTCAACCCGCACCTTCACGACTTTGACGTGAAGCTTGTCCACGGCCACAAAATATCTTACTTCCGGATCTTCTTGAAGCGCGGTAAACGCATCGTCGCGAACCTACACCCGCTTGCCAACGGGCTGGTGGGGGAGATCGCCATCATGCGCCTCTCCGCCGCCGACGGGTTTACCCTCATCAACTCCCGCACGACAGATGGGCCAGTGATGGACTTTGTCCTCTCCGAGTACGTTGCATTCGATGGCCCACGGCTTTTTTCCCTCGTTAATCCCACTTTCAGGGCCCGAGCCCGCATCCAAGGCTTCCAAGAGCCCAAACGCAATGCACTGCCGAAGCTCCTCAAAATCAGTCGTCCTACCGCTTTCCATGGCCCACCGTGATATACACAACTCACTCTCACCCATCACTCCGCCTCTCGTATTTCCTTCCGTCGTATCCACGCCTTGTATCTCGTACGCGTCTTCGTTCTGTTTCGCATCTTCTCCTTCCCGTTATTCCGTTTAGTACAATTGCCTCGACGCCCATCATCTACGTTCAGTACTTATTGTACCGCGCTTTGAAAGGGTTTCAATAGAATTCACTACTATATTTCAATAGAATCTCGATTTTTCTGTACTGGGTCAATCGAACGAGATACATCCGTTATCATGAATTTAATATTAAGCGACGCAGACAAAGACCATGATCCAACAAAGAACGTGCTTTATATAGTCCGCTCCGAGAAAATTGGCCCGCCACTTTGTATCCCGTTCCCCAATGAACCCCCAGGGCACGGTCCTGTACCAGCCGCAACGGCCTCCCGGAAGTTCTTGGCGCACTCAGTCTTCACCGTCGTCTTCCCACGATCGTTCGCGCGCGCCGAGCGGTAATGAGCGGCCATCGAATGAGACGCTCCACTCCGCACAGCGTCAGCCAGCACAATATGTCCCATCTCCTGGCGATCAAATGGAAGAAGACGCGCCCAGTCCAGCGCAGTATGCCCCATCTCCGATGGATTTTCCGCACGCGCCAAATCAATCAACGCAGTACGCATTGTCCCAAGGTGTTGCCTTGCCGGTGCAGAGCGATCGGTTCAGACCTCAGAGCGAGCCCGCTTTTACGCAATACAATTTTCCCGACGCTGGTCCTCATAGGACAGCCGCATCCTCGCCATTCCTACAACACGGACCGCACACCCAAAACCTGCCACAAAACAGATATGGGACCCCGTTCTCATCCTCCTCCTCGCGAAGCGCGCACCATGACGCCCAGACCGTCGACGTGCGTCAGCAGGGAGTACAGATGGAGGCGCCTGTCCGACATGCCGAGTATCAGTCGACAGTTGTAAACCCGAGCCAGTACAACCAGGGAGGGTTAGCACCGAACGGAGGAGACAGCAGACATCAGTCGACAATGCCGACGCACCACAACTACCAGCAACCGAACGGGGGGATGCAGAACGCGTACGCGAACAGGTACGGTGGTCCGGGACATTCGGCGCATCAGCAACAGGGCGGGGGGATGGACAACGCGTATGCGGACGGGACACAGGGATCGTCCACCGACTCTCATATGCGGCCCGGTGCTGGACCTTCAACGACCGAGCATCATCAACAGGGTGGGGGGATGCGCAACGCGTACGGGCACGGAGGATCGTCGACCAATTCTCAGCCAATGGACGTGTACAACGCGCAGTACGATCCTGGACCTTCCACGATGCTGACCCAGCAGACCCACAACCGGATTTCGCAGCCGGACGAGGAAAGGATGGAGATTGAGGATGAACATCGGCCAGAAGTACCCGCGCACTCCCCGCCCCGTCAGGCGTACAACCAGATACAACCACAGCAGCCCTTCCGACCTCCGTATGCTTCGCAACACAATCCTGGGCCTTCGACCGCGAGCAACCGGCCGGTCCCGCAACCTACCACGAGCAACCGGCCGCTGCCCCAACCTCGCGGAGTGGTGCCGCATGGATCGCGACCCATCCCTGGGTCATCGAGCAGCCAACGACTCCCTGGCGTGGCGCAACTTTTGGCTCCGTATCCTTCGCAACCCACTCCTGGACCATCGTCCTCGGGTAGACAGCTCCCTCACGTAGATTTCGCGCAGGTTTGTCGTTCGACGTGCATCCCTCGGAACAACGACTAACGGGTCGTATAGCACAAGATTCGCGTCATTGCGGGCGCAAGCCCACCACCGACCGGAGATCATTTGCAGCATGTGAGTCGCTTTTCACAATTGTAAGCCCCGTCTAACCCACTTCGCGCAGCTGGAAGAACGTGCGCGACGAGCGAAACGCGAGCTGGGCAGGGCAAATGCGCAAATCGCCGAAGTTAAGGATGCAGCTCGGCTTCAATTCGTAAGTCTTCTTTCTACTTCAGGTCAACGACGTCACTGAACACCCTCGAGCACGGCCAAAGGGAGGTAAACCGGAAACTAGAGGTCAGCTTTCACTTGCGCTCGAAAAAAAGAAGAAGAAAAAAGGGCTCACAGATGTCCAGGAGCAATTGATGCAAACGCGAGACCAACTGCGGCAGGTCGAGGCTGATAAAAAGGCTGCACAACAGAAACTAGATAAACAACAAGTGAGCTTTCCTTTGCCTCGAACAGAAGAAGGGCTCTCACAAGCGTCCAGGCTGCATATGAAGCGAATATTGCATCGCTTACCCGCCCAGGCGCCTCGGGACGCCCACTGCCCGCCCACCCAGTATTTCCCGACGGCCCGCCAATGCTCAAACCGCACTTCATTTCCGAGTCCACACGCACAAAGCGTCAGCTGGATACGATCAATCGGAACGTGGGAGGAAACCTCCCATTGCTGAGAAAGGTCCACAGAGACAACGGCTCAGATTCTGACGACAGCGGAAGCGAAAGCGGACGGGAGGGCGAGGGCGAGGGCGAAGGTGTGGGCGGTTCTGGCAAGGGGAAGGGAAAGGAGAGGGAGGAGGGTTCCCGCCTTCGGGAAGTCCTGAGCAGCGACAAGCAGCTCCTTGCAGGCATAGTCCGGGAAATAATGAAAGAAATGGACGTTGGTAGGGTGAAGAAATCGAAGAGGAAGCAAGTCTGCCGGGCTACCAAACTGGACCAGGCGAAAAAGGAACAGCAGCGCGCGATGACCAAGGAAGACGACTTGAATTGCAAGGTCCGTGCATATCTCGTTACTCAATGACCGCCTTTCGCTGATACGCCTTCAGTCGGTTCTGCGCGAAATATTTCGGAACGCGACAGGGCTCGATCGAGCCGTGGACTTTTGTGATTACGAGCCGGCTACGGAAGAACAGGCGCTTCACTGCGGGGAGCAGACTGGAGAACGTCCACAGCCTGGAAGGTCGCCGTTCTTCTTCGGGAAGGGGTGGAAGTCGAGCATGTGGAACGACATGCTCGTTCGCGGGTTGGTAGCCGACCTCAGAAGGCGACAAGAGGCAGACCAGCGTCGTTTGGGTATCCCTCAGGTTTCCACAGAGTATCTCATGGCACGATTCCTCGACTCGGTCAAGGAAGGGCGACTCAACTGGGCTCGGCACAAACCCCGTCCGGGGGAAACTCAGGAACAAGCCCGGGTGCGAGCTCTGGCATTTGACAGGAGGACCAATACAGGCAAACTCGGGAGGTCGCGCAAGGAAACGAAATGGGGCAAGAGGTCCTCGACGACGAAAAAGATGACCCTTCTCTGCGCTGGTAACCCCGACGGTCTCAAGTGCTGGCGGTGGGCAAAGAAGCTGGTAACGCTCTTGGGAATCCACGGAATGTCATCCGAGGAAGGAAAGGACCATAAATTTCAGGTCGGCCGGAAACTGGTACGGCAGACGGTACATTTTGTTCGAGTCTGCGCATGGCGCCCGGCGGAGGTCGCCGACGTCATGGACTTGATAGACAAGGCCGGAGAACAGATCACCACGCGCAAAGGGCATCCAGCGCGCCCCAGGATCCGTACCACGCAGATATCGAACACGCCGGCTCCAGTTGGCCTTCCGAGAGCGCTGTACGACGCGCAATGGATGGAGGAGGGACTGGAGATGGACTCCGATTTTGAGGAGGACCTGGAGGTCTCGGAGGAGGGATTCAGGATGATGCAGGTTGTGGCCGAGAACCTTGGGATCCAAATTGACGAAGAGGACGACGAGATGGAAGATTGATTTAGAGCAATTTTTTTTCGGTTTAATTTGAATCATATATGTGTGGGAGTTGCAGCGAGCGACGCAGACAAGGCGGCCTATCCACCAAAGTCCTGTGCATTAAGTGATATGCAAAGCAATCCGGCGACCAGCACTAGGCAAACCGTGCTGGAGTTCGTGACGAGGAGAAGCCAGGACGCGTTTGTTGAACGACTTCCACACCGGAAACGATGGCCAGCGTTATCAGAGGCTCAGACGTTTGCTGAGGGACATGCCCTCAGGAAACACCGTCGCACCGGAACGGGTTGGGACCAGCTGTGTCAAGTTTCCCGTTTCCCTGTCCCGTGACCCTGTGACGCATCAGATTCCCAATCCGATTCAAGTTATCCAACTTATCTCGACCTTTCATCAGCGTGTCCCCTCAGCGTAAATCGCTGGGCAGACTTCACTGTCCGGATGTAAATCTCCTTGCAATCGGATACCCCCAACTCTCGGACATTTGTAAGGTCTGGCCCTCATCACTGCAAAATGGCGTTACACCACCAAAATCCTCCGACCCTCAGCAAACCCACGGCCAAATCTCGCCAACAATTAAAAGCAAGAGCCCCATACTCAGACCAGCCCCCTAACAAACGACCGCGTATCGCGGAAAAACCGTCCTTGGCCGTAATGACAGCAACCGGTCAGCACCGCGCTTGGACGGAGAACACCCTCGAGCCCTTGCTCATGTACAATGATGAGGTTGTCATTGAAGATATGGAGGCGGAGCTGAAGCATCATCGCTTTGGATGGACGCTCGACGACGAGCTCAACATCTTCCGCTGCAAAGACAAGAATTGCCGCGCATGCCCCGACTATCGAAAACATGTGGTGGAACGACTATGTCTGGCCGACGAACCGGACGCTGGCGACGAGGACGGTGATATCCAGGACGGTGATAGCGAGGACGGTGAAAGCGAGGACGGTGATGATGAATCTTCAGCCGGCAGTGGGGAGGAGCTGGACAGCAACGGCAATGACAAATGCGCCCCGGGGGTTAGGAGCGAACGGATGATGCAGCTAATCAGGTTGCGAGACCTCAAGTGTCGCAGAGATGCGTTTGAAGGCGACGGCGACGACAGGGCAAAGGGTAGCATGGAGGGGATGCTTGTCACTGTCCAGACGGACAAACTTCGCCTTCAGGCTGAGTGTGATCGTGCCAATTCCAGCTGGTCGATCGCCGAAGAGGCATTGGCTAAACTTCGCCGGACCCACTCCTCCTTGAAAGACTCCCACGAAGCAACGACAGCCAGTCTTGCAACGGCGGTCGCAGAAATTGCCCAACTCAAAGACCAACTCGCGGCCGCAGTCGCTGGTGAGTGTTCGTTTTGTATCTTTCGTCGATGTTCTGACCTTTTTGCTTAGCTGCCAAGTGGCAATGCCCAGATGAGTCGGCGAAAGTGTGGGAAGCCATGAACAAGCCAACTTCCAAAGACCCTCCCCAACTGCTTGCCTGCTGGCTTCAGTTCCACGAAGAACGAAATCCACTGGGGGTGCCCTTCCTCGACGAATCGAAGGCCATCGACCTTCGAAACATCCGAGGTTACAATGAAGTCCGGGCCCGTACTTCGCAGAGCAGATCGGCTGGGAATTCAGACCGCGCCAAACGTCAAAAAAGGATGTCTGCGATGACCGATCTGCTGGCCAGGCCAGGGGTGTACAAAAATCTAATTCACTCACATAACCTTTCGATTGCTCCCCGTGCAACTTATTCTCCTCTCGCTCTCAAGGAGCCGTACACAGACGTGGATGTCGCGAAGCTCCTGGCGGCCCAGGGAATGACTTTTGCCACAGCTGACGACACTTGGCGGTACTGTCATGCCGTTCTCCAGGAAGCTGCTGCACACGATCAGTCGAACGTCGCCGAGAACGCCCGTCGGCTGCTCGCCGACATCGAGAGCATGTTACTGGACGTCCCACCGCCTCCCGGAAAAACCAATGCAGCAACAGATAGGTTCGAGCGTCCGCATACTTTACCTTGGAAAACCGTTAAACATGCACACTGATGGAGTGCCGTCTATCCATGGTGTACAAACATCGTTTTTTTCTACATACCGTGTATGTACTTGCAGCGAGCGTGACGAGGCAGTGAAATTCTTCGAGTCTCAGCTTTATCAATGTACAATGAATTGTCAAGATCGTAATTAGTTCGACAATCTACTAGCATTTCGCTTGTAAAATCTATTGAACTAGCAAGAACCTGTGCTCCGCTGCGAACTTGAGCAACCATTACTCCTGACATATTTTCTTACTGAAAATGGTTCGGCCACCTCAAATGACGTGTGGACCAATGGCGCCTGCAACCGCACACGCTGATCCTGCATGACTTGTCAACGGAAGCTGATATATATTGGAATCTGGTACAGATGTACAGAAAAAGGACAAACTACATTCATGGTAGCATCATTGCAGCAACACATCTCGCCAGCTGGCCGCTACAGTACTTCTTGATTCATCTAAGAAAGAATCCGGACTTTTAGCAGAGAAAGAATCCACCCAGAAGTAAAGGCCCGCGCGCCTCAACGTGGCGACGCGGGGAGTCTGAGCAGCCCAGAAATTAGCAGCCAACTCATCAGACATAGCAAGAGCAACGCGGTGGAGCGAAGCGCGGCGGCGAGCTTCCACCATATTCATGAATTCGTCGTGATCAAAGTCCTTCCCACAGATCTCAAACGCGATGGCTCGCAAGGTCGGTGCAAAGCCGGGCGAGGCAGATAGTCTGGCGATGAGGTCGTCGAAAGCAAGGATGTCGGTCATGCAGATGTGGAGACGCAGACACTGGAGAGCAGAGTTATGCTCGACAAGCGAGAGCAGGGTGCTAGAGAGTATACGATGTTCCCTTCGTTGCCCCGGTGATATGGGCGCGCCGGATCGTAACAGACGGAGACTGATGCCGTGGTCCAAAGTGCCGCGACGAAGGGAGATGGACGACAGCGGGGGGTTGTCGCGGCGCGTGAGCATGAGAAGCGGGAGAAGCGCGTCGTCTTCGTCGTAGGCCTCTTCGTCGTCGGCGTCGGTGTACTGTTTGTCTGCGACGATCTCCTGCAATGCGGGCAAGGCGAGGTGCTTGAGAAAGGCAGGGTCTGAGACGTATAATTTTTGCAGATGTTCCATACGCAGCAACGTCGCGGATTCGGAATGGAAATAAGGAGGGAACGTGAGGTCCGCTTCCACAAGATTGGGACAGATGGTGAGAATGCGAAGCTGGTCCTGCGTCTCCCCGATGCCCTGGTATCTGGTCAGCTGGTGCCAGGGGAGGATGACCGAGAGAATAGGGTTGCGGATGAAGTCGACGATGAGATTCCGCAGCGCAGGAGCGACTGCGAAGGCCGTGAGACAATCGTCATCCTGGTCGAGTGCGTCCTCGTAGATGGGCAACCAGCTGTTGCATACATACAGCGTGTGCAGATTGCCGACATGACCTTTCAACGTTTTCATCTCTTTCGCCCACAGCAGCGGATGAAGGCCCTCCCCCCGCGGCGGCCAATCGATACAGATGGTCGCCTCCCCCCATCTTTCTGACGAACGAATAGCCGCCGCAAGCGGGGCCGGGTTCCGATATTCGCCCCTGCCCAGAGCGACATGGAGTGTCATTGGCCGGGATCGCTCGAGATGACGCTCGATCTGCGGGAAGGAAGAGACTCCAGCGACCACAAGCCAGGAGGACCACAGACGCTGATCCGTCACTGTGAGTTCCCTCCAGTGCCGACAAACTTGTCCCAGAACCCAGGGACTTTGGTGGTGGCTGGCGGGGAGGTTGTCACGGCGTAGGCTGGCCCGAGCTAGTGCGTTCCGACTATTCCATCTGTGCGGAGGATTCCACAGGAAACGAGGGTCTACCAAAGGGAGTGTCAGGAAGAAAATGTGCCCCAGCACTTCAGGTGGAAGCCGAGAGACTACACAAGTGGAAAGGCAGTGAATGATGATTGTCAGCGGGAAAGGCAGTTACCCGGAGATGAATTAGTGGGCCGAGAATTGCCAGGGAGTGCCGACACAGTATATGCAACTACAGTGGACAATTGTTGGACATAGGATATGAGATAGGCGGCTACGGTGGCAAAGTGTTGCGAAGTGGACATGAGGGGGTCTAGGGTGGGGAAAGCCGTGAATGGGGCTGGGACTAGCACGAACGCGCGACGAGTACAAAGACAAGATGGTCGATGATCATGTGATACATTTGGTCGTGAAAAAAAAACGCCTCTGACGTTCTACCGCGAGGGAGGATCAGAGCGGCATGCGGTGTGGTAGGCTGCTGGCGGGCAGACTTGGTCGTGAATTTGGAAAATTATTCCGAGTCCGAGAAACTTGACAACGGGAGGATCAGCATTGTTTGTAGCGGCAGAACTCGCAGCTTCTAACCAACAGCTGAAGGCAGGGGTGATACACCACGGGAGCGAGGCCGACTTGCAGCCAAAGATGTAGACTCTTGCGAAATAAAAGCCATGGTAAGATGCACGGCGAAATAAAAACCATATTGGAAAACACGGCGAGGTAGGGAGAAACGTAGTAGCAGCAGCTACGAATTTATTGAGGTGAAAGGCACGGCGAGCCAGAATAAAAAGTACACGACGAGGTAGGCCCTGTTTGCTGAGCGACGCACGCTCAAGAAACGGCCGCCCGCGGGGCCAGACAGTTGCTGGAGGACATGACCCAAGGAGAAACGCGTTTGCTGGGGGACAAGCCCCCAGGAAACGGTTTGGTGGTGGTCGGCTGTAAGTAGCAGTCGGGCCAGTTGGCCGGGTCCCGTGACCCTGACACGGTGAGTGCCATAAGTCCTTGCTCTCTCTTGACCATGGCCACATCGACGTCCCCTCAGCGTGAATCGCTGAGCGGACACCTGAGCCGTAGTTGTAATATATAGACTATTGTACATGGACCTAGCCAGGACCCTCCTTTGGCTATACACCTGGAACTAGCCAGGAGGTGGCTAGGTCCAAGAGTTAGACTCTGGTTCTGCTCCAATCCACAAAGCAAAAGGATACCTGTAGCGCAAATTGAATCTAAGACCTTAAGAGTGCAAGATCAATTCAGATCAGATTCAGATGAGCTACATCCATTAAGCCAACTGGCCATAGAAGTCATAGCAAAGTTCCTCCCTACCCTAACCACCTAACCAACCCCAACATCCAATTGGCTGATCTCTTACCAACCCTAACCCCTAACCTACCGAGACAACCGAGACAAAAATACTCTTGGGACCCTAACCTCCCTAACCCTAACCCTAACCCTAACCACTAACCACTAACCACTAACCACTAACCTGGCCCCTTCGGGGCAGAGTAGAACAATAAACATACTCTTTATAGATCACAAAATGAGCAGGGCATACCTGTATCAATTCTTGATTTCGCATCGGCCTTTTGGGTTAGTTGGTAAGGATTACTTAGGTTTGACTGCTTAGGTAATCCCTAGGCTTTTGGTTCAATCCCTGAAACTGACATCTTATTGTTATATTCTTCTTAGCAGGCTCTAGCCAGGGGCTGGCTAGCTCCAGTTGTATAGCCAAAGGGGGTACCTGGCTACATCCATGCCAGGAGACTAAATCCTACAGCTACGGGTGGACACCTATTCCCAAGCTTCAATAGCAGGGGTTTCTGGCGGTAGATCTCCTGGACTTCCAACACCCGTCTCCCAATTCTCGATGGGAGAATCCGACTCGGCAGCGACTTGGGCATAGTCGGCTGCTCAAAACTCGTCCAAAACCCGCTTGCAGTCTCTTGTTTTGCTGCAAATGTCTCTCTCTGAACGTCTTGCGGTGCCCTGCTACGTATTGTGTCCTTGCCGGTGCTTTGCAAGGACTCGATTGCCCCAGTGCGAAGATTTTGGCAATCAGGCTCTATCGACGACGACGACGCGAGCGGTCCATGGCTCGCGTGCGCAGTGCACAACATCCGCGTCGACTTTGCGGTAAGCCTCCGCGATGCCCCTCCTCCTTCAAACCGTGCTGATGCTCCGATTTTCAGCCACGATTATTTTTCTGCTACCAGTCCGCGCCGCAGGCACCCGGACGCAGGCACGGCGTGCTTTTGCAGCACATCTTGGTCTTCTGGTGCTTGGCGGCGGGACGAACTCTACGTAGCCAAAAGGTTCTTCGAGAGAGAGATGGCATATGCGACCGCCGAGGCTCCAGTGGGCCACCGCCCGCGGAGACTGGGTGGGACCTGTATCTGCCGAGTCTTGAGCGGGCCCGTGCTCGCCAAGGCTCGGTGCTTCAGCCTTTCTCGCTCTCGACAAGGACCTGCGGCCGCGCATTGACCTTCCCCGAGGTCGATGCATCCAGCGCTCTCACCAATGGCCCCCGATTCAAATACACACTGCCGTCGCAACTTCGCTGCTCCCGTCGCTCGTTTTGCCTTGCCAAACCCCGCTCGTGGTGAGCTTTCTATGATCGAATCTTCGGCGGGTTTCTGACCTTCGTCAAAGCCAGCTCGACCAGCTTCTATCTCAGTGGCCCACGGCTTACGACCGCAGCGTATCATCTTCGTCTCCAGCTTTCGGTAAGGTCCCGCGATTTCTGTCCCTACAAACCAAGCTGATTCTTGAGTCGACAGGTTTCTCGGCGTCGAAATAATATTCCAAAGATCCACGGTCAAGTTTACCTCCTTGGCGTTCGCTCGGCAGCCGTTCCCCACGCACACGCATTCTGCGTTCATTTTTCTCTGCGACAACAAGCACGAGGTCGGTTTTTTCGGCATCATTCGAGGTCCACGTCTTTTGACAATCTTCCCATCCAGCTTCGTAGCCTCTCATGGCAGCCGTCCAAGACTCTCGGCCACGGTGCTGGACATGCATGTGAAGCTTTTGGTGCGCTCCCGCAAGTCCCCGCCCACCGAAAACTCAAGCTGAAACTAGTCAGGCTGCGATTATTTTGGACTTGATTATCCGAGTCCCCTCGGCGGTCGCGTCTTTGAGGAATCCAGCCGCAACTTCGCCGCTCCCGTCGCTCGTTTTGCATTGCCAAACCCTGCTCAAGGTGAGCTTTCTAAGACCGAACCTTCGGCAGGTATCTGACCCTCTCCGAAACCAGCTCCATCGAATCTTATCTCAGCGACCCACGGCTTACGACCGCAGCGTGTCATCTTCGTCTCCAGCTTTCGGTTAGTCGCCGCGAGTTCTGCCCCTGCAAACCAAGCTGATACTCGCGTTGTCAGATCTCTCTGACTCGGACGAAATTTCAAAAGATCTATGACCAAGTCCACCTCCCTGCCGTTCGCTCGGCAGCTGCCCATCACGCATTCCGCGCTCATTTTCCGCCGCGGTAGAACGTCCGAGGTGCGTTTTTTTTCATTATCATTGAGGTCCACGTTTTTTTACCATCTTCCAGTCCAGCTTCATCAGCTCTCATCGCAGCCGTTCCAGGTTCTCGGTCACGGTGCCCGACATACATGTGAAGCTTTTGGTAAGCTCCCACAAGTCCCCGCCCCACCGCAAACTCAAGCTGACGCTCGGGTCTCTAAGCTACGATCATTTTCGACTTGGGTATCGAAAGTCTCCACGGCGCTCGCGTCTTTGAGTAACACCGCCGCAACTCCGCTGCTCCCGGCGCTCGTTTTGCCTTGCCAAACCAAGCTCGAGGTGAGCTTTCTTATGATGGAATCTTCGCCGGGTATCTGACCCTCTTTGAAGCCAGCTCGACCAGCTTCTGTCTCAGCGGCCCATGGCTTACGACCGCAGCGTGTCACCTCCGTCTCCAGCTTTTGGTTCGTCGCCGCGAGTTCTGCCCCTACAAACCAAGCTGATACCCGCGTTGTCAGGTTTCTCGGACTCGGAAGAATTTTCAAAAGATCCACGGCCAGGTCTACCTCCCTGGCGTTCGCTTCGCCGCCGTTCACCACGCACTCCGCGCTCATTCTCCGCAGCGACGTCGGTTTTTCTTGTCTCGGGGGGTCCGCGTCTTTTGACCATCCCGCCACACAAGGCTCATCAGCTCTCATCGCAGCCGTCCAAGGCTCTCGGCCACTGTGCACGACATGCATGCGAAGCTTTTGGTAAGCCCCCGTGAGTTCCAAACTCAAGCTGACGCTCGGATCTTTAAGCTACGATTATTTTCGACTTGTGTATCGAAAGTCTCCACCGCGCTCGCTCCCTGGAGGAATACTGCCGCATTTCCGCTCCCAGGGCTCGTTCTGCTTTGCCGAACCCCGCTCGATGAGCTTTCTATGACCGAACCTTCAGCGGGTTTCTGACCCTCTTTGCAACCAGCTATATCAATGGTTTCTTCAGCGACCCGCGGCCCATGCAGGCAGGGTATCACATCCATGTCTTCTTTTCTCTCTGTCGTCGCAAGTACCAAACAAGCTTATTCTCGTCGCCATGTTTCTCGGCCTCGAAACAATCTCCAAAAATTGGCAATGGCTTGTAGAAACTTAGTATCTCAGCCGCTTTAGTAAATCTGTCTTCACGATCAATACATAGCTACATTCACAACCACTTCTATCCAATTCAATGTCTCGCTAAGCCCAGCTCTAGGGATTTGTCGGCCCACATTAAGCTCACAACTGCTCTTCTCCATACCGCCCAAAGAGTCAATCGCTCGGCGCGGTCAACTTCACGTTTTAGACTTGGCAACGACGAGGAAAGCCATAATCGTTTATCCGAATACGTACAACGTTGCTGACCTTTAAGACCTCAGCCTCCGTCCGATATCCAGCCAGAATAAGCGTCTAAATAAGGAGGGTCATCAACCCAGAGGAAAAGGAGCTTCAGGTTCGCGGGGTGCAAGTTGCAGCAGTGCCGAGGATTCTGGGCTCCGTGAAGTGCGTACCTCGCAAGATCCCATTACCACAAAGCACTCGTACACTAAGCAAACGATCCCGACAAACCGGAACTTTGTTATATTGGCCTGGGCGAACGCGTGGACATACCCAATATGCCAATTGTGCTATGCATCAATGGCCTCAACCTACAAACTACAGACCTTGCTCCACCGCGTGCCCCCCGGGAAGAATGTATATACTAACTTTAAGGAGACCTAAATTAGACTGCGAGAGTAGATGCCTGGTATATTCACATGAAACAGATACAACTATACTGTGGATGGTAGTTGAACGACTACCTTCACAAAAGTATATAAAGTCGACTTGCAAGACTAGATGGTAAACTCCATGGTTTATTGATTCAAGCCGAGCCAATAAATCTTCCTGAGTCTTGTCCTGAAAGAGCTTGGGTGAAGGAACTATTCGAAAGATACTAGTGATGACTCACCCTTGCGCGCCTTTTTAGCTGGAGAAGGGTCGGACGGCCCATCAGATGCCCGCGCACGCTTGCTGATGAAACGGCGGTCCGCAGATAGGGAGGTGGTAGCGTACAACCACGCATGCTCGAAGCTTGCGTGTTCTCCGAACCTAGGCAACAGGAATGGTGGGTCGTACGGAAGCAACAGAAATTCGAGGTGCCGCGGCGGCAGAGAACTGACAGGGATGAGTACTGTTGGAACGGGAAGCAGAGGAGGAGAACGTACGGGAGCTCCCGCCGCGGGAGCTCAGGGTCGGAATCGCTCATGAAACCTGACAATGAAAGGGAGTCGAGCGAGGGTGGGTCACGGGACTGGCGGCCCGATAGGACCCGACTGCTACTTACAGCCGACCACCACCAACCGTTTCCTGGGGGCTTGTCCCCCAGCAAACGCGTTTCTCCTTGGGTCATGTCCCCCAGCAACTGTCTGGCCCCGCGGGTGGCCGTTTCTTGAGCGTGCGTCGCTCAGCAAACAGGGCCTACCTCGTCGTGTACTTTTTATTCTGGCTCGCCGTGCCTTTCACCTCAATAAATTCGTAGTTGGTGCTACTACGTTTCTCCCTACCTCGCCATGCATTTTACTCTGCTTTTTTTCATCGCAAGAGCATCGCTACACCTCGCCGTGCATCTTACCATGGTTTTTATCTCGCAAGAGTCTACATCCTTGCTGCAAGTCGCTCAATGAATCCTGCCGCGGTCCTCATTCAATCTACTCCCCTGCATCTGGTACTGTGTATTCAACCTAATCGTGATTTCCATCCTCACATTCGTTCGTCAGCGAGGTACACGTTCCGAACGTCAATCATTATGCCATCATTTGGATTCTCTTTCAACTCAAAGAAAACCTTTGTCCAAACTCCCTCCAACACCGACCCGTTTGTGAACCCGCCGCTTCCAATATCTCCCCTGCGCGCGTCCCCATACTTGAAACCCACCAACTCCTCGTTACCTGCCGCTCACCCACTGCAGTATCCAATGGCTTCCCCTCACGAGACCGCTCCTCGAAGGCGCCTCCAAGCGCGGCTTCCTCCCCCCCACGAGGGTGATACTCACGCTCAGTCTCAGTTTGCTCCCTCCACGCCCTTGAGACCGAAGGGTCCTCGGCCATGCCCTCCCGTGCGTTCCAAGAACCGCGCTCGAATCGACCCTCTTGTGTCGCCTTCGCCGGGCTCTTCTTCTTTGAAGACGCGGCGAGCGAGTTACGACCGAGTAAGCAGCTTTCCAAACGTCAACACGAGCACGCATCTCACGCCTTTGTCGGTTTGCAGGACGTTGTGCGTCTCCAGCGTCCACAGGTCCACCCCGAGCGCGCTTTGACCGACGATCGGGTAAGCACCGAGCCCGAATACTCCGAGAGTGCGCGTCTCACACCGTTGTCTTTCCATAGGAAGTCATCTCAGCGTTGCTGCCAGTCGTGCACCGGGAGCGCAGACACCAATCCGACACCGATCCTCGCCGACTCTTGCACGAGACGGGGTCAATGAGGCCCCAGCTCGGCGCTTGCCCCCACCCTGTATTCACCCTCCCCGACGAACTCATCGCCGAGATTTTCACCCACGTTCGCGATCCTATACTGGTGGCCCAAGTATGTCGCGCTTGGCGGGAAATTGCCTTTTATTTTCCCAGCCTGTGGAGCTGCATCTTGCTGAGGCTCAGCCGCACCAGGCTCAAGAAGAATTGGGCTTTGGTGGAGACCTTCCTGCTGCGTTCTGGCGGCCTCCCTCTTTCTCTGTCGTTGAAGTATGGGCCGGACGATGGAGGATCGTTTGAACTCGGCACAAAATTCGTCGATTTCCTCCGTGATCTTGCTAACACCCACTCTCGCTTGGAACACCTCGACGTCGGGGTGATCCTGTTCGGCGATGAGCTCCAGTTCCTGCGAATCCCTATGCCTAACCTGACTCACCTCACAATATCCATGGATTGCATGTTCACCGCGTTTTCTTCTGTGGCGATGTCGGCCCCCCAACTACGGTCGATCAACTTCCACCGTTTCAACCCTTACAAAGATTTCTCTTTCCCTTGGGAACAAATAACATCCCTCACTTTCGATCACATCGAGTTCCTTCATCTGCGGGACATTCTGATGATCACACCTGCACTTGTGCATTGCGGAGTGATGCATATGGAACGTTCGCCGATGGGCTTTATCGAGATAAAGCCAGAGCTAAAACTGGAACTTGAACATCTACAGTCCTTGCGTTTCTCTATTTACGACCGCGAGGAAAATCCGGTCCATGGTGTTTTCCCCCTCTCGTATATGACAAAGCTCCCTTCCCTACGGATTCTGGAGATCCCCGAGACGTACCTGCACCACCCTTCGTACACCGAGGTGCTCGACCTTGTCCGAGCTTCGGGATGCAGGCTTGAGGTGCTTCGCATCATCGATCTCACCTTCACATCCGAGCAGACCTGGAGAGCCATGTTCCCCACTACGTCGGTTTCTTTTCATCGGCAATTGCCTGACAGCGCTATCACGGTGTAGGAGCCGGTGGCCTCAAGGGTGCGGAGCGCGATGCGGGTCGGGCGCAGGGTTCGTGGTAGATTTTTGATTTTGGACGAAGAGGGTCGAGTCGAGGGTTCCTTTCCTACTTGTTGTACGCGTACCAGCTGCAATACATAATCTAAATCGCCGATACGTATCTACAACCGTGTTGTGGGGTTTCAAACTCCAGAGGGAAAATGGTCACGTATCCCGGTCTCTCGCTTTCGGGACAGCGTGACAGTGCTGTGACGAGTGACATACCCGTCTGGTGCAAGACGAGCTCGACGTCAACGAGTGTGTATCACTCGTTGACTAGGGCGGCCTTCGACAGAGACATATGCAGCGGCGCTGCTGCCCTCAACCGCTTCCAACCAACTTTCAAATGTGCACCCATTCGCGGACCCTGCACCCGCTTGAGAGCGAGAAGCTTCCTCGTTAACTATGCACCTCGTCAATTTCGAGAACCCGGACAGCGGAGATTATGGGGTCCTCCGCTTCTTCCCAGCGACAACGTTGACCACGTGCGGACCGTCCCCGAGTGTCAATCTCTCGGCGAGGTTCCAATGGGTTCTTGAGCTCCACACGACATCTACCGGGAGCGCTTTTACAGCTCATCTATGGCTCGCGTGCGCACAACATCCACGTCGATCTTGCGGTAAGCCTCCGCGATGTCCCTCGTCCTTCAAACCGAGCTGATGCTCGGATTTTCAGCCACGATTATTTTTCTGCTACCAGTCCGCGCCGCAGGCACCCGGACGCGTGCCCTGCGTGCTTTTGCAGCCCATCTTAGTCTTCTGGCGCTTGGCGACGGGAAGAACTCTACGTAGCCAAAGGTTCTTCGGGGAGAGATGGCGTATGCGACCGCCGAGGCTCCAGTGGGTTTCCGCCCGCGGAGACTGGGTGGGACCTGTATCTGCCGAGTCTTGAGCGGGCCCGTGCTCGCCAAGGCTCAGTGCTTCAGCCCTCCTCGCTCTCGACAAGGACCTGCGGCCACGCATTGACCTTCCCCGAGGTCGATTCATCCAGCGCTCTCACCAATGGCCCCCGATTCAAATACACACTGCCGTGGCAGCTTTTCTGCTCCAAACGCCCGTTACGACTTGCCGAAAGCCGCTCGTGGTGAGCTTTCTATGATCGAATTTTTGGCGGGTTTCTGACCCTCTTTGTAGCCAGCTCGACCAGCTTCTATCTCACCGCCTTAAGGCTCACGCACGCAACGTACCACCCGTACGTCCAGCTGCTGGTAAGTCGCCGCGAGCTCTGCCCCCATAAATCAAGCTGATCCTTGCGCCGGCAGGTTTCTCGGCCTCGAAATGATTCTCAAAAGATCCACGACCAAGTCCACCGCCCTGGCGTTTGTTCGGCAGCTGTTCCCCACGCACTTTGCGCTCATTTTGCGCTGCCACCACCCGCACGAGGTGCGTTTTTTCATTATCATTGAGGTCCCCGTTTTTTTTTTTGACAATCTCTTCATTCAGCTACATCGGCCCTCATCGCAGCCGTCCAAGACTCTCGGCCACAGTGCTATACATGCATGTGAAGCTTTTGGTACGCTCCCGCGCGTCCCCGCCCACCGAAAGCCCAAGCTGAAATTGGTAGGGCTGCAATTATTTTCGACTTGATTATCAAAGTCTCCACGGCGCTCGCGTTTTTGAGGAATCCCGATGCGACTTTGTTGCTCCCGGCGTTCGTCCTGGTTTGCCAAACCCGCTCGTGGTGAGCTTTCTATGATCGAATTTTCGGCGGGTTTTTGACCTTCTACAAAGCCAGCTCGACCAGCTTCTATCTCACCAGCCCAAGGCTCACGCGTGCAACGTACTACATGTACTTCCAGCTTCTGGTAAGCCGCCGCAAGGTTTTGCCTACAAGCCAAGCTGATACTCAGTTGTTAGGTTTTTTGGCCTCGAGACAATTTTCCAAGAGATCTACCACCAAGTCTACCGCCCTGGCGTTCACTCGGCAGCCGTTCCCCACGCATTCCGCGTTCATTTGCCGGGGCGACAACAAGCCCAAGGTCGATTTTTTTCATCATCATTGAGGTCCACGTTTATGACAATCTTCCCATCCAGCTTCATCAGCTCTCATCGCAGCCGTCCAAGACTCTCGGCCACGGTGCTAGACATGCACGTGAAGCTTTTGGTACGCTCCCGCCAGTCCACGCTCACCGAAAGCTCAAGCTGAAATCGGTTAGGCTGCGATTATTTTCGACTTCGGTATCAAAAATCTCCACCGTGCTCGCTCCCTGGAGAATACTGCCGCAAAGGACTTTTCGCTCCCAGGCCTCTTTCTCCTTCGCCGACCCCCGCTCGAAGTGAGTTTTCTATGACCGAACCTTCAGCGGGTTTCTGACCCTCTTTGCAACCAGCTCTATCAATGGTTTCTTCTGCGACCCACGGCCCATGCACGCAAGGTACCACATCGATGTCTCCTTGTTTCTCTGTTGTCGGAAACAAGCTTCTTCTCGTCGCCATGTTTCTCGGCCTTGAAACAGTCTCCAAAAATTGGCAATCGCTTGTAGAGACTTGTTATCCCAGCCGCGTTAGTAAATTTGTCTTCACGATCAATAGTTACATTCACAACTACTTCTATCCAATTCAATGTCTCGCTAAGCCCAGCTCTAGGGATTTGTCGGCTTACATCAAGCTCACAACTGCTCTTCTCCATACCGCCCTTCAAGACCTCCGCCTCCGATATCCAGCCAAATTAAGCCTGTAAATAAGAAGGGTCATCAATAAAGGAAAGGAGCTTCAGGTTTGTGGGGCAAGTTGCAGCAGTGCCGAGTATTCTGGGCTCTTTGAAGCGCGTACCACGCTAGATCCCATTACCATTGTGCACAAAGTACTCATGTATTAAGCAAACGATCCGGACAAACCAGAACTTTGTTATATTGACCTGGGCGAAGGCGCGGACATACCCAATATGCCAATTGTGCTATGCATCAATGGCCTCAACCTACAAAGTACAGACCTTGCTCCACCGCCTGCCCCCTGGGAAGAATGTATACACCAACTTTGTTATATTGACCTGGGCGAAGGCGCGGACATACCCAATATGCCAATTGTGCTATGCATCAATGGCCTCAACCTACAAAGTACAGACCTTGCTCCACCGCCTGCCCCCCGGGAAGAATGTGTACACCAACTTTAAGGAGACCTATTCCTGATCCTACTCACTACATTGCATGATTGCATTTCTTTATCCTGTTGCAAGTACGTTTACTTCACTCACACTACACTAGCAATGAAAGGTCAGTATTTTATTTTCAAACTATTCCTATTGCGACAAAAGCTGCTCCCCAGCCATGCACTGGTGTCCAAAAGTCTTGTGCCCCTGCTAAGAAACAGAATATTCTATACACTGTCTACTACATACTTACTGTCCATAAAATGAAATGCATGCCTGACGTGGGAGCACCCAGCGGCCATAAGTGGATACAAAGTGGATGCATCCACCCTTCCATGTGGGTGCTCCCTCTACTGCTCTGGGTGCACCCACACCCATTCCGCTGGGACCACCCACCGCCTGAGCTGGATGTGCCTAGTGATCGGCACGGGTGTCCCGCGGGTAAGGTTTGTTCAACCCGTACCCGTACCCGCCACTAGACCCGACCCGTGGGCGCGGGTGCGGCTACCCGTCGATTGGGCGCGGGTCGGCGGGTACCCGTAACCCCACCATGACCCGTCGCCTATATCAGCCAAATTTATCATCAATTAACTAGCGGGGACACGAACAATCTGTGGTTTGCCAATCAATCGTGTTGTAAACACTTCTGGGACGGCATTTGAAGCATTGTGCATGCCAGAAACAGGGCAAAAAAAATCTCACGGGTTTGCCACGGGTCGGGCGGGTTGGCACGGGTTGACCGAGGCGCACCCGTACCCGCGACCCGCCACGGGTGACCCAACCCGTGCCGATCACTAGATGTGCCTGGATGCACCCACCCTCGGACTAGGATGCACCCAGAGCCTATCCGGTTGCATCCACGCTCTGACCGGGATGCATCCAGCAGACCACCTGGATGCACCCAGTATTTTATCAATTCCGCTGGATGCATCCTGCCACTACACTGGATGCACCCAGCATTATTACCTATTTATGCTGGGTGCATCCTGTCCTTGTGCTGGATGCTCTCAGCTGAATTTTTGAATCAGCCGGATGCACCCAGCTTATTTTCGTAGGGAGCTGGATGCATCCACTCATTTTAACTAATATAAGTAGACTTACAAGTAATAGTTACATGTTTCCCACTTTGCACCAAATATCCAACTCATCTCAACCCTTTCTTCATACCACTCTGGATTCTCTTTAAATACCCTCAAATCACCATCTCTATCCTTTTTGGTACTACTAACGCTCGCGTCCTAACTAGGCAGTTGCCCTTTTCGGACTACTACTCCTCGCATCCCAATTTGGCATATCCTTATCTTATCTACCATAAATAATTTCGCGAACGCACCAAGTCCAGTTATTTTGTTACTCAACAAAACTCCATTTTCCTATAAATGAGCTCCATTGCCTTCTATACATACTGACATGACTTTCCACGGGACAACCGTTCCCTCACCCCCAAAACACAACCAAAAGTACTTGTTGCAGGGCCGGGTGGGGGGTCGAACCCACAATCTCACCCCCACAAAGCCGGAAGTGTGAATCGGATACGCTTGTATCCAACGCACGTACATCACAGCCATTTAACGGTGGTTATACGAATAATTGAGTCAGCAAAGGTAGGCAGAGAATGATGCAACACACCTGGGGTACACCACTGAGCATAGCCCCGATGTACCTCCAGGTGAAGGTTCGGTGTTACGGTCAGTACAGATCTCAGTGTGAATGAGTCAGTAGAGTTTCAAATTGGTTCAAAGTCCCATACGGCGCACCGGGGCAAGTTGAGGAAGTTGAGGATAGCCTGAATATTTGAAGGGTCGGTGACCAAGCTGGTAAGTATCCCAGGAGCCGAAGTGAGTAAGCTAAGTTTCAATGCCTGACTGGAAGTTAACGCACCTCGGGTAAGAGCCCGCCGTACTAAGTATGAGGAATGAGACGCGCCTGCTTCCGTTTTGGTCCTAATTCGCGCGTCTCACAGATCATTGGGGGTAATTAATGAAAGTGCGCCCAAGGCGTTCAAAATATTGCGTAGTTCCTTTATTTCATCGCCTATCTTCTAACATCTCAGTAATTACTGACAAGAAAACTTACCTTTGAAGCGCGGCACCAGCAAAAGCCACCAACGAGACTCAACGGCACGAGATATCTACGTTCGTAGAGAAAGTTGAGCTCGTGTTCAAGTGTGTCAATAAAAGATGAAGTAAAGTCAGAGCTGGATTCAACGCACCTCAATCTTCACCCAGTCCATTGTAACTTCCGTCGACCTGACGCTAGGAAAATAAATAGCTAAGTTAGATTGAAGGTCAGCTAAAAAAAACGAAACAAACGCACCAGTCGTCAAGCGGCTACTCGATTAATGCAGTATAATATAGTCCAACATATCGTAGTTGTTCCATGTACTTTCAGATCTAGCCTCTTCTGCTGCCCTTCAGCAATTTCGACATTGAGTCCAGATTTAGCCCTATAATAAGAAGAAATCAGCCACTACTCCAATAATAGGAGTGCATAGTCGTTCGTTCGACGCTCATAGCCACGTTGCGCATCTACAGAAAAGAAAATGTCAGTGGTCCCCAGCTAATATGTCCAGCACGCCGGGTAGTGGGAGCCCGCTGTACTAAGTAGCTAAGTAGCTAAGGGAAATAGGTACGTCGATAGGTAGATAGGTAACGTATACTATCCCTAAGAGTTATACCTTGAATACTTACCCGGCGAACACATAGCGTAAGGTATACTACTCCAGAGAACATAGTAAGTCCATTGTATATACACTAAAACTAATTCAATCAAGCAGGGGGGAAAGCTAGCTCGAAGTCTTCAAGGTCCTCGCTACACCCGGATCAGCACAGACGAACAGATCAAGCAAAAAAACCCACCGGTCCGCATTCACGTCGCCCAGAGCAGCAAGAACGAGCTCTCCTTGAGTCAAAAGACGGCCAAAATCCCCCACATCTTCATAGCGCCAAAATTCGCGGTGGTCGACGAAGCAGCCGTCGCACTGACGGCGCACGCGAGGAGCTCCGTCGTCCAGGAACAGGAGGTGATTGATTCGTTCTGCGCCACAAGGTATTCGGACTGAACGCGAGAAGAAGCGCAAAAAACTCACCTGCCACGATGCGATAGTCCGTGTAGAACACCCAAAACCACAGGTACGTCCAGTCCCCCCTCTCGCATCGCGAGTACGCCCCCCTACGGTGATCGAAGTCCGTCGCGTATCCGTATTTAATCTCCAGCTCCGCCAGCAACGCGCCGCGCGGGATAGCCTCTGCGCGGAAATTGGCGAGCGTCGTGGTGAGGACACGCCCGCAACAGTATACGGCCCCGGCCCCTTCGTCGACGTAGAGGCCGCCCTCCGTCCAATGGTTATCGAGATGGGCGCACAGCTGCAGCCCCGGCGGCAGGCGGCGGATGCCCGCCAGTGAGCGAACGTCGGGTGCAGCGCCGGCCATGGCAAAGTAAGAAGATAAGATGTGAAGTAGCGGTTTTGCGCGGGTCCGACTTGGGAGATGATAACAACGCGAGACCAAGCCTCGAGCCGTATTAGCGAAGTGCGGGAAGTCAGAAAGATCGCCCGGCGAGCCGTCTCCGGAAAGACGTAGTTCGTGGCGAATCCCGAACCCAAAGCCGAACGAACGATTGGCGGGAGGGCGGCACACCTGCGTCTTGCGATGCGAGAAAAATAAAGAAATAAAACGAGACGCGCCTGCTTATTAGTCCTAATTAGCGCGTCTAGCCGATCATTGGGTCGCGTCGCGCGGTCCAAGTAATTAATGAATGTGCGCCCAACGCGCAACAGACGCGGACCCCCTGTGATAAGAAGAACCGGCCTCGGGCTTGTTGTCGCCGCGGAAAATGAACGCGGAATGCGTGGAGAGCGGCTGCCGAGCGAACGCCGGGGAGGTAGACTTGATCATGGATCTTTGGAATATTATTTCGACGCCGAGAAACCTGTCGACTCAAGAATCAGCTTGGTTTGTAGAGACAGAAATCGCGGGGACTTACCAAAAGCTGGAGACGAAGGTGATACGCTGCGGTCGTAAGCCGTGGGCCGCTGAGATAGAAGCTGGTCGAGCTGGCTTTGACGAAGGTCAGAAACCCGCCGAAGATTCGATCATAGAAAGCTCACCACGAGCGGGGTTTGGCAAGGCAAAACGAGCGACGGGAGCAGCGAAGTTGCGACGGCAGTGTGTATTTGAATCTGGGGCCGTTGGTGGGATCGCTGGATGCATCGACCTCGGGGAAGGTCAATGCGCAGCCGCAGGTCCTTGTCGAAAGCGAGAAAGGCTGAAGCACCGAGCCTTGGCGAGCACGGGCCCGCTCAAGATTCGGCAGATACAGGTCCCACCCAGTCTCCGCGGGCGGTGGCCCACTGGAGCCTCGGCGGTCGCATATGCCATCTCTCTCTCGAAGAACCTTTTGGCTACGTAGAGTTCGTCCCGCCGCCAAGCACCAGAAGACCAAGATGTGCTGCAAAAGCACGCCGTGCCTGCGTCCGGGTGCCTGCAGTGCGGACTGGCAGCAGAAAAATAATCGTGGCTGAAAATCGGAGCATCAGCACGGTTTGAAGGAGGAGGGGCAACGCGGAGGCTTACCGCAAAATCGACGCGGATGTTGTGCACTGCGCGCGCGAGCCATGGACCGCTCGCGTCGTCGTCGTCGATAGAGCCTGATTGCCAAAATCTTCGCACTGGGGCAATCGAGTCCTTGCAAAGCACCGGCAAGGACACAATACGTAGCAGGGCACCGCAAGACGTTCAGAGAGAGACATTTGCAGCAAAACAAGAGACTGCAAGCGGGTTTTGGACGAGTTTTGAGCAGCCGACTATGCCCAAGTCGCTGCCGAGTCGGATTCTCCCATCGAGAATTGGGAGACGGGTGTTGGAAGTCCAGGAGATCTACCGCCAGAAACCCCTGCTATTGAAGCTTGGGAATAGGTGTCCGCTCAGCGATTCACGCTGAGGGGACGTCGATGTGGCCATGGTCAAGAGAGAGCAAGGACTTATGGCACTCACCGTGTCAGGGTCACGGGACCCGGCCAACTGGCCCGACTGCTACTTACAGCCGACCACCACCAAACCGTTTCCTGGGGGCTTGTCCCCCAGCAAACGCGTTTCTCCTTGGGCCATGTCCTCCAGCAACTTTCTGGCCCCGCGGGCGGCCGTTTCTTGAGCGTGCGTCGCTCAGCAAACAGGGCCTACCTCGTCGTGTACTTTTTATTCTGGCAGCGTCCCTCGCCGTGCCTTTCACCTCAATAAATTCGTAGCTGGTGCTACTGCGTTTCTTCCTCCCTCGCCATGCATTTTACTCTGCTTTTTTTCATCGCAAGAGCTCGCCGTGCATCTTACCATGGTTTTTATCTCGCAAGAGTCTACATCCTGGGCTGCAAGTCGCTCAATAAATTCTGCCGCGGTCCTCATTCAATTTGGTTGCTGCATCTGGTACTGTGTATTCAACCTAACCGTGGTTTCCATCCTCACATTCGTTCGTCAGCGAGGTACACGTTCCGAACGTCAATCATTATGCCATCATTTGGATTCTCTTTCAACTCAAAGAATGTCTTTGTCCACACCGACCCGTTTGTGAACCCGCCGGTTTAGATATCTCCCCTGCGCGCGTCCCCAACTCCTCGTTACCTGCCGCTCACCCACTCCAGTTTTTCAGGGCATCAATCGTTTTTCTCAAAGAAAACCTTTGTTCAACTGGCCGTGAAAGTGAACCTTTGGGGCCTTTATTTTATTGATGCAAGCGCGTCCGCGTATTTAACGGTACGGAACCTCTTCATCCCAGGTTACTGCAGCTCACTTCCACCCGCTATCCCCCCTGCTTCAGATAGCAATGTCTACCCTCTCTGCACCTCCCGCTACTCGTTTCTCAAAGCGCCTCCGACAGCAGGCTCCGTCCCCCGCCCCACGTCGCGCGCAGTCGCACCCCCCGCAGCCCATGTTTTCCCTGGATCGACATATGCGCGAGAGGTCCTTCACGCGCCAGCTCGACAGCCCTATACTCACTCTTCCCAACGAACTCATCGCTGAAATCTTCACCCACGTTTGCGATCCTACCCTGGTGGCCCAAATATGCCGCCATCTCCGAGACATTGCTTTGTCTTGCCCCAGTCTGTGGAGCACCTTCTCCCTGACCCCCAATCGCTACAATCTCCCCAGCCAGTTGGTCATGACCAAAGAATGGTTAACGCGCTCCGGCGGCCGTCCCCTGTCCGTCACTATAGATGATCGGGCAGCCACGAGCATGGGGACATTTGGGGCCTTAGCCCCACCATCCGCATTGTACTACAGATTGGTCCTCCCCATGCTCAAACACCGTGACACCCTCAGTCGCATGGAGCGGCTGGATTTCCGGATGGACCTGAGCAGCTCCTCTCTGAAGCTCTTGCAGACCGAGATGCCCAACTTAACGCACCTTGGGCTTTCGGCGAACCTTGTCTGCACAGGGTTCCGAAGTGGACCGGTCATCGTTTCACCGCAGACCTTCCCCCGTCTGCGCTCCATCGAGCTCCGCTGCGTCTTGGCAACCCCGTCTGTCCGATTTCCATATGCGCAGATCACCACGCTCCGGATCGACGACGTTGAGTACCGCCAGCTTCGGGATATTCTCGCCCAGACCACCGCCCTCGTCCATTGCGAAGTGAGTAACATCCGACCTGGAGCACTGGACGACGGCAAGATGATCCGGTTGGAGCATCTAGAGTCCTTGGTGTTCTCGGAGTACAGACGTTGGGGTTACAGTCGCTGGGAGGATGTTGTGTTCCCGATCGCCGCTATGACTCTCCCCTCCCTGCGTATTCTGCAGATCCCCGAGATCTACCTGAACTACCCATCCTATAAGGGCGCGCTTGCGCTTGTTGAAAGGTCCAGATGCAGGCTCGAGGAACTTGGCATCATGGACCTCACGTACACCTCCGAGGCAACCTTCAGGGAGAAACTCGCCTGCGTCCCTACGATTAATTTCTTGTTCTCGGTATAGGCGGTTTGCGTTGCAATTCTAGTCCCGGGGACTTCGTTTCACTTTCATGTGTATCTCTCGTGTACCAGTAACCTAGTCAATTGTACAATTAATTTGCAATCATACTTGTGTGCGTTAACCAGATAACATCAACGCGTACAACTGAACCATCGCCTTAGGATCCGGAAGCAGGCTTGAGGAGTTTCGCATCAGCGACCCCGCGTTCGGCTCGAACGCAATATTTAAGGAAATGTTCGCACCCGCCCCGACGATGTCTTTTCACGCAATTGGCGTAGTCTCAACTTTTACGTTTCTCGTGTACCAGTTATGTACGTGCAATTTAATTACAAGCAGACCTTAACGCTACGTAGGGATGGTACTGCAATGGGCTACACCTCTGCAACATTGCTAGACCGCTGAAACGGTCGCAGAAGCCGTGCTGATACAGCTGGCTTCAAAGAGGTCAGAAACCCGCCGAATATTCATTCATAGAAAAATCACCTCGAGCGAGCTTGAACAAGTGGTAACAAGCGTTTGGAGCAGTGGAGTCGAGGCGGTATTCCTCAAAAACGTGACCGCCGAGAGGACTTTGATGATTAAGCCCAAGATGATCGCAGCCTGATGTGTCAGCTTGAATTTTGGTGGGGCGCGGAGTTGTGGGAGCTTACCAAAACGTTCAGATGCATGTCATACACTGTGGCCGAGAACCTGAGACGGCTGCGATGAGAGTTGACGAAGCTGGACTGGAAGATGGTTAAAACACGCGGACCTCGAATGATGATGGAAAAATCGGCCCTGGGCTTGTTGTCGCCCCGGCAAATGAGCGCAGGATGCGTGGTGGGCGGTTGCCGAGCGAACGCGAGGGAGGTGGACTTGATCGTGGATCTTCAGAAAATTCGTCCGAGTCCGAGAAATCTGTCCACGCCGGTATCAGCTTGGTTTGTGGGGGCAGAGCTCGCGGCGACTGACCGAGATCTATAGGCATATGTGATTCATTGCGAGCGTGGGCCGTGGGCCGCTCAGACAGAAGCTGGTCGAGCTGCCTTTGGAGAAGGTCAGAAACCCGCCGAAGATCCGATCATAGCAAGCTCACCACGAGCGGGGTTTGGCAAGCCAGAACGAACGCCGGGAGCAACAAAGTCGCGGCGGTATTCCTCGTATACGAGAGCGCCATGGAGACTTTAATAATCAAGTCGAAAATAATCCCAGCTTGAACGTCGGCTTGGGCTTTCGATGGGTGGGGACTCGCGGGAGCGTACCAAAAGCTTCACATGCATGTCTAGCACCGTGACCGAGCGTGTTGGACGGCTGCGATGAGAGCTGATGAAGCTGGACTGGAAGATAGTCAAAAAAGGGTACCTCAATGATAATGGAAAAAAACATACCTCTGAGGTTTGACGGCGGCGAAAATGAGCGCGGAATGCGTGGTGAGCGGCTGCCGAGCGAACGCGAGGGAGGTGGACTTGATCGTGGATCTTCAGAAAATTCGTCCGAGTCCGAGAAAACTTACAACGCGAGTATCAGCTTGGTTTGTAGGGGCAGAACTCGCGGCGACTGACCGAAAGCTATAGGCATATGTGATTCATTGCGAGCGTGGGCCGTGGGCCGCTGAGACAGAAGCTGGTCGAGCTGCCTTTGGAGAAGGTCAGAAACCCGCCGAAGATCCGATCATAGCAAGCTCACCACGAGCGGGGTTTGGCAAGTCGTAACGGGCGTTTGGAGCAGAAAAGCTGCCACGGCAGTGTGTATTTGAATCGGGGGCCATTGGTGAGAGCGCTGGATGCATCGACCTCGGGGAAGCTCAATGCGCGGCCGCAGGTCCTTGTCGAGAGCGAGAAAGGCTGAAGCACCGAGCCTTGGCGAGCACGGGCCCGCTCAAGACTCGGAAGATACAGGTCCCACCCAGTCTCCGCGGGCGGAAACCCACTGGAGCCTCGGCGGTCGCATATGCCATCTCTCCCCGAAAAACCGTTGGCTACGTAGAGTTCTTCCCGCCGCCAAGCACAAGAAGACCAAGATGGGCTGCAAAAGCACGCAGGGCACGCGTCCGGGTGGCTGCGGTGCGGACTGGCAGCAGAAAAATAATCGTGGCTGGAAATCGGAGCATCAGCACGGTTTGAGGGAAGAGGGGCATCGCGGAGGCTTACCGCAAAATCGACGCGGATGTTGTGCACTGCGCACGCGAGCCATGGACCGCTCGCGTCGTCGTCGATAGAGCCTGATTGCCAAAATCTTCGCACTGGGGCAATCGAGTCCTTGCAAAGCACCGGCAAGAACACAATTCGGGGCAGGGCATCGCAATACGTTCAGAGAGAGACATTTGCAGCAAAATTGGAGACTGTGAGCGAGTTTTGGACGAGTTTTGAGCAGCCGACTATGCCCAAGTCGCTGCCGAGTCGGATTCTCCCATCGAGAATTGGGAGACGGGTGTTGGAAGTCCAGGAGATCTACCGCCAGAAACCCCTGCTATTGAAGCTTGGGAATAGGTGTCCGCTCAGCGATTCACGCTGAGGGGACGTCGATGTGGCCATGGTCAAGAGAGAGCAAGGACTTGTGCGCCCACCCTGTCAGGGTCACGGGACGCGGGTCACGGCCCGACTGCTATAGCGCTCGCAACCCGACCACCACCAAACCGTTTCCTGGGGGCCTGTCCTCCAGCAAACGCGTTTCTCCTTGGGCCATGTCCCACAACAACTGGTTTGCTTCTGTCAACTCCGCTCCAATCCCCCAGAAGGATCGCCCCAAGTTGCCTCTTCCGCGACGACACTGTAGGTTTTATGTACATCCACTCAGCCTCTCAGCTCTGAACGTGAGCTTCAGTCCCGGACGAGGTTTGGATGATTATCATGGACCTGATTGCATTCGACCGGGACGATGCAAGGGCGGTCGCTTCCCGAAAGATAGACCGAGCCTGCTTAATGCGCACGTCCAGAAAGATGGCTTCCGTTTGCCGGGCAACACCGAGCATGTGGAGCAATATAGCCATCCAATCTCCATCGGCTTGGCATCCCTTTGCTCCCCCAACTCTTGCTGGCCTCGATTATTCCCTCACGCGGTCTTGCGACCAGCCGCTGCATATAGTTTTCGAGGTCCCCGTAGGCAAAGATCCTGGGAACCTCGGCACTGTCCTTTGGAACAGGCTCAAGCAGATCAAGTTTCGCAAACGCTGGGAAGGTATCTACTTTATAGGTTCACACACCTGCAGTCCCGGCACCACAGGATATGTATGCCTTCACTCCATGTTCGTCGACCTCTACACCGCGCCCCTGCTACGAACTGTCGTCCTCCAACTAGATCAGGGTGCAAATAAATGCTCCATCGCTCATTCCCGCGTGCGACTCGACGTCTCTCAGCTACAGTTTCTCACTAGCTCGTTCCCCGTTGAAATACACCAGATGGGTTCCCCAGCAGTGTCTAGCATTATCTCGCTCGACGTGCCGGTAGAGAGCGGTATCGACTGGGCGGTTGTTTTCCAAGGCTTGACTCGGTTGGAGACCCTGGTTTGGAGGTCGAAGAACGTGACCGCGCTACCCAGCGTCGGGTCCAGAACATGTTTAGATCGTCTGCGCAGTTTGAATATACACAGCTTGGTGGATTTGCCCCCCATCGAGGTTCCGGCATTAACGACACTCATCATTTCGGACGGTCATCACATATTCACTTCGACCATCATGGCAAGTGTCGTGGGGTCCGGCTCATCTCTCCTTACTTTGGACCTACTCTCCAACCCCATCGACAATGACAGCCTGGCGGCCGTCCTGTGCGCCTGCCCGTCTCTCGTTTACTTCCGGGTATCGACCGCCCAAGTCCGCACGTCCGCATACTGCCACCTTGAGAGCCGAGTGACGTCCGGCTATTTGTACAATCCAGATCCCTCGCGTCGCCTGGCTGAAGTCGAGTTCGCGGGGGTGCCCCCCAACAACTCAAAACGCGATACGGCCCGACGCAAATTCGATCAACTCGCTCGTCTGGGGTTCCAGGACGGATCTCGCATCAGGTTCCACAGGGACGTCTTCCGTGTCAAAGTTAAAGGGTTTCCCGCACCATTTCGGGCATGCCTAGACTCGTATGACGTGAAAAATTTAGCATACTCCAACTACATGGGCGACGCGCTGGTCGCAGTGGACAGTCTCGATCAGACAAACTGTCCCCTGGGAGACTTCCCCCGATTTACATTGATTTTGGTATTCTCTGACGAGCAAGTGGTCAACCGGATTCTACAGAACGGAGTGAAGTTCAAACGCGAGAGCTTCACGGTGGATTCGTTCAAGGGAGCTTGGAACGCTAAATTGCAGAAAGTAGTGGAGGAAAGTTGACTATCATGTACCAGTATCTGCGATTCAAAAGTATACATATAATTCACCCAGTCCGAGACCCCGCCCAGAATATAAGCATGTCCGAGGAATCGTAAAGCCCTTGTTTAGCTCATAAAGTCAAGATCGGCGAAGATGTCAATATCTCCCCGTACGATTCACCAATTTAGCGCGCCCACATCCAAGTCTCTCAGCGGCGTGGATTTGAGATCGATAGGAATCATCGCAAGTCTGCCAAACTAAGATATGAAAGCATCGGCCTGGTTTATAACGGATCTTGTCTAGAAAAAATGCATATTCGAACACGGTACAGCATAACGATGAAAGACGGTTTAACAATGCATATTCGACTACAATACGACTTCATAATGAACGACCACCTGGTACGAGTCGCGAAGTGGGGAAAACTATAACAGATTGAGCAATACAAACTTTCGGGCAAAGGAAGTCACTTTACCATCGTTGTGAGTAGCACGATCGACGCTCCGGCCATAAGCACCAGCACCATGGTTGTTACCCAACTGATCACCCCCTGAAGAATTTTACTCCTACAATTCTGGGTCAGCACGAAAAATGAAAATCCGATAGTACCACACCTCTTCAGTTGCGCCTGCAGAAGTCCGGTCTGTGCCTGTTGCTTCTGACTGTTCAACTGGTGCTGTTGCTCCCAAGCTGCCATCGTGTCCTCGATATTCGAGAGAAGCCGAGATGTCTCGGAAATGCGTTCATCCAGAAGTTCCGACAAGATGATGATCTGGGTCTCGCCGTCGTGACCCCGTAGACGCCAAAGAGCGAGCCCCATACGATCGAGGAGGGCAAAGAAGCTCAGGATTTGTGCAAGGCCGTCCTGCATGTAGCGCCGAAAACGGACTTCATCGACCTCGATATGGGTTTCCGCGGCGTAATCGCCGCTGCGGGCCATCCACAAGCGTATCTTGGCGGGAACCAGAGCGAAGAAAGTACCGAGACATATGACGGCGGAAGTCGTGAAGATGAGGAGGGCTGCGGTGGTCAAGTTGGTGGAGATTGTGAAGGCGATCATTGCGGTAGTGGAGAAAAATGGAGAGAGACGAAGTGGCACTTATAGGACAGGAGAAAACAATGGTGCGAGTGGCTCAAAGATTCCCAAAGAACACAAGGGGTCAGTGTTGGAGGGAGTTTGGACAAAGGTTTTCTTTGAGTTGAAAGAGAATGCAAATTGATTGACGTTCGGAACGTGTACCTCGCTGACGAACGAATGTGAGGATGGAAACCACGGTTAGATTGAATACACAGTACCAGATGCAGCAACCAAATTGAATGAGGACCGCGGCAGAATTTATTGAGCGACTTGCAGCCAAGGATGTAGACTCTTGCGAAATAAAGACCATGGTAAGATGCACGGCGAGCTCTTGCGATGAAAAAAAGCAGAGTAAAATGCATGGCGAGGGAGGAAGAAACGCAGCAGCACCAGCTACGAATTTATTGAGGTGAAAGGCACGGCGAGGGACGCTGCCAGAATAAAAAGTACACGACGAGGTAGGCCCTGTTTGTTGAGCGACGCACGCTCAAGAAACGGCCGCCCGCGGGGCCAGACAGTTGCTGGAGGACATGACCCAAGGAGAAACGCGTTTGCTGGGGGACAAGCCCCCAGGAAACGGTTTGGTGGTGGTCGGCTGTAAGTAGCAGTCGGGCCAGTTGGCCGGGTCCCGTGACCCTGACACGGTGAGTGCCATAAGTCCTTGCTCTCTCTTGACCATGGCCACATCGACGTCCCCTCAGCGTGAATCGCTGAGCGGACACCTATTCCCAAGCTTCAATAGCAGGGGTTTCTGGCGGTAGATCTCCTGGACTTCCAACACCCGTCTCCCAATTCTCGATGGGAGAATCCGACTCGGCAGCGACTTGGGCATAGTCGGCTGCTCAAAACTCGTCCAAAACCCGCTTGCAGTCTCTTGTTTTGCTGCAAATGTCTCTCTCTGAACGTCTTGCGGTGCCCTGCTACGTATTGTGTCCTTGCCGGTGCTTTGCAAGGACTCGATTGCCCCAGTGCGAAGATTTTGGCAATCAGGCTCTATCGACGACGACGACGCGAGCGGTCCATGGCTCGCGCGCGCAGTGCACAACATCCGCGTCGATTTTGCGGTAAGCCTCCGCGTTGCCCCTCCTCCTTCAAACCGTGCTGATGCTCCGATTTTCAGCCACGATTATTTTTCTGCTGCCAGTCCGCACTGCAGGCACCCGGACGCGGGCCCGGCGTGTTTTTGCAGCCCATCTTGGTCTTCTTGTGCTTGGCGACGGGAAGAACTCTACGTAGACAAAAGGTTCTTCGAGAGAGAGATGGCATATGCGACCGCCGAGGCTCCAGTGGGTCACCGCCCGCGGAGACTGGGTGGGACCTGTATCCGCCGAATCTTGAGCGGGCGCGTGCTCGTCAAGGCTCGGTGCTTCAGCCTTTCTCGCTTTCGACAAGGACCTGCGGCCGCGCATTGACCTTCCCCGAGGTCGATGCATCCAATGCCTTCACCAACGACCCTCGATTCGAATACACTCTGAAGTCGCAACTTTTCTGCTCCAAACGCCCGTTACGACTTGCCAAGAACCGCTCGAGGTGAGTTTTCTACGACCAAAACTTCGGCGGGTTTCTGACCCTCTTTGAAGCCAGCTCGACCAGCTTTCATCTCACCAGATCAAGGCTCCCTCACGCAACGTATCCCATGTGCTTCCAGCTTCTGGTAAGTCGCCGCGAGCTCTGCTCCCATAAATCAAGCTGATCCTTGCGCCGGCAGGTTTCTCGGCCTCGAAATGATTCTCAAAAGATCCACGACCAAGTCCACCGCCCTGGCGTTTGTTCGGCAGCTGTTCCCCACGCACTTTGCCCTCATTTTGCGCTGCCACCACCCGCACGAGGTGCGTTTTTTTCATTATCATTGAGGTCCCCGTTTTTTTTTTGACAATCTCTTCATTCAGCTACATCGGCCCTCATCGCAGCCGTACAATACTCTCGGCCACGGTGCTTGACATGCATCTGAAGCCTTTGGTACGCTTCTGCGCAGCCCCGCCGATCGAAAGCCCAGCCTGAAATTGGTCAGGCTGGGATTATTTTCGACTCGATTATCAAAGTCTCCACGGCGCTCGCGTTTACGAGGAATACCGCCGCGACTTCGCTGCTCCCGGCGCTCGTTTTGCCTTGCCAAACCAAGCCCAAGGCGAGCTTTCTACGACCGAATCTTGGGCTGGTTTCTGACCCTCTCCGAACCCAGCTCCACCGAATCTTATCTCAGCGGCCCACGGCTCACGCTCGCAATGCATCGCATATGCCTCTAGCTTTCGGTCAGTCGCCGCGAGTCCTGCGCTTACACACCCGGCTGATCCTTGCGCCGCCAGGTTTCTCCGCCTTTAAATAATTTTCAAAAGATCCACGACCAAGTCGACCGCCCTGGCGTTCGCTCGGCAGCCGCTCACCACGCACTCCGCGCTCATTTTCCGGCGCCGTCAAACCTCAGAGGTATGTTTTTCTCATTATCATTGAGGTCCCTCACGCACGCAGTGTATTACATTTGCCTCTACCTTTCGGTCAGTCGCCGCGAGTTCTGCCCCTACAAACCAAGCTGATACCCGCATTGTCAGATTTCTCGGACTCGAAATAATTTCTAAAAGTTCCACGACCAGGTCCACCGCCCTGGCGTTCGCTCGGTCAGCGGCAAACGGGGTGTGAGACACAAGAATACGGGGCGTGGGGCGATTGCGATATGAGCAAGACCGAGAGCGATTGCGATCAACGTGATGACGACGAGGAGAAATAGAACGAGCGAGCTACGAGCGTAAGGAGAACGGGAACGGGAACGGGAACGGGAACGGGAACGGGAAACGGAACGGTATGGGACGATAATAGGAGGACAAGACTGCAGCTGGGAGTGAACGTGAATCGGGGTCATTGCGGGAGGAGCCGGAAGGATGATTATGTCGCGGGCGGAGTCATAGATCTGCTGTACGATCTCGAGGTCCACCCCCCACGACGACGGGCGTGATGAAACGGTGCTCGCCTGCGCGCGGTGGAGTATTCTATCTCCTGTACAATGACTTCCCCCATACCTGGCCGTTTGACGATACTATACTTCTGTAATCTACGCATTACCTAGCAGCCACACTCTCATGATCCCCTCCTCACCTCTTCTTCTTTGCAGACCTGGTGTTGGATTCAGGTGCGTCAAAACCTATCCATTTTCATTCTGAAAGCAAGCATAGTGTAGCTTGCGGTATCTCGACTGCCGTGGCTGGGCGGCGGGACGCCGAGAGTGATCTTGTCAGGTGAGCCTGCTGTACCTACTTTGACATCCCGTAGCAAGGTACTTTGAATGTATAAAATTACAGTCAAAAAGGCTCCATGATTCGCAAGTCAAGTTCCGCGAAACTGGAGAGAGCTGCATATCGTAAGTATACGTACGTATACAACGCGACGTACGTATACAACGCGTGAACACAACAGGGTGCGATTCACTGGGGGTACACCTGAAGGTACACCTGGGGGTACACCTGAAGGTACACCTGGGGGTACACCCAGGGGTGCACCCCAGGGTTCCATGGAATGCTGTCCATTCCGCGCCCCTTTCAGAAAAAGGGAATGCCTTTCTTTCATACCGTCGGAAAGCGGCCCGGAAAGCCAAGTTTTAATACAACGTTTCCACCAGTCGGAAATTTCTTCTTTCCGTCGAGCTGAAAGGCATACGGAAAGACCCTCTTTAATTACACCTTTCTCTCCGGAGTAAAGTTGTTCTTTCAACTACGCGGAAAGGAAGGTTGAAAGGCGATCATTAAACAGTTCTTTCCTTCTTTGATGAAAGTCGGTCTTTCCCCAAAAAAGGAAAGGCGTGCTTAAAATACTTCTTTCATCGTCACTTTCCGTTCAGTGGAAAGTCACACTTTCCCGTGGCATTTCATTCTTGGCGGAAAGTCTTTGTTTCCCTATCATCGAGAAGCCGAGATTAAAGTCCTATATTTAGTTCGACGGACAGCGTGGCGGAAAGCACAGCATTCTGCAAATTTGAAAGTCGCTCGGAAAGTACTTCTTTCAACTTCGCTTTTAACGTGTCGGAAAGGATTCTATTTTAGGTGTGCGGTGTTTGTGGCGGCACAAGTTGAAGTAACAGAAGTTCGATGACCTCTTGAATTCGATTGCGAAGAACAAACTCCAATCGGTAGCCACAAGCGTCAGGGATCGAGCCCAATAGCCCATCTTGGAGTCACGAGAAAACATGGCGCGTCTCGATTCCCGAGAATTCAGCGATACAGCATTATTGCTGCATTACGACTTATTACAGCCCCTGTGCGCACTCTCCCAAGTGCCGTGCTGGGGAATATCTTCGTACACGCCATTGACGCAGACGCGTCGCTCAAGGATGTCTTGGCTAGGTAGGCTTCTCCCCATATTTCACGAGAACAGGCCCAGCGAGCCATCGTTGACAGCAACGAAGGTTTTTTTTTGGAACGGTCTGCACCTTTGCCTTTTCCCGTGTCCCTTGGCTTGGGATACGACGCCAATCTTGGACCTCTTATGGATGCATCGTTTGCGGTACCTCACCGATGGCTCTCGTTGACGCTGTCCACCAAACTGCTTGCGACGTTCGCACAAATCCAGGCGGATGCGTTAACGGTGCTCGAGTCATTGGATCTGTGTAGCACGTCTGCGGAGGAGCTTTCGAACGCGAATGTATTCCTGCTGGCCAATCGTCTGCGGCGTGTGACAAGACTGGCGGGTGTCTGCCCTTTCTCATTCCCGCCCACGTCGTCTTTCGAAGTTTACCTCGTAATATCCTTAGTCCCTCGACTTCAAGCGCCATACTGTAACGATCTTGATTTGCTTGCTTCTATCACATACTGCTTTTACTTATGTACCGTTGTATTCATTCAAATTTGGTGCGTCGGTTATTTTTTTCACTTGGTTATTCCCACTTACCTTTGCTATAGCTAATACATTCATTCTCTGTCCACGCCATTGCGTTTTTGAGTTGGATTTGTGGTAGATGCGGTCTTGGTTGGGATGTTGACTGTGGTTCAATTTTGTGGTTGAAATCCGGTGCGTGCTCACTCAGTCCTCATTTCAACTCAACTGACTTGATTCCTCTATGATAGAGTTCTTGTTAATCAAATCAACCTAAGCAGTCTAACTGAATTTGAAGCGCGTGCAGTCAGTCATTGCGACGCTGACTTGATTCGTTTCGAGTTCAACGCGCGGGCACAGTTGGATATGGACGTGAATATTCGCGGTTCAGGTGCGTTCAATGGTTGAAGTCTAGTTCAATTACTGACTTGACTTTCCAAGACATCTCTTCACCCGTTGCGTCTCGAGAACTTCACAATTCACCTTGGGTCAGTGTGTTGCATATTGATTGTGAGATTTCGGGCAAACACTTTACCTGCATTTGGCAAAATTTCTAACGAACCTTTTGCATGGCTAGCAACCTTTCAAAATATCCCGACAACGTATAAACACAAACATGTCAATCCCAGTTTACTCGGGCTCCGCTCACAATTCACATTGAAGCAAATCTAGTCAAGTAAGTCTTGACTTTCCTTTGAATCTGATTCAATCACTGACTTCGCTTTCTCCCCGCCTTGGTACTTGCTACTTGTTTGAAAGTAATTGCTGAACCCCGTTCGCGCTGCGTCGTTTTTTGCTCAAGGTACGTTCTTCTCGTGCTTGCATTTTAAATTCTTCTCATTCTCATCCTTATCCACAGATTGAGTTTGCACGTAATTGCACGCAAACGAATATATTCAAGCACATCCTACGAATTCGACGCTAACATCGCGCACGCACGAGCCGCGATCTCGCGCCTGCGCGCGCCGTGCTCCGCCCGCTCTCAGCAGCCGAAGACGCGTGCGAGCCGCTCTGCGGCGTTGCTGACTCTGCGCACGCAAGCAGCGCGCAGATGGCGCGCTGCGGTCGCGGGAGCGGAGCGATTCGCAGCGTCGAGGCAACGTTGCGGTCCGCACATCCACCTCCGCAAACCCGCGCACTTGTACTGCGCCCCGCGCGGGAGGCGAGCGTGCAAGTCGGCGGCGCGCGCCTTGACTTCGCTCTCGACGCACTCCACACGTTGCACGCACGTTCTCGAACCGCGCGGAGCGTGCGCGAATGGCGAGGTGGTGGCGGAACGCAGTGTGCGAGGAGGCCGACTCGCCTCGTCTTCCGCCCCGCACGGCTCGAGAGCGTTCGCGCTCGATACGGGGCGGAGTCGACGCGGCGCGTGCAAGATGGCGAGGGACCCCGCTTCACATGCGCCACCCGCGACAAACGAGCGCAGGGATGCGCAGAGGGAGAGGAGGGAATGGGAATGGGAGAGCTGCAGACGCACCTTCTGTGTGCTGCGCCGGCCTTGATCGTCTTGAGGCGGGCGTGGTGGAGTGGAGCAACACGACGCGGTTTATCTAAGAAGAAAATAAGTGAGTGAGTGAGCGCGATAGAGGGCGGGACACGCACGATGGGAGGATGCACGTGCGTAGCGCGGTGCATTTCCGTGGCAAAGCGGGCGCATGCAGCGGGATTTGAGCTTGGCGCGTCTTGCGGGCCACCTTCCGTCGAATCTTTGCGCGCGGTCAGCACGCGGCGGCGCGCCAACTTAGTTTCCTTGCTGTACATAGGATTTAGGCGGGTGAGCGGACTGAAAAGAGGGTGAGGAAAGGGAGAGTGTACGCACCTGTTGGTTTGAGTGTGCCGCGCTGCGTGTTGGCAGACGTGCCGCTTGGAAACGTTAGGGAGAGGATGTCTACGGCTGGGATGCGTACGTACCACTATTCCGAGCGCGCCTGTGTCTGAGTAGGAGAGGGTGATGGAGACCGGGAAAAGCGAGGACGGAGACGCTCGAGTGCGGAAGGGTTCGGCGCAACGGCCCAACTCAAGGACGGGAGTTGGGCCATTGGTGGGCTGGAGTTAGATGCGGTGCTTGGCGTCGAGATTCGCAGCCGTGGGCAGCGGTCCGAGTCGATGGCGACGTTTGGTGGCAGCCGTTGGCGGGCGGTCTCGCGTGCAGTTGCGTTCGCAGTGGGTCGTTAGTGAGATCTAGTGAGAGGCAGAGTGCGGCGTCGTGGCTCGCGCGAAGGGACCTTGAGCGACTTTGGGGTGGAAAGAGAGAGAATTTGGCGCGGGCCGGAGTTGGGACGGATCTAACCCTAACCTCAATAACCGAATTTGGCGATCGCTGATCTTGACCGCCGCGTCGGTCTCTCCATGTATACCCTGCCCTTCTAATCGTCGAAGAATGGCAGAAACCCTCTCTACAGCGCTCCTTCTCGCGCAATCGGCAGCCACAGGCGTCAAAGATCGCGCTCAAGAGCTCATTCTAGAGTCTCGACAAAATATAGCGCGCCTCGAGTCCCAAATCCGGGATCTTCAGCGTCTGCGGGATCGGGAATACCGCATTATTGCTGCATTGCAGCTTATTACTGCTCCAGTACGCACTCTCCCGAGTGCGGTGTTGGGGAATATCTTTGTGCATGCACTTGACGCAGACACGTCGCTCAAGGATGTTTTGGTCTTGACCCAAGTTTGTTCGCACTGGCGAAAGGCGGTCCTTGGTACCCCTCAGCTATGGGTCAGGGTTCTCCCCATATTTCACGAGAACAGGCCCAGCGAGCCATCGTTGACAGCAACGAAGGTCTTTCTGGAGCGATCTGCACCTTTACCTTTTCCCGTGTCCCTTGGCTTGGGCTACGACGCCGATCTTGGGCCTCTTATGGATGCCTTGTTTTCGGTTCCTCACCGATGGCTCTCGTTGACGCTATCCACCAAATTGCTTGCGACGCTCGGCCAAATTCCAGCGGGTGCGTTAACGGCGCTTGAAACATTGGATCTGCGCAGCACGTCTACGGAGGACCTTCACCCAAACACAAATGTATTCCTGCTCGCCCCTCGTCTACGGCGTGTGACTCTTTGGCACGTCAAGAACATTGAGATGCCCTGGTCCCAACTAACCACCCTCGCGCTCGCCGAGGAATCACCCAAAGTATGCCTCGACATCATCATGCGCTGTTCCAATCTCGTTTCAGCCACGTTGCGCACGTCGGGCTGGTCAGAGTCCGTGTCCACCGCCGAGGCGGACCCGGTCACTCTAGAGCACCTGCAAAGCCTCGAGATCCACATCTCGAACACCTCTTCCGACGAGCATTTCACGCCGTTCCTCCAGCGGCTGAACCTCCCCGCCCTCACCGCGCTCAAAATGTACGGCGAATACCACTCGGGCGTGATCACCTGGTCCACCCTCGCCTTCACCCTATTCCAGATCCGCTCCCCGCTCATCGCGCACCTCCAAATCGACCACTGCGCGCTCACCTCGGAGGACCTGCAGGCCGTGGTGCACCACGCCCCGCGCGTGACCCACCTGGAGGTCTACAACTGCTCCAACTGCATCGACGACGCCTTCCTCGCCGGCCTGCGCTACTCCCCCTTCGACCCTGCGCCGCTGGTCCCCAAGCTCGAGGTGCTGTGGCTCTCGTCGCTGCGGTGCGACTTTGAGGAGTCGAGCCTCAGGGATCTGGTCGAGTCGCGGTGGTGGACGGAGGAGGAGCTGCTTGCGATGCCCGCGCCTCCGGCGGTCGCGCGTTTGAAGAACGTGCAGTATACCAGCTCCCGGCAATTCAGCAGGAAGTTTGACAAGCGGATGCAAGTGTATCGAGCGGAGGGGCTCGAGTTCAGCACGTCGGTATCTAATGTGTGTACACAGTTCGTTCAGCTTTCAATCCCATTCCTGACCGTATTTCAGAGCAGTTCATCTGTCTTTTCAATGTGAAATGTTGGCAAAAGTCCCTTTTGAGTTGTGAGCCAAGACAGCGCCTTCCTGGGTTTTATCCATAAAATCCAGAGAGGCTCTATCTTGCCTTACAACTCAAAAGGGACTTTTGCAACAATGATATTTTTTGGTGGATTTCCAGTAGTGAACGGGCAGAGAAATGTCCCTGTTGCGAGGCGGCCATACCTCGCAACACGGACATACATTACCCATGTAGCAAGTCAGAGAATGTTGTAGAACTGTCGCCGAGATGACGCGTGTTGCCGATTTCGGCCGAACTAATATAAGCCGGGCTTGCTTTGCTTGTCCCAACTTCCTCCTCCTTCTCGTCTTACATGCTGCGTCTGAGCCTGTCGTCTTTGCGGCCACTGGGGCCTACAGTGGGCCGCGCTACGCACTCAAATATCCGCTATTTCTCAAACTTCAGGCCAAATGTGTTGCGGACAGTGCAGAAACAGCAGTCTCTCGGGCCTCTCTCCAAGCTGAAATTCCCCCGCTACTCGACGGATATCCCAATAATTGAGACGGCCAAGCCCATTTCGTGGCAGCGCATCGCTCTCATCGCCGGCGGTGTCGCCGGCACGGTCGTCATTCTCGAGAGCGCGTTGAACCGCGAAACGCGGGACGGGCTATCGCAAGCCGAGCGCTCGCTGCTCAACTCCACCTTTGCGTACACGGGTGCGGGGCTTGCTATCACCGCCGCTGCGGCCCGCACCATGTTCACGTCGGGCGTCGCCTACCGCGTCATGGCGGCCAACCCGTGGGTCGTCCTTGGTGTCAGTCTCGCGGGCGGTATCGGCTCCATGATGGGTGTCTTCTACACCCCTCCCGAGAACACCATCCAGAAGCACTTTTTCTGGCTGGTGCGTTTTTACTCTCTCTAAGTAATATAATTCAAATTTATTCATCGCACACAGACCTTCAACGCCTTCCAGGCCGCTACGCTCTCTCCCCTGTTCTTCCTCAACCCCGCGATCCTCGCCCGCGCGGGTCTGTACACGCTCGGCGTCGTCGGCGGGCTGTCCTACGTCGGCGCGACCGCCACGAACGACAAGTACCTCATGCTCGGCGGGCCGCTCCTCGCCGGCGTCTCCGTCGTCGCCCTCAGCGCCCTCGCACCGCTCGCCCTCCCCGCCACCGCCGTCCGCGCCCTCGCCGTCACAGAGTCCATCTCCCTCTACGGCGGCCTCGCTGTCTTCGGTGGCTTCGTTCTTTACGAGTTCGTCTATTTCTTTCCTGTTTCGTACATGCTAACCGCCGCGCAGCACGCAAAAGATCCTCAAGCACGCGCGCATGGTCGAGGCAGGGCTTATGAAGCGGGACCCCATGAACGAGGCGATCGGCCTCCAGCTGGACATGATCAACATCTTGTGAGTGGTTTCGTCCCTTGTTGTCACTGTTGCTCATGTGGCGTGCGCAGCATTCGTATTGTGCAGATCCTCTCGATGAGTAATAACCGCAAGTAAGAACGCAGCGTGAACGCGAAGAAAGGCAAGGAGGGAGGAGCACGTACTGTATCAAAATAATCCCTCCGCATGTAGTATATCGATCTCTATTCAAGAATCCGGATGTTTTTATGACCATTCTGCTCACCGCTTCGAGCGGAGAAGTATCTCCAGTCGTTCTTCGTGGTAAAATCTGTCTTGACTTTCGGAACTCCGCACCGAATACAAACCGAATAACTACGCCGACACGCGACACCTTTGTTTTGCCCTCAGCTCCAGACTTCCCGAGAAAAACTGCATGTCTTCCTACGTTATTACCGGCGCTGCCAGGGGGATCGGGGTTTCTGGCTCTCTTCGTTTCGTGCATTCAACAAACTAACGATCCTGTAGCTCGAGTTCGTCAATCAGCTTAGCGCCAACAGCGGGAACATCGTCTTTGCTGTAGTTCGAAGCAGAAGTACTAGTAGTGCAACTCAGCTCACCGCATTGAAGAGGAAGAACATCACAATTCTCCAGGCGGATATCACTGACCCGAAAGCCCTCGCGGTTCGCTAATTTATTTTATTTTTTCTCAAAAAATGCAACCTCAAAGTTTTGTTCGTGTTCAGCTTGCGGCGGCCGAGGTCTCGAAGATCACTTGCGGCAAATTAGATTATCTCATTAACAACGCTGCCAGAAACAACCATCCTGGCTTTACTCTCGATCAATTGTACGTGTACCTTACAGCGGTGAGGGAGACATCCAGGTTTTATTGTTCCTGCAGTCCAACTCCAGAGACCCTCGAACACGAGTTGCTTGATCATGTACGCCGAACTCACATTATGCAGTCAAAAATGTCTGAAATTCCCATCGAGTTCAAAACCAACACCATCGGCGTAGTGCACACCACCAATGCGTTCCTCCCCCTCCTAAAGAACGGCAACGCAAAGAAAGTGCTTACGCTGAGCTCAGCGCTCGGAGACCTCGATTTCGCGCTCTCAGCAGAAGTCACGGGGGAGCCGGCGTACGCCATGTCCAAGGCTGCGATGAACATGGTTGTGGCCAAGTACGCGGCCCAATATAAGGCCGCCGGCTTCGTTTTTCTGGCGATCAGCCCGGGGCTGGTGCAAACTTCGATGCTTCCAAGTCAGCTATTGGTATTATTCGATTCGATAGTGTTTTTTAATCAGAGCATTATAGAGCCAGACGGTGAAGAGTCCAAGAAATTGGCAAAGTCGATCGGGAAGGTCGCTCCGGACTTCGAGGGTCCCATTTCGCCCGAGGAATCGGTCAAGGCGCAGCTGGAGGTTTTGAACAGGTGGACTGTTGAAGAGACTGGAGCCTTTGTTTCACGTTTTGGGAACAAGACGTGGCTGTAGTCTTTCATGTTCTTTAACTATTCGATTTTTGAATCACCGTTTCTTCAACTTCCTAGGTCGAATCAATCTTCTCGCCGCCTATCACTGCTAGCGTCCGTTTTAGGTTACTTACTTGTCTTCAGGTGGTCAAACTATTGATTTCTGGCAGTCAGTAGGGATTGAAAGCCTTCAAGGAGCACATACAGCTATGCAAAAAGAATAATTTCCAGATCAGAACGAGAGAGGGCGTTGAGGCTTTGCGACAGCGGTACCCCGACCAAATTGTCCCAAAGTCAATGGAGCTCATGCCATGCTGCAGCCAGGCTATATGACATAGGGAGTGTGCTCGCAGCTTGCGACTTGACGATGTTGAGAAATGCCTCCAAGCTGATTTCCTGCGCAAGGGTGTTCCGGTCGTGCCTCACTTGCCCGCCTTTCGCCATCTGCACCACAGTCAGCCATGGCTCCAGGACTCGGAGTATACATAAAAAGCTTACTGAATCAAATGCGGCTGTCAGGCGATGACCTTCCTTGACGAACCCGAGAGGTGTTAAGATACGAAGTATCTCTGCGTCCGAATTTTGCTGCTGCTGGAAGAGAGGAGGATTGCTTGCCAGTGGGTGCCGTTCTATAAGATAAGAGGCCAGTCGCAGGGGTGTCGCCGAAGAACGCGATGGTTCTGTGGGCATCTGGGGAAATGTATCCTGATGCAGCAAGGAATTTAAGAGTCTGACGGTAAGCCTGCTCGTCGTCACTGGTTAGGTGTATCAGAGTTGCGACACTGAGGGTTGTAAGGCCTGCTCTGAGGGCGATGGCAGAAGAAGAGGGGAGAGTGGTTACAGTGAGAATGCCTAGTTCTGCTGCAAGCTCGTCGACTGTGTGCCGAAGCTCCCCGAGTACGCGCGCTTGCTCCTCGATTTTGCGAGCAATGGGGTCGCTTTCCTGTGCTGCGAAAGCCGCTGGGCTGGGGGGTTCAAGGCGCAGGGACGACTCCTCGAACTTAGCTCTTTGAGGTTCTGAGAGGTTTTGACGACTGCAGGGATGATCAAGGAGGGACGAAGCACCTCTGGATGCTGATTTGCTCGAGGCATCGGAGGAGAAGGAGGGTGTCCTTGAACTCCTTAGCGGGCATAACGGGAAGAGCTGAGGTCTCGCCAGTGCCGTCGCACGAGAAATGGAGGCCCGCATCATCGTGGTACGGTTAAACCTGGTTAACCTCGAAGATCGACGCTGCCAGCCAGTGTCACACTCTGAGCTGCACGATGGGTTCCGTCGTTCGTAGAGGACAAACAAGAAACAATGGCTGCCCCGAACGACGGACTCTCTGCAGTGCCCAGACACTGTCTGCTTACAGCCATCGATCAAACAAAACAAGAAAACAAGCACGGTTCCCCAAACAGACGTACAACAGAACTCGTATTCGATTCGACAGAAGCTTACACGCGCATTGGGAAAAATATATGTTGGGGTCATAATCTCTAACGGACGTCCTCCATTCCATTCCATTAAAGCTTGTCGTAGTAGTTGTCCAGAGGGGGGATGACGGGCTGGAAGACGGCGCGTCAGCTCGGCGATGACAAAATAAGGAAAGAAGGAAAGAGGGAAAGAGGGAAAGAGGAAGGAACGTACGTTGAGGCCCTTGCGTTTTACGGATGGCCGTGACGAGGTCCTCGAGCTTGCTACCCTTGTCGAGCGGCGCTGGAAGGAATCGTCATTAGCCAACTCATCGACGAAGGGAAGAGAGGACAAGAAACGTACATCCAGGCATCAGCTCCCAGTGGTCAAACACAGATTGCGGGAACGCCTGCCCGCTGGTCGCTTGCCGCAGCACGGCGTTGAACCCGAACGACTCCGCAACGGGCAGGTACGCCTTGATGGTGAACATGGGGGTACCCACGCGCTGCTCCTCGCTGAAGACCTGCCCACGCCGAGTGTTCAGGCAGCTGTACACGCCACCAATGGCGTTTTCGGGGCATTGGATCTCGACTGCGGAGAAGACGGGTCAGGAACGGTGGGCTAAGGGAAGATGGGAAAGCGTACCAAGGTAGACGGGCTCCTGGAGCGAAGGCTGGGCCAGGAGACACGCGGCGTACATGACACGACGCGTGGTCGGGATGAGCTGTCCTCCTCCACGATGGATGGCATCGGCATGCAGCTATCACAGAGCGATGAGTCGACGAACAAAGCAGCGGAGGACAGTGAATCGCTTACCGTCACATCCATCAGGTTGAACCGGACACCACGCATGTTCTCCTCGGCACACACACCCTCCTTCGCCGCCCACTGCAGACCCGCGACACAAGAGTCCTTGATCTCAGCAAGGTACTGCACACCCTTGGTGACATCGACCAAAAGATTGGGGCCGGTGGTATCGGGACCGAACGCCCAAATCTTACGCGCGTCGGTGACGTCCCAGCCAAACTCGTCGGCGAGGGTACGCGCCCGAATCTTGAAGTCGTCACGGGGGTTAACCTTGCCGTCCTCAATCGCCTTGGTAAGCTCCTCCCCGAGGGGCAGCGCCTTCATGTAGAGACGATTGTGCTTGTTCTGGGACTTTGACAGGGCGACAATGGACGACTCGGCGCTGACGGTCTCACGGTAGGGCACGACGGGGTCCGACTTCTTCAGGGGGACACCAGCGTGGTCTTCCTCGAGATCCTATCACATATACCGTTAGCGCTTGATCGTTGTTTTTTAGAGTAACGACAAACCTTGAGACAAATCTCGAGATGCAGCTCTCCGGCACCGGCGACGATGTGCTCGCCGGTTTCGTTGATCCATGTCTGGACACAGGGGTCGGACTTGGACAGACGCTTGAGACCTTCGACGAGCTTGGGAAGGTCGGCAGCGTTCTTGACCTCGACGGCGACCTGCACGACGGGGGACACGGAGAATCGCATAACACGCATGTTGTGCGCCGTCTCCGACGACGTCAAGGTTCCGCTCTTCAGCAGGAACTGGTCGATACCGACGAGACCAACGATGTTACCGGCGGGGCAGTCCTCGAGGGGCTCAATATACCGACCTATTCGAAGCATTAGAAAGGGTGATAACATGGGGAGCACATTATTTACCCATCATCAGGACGGTACGCTGGATGGACTTGATGAAGAGATCGTCCTTCTTTCCAGGAATGTAGTTGGGGCCCTGGATACGGATCTTGGGGCCGGAGCGCACAGTGCCGGAGAAGATACGGCCAAAGGCGTAGAAACGACCCTTGTCGGAGGTCGGCACCATCTTGGAGACGTAGAGGACGAGGGGACCCTTGGGGTCACAGTCGCGGATACCGATGGCCGACTCGTCGTCCATGGGACCCTCGTAAAGGGTCTCGACACGGTAGCGCTGCGCAGTGGCGGCGGAGGGGAGATGGATGACAATCATGTCCAGCAGCGAGTCACCGGCGGGGAGGAATTTCTGCATGATCGCCTTCAGCAGCTTCTTGCCCTCGAGCTCACGCTCGGTCTGGTCGAGCTTGATGTCGAGCTTCTCGAGCATGGGGGTGATCTCGTCCTTTTTGAAGTCCATGACGACGTCGAAGATCTTGTAGATCGGGTCGAGGACGAACATGTTGAAGCACCGCTCGAGGGTCTTGCCGTCGGCATCCGTGCCCTTTGTCGTCCACTTTTTCGTCTTGGGGTTGAAGAAGTTGTCACCCCACAGACGCGCCATCATCTTCTCCTTGTCCACACCGAACTTCCGAGAATATCTGATTACGTAATCAGTTTATTGAGCGCAATACAGCGGTGGGTAAATTCACCTTGTCGCAAATTGACGGAGGGTGAAGGCCCAGCCGTGGAGACCAGACCCAAAGGCGACGGTACCCTTTTCGGGGAAGACCTGGACGTCACCGAGGGCAGCGTCGTGGTATGTCGAGATGATGACGTTCACACTCTCGATGGTACGCGAGAAGGACTGGTAAAGGTCCTCCTTGGACACCTGGAGCTCGAGGAGTGCGCGATCGACCTTGTTGATGATAACAACGGGCTTGATACGTTCACCAAGGGCTTGACGGAGTACAGTCTCGGTCTGCACGCAAACACCGTCGATCGTGTCGACGACGACGAGCGCACCATCGGTGACACGGAGCGCGGCGGTAACCTGAGTTATTTATTAGCGCAGTAGGCTGTAGGAATCGTGTAGACCTGCTTCCGACGAGAAATCGACGTGACCTGGGCTCTGAACAGGACGATGTTAGAACCTTAAATCAAACGCGCGAGGACGAGCGACAAGACTCACATCAATGAGATTGATCAAGAACTCGTTGCCATCGACTTTTTGCTTGACAGCGTCCATATCGTCCTTCGGCAGCTCAAAGTACCTGGATTAGTCATCAGTGCTTGATCAGCGTTGCGCTCGAAGGAACGTACATCGAAATTGCCGTGGACTTGATAGTGATACCTCGATCTTTTTCATCCTGCCTTGTGTCCATGTATCGGGCATTACCGGCGTTGGCGTGGGCGATGATACCAGCCTTGGAGACGAGGGAGTCGGTGAGGGTGGATTTGCCGTGGTCGACTGTATCAAACTCAGTTTCGATCGAGAAAAGCCGGTTAAACTACGAACCATGGGCGATAACACTCATGTTTCGAATGTTAGTAGGCTTGTCCATGAGCCCACGGATCTCATCGACGGTAAAGTTGCTAGAAATCGATGAGAATCGAGTGCTGGCAAAGGGAGAGGATACATACACCATGGTTCCTGTTTTTGCGGGGGATACAAGCTAGAAAGGAGGTGTCTCGATACCCGCAGACTAGACTGCGAAGAATCGGTAAATGCAGGCGAGAGGGACCTGCAGTGACAAAGTGGAAGTGAAGAAAAAAGTGACGGGAACGGATCCGAGATTGGTCACTGATTTATCACGTGGTGGCTGTGTAACCTGTAAACTTTTACCGCTGTACTCCGATCGTGTCCAGCAGAGTCCAGGCTCCCTGCAGTATTCTAACGGTCTTACTTACTAGATATCCACGTTTCACGCTGAAAAAGCGTCAGTCAGCACAAAGAATATCGCGAATCTACTTACCTCGCAATATTTATACGTTGGTACCATATCGACATACATTTCAAGACACACAGATTCGGATCGATGGTACAACGAAAGACTCAACATTCGGTTTCTTTGCTGGTCCTGGCTCACGGAGCGACGACTTTCAGAGCTTGTCGTAATACGTGTCGAGCGAAGGAATTTCCGGCTGGAGGGGTCATCCGATAAGCTCAGTATACCAACACAACAAAACGGCCACGGTCATACCTTGAGGCCTTTGCGGATGCGTATCTTGGTGACGAGTTCCTCGAGCTTGCTGCCCTTATCGAGCGGCGCTATCCCGAACAATTTTAAAATCACATCACAAACTACACGCAGGCACTCACATCCGGCCATGATCTCCCAATGGTCAAACACGCTCTGGGGGAATGCTTGTCCGCCAGTTGCCTGTCTTAGGTCTCCGTTGAAGCCGAACGACTCGTTGACGGGCAAGTACGCCTTGACCGTGAACATCGGGGTTCCCACCCTCTGTTCCTCGCTGAAGACTTGTCCGCGACGCTTGTTCAGGCAGCTGTAGATGCCTCCGATGGCGTTCTCGGGACATTGGATTTCCACTGCAAGACACCGTCGGTCACAGGATTTTTTTAGGAACCTCATACGCACCAAGATATACAGGCTCTTGAAGAGCCGGTGAGGCCAACAAGCAGGACGCGTAGCAGACACGGCGACACGTCGGGATGAGCTGCCCTCCGCCGCGGTGGATGGCGTCTGTGTGCAGCTGTCCTTCCGTCAGCGTAAATTCGGTGGCAGCGAAACAGAACGACATACAGTCACATCCAAAAGATTGAAACGGACACCACGCATGTTCTCTTCGGCGCAGACACCCTCCTTGGTCGCCCACTGCAACGCCGCGATACACGAGTCCTTGATTTCGTTGAGGTACTGCACACCCTTCGTCACATCGACCATCACGTTCGGGCCGGTGGTGTCGGGACCGAACGCCCAGATCTTCCGCGCCTCGGTGACATCCCAGCCAAAGTCGTCCGCGAGCACTCGCGCACGCGACTTGAAGTCGTCTCGCGAATTTACCTTGCCGGCTTCTATCGCTTGCGTCAGCTCCTCGTCGAGCGGCAGCGCCTTCATGTAGAGACGGTTGTGCTTGTTTTGCGATTTCGACAGAGCGACCATGGACGATTCCGCCCTCACGGTCTCGCGATACGGCACGACCGGGTCCGATTTCTTCAGGGGAACTCCCGCATGATCTTCTTCCAGATCCTATTCACCGTCAGTATTTAATTCTCGTCTTATTGCGGCGTCTCCTAACCTTGAGACAGATCTCCAAATGCAGTTCTCCCGCACCAGCCACGATATGCTCCCCATTCTCATTTATCCACGTCTGCACACACGGATCGGACTTGGACAACCGCTTCAGCCCCTCGACGAGCTTGGGCAGATCCGCCGCGTTCTTGACCTCGACCGCGACTTGCACGACCGGCGACACGGAGAACCGCATCACCTTCATGTTGTGCGCCGTCTCCGACGTCGTGAGCGTCCCGCTCTTGAGCAGGAACTGGTCGATGCCCACGAGACCGACGATGTTCCCCGCCGGGCAGTCCTCCAGCGGCTCGATGTACCGACCCATCATCAGCACCGTGCGCTGGATGGACTTGATGAACAGGTCGTCCTTCTTCCCGGGAATATAGTTCGGGCCTTGGATGCGGATCTTCGGGCCCGAGCGCACGGTGCCGGAGAAGATGCGCCCGAAGGCGTAGAATCGGCCTTTGTCGGAAGTCGGTACCATCTTGGAGATGTAGAGGACGAGCGGGCCCTTGGGGTCGCAGTCGCGGATCCCAATCGCGCTCTCGTCGTCCATGGGGCCTTCGTAGAGGGTCTCGACACGATACCGCTGGGCGGTCGCCTATGAAAATCGAGGTCAGTTTTATCTCATTTCTATTTTTTTCTGAAAGAAAATCTCACTGGACTAGGCAGGTTGATGACGATCATCTCAAGGAGCGAGTCACCCGCGGGGAGGAACTTGCGCATGACGACCTTCAGCAGAGCCTTGCCCTCAAGATCGCGCTCTTCCGGCGCGAGCTTGATCTCGAGCTTCTCAAGCATCGGCCCAATGGTCTCCTTCTTGTAATTCATGACCGCGTCGAAGATCTTGAAGATGGGGTCCAGCACAAACATGTTGAACGCGCGCTCGAGCGTCTTACCGTCTGCGTCGGTCGGTTTTGTCGTCCACTTTTTCGTCTTGGGGTTGAAGAAGTTGTCGCCCCACAGCTTGCCCATCATCTTCTCCTTGTCCACACCAAACTTATGGGAATATCTGATTACGTAATCAGATTATTCAGCGCAACAGGGCAATGGGCAAATTCACCTTGTCGCGAATTGGCGCAGACTGAAGCCCCAGCCGTGGAGGCCCGAACCGAATGCAACGGTACCTTTGTCGGGATACACCTGGACGTCTCCGAGCGCGGCGTCGTGGTACGTCGAGACGATCACGTTAACACTCTCGATTGTGCGGGAGAAGGACTGGAACAAATCCTCTTTCGACACCTGGAGCTCGAGCAGCGCGCGGTCGACCTTGTTGATGATGACGACGGGCTTGATGCGCTCGCCGAGAGCCTGGCGCAGGACCGTCTCCGTCTGCACGCAGACACCTTCGACGCAATCTACAACGACCAAGGCGCCGTCAGTCACACGGAGGGCGGCCGTCACCTGAGCTATTCATTAGCGGGAAACGAGAATACGATTGAACGTCACAACTTCGCTCGAGAAGTCCACATGCCCTGGGCTCTGAACAGGACGATGTTAGAACCTTAAATCAAACGCGCGAGGACGAGCGACAAGACTCACATCAATGAGATTGATCAAGAATTCTGCTCCCACAGTCTTCTGTTTAATGGAGGGAATCTCCTCCTTGTCCACCTCAAAGTACCTGTACGTCAAGCCGGTGAGTGATAAACAACGTACACGACGAATGGCACTAACATCGAGATCGCGGTAGACTTTATAGTAATTCCTTTCGTCTATGGATCAGCATTTACTACACATCCCAAAGCAAAAGATTTACCTCGCTCTTTTTCGTCATCTCTTGTGTCTGTAAAGCGCATATCCCCAGCCTTGGCGCTAGCGATGATACCTGCTTTCGACACGAGCGAATCTGTGAGGGTCGACTTGCCATGGTCCACTGCGCAAATATACGGCCGCGATTATTATTCTACTCTAGCCAGCCATCCATCCACAACTCACCATGGGCAATGACACTCATATTCCGGATGTTTGTTGGCCGATCCATGAGCTGCTGGGCGTCAGTACTGGGAATACCTCGATGCCTTTGCAGCACCTACCTCACGGATCTGATCTGGAATCGGTGGTCAGTACGGCGAGCCATCCCTCGATGTGTCTGTCAGCTACTCACCTACGGTGAAGTTACTACACCACAAAGACGACACTCATGAGCACGAGCGACGAGGCACACGACCAGACCAAGGCCACTTACACCATGATGGCTGTCTACAATTCCGCTGGTGAAAATGCTGGGAGTTCGGTCTACGGGTGTCGAGAGGTGCAGTCGTAGTGACTGGAGGGAGTCGACGTGGGATGTTCCCACCTCTGTTTACCCCACATTACCCCGCATTCCTGCTCAGCAACAGCACCAAGCATAATTCTAATTTCGTTGACCCCGGGACACGTGAACACCCAATTATATTGCGTGTGGACACCTGGACCTGATTGTCGCCTCTCGTTGATTGAGCGGGGCGCCCCCTCTTGTGTCGGACGAGTTCCGTGGCTCAACGGCGTCACATTTCTCAACCACTTGAAATATACGGTCGCGGTTTGCGTTGGACGGAATAGGCACAAACAGTGATCGGCGGTCAAAGCGCATTATCCGCGGGAATAATTTGGCCCGATTTGGGCAAAGCCCGTCTGGGCCGACTGGGCGTCGGCTAGGCACATTCCAGCGACAGCTAGCTCGTGGTCGGCCTTGCGACTAGAGGTGGCTAGCCGCTTGTTGATACATACGGCAGCTGTGGTGATTGGAACGAAGCGTTCCATCTCTCCTTATTTCAGGGCTCTTACGCGTATGGCGCGCGAACGCAGTGTTACATAATTTGCTCACACGAGCATTCTCTCAGGGCCCCCGCGTCTGTCTGGAGTCTCGCCAACGTCCCAGACATCGTTTTAGCGCTACTCTGTGTATGAGCGCAAATAACGCGTTCAAGATCAAAAATAATATTCGCATGGTTGACCAGCTAAGAAACGAGCGGAGCACGAATGGCGACCTAAAGTCACGTAGCTTCCATAGGGATGAAGTCGATGCTAAACACGGAAGAATCGGTTTCACCGTGTCCTGTGGAGAACAAGTAAGAATCCGATAACAGCGACGCAAAGAGTGGGTGCGTGCCTGGTAACCCTGGTTCGAATAACTGTATGACGTGGTCGCCGTTCGGGAGATCTAGGGAAATGACTGGTAAATACACTGTATACTTCGAGACGTCGGCAGTAAACCCACGTAGAAGACTCTGTTCTTCATTCAAGCTCCGGAAGAACAGAGCGTCGAAGCCGGGCTCTGGCCGCAGATCTTCGCCCTTGTAAAATCGCTCGCCGTTGCTCAAGATGCCCGCGTCCCAGGTCAGGAATATGCCGGTGGGGGTCATCTGCAGGCAGGAAACGCAGCTGAGGGACAGTGGGGCGTTGAACCACGCCGCGCGGTGGACGGAAATGCGAGGCGGGTCCAGGGACGATTCCCAGTCGGGGGCGACGACAAATAATCCTGTCCCCTGAGGTAGAATGAGTTAGTAGTGAGTTCGCAAGGCGACAAGTGCGCATACAGTGGCGATGGCGATTCGGCCGTTTTCGAATGCGAGATATCTGGCAACGCTGGCCGGCGACCCGAGCTGGATATCCAGAGCGATGTCCCAGATATCGACGTCTCCATTGATGATCCGCTGGAAGAACGGGACGATGATGAGGCGCGAGCTAGCCAGCAAGGCTGCCAGGTGACGACCGCAGGCAGATACGTGCACTGCCAGAAGTGTGAGATCGAAGCCCTGCGTCAGCGTTTACGACGAACCTGCGATAAACTCGTCGATTAATCGGCTGTTATCGTTCGGCATGCTGGCGATGTGGTGATCTGTGTGTTGCGGCTTCAAGACAAAACTGGGCGGCGAAGGTCCATTGCCGACTGGCAGAAAGGAATATGTGTTTTTCCCGTACGAGAACTGCGACGACGGCACATCCAAAACGCAGCGACCAGTGGTGCGCGAAAAGACGCGGAGAGTGTTGGAGCCACAGATGAAGGCGTGACCATCGGTTTGGGCGCTGACTTCGACGTAGTTGGTGTCGCCGAGATGTTCGGTCGAACCCACACCTTCGCTTGAGATTTGGGTGTCTTGTATGGTTTGAACCAACTCCCCCGTACGGATGTCCCATAGAAACAGGGAGACGAGCGTCGCAGCAATCAACGTCGGATAAACGAATCGAAAAGCACGAGTGAGGGCGGGAGGCTTCAACACCGCCCACGGCCGGAAGTGTCCTCGCGCCGGGTAGTCTGCGGCCGCGGATATGTTTTGTTGTTTCTCGTCAGGAAATGCAAAAGTTGGACAGTCTTGGAGTGTCTCTAAGTCGTCGACAAGTCTCCAGACCTCTTTTTCACCGGCGGGGCCTCCTCGATCAAAGATGAGATACCCGGCACCGTATTCGCAGTGAGCGTATGGATGAACATACGACTAACGCACAGTAAGAGGTGCAAATCAGCAGATTTGGTTCGCTCACCTCGGGCAATGACCATAAAACCTCATCATCATGGAGATCCACAACCAAAAGTCCGCCCTTCGATGTAGTAACAATAATGAAGCCTCTCTGCTCGTCAACTTTGATACGATGCACATCAGTTCCGGCACATCTGTGCTCTGTTACAAAAGCTGGCGCCTCCCCTCGCCAGGACTTTTGGAAACAGATCTGTGTGTAACCTGGAGAAGATAAATTACAAACACCAAATTCACAAGATGATCCACTCACAGAAAGATTTCCAGTCGGTGACGCCGGTAAGAGAGCGGGCCGAAAGGACAGTTCCAAGATCCGAATATATGATTGAGGTTGAAGGTATGAAGCCATGCAAAACAGCGGCATTATGGTACAGAATCGACTCGTTTACTTGGCAAAATTTATGCCATTCCCGGGACGTGCATGAAAGGCTGGAAATTGTCGATACAGGGAGGTACTGCACAATTTCGATAACGAGTTCAGTCGGGAGGGGCAGCATGTATCGAGAGGCGAGTTAGCGTTCCGTCCAGGGAGAGAGAGAGGGGGGGATCTATTTCGCGTGAGATCACCGTGATCAAATCGCGTTATCGCACACACCCATCAACTTACGGCAAGGACCCTCCCTCCCCCCAAATGCGGAAAGCACAGCTTTTTGCCGTGTCCCACTGGACCACTAGAAAACCGTCTCGTTCGCTGTAGCAGGGGCCCTTCTGGGCCTACCACAGTGTCTAATACACTCTCAAGCTCCACAGTCCGCCAACCCCATGTTGCCGCGATCCCCACGGCGACTGCATTGCCAGGAAAATCACCAGCAAAAACAAAGCTACCCACTTGTTTCTGACAATACCAAACACTTAGCACGGCTCAGAGAATGAGGGCACTTGACGCCAAAGATACCTCGCGCTGCATGCAGGAGCGCTGTTACCCCGTCAACTAATATAATTGTGGGGGTCATTGTTGGGTCAATGAGAATATATTCTGAGTTTGATCATAGAAAATGCGCAATAACGAGGCTATCTACCGCGAATTTACTCAAGTAGCTGTGGGCATCGAGTCTTGCTGAAAACGAGCTACAATGTTGAAAGGACTAATTTCTGTTGACGAAAATCGGCGAGCACGTGCGCTATTACGGAAGTTGATCAGTGTGCGATCCAACGATCTGCTACCTCTTGACCGTGACGGTGTTGGCACTGGAGTAGGTCGAATCACAACAGACCACAACACTCTCGTTCTCTCAACGTTGAACATTACATACCAGAAGTTACCCTCGCAGTCGTAATGCTCTCCCTGATTGCAATCGCCAAAATCCTAACTCTAACTCTAGCTGGCAGCTGGAGCCGATTCATGCTGATTCCGAACAATCGATCGCGGTATCTCAGATGGAAAATTAAATTTCCTTCAATTTGAAGCTGGCTGCAACTTCGAGGTGTATTCTGATTGGATTAACGGTGGTATAATGAATTATTGACCAGGTTATAGCTTCAAGCTCTCTACGTTCGCTCCGCTGCAGCAGGATTATCGTCATCAAACACGCCGACTTTGGCTAACAAGAACTGGGCGTGGCTGGTTCTACGTCAAGATCCAGAATCAGCATCTTCCGACCCTGAATTGGCTACGCGTCGACGCGACTTTCGAGAGCGGGGTGAACGAAGTGCTACGCAAATGTCAGAAAAAAACACGAGTGCAGACGCCTTGCCGACAAACATTGGTCTTCTGTTTCGAATTCTGAGTCTTCTGGGCCTGACTGCGCTATGCGTCGGCGGCACTTTCGAGAGCGGGGCGAACGAAGCGCTATGCAAGTTTCAGCAAAACGCGAGGACGAGCGGCTTGTCAAACAAACACTGGTCTGCTGTGTCGGATTCTGAATCCTCCGAACACGACTGGGCTATGCGCCGACGGGCCTTTCGAGAGCGAGGAGAGCGAACTGGCAGAGAAACGAACCCGATCAGCTTGCCAAGTGCAGCTTGAACGTACTGGACACAAACGTTGTTCTGCATCAGACTCTGGATATTCTGGCCCTGATTGGACTATGAGCCGACTGGACTTCCGAGAAGGACGAAGTGCTGGAGGGTTGTTGAAAAACGTCAGCGCGATTGCCAAGAACGCCTCGCTGACACACGTTGTTGTTCTTCAAGTTGCGCTTGGACACTGGACTGTGCTGCCTCATTCAAACGGGCCTTCTTCTTGACTCGGCCATCTGGATTCAAAGTCGTCTCCCCTGCTTTTTGCGCGAGGGATCTGGTGTGTGGACGATGTGCTGTTTGTTGACAATCAGCGTCAGACATCAAGAAAGCCTCAGATATTACCTGGCGAGGGATCATCATCGAAGTCAGAGTCGGCCCTATAAGATTCGTTCCCATCCGTCTCCTCTTCAGCGGACCTGTCGACATTCAAGCTCTGATGGAGTGAAACGCATTGATGAGTACCTATTCGTCCTACTAGCCTTGCGCCTGGCCCTTTTACGCGTTCTCTTCTTGGAAACTGGCTGAGGCTTGGCCTTATTACGGCTCCTTTTCTTCGAAGATAACCGAATTCTCTCGTCCTATTCTTTTCAGACAACCACCAAAAGGGGGATATGACGGACATTACCATCTCCTCAAGAGTGTCTGACTCTTCACCGTCCCGTTCAACAGGATCTGTATCGGGGACGACAAAATCAGACAAATCCGAGTCCGAGTCCGTGGCCTCCTCGTCGGTTTCGGGGTTGTATCGGATCGGTGTCTCAAGATCCAGACCGTCTGCATATTCCGATTTCGATAGGAGTTCGCCAACGTCGCGGGTTTTTTCACATTTTTGCGGGTTCGCCAGCCATCTTTCAACAGCTCGGAAGAAAAGAGGATGCTATCAAGATTGTCAGGATAGAATCCAGTACTTCAAACGGTACGCCCTCACCTTCTCAGTCAAGGGCTTCTTTTTTGAGCACCAACGTAGCCATCGCTGGTCTCGGCATTGTCGCAAACGGGTGCCTGGCTATCGTCAGCCAGTAGCGACTGTATTGGTGAATCCATACTCACCTCGATGTTTCTTGCCAAAAGGCACTCGGAATTCCTCGTAGTGATATCCGTCTTTCTCGACGAGTTCTCTAAGCCCTGCATAGTATTTCTCAAACGCGTTCAAGAAATCTATCTGTTGGGCTGTGAGACGATGAATCCACCGGAAGAGGGACACTACATTGCGAGTTCTTCCATAGCAGAATAGCAGGTATGGGAGGTCCACAGTGTACATTGGCCTCCCCAAATATTCTGGAAATGGGAGTTTCATTCCCCCGGCCTCAGGGTCGTAATACCACTCCCAGAGTTGACCGGCTTCTTCGTCGCGAGGAGGATGGTGGAGGGGGTGCACTGGAAACATGAGGGTCGGGATTTGCCGAGAGAGCGCAATATTCGGTGTCACTGTGTGACAGGATTTATTTAACGTTGCAATCTCCACCGTTGCTCGCCCACAGCCATGAGTCTGGAGAGCCAAGCTCGCCAACGTATCGCGGAGTGCCAGGCCAATATTGCGCACATTGATTCACAAGTAAAAGACCTTCTCCGCCTTCGCGAGCGCGACCGCGAAACCATCGCCGCACTCCGATTCGTGGTTTCTCCGATTCGACAACTCCCGTGCGAGCTACTGGCGGAAATCTTCCAGCTTGTAATTCAGGACAAGAATTATCGGGACGTGCCAGTCAAGGACGTGTTGACGCTGACCCAGGTGTGCCCATATTGGCGCCAGGTAGCACAAACTACACCGCGACTGTGGTTGCGCCAACTTCCAGTGTGGGTCAAGGATGGGCGGAAGAACAGGATCTCACTCGATGCGACGAAAGTTTTCCTGGAGCGATCCGCTCCGTTGCCTTTGCATATTCAAGTTGCCATTGATACTGACGGCTCCCAAGCCGATCAGAAACTTCTCATGCCTCAACTTTTGGATGCAGCTCACCGGTGGCGGACGTTAAGGATGTCACTGCGCCACCTCCCAGAGCTGGTGGGACTCGGACTTGAGGCAGGCGCGCTGATGGAGTTGGAGACTATATATCTGAGTGGATTCAGCGGGGTGATCTCGAAACCCACTACATTCATCTCCGCCCCACGCCTTCGTACTGTCACTTTATTCGACGACGCGCCGTTCCTGCCTATGCCCTGGCCCCAGCTCACGCACCTCGATCTGACGACGTGGAATACCAAGCCCGAAATATGCCTGGACACCATCATCCAGTGCACGAATCTCATACGCGCCAAAATCCATACACAGATTTTGCTCATTCCCGTCTCAAGTACCGCCTCCAGCACTCTCTCCCGCTTGGAAGAGCTCGACATTTACCTCGAAATCGGTTCGTCCGGAGACCATTTCACGCCCTTCCTCCGCCGCTTGAATGCCCCCGCCCTTAAAACCCTCCGCCTCAGCCTCTTTGACGATGAATCGCTTTGCCAGTGGTCTGGCACCGCATTCCGACAATTTCAACTGCAATCGGCGCAGATTCAGAGCCTTTCGCTCTCCTGCATCGGCATCACTTCGCAGGAGCTACGAGATATCTTCCTACACGCTGCAGAAATCAAGGATCTCGAGATAAGCTGTTGTTTTGATTGTGTGGATGACGATTCTCTATCCGCCCTGGAGTATTGTCCATCCGACACCTACCATCTCGTCCCAAAGCTCGAAAGATTGACGCTCGAGTCCGTCATGGGCCATTTTGACGAGGCGCGGCTCGAGGCCGTGATCGATTCCCGCTGGTGGACAGACCAGCGACTTCTATCGATGCCCGCCCCCGCAGTTGCACGCTTCAAATCCATGACCTTTTTGGATCACGGCGGCGCTAAATTCACGCGACGGTTTATTGACAAAATGGAGCGATATCGCTCGGAGGGGCTCGATGTGAAGCAATTCTTCCCAGACGACGATGACGATGGGGATGAAAGTTAATACTGCAGTATAGTACACGGACAATGTTTTAACACAATCATCTTACTGGTCAACTTCATGATTCAATCCCGAAGTATGCATTCCTCCGCTCCTTTCCGTGGCTTGATCACACATCCAAACTCCTCCGGAACACTATAACAACACTCAGCTGGCGTGCCAAGAAAGCGATAAACGGGCGCACTTGATTGAGCCATCCAAGAACTTGCCCGACGGCAGCGCCGGCTTGCCGTCTACGATTGGGGGAGTAACGTCGAAAAAGGCGAGAATGGACGCAAAGACGAGGAAGATCGACGCTTCCGCGAGGTGTACGCCTAAGAAGTTGAGTACATACTGTGTAGAGTCACAGCGGCAGCGTACCGGGGCAAACCCTACACCAAGATGTCAGCAGTGTGGGATGTACAGCACAATTCAAATCACTCACCTCCGTCCGAATCCAAACAGAATGTCGCTAGGATCCCGCTCCTTAGCGTGCGTCGGGCTTTCAATAAATCGTTCGGGCGAGAAAGTCTCGGGGTCAGCATACAGCTTGCTATCATGATAGAACATCCTGGAACAAGAATTAGAAGTGTAACGTACGGCCCAACACAATACTCGCCTGTTATTCGTGACGATTATGGACCCCTTTGGAATAAGGAAGCCGTTGTGCACGTCGTCTTCGGTCACAACGTGTGGAAGACCTGGAAAAGGACAATTGGTCGTTGCCTTTGAAAATGAGAGCAGTATATACCGCCAGCCCCGATCGGGTAATTGCGCTGAATTTCCGAGATAAGAGCTTCGACATACGGTAGACGGGGTCGGTCGGCTAGCCGGGGAGCCGTGCAGTGCCCGAGGACGGTGTCGAGCTCCTGTTGCGCTTTGCGTTGCGCCTCTGGATGGAGGAGCAAGGCAAGAAATAAGGTCCGGATGAGCACTTCGGTCTGGAGGCAATCATCAGCGGCTGGTAACCAGCGCTCAGAAAAAGAGAAACCGTCTCGGCCCCACCTTGATGAAAGGGTCAGCTTCGTGAATGCGGTAGATGAGGGATGAACGGACCACTATACAATCCCGCTGCCGCCCATTTTATAGAGTGTTCGTCTGCATCCGAGGAAGTCAAAAGATCGGAAACCACACAAGAGATTGATGTGCCCAGTTTCTGCTCGACGTGGTCAGAGGCAACGACGATGCGGGTATGTGACTAACCATTTGTTCTTTGACCCACATATACGGTTTATCGAGCATATCTTGGAGGGTGTCATGGTAGAGCTTGGCTTTCTTCTTCCAAGACGCGCCGGGAAACCATTGTGGGACAAATCTAACTGGTTAGCGTCAGCTTCAGTCAAATCGAGAAAGTAAAACACATACGGAAGGGGAACGAATCCACTAAGAAAGCGTTTGGCACCGTGACTTCAGAGAATTGCGACATCGCCTCGTCCACCACTTCGACCAGCGGATCATGTTTATCGTTCGCTTTGTAGCCGAAAACAATTGAAAGGACAATGGCTCCAGCAAATCTAAATGAAAAACGTGAGCTCGATCCTCGGCAACGGTCCATTTGCTAACCTCCGACCGTGCTCTATCCACGCGTCCGGACCATGGAGAATGCCCCGCAGATAATGAAGAGTTACTTCTTCGAGGATATGGCTGTAAGATGCCTCGGTTTTGGAGCGGGTACCTATGAACTGGGCCATCAGACGGCGATATTCTGACCACTGTTTGCCGGCCTGGCTGAGTGCAGGGCCCTGGTCCCAGCCTACGAGCTCGCCGCCCATGACAAGTGTCGGTCGGTTGCTGTAGATCCGACTCTTCTTCTCAAGCATATCGGTTGCATATTCAAGATCGTTCAGTACGATGATCGTGGTACCGAGAACTTTGACGTGTACAATGGGACCTGTTGAGAGAGACCTGAGTAAATGGTCTACGAATGCAAAATAAATTATGAGCCACCGTATTCTCGAGCCCACTCGGCGAAAGTCACCCAGGCTTGAGTTTGAGGAAAGTCGGCTAGATTGCCTACTATCGGGAGACCTTTCGGGCCAGGGGGAAGAGGAGGAAGAGTTTGAGGTTTCCTACGCAAGTAAAATACAGCCAAGCCGACAGCACCGAGCGCAAGGAATGTCGGATTTGTGTGGAACATGGCCAAGTGAGAATAAGACCGTGGGGGCGGTTGTGGGTCCGGTGACGGCCTTTGGCCGGTCAGCCTTAAATATAGGGTTCAAGTGTGCAGGAGGTGGTTGGCTGGCATCCGAATCGTCCTGTATTTAAGTTCTGATCTAGATGACCGCAAAAATCAGGATAGTATCAGGATGCGTCGCGGCACTGCCACAGAGCTGCTTCCTCCCAAACCACGACTTGCTCAAATTGCTTGCTTGAGCTCGCCTGGGTCCCGCTCGTACTGGGATGAGTAACTGCCAGCTGGCAGCTACTTACTTTGACTGTATTGTATTCTTGTCTGGACCGTTGCTCCGAAAAAAAAAATCAACGACTCAATTAATCATCCCGAGTTGCCACCTTCCCGCCAGCGCTGTGGACATCTTGGAGACCCACTAGAGCAGGCAATCGAGTTTTGCCCCCAAAGATGGAGCTGCCTGCCAGAATCTGGGGCCATTTCCGAAGACAAATATGTATTCTCTGCAGATCTGAGTATTTGGAAAGCAACCCGAGATACCATGGAAGGACGCACTTGATCCAAAGCACTTGGTCTTACGCTGGCTTTGAATTTTATCGCTGGTGCTTTTTAGACAGATGCTCAACTGGGCGCTCGCGTCCAGTTTTTGACAGCTATCACTTTTCCACGACTCTCGCATCTACCCCGAGCCTTTGGTGGGCCACCAAGGCTCGTCTGTCTCCACGAATCAGAAATGTAAAGAGTGAGGGAAACCCGCACCGAAACGCTGTTCCCGTCGTACTCTCTCGACCTGGTGTTGCTCAGCTGATCGCCAACGGCAGAACTGGGCTGAACACAAAGAATCTTTGAGTGCAACCTGCGAAGAGATGCACAGGCAACCGACCCCCTTGCCCTCGTCCGAGTATGAAAATATAATCCCGGATGATCTGCATACCTTCCAGGACTGCGCGGCTTTGCCATGCCACCTTCACGATAGCAAAGCAACACGAACTTTTAGGCGTGTACATTGACATTGGACTCATCGAGTTCGGCGGAGTCAACCCTGAGTAAAGTTCGCAGTTGAGAGAGATTGGAACTCTCGTCGGAAACACGATGAGGCGTGCGTCCATAGGTTGCGGAAGTTGAGGAAGGATCAGGTCTTCAGCAGGTTGTTGAAAAAAGCCGTACACTTTGCCATCCATGGCATCTGTGTGGTTGACGAATTCGATTCGGACGAGACGCTCAAGCAAAAGTATATGGAGGAAGCTGGCTTCACCCGGAGCAAAAACATGATTGGAGTGGGATTCGAACCCACGCCCTTTCGGACCAGATTGCTGGGTGCGAACCCTGGCAAGTGTTGCTCCATTGAAGAAGCTAATCCTTAGTCTGGCGCCTTAGACCGCTCGGCCATCCAACCTGTCTCTTTGTGTTTATTTGCTGGCCGTCCTGGTGTCTTCGCGGTTTTCTCGTTCTTTTTTTCGTGCAGACAAAGACTCCTTTGCATAGTTCAAAATCCTTGTTTGCTGCTCGTGCTGGTGTCCTGGCCATTTTCTCGTTCTTTTTTGGTGCGGAAGAAGACTTGCTGCCGTTGCGCCGTTCAAAATCTTTGTTTTCGCCCCGTGCGGGTGTCGTTGCATTCTTCTCGTTCTTATTGAAATATTAGAAGAAGACTGGTTCCCATCGCGCAGTTTCAAAATCCTCATCGGCTCAGGATTTCCTTGTGAACAGGGAGGCTCAATTCGAGAGCAACCGTTAAGAGGAAGACGACAACTCTATGGCGGATTCCTCAAGGATGACGGAAGAAAAGTGTAGTGCTGGCCCACAAACAACATTCATCAGTGGCGGTCTGATGCGCCTAACTCATGGTCCCTTGTTTACCCCGCTCGAAATTTGATTCCCCCAAAACTTCCATATTTGGACGAAAGCGTAGCGGTATTGTCGTTTATTTACACCGGCCGTAACTCTAAGTTGTTTCGCCGCACACAATCTTTGTCGCCCCAAATTGTCGGGGTGCAGGGTCCTTTTATTCGCTTTGGCTACCAACATTCCCTCAGGGCGCTGTACCTATGACGCCCGCACTTCGTTTCATCGTCATAGAGACCGCACTCGGAGACAACTCGAGCGAGCCCTGATCGAGAAAATTGTTGTGTATCACGATGGCCCTGGGATGTAATTTCGAAGCTTTCTGGAGATAAAGCATTCGACCCTGACCCGAGTGCTTAAGACTCACAAATTCAAGCCAAGTAGAGGATTCCAGACCTCGCAAAAAAATGACGAACAGAAAGAGCTGAATTCGCCAATTTGTGGTCTTAGCTCGAACTCCCGCCTCAACCCTCCTCAACCATGACCTTCGGCCCGTACGCCGTCTTGCCGCCTTTCCATAACAGTCCACATACCGTCGCGATCCAAATCGGGAACCGGACGGTAACGCCTGGCAGCGGCGGCGGGTGACCCGACGTCCGGCGGCTCGGGACCCCATTCATTCGCATGGATCGCGTGTCCGGCTCACAGTTACGACCAATAGCACAGTAAAGATTTGCAGGACAAAAACGTTGCCTATAAATCTTTGCTGTGCAAGTGGTGACAGAGCACGCGCGACGGAGCGCGACGCGAGGGCGTCGAGTCTCGACGCGTCGGACACTCGATCCGAAAGTATGGCACTTCCTTCGAGGTAGTACGATCATTGAGCGCCGGCCGGAAAATATTAAGACTACAAAAAAGGACTAGATGCGGGGTGAATAGACTGTGCCGAGAATAAGGACTACATAATGGAACCAAGAAAAGATACAGCGTATGAGTTTGATTTCTGTTCGTCACGATCCAGGTGCCCCCCATCCCTGAGATATTCAGCACGCGCACGATGTGGAGGGGGAAAGTGACTGACCTCGAAGTTCCCCACATTGAAGCTGCACAAAACGGTAAGATCAGACGATAATTGTGTTCCATGGTGAACTTACTGGACTTGGTCGCCCTCGCCGAGGGTGAGGCGCACGGGCAGGCGGGGGTCGATGCGCACTGGCGCGTTATTGCCGATAAAAAAGTCACCGCGGTGGAAGGGGCGCGTGATGGCGGCGGTCTCCTCCTCCGTGAGGGTGCGCGGGCGCTTCGCGGGACGGAACGTCGATGATGATGCCCCAGTGAAGGTGCCGTTATAATCGTAATACTGCTGGTGGTTCAGCGTGAGGCCGCCCGCTGGTGGTTGCGCCGCGGCGTACACCGGCGGCGGGGCAATCGCAAATGTCGTGGTGCCCGGTGTCGAAGCAGAATCTAATAAGGTTGGCAAAAATAAATTGATCGGCGTAGCCCGTAGACATGCCTGCTGAGGCGGCAGCGCGCTCATGCTGCTGCTCCGTTTCCGGATCCGGGTACGCGCAGACATTACCGAGCCCACGTTTTACACAGTTCTGGATCAACATTATGCATTCAAATTATAGCAAAACAACGATTCGACCTGCCTGGCACGGAAGGCTCTCACTGCATCGGGTTTTACCAGCATGACAAGCAGTACAAGCTCGGCGGACTGAAGGAGCTTTCGCTACAATTTTATTGAATCTGCAGCAGACGAGATTGGCAGATCGTGCACGCACGCTTGCGAGCACCGGTGCCCTCGCTTGGCGATTGGGAGGGAGTGTGCTGAACAGCCTGCTGCTGGATCTGGTGCTGGTGCTGAGGATGCTGGGGATGTTGTGGATGGAGTTGTGGATGTTGAGGGTGCTGTGGCTGCTGGTGGTTATCGGCTGTTATCTGCGGGTCAAGCTCTTCGGGGTGAGCGGCCGACATGTGGAACCGGCGAACGGGCGGGAAGGACGGAGGAGTCACAGGTCACGCGTTACCCATACCATCACATCACTCCGGAATACGGTTGCGGCTACTAGGCGGCTGACCCTTTAGAAGTTGGCGATTGCCATGACCCTCGATCTGCAACGGGTCTCACCTCTTCTTCTGAACCTTCATGCACACCATGTCTCCCCCACCGCCGTTCCCCGACTTTGACTTCAATTTTGACCCCGCGCTTTTCCCAAATCCTCCACCTTTACCTGCCTCTGCGGATCTCTTCTCTGCCGCAGAAACCACAGATCTGCTCGGATTTCTCGACAACTTCAACGATTTTGGTTGGGAAACCCATGATGAGCCGCAGCCGCAGGCGTACCCGTCTCCCCGTGCACCGTACTCGAACCCGCATCTGAACACTGCGCCTGAGCCGTCGGGACGCCCGCGGCGCGTTACCCGGTCTTCTACTTCGCGCGCATCTACGCAGCAGCAGCAGCAGCAGCCACGAGAATCCCAACCACAGCAGCCCCAGCCACGGCAGAAACGACAGCGCCAGCAGCAGCCACAGCAGCCACAGCAGTACACCCGCGAATTCTCCGAGAGAAGCGACAGCCAGACTCCGAGCAACGCCTCCGAGTCGTCCTCGCAGGCCAACGACCGCGACAGCGCCCGCTCCGTCTCTGCGCCCGCCCCCGCCCCCGCCCCCGCCCCCGCCGCCGTCCCCGCGCCCGTCCCCCGCGGCTCCAAGCCACTGCTCTCGACGCCCCAGAAGCGTCTCAACCACATCATGTCCGAGCAGAAGCGCCGCAACGCCATCCGCGACGGCTACGCACAACTCATCGCGCTGCTCGCCGCCCCGGGATCTGCGCCCGGCCTGGGCATGCCCCAGCGCGGCAGGCCAAAGGGCAGCGGCGCAAGGGACAAAGGCGGGCAGAGCGCAAAGGGGAAGAGCGGCGTGCTGTTTCGCGCGGTGGAGTATATCCAGTGGCTCGAGGAGGGGCGCGACGCGCTAAGGGAGGAGGTTTTACGCGTCGAGAAGGCAGCGGGGTGCGTTTTGCGTCTTTTTTTCTTCGCTGGTGCTGACTTGCGAGCAGAATATCGTATTGTTAATCATAATTTAACTGTGTATCAAGCAAGTTCTTTCAATGTGTGCAACTTTGCACCAGTGGGATCTAAATTGTTCCCCCCGCCTATAAATTTGAAGTTCCTCAATCACTTCAAATTTATAGGTGACTGAGGAACTTCGAATTTGTGGGCCAGGGCAAACACAAGTCCTGAGACATGCACCCAGGACTTATTCTGTATTACAAAAGCCAAGGAGTCGGGATCTGCGCGCAGATAATTCCTCTGCGCGAGGAGCGGGGAGTGTGTCTGAGGAGTACACATACATAAGACACCAACCTGAAAACATGGTCCAAAACCTACATCGGGAATAGCAAATTGAGTAACGGCCCGGAATCCGCATCGAGAGCAGTGCGCTATCGTACAGTAACCGGATCTCGCATGTGATCTTCCGCAGGTGCGATATAAGTCAGAAAGCATTTACGCCATCCTTAACCATGTCCGCACCAACCAACACCGACAACGGCCCAGGCGAATCGCTGCAGGGTATTAGTCTCCTTGCACGTCCAACGCAGAATCTGACTCGACATAGGATGGGGATCTGGCATCAACGGCGCCAACGCGAGCGCCACGACGAATGCGACTGGGTTTCCCGCCCCTAAAGGCAAGGAGTACGCACAGAGTGAGCTGACCCACGCGGATTGGTGGCCGAGGTTTGATTGTGTTGCAGACTCTACGACTGCGAAGGCAAAGACGGAGAGCGCAGATAGCGCCAAGGGTGAGCACAGGCGCCCTGACGAAATTCCGTGCTTACTGTGACACTCGATAGCGGGCGAAACCGAAGCAACTCAGACAGAAGCATCTGCTGAACAGCAGAGCTAGATTGAAGACTCGAGAGACAGGAATCTTGTACATGTAGCGCTCTCCCGATATGTACCTGATAGAATGTACACCAGTTAATCTGGCTGGATACCACGCCGCTCCAGACGAGTGACCTCAGCTTAACAGTAGCTTTTCTGCAAGCAGGTTAGAACGACAGACTGAGGATTTTCCTCGAGGACATGGTTCGAATCGAATTGAAACGACCGGATAAGATAAGATAAAATGCCATCATTTTCTCGGTTGCATGGCATGCCTCCAACTCCGCCACCACCACCTCAATGGCCGCTGCCCAAGCTCAACATCCGCGTCGAGGACCTAGCGCACCCCGGCGCCGCCCTCTTCTTTGACAGCGTCAACCCTCCAGCCGCTCTCCGCGCCGCCGTGCTCGCCAGCTTCGAATGGCTGTACGCAACCCCTGCCAACGCACCAACCAAGTGCGTCTTACCTCAAATGTACAAGGGGTATTCATTGAACGTGGGTACACAGCGTCGAGTCGATTCTGCTGGTGCTGCGGCCCATGGATGGCGTCGCGTATACCTTCGGCTCGCACACGGAAAAGGAGATCCACTTTTCGCTCGACCATATCGTGAACAACGCTTCGCGTGCGCGGCATGAGATACTTGGGGTCCTCACGCATGAGGTTCGCAAGCTTATCCCTTGCATGCCAATATAAGCTGTGGTTGACCGCTGATGCGCCGTAGGTCGTTCACTGCTACCAGTACAACGGCAACGGCACCGCGCCCGGCGGGCTCATCGAGGGCATCGCCGGTGTGTGACTTGCCGTTACTGCAATCTATGTGTGTGCTGACGTGGCTCATTCAGACTTTGTGCGCCTGCACGCGGACTTGGGGCCGCCGCATTGGAAGCGCGCCCCCGCACCGACCGACAAGTGGGACGCTGGGTATCAGACGACGGCATACTTCCTCGACTGGATCGAGGAGCGGCAGGGCAAAGGCGCCATCCGCGCGCTCAACGACACCCTAAAGGACGCAAACTACGACGAGGGGGTGTTTGTGGTACTCACGGGGGAGCCGGTGCGTGAGCTATGGCGGCGGTACAAGAGGGAGCTGGGTGTTGGAGATGAGCCTGAGGAAGCCGAGGCCAAGGACTTGGAGGGGGACTTTATTTTGGTGTGAGTACGGTGATGCTCGTAGTGGATTTACAATTTATTTTGTTTATTAGAAGGCCATACAACCCGGTGTACATTTGAGCGGAGCGGCACGGACCCGTTATCTATTTTGTAAGTTTAAGATGACTTTTGTATCAGCCGATGCGAAAAGGAATGGATTTAATTGGACTCCGACTGCCTCTACTTGTGAGCATCGAGGCAACATGACTCATCCCTGTAACTTTTGGCCACACTGTCAGTGGCACTTTTGAATGCGAGCTGATACTTATCCATTCGCAGATCCAGATCCCGCCCTCCATCGTTCCTCACGCTGACAGTGGTTTTAGTCCCATGGCTCGACATTTTTTGACCCCAAACCAAACCTCCTCCAAGCCCCGCCTATCTGGCACAGTGCCAGTCGCTCACACTAGCAATATCGCCTTGCCCCATTTTCTTTTTCCCGCCGCCCGCATTAATGGTGGCCGGCCCGGCAGCGCGTCCACCGCCTAACATCCGATGACACACTCTGATTTGTCAACGGATAAATTCCCGTTGAGCGCGTCTCCTCTGCCGCTGACTGAGACTCCTGTGCGGCCTTCTTATAAGGTCTCGCCAACGCCGTTCCTTGACAAGACATCCATCAATCCCCCATGTCTGCCCCTCAACTCGCCGAGTCTGCGCGGTCCTCGGTCCACACCCTCGCCCCCTCGGTCCACAATGAAAAGGGCGACGCGTCAACCAACGAACAAGCTGCAGCTCCACTGCCGGACACGATTCTGACGGGCAAGAAACTCGCCATTGTCTTTGTGGCCATGTATGCCGCGCCTTCTCTCGCCTGGGTTTATTTTAACGTTCGTTTCAAGGTTGCTCTCGCTGCTGCTCATCGCGTTAGACCAAACCATTCTGTCCACGGCGTTGCCTCGGATAGCCTCGGACTTTCAGGCATTCAGTCTCCAGGGGTGGGTCTTACACTCCTCGATTTACCGCAAGGCCAACTCTTCGCAGATGGGTCGCAACGTCATTTGTGCTCGCCCAGACGGTCTTCATCCTCTTCTACGGTCAACTCCTCCGCATCTTCCCCGCCAAGTGGGTTCTCGTGTCCTCGATAACCATATTCGAAATCGGGAGTTTGGTCTGCGGCGTGGCGCAGAACGTCGACCAGCTGATTGCTGGGCGCGCCGTCTCGGGTCTCGGAGCGGCAGGAATATGTGCGGTCTTTCCGGATCCTTTCACCGCCTCGTCTAAAGATTCCCTATAGTCGTCGCGATGATCCAAATTATCTCCCAGGTTACCCGTCTTGAGGACCGTCCCCGCCTTTTTGGCCTGTTCGGCGCCGTCTTTGGGCTGTCCTCCGTGATTGGGCCGTTAATTGGCGGTGCATTCACCGACCATGTCTCCTGGGTGCGCTGCATCTTCTTTCCCCTGCGGTCCTCCGTCTGACGTTCAAACCAGCGCTGGTGCTTCTTCATCAACCTGCCTATCGGCGGCATCTCCCTCACCGCAGTGGTGTTCCTGCTCAAGGCAGCGCCGCCACTTGGCTCGGACCCCACGAAGCGCGCCTGGGGGGACATTTTCCACCAGGTGCTGCGCCTCGATTTCCTCGGCGCGACGTTTGTCGCCGCGGCCATCACATCCATGGTGCTCGCCTTGCAATGGGGCGGGAACACGAAGCCGTGGGGCGACAAGGATGTCATCATCGTGCGTCCCTTTCTTTCCCGCTAGCCAATATCTGATTGACGATTATGACAATTTAGTGCTTCGTCTTTGCAGCCGTTGCGACCGCCTTGTACGTCGGCTGGGAGATATACCTCGGCGAGCGCGCTATGACCCCCACGTCGATCTTCAAGACGCGCTCCGTGTGGGCGATCCTCGCGTACTCGTTCCTCACCCGGTTCTCGCTCCTGCTGTTCTCGTACTACATCCCGATTTTCTACCAGGCCGTGCGTCACCATAGCGCGACTAAATCCGGGGTACGTTGCGGGATCTTTGGTTTCATATTCAGGACTAACAGGTCTCCAGATCGATTTGCTCCCGTTCATGTTGGGAGTCGTAGTGACGGTCATCTCCTCTGGACAGGTAGTCGGCCGCTTCGGATACTAGTGCGTTTATCCCTCCGCTTTTCATTCAAAGTCTCAACGCAATTCTGCAAGCTGGCCGTTCCTTATGGTCGCTCCGTGCTTCCTGGCCGTCGGCTCCGGACTCTTGTACACCCTCTCCCCGTCCTCCTCCAGCGCCTCCATCATCGGCTTCCAGATCCTCGCAGGCGTCGGCACCGGCATGGGCATGCAAAACTCGCTCCTCGCCATCCAGGTCGAGTTCCGCAACACGCCCCGGCTGCTGGGCCAAGCGACCTCCATGGGCTCCTTTGCGCAGTTCCTGGGCGGCACCGTTGGCCTCGGGGTCGCCGAGCCCGTCTTCGCGTCCGAGCTCGCCAAGTACCTGCTGCAGTATGCGCCCGACGCGCCGGCGAGCGTGGTGAAGGAGAGCCCGACGGCGATCTATACGGCGCTGCCTGCGGAGATGATACCCGGTGTCGTGCAGGCGTATACGAGCGCGCTGAAGATCGTGTTTGTGCTGGGAGTACCGGTGGCGGGGCTCGCGCTTATTTCGGCGCTGGGGATCAAGAATTTGCGGATCGTGAAGGCGGCACCGGCACCGGCGAAGGATGTGGAGAAGACAGCGGAGGTGGAGGAGGCGTAGACGAAGGAGCGCGAATCACGAATCACGACAGGATGCACTGTATCACCACCACCAACACATTATACATGCACGCGCAGCACCAAAACCGCAGATAGATTCGGTCCTAATGTGTATTACGATTACATTACTACACGTAGATTGAACGAGCCCAGCACATAATGTGCTTTGGGACAATTGATGAGTGTTGACTATGTCTGACGCGAGCGCTTTCATTTGTCTCTTTCTTCTTTTCCCCTTCCCTTTTCACTCATTCTTGAACCTAATGCTGTCGTGAGCGCATGCGAATAACGGCCGCGCACCCATAACAATTGTGCGCGGTGGAATGCTCCGAAGCAGAGTTATGTACAGCCGGTGTAAACAGTCGACAACACCGCTACGCTTTCGTCCAAATATGGAAGTTTGTGGGGAATCAAATTTCGAGCGGGGTAAACAAGGGACCATGATTTAGGCGCATCAGACCGCCACTGATGAATGTTGTTTGTGGGCCAGCATTACACTTTTCTTCCGTCATCCTTGAGGAATCCGCCATAGAGTTGTCCTCTTGCTCTTTACGGTCGCTCTCGAATTGAGCCTCCCTGTTCACAAGGAAATCCTGAGCCGATGAGGATTTTGAAACTGCGCGATGGGAACCACTCTTCTTCTAATATTTCAATAAGAACGAGAATGCAACGACACTCGCACGGGGCGAAAACAAAGATTTTGAACAGCGCAACGGCAGCAAGTCTTCTGCACCAAAAAAGAACGAGAAAACGGCCAGGACACCAGCACGGGCAGCAAACAAGGATTTTGAACTATACAAAGGAGTAGTCTTTGTCTGCACGAAAAAAAGAACGAGAAAACTGCAAAGACACCAGGATGGCAAACAAGGATTTTGAACCGTGCAATGGCAGCCAGTCTTTGTCCTCACCAAAAAAAGAACGAGCAAACTACAAAGACACCAGCACGGGCAGGAAACAAGGATTTTGACACGCAACGGCACTGCCAGTCTTCTTCCGGACCGAAAAAGAACGAAAAAGCGCAAAGACACCAGGACGGGCAGCAAACAAGGGTTTTTAACTCAGTCTGTCAAATTCCGCCATCTTCTTCGGCACCAAAAAAAGAACGAGAAGGCCGCAAAGACACCAGGACGGGGAGCAAACAAGATTTTTGAACTGCACAACGGCAGCCAGTCTTCTTCCGCACCAAAACCGCAAAGACACCAGCACGGGCAGCAAACAAGGATTTTGAACTGTGCAACGGCAATCCACACCAAAAAAGAACGAGAAAACCGCAAAGACCAGCACGGGCGGCAAACAAGGATTTGAATTGTGCAACGGCGGCCAGTCTTTATCTGCACCAAAAAGAACGAGAAAAAGGCAAAGACACCAGGACGGGCAGCAAACAGGGATTTTGAACTATGCAAAGGAGTCTTTGTCTGCACGAAAAAAAGAACGAGAAAACTGCAAAGACACCAGCACGGGCAGCAAACAGACAACCAGACAAGACAGAACCAGACAACCAGACAGACAGACAGACAGACAGAGACAGACAGACAGACAGACAGACAGACAGACACGGTTGGATGGCCGAGCGGTCTAAGGCGCCAGACTAAGGATCAGCTCCTTCAATGGAGCAACACTTGCGAGGGTTCACACCCAGCAATCTGGTCCGAAAGGGCGTGGGTTCGAATCCCACTCCAATCATGTTTTGACCTTGTCGAATTTGTTCCCGATAAGCCCAATTTTAGGGGCTCAGATTCCCCCTGCCGCATTGCACTTGAGTTCTCTGAGCTTCGTCGCCGTGGGCCATTTGCGAGTGTGACTTTGGTCTGATTCTTTACTTCATTGCGATTATAAAATGCCCCACCATAAATTATTTCCCGACTACTCCTCATCAGCATCTTCTCCGAACATAATCTTAAGGTTCTCGATGCTCTCTGGGTCCGTTCCACCGCTCGGCTTGCCCCCACGGAACGCCTCCTTGACAATAGCGGTCTTCCGCTTTTGGATACGCAGGATGCGGCCCTCGATGGTGTTCGAAACCTGCTCGTCGTCGAACCAAAAACAACAGCAATACATACATGGCACTCACGATAAAATGCTTCACATACACCGTCTTTTCCTGGCCGATTCGGTGGACCCGGTCAATGGCTTTGATCGGCGTCAATGCAAGCCCTGTGTGATAGGGAAATATGCTCACCTTGAGATTCAGTGGCGGAATTCCACCAGCAGTCCATCTTTGAACGCGTTAGCGAGTACCAAGCAGAAAGCAAGCCGCACACCATAAAGACGTGGTTGGCGGTAGTCAACTGGTGGAGTTGTAAGGATTGAGATGCCGAGATCCAGCGTCGTGAAACTCACATTTAATCCCACTCCTCCCGCTTTCAAGCTCACGACCAGAACCTTCGGTTTCCGCGTCGGAGCCCTGAACTCGTCGAGCGCCATACCCCTCTTCTTGACATCCATGGAGCCATCGAAGCGATACTGCTCGAAACACTCTCGCTTCAGCACGGCCTGTATAAGGTCCAAGAAGGATGTAAACTGCGAGAACACGACAGCCCGGAAACAAGGATCTTGTTCGCGCAGTTTGCCTAGACATGAGGAGTAAGACACGATGATTGTCAACACCGTTCACTTACGGAGATTTTGGACTAGGGCGTCGAGCTTCGTGGATGAGTTAAAGTCGTTCTTTCTCAGAACCACATCAGGCTGAGGATCCTGAGAGTTCTTCGGGGGCCGGAAGACCTCGATGAGATCGCCCTCCTATCGCAAATGATGTTCAAGGCCCAGCTATAGGGTAGCAGGATGCCAACCTTGAACGGCCCGTGCGAACAAGTCGGACACCGAGGTTCCTCTCCACGTTCCTCAAGGTTAGCGCAATACGTAACGATGCAGTCTTTGCAACTAGAGTCGGTCTTGAGCTGGATCCATATAAAGGTCGCGACTCACTCACCAGCGATGCATGCACTCCGGGATAATCATGGGGGATTGCATGACGTCCATGCACATGGGACACTCCGCGTCGGCTTCGTCCAACTGGAGGTCCTTGAGCGCGTTCTGAGCAAACACGTTGCCGCTGCCGCTGCTCTCTCCCGTTTCTTCGTCGTTTGCAAAACGCTTGATCAGTTCGTTCACGTCTACGGTCTCTTCGCCGTCTTCCCGAGGCAGGGAACGTTGATCGTCGGAGGAGAGCACAAGATTTGGGTGAAGCACGGCCCGGCGCAGGCTGTCGAATCGTTAGAATCATGGGCACCCCGAACCTACCTACGAGAAAGGCACGCACCGCATAAGCATCGCCAAGATATGAGTGTAATTCTTGCCGATCAGGCCCTTAGCATCGAGTCGCTGAAAGTCTCGCTTAGCAGAATTGAATAAGCTGCTGTATATCTTCCTCTCCAAGGAGGAGAATTCGAGATATTCCACGGTCACCTGGCGCGAAAGTCAGCATCACCAAGCTGTATCAAGGCAGCCTGCCGTACTTCTTTCTGAGGCAGCTCGACTATCCGTTTACCGTTCGTATCCAGCATGGTTTTCTCTCGTCTTAACAGGATCGATTCGAGGATTATCTGGACTATCTCTATGGCCTTCGGATCCCGGGCCAGGAACGGCAAGGTGATGAATCTAGAATTCAAGTCAATGGGCCGAATGAAGAGAACAACGTAAGCCCATACGAGCGGAAGAATGAAAAGTCGGACCATGGCTGAAAGTCGAGGAATTTCAAGAGCGAATACAAATCCTCCAACTTGTTGACGATAGGGGTTCCTGACGGAGGTCAGGTCTGAGCGTTTTCCGTGCTGGACGAAGCATACCTGTTACAGCCCATCGTCTGCGAGCATGTAGCGCATAAACGGCTTTAGCTGTCTTGCTGGAACGTGACTTGCACGAATGCGCCTCGTCCAGTACGACGCGAAGCCATTCAACTGAAAGCGATGATTTAGCATCCATCTTTTCTGAGCGACGAAAGCACTTGCTCTCGAAGACAGGAGACTTTGAGCTCGACTTTTCGGATTTGGCATGTTCCGAGGCGAGAACACCGTACGAGGTGATGACGACCTTGATCGTATCCTCGTCATCGTCGTCCTCCAAGACATCCTCCAGATCGAGCCGGTTCTGGCCATGCCAGAGAGTGACCTTGAGCGTCCCGGGTTTACTGCAACGCTGCAGCTCGCCCTCCCATTGAGATAGCAGCGATGTAGGAGCGACGATTAGTGTTGCGGACGGGGCTGCCTGGGCTTTGCGACGGGGTGTCTTCTTGAACGCGTTGTTGAGTTTCATTTGACGGTGTTTCGTTCCGGGTGCGGGATCTTCCACCGGAAGCTGTTCAGTATCAGGCGCGCAGTTGGTATGGATAAGTGCGGCAAGTTCGATGGTCTTCCCCACTGGCAAGTACGTGAGTAGCTAACAGGGTGACGTAGGAAATGCCCTTACTGCCCACTAAATAAATACATTAGTTTGGGAAAAACAGGGCAAGGAAGTTGCTTACTCTCTGTTGGGATTGAAAGGCAAGGTAAGTTCAGAACAGAGGGCGAAGTATAGCACTTTACCGTCACTGAGGGAGGAATTAAATGGGGAAGAAAACCACGAAAAATTCGACGAACGCAAGAATTCCGCCCCTTCCCTTTCTCTCTGCCTTTGGGAAGTCCAAGGTGAGCTCACCAGAGTATGGATTGAAATAAAACGGGGTCTCGTCCGCAGTCAGATCGATGACTTCTCCGGCGCGGGGATGTGGAAACGCGTATCTGACCTGACGTCAAACCACGCAGGCCAAGAAAAACAGTCGATACTCACTGACTCCACAATGGATGCATGGAAGACGCCTCGCGCGCATCCATCTTGCCAAGTTCGAGGGAATGCATCCATCTATCGCTCGGTTAGATGTTAGAGACCCGACAAAAAGGCAACGCACAGGAGCGCTTGCTTCTGATACCCGCGAAGCGTAAAAGTAAACGTGCTGGGCGGCTCCATCTCGCCCATGGTGCGATCGCTCTTCTGCGCTTTGCGGTAGATCCTATCGAGATCGTTCTCCGTCAACTCTTCTCCCTCCTCCACCTCAATCTCCTCGCCGTCGCCCACAATCTCCTTCACCTTCTTGGACTTGCGCTGTGCTATCTTCTTCATGGCCTCATCGTGAATCTCTTCGTCGGACTTGCGCCCGCTAAAGTTGGCGCCGGCCTGAGGGCGCAGATTGAGAGCATCAAACAGCTTGAGGACGGACGCCTTTCGTTCGCGTAGCGTTTGTTCGTCGAGGGTTTCTGCCCCCTCGGAGAACATGACAGTTGGTTTATCGTCCGCAGTAGCCTTCGAAGGTTTGAAGGCGCCCTTTAGCAGGTACACGTCTGCTGTGACGATGAGGGTCGCTCCCGTAGATAGCTTCTCCGGACAGTCCATCATTTTCCCGCGGAACTCGATAATCCCTGTGAAATTTCAGAGGTTTGCAACAATTACGACTCAAGACATACCGAGATCGAGAAGCTTGGCTATCCAGGATGATACGTCTTGCGGTAGTCGGCCGAATTCTTCACGAATAAATGAGCTTCGTCTTTAAAAATTTGGAGCAACGTACCAAAGCCCCGTGAGTTGTAGAGCCGCACGATATTGTCGGTCTTTTTATTCTTATTCTTGGCCGGTTGCTTCAGCATCGCTGTGAGCGACATCTGTTTCTTGCCGTCTCCCGTCTTCTTGCTCTTGGTCTCAGATTTGGTGCTTGCACTCTTCTTCACCTCCTGCGGCTCCCGCATGATTTTAACTTCCTCGTTGACTTTGATATACCCCTTGCCCGAGACGTTGCTCCACGCGTGCGCAAAGACCATTTCGCCGATGAAGGTAGGCTGGAAGCCTGGGGCAGTAGGAGAAGACACGCGACGTTTCTTGGCGGGAGGCGGGGCGCTAGGCTTTTTGGGACTTTTACGAGAGGGTCCGGCTTTGGGTTGGGACGAAGAGGCGCTCTCCATCTTGGCTGCACCACTTTGGGCTTCTGTGTCCGAATCATCGACCACATAGATAGTTCTTTTTTGAGGACCAAGATCCCTTCTGTCCCCCGCATGATCCTTTTCGTCACCGCTGCCGTCCTCTGAGAACAGACTCGTCGGACGCGACGAAGCTCGGGAACTGGAAGGCCCGGTCTCAGGCTCCTCCTCCATAAGCACGTCCTCCTCATCCTCATCGTCTGACCCAGCGAAGAATAACGGAGGGCGCTCGTTCGCAGCCATCTCGGAGTCGGACATGGCGGTCGAGCGGTAGACGCGTCTGTGCCGCCCGGTCGCGTGACGTCACGCGTTACCCGTCACGACCCCGAAGGCTTTGCCAAACCCGCGCAAACGTGTCGTCTCCCTTCAAAAATGCAACGCGGTCTTCCAATGGTGCGGGCTATTTCCAGGTCTATGTAGGCATTGCTGAAACGTATTTTGCAGCAACCTACTGTTGTCCTCCTTCGGGAGGGCACAGACACATCGCAGGGAAATCCCCAGCTACTTTCCAACATTGCAGCATGTCTTGCAATTGCGGAAACTTTGTCCAGCACCCTTGGACCGAGGGGAATGGACAAGCTGATTGTTTCCGATCGGGGGGACGCTCAGATCACTAACGATGGCGCGACAATCCTCAAATTATTGGATATTGTCCATCCTGCGGCCAGAACTTTGGTCGACATCGCTCGTGCTCAAGATGCAGAGGTCGGCGATGGAACGACCAGTGTGGTCCTCCTCGCAGCGCAGTTACTGAAGGAAGTGAGGGGTTATATTGAGGAGGGTGTGAGTCCGCATATCATAATGAAAGGATTCCGGCAAGCGTCGCAAATGGTACGCGTCATTTCACATTGTTTTATCCGTTTTGTTTATCGAGTCTTGCAGGCGATTGAACGGATAAAAGCCATTCAAATCACGGTCGACAAGTCGGATCCAGAGTACGTTTTGGTTCTGAGGATTTTTGAGCCAATCTCATCGTTTATTAGCCGGTTCCGATCTCTCCTCTTAAAATGTGCCTCCACCTCCATGTCCTCAAAACTCATCCATTCCGAAAAGCCCTTCTTCTCCAACATGGTCGTCGACGCCGTCCAATGCCTAGACCAAAGTGACCTGGACGAGTCCTTGATTGGCGTCAAGAAAATTGCCGGCGGAGGCATGCAGGACTCGCTGCTGGTGAAAGGCGTAGCATTCAAAAAGACGTTCACCTATGCTGGTGCCGAGCAGCAACCCAAATCTTTCCGCGATCCCCTCATCGTGTGCTTGAATGTTGAGCTCGAACTGAAAGCCGAGAAGGACAACGCCGAGGTTCGCGTGGATGCAGTGTCCGATTATCAGGCTATTGTCAACGCGGAATGGGAGATCATCTACCGAAAACTCCAGGCTATCGAGAAAACCGGCGCCAAGGTCGTTCTCAGTAAACTCCCCATCGGAGATCTTGCCACACAATGGTTCGCAGATCGCGATATCTTCTGCGCCGGTCGTGTCGCTGGTGGTGACTTGCGCCGCGTTGTTCAGGCCACCGGCGGGGCGATCCAGTCAACGTGTTCCGACATTGCGCGCGAACACCTTGGGACGTGCGGCTCCTTCCAAGAGAGGCAGATCGGTGGCGAACGGTATAACCTGTTCGAGGAGTGCCCCAAGTCCAAGACGTGTACTCTTGTACTTCGGGGTGGTGCAGAGCAGTTCATTGAAGAGGTCGAGAGGAGTCTGCACGACGCGATCATGGTGGTCAAGAGGGCGGTGAAAAACGGCGAGGTGGTTGCTGGTGGTGGTGCCATAGAGGTCCGCAACTATTTCTCCCCTCTCTTGCTGTTCGCTGACTCGTAAATTGCAGATGGACATCTCGGCCCACATCCGCAAATACGCTCTTTCCATCCCTGGGAAACAACAGCTTATCATAACAGCGTTTGCCAAGGCTCTGGAAATCATCCCCCGGCAGATTTGCGACAACGCTGGTCTCGATTCGACCGATATCCTCAATAAACTGCGGATGAAACACGCCAAGGGCGAGACATGGGCTGGTGTCGATGTCGACGGCGCGTCTGGCGTCCGTGACAACATGGATGCGTTTGTGTGGGAGCCGTCGCTTGTGAAGACCAATGCTATCAGCAGCGCCGCGGAAGCGGCCTGCCTCATTCTCAGCATTGACGAGACAGTCAGGAATCCTCAGAGTGAAGCGGTACGTGTTTGCATTTTTCCATTCGACTCAGCGCTTATCGTATTGCAGCAAAACCCCGGCCCGAGGGCACCACCGGGGGCTGCTCAGCGGGCACTGAGAGGCAGAGGCAGAGGCGCGCCGCGGCGGTAAGTTTCTGCGATGATACGTGACCGTATGTGTATGTTCTAGAAAAGGAAATACTTCTAAATCCTCATCCCGACTCCGAATTGCGCAATGCGCTCTCATGAGAACGATGTTCCTGCCGAGTATATTGCGCCTCAAAGTACGTCAATGTCGCCATAATTAGTTCCTCCGAGGTCTCCTACTTAAGCGCTTATCGTTTTTGGCCGACTTTTGGCGACTCTGTCCGCCTTACCATGACGACTTACCTTCCTGACCACCACCGCACGTCTTCGGACGTTGACTCCGAGAAGAGCGGCGGCATCAGCCCCACCCTTAGTGATGAGAAGATTCCTCCCTTGGGCGAGCCAGTTGGTAATCGCCCAACCGGTCTCTGGGCGAGGTGGAAAGAACCCGCGCAAGACCTCGACAGCATAGCTACGCAGCCAAGTGTTTTTGATGACCCTGTTACACTGGAGGCCTACAGACCTCCGCCTCAAGTTGGTGTCCACTCACTAATTATTTATTCGTTAGCTAATCTCGTCTGCATCAGTATGAGAATACACACCGCTTTGACCCTAAGGCTCGTTGGACCTGGAGAGAGGAGAAGGTTGGAGAACTTCGCTTCTTCGTTGTTCCTTTCTGAAACGTTTTACTCCAGCGTGTCGTTCGCAAAATCGACTGGCGTATCATGGTTTGGGCAGGTATATTGTATGTCCCGGCTTGTGAAGAGCTGTCTAAGCGTTCGACAGGCCTTATGTTCTTCGCGCTGGATCTGGACAGAAGCAATATATCGCAAGCGAACACGGACAATTTTCTAGACGATCTCAACATGACGACCGATGACTTCAACCTCGGAAACACGCTCTTTCGACTCTCCTTTTTGATTGCGGGTAAGAAACCGCTTTTCTCTGGGCGCTACATCGTTTGAAGCGGGCGTTCAGAACTGCCCTCCCAGCTCATCTCCAAGAGAGTTGGGCCGGACATTTGGATCCCAACCCAGGTGTGGTTGGTTAAGCAGGTTACCGGTTAGTTGACTGATTAAAAAACTTGAAGATGATCTGTTGGAGTACCGTCGCATTCAGCCAGTTTTGGCTGCGCGGAAGGACTTCCTTTTTGGTTACGAGGCGGGTCTTTGCTTGACGGTATACTTGCTTCTCAAACTCAGTCCGTATGGTCAGATTCTTGTTAGGATTCTGTGAAGGAGGTCCATCTCATTCTATCGACTAGGTATTGAACGATACTAACCCGAACAACAAGGTTTCATCCCTGACGTTGTACTCTATCTCTCGTATTTCTACACAAAAAGCGAACGTACGAACGACAACTTCCCTCACCTTTCCCTAATGATCGTGTGATTTCCTAGTGCCGATCCGACTTGCCTACTTCTGGGTTTCCAACTATGTTTCCCATATTGTCAGCGCCTTCCTTGCTACAGGCATTCTTCAGCTTCGGGGTGTCGGCGGAAAAGCTGGCTGGAGATATCTCTTCCTCCTAGGTCCGCGGTTTCTTGCAATAGAATCGGCATCTACCTTACTCATTCTGAACGAAGAGGGACTCTTAACCTTTTCACTGGGACTCGGATCGTACCTCATGATGCCGGTAGGTCTTTGTGCTCCTGTTACAAAGTACACTGCTGATCTGTCGCCCGTCTGGTAGCCCGGCCCGACTCAGACGAAAATGAAATATGTAAGACCCAACGGCTGGTTTAACGAGCGGTAAGTTCGTGAACCTCGTCTACTGCAAAAGCTTGATGTTCTCCGCAGGGAGGAAACGATCATGGTCAACAGGCAAATTCGGCCATCTGTCGCTCGCGACTAATGCTAAAGACAGCTTCATAGGGTGTTGCGGGACGATCCTTCAAAATCGGATATGCATAACCGGGAAGGTCTAACCCCCATGAAGATTTTCCAGGCCTTGAAAGACTGGCGGCTGTGGCCTATATACTGCCTTGGTCTCGTTCACATGAGTTAGTTTGAATTTGCCGCATTATATCCCTCACTCAACGAACCCAGTTCCGACTGGACCTCCTCAGGTTAGCAGGAAGGTGCACGCATATCCAGCAGCACTGACCGCCATGACAACAGATCTACTTGACCCTTTCGCTGAAGAACTTGGGCTTTACCACTATCCAGTCCAACCTGCTTACCATCCCATCCACGGTCTGCGGCCTGCTAATGCTCCTGTTCACCGCCTACCTCAGCGAGATCGTCAATAGTCGTGTTGCTGCTACGATCGTTCTTCAGCTCTGGGCGCTGCCCCTCCTCATCGCGCTTTACACTTTCGACAAGTTTACGTCGCAATGGGTGTACTTTGCGGTGGTTACGCTGGTTACTGGCTGTGAGTAATGACGCAAATGCACGGATTGATGAGCTGACTGAGATCACTGAGACAGTCCCAGTACGTCCGCTGTACGCAAGCCATTTTCTCAGAGAATTGATTTGGTGAACTGCGCAGTACGTTCATCCCATCCAGGTAGCCTGGGCTTCGCGGAACTCGTACTCCGTGCGTACGCGGACCATCTCTGCAAGCTGTTACAACATGTTCGTGCAAGCTGGCGCTATTATCTACGTTCGTCGGCATTTGACTAAGTCAGCACCAATGTCTTCTAACCATTTACCTGTAGGCCAATATATATCGGACGGATGACAAGGTCAGTGAATTTTCGACAGGTTTGTGAAACTCTTTGCTGATTGCATAATTCTCGCAAATTCCTTAGCCCCTCTGTACGACACCAAACTCTATTTTTTCGCCGACCTCGAGTTGCTGATCGTTACTTCTCAGATAAACGAGGCAACAGGGTACTAATCGGAATCTGTTGTATGAATATCGTGCTCTACATCTTGACATTCTTCTTCTACCGCGCTCTCAATAAGGCGCGGGACAAGAAATGGAATGCGTGGTCGAAAAAGGTGAGATTCTCGCAGAGAAAACCGCTGAGCGCCATCTAACTGCGTACAGGAGCAACAAGAGTATATCGAAACTACAAAAGACGCAGGCAACCAACGGTTAGATTTCCGGTTTGCCTATTGACCGTACAACGTACCGACCGTCGTGATAATTCTACCGTGCAATCTTTTAATATTTCGTTGTATCCTCTCAAGTTCTCGACGCCGGACGGTGTTGGAGAAAGGCTGGAGACCGAGAGACTTTTTGAAAAAAAATTGAAAAATCCCCACCAAAAAAAAGAAATCAGCCTGGATGCACCGCAGACTGCAGAGGACGATGCGCGCGTCAGGAACGGGCCTCCGGCAAGCGTCCACCGATATTCGAAGCATATTTGGATTCAACCGCGCAGCCAATTCAGTTTGTCTTTGTGTTTGATCGTTTGGCAGCATCCTCTTGTCACTCTTTTTTTTGTTCGATGTTCTCACTTGGACCACGATGTGCCCGCCGAGTCTGTCTCCCTTCTCCGCGGTGCATCTCGTCCTCCGCTCCTACATTTACATCTCCGCCTCGTGGCCCCCGTCTCCCGAGGAGGGACGACGATGACGATGCAGAACCAATGGAAGGCGAAGAGGAACTGAGGACCTTCAATGCGTTTCTCAACAAATTCGAAAAGTTCAAGACCGCAGAGCCATTCAATTACCTACCTTCACCTGAAACAAGCAGATGGCAGCACGTCCGTTCCTTTTCACTTTACGGTCGACGTCGCGCTGATTTCTTCGCAGCCGTTTCCCATGAACCCGTCGTTCCGACCGCCAATACCAATATCCGACGCGACGCGCTCACGGATGTATGCGGATTACATGCTGGATCCCATAACAAATAGCGTCCGAAACCTTGCTCAACGACACCACACGAGCATGAAGCGGGTGGAAGCTATTCTCCGACTCAAAGGTCTGGAGGCCGCGTATGTAAAGGTTCGTGTCGATCCTGTCTTCTAGTGGTCCTCGACCCCACACGATGATATAAATACGATTAGTCTTGAAGACAGCCACATGGTTATTCATATATTTTCCTGATTTTCTTTCCTTTTCAAAGTTTTTTCGTTGCTCTTTCTGACGAACACCTTTGGTTTAGGTATCTCCACCAACTACTGCTTAGGCTCTCACTGAACGTTCATGACCTTTGTTCGTGCGCACCAGGATGTCAGTGATCGTTTCTTCGTTTTGTGTCGTGATGATACCATAAATTCATTCGCGAAATCGTAAGACAATCCGGTGCCCTTACATCGCCGCGACTCTGGTTAAATCGATTTCAACCCCATCTGATCCTTTTGGGTCTCCTGCTTCCGTGTTGCCATGATAGAGCTAATGCGTTTCCCAGAACAAACCTCTACAAACCGGCTTTCTCTGGGGAATGGAAATGCTCCTCGGTGTCACGACACCGAAGACGGACAGCCTCGAAAGCCCCGCGGAGAACTCCAGATCCTACCAAACGGACCGCAATGAGGACGGGAAACTCAGCAATGTGCAGGCAGCGGATTTGCTCGAGGAGGAGGAAAACCGAGACGCTGCCCGCCAGCGGTTCCAGCGTCAATACTGGGAGTCAATCCCCGATGATGGCAAGGCAAGTTGCCGACTTTACTGCCCCGTCCCATTCCCTGACACCAGTATTAGGAACCCCTTCTCCCCGCCTCGCTAGAGAAGGCCAAGAAGGTCGCCGAGCGTTCTGCGCAGGCGGCCCACGACAACAAGTCTAACGCCATCCTCATGCCGCGGTTCAAGGACACCGCGACCATCAAGTCGCCGCGCCAGAAAGTGCAGACCATCGTCGCCGAGGGCCGCCTGCCCATCCATTTCATCGACGTGGGGGGCAAGTTCCTCGACGTGGACGAGCGTCTGAGGCGGATGTCTGGTGCTGGGAGGAGACATTCCATTCGCTCCAAGAGGTCAGAGGTCAAGGTGCTCAAAGGGTTTTTGAAGGGGAGGACGCCCGTCGAGCGCGCGAGGCGAGCTTCGGTCAAGCGGTCGACATCTTAATTATATCATTTTGTAATATACTTCATACACATTCGTCGCATTTCCAAACGCGCATTATAGTCTGGTCTACCACGTCCTTTTGCAATTTCTTTTTCGGAGGAGATTTTCTCCCTGGTGGCAGTGCTGTGACTGCTCTCCGCGCTTTCTCTCTTCCCGACTTTTAGTTAAACGTCTTGCTGGTCCCCATCGTCCCCAAATGACGACTGAAACCACGAAGCTAAAAGCAAAACTGGCCTCCCTGACCTCGTCTCTTGATGGCCTAGAATCGAGTCTCGCTCCGCTATTCGCACAAACTCTCCCAGAAACGACCGTCGCGCTCACCCCAATCGAGCAAGCAAAGCTGCAGACCCTACTCCCATACATTGTCTACGATCTGGTCTTCAGTGGGTCTCCTATTCTCGCTAGACGCGTAATTGTGTGAACCGTACAAACTTTCTAGTTTACTTGAAATCCAAGGGCGTTGACCCGAAAACACATCCGGTTATTGGGGAGTTGGTGCGTCTTTAATTTCTCTTGAACCCACATCGACAACTTATGCCTGCACCGCACAGACCCGTGTGCGCCGATACTTTGATAAAATATCGTCCGCAGAGAACCCCGAGACGCGTATGTATCTTATTGTCTTCCTTGCACGCCGTTCCACTCACCGCGTCTACATCCCTGTAGCACGCGCCCCTCTTGACAAGGCAGCTGCCGCGCGTTTTATTAAGCACGCCATAACGCAGTCCAAGCTCGGTGACACGGCGGCAGCGGAGGCTCCCCAGGAAGCCGAGCCCTCCACGTTCGTGGCCGCCAAAGTGACGAGCAAGATGGCGGAACGCGCTGAATACGAGGCGGAATTGCGGGCGCGGGGAGATGCCAGCTCGGAGGAGGAGGAGTTGGAGATAATTGACGGAGACGATGCCCCGCCGGTGAAGACATCTGGGAAGGGCAAGGGCAAGGCGAAGGAGGTTGTTGTTCAAGAGCCTGCTGTTGCTGCGGGAAGCAAGCGGCGCAGACCGGTCATCGATCCTTTTGCTGGTGAGCCTTGGTCCTCATTATTTTCCGGACATCGTTCACAGCGCAAACCAGGATTTGGAGACGAACCCGACTCGGCTCAAGCAGAGGAGATGCAAGAAGAGGTGGGCGAAGCCGGGAAGAAGAAACGGAAAAAGAAGAAAGGCGAGGATGATGCAGCAGAAGCGGTAGACGGGGAGACGGACGAGACTGAGAAGAAAAAGCGGAAGAAGGAGAAGAAAAAGGCGAAGAAAGGCGACGAGGATAACACATCAACCAGTTCCAAGTCGCCGAAGAAGAAACCCCAAAAATAGGGTGATCTACAAGCTTTATTTCAGTACTAGCAGGTACCCGTGCTCCGCACGGTAGACGGGTCTGGATGGCCCTCATGTTGTCAATGTCATTGTCAAGTTGTGTTCAAGTCTTCTTTCTCGGGACACTCGTCACCACCCTTCGGCTGGTTCCTCGTGTCCCCGTCGTCCGCTTTCTGTTAAACTGTCATTGACCATTTTGAATCGTGCGCCATTCAGAAGTAAATGTAGGTTGTCTTTCTCGTTTCAAGCAAACCCATACCTAGCTGTACTGCGGCGTACTCCGCACGGTATACGGGAGTCTCTCATGTTGTCAAGTCGTCGTCAGGATCAATTGAAATTTTGTCTTGAGCTCAGACCTGCTCTGACACTCGTCACCAGCCTGTGGCTGGTTCCTTGTGTCCCCGTAGTCGGCTCTCTGTTAAAGACATAACTTTCCGGTGACTTCTGCTTCAGAAACAGTGTAGAATTTTGTGCTATTTCGTGCCTAATAGGCTGCCTATCTGTGCCGGGCCCTGTTGACCCGGTGATTCCTCGGATGACTGAAATGTCTGTTGAGTAGCTACACGTTTGTTCCTCCAGCTTTTAGTTTAACTTGAAGTTGCATAAGAATGGAGGCAGTAGACTCCAGATTCTCAAACCTGTCTTGTACTCGAATCTTGAAGTCGGGACTCCTCAAGGTTGCCTCAACGGCGACTCCTTGTCATTGCTCTACAGTATCCTAAACCGTCAAGTATTGGCACCCCATTCGAAGCGAAGATCCAATTCAGTTGTCGAAGAGAACAGTACTACGCCGTAAAATGAGCTGCAGGATTCGCCGGCCCAGAATGCCGTCTTGGTTCGAATTGTTGAGACCTTGGTTTGCCGTTGCCCGTCGTGGGAAGTTGACCGATAGCCGGTGATCCTACGATGCATCAAGCAGCCATCAGGCAGCTGACCTCTCAATCAGCACAGCCGTCGGATTGACGTTTGTCCTGTCTTGAGTCAAATCCACCTCTTTTGTATAATAGATCGCGGTCATCTACGTATACAGTTTACTTGATACATTCTTACACCTTCGCTTTTGCACCTGTCGCCTGCTGCACGGCGTCAAGCACTGCGGCATGCACTTCTTTCCCGGCTGCCACCACTCCAAAGTTCTCCCCCAAAGTCCTGCCGAGCCCGAAATCGAGAGGCGCACCGCGTGAATCTGTTACTATTCCGCCTGCTTCTTCTACGAGGATCGAGCCGGGTGCATGATCCTGCATCCGTTAGATTGCGAGACATAGCGACAGCCGACCGAGCATACCCATATTTTCTCCCGGTAGCCCACGCCTGTGGGCATGCGCAAGTAGAGGCCTCCGTCGCCCCGGGCGAGGCACCCGTACTTTGCCTGGCTGTCCATGCGCAGGGGCGGGCGCGTGATGCCGAGGATGGACGAGATGGTGTCTGACGTCGAATGCGACGAGTGCAGCGCTTCCACGGACTCGAGGAAAATGAGGGAGGAGGGGGTGGATGCGGGCATGCTCAGCGGGGATTCAGAGTAGCCGCTGAGCGGGATCTGGACGTGGTGAATTGTTGAGAACCTTGTCAAAATTCAGAAATACATACCTGTTGGCAACCCTGGCCTCGTACGGCTACGAACATGACTCCGCGCTCTCCTTCTGGCTTTGCGGCGTCGACAGGGAGGTTCGGACATCCGATGATTCCGAGCTGCACCTGCGCATCGACGAGGAGGGAGAGACATACGGCATACTGCTCTCCACGGAGGAATCCTTTGGTGCCGTCAATGGGATCTATCGTCCACATCCCTGTCGCGGTGTAAATCATTATCGTTGAGCAAGGCCGTGTACGCACTTCCCGTCCGGCCACCGTCGTAATTGCCTCTATCGATCGCGTCCAAAAGTTCGGCGGATGTCTTTGCTTGACCGGGACCGATGCCCCACTCTGCCCTGTCGCCCTCGCCGAGGGGAGAGACCAGAGCTTCGTTGGCGAGATCGATGATCCGTTCCCTCAGCACTTTGCCATCCTCCGCACGCAGTTCCGCCGCGTCTTCTTCTCCAACGATAGGATCGGCCGGGAATGAGTTTTTGAGCATGATGCTAATGAGGGCTTGTGCAGCATAGTCGCCCACTGCGCAGAGGGCTAAGTTCAAGACGCGACCCAGATCCGATTCGACGCGTACCAGTAACCGGAGATTTGTCTCCCTTGGTCAGGGTCTCGTTCTTTACAAGCTTATTGAACACGGAGGAAGTTAGTACGCATGCTCTGCGCACGGCGGAAAGAGCGAGTTGCCGCTCCAACGCAAATGGACGACTGGTCATGGTGGAAGAGGATCGAGTGCAAACCAAGGCACCAAAGATTCGCAGACGATGGGGATTCATCCAAAGTTATTTGACATGGGTCTCCAGGGCTTCCAGGCCGATGCAAGTAAAATAAGAGTCCTTTAGCGAGCCTTCACGGAGTATCCGAGAGTCCAACTAGATATTTGGTTCGAACCCAAAACGGACATCATGCCGCAATGGCCACCACCACGTCTAATGAGGATACCCAACCCACACAGGCCGATGAGCCTCTCCTAGACGTCAATCTACTCAAGGAAATCGGCCGGAAAGCACTCGTAGATGCGCTCAATTCGGTTGGTGGTCCGTTTGTCGACTGGGGTCGAAAAACTCAGTGGAAATAACTCTTGAAGGTGAACGGCTCGAAGACACTCGTTCTGGATTCATCCTTGGCTGGTCCTCTTGGTCTTGTTATCGAAGTCTCGTTGTTGAAGGTTTGGAACGCGTTCGTGGCTGGGGGAAGTGCTGAGGCTGTTGGCAGCATCATGGCGTCGATAAAATGTTTTGGCTCGAAGCTGGTCCATTGACCTCAACCACGACGAACATTGTGTACTTGTGCCGCCCAATGATCAAGTACGTGAAAATAATTGCGGGTGAGTTCAAGCAACCGGTCTTGTGAAATCTGTACTGAGCCGCGTTTCGTAGACCAGATCAAGAGACACGCCAAGGAGGCTCAGAAGTACACCTACACTTTACTTCTGGTGCCCCGAATATCCACTCTCGTCTCTCGCATCTTGGAGGAAGAGGGCGTCTTGGGAGATGTTCGGATATCCTCATACAATCTGCAATTCATCCCAATCGCGGACGACGTGATATCGTTGGAGAACGATAATGCTTTCAAGGAGATCTGGGTGGTGTGCAATTTCTTAACTATTCTGACGCTCAACTGAAACGTCTAGGATGGAGACGAGACCGTCATTTATGACTCGGCTCAAGCGCTCTTGACGCTCGAGAAGTTGTATGGCTTATTCCCGAGAATAGTGGGCAAGGGAGACCAAGCAGCTGTGCGTCGATTTTCCCTCCGGCTGGGGTGAATCTGACGACCGGTCAGCGACTCGCGACCCTCCTGACGCGACACCTGCCGACCGATTCCTCGACGCCTGACACCCTGCTAACTCAATCAGAAAAAATCGACTCTCTGATCGTTTTAGACCGGCGTGTGGACATGATAACACCTCTTCTCACTCAATTGACATACGAGGGCCTTGCCGACGAGCTCATCGGAATAAAAAATTGTATGCACATCGTTAATGATGTAACACCCTGGCTGAATCGTTTTCGTAGCCCACATAGAGCTTCCTGTGTCGCTCTTGACACCGCCTGCACCAGTGGGTGCTGCGAGTCCCTCGACAGCTCCAGCACCGTCAACGTCGCTCAAGAAGGTCGAGGCCAGGAAGAAGCACCACTTGACAACGTCGACAGATCCTCTCTTCGGCGAGCTGCGGGATTTGAATTTCTCCTCGGTTGGGAGGAGGCTCAATAAAGTTGCCCGACGCTTGGAAGAGGATTATAAGGCAAGCTGGGTGGTATCAGAAACGAACAAAACTCATTTCAAGCAGGGTCGCCACCAAGCCAAAACTGTTGCGCAGCTTCGGGATTTTGTTGGCAAGCTCGGTGGATTGCAAACTGACCACCAATCGTTGCGGCTCCGTTGGTGTTTTCTACTCCGTGCTGACATTGACTAACTTCTCTGGTCAGACACCGGGCTTTCAGAGCTTCTTGTGCCGTTGACGCGGACAGACCAATTTAACAAGACCCTTGAAATCCAGCAGAGTAAGCATACTTTCCCTTCGTCTGCATCTTCTCAACCTCGATCGATCAGACCTGCTCGCATCCTACGAAGTCACGAGCCAGATTTCTGCCATCGAGGATCTGCTTGCACAAGGCGCGGACATGCAGACCATCCTGAGGCTGCTCTGTCTCGCCAGCATCACATCCGGCGGCGTGAAAGCCAAATCCCTCGAAAATCTCAAGCGCGAGATTCTACAAGTCTGTCCCTTTCTCTCCGATGTTTACTTACTTGCTTATCCACCTGGCGAAGGCGTACGGCTACAACCACTTACCCCTATTGCTCTCCCTCGCAGCCCCGCCGCTGGGGATATTACTCCCCAACCCGTTACCGACCTCCAGCCCACCCGAATTAGCCGCAGCGAAATATCCCTTCGTCGGATTGCGCAAGTCCCTCCGGCTGCTGATCGACGACAGCCCCGAGGCGCTCGACGAGGTCGAGAACGACATCAGCTTCGTCTACTCTGGCTATGCGCCCATCAGCGTCCGGCTGGTGCAATGTGTCGCGCAGAAAGGCGGCGTCTTGAGCAATCCTGCAGAGAAGGAGAAGGCGGCGGCTGCAGCGGATGCCGACGGGAAGCCGCAGCCGTCCTCGATCAAGGCGCAAGCGCATCCCATTGCGGGGTGGCGCGGCTTTGAAGATATTCTGGCTACTATCCCGGGCGAGACGGTGGATATGGTGCAGAATGGGCCGAGCGGACCCGGCGCGGCGAACACGCCTATGGCATCCCTTCGTACGTCGATATATCATACTGCATTCCTGACGCTGATTCATGGCCTGCAGTCCGGCCCATGCAAAAACCCACAACAACCGTCGTGTTCTTTTTGGGTGGTTGCACGTACACGGAGATCGCTGCCCTGCGGTGGGTTGGGAGACAGAATCGAGGTAGGCTTCCTTCCATGACGCTCCAGCTTGGTGCTCATTCTATGGCAGGTCGGAAGTTCTTGATCGCGACGACGGGAATCGTGAATGGAAACAGCATTTTCGAGAGCATTTCTGGGACCGCAAAGTCGTCTGGGCCGAAGGATGCTGCTTTATGATCGATGCACTACTAGCACTGGCGTGGCTGGGACTGGACTGGCTTTTGGTATTTTCTGGATGTATTTGTCGAAGGCGTCACGTCGTGTCACATTGCACGTGGTTGTGACTCCATGACCCCAACACTTGATGCGTCTCCTTTGCTTCCACATTGTGCGTGTCGTTCAGGCCGGGATACGTGTCTGAAGTTTCTGTGGACCGCTGGCATGAAATTTCATCCTCTTCAAACCCACTTTTTCGCGTTGTTTTCGGTTTTGTTGCATCGATTTTACATAAAAACGTCACAGCAAACTCTATTCAAGCGGCTGTCAAGGGATTCCTAGAATCCTATAAATACGGGGCCCCGCACTGACCTCTTTCTTTCCTCAACCACCACCACCCCCGTCTTCAAGTCCTCTTCGAAAGCTCTTCTGCCATCGTGAGTCTTGCTTTCGCGTCGCGTCGTCGCGTCCATCGTTCACCGTCGTCTTCTTCGTCTTCCTCCCACTCTAGCACGCGTCTTTCTCAACCCACATCACCCTCCACGATCTCTAATGGCGCCCACGAAGACGAGCCCACCAAATGTGCCCAAGAAAAGTCCGTTCCTTGATTCGCCTTCCTCTTCCTTGGCTGATCCTCGTCTTTCGTGTTGTAGAGAGATCCTCTGGGGGCTTGAAGAGGAAGAAGCCCTCCCCATACAACAAGTTCATCGTGCGCTCTCTTCCTCTCATCGTCGACGCGATCTAACTTTGCTCTTCCTTCCAGTCGGTCGAGTTGCAGAGGCTCAAGGACGTCGGGATCGGCGAGGACCACAAGGAACGGTGCGTTTTCTCTTCCTCTCGTCGTGGATTCTCGAGCTGACGGTCGGGCACTACAGGATGGCGCTGGCCATAAAGAGGTGGCACCAGACGAAGGACGCTGCGTCGTCGCCCTGATCCTCTTTTCTGCTTTCTCTCTGCTACGTGTACTTTTTATACTGGACTCCATCATGGTAACTTACTGCTCGATAACCCCTGTACCTTGTAGTTCGCTCTTAGTTTGTTGTAATCTGCTCAATAATCGACTGCGTTGATTTTCAAATTTCGTCCGAAATCAGTCAAGTCGTGCTCGAGTCGGACTTTTCAACGCGACAAATCTTTCTGCACGCAGATATCTCCAACCACGAAACAAGCAAGCAACACTGGAATTTTGGACAGACCAAGGACAGACGCGCGCTAGACTCGGCACGCGGGCCGAAGGTATTCCCCGTGCAACGACGTCAATGTCAGAAACGGCCGAAAACGGCCATCCGCGACCCAAAGCTTGTCCGCATCCTTATCGCCTCAATCGGTTGCATGGCCGTCTCTGGCCTTGCGTCTTTCTCCTGGCCTCTCTGGCATCCCACTTAGCCTTATCTTCCGTCTTGACGCGTTCCCCGGCTCTCTTTGCACGTTTACGGCGACTTGGGGACTACTAACACACAGCAGCTGCTACGATGTTCGACCTAGATAGCGACGAGTTTGACCCGTACTCTGAGGGGCACAACTCGCTGGCATTGCTGACTGCCATGCAGCAGCTGGGCCACACAGCGGATTCCGACGCTCCACCGTTGGCTCTGGTTACGGCTCTTGCTGCGTCTCCCACGGACGATCTGGAGAGCCAGGACTCCTCGTGGAAGGGCAAGGGCGTCTCCAGGCCCATGCTCATTCCACTCGCTCCTCCAGCCGATCCACACGATCTGTTCGACATCGGGGAGGCGTCTTCGAGCCAAGCCGACCGCGATTACTACTCTTTCTCTTCTCCCTTCTCCCCGTCGTCATCCATCACATGTGCCAGCCCGACTGACGAGCCTGGGTCAGTTCAGGGCTCGAGTTGGAAGGGAAAGGCTGCTTCAATGCAGGATCCGCGCGATATCTTTGACATGAGCGAGGCCGCCTCCAGCCACGCATTTCCCTCCTTCTCCTCTCGTTTTTCTCCCGTATGCGCGAGTCCGATTGATTCCATCGAGCAGCCCTCCACCTCGATGGGACACGAAGACTTGTTCGAGTCCACGGGCACCGGCAAAGGCAAGGAGAAAGAGCTACCCCCCACTCTTCCTCCTCTGACCTTTTCCCCGACCGAATTTGATTATGTGCACACTAACTGGCCGTCTCCGCCCAACTCTGCTGTCGCAGGACCCTCTTCGTATGACTCACGTGTGACGCCCCGGCCTTCCTCCTCCAGCTCACTTGCACCACTGGATTTGATCTCAGTGCCAGCACCTCCACCTCCAGTCTTGAGCACGCCTCCGACGGTGCCCCGACTGCTATCGCGTCGCCGCTCACTCCCCAGTCTCGCCGGCGCTCCCAACACCAAGTCCAAGTTCCGGCCGAGCAACCTCGCGCGCAAGTTGCTCTTCAGGAAGTACGATGGCGACTCCAGTGCCTGCCCCACGCCCCCGTCGTCCCCGACCGACGGGCGCGATCTGGATTTAGGCGCCGGCACCTGCTTCGCGCCATGGCGGAACGATTCTGCCCTCGCGCTCGAATATCAGTACCAGCAACCCACACTCAAGGGCCGCACCCACTCGTCGCCGTTCCCTATCTGCGCCCTCGACCTCGTTCCGGCCGCCACTACCGCCGACATCTTCGACCCCATCCCACTCTTTGTCCCGAACTACTTCGACGACGTGCTCCCGAGGGAGCTGCAGGTCCACGTTATGCTCGCGCTCATCGCTGTGCACGAGGGGGATCATGCGCGCGCCGTCAGGGACGGGCTTTGGACCGTCGCGAAGGCGTCATCGTCGAGGAACAAGTGGGTCGGACGGGACAAGGCCCTCCGCGAGCTTGTGCGATTCAGTCGGGTTAGTACTTACTTGAATTCGTACTTATTGTGGTCCAATTGCTGACACTGCAACTCCTGCAGGTCTCGAAATCCTGGCAGGCGCTTGTTTTCGATGGTCAAGTCTGGGCCAACCTCGACCTGCACGCGTTCCCCCTTCTGCCAAAGTCACTCCTCCTCCGCATCGCGCGCGCCGCCGGGAGCTTCGTCAAGGACATCAACGTCGCGGGCCACATCAACCTCCACTCGGGCACCCTCATCGAAGTGACCGACAGCTTTTCCGCGCTGTCCGTCAGCACGGGCTTGCGTCCGTTTACGCACCTCACTGGGATCAACCTGCGCGGCTGCTCCGCCATCACGACCCGCTCGCTGCACCCGCTTCTCCAGCAGTCCTGCGCACTGGAGCGATTGTGCCTCAAGGGGCTTGCTGCTGTCACGAACGCCACATGCGCTATTATCGGTGACTGCACGCGGCTTCTCGTGCTGGACCTCGGGCGGTGCCCGAACATCGATGCGGCGGGAGTGCGGAGTCTCACTGCGAAGGCGGCCTTGCGTAAAGAATACCTGGCACTGAAGGAGCTGCGGCTGTCGGGCTTGAAGCACGTTGACGATAACACGATGGCGGCGCTCGGGCGGGCGGCGCCGTACCTCGAGGTGCTGGATCTGAGCTATGTACGGCAGCTGCACAATACCGCCGTGGAAGCATTCGTGGCGTGCACCGACGAGGACGACGAAGACGAGGAGAGCGGCTTCAGGATCGTGCGTCTGAATGCGCGCGAGGCGGGGCGGAACATCGATGAGTCGAACAAGTACCGGCGCCGGGTGACGAGACTGCGCCACCTCTCGCTGTCGTCGTGCCTCTTGCTCACAGACGCGGCGTGCTCGCACCTGGCGCATTCCGTCCCGGCGCTGGAATATCTCGAGTTGGCGGGGATCGGCAGCAGTCTCGGGGATGATGGGATTATCCGGCTGCTCAACACGACGCCGCGCCTCAAGCGGCTCGACCTCGAAGACGCATCGTCCATCACGGACTCGGTGCTCGCAGCCCTAACCCCGGCTCCTCCCGACGAGACCGAGGACGCGGACCCGGCGCCGGAGTCGCCCTTGGAACACTTGATCATCTCTGGCGCGCTGGAAGTGTCCGACGACGCGCTCCTCGCGCTCATCCGTGGCTGCGCCCGCCTCACGGTGCTCGAGGCCGACAACACGCGCATGGGGCCCGTCGTCCTGAAGACCTTCGTCCGCACCGCCCGGCGCCGCGCGCTCCAAGACCCCAAGATCGTCGCGATCGACTGCCGCGGCTTCGGGGAGGTGCTCCTCAAGGACCTCGCCGTGCACACGCGCCCGCGGCTCGGCTGGCGCGCACACGGTGCGCGCAGGCTGGGGTTCCTCGACGCGCGGGACGGGGCCGCGGAGGACCTCAAGGTCGGGCAGGACGAGTGCGACCCGGGGCGGGTGGTGGTGAAGACGTTTTACGGCTGGCAGACGGTCGACGCGGTGCAGGCGGGGCGCGAGAAGCGGCGCAAGGCGAAGACGCGCCGCGCTGCGAACGAGTCGGCGGGGAGCAGCGATATGGATGAATCTGTTGGCCGGGGGACGAGGTGGTGGTCGCCCGGTGGGCGTAGGTCGGGGACGAATTCTCCCCCGGTGGTTCCGGAGAACGAAGGATGTACAATAATGTAAGAATCTGGAGTGTATTGGGAAGATGGTCTTCCGGTGTATATTTTCTGACCATGTAATGACTTGTACGATCTCTCGACTACTGACTGTTTTTTTGTGTAAGCGTTTTTGTATATGCTTGTACTACCATGTTCTCTGTAGATTGTACGAAGTGTATAAATGCGCATTGTCAAGGAGCCGACGTGTGTCTTTTGAGCAGGTTGGAGCCACTCGGGAACGATACACAGTATTGTACAATCAGTTCCTGTCGAACTAATCACAGAATCTCAACGAACTCGTCGCATACTCCATAGTCTCATTCTTGGACGGAATCGCCCACTCTCCTTCGCCGCCCAGGATACGATCTTCGAACTCGGTGATCGCACGGCTGAGAGGAAAGAGTCGGGATAAATCGTAGGTCTCGCCGTACTTGTCGTAGTCCTCTCTGGCAGGAAGGCTGAGGCGCAGCTCACTATTGCGAGCAAGGCGGGAGAGTGTGCAGTAATGCTGGAGACCAGGAGTTGCACACTCCGCCGCGGGGTCCAGCATGGGATTGAAGTCAGCCTGCGCTATGAGAATCGGTGAATTTGCGCTAGAATACCAGATAAATTAGAACAGTTCTTCAGTGCAGAGGGGACCATGCCTCTTGAAAAGTCCGCCAACGAAGGACTTTGTCCATTGTACCAGAAACATTTGCCTTGGGGCATATTCTTTGGGAAGATTTCCCGAAAATCGGACGTGGGTCGCGTTTGGTGCAGACCGGCGCAGTGTGGACAGTGGCGGGTAGTTACGGGAAACAACATGTAGATGGGTGAGGGACGGAAGGGCGGGGAAGAATGTCTGCCGTCGCGGCAGGTCCTGGAACCTCCACCGGGTATCCCGCAATGTGAGGTGAGTAAGGCGCGGAAAGTCGTGGTCAAGGACATTTCGAGTGCGATTGTCAGTGACATTCGAATGCCCAAAGTCCCAAATCCGGATGTATGTTAGATACACCAGGCTCTCGAGGGAGGAGGTTCGCTTCATGATGCGGGACGAAACGGTGTCCAGATCAATGATAACTTGTTCAAGACTTTGAGAAATGTTCTTGTTGATAGCACGGTTAGAGGGATCGAAGTTCAGGAAGTCGTAGTTCGTCACTCCGTAGCCGAAATCTGTGGCCAGGTCTTCCATGGACGAGTCAGAGATGAGCAGGTGAGTGACGTTGACAGTGGGGTGGGCGTCAAGATAGTCCGCGAGCTGGAGGGCACCGGTGAGGCTTGCGGCGATGAATGTCCCTTCGGGAAGCTCGCTATTTCCTGAGTAGAGGAGCGTCTGGTTTCTGCAGCTGGCTTGAGGGGACTTCGCGTCGCATTCGTGAGGCGGAAGACCCGAATTTGTGAGGTTCGCCCCGCCCGTACTCAGTGCACACTGTGCGTAGCCAAGTACAAGGAACACAACTCTGCAAACTGGAAAGCAAGTCATAAGCTAAATATTCAGCACATAGGTCCGCCGTAGGGTCACCTCTCATGTTGCAGCTGCTGGTGGGTTGCATGAAGTTTGAGGCAGGTGAGTTGGAGAGAAATTCATCGAGGCGGTGTACGACAACGAGACGTGGTTTTTGCCGCAACAATTCAAAAGATGTTTACTTCAAACAGTGATACATTCACAGCACACCCTCCGCAGCGATTTTATTCCACCCAAGCGCCACGCCCCAGCTCCTCCACATCCGTTCGACAACCCGCAACTTCTCCTCACGCGGCATCGCCGGATCCTCCAAATCCCCCACGTCCTCGAGAAATCCCTCACGCAAACGCGACCCAGTGGGCAGGCTCGACTCGGCGAATGTACGTAGGCGCGTTACAGATATGAGCAGCAAACCTGTCGTTAGCGCTGTGAGCGAGTTATTCGACGGGCCGGCTACGCGGGGCTGGGACACCAGTAAACGTTCGATGCGCCTGGATTGACCAGTGAATAACGAGGCGAGAGTCAAGTAGTTGGCTGTGAGCTCACCGCATTGCGGCCCACGCGCTGGTGCGCTTGGCCAGGCGGCCGAATCGTCGCTCGCTAAAGCCACCGCGCCAGAATTGTGAAAGAGAGCTTCCGAGCAGGGTTACGATTACGAGTGCCGGTGCCAGCCCCACGAACGCGAACGTTAGTTCTTGCGACTTGAGCAGTTTGTCGATGCCAGTTAGGGCTTGGTCGATGTCAACCTGGGGAAAATTTATTGTACTGCCCTCCGATGATCAATCAATGGGAACCAACCTTGGCCTTTTGAACTTGGATAAATAGGGATCGAAGCAGGGTGCCGGTTAAAGCGGATTTTACAGGCCGTTTGATATCCTCCTCGTACAGCTGGAGTATGGGCGTGAGATCCCCGACTTTTATCTGCTTCGAAAGTGCCTCGAGCTGAGTGGAGTTGAAGTGCAACTGGTCGCGAGCGAGAGCGAGCGTCATGCGTTCGAGAGACTGTCGTGTGGTGTGAGCAAGAATAAACAAAGAAGGAAAATAATGCACATCTAGATCGGCGGCGACGCCCTGCTTCCTGATGATGACGCCGTCTTCCCCTCCCGTTCGAACGGTCTTCAATATCTCTTTCAGCGGGTCGAGCAGCGAATTCTTGATAAAACCCTCCACTGTTTCCTTGGCCTCTAGCGCCATGTCTGTGATAGAAGCGCGAGAGGCATACAACGTCCGCAAGGTGTACAATGTGACCGGCGGGATGATGAGCAGCGTCGGCCATATGCGGGTCAAACGAGACGGTCGGCCAAGTTGCTGGATTGCAACGCCATGCTCGGTGATGTGGCTAGGAAGGAGTATGGATGAGATGTGCTGCACATGTTCCACGTTGTCCCGAGGCAACGACGGCTCTCCGCTGATGCAAGCCACAAGACGGCTCGGAAATGCGTCCCCAGAGGCGGGTGAAAGCCGGAGTTGAGCAAGGTGCCCGAGCTGCTCTGCACGCTCGTCCCTCAACTTTTCGAGCTTTTTGCGTTTATGGCGACACTCTTCCCGTGTAAGGTCGAAGGGTAAAAGAACAGCAGACCATATAGATTGGAGATACCGGGTAGGGTGGAAAGATGAGCGCGTCCAGACAAGAGATGTAAACGTCTGTTCATGCTTTAGATGAGGGAAGAAGGAACTCGTCATTGCGGACGGTCGGACTGCGGTGGAGGGCAGTAAACGAAACAGCGCAGATGGCGTGAACAAGGATAGTCTAACAGGCAGTCCATGGGCGCGGAGGGCATCAAGAATGGTATGAAGCACACGAGCCAGCCTGGCTGGTAATGCTGGAGTTCCTTTAGCAACGACGCCTCCCAAGTCAACATACACGTACTTTGAAGCAAGAACCACGCGACGCTGGTGCGAGAGCGCTCGACATTAGCCCACCATTCCGCCTCAGCCTCGAATTCCGCGGCTTCGTTCAAATAGATGTCAAGCGCCCGAGCGTACAATCCGACCGCAAGCTGACTGACGACAGCGCTCCTCAGCGTCTTTTCTTGCATATCCTCTGCCGCCAGAAGCCCATTCTGGTCTGCTTGAGCGAGATATTCCAACGCCTCATCGACCGAAGACTGAGAAACTGGAGGTTTCAAAGACACCAAAAGAGACCGCAATGCCTCCGTTGACTCCGATACCGGTGCATCCGACGACGTTGGGCTGGGTTCCGGGGTCGGTAGACGGGTCAAACTGAGAGGTCGAGTAAAATTGTCCGCAAAGTGCGAAGAGTTCACTCTCAACCGAGACATCAGAGCGATGGGGGAAGCAGAAATTCCTTTCTTCCTTACCACCACCAGCACCAGGCAACCTCGCGATTATACACCTCCTCCCACACCACCACTGAGCTTTCGTCGACATGAACGCGTCTGGCTGCATTCATTCTGACCTCTTCCACATTTTGCGAGGATATGCATCGCTTATACCGGCGAATAAACTGCGATTTCCGTCCCATCTTCAGACGCAGGTTATTCACGACTTTCTCGTCGACCACATCCTCTTGAACGCGCATTTCAAGAAATATCCTCCCTCACAGGACTATCAAAGGACCTTCTGGAAATGGATCATACCTGCCTTGGAGAAAAAGCTGGGCTCCGACGTTGGTTCATCCCTCTCGTATCTCAAGACAGCTGGAATTCACCACTCTCAGTCTGACATGGAAATCGACTCGCGCATCTACGAGATTTACCTAGAATTGTTAAACTCGTCTGCACCGCAAGTTCAAGTTTTCTTGGCAAAATTTTCCTGTCCCTGAGCACCGTTTAGTCTTGGAGCTGTACCCGGATTGATAGGTCAACGACCACCGTCTCAGTCGTACATTACCCATTTCTGGAGATCAGGCAAGAACGACGTGCTCCCAAGCTCGGTTAATCTCGACGAATATCAAACAACCACTCTGCTCGAATCGCGGACGATGATTGAGAGCGGGACGACCGGCCTAAGAACATGGATCGCCAGTCTCATCCTTGCTCAACACCTGAACGCCAATCCAGGTGCCAGTGTCCCCTCTGGCTCTCGGGGCGTTGCTGATCTGGTCCAGCTCTCGTCCACGGCAAGAGAATACTCGAGCTGGGCTCTGGGGTTGGCTTTCTGGGAAGCGTCGTGGCGTCCTTGCAGCTGCTTGCCGACCCCTCAGTTCCTGGCATGATCTGCATGTCGGACATCAACGAGTCCGTTCTCGAGCGCTGTCGCGACAACACCCAATTGCCGTGCAGTAAGTCAACGCTCCCCAAACATGACAGCCACCAATCGACCACACAGACCTCTCGACCTCTCATCCCGACGTGAGGTGCTGCTTTCTCGACTGGTCCGCCGCGCTCGATCCGGACGGCATCGCGCCGCTGACCTCCCTCTTGAACGATGAGCTGGCCCCTGATCTGATACTCGGTGCCGACATCGTGAGCCCCTCTCAAATATCATCGCACCCCGACACTCACCGCCCTCCAGGTCTTCGACCCGGATCTGATACCGCCTCTAGTCGAGGTTCTGCGTCTGGCTGTTCGCCCCCAGAACACCGCGCTCATTGCGCTGACCGTAAGAAACCCCGCGACCATGCGAAAATTCACAGATGCTGTCCAGAGTGCGTAGTCGCATCCTGTTTCAGCTTCACGCTGACCTTCTGCTCTGCAGCCAGCGGTCTCTGTCTCGAAAAACTCGATTTTCAGGTGCACGATCGAGGGTTCATCGAGTCTCTCGAGAGTGCGGGCGACGCGAACAACGGGGTCAACATCTTTAGAATTACTGGTTAGTGTACAAGAAATCTACAGTGCAAGAAATACAGTGATTGTGCAAGAAATCTACGGAATAAAGTCAAGAAGTGGTTTTCATCACACCACACGCAGTACAAGTCCAGAAATCGTAGGGCATTCCAGTCTCGCCACAAGCCAGGCAAGCCCATCCGATCGTTTCGTCCGGCGGACGCTCGGTAAGACAAGCATCGCACTGGAGGACCATGGCGGAATTTATGAGCGTGCACGTCCGACAACTCCACTCGGACCGCGCTTTCTTTGCTGGGGGAGGAATCGGCGCTGGGCGCTCGCGCACGGGCTTCGACTTGAGGGTGCTGGCAGGAGCTTTGGGCGCAGGTCGAGCCACCGTGGACACGGCGACCTTCTTGGACTGCGGTATCGCGACTTTGGACGGTCCAGGGGCATCGACGACGATAACGTCGGAATCATCGTCCGAGTCAAGAGTGAGGTCTATAGCGTCGTGTTCTATGCTTTCCTTCGCGGCCTTGTCGGCCTCCCGCTGCGCTAATTCTCCGGATCCACAGGCTTTCTCGTCTCGAGCGCGGCGCTCAGCAGCCTGTGGCAATCGTGAACAAAGGAATACGTAAGAGCGGAAAAAAAGACTCACCCGCGCAGCCAACTCCCTTGGAGTAAGGCTAGTGGGAGTTCGTCCACCCAAGCGACCCCCGTTCCCGATCATCAGTGCAGTTTTTCTGCGTTTCTCCGCGTTTTCGAGAGCTTTGGCGCGGGCCATGTGCGGGGGAAGGTCGTGGGAGACGCCAGTGCCAACCCTCGCTCCCTTGCTAAAGAAGCCCTCTCCAGAGTACCCAGACCGTTTCAGAGCGTCGTACTCGTCCTCCAGACTCGAAAGGTATTTGTAGAATTTCTCATCGTGAGGACCGTGTACGTTGTGTGTGAGCTAGCCGTTCGTTAGTCCGGCGCAGCCCCTCTTAGCATTGTGCGCACCTCGTGCAACATCGTATGAACCACCTCTTCCTCTTCAAAAAATGTGTCAGGGGCATGAGCGGGCCGCAGTCGTAACAATATCTTTTGGCCAGCGTTAACGTCTACAGAATTAACCGATGTGATGAAAGATACACGGGATCACGCTCACTCAGACCGATAAGGTTGTCTTGCGCGGGGAAAAATTCAGACAAAACTGGGAGCACCCAAGCATGCTTCCGCATAATCGGTTTGACGAGGGAAGCAATCCGCTGAAGCATCGGAAGGGCGCGCTCTTCTTTGGGGCGCCCTTTGAGGTGGGTGAAAGACTTCACAAAGATATCAGACATGGAGGCGGGAGGAGAGGGTGCGTAAGCGCTTCGGGTACGCGTGTCACCCAATCGCGTGACCAGGGTCAGGTGATGTGACGAGGCCGCGTCACCGCCCTCCGCCACCACCGCTGAAAGGATTGCAGCGCTCAGAAGTATGGAGTCCTGTCCGAACGAAATCATCGGGGAAATCGTACAATTTCTGAGCAAACCGGATCTTCTAAGTCTGCGGCTGGTTGGGAGGAGACTGAAGGATGTCGCCACGCCTTCTGCATTCGCCCAACTCACTGTCTACGACGATATGGTTAGCGCGCATAGGTTCGATAACCTAATGCGGGAATGCGACGATGAGTAAGTTTTTCTTGCTGCTGCACAAAGCGAGAGTTTGAATCAATTTCGCAGCACGATATTGCATGCCGTGAAAGTACTCGTGTTCGACGGGTCCTCTCCAGACCATTTCGATATCGGCGCTACACGTACGTGCGCCACTGAACTACCCGGAGGAGTCTTATCGCGTTTTCAGCCACACCCCTGCTGTTCGAGAATTCGTTCAGTTTGCTTTTCCGGTTTTGCAATCTCCAAACTTTAAAGCTGGAATTCTTCCCGGAAGGCCACTCTGATAGTGCAAGGGATTACCTTTCGTACTACGTGGAAATACAGCTCGCAGTTTTCAGCGGGCTGTCCAATTCCCCACTTCCGGAGCTGAGGACATTGCAGATCGACTCAATGGCAATGTACTACTCCCCCATGCTGGATGAGATTGGCCCATTTCTGGCTCTCTTCCAATCTTTAAACTCCCTCTCCATCTCGGTCACCTCTGTTGCCCAAACGCGGAACCACCCAGCGGCAACTGAAGTACTGCCATTCAACCTCAACTTCACCTATCTGCTCAACGCTGCACACAATATCACATCCCTCGAATTGGGCGCGTCGGTCTTGTCCGGACCGACGTCGCCTTTCACTTTCGAGACCCTCGTGTTCCCTGCCCTGGTGTCTCTGACCCTACATGCCATCGTGTTCCCCGGACTTCCTGATGGCGAGGAACCCCCACCAGCCCTGCTCGACGGCCAGAGGCTCACTGCGGAACTCTTTATCGTGAATCACAGGGCTACGCTTCGGCACCTTGCGCTGCATAACTGCGCGGTCCCTATCCTGGACGGCGCATGGCATCGCGTGTTGAGGCGTTTTCAATTCGAACTGGAGTTGATCGAATTCGCTTGGTCCGTCCACCCGCCCTGGCCTGCCGCTCGAGAGCATTTCTTCTATGCGCGGCCTACTGGCCACTTCCACACGTATCAGTTGGTGGAAGATGAATTTCCTTTTGACGGCAATAGCGAAGAGGACCGAGAAGACCTTGCTGCGTTGGACGCCCTCCAAACTGCAGTCATGTTCAGACGAAACAGCATTACACCTACCCCCCGGAAAATGTTCTCACAGAGCACTTTCTCGTAGCCGACGTGCAAAAAGCGCGGAGGAGAGGCTACATACAGCCAGACGCCAGGCCGCAGAAAGGGTTCTATAGAGCACTTTCTCCTAGCCGACGTGCCAGGAAGCGGGGAGGGGCTGAACAAAGCCAGACGCGAGGCGCAGATCCACGTTCGGTACTCGAGGCCGGCGATGGGGACGCGACGCGCTGCAAGCTATGCTTGCACGCGCAGAAAAAAGGCTCGACGAGCGACCAACAGGGCCACGCGGAGCAGTGCGTCCGTCCAGCAATGAGGATGAAGCAGAATGAAATGGATGGACTGGGCAAACGTCGTGCCTCGACAACACACGGTCGAAAGAGAATATAGCATGCAGCCCGCAGATGCATATATGTATAGCACGCATATCATAGGGACACCATAAGAACGTAAGAACGCAAGATTTAGGCGGAGATCGTGACCTCGACCTCGACGCCGGGCTCCAAGCTGATGCTGGTCTGGGCAAGAGAGAAAATTTAGTACAATACTAGCCCGGTCCGAAAGGGTGCTCACGATCTGCTTGACAATCTCGCTGGACGAGTGCAGGTCGATCAGGCGCTTGTGCACCTTGAGCTCGTAACGGTCCCAAGTCTTGGACCCCTCACCACAAGGCTGCGAGAGCTATCAGCAAATGTCCTAGACACGTTAAGGTGCAAGCAGACGCACCGTCTTGCGGGTGGTGATGCGGAGGACCTTGGTGGGGAGGCGCACGGGGCCCTTGACGCGGAGCTGCTTGTCCTTCGCCCGATTAATGAGGTCGGCGGAGACTGCAGCGCTGTCCATTAGCTAGTGATTGAAAAGCAGGGGACAGATGTGCGTACACTTCTCCAAGTTCTTGACGTTGCTGCTGGTGAGCGTGATGCGGATTTTGTGGATTTTCACGCCGGGAACGGGGGCACCCGTCGCGTCGTATTCTTTTTCACCCTTAGCGACGTAACTCATTGTAGATTCCGGGAATGAGTCAGAAGGTGACTAGAGGCTGTTAGAGATAGAAAGGCAGAGATATCGAGAAAAACCGCGCACCTAAGGTGGTTGTGTGGACAGAACAGAATTAAGGTTTCGGAGTTTGAACTTCGGCATTTGCCGTGGTACTGACTGGTAGCATCATCGCGTGAGCATGCGTTCAAGCCGCGTCGCGGTCAATTTATTCGTTGGGCTTGACCGTCGGGGGAAAGCGGTCCTATACTGTATACAATACATACATCTATTGGTACATGCAATTTTAATGCAAAATCTTTACAAAGCATTCAAGCAACCGAAACCACAGGCTCGAACCACTTCCACACCAAAATCTCGCCGTACCGCGCATCGTTCTCCCACATTGCCTGCTGTGCACACGCCCGCACTGCAATGACTGACTCTGGCTGCGCGCCGTCCCACATCTTGTTATCCTTCCCAACTTTGGGGCCGTTGTGCTGCTGGTACCGATGATCCGCGACTGGGTTCCCGTGTGTTCGATGCCAGAGGACCTGGTTATCAGCAGAGTCGTTTATTTCCTTGCGCGCCGATCTGTCTGGTTTCCAAGCCATCTCGTTCCCCGTAAAGTTAACGGGAGCTCCCGTGTCTGGGTCTTCCTGAGTGGGAATGCCCCCGTTGAGGACAGCCCATTCGAACCAACTATGGCACACGTCCGTCTTTGGGGAAACCCAGCCCTGGTCGCGCGACACCGTGATAAGCTGAATCGCGGCGATGTTCACCACATCCAGTGGCTTCGTCCAAAACCATACTCGCGACACGACGGGCTCCTCGTCGCGGACCTGGACGCGCACGAGCAGGCTCCGATGCGCACATTGAGTTTGTTGCCGGTCTGGGACCATGAGGTCAGCCGTGCGGATTATGAGGCGCACAAGCTCGACGGGAAGCGCTGGTCTTGCTTTCGACTCCTCTTCTCTGCATTCAAGATGTCCGGTAGGTGGGAAGCCTCGTAACAATGCGCGCCACAGCTGGTGGTATAGCACGAGCTCGTCGTCAAGTAGAACAGGGTGCACGACACGCTTCTGCTCCTCTCGTTTGACACAGTCGGCCACAGTCGCCAAGCCTAGGAAGTGAGTTGGGTTTTTATGGTTGTAGATAGCGACGCGAATACTGTCATGAGCATCAGTCGCAGCGCATACTTCCAGCATTCTGGTTGGGCGGGGAAGGCTGGCAATAATGGCAGCAATCATCAAGTTCAATTGGCGCCCAGGCCGCTAGGCGGCAAGGTGGGCGGCATGACTCTGTGACGGCTGTACATGTGACTCTACTAAACCCTAACTTAAACCCCTATCTTCAGTTTTCTCTCAATACCGGAACTATATAGGTGACTTTAAATTTATCCAATCGCTGGAGCAGTCTGAACGCTTCTAAAAGATGACGCGCGTCTACGGTTTCCCTCTTCGCCCGGGCCTCGTCAAATGGGCTCGCGAACGCTGCAATCAACCTAGGCTGGACCTATTCCACTCAATTATGGAGCTACTCCACTCCACTGGATCTTATTTTTCCCTGGATGACTGGCGAATCGTCGACATTGTGTCCAAACGATATCCGAAGAACGGGCAGCTGTTCCTCAGCTTACGCACTGCCGTATGGCATGGCAAAACGCAGTGCGCGATCGATGAAGCCCGAGTCGCCCAGATCCAGGCAGCGTTGGAGGAATTATACGGGATCGAGGCGGGCGAGTATAAGCCTAGATGGTATAAGGAACTGGATTAGTGTGCGTTACTCTTTTCCTGACCTCGAGGATTTAATGAATGAATATCGGTTACAGACCGAAGTTGTCGTCTGTGGGTTATTGGTACCGATACAATGGCCTGGAAACGAGTCGAGACATAGACTGTCGGTACAGCGTACAAGTAAGTAAGTAAGACGATGACCAATTCTCGAAGAGAGTCCATCAAATCCGAGATTCGAAAAATGCGACCAGAAATCCTCAGACAAGACGCTGAGTACGTAGAATCTGAGTTCAAATCTGGAGAATCGACTCGCCGCCATTCTGGCCTGGATCAAAGACGCGTGTCGGTCCCGAAAAAACGGTGTCACTCTGTGTCGAGAAGGTGCGCTGCTCCCAACACGCACTGCACACCGTTCAGGTTTTTGCACCCGCACAGACACGCCCTCCGCCACGCGACACGGCCTTTTCCAAAACGGATATGGATGTGCACTCGAGAGGAAAACAAAAAGATCCCGATCGCCTTGTGATCAGCGGGGTTCTGAATCCTAATCGGGCAAAGAATTTTCCCGATATGGGAGGAGACTTCTTTGAAGTTTGTTCACCGAGGCTGAAGTTCGGTGGTTTGAAGAAAAGACAGTCCTGGTGCAGTCTTTTGAAGTATGGCAAACCGAGAAGCGCAGATTCAGCGCGGCACAGCCATCTCAAGTTCTTCATTCCCACAAAGTTGTGATGGCTCCAATCCTCGATAAGTCATCTTAGAATGCTCCTTCGTCTGTTCGGCTGCCACACCAAAGGTCAATGTACGGAGAGAACGTCGTTTCCCGGGAGACTACGCGAGGCGGATGGGCCCCAGAATGCTTGATGGACCAGAAACGAGTTCGGCCATCTTTGCGACCGGTACGTGCGGTGGTCCGGTGGAAAAAGGCATCATTAGTCACTTGGGTCATACTCCATAGTCATTTCTCCCGGCAACAAATTGCACTAGTCATGAACTTTGGTCAAACAACTGTCCAGCGGCGCGCTATTGAGATCATCCAGCCGCTTTGTGGACTCTGGGGACAATGAGGGAGGAATAACGAAGTAGGCTGAAACATACTGGTCACTTCCTCTGTACCCCACGTTTGCATTTTCTCCGCTTTGATGGTAGCAAATAGTTCTTCAGCCCTGCTCAACAATTCCTGTTTCCTTTCAGGATCTTTGTCAAAGATCGGATCGGAGATGAAGTTTTTCTTGAAGCAATCCAGCGAGGTGATTTCCAGCTTGTCCATGTATAAGCCTTGGAATTTACAACACCCTCTGATCTGGCCTGAACTTGGCCCAAACACAAACAAGGTAAGGACTTGCGGCTTTTCCACAGCCCGCGCGTGTGCACAAATCATACAGCTCCCTGCAACCAAATTCGTCCTCCGTGGGTTGAATCACTCCTTGCTTAATGTCCAATTGGCGCCCGCACACATGAGGTTTGGCAGCTTTCAAGTCGATTAAGATCGGTTTCCCGTCCTTGACGAGAATATTGCTCGTGCACAGATCGCCGTGGCTCGCCCCAGAGAGGTGGAGGGCGTCGACTTCTCCGATCAAAATTGACCTAGCAAGCATTCCAGACGCAAAGTGAAAGTGAAGCATCCGGGAACGTACAAAAATGTAGGATCCGCGTCATAGAGGCAGCTCGTCATCGGTTTATCAGAACATTCGGTAATTACGCAGGCGATGGTTTTCTCGCCGACGGAGGTCCTAAAACATCCATGGTAGTTCGGGATTAGGTGGTTTTGGTAGTCGGGCAATAAATTGTTGTAAACCCTAGCTTCGTCCTCAAGCTCCTTCCACCTCTGGCCGCTGTGATCGATCTTCAGTACGGCGTCGACCGGCTCGAAGTTGGGTCGAATGAGCTGAAGCCGGAATACAAAGACTTGGTCACCCATTGAAAGGCAATCCCGGTTCAAGAATGAAACTATATGCCACTCATCGCTGGATGGAGGAGAATCATCGCAAAAGAGAGGGCAGTATTCGAATTGGAACGGAGGGTCTCCTTTTTGGCGGCCCAATAAACGGTCGCAGTCAAGGTGGCAGTCAAGGGTGAGGGACATCATATCCAGTTGCTACCTTTTTCTGACTGTAGGACCGCGTCGAAACAACTGGAAGAGGGGAGCGCAGAAGGCGAGATTACCCCAAGTCAAGTTTCAACCCGAGGCGTCGTTATCAATGTCGAACGGTCGATGATGGAGGAAGAGAGTTGGAAAGTCGGTGGCGATGCCTTGGTGCTTTCACTGATCCCGCAGGAAATTTGAAATCCTTTTATTCAAAAGATTCCCTCCTCCGGAGTACACTATACGAGAGTACACATATACTACTCCTCACTGTACTGTAATAGACAAAATAAGATACCTTCCGATGCGATGCGAGTTAAAGAAGAATGAGAGTGCGAGTGGAGAGAGAAGTAAGAAAAAAAAAATGAGAGTGCGAGCGGAGAATTGCGCCGAAACATGCAGATGTACAGGATAAGGATGGTGCGTGGTCGTGGCGAAAAAGATAATAATAAGGCCCGGAAAGCAGGGAGCGTGTGCGTCGTGGCGACGAGTCGTTAACGAGCCGATGGCGGAGGGAGATGTTAAATGGGGAAGGCGGGGTCATGATGCGAGACGGAGCGAGGCGGGCAATAAACGCCGGTCATGAAGGGAGCTAGAGCATGCCAAGAGGCGCCGCTGGCACTCCGCCCTTGACCGCACCGAACACGCGGAAAGTCCGCACATGCGTGAGCTCGTGTTGCTCGAACGGATGCGTCTCGGTGCTCTTGGCCACGGGCGGCTCAACAGCGGTAGGGGTGCGCGGAATCGAGTGTTGCATGCTCCTCGCTGATGCGGGCGTCGGAAGGTCCGCGTAAAGGTCGTCCCCCTCCAGCCGCGTCTCAGGCAGTTCCGGCCAGTTGAAACGCGGACGGCGGAAGCTGAAAAGTCATCAACAACTGCGCAGTTGAAAAACAAACGGGAGACTAACCACTCGTAATCCCACACGGCATCTTCAAACTCGCCCTCGGACACGAGTCGCCTGCCAGTCTCGGGGTCCACAAACGTGCTCACAAACTCCGCAAGCGCGGGCTTGCACCCAAGCAGCGTCTGCACATGTTTGGTCGCGTGCATCTCAAGTTCCTGCGGCGGCACCGGGATGAACGTCGCCGGCCACAAGATCAGCCCCGGGTGCTGTACATGCCCGCTTGTGAAGCGCGGCGCGCGCCCCTCGTCGTCCGACTCGGACCACGCGCCGGACGACGCGGACGATGAGGTCGACATCGCAGAGGCGTTGGACCCGCCGCGGGTGTGCGTCAACGGTGGCGGCGGCGTGAACTGTGCAACGGCGGGCGAAACCGGCGGAAGTCCAAGCTGCTTGAGCGTCTTGGTGCTCCCCGCAGCCGTGATTGTGTTGGAGCTCGCAGCCGCCGTGATAGTCTTGCTGCTCCCCGCGGCCGGGATCGAGTCGTTGCCAGTGCTGCTGCTGCTGCTCGACTCCCTCGACACGACTGGGGGCGGAGCGGCCCACTCGTCCGGTGCGACCCAGGTCGAAGGCCCCCGCCCCTTGACTCCGGTGGGTCCTTCGCTCCCGGTCGGGCTCACCGGAGACTCGAGGTCACTTAAGTCGCTCTCCTCCTCCTCCTCCTCCTCGCTCCCCTCGGGACTCTCAACGAGCGTCGGCTGCCGCCTGAACTGCGGCACCACCGCGCCCGTCGTGATACCCAAGCGCTCCGCCGCCTTCGCGCTGAGGTTCAACGGGACCGGCGGCTCGCTCACCCGCTGCTCCTTCTCCTTCTTCGACGACTTCCCCTTGCGCACGCTGCCCTCCTTCTCCTTCTCCCACTCAACCGTCGTCATCCACGACCTCACACTCTTCCCATCGAGGCTCTCCCGCTCCCTCTCGCTCTCGCTCGAAGTCCTCTCCTGCCTCACCACACCCTCGCGCTCCTCCACCCCAACGGGCGCGAGCTTCAGATACATGTTCGTCGGCTGCTCCACCCGTCCCGACGTCCGCCCCGCGCAAAACACGCGCGCGAGCATCGGCACCAGCACGTCTGCGACCCGCGTGTGCAGCCCGTACCGCGTGATGAGCATGCGCAAGAACACACGCTCCATGTCGCGCGCCGCCGCGCGCTGCGTGCTCCACGGGCCCGACGAGGTCTCTTCTACCGGGGCGGGCGTGGGTGGGGGTGTGGGTTCGGGGAGGGAAGGGGACGGCAAGGGTGAGGGCGTAGGCGGGGCGGAGTCCGAAGTGGGTGGGGAGACGGAGGTGGGTGTGGGTGTGGTCGAGGTGGGCCGGGGGGCGGATGCTGAGAGCGACGCTTGCCCGACCGGCGTCGGCGGCTCGCCCTCTTCGTCCTCGCTCTCCTCGTCCTCCACCGTGACATCGATGACCGCAAGGGGCTCCTGCGGCGGTATCGATATGACGAGGTGGTCCACGCCGCTGAACGGGCGGTGTATCGGCTCGAAATCGAGCTGTGGCGCGCCCGAGCTCGAGAGGGAGAGCTTCTTGAGCTCGACGGACCCGCGTTCGGACGCGTCGCCGACGAGCGTCGACGCAGCGTCATTGAAAGACGAGCGCTCCGACGCCGAGTCGGGCGTGGGCGGGAGCAGGAACTCGTCGTCGCTGGGCTCCAGCTGCACGCTCTCGTCCGACGTGTCCTCTTCATCGTCGGACGAATCAAAGAACCCGGAAGACTCGGGCGTGGGTGGTGCTCGTCCTCCAGTAAACCCAGATGACTCGGGCGTGGGTGGCGGCGCGCGGGGCATGGGTGTGGGGGTGCTGGGCGACATCGGGTGCGCTGTCGGTGTCGTGGCGGGGTGGGGGGAAAGCACCTCCGCCGCCTCTTCTATCGGCGCGTCCCCATACGCGAATAACGTCTGGTCATCAACGAGCTCCAGACGCCCGCCCGGCGCAAGGACGCGCGCCACTTCACGCAGGACGTACTCCCATTTGGGCAACGGGATGCACAGCGCGAGGTTCGCCATGCGGACGAGCTCGAACTGGCGGTCGGGGAATGGCAGCGCGTACTTGAGGAAGTCGCCGCGTACGAGCCGCACGTTGTGGGTGGAGCCGTCCGTGAGCGGCGATACGGCGACGTCGACGAGGTCGAGGCCGACGAACTGGGTGCTGCGCCACGTGCGCGCGGCATCGAGAAGCCAAAGACCCGAGCCGCAACCGAGGTCGAGAACGCTCGCCGGTGGGGTGTTTTTGTAGTCGTGGAATGTCGGCGAGGCCACGGGCCTTAGGCGCTGCAGGAGAAAGTGTGTAGCCCGTTCACTGTCGAATTGATTAGATGACGGTTTTCAAAAAAAAGATGTAGAGAGAGGTCTTCCTCTGGGGAAGAGGAACAAAAGAAAAAAGTGGTCGGATAGGCGCCACGGTGGCCCCGCAAAATGCGAGACATTCCCCATCCGCCATTGGGGCAATACATGGCTCCTTGAAAAGAAATGTCCCCCGTTTTGAGACGAGGCCGAGGCCCCGTCATGTCTGGCGCCGCCCGACAGGTGAATTGTTCGCGCCACAATGCCCTTATTCGGCAGCGTGCGCAGTGGCTCGTCCATCCGTGAAAAATGGCCGTGCTTTGCAGCAGCCAGCGCGTAGTGGTGACGCGAACGCGTCCAAGAAGCCGCCATGAGCGCACGTCTGATTGCCACCGTCTGTTAGGCGGCAACAGCTCCCGCCCCGCCAAAGAAAAGGGAGAGAGAAAACGAAGGAAATAAAACGCACCTCTCGAGCACAACAGGATCGTAGGCCTGCATATAAGGCACCTCCGGGTACGGGTGGAGCTTCATCTTGTTGCGGGTGCGCCATGCATTCTTCTTGACGAAGCGGTCCGGCGCGTGGACGTCCTCGTCGCTGTCGGTGTCGTCCTCGTCCTCCTCGCGGACGACGAGACTCGGCCCGGGGACGGGAACCTCCTCGATGAGCGGAACTGCCAGGGTGGCATGGCCCGCACCGGGCATAGACAAGGTGCGGGTCATTGGAACTGCGCCCTCGTCGTGACTTGTGCTCGCGGACGACATGAGCGATGCCAGCGAGACCTTCTTGCGGAGGGTGAACGCGAAGCGACTGGAGGAGGGCCTGCCGTCGGGCGAGGGCGCGCGGGGGTGGTGTTTATTATCTTTATGGTGATCCTTGTCCTTTTCCTTTTCTTTCTTGAAGGAAAAAGTCATTCCTGCGGAAACGGAGCGTGAAATAGCGGATGGTGGGCGCAGGGATGCGCTGGAGGGTGTGTTTAGTCTGGATAGTCTGTAATGGGGCTCTGGGGTCGCTGCTTTTGCGCGAAAAGACTCGGAGACAGCTGGGGTCGACGAAAGCGAGCGGGCGACGTCCATTGCGGCCATTTGTAGGCGGGCTCAAGGCCACCCGGTAGATATATAAAGTATAGACAATGGTCGATGTGGTGGTCAAAGCAGAGAAAGCGTTTGGTATCACTTTTCCTTATGCGCCTATATTTCCCCTAACGTACATGATCGGAATACACGAATACTCGCTCCATTTGCGGTACAAAGGGCTTTCTACCAAACTCTATCTAGTCCTCGTCCTTTCGGGGCGGAGGCCCACACGGCTGGAGCATCCGCTATGACTTCTTTTTCAGAAACCAGAACAAGGAGCAAGAGCTAGAGAAAAAACTGACCTCGGTCATCTCAAATTTGATACGACCAATGGACTCGCCGTCTGCAATGGCCAGGAAGGACGTCAAGGTCGGGTGGCCCACGATCGATGCAAGCGTGTCCCGGTGCTGGTGGGTGACCCAATCACTGAAATTCAATCTGTCAAGAATCTCCGCTTGGAACCAAAGCAACAAAGCCCTACTGCTTGGACAAGTCCGCGTGCCCTGTACCTCGTTAGCTGCGTCTCAAAGCGAAGGAAACGCAAGAATCCTACCAGTCCCGGTGTACCTGGCGTGCACTAATACGACTTCATTAACCAACTGTTCGGCGCGAGAAGAGCGAAATACGCACGGTGCTCCAACTGTGTGTTTGCAGTGTACCGCAGCTCGGAACTCTACAACTCTTGTCATTACCTTTGCTCTGTTCACTGCGCTATGGGGACGCACCATGATCGACCGGTGGCTGTTGAAACGAGCGGCGTCGAGGTTTCTTTGGTGATGTTTCCTGGTTACCCGATTAGGCAACTACTGTCTCCGCGGCAGCGGCCACTGGAATCGCCGATAGCTGCGGAAAACCTACCCAACCCGGTCAAATTGCGAAGGGGCTTGCTGTCCACACCGCCTTTCCGCGCCATTCGATACGTGTCCGCCGTCCAGAGCTCTCAAGTTCAAGTCTTGGCAGGATCTACTCAAGTTTGGGGGACTCACCGATGCCGACGCCCTCCGACCGTACTTCTCTGAATTACCGCCATACAAGCCAACCGACAGTATTCCCGCACCCCAATGGATGCATACCCGAGTTCGTTCACATCTCTCTTCCGAGCCCCAGTCTGAACCGCAGCCAGTGTTCTGTTGTTAATGGGGTGGTGATCCACCGATCCGAATTTACTCTTTGATTGTTATCACCGCTGGCCTCCATGAGCGGGAAAGCGTCATCCCTCGGCCGCACGTCAATTAAACCCAAGGACTTGATGCGTACCCACCGACTGTGTACTACTCAGTGGCTTCCGCTTGCACTGCGGAGTAATGCTGGCTCACACAGTCCGGTGAGCAGTCCGGTGAAGGCGCACCGTGGGTCTCCATTTACTAGGCTACCTCCTCGGCTATGCCTCTGAGTCGGCAACTGGGCGGAATGTAGCCGTCTATACTTGTACTTCTCACCTCCGTAGGCCCTTAGCTCTCCCGCAGGCTCCACGAACTAATCCTAGCTCGCGGCCCGCTACGTGCTCGGCCGACCAAGGTGTTACAAAAGCGCCAGACTCCCCTTCCCTGTCCAACAGTTAGCTGACCAGAGCGGTTGGCGCCTAGCAGCGTCTGGTTTAGGGTGAGGCGAATATGGACTTATATATAACATTCGAGCGCATCAAAATCCCAGTCTCGTCGAAGTCGTTATCGTTAAATTCGATGTTCTTAGTCCTCAATCTTGTGCATCTCCAAAACGGTGACCGGACTTCGGCCTCGGTGAACAAACTTCAAAGAAGCCTCCCATATCAGGAAGATTATTTGCCCGATTAGGGTTCAGATCACAAGGCGATCGGGGTCTTTTTGTCTCTGGAGTGCACATCCATATCCGTTTTGGAAAACGCCGTGTCGCGTGGCGGGGGGCGTGTCTATGCGGGTGCAAAAAACTTGTGGGGTGCAATGCGCTGACAGTGAATGTTTTGGAGCACCGCGACCGCCGCCAACACTCTTTTCGGGACCCAACACGCGTCTTTGTTCCAGGTTAGGATGGCGGTCGAGTCCATTATACAGATTTTGGACTGGGATCCTCCGTATTAGGATTCTTGTCTGAGGATTTCTGGTGGTCAGATTTTCGGATTTCGGGCTTGATGCATTGCTCTTCAGAAATCGGTCATCGTCTCACTTGCTTATACGCTGTGCCGACAATGTATGTCTCGAATCGTTCCCAGGCTATTGCATCGGTACAAATGAACCACAAACAACTTCAAGTTCGGTCTGTAACACCAATATTCATTCATTGAATCCTCGAGCTCGAGGTCAGGAAAACGGTTACACACTTTAGTACAGTTCCTTATACCATCCAGGCCTATACTCGCCCGCCTCGATCCCGTATAACTCCTCCAACGCTACCTGGATCTGGGCGACTCGGGCTTCATCAATCGCGCACTGTGTCTTTCCATGCCATACGGCAGTGCGCAAGCTGAGGAACAGCTGCCCGTTCTCCGGATGTCGTCTGGAGACGATGTCGACGATTCGCCAGTCCCCCAGGGAAAAATAAGATCCAGTGGAGTGGAGTAGCTCCATAATCGAGTGGAATAGGTCCAGCCTAGGTTGTTTACAGCGTTCGCGAGCCCATTTGACGAGGCCTCGGCGGATAGGGAAACCGTAGACGCGTGTCATCTTTTGAAAGCGTTCAGACCGCTCCATGGACTGGATGATTTCAAAAGTCACCTTGTTCTGGTATTGAGGGAAAACTGGAGATAGGGGTTTAGAGTCACAGCCGTCACAGTGTCATGCGGCCTGCCTGGCCGAGTTGAAGGCATCGCCACCTACTCTACTCTTTTCCTCCTGACCGTTCGACATTATTTGATAATGCCTTGAGTCGACTTGCGCTAATCTTGTTTGCGCTCCATCGCCTCTTCCAGTTGTTTCGGCGCTGGATATGGCGTCCCTCACCCTTGACTGCCACCTTGACTGCGACCGTTTATGGGGCCGTCAAAGAGGAGACCCTCCGATTCAACTCGATTACTGCCCTCTCTATAGTGATGATACTCCTGCATCGAGCGATGAGTGGCGTATGGTCTCAATTCTGGACCGGCCTTGCCTTTCAATGGGTGATCAAGTCTCTGTATTCCGGCTCCAGCTCATTCGACCCAACTTCGAACCGGTCGACGCTGCACTGAAGATCGATCACAGCGGCCAGAGGTGGAAGGAACTCGAGGACGAAGCTGCGGTTTACCGCGAATTGTTGTACAAGTTCCAAGGCAAGATCATACCCAAGTTCTATGGATGTTTCGAGACCTCCGTCGACGAGAAAACCATCACTTGCCTGATCACCGAATATTCGGGCAAACCGGTCCGCACGTTACTCGCCGCAATGGATTCTGCATTTTTGTACGTCGCCAGATGTCGAGTGTCATTTCACCCCTGAGAATTGAGATGCTTTCAGGACGAATTTGCTTAATATTGTCAACGCACTCCACTGCTCTGGGGCGGAGCACGGTGATCTCGATGAGGGCAACATTCTTAGAGGCAACGACGGGAGACCAATCCTAATCGATTTGGAGCGCGTCAAGCCTCGCTCGTGTCAGCGTCGATTAGATTTCAAGCCAGGTGTGATTGCCTCGACCGAGGAGGAGTTTGGCTGCAGTGAGCTGTATGATCTGTGTATACGCATGAAGTGCTGGAAGAGTCGTGAGTTCTCTTTGTTGTGTTTCTATGTTAAATTAAAACCAGATCACAGGGCATTATAATTTTCAGGGCCACTGTGTCAGGAAGTCGGATGTCACTTCAGAAGAATGGGCGTACAAGCTCGTCCCCGATTCGGCCCGCGCAAATCCTGAAGACGAAAGGTCACAAGAATATCTCGCGAGTGCTGAAGACCTATGGAAGACCGTTGAAGCCGAGCGGATGCCAACGTGGGGCACTCTGGAAGTGACTGGTGCGTAACAGCCCCGCTTTGTTATTCATCCCTCATTTTCGGCCCCCAGAGTCCACAAAGCGACTGGATGATCCCACTCGCTAGCGAGTCGTCAGGGAGCCGTTGATTTTTTTTTTCTTCTAAATTTGTATCGCAATTTTTCGGCGGGAAATCATCATTAACTAGGATGGTCTAAGTGGCCAATGATGTTTTTGTTCGGCAACCTCCCACCGCACTACTTTCGTAGTCCTTGTCGCGCGACTCCAGCCACTTCGTAGTGGTCCCATTTTTCAAAACCTCTCACAATCTGTTCATCCCAATATAAGCCAGAGTGCAACTCTCCCACTTTGGCGAGGCCGTCGGCGAAGCTCCAGAACGCAATGGCGAGTGTATGCGCATCGAGTCCTCCCGACCTGCGAGCGCTCTCATTTGAACGATACATTGATACGCTTCAAATCTAGCGTGTGATTCGCAAATCTAGGGCTTGATGCATGGATTTTTCAAAGCAGTCGGTCGTCCGACTATCGTTAACCAGTCTATCCGGCTGTCTGCCTGGAGTCCCCTGGACTCAGGAAACGCGTTTTCAGGGCTGATTGCCAGTACCAAAAGTGCTCGACAGCAACCTGTACCGAGGCTTCAGTGAATCATCGTGGGCAGGAACAGTCACACACTTTACCACAACTGCTTGTACCACCCGGGTTTGCATTCGCCCGGTGCCTTGTCAAATATCTCCTCCAGAGTAGCTTGGATTAGATTGACGCGATCGGGGTCGATTATGCAGGCCTGCTTGCCATGCCATAGAGCAGTATTGAGGACGAGGAACGGACAGCCTTTGTCAGACTTTGAGGATACAATTTCCCTGAGTGTCCATTCTTCGGGATCAAATACGACGCCGGTCGAGAAGAATAATTCTTTCAGGGATGTGTACAGATCTAATTCTTTGTCGCAGCGGTCGGCAGCCCATTCCTTGAGTGTCTTCTCTTTGCTAATGGGAAACCCATACAAGAGTGTCATCCTGGAAATTGCATGCTTGGTTATACGTGCTGAGGAAAAGATCCAGACGCATGAAATGACCTAGTTGTGTGGAGAGGAAAACACCTTCTTCCGACAACAAATTGAACAATGCGTCTCACAGTCGAAGCTTCCAAGCTTCCAGTGAACTTGAAAGGTATTCTCGCCCTTGCCGATGAAGGAGCGATTGAATACTTATAGGGGCTACACCACAGCCACTGATGCTGTGATCGCCGAGACTGCGATCCGAGTCATCCGACGTCCGTTTTTTTCACTGACCGCCATTGTACTAGGGCGTCGACCACCGCACGCGAATCCTGTCGTCTCCCACAGCCTTGGATTATTTCGCTGTGAATAACGATCAGTATCGTTGTTTTGCTGCCACCATCCCAAGACTGGGCGTGTCGCCAACAATTTATTTGCCTTGCGCGCCTTCAGGAACTTTGGCGCTATACCGCATTGACGCTAATGAGCGCTAGAGCACTCAATAACCTCCGAGGGCCCAATAGCATCCCTGGTGCTGACAGGAAGACTGAAGGATTATCCGACATCCATCCATCCTCAGTCCTCTTGAGCCTCAAGGCGTGTATTTTGGCAGCATATTAATCGTGCTATCTGTCTACATATTTGCATAAATGCAGAGCAGTCTCTTTCAGTTGGCAGCAAAGCTGCCATGTCGAACTCCAGCTCGTCCTTTATCTGCACCGGCATCGAGCCCAATCCCGACATCTCTGGGATCGGTGTCCGTGTCGCCATCTACGCCCAGGCACTCCTGAGCATCCTCTATCCCATCTTCTTCGTCTGGGACGGCGAGGTATCCAAGAAGGAATCCAAGACAATGTCGCGCATCTCGATCAACATAATCGTAACAGCCTGCGCGCTCCTCGTGTCCACTGGGATCCAGGCGGCGACCTTCGGCATCAGCCTGTACCACGCCCTGATCATCCTCCAACTGAGCTGGATAAACAGCATGACGTTCATGACCGTCCACTTCGTCTCGCGCGCGCAGCATGCGATATACGCCGAGCGGAACTATCCTGGCTTTTTTGTCAAAGTGAATGTGTGGAAACTCTTACGGTCGCGGGAGGCGTTGGTGTCTTCCTTGCATTTCATCGTCGTGGGAGGGATCGGATTGTGGGTTTGGAATAAGATCACGACGTTCGGAGACCAGCCAGAATGCAATGAAGACACGTTCCTCGTCATCTTATCGAGAACGGTGTACGGTGAGCTTGTTATTTGTTTTCTGCGACGGAGAACTGAACTGGCTTCAGTGACCCACGGCCCTGCCATCCGGGGATTCTCTCTGGCATTATACGGGATCCTCGTCATCCCTTTCGTCAACATCTACATTACCAGTGGCGTCCTTGGTGCCGTATCCGCCCTCGGCCGTGGTATACTCTGCTGCGTGCTCGTCATCCCCGGCATCGCCTGTTTCCGATGCATCTTCTGTTTCCCGGACGGGGAAGATCAGCATGAAGCGGATATCGTGCAATCCGTCGTATACAGCCAGCTCATGTTCTACTTCGCCATCTCTGGCATGGCGACGACTATGATCATTCTCATCGCGAATACTGAACAGATGATCCATAGGAGCTCTGGTTTGGTGAAGCCTGGAGAAGGGGACTGGACGTTTGGACAGACATTGGCGTTGCTCCTCCTTTGCCTTCCCGTCTGGGAGGCGGTGAGGGCGTTTTGTGGAATGGATGGTGATGAGGAGGAGGATGTATAAGCGGTAGCAGCCGAAATTATCTCACTTTTTTTCTTCAGTTAAGAGCGAAAACCATGGAAAAGTCCAAAACGATCACTGAATTTCAGGAATGGTATAAAAGACCTCCTGTGCCCATCGACGAGCAGCCCAATCATGTTCAGCACTAGATCTCTCCGCTTCTTTGCCATCGCAGCCACCCTGCTCTCGCAGTGGGCTAGTCCTGGGAAGGCATGGTTTGGGAGCCCAGCGCGGGCGGCACCAGCTCGTGCAGCGCAGCGGGGTCTACGCAAACATCCCACCGACAACCCTCCTTTCTCCACCGGCCACATTTCTCGCCGCCACATCCGAACTTGCCGTGCGAGTAGCTCGACCCCACATATGACCCAGAAGTCCAAGTTTACCCCAGCGCTTGTCGAGTCGAAGAAGCTGATGCAGTCAGGCGCCTGTAGACCTTTGGGCGACTCACTCGTGCTGCACGCGTCCTTACGCAGGTCCCTGCCGCTCGGCGCGGAGGGTTGACACTGCTCAAAGCTTCCGCGCAGCTGAGCCGTCCTCGGCCTGAGTCCACACGTCCATTCACGCCTTTTTCCGGGAGGCAAGCCGTCGTCGATGTGACATGTTCAGTGCTAAATCTGCTCTAGTTGGCGCCGGTGCAGATCTCTCGACATATGTTCACTCATGTTCACTGTGACACTGCCCAATCGACTGTTTCCTGTTTCCTCTTTCTTGTTTTCGTTAAACCCTGGCCGCCTTGATGGATCTCCTTCCTCGTCGTCCCCATTTCCGTCACATCCGGAATCGAATCTGCATGAAAAAGATGAACGTGTATTCCAACTTTCGCATAGACGGCCTCCAGCGCCTAAATATTGTGGTGTTCTCTCCATGTATGCCGGGGTCCAACGCGGAAAACGATGTATCCACGCTTCCTGGGAGCAGTTAAAAACTGTCAAGACGAATTCATCTTCAACGCATTTTCCAACGAGACTCAAAATGATCCCGCTCTTGTATCCGGCTCACACCCTCATCCCAGCCCATCCTGTGGCGGGCCATTCTCTGCAGCCCCGCGACAGCGTAGTCTCCTGCGACGATGTTCGGACGCTTTTCAGCATCATCAGCGGCTGTCTGGCCACGATATTTGCATGCACATGGGTCTCAGTACACCCCAATATCCCTCCGCCAAATCAGGGTCGACTGGCCCTTTTCTCCCGACGACTTGGCTTGATGCTGGTCGCTGCCATTGCTCCAGAATTAATGGTTGGGTTCGCAGCCCGCCAGTTTCTAGACGCCCATTGGTTTTCGAAAAGTGAGTGGGTTGTAGAGTCGACATTCTAGATGCTGATTCTGTGTAGAATATGCCGTGTCCAAACTGCACGGGTTCTTTTTCACTGCCGGTGGATTTGTGTCGCCCAGCGGCCATCACCCGATTGTGACGGAAAAGCAGCTACAATTGGACCCTGAATACATCTGCGCTATACGAAGTATCCCCGTCCACGAGATCAAGGACAAGAGCAAAGGAGATGCCCTGTCAAAGAGCATTGTGTTACTCCAGGGTCTGTGGTTCACGGCACAGTGTATCGCCCGTGTCCACCAAAACCTTCCTGTAACCGAACTCGAGGTTACAACCATCGCCTTTCAATTTGTCAACATCTTTATCTGGCTACTTTGGTGGCACAAGCCTCTCGACGTTCAAAGACCCATTTCCCTTGGGCCCGGGGAAGAATATCTCGAAGACAACGTCCGTCGGGTGTCTTGGATTCGATCCATGAAGGCGGCAGGAGAAGGCTTGGTCGTCGGAACCTTCCCCATGTTCGACCCAGCATCAGCCACTTCAGTTCCCGCATTCTGGTCGCCCATATGCTCGCGGCATGAGGGTGGGGACAAACAGCGTACATCCGGCCTCTTTGCGGCCCTCATCGGCACCATTTTCGGCTTCATTCACTGTCTGGCGTGGCTGGCACACTTCCCGTCGGCGCGGGAAATGCTGATGTGGAGGGTCTGTTCCGTCGTGGTTGCCGCGATTCCTCTGGCCCTCGTGTTGGTTCTTTGCCTATTATGGGCCCTGGTATCGTCTCTCGAGCAGAAAACCAGGCTCTTAGCCATAAAGATCACTTGTTATCTCACCCTTCCGATCTATGTCCTTGCGCGAATCATCCTCATCACACTTGCCTTTACAACCTTGCGCGCTCTACCCCCCGGAGCTTTTATGGATGTGGACTGGAGCGTGTATATCCCGCACACAGGAGTCTGAGATTCCGCCTGTTTCCTCTCCTTCTTCGATGTAGACAGTTTTTCTGTGAAACTATTCCGTGCGTGGCGAAAGTGGGAAATATTGTAAGAAAGAAAGGTGATTGCTTCTATCAGCTACCGAGTACATTCGACGCGCGTCTACAAGTACAATATGATACTGCGATAAAGACCATTAATGATCGTCCGCGCCAGGATGCCCCCACTTCACATATCTCACAGGGCCGTCCTGCCAAGAATCCACTCTCCTCGCCGAAAGGATGGAAAAGGTACTTCTATCGGTCCCGACAAAACCGGACGCTTGCGAGTGAATAACGGCGTCGATGAGAACGGGATACCTACGTGCCTTAGTCAGTACTTTCCCAAGTAAAGGGAATTCAGCCAACGGACCAGATGCCATATTGTTCCTGCGTGTTTAATCGAGCGTGGTCAGGCGTTTTCCACCCGAACTCCGCCACCTGATTCCACCAAGCCTTGTCGCGCTCGTCGCTCGTGATGATAACATACTCGACGACAATGCCTTTGCGCCGCCAGATCTCGGCCTTGACTTCCTCAATCCGCCGGGTCATCACATCAAGCGGCGGGAAACATTCTTCGGGGGTGAAGTCGCCACACCAATTCTGGAAGTCGTCGCGTCGCGCGTGTACGGCAATGAACTGCGCGCAGTGAATTCGGTGCAGTGGACGAAAAATACTGATCGGCATACCGGTGGAATGGGTTCATCGGCGTGTAGTTGGAGCGTATGACGGACGTATTGATGCCCTAGTTGTTCCAGGGCAGCGGTCCATCGCATGTGTTGCCCTACATAACGCCAAGCTGGGCTAAGGATTTATAAGAACGTGTTCGTATACTTATCAGTAGATAGACCTGTAATCCCGCGCTATTTCATTGTCCTGGATAGCTCCCAAATAAATGAGGGGAAAACCAGAACACATGTAGTATGAACGTACCTGGGTACCCATGTAATAGAGCAAGTCAAAACATAACAAGTGTTCATCCGGTGGAAGGGACTGGCGGTGCTGCGCTGACGGAAGTGGTGGAACTAGGCTCGCCGAGTGGCCTTCCGGGAAAGCGAGGGAAGCCAACGACCAGAAAGTACTGGTCTTGTCATGTATGAAGTTCGGTATCCTCTTTATCCAGCCAGGAGTTTTAGTGTACGATATGTCTGTTGAGCGTTAGGATGGCGACGTATCAGAACGGATTGTGCATACCGAGATTCAACATTTGAGGAACGTAACTGAACCGCGGGCCGGGGTCGTTGTATTGTATAGACTCCCACACGTTCCAGCAGCCTATATCCTCCAGAATCGGACTATCCGTCTGCTTTACTTCCGACCACTCTAATATAGGCTTCCCCATGAGACGACGCAGGCGCGGGATATCAAACGCGACGCTGAATAAGAGCGGAGGGGTATTCCCCGGAAAATGCGTCGACGTAAAGGCTGGTAAAATGCTAACCCGGTCGGTTATGAGGCCAAGGTACATGAGATTTATCTATGAAGGTCAGCACAGTATACCGAGCACAGCGGCTTATTTAACGTACATCGCTAATCACGTCGTTCGCTGCGTCGCTCAGGTTAGACAGCATGGACGCGAGTTCAAACGCATCACGCACCCCAACCTGCTGAAGACCCCCATGAAGTGATGTAGTTTACTGTAGTTCGGAGATTGTCTAAGCCCAGCGGATGAGCACAGTACTCAGGTGTCGATGTTCGCCATTATTACCTTTATACGACGCGGTAGGTGGCCCATTCAAGGATGCAAACGGATGAAGGGGATCTGTGTGTGGATCCAAGACAGTGTTACTGGCCCAAGCTGGAGGATCAGGCCCAGATTCTTCTTCAAGATTCAGGTCGGTGCGAAAGAGATAGGAGTGCCGCAAAACCACAGCGGAAAGGAGGAAGCAAGTGACAACAACACAAACTAATGTGGAGATCACAAACCGTTTGTGGGCCAGGACTTGCATGTCGACAGTGGACGTTGCTGGTGAGATGGCAGGTACCCCTTTACACGTTTGAATCGGATATCGAGAGGTCCGCTCGGAAAGATATGACAGCCTCCTGAGTTTAAGCCTATTCAAGCAGTGCCTGACATCCGACATTCAAACTGAAGAGAATACGCGCTGGAGTAGACCCAGAGGTGCTTATGGGGGCCATGCATGATGGAGGTTCGGATTTGGCCGGATAGCCACACGTGATCGCGAATAACTTGAACCCAACGTTCACCTGGACCGCAAAATCACATTTATTCTGCAAGATGTCCACTAAACGGAGAGTCGGCGTCAGCTCAGCGACGACCGAGGCCGCACGGCGACAACTGATGCAACCTGTTCCTTCCTGGGAGAAAGTCTGGGTCGTTCCCGAAGCTGCGCCAGCGGGGTCAACGTTACGCGTGCTCAGATGGACCAAGACCTCCAAGACCCAAGTACGCATAAACCTTGACCGTGTCTTTCCTCGTCTGAAAACCGCAGCATTTCAGTGACGACGAGGGCGAAGCTGACGAACCTCTGGCTCCCTTGCCCGACGAGGTTGAGGTTGTGGAAGGGGACGAAGAAGAGCAAGACGAAACTGTAGCCGCCTCTGCGCCGCCTCCGGACACGACAGAGGCTCTTGTGCCGGACGAAGAACCGCCATCGAAACCCTCTTCACCAAAACCCCAGCTCTCGATGGGTCTGCAGCCTTCATTGGACGACCCCGAGACCAACGACGCGTTGGACCAGTCGCTGGGTGCGATGGAAACGAACATGGATCAGGGTGTCGGCGTTGGGCTGGACGCGGACGAGGGGCTCATGGACATATCATCGCTCGCCCCAGACGGACTGGGATTGGAGGCGAGCCACGATCTGACACAAATGGATGGGACCGACGCGTTGCTTGGTGGTCCGTTGCAGATGGACGAGTCGGGTGACCCTTTCGCAGAAACTATCGAATCTTAGGTGAGTCGCCAGGCTACACACACGACTCCGTATTTAATCTGAAAACAGGAAGTGTTTCGAGGACGTCCCGGATTTGTACAATGATTCTGTAATATTTACGCGGTGATTCAACTCAGAAAGAATGTTCCGTCGAATCCTTTCCAGTAGACGAGGTGGCCGAAGATCCAGACGACACGCTCTGCAAGATCCTGTCGATGTAGTTTGCGCCGCTCCTGATACAAATCAGCAGCCACATCGTTTTTACAGGCTTCCGCACTCACCACTTCTGGTGCGTAAGCACATCACAGCCAATCTCCTTCTCCTTCTTCTGGACGAGGTTGACATACGCGAGCATGCCGTCTGTCTTGAATTGGCTTGCTAGTTCCGCTGTTGATGCGCAAGTCAATCCGGGCCCATCGAGGTTAACCAGCGAGACGTACCGGTGGCGGCAGCGCCGCTATGCAGACCCGCAAGCGAAATGAGTTGGAAGACGAAGCTGAGGGGTCGGTCAATCAGTTTCAGGTCGCATTTCTCGTGGTGAAACGCATAAGTACCCCTCCTTTGCCAGATCCCAAACGAAGGACTTGAGTTGAGCGTCTGTGGTCTGCGTTAATACTAGAACAGCTCCAGAGGTGCCTTTCTTACCGCTGAACCCATGGCCGCTCCAGTTGAAGCTCGGACTCAGGTTGTAGACAAACCACCTGGAAGACGCTCAGTCCGTGCCAAAGCAATGTAAAGCGAGCCACCAACTTGTCGGGGTACTTGGCGCGGATTTTGCGCGCAAAGTATCTGGCCTGCTCGAGATTAGGCTCCTTGGTTTCCAGCCAGATCAAGTCCGCATAGGGTGCAAAGTTGATTGAGCGCTTGATGGCGGTCTGGACGAGCAAGATCAGACACATAATCTGACGGAGCGACTGAATCAAGTACCTCGATGCCGCCAGTGACGTGGTAGTACCCCTCGCGTGTGCGCGGAACTGTGACAAATTCAGACTCCAGTGGAACGTTAGCATGGACGAATGCGCACGATCCCAATCCCAGAAGACAGGTTCGCCGAGAATATCCTCTGCAACATCGCGAGCCTCCGGGTTAGATTTGCCCTCGACTGCAACGAGATACGACTTGTAGGCCGCATCCTTGTTCTCGATCGATGATTTTGCGATGGCGGTCTCAACAGCTTGTGGTCCGTCAGAACGACAACAAGCGGGGCACGATATCACCCACCCTGGTTGAAGGTGCACAACGGGTGCTCCTCAGTCCACTCCTGCTCGATGACATCCAGATCGGCCCCAGTTGCGCCTCTTGCTTCCGCATCGGATAATACTTGTGCAAGCCCTCTGTTTACTTTGGACGTCGTACCCAGTATGAACTCGTGGTCTGCTGCGTCGACCGAGGAGGAAAGAAGCTTCGCAGACTCTGAATCCGTCCGGGCGATGAGGAGCATGGTGGATTTCAGCAGGTCCAGCTGGAATCGGGCGGTGACCAAACGGGATACATGAGTCGAGGTGGGGACGATAACTTTGCCGCCCAAGTGTCCACACTGTTACAATGACCGTCAGGTAAAAGTGCTGAACATCTGTCGAAATACAGGACCTTCTTGCCGCCGTGAAGTTGGTCTTCGAGATGAATTCCTGCAGGCCCCCTACGCGGCACAATCAGCTTCTGGTAAATTCAACTCAGGAGAATATTCACAGACTCGGCAAAGAGTTTGACGAGCTTCAGCACCGTCGACAGTCCACCATGGCTAGCTGAAAATGAGAAATTGTGTCGATCTACATTCCATGGATAATTACCCGGTATCCGCATCAGCGACTATGGGCCGAAGGTAATCAATGTATTTCATCTTGGCTCGTTCTTCCGCAGTGGCCGTCATTCGCTCGTCGTAGTGCTTCTTGTCGTGCAGCTGCTGCGCCCGGAAAATCCGATGGACCTGGTTGGGGACAGTTGTGTACGGATAATCGCTGGGCTTCCTCAGTCGTTTGAAGCCGGACGGAATATGTGACCTTGCTTACCCGAGATCCGGGCCCACTTCATTGTTACCGGTGGTCAGAACGCTCGACGCCGCCCACCCAGAAACATACACGGCCTCTTGGTGCGCGGCCATTTGGGTCATTTGAACAGGATCAATTGCACCCATCGTATGTATCGGCTTCCCCTCTTCTGCAGCCTTGCCAAGCAGCGCGTACAGCTTGTCCGCCAACAGCGTTGACGGTAGGGGTAAAACCGGCAGGGAACCCTGTTTAGACGCGACATCTGCTGGAGAGTATGGCCGTTTTGTCTGGCTGAAACGCGGCAGGGAGAAGAACTGGGCCATTTCAGCAGTACGCTCTTCAAATTGTCGGCTTTCCTCATCCAGAGACGGGGGCTGAAGTGGTAAAGCAGATGAAGACATTGCCCGTGCAACGCGAACAGCAGTCGATTTAAGACCGTTCCGACAAGACAACATGCTGGTTATTGACTCCAAGGTCAAGATCGCCTCCCTTTATATACACTCGAAGCCAGGCCCAACTTTGAACCGCCTGAATAAGGCTGGTCACAAGCAGAAAACGCAATGGAGACGAAAGCGCAGATTCGGCCGAGCATAACCGATTATTTGGCCTCGTATCCCGACACGCCGTTAGCCAAACGACGCGCCTTGTCTTCAACCATGGCTAGCACAAGCCTCAAACGGCCTTTGTCTCCTTCCAAACCTTCTCCTGCTAAAAGCCGTAAGCGAGCCCGTGTCGAGCCCAAGGACGAAGAGGTCGCTGATTATCGAAGACGACGACGATGACGATTTGGCTGAAATTCTTGCACAAATCAAGGCGAGCGAGGAGAATGAGAGACGGGCAAGAAACGGCGGGTCATCTAAGAATGCCGAGGTCATAGACGTCGACGATCTCGAGGACGATGAGGCCATGGCGCGGCGTCTCGCAGCTGAATGGGCGGATGAGGAGCCTGAGGCAAGCACAAAAGAGCCCGAAACTGTGGACGTCGATGCCTGGGAGCCTCCGGTTGCGAGCACGAGTGTCAAAACTGGTCCATCGAGGCCTGTTTCCCTTGCAGACAACACTTCCCCTGACGAAAAATTGGCCGAGTTCCGTTCGTTTTTCATCGCTGAAAGAGATTGTAGCAACTGCGGAAAGCCTGTCAAATGTCCTCGTGGTTTTGTGCGTGGAGTTTCTCTTATATCGCGAAAAAATCAAAATCGAACAACAAGTCTAACAGGTCGTATTTTCTGCTGTGTCTGCCGCAGGCACGCTACCACCGTCTCTGACCATGCTTCTCCACGCCCCGTGCTCTTCCTGCGGCACGAACCACTGCAGAGGCTGTTTCTTGCCCCTTGATTGTCCAAAGTCGTGCAAAGGAACATCCAAGAACGCAAACTGCACAGTTGCAACCTGCTGTCCCGCTGTGCGCGCCCTCGCGATATTCGAGTGTCTCGGAGGTTTCGACCGCCAGTTCCTCGGCGAACGCGCCACGTCCGAATCGCGCGCTCTCGCTCTCGCTCAGAAGCACCAGGCCAAAGCCGCTTCCGTAGGGTCCTGGCGGGACGGGGTATGGCATGGACGGACGTGGCTACGGCGCAGCATGAATACGAAGCTACCGAGGGCGCGGGCGGGGCCGTGGCCGTGGCGGCAAGAACGGCTCTGCGTCCAAGATGGTCGAGTTGGCGAACCACTGGGACGAGATCGTCGTCAGAGCCCTGCACACGCTGACCTCGATTCTCCCGTCTCCCTACGCAGATTCAGCCCAGGTGTACGACATGCTGCCCCACGCCTCCATCGGGCACCTGCTCTCCCTTTCGCAGCTCCCGGAGCTGCTCGGGAGCCTCCTCCGAAACGACTCTGTCACGGACTGGATCGCCCGGAGCGAGATTTATGAGGCGATGATCGCGCTGCTCCGGCGGATGGCGGACTGCGAGCTGACGGTCGAGGTGCTGATCGCGCAGCGGTTCTGCATGGACAAGAGCTCGGGCCTCGAGGAGTGGATGTGGGAGGACGGAGAGATTTCTTGGGAGAAGGACAAGCAGGGGCGCATCGAACGCGCGCCGCCGTTGTACGACCACTTCAAGAAGCTCACCAAGCAATGCGAAGCCTTCCTTGCCTGGCGCCATGCAAATGATGCAGGACGGGGAAGGGGAGGACGAGGACGATAGCGTCAAAGCCTATGTCTCTGTGTGGGGATATAATCGCTGCGGGCGGTGACATGGAACGCGCGATGTCTGTCCTTGGTCGTGGATCTCAAGAAAGCGCGTCCCCCACCAAGGGCAAAGGGAAAGGCAAGAACCGCGACCCAGCGATCGACATGGAGAGGACATACTCCCAGGCCTGTGAAACCTGGTCCTTTAAACACGTCGAGCTGGACTACTCCCACTACCATTACCACCAACAATTGGAGGCAACAGCGTCGGCCACCCGCACGCCAAAGAACCGACTCCATCTCGTCAAGGAATTGGCGATAATGGCGACGAGTCTGCCTCCGGGAATCTGGGTGCGTGTGGACGAAGTCCGAAACGACGTCATGTGCGTTTTTCTCCGTCTTTGACACTGCGCGATGCTGACTCTCCTCGCAGTAAAATTATGATCGCAGGCCCGGACGATACTCCTTACAGCGGCGGCCTGTTTGAATTTGACTGCTTTATGCCACTGACGTATCCAGCGACCCCTCCCCTCGTCCATTTGCGCACTAACGGGAGGGGGCTCCGTGAGATTTAACCCTAATTTGTACGCTCGATCCCTTCCATCTCGTCTCCGCGCTCAGTTCTTTTTTTTTTTTGCCAGGTACAACTGTGGTAAAGTACGCCGCATGGTTTCTCCCGCATATATCGCGCTCAGCTACTGATCCTAGGTATGCCTCTCCTTACTCGGGACATGGCCTGGGCGGCCAGAGGAGCAATGGTCTTCCTCCTCGACTCTCCTTCAGGTTCTAGTCAGTATACAAAGCATGATTTTGATCGATGCTCCGTACTACAACGAGTACGTTCCGGCGTTTGCGGACTCCATGACCAGTTTGTTGACGCGATGATCATCCGACAGACCTGGGCACGGCAAGGCGAACCCCTAAATCGCAGGTCTCAATCAACTACAACAAGGAAATCTCCCAGCAGACATGCAGATGGGCCATGATTGATTGGCTGAGAGATGAGCACAAGTCCGGCATTTGGAAGGCGAGTCTTGCAAACTTTTTCTCTCGCTAACTTCAACTCTAATATCTATCAGGACGTCATTGCTTCGCATTTTACCATTCGAAGAGACAAGATACGCCAGAAGTAGGCTCAAAAGCTTGTTTTCGTTCCGACACTAACTGTGGCAATCAAGGATTCAAGAGTGGGCTGCTAAAAATCCAAGTATACGGTCCTATCACGGCGTCGAATTCTAACCGGCATTCAAACGTCTATGGGGTGGTCGTAGGATCAAAAGGTGCATCTGGGAAAAGCTTGGACTTGCTCGCAGAGTTTGATTCGGGAATCGCGCGGGTTCAACGTTGGCTATAGTGTACAAGTTCCTGTATTTTTTTGACCCCTGCCAGGCGGAGAAATCCAATGGCACAATTGTTTTGGTTTCCGTCAGGCACGCCAGGGTCCACCGCGCGTTGCGATTGACATAAAGAAGCAGCTGCGAACAGGCCTCCGCTGAGTTTGAAATGCCGGTTCTGACCTTCTCTTTCCATTGGACGTTTCCTGGTTCTGACCTTACTCCATCTTGACCTCTTGCCGCTCTCTAGACCTCCTTTCCCGTCGCATTTCTGTCGTTCACGTTGGTGCAGGCCGGGCTATAGAAAGCGAAACAGAGAATTGCGTTAACCGTTAAACTCAACAATGCGCCGCCGCTTGGCTCGCTGACGTTTTTGCGGCGTGCGATACGCTGCTCTTCGTTTTTTTATTCAAGGGGTCTGTCAGTCAAGGTGGAACCCTTGGAATTAGAGAAGTCGCTACTCGCAAATACCGGTTGCTCTGGCCTTTGTGCGGAGGTAAACGTCACGTCAATCGGCTGTTGGGCTCGATTGCCCGTCGAACGATTCGACTCTTAATAAACGCGATATGTGGTCCGGAAGCAAGGTGGAGCACCCGCCTTTCTCCCCTGGCGCAAATCGTCCCTGCGGTTCAGAGGTATGCCTCTCGATATCTTGAAATGTTTTCCTGAAATACGATCTTCCCGCAGGTAGGATGTCGTTGACCACGACGCGGTCTACTCTTATGCACGCGGCGCTCGCCCACATCTCCCCCGAATTGCGTGAATTCGATCTCCTCGCGTTCGGGAAGCTGCGTCGGAGGGTCTTCTCGCGTTGGCACTCCCTTTCTTCCATGCCCGTCGAGATATTGCTCCTCATTCGCGCCCACATGCTCCCCGTCTTAATCACCCACTTCATCGCAATTTCGGCCACTTCCCTGCAGCACTATGAGGCCTCCCTTCGCCGGCTGATATGTCCCCAATGCCGACTCTTTAACGAGTATGTTTATGGCCTCGACGTCTGGAAATGGCACTTGGCCGGTCCATGCTCGTGCGCCGCCAACGTTCCCCGTGCGCGGCGTCGCCCGAACCCCAAGCAGTTTCGGGACCGGCACCACTGGCTCGAGAGCTACCTCTCTCGGAAGTCGCTGCGTTTCAGAGGTCTGTCCGCGCAATCCCCATCCTCATCGGCTGCCATTTGGAGCATCGTGTCGGACGTGCTGGGAGACTTCGGCTGCGAGGTAATCCGAATGGATTCCGGTCGCCGTGGTGCAGGAATGCCCTTGCTCTCGAGATGGGACCGCCAGTCTATCCTCGTCGTTCCCGCGCAGTCGACCCGCGCATCGCTTGGCGCGCAGGAATATTGTAGTTGGACTGTTCCGGTTCTGTTGGGGCGGCTGGAGAGAGATTTGGGCCTGTCGCGGGACTACAACCAGCCTTGTCGCGGAGCAACCGAGCTCTCGACTCGGAGCTATACCGCCGTCGAACGCGCAACTTCGACCCTATCACCCTCCGATGACGCTCCAGTCGTCCGGGAAATCCTTGTTCAGATCCTGGACACCATCGCCGCCCCGCTGACCACGATCCTTTCCCTCTTGCTTTCGTTCGTCACGCTATTCTTCACGGTTCTGTGTTATTATTCCAGGCCGGGAGCGCTCAGGCTCTTTTGAAGCCATCTTGCTCGCAACATCGCAAGCAGCAGTCACTGTATTATCATCCCAAGCACATTATTTTTTATCCACTCATCACCGTCGCATCTGTACATAACGCACCGCACATTTCTTCCATTTCCGTTGGACTCTCCCGAGACATTTCCCCATCGTAACTTGCATCTTCGTACCGTACTTTCAATTGCAGACAGTCTTCGATTGATCGTATCCATGCCCATGTAACGCTTCGGTGCTCCGACGATACCGCAGTGACTGTCGTATTCCGCGGCGACTGAGTCAATTAAAACGGAGGGTGACAGCGCGATGGTATCCATATTATATGTCATACATCCGCTTCGAAAAGGAGACGCAACGCTAGCTTCTGCCTTGGCCGAAAGTCGTTGGATCCGAGAGTGAGCTAAGTGGATTGAACCGCGACGCTACAAAAATAAAAGAAGGTGGTATTTGGAGAACCACCAGTGCCGACGAGGAATATTCGGGAGCGTCTCAGAGCCTGTCGATGAGCGACTCAGCAACTCGCGAAAGACGTCGAGAGAGAGAGAAAAGAGGTCCCAGATCAACACGTGACTCGGACACAAGGACAAGCAACTCAACGCCCGCGACCCAATATGGTAATTTCCAATCCATAAGGAAAATTGAAAGCCCTCGTGTCCATAAAATCAATGTTTAATCGACAATGCATATCTGCGACTCGTGAGTAGCACCTCTGGTTCCGCAGCACCTCCCCTCTTCAACGTTGACGGACGGATCGGTCTATGTCGGATGGTCCTGCGCGCACATGCGTGGCTAAACAGGCTTTTAACCTCCATTACGGAGCTCACCCGGCACCATCGCTAGGCTGCATTCTGCCTCGTATCGCAACCAAGCGGCGAATCCGAGCGGCTCATGCCATGGCTTTGACCATCGCTTTGGTACGTTCCTGTATATAGGCAGCAAAAAAAAATGGTGTTCAACCAATCTTCACAGAACCAGTTCAAAGCCTTGAAGCCCCGCGATTTCCACCCAATGAACACCCTCGCACGACTTGTCCTTAAACCAACTACCACTTCCCTCGGTCTTCTTGCGAGGGGTCGAATATATACCCAGCCTCATATTTTTTCCCACATCCCCCAAGACAGAATTCTCGGCGCAGAATACGCGGAGCGGATCACAAAGGAGGAGGTCTGTGTCGCCACTGACGGATCTCGCTATCCTGATGGAGGCGTCGGAGGCGCAGCGCGCGCCCACATTCCAGGAGGAACCATCATCATGCAGGCATACCTCGGCAGGGCGGATGGTCATCACACCGTCGAGGGAGAGATCCTTGGGGCGACACTCGGACTCAAAGTCCTCCAAATGCTTCCAGGCCTTACGCAAGCGACGATCCTCGTCGACTGCCAGCAGGCAATTCAGGAGATTTTCAGCGCTACCCCGAAGCACGCAGCTTTGATTCAGCGGTTTCGCTACGAAGCACAGAGCATGCGACATATGGACCAAATTCGCATCGCGTGGGTTCCAGCGCACGAAGGAGTAGAGATGAACGAGCTGGTGGACGGGGACGCGAAGAAAGCAGCGAGGGGAGAGTCTGTAACGACCTTGATCAGCAGCGGTTTCCAGCTGCATTTATGACGGTTTCTTTTCATGAATGGGAGTGTTCCGTGTATAGTACCTATCGTGTAATATTCGCATTGTATCCATGGGATGATTCTGATTCCATCCGATGAGCGTAGACTTGAGTGTGATTGTCTTTCAGCACGGACATAGTCTCATGCCCCGGTCACTGGTGCCAGGAAGTTCCCATCAATATCCTGCTTGCTGAGCTTCAGCGATGATCTAAGGCTCTTCATCGGAGTTCATCTGCCATGAATTTGCAGGGTACCGCGCTGAATTTTATCGTCCCGTAATATCGGAAGACGATAGAACTATCGATTTCGGTGGTTTTCTGGGTCTTCAGTCTTGACTGACGCGCCATCCTTCTGTGATTTTCTTGCCAGTTTTCCTTGGTTTCCTCGACACTTTACTTGATCTGTGTCTTCTTCAATTAGTGCAATCTCTTCGTGCTTGGGCTGCTGGGCACGTTTTCGGTGACTTTCTGGTCTTCAAGTTGAGTCTAGGCCGACGCGCCGTCCTTCTGTGACTTTCTTGTCGGTTTTCCTGCGTGCTCTGTTTGATTTGATTTGTCTCCAATCTCTCCGTGCTTGGGCTGCTGGGCACCTCATGGTCATGGTCAAAAGCAAGACGCGTTATTTGTTTGGCAAGACGCGTGTCAGGACACACCCACATCCAACGCCGGTTATCTGTTTCACCTTTTCGCCGATGCACATGAACTGAGACTATCCTTCCTGCAATGCTGCCCTTTGCCAAAGTCATCCACGTCGATACTCGCGGGGCAGTCATTCTCTCCGAGGAGTCTCCCGAGGCACGCAGGATTCAAGTGCGTGAAGAGCGTATCTGACTTGTTCCCTAGACCAGGGATAGTCGCGGCATTTACCTCCCCAATCACATCGAGCCCGTATCCCACATTGCTGTCGATGTAAGCGTGCTGTGGTGCCCAATTTTTTTCTTTTTCCCACCGCGCAATAGGTCGGTGGATCTTTGGCCAAGGTCGTCTATTTCACGCGCTCTCCGGACCCCCCGTCGTCTCCGTCAGTCATAGCCACGCGAGGCAGCGGAACCCCGAGCAACCTCTCCACCCCGAGATCGCTCTCGCCGTCCCAGAATGATCCGCCGGAAGCGGCCGCGACGCTTTTTCCCGCCTCCGGCGTGAAACGGACGAATGGCACACTCACGCCCCTCGTGCTGGCCGACCACACGTACCCGGGGAACATCTCAGACCTGACGGGGCTCGCAAACGGCTCCCTGCTCCGCGACACCATCCTGCGCCGCACGGTGCAGCACTTCCCCGGCGGCTCGCTCAACTTTGAGCGCTTTGAGACGGACGCGATCGACGAGTGCGTCGAGTTCATCCAGGGGCTGATCGAGCGCTCCGCGGAGGCGAACGGCGTGTCGATCGAGGAGATGCGCACGGGCGTCAAGATCATGGCCACCGGCGGCGGCGCGCACAAGTTCTACGAGCTCTTTCGCGGGACGCTGTGCGTCGAGGTCCGCCGCGAGGACGAGATGGAGTGCCTCATCGAGGGCCTCAAGTTCATTACCCTCATCCCGGACGAGGTGTACTACTTTTCCGACGAGCTCATCCAGTCCATCTCGCAGGCGGGCCCTGGGCCCAGCACGCTGCCCGCCACGGCGGCGAACGGCGTGCTAGAGCGTCCGAGCCCCAACCCCCCGACGTACGCGGTCACGTTCGAGAGCAACCCAACACCGCAGCTCCCGTGTCTGCTCGTTAACATCGGCTCGGGCGTCTCGATCATTAAGGTGGACGAGGACGGCAAATTCGAGCGGGTCAGCGGGACCAGTCTCGGCGGCGGCACGCTCTGGGGGCTGCTCAGCCTCTTGACGCAAGCGACGACGTTCGATGGTGTGTGCAATCTCCTCCGCGTATCTCCGCTAACTCCGCGACACAGAAATGCTGGCGCTATCTGAGCGAGGCGACAACGCGACCGTCGATATGCTCGTCGGCGACATCTACGGGCAGGACTACAGCCGGCTTGGGCTCAAGTCCACCATGATCGCGAGCTCGTTTGGGAAAGTGTTCAAGAAGGGCGGCGAGAAGGGCAAGTTCTCGCCGGAGGACATCAGCCGCAGCCTCCTGTACGCTATATCCAACAATATCGGGCAGATTGCGTGCGTCCGTTCCTCAGTGCTGGTCATTTCTTCTCTTCATCTTTGGCACAGATATATGAACGCGGAAAAATATAACTTAGAGCGAATATATTTTGGCGGGTGTTTTATCCGAGGTGTGTGCTGATCCTCTCTCCCGCGGGCGCGCTGACGCTGTTTAGGGCACGCGGCCACCATCGCGACGCTTTCGTATGCCATTCGGTTCTGGAGCAAGGGCACGAAACGGGCACTGTTCCTGCGACATGAGGGATTTCTGTGCGTATCTCTTCTGTAATTTATCCAGTATACCAAATTGACGACACTGCAGTGGATCCATTGGGGCGTGGTTGAAGAACATCGCGGGCCAGGAGGAGGAGGAAAATGTACGACGTAGCGAAGAACAACTACTATCAAAATAATGTGCCTCCTGCTGGGGCTTGATCAAGGGTTTCTAATTAACGTCATCCTGTGTACTTACCTTAGGTTATGTGTATTTTATAGCCTCTAGACGTCGTGCCCGTGCAAAATCTTCAAAAGCTTGCATAGCTGAAGAAGAAATCGGAAAAGAAGACCAAGCCTCCCAAATATAGCAACGTACTTCCATTTCCAATGGGTCTTGGATGCGTGCATCGGACTCGGACTCGCGTTGGCCTGCCTCAGTGTTCTGAAGCATGAGCGCTGTGAAAAGACGAGTGGAGATATACGATACACGATTACGAGCTACTGTGCGCTTCTCTGCCGCATCGCTTGCATGATCTCGGCCATCTGCTGCTTGAAAGAGGCGGTCGACATACCTAACGTCGAGATAGTGTTAGATTTACGGGGAAATGTTGATCAAGAGCTTACTTACCCTCGGAGTCTGGGTAACGACGCTTCTTCGCATATCTTTCCAAACGATTCATCAGGGAATCCGTGGAATACTGCCGGATTTCGCCGTTGAGATCGAAATGCAGCTGTGCATTTGCGAAGGATAGATCAGGGGCGACCCAGGGCTTGCACATTTTGCCATGTGTGCCCTGAACAGAGAAGGGTCGCTATTGAAGGCATGTGAGCCAAAGAAAATAGCGATAGGAAGGAAAAAAAAGTTACGAGTCCGATCCTGGCATGGTTTTCGAGAGCATCGGGGAAAGCTTTCGCGATCACCGTGTGACATCCTATGCACATTAATTCTGAGACCCCGATAACCCAGTACGGGGTCGACCCGTTATCCAAAAAATCCCGAAGAAGCGCAGAAAATACGGAGAGTTCGGCATGGAGAGGCGCGGTTAAAGCCGCTCCCGAATCATGTTCCGAGATGAGGCCGTCGAACTTCAAGAGTTCAATTACCGCCGCTGGATCAACTTGGGCTGCGATGTCTTGTCGGGGACAGCAATGGATGGAGGGAGTTTTGCTGAACAAAGAGGCAAACGCTGGGGATCGTGCGACGCTTAGGAGCCGGCGGATATGGATACTCAGGGCTATTATTCTGTATATGAAACGGCCCATCGAGAAGCCTGCAGAAGATTTGAAGGTTAAAACGTGGTGATAACTTGAAACTGCGGACAGGCCTGTCTGTAGAATGCTGTCGTCGTTTATATCGAGGTCGAGTTCACTATCGTCCAAAGTCGAGTCTGCGGACCAGGGATGCGTGTTTGCCGCGTCGAGGTCCTTAAGAAGGGAGGTCGATTCCCCGCGACGAACACACTGCTCGAAGAGTGAAAGGATTGTATACACAGGTCCCACCGATTTGTCGTTGAAGTTCTCCTTGCACAAAAAAGCGGCTTCGTAAATGGTTTGCAAGCCGTCCTCAATGATGTTGAAGATATCCAGCTTTTCTGGCGCATTCTCGAGCCGACCTCGGATAGCATGAACACGAGCGGCATACGTTGCGTCTCTTTTCTTCAAGCTGCTAAGAAATTTTGGGAAGGTGAACTTCAAAATGATAGTCCCCAGCTTCTGTGCATCGGCCCCACCGATCAGATCGTCAAGGCTCGGTGGATCTTTGCGTCCAGCGGGCTGTGAGCGAGAAATCGCGGTTAGGTGGGTTAACACTTCGTTCAGGTATTCTTCCGTTGTGGGAGGGACGCCGTGGCTTTCTGCAAGGTAAATAGTGGCGGAGACTCCGGAAAGGTGGATTGCGCTCGCATAAACCTCGCTCCGCGGTTTGCTGACACAGATGAAAGCTAACGAGGTTGCGATGTCGAGGATTCGGCTGTCGGAGCGTTGGGCTTTCGACGTCTCGCGGGGAAAGGCGATGGGTCGCGGGTTACCGTCAACATTGGCGGAGACGTAGAACATGCTCTCCAGAGACGGTGTTGGTGGCATTGTGAAGATGCGAGGTGTGTTAGGAGTCGATTGATCCTGGAAATATAGATCATGAATTCTCCTCAAAGCAACCATCCTCCTCTGACTGCACGTCTGCTGCATAAAAACGTGGAGAATTCTCGGGTTGTGTGTAACATGTTTATTCGGCAACTCTGGTGATTTTCAGTCACGGAATGCTCTCAACAGGCGCCGAAGCAGCAGACGGACCGATATCTCTGGGACATGGTGAAAAACGAAGATCGTAGAAGAGCACAGCCACGCCTGTCAATCAGGAATGTCGGTGATCAGCGGTGATCTCGCTCTCTCTCGGAGTCTCTCTGCAAATCTACGATGGTTGGTCTCTTTGAGTTGGAGAAGGGACAATAACTCTCTGAAGCACTTATTTCAGTCGCAATGGGAAGTCCGCATCTCCTCGTCCCGCGGGGTCCCATACTTCTTCAACACTGAGACGAAACAGTCAAGCTGGACTCCGCCTCCCGAGCTGTCTGAAGACCAAGCCTGCCGCCATGCTCAATGGCGTCAACGCGGCGCAGGAATCCAAGAGCTCCGACCAAGTACGCGCAAGCCACCTCCTTGTCAAGCACAGCGGAAGCAGGCGGCCTGCGAGCTGGAAGGAAGTTTGTACCCTCGCATACTCTTGCTTAACGCTTGTCCCTCACACAGGCGCTATAGAGTAACATCATGCGCTCGAAGGAGGAGGCTATTAAGATACTGCGCGGCTACCAAGCACAGATCGGGACGTCGGCTGAGAAATTCAGCGAGCTTGCGCGTGAGCACTCAGACGATTCCTCGCATGCCAAGGGCGGGGACCTAGGCTGGTTCCGCCGCGGGCAAATGCAGAAGCCCTTTGAGGAGGCTGCGTACGGGTTGCAGGTGGGCCAGATCAGCGACGTTATCAGCACGGACAGCGGCGTCCACCTCGTGATGCGTACAGGCTAATCGCGACAGAAGACATATCCTTAATATCTCCAGTTTGTCTACGAGAAACTAGGTGGGAACAGTCTGCGGTTGGAATGAGCCTGAAAATCATCATCCCCGGTGAGGAAATACAAGGGTGACTGTACTTGAGGACGTACCCACGGACCCAGCGAAGCAGGTGAACGGTCCCAGCTGTTCGATGTGGTTCTGGCAGTTGCTAGGCCGAAAAATCAGTCCTTCAAGCCGAAATCATCGTCCTGGGGACATACTTGTCGGAAAACAGATTAACTGGCGACCATAATCAGCAACTTGAAGTCTCAATACCCGGTCGCAGCCACTTACAAACCCATTCAGCGCCGGGCGGGTTGACGCTGTTGACGATGCCGAAGCTCGCGGCGTTGCTGCCGAGACCGACGGTGTGGCAGCTAAAGTCGTTATCGGCGATGGTCGTGCCGCCGCCAGTGCACGAGCTGGTGCCGCCTGCGCTGAACTCCCACACCTCAACTTCCCAGGACTGGCCCATTGCGCTAGAAAGCTGGGTCGCTGCGGTGGTAAAAAAGAGGAGGGATTTAGTGCTGAACATGATTGCGCTCCTGGTCGGTGAGTTACTACATTGGAGGTCTGCAGGCACTCGCTGGCTATTATACTGTTCCTCAAATCCAGTGATTGTTTTGAAAATTCGCTGGGTGACGCCGTAGAACACCGAGCGAGGGTAGTGTCAGCTGCGTTTTCTGCGGAGGGTCACTGGCTTCGCTGGCGCTTGGCTGTTGTGTGACTTGTGTCCCAAATGTGATGTCCCTGAGATCTATTTCAGTGTAAACTGGACTGGACATTCGCGGCAATATTACAGAGCGACGCAGCTGAACAATGCAGCTGACGCACCTCGCTCGGTGTTCTACACCCAGTGAGTAAGCAGGGCCCCGAAGATACCAACGCTGCGAAAGCGCTATTATTGGTGCGGACTGGTCTCTTCACCAAGTATTACCCCGAAAATTGCCGCAAGCGATACGTGAATCCAATGATTCTTGTTGCCTCGCCCAAGCAACTTGCAAAAAAAAACCGTTTGTCCGAGCAGCACAAGCATGAGACTGGTGATGAATATTGAGCTCCAGTGTCAGCCCCGTTCGTTGTTGCAGCTTGTTGCTGTCCAACATGGCGATGCGCAAGAAATAAAACGTCTTGTGCAATAATTTTTGGAACTGTTGAAGTCAGTGAGATCCGTAGTAGATCCCCAAAGTCTCGAGACAAGGACCAGGAACCTGCGGATAAAATAAAGCGAAATGAAAGCGAAGAGGCAGATAATTTCCCACGATTGTCTTTACCGAATCCTCTTTCCTCTTGCTTCCATGAGTCCATGAGCCTCGTGTCTGCCTCGACGATTCCTGGCTATGTCCTCCGATATCGATCGCATGCAATGGACGGCGTGTACTCGATCGTAGCTGGCCTTGTTCTGCGTGTCGTTGTCGATGCCGCCACCTTTCACAACGTGAAGCTTAGCGGCACTCTCATCGGTCTTTGGGAGGGCGTGGTTCTTTTGCATTATGTGAACAAGGCGCCTTCCAGCTCTGACCCGTACCTGGCCTACTGCGTGCGGCTCTTTGTCGATTTCCTCGTCACGGAGAGCATTTTCAAACTTGTGATTGTTCTGCTATGGAGCACAATGGGTATGGTGATAGCGGACGTGGCGCCGGCGGTATGGCTCGAGACGGGCCTTAAACGCCAATGGAGCAGAGTCCGACGTGACCTCTATCGCTCTGCGCGCATCCTTGCCAAGCCGCGCAGAGCCACGGTCCGTTTTGTCTCTACGCCGACCATAGCGTCCACGGCCGTTGCCGATTCTGTTGCCGATTCCGCCAGCACCGTCAGCTCTACGGTTGCGACCACGACCTTCCCCGCATCTACAGCTCCTCCAGGATCCCCGACGACCACAGCGACCTCAATCCCGCCCCGTATCGTCATACAGCGAAGATCCTCGGTTCCAGGAAATTTCCCCGGCGTGGAATTGCTGTCCGAGACAGATACGGATGCAGGGACAGCAGACGACACCGAAGATGAGGGCCAGACGATGTCCCTCTTCACCACACAATCCTCGCACTTTACCACACAATCCTCGCGCTTCACCCCCTCGCAATCCTCGCACTTTACCACTCAATCCTCGCACTTCCCCTCGCAATCCTCACACTTCCCCTCGCAATCCTCACACTTCCCCTCGCAATCCTCACACTTCCCTTCGCAATCCTCGCACGTCACCATCTCGCGAATCATACCTTTAGAACGATCAGAGGATTCCTACACCTCGCGGTCATCGTCTCCCACGTACTCGCTCGAGTACTCCGACGATCCCTCTGCAACCAACCCCGTCGACATTCCATCTGACGTCGAGGACGATGTCAGCGTCGAGGAGGAGGAGATGTATGCGCACCCCCCTCGAGATCCGGACCGCGAGACCACACCGAAACAGATGCCCGTCGTTCTTCCCCCGACGCCGGCCGAGTCCTTGCAGGACTGGGAAGGCTCGCAGGGCGGCGAGGACGTCCCGCCGTCCCCTTGGATGCCGCAGATCCCCGATCAGGAGCCCCTCGAGGAGTGGGAGACGGTCCACCCGCCCACTCCTCCGTCCAAGGATGACGCGTTCGAGAGCGTGTCGGCGCACGAGGGGGACAGCGACCGGACCAGCGTCGCTGCGCCGTCTACCATCGCTCCTCCAGCTGAAATCGAACACGACGGCGAGCTCGTGCACGTTCCTGGGCCCGCCCCTGCCACGCCGCCCGATCCGCCCGTTCCTGTGCCCGCCACTGCCACACCGTCCGACCCGCCCGTTCCTGATCGGCCCGCGACTCCTACGATCATCGACCCTCCCCCTATAACCATGCCCATTCCTGAGCCCGCACCTCCCGCCGATCCGCCATCCGAGGAGGCTGAGACGACTATGGAGACAATCATGCCCGAGACCGGATCCGCGCCGGAACCAGACGCCGCCGCGCAGAATCCACCGCGCGCGCAGGACCTTCATCCACCGGCGACAGACACCCCTCCGCCCTCGTTCCAAGATCTATACGGCTCTGAGGCCGGCACAGATCATCATCCGCCCACTACCGACGCGGCGGAGCCACCGCCAGCAGAGGAGCACGTTGCGTCCCGCTCGCACACGCCGCCGCCCGATGCCAATCCCTCTCCGGCCGCCTCTCTGCGGCATGCGCTCTCGCTCCGCAAGGAGGCGCTCGAGATCAACGCGCGCATCGCGACGCTCGGCCGACAACGCAAGGCGTCGCTCTCGGACGCCAGCTCCGTCGCGGCTGCAGCGGCCATGCTCGCCAAGATCGAGATCGAGCGCGCGAAGAAGGACCTGGCGGACGTTAATCAGAAGGCCGCGGGCGCGTTCGTTGGAGGTGCGTTGCCGTCAATGCATTTTACACGTTACTGACGCTGACTCTTTACTCATCAGTGTACAATCCGCCGACGGCGTCGCTCTACGAGTTCAACACCACCGGGCTCACGCCGGAGGAGGCGGTGAGCCAGACGGAGGCGCGACTGGAGAAGCTGCTGCTTACGCCCGTACCGCCGGTGGGCACCACGCCGGAGGATCTGGCGCACGACTCGCCGAACCGGGGCGCGCTCAAGATAGTCATGGAGCAAACGATCAAGGGCCGGCTCGTCAAACAGGCTCTGCTCCTTGCGCTTGATGAGTACGTCGCTCGTTCTTCCCTGCCCGCCGTCTTTGTTTTCTTACCCTTATTTGCACTTTGTAGGAACGGCTTGAATTGGTCCGAGGACACGACGCGTCCGAATGTCGTTTTTGTGTTGCTGCCGGTCAGTGCAACGGAGGAGCCTGCGCCTGCGCCTGCGGACGAGCCTCGGCCGAAAAAGGATGACGACGAGGAGTCGACGCAGGAGTACTGACGACCGTAATGACTTTCACGAACATCTAGGTACTTACAATCGATGTTGTACAATGTCACCAGATCTCCTGTGGATTTCTCATGCACTGTATACACTCACTGTATTCCGGATCTCGCTTTCGTATATTGCTCAATGAAATCTTTATTCTTACCTTACGCCGCTGTCATTTGGCCTTTCAGCTCACTTCTTAGCCTGTTATTCCTTGATTGCATCGAGGATACTTTCGCTCAAACCTTGATCAGATCGGACGTTTTGTTTTCTCTTCTTTCCACCGCCATGGACTTCCTGAGACAGTCCTTCGTCCCAGTTTACGCCTCACAGCAGACCGGGAAGCTGGGAACGAACTCGATGATCATTGGAGGCTCAGACATGTATCTCACCGCAGACGAGGCGTGGCCAGTGTGCGCGACATGTACACATCCCTCTCGTACCTCTACTGCAGCTGAACGTTTCGTCCGAGAACACGCCCCCAGCCTTCCGTGCCCTGATCCCGTCGGTGGTTCCGGCTGGGGAAGGCCTCGCGACGATGGTGCAGCTCTTTGTCTGTCCGGCGAACGACTGCTACGACAGGTCCACGACGTATTCGACCGATACGCGGTCGTGGATTGTGCGCGTCGCGACTGTTCCGCTCGTGCCTTCGTCTGCCGGTGGAGGCGCAACGCATATCGGGGCGAAGACGGAGATAGAGGGCGATGGCGTTGGGTTTCTGCCTGCGAAATTGGTGCAGAGCTGGACCCCGGGGAAACACGAGACGTTGCATTATGAATTGCTTTGGGGTCAGGATGACTCGGAGGAGTTTTATGCGGCGCATGAGCCCGAGCCGGGGCTGAAGTTGCTGGGGAATTCAGTGCGAGGTGCCGTTCTGCGCTCGCTTGAACCAGGTGCGGCGTCAATGCTGAGTTGATGAATGTCAGGCAAATATTACTGTTCGGAGGACGAGTGCCCCAAAGCAGGTCGGCACGAGTTTCCGAGCAGGCTGGAATTGATACAAATTGGAGACCGATTCTATGAGGGGGAGGAAGACGACGCTCTGAGTGTTGTGAGTCGGATTGAAGTACTCGAGTCGAATGTTGGAAATAATTGACTACAGATGGCGACTCTTGGGAATACATGGATTGAGCAATGCGTTGACCATCCGGAGGTCTTGACGTTGACGATGAGCGGAAATTGGTAGACTATCGTCGAGGCTCGTTGTGGTCTTGGTTGTGGTCACCGTTCGACACAGCCACCCAACCCCGCTTCACTCCGGTCAATATCACTCCGCATCCCCAGTGAAAATCCCGGCAAGCCAGATCGAGCCAGATCGAACAAATCGAGCCATATTGAGCCGCATCGAACCAAACATGTCGTCCCACTCCCTGGTGCCTTTGTTTTCGGTGAATTCTTGCCCAGTCGTAGGGTTGCTTCAACGCCCGGGGACGTCGGCACTCTGGTAATTTTATTTCTTCAAAGTCGTACGACTCTGCGATTTTTACGTGTAACGTCACGCCATGCCTCTTGCCTCTTACCACCACCATCCCTTCGCCCCCTCCCCATTCCCTTCGCCCTTCGCGGTCCTCTCCAAGTCCTCTCATGGTAGCTTGTCGTCGCCGCCCCATATACAGACACTACGGGTCTCCAACCTCCCTTTTACCAGCATCCCTCGGTTTTTTGTGTTCTTTCTCTTGCGAACGATTTGGTGCGTGTCCCCGTTACCACGACCCCCCAATTCTCCTGCTTCTATCTCACTCACACTGTCCACAAGCTTCGTCCCTGTTGCCGTGGCATCCCTGGCGTTGAACGAACGCTTCTGAGAGGTACGCAAGCCGATTCATCTTTCTGCGTCCGCTTACGTTTCGAAAGCAGTGGGGTTTCTTTTTTCTTCCTCTGAGCTTCGGGCCATGACTTTCTCAACTATCTGGGCCGTACAGGTAAGCCACTCGTTTCCGAATGTTCACTAGGCGGTCGGAATAACATGCATCTCCCGCAGCGCTAAGCTCGGCCTGCCTGTGCTCATCGGGATCCTTTCGTGCGTGATTTTTTCTTCCACTCCGCTCTGCTCTGGTTTCTCGCATCTTAGGTTCCCCGACGGACGACGTTGCTCAGATAGGGACGACGTGTACGTTTACCGTCGTCGTTTTTTTCTCTACTTCTAGCACCATTCCTCACACAGTTCCGCTGGGAGCCTTCGACGAGCGCACCCACCCTCCCTGGATCCATAACAACCCCAATCCTCCTCGTCTCTTTCCGCGACCGATACCATTTATATTCGCCCCACATCGCCAACACCCACCTCTTCTTCCCAATCCTTTCCTTTCGGCGGCCCAACCGACAGACGAGAGCCTCGAGGGCCTACGCAGCTGCGCCGGGGGAACGCCGTGGATGCTGGGGGATGTGACTGGGGTCGTGCGGGATGGGCGGGAGGAGGCGGGAGGCGGCGGAGCGGTAGCCTGTAGCCCGTAGCACAACCTTTTGTAGCGTAGTTCGAATGAATCTATCTGGTTCGATGTGGCTCTATATAGCTCTATATGCAGTTCGATTTCGCTCTAATGGTTGCAACATTTTGTCGAGCCAGATCGAGCCCTCAGCCATTTCTCGAGCCAGATAGGAACAGAGTGATTTGGCTCTAGCTGGCTCGATCTGGCTTGATTTTAGTTCGATCTGGCTTGCCGGGATTTTCACTGGGCGGCCGCATCGGACGTTGACTTGGAAAGATGCCCAGAACACAGAACAAGGCACCGGGCAGACTTGTGTTGCGATCGTGTTGAGTCGTGTTCCGTGCGGTAGCAAGATCAGGCTTGGCAGTCGGCGTCGGGCTTTCCTATTTTGTTCTTTGGCGCCGGGCGCCTCCATTCTAGTCTTGCGACTCGAGTTATATGCCCGGACCCTGAACGTACGCCGGCGTACATCGGTGTACACCGGCCATTATCGGATCTCGTCGGGACTACATCAAATCCGCCGACCATCAGTGATGAGATACTGCGATAATTGCCCTTCGGGCGGGGCCTGGACACTTATACGCGTTCAATGCGTATGTCTAAATGTCTACTGGTTTGGTCTTTTTTTCTTCATTGTAACTAATCCGCTCTCTCCTCTAATTCAGGATAACCCCGATCTCTGCTCCTCCCGTGTCCCCGGGCTCTCGATGGGACGTCCATCCCGGGGTAATCGGGAGGATAGGGAAGATGTAGACGGCGGAGCACACGAGGTAGACGGTCTGGGGGAAAAAGAGGAACGGGACGCGGCGGCGTACGGTTTGTAAACGAGGAAGGTGTTGCGGAGCTGAAACACGCGTGGTCCGTGAACGCGTCCAAACACTGCTCCGCGTGCGAGTTTTGAGCCCGTGCGCGCGGTGAGGACCGAATCGAGGAGGGGACTCACGACCCAGCCCAAAACGAATTTTCAAAAATTCAATTCAGCCGCCCGTGTATTTACTGTACGACAGCTCGGTCTAATTCCAAGAGCTTCAGCATAGTGTCTATCGTACCTCAAAATTTCTTTTTGTCAGCAAACAACAACCCCTCATCCGAGCATCCCCTCCTTGTCTTCGTAATCTGAATACGCCGTGCTGCTGGCGTTTGGTGAGCTGAGCTCTGCGTACCGGCCGATCTTGAGTCGTTGCGACGGCGGGATGACCTTGTCGTCGACCGCGAGGGGGATGCCGCCGTGCAGGACGCCGACGCGCTTCATCGCGAGGAGCTGAACGGGATTCAGCATACTGTCGAAGAAAGAAGGAAGAGGCACGCGCGTTGTGCGCGGCGTTCGAGTGGTCGTACACGCCGCCAAAGAAGGCGGTGGTGGCATCCTTGCCGATGAACTTGATGATAAAGTGCACGCCGCCGGGGTGCTCGTCGATGAACGACGCGACGTCGTGGATGAAGCCCGAGACGAGGATGAGCGGGCGCTTGGCGGACTGCTCGAGGTACGAGTCCCAGGAGATGACGGGGAGGTCGTTGCTGTCCGACGGCCAGGCGAGCGACTCTTGTGTCTCGCGCAGACGCTTCAGCTGCATCGTCAGCTGGCCCTTGCGCACTTCGTTGTCGGGGAAGGCCTGAAAGAAATTGAGCTGCTGGCGATGAAGAACGAAAAAGCACGGATCTTGAGGTGCGACGCCAAGCCGAGCTTCTGGCAACACCAGATGAACCACTTTGTCGGATCGTACTGGTACCCCTTGATCGCGTTGCGGTAGTCCATGGGGAACTGGTGGTGGAGGTTGTGGTAGCCCTCGCCGATGGTGCAGAGCGCGGTGATGAGGTGGTCGCGGGGTGAGTGCTTGTCGTCGAACGGCGACTCGCCGAGCCAGTGGGCCAGCGAGTTGACGCAGAACATCGAGTGGTGCACGAAGCACAGACGCACAAAGGCGGCGTAGATGTAGCCGCCGCGGGCGTCGCCCCAGCCGAGCCACGGGATGACGGTGGGGACGACGAAGCTCATGACGAGGATGAGGGGGATGTAGTACTTGTGCTGCCAGCGGACAACGTCGTTCTTGGACAGATCGCTGACGTCGGCAACACCAGGCTTGCGGCGGGGCTTCATAAGCATCCAGCCCATGTGGGAGTACCAGAAGCCATCTCCCGCATTGTAGGGGTCGAACTCGGTGTCAGTGTAGCGGTGGTGTGCGCGGTGGCCGCGCGACCACCACTTGATCGAGCCCTCTACAGCGCCAGCACCCGAGATGGCGAGGAAATACTGGAGGAACTTGCCCGCGTTATAGCTGCGGTGGGCCCACAGACGATTATAGCCCGCGGTTATGCCTGCGTGAGGTCAGAAAACAGAAAATGCAGCGAAAAAGAGCGCAAACGCACCAAGACCCGTGTAGTAATAATGAAATACTGAGAACAGCGCGGTCTCCCACCTCAGCTTTGTGTGGTACGCTCCAATGAGGCTGACAACGGGAGTCAAGGTCAAGATGGCGACATTGAGCCAGTTGAGCTCAGACAAAAAGTTGTCCCATGTAAGTGGGGGAAGGGGCTTTGTGGTCTTGAGGGTGTGGGAGACGTAGTTCTCGACGTCGGGGATGACCACGGGCGGGGTGTCGATGGGCGGGGTCCCCCTGCGAGGATAGACGGAGGACATTGGCGTTCGGTTTCCGCCTTGCGAATTGCTGGGGTTGGGTATATATACCCCACGGTATTTCTTTGGGGGAGAAGACTCCAAGATCTCTTCCACGACGCTGACACGGCGGGCAGTCTTGCAAGCGACGGCATAGCTGTGGAAGGGGGATTAGCGGGGAAAGGCGGGACACAGCAGGCACGCACGTTGTTTGAGGTGTCCAGCTCCATCTCTGACTATCTCTGCGCAGGTACGCGCCCTGGTCTGTGATTGTGAAGCCGACGGGGACGTTGCGCACGCACGACTCGGGCGTCGGCATCGGCGCTGGCAGTCTACAGATGCGTTGCAGGGGATGGGCTGCAGCGAGGGTCAGCGCGTTTGCGGGGATGGGACGCGGCGGTGGAAGTAGAGAGGGGAGCGGGAAGTGGAAGAAACCGAGGGAGGAGATTGCGGGATCTTGTCCAAGCCAGACACCCAAGGTCGCGGAGGTCAGGCACGCGGATGATTGCGCGTACAGTATGTTTTTGCACGCCGGGCAGCCCACCGGTGAGCGCGAGAACGGGCCCGCGAAAGAAGTAGGTGACGAAGAACCCGTGCTGGAGGAATGTGGGGCAGACGCGGACGAGATCTGCGAGGAGTCGCGGCAGGAGCGGCTCAGGCATTGCCTGCAGATTGAGCGAGACCCTCTTCCGTACGCGGTCATTATTGTGTAGACGAACAAAGTTCCCTGCAATCACCCGCGAGCACAGAGTAGCGAGGGTTGGAACAGAGGTATAGCGGGGCACACGGGTGCTCAGCGAATACAAGGACGGATCTACGTAGCCTGTAGACGGCGCGTCGTCCTCTGTTGGGTCGCCCAGTTCGCGGGTAGCGCCCGTTTACGCGCCGACATGGACGCAGGAGGAAAGCTTCGGGCTCGACACGCAGAGATTCATTGAGTCATTGAGTAAGTACATTTAGTAGCTGCCACCATTTGCGCCATGTGTTGTGAGCAAGATATCCTGGTTGTTTCTCTCCTGAGAGCTAGGTCAGCGGAGCGTAATTAGAGATTAAACGAAAGCGATGCACATTCGTAGTCGGGGAGTCCTTCGGCATCCCTCAGGATGTAGCCGGGCAGCCCATCGCTCGCGTCGGAGATTCCTTGGTACAGCATTTGGACCACATCGTCCTCCGCTTCTCCCGCACCGTCGCGCTCGTTGCCGTCGTTTTCTCCCGGGTTGACTGCTGGGTAGATAGGGACGGGGTCGGCGCCGTCATCTGCAATTCGGTCAGCCCGCTCGCTGTGTAACAAGATCGTACACCTACCGTTTGGATCGATGTGGAGGGTCTCGGTACTGGGCATGTGAGAAATCGGTGTGCCGCGAAGGAGCTCGGTGGACGCAGCCCGACCAGCAGTAGCCTCGGTCGTTCCGGGAGCTGCGACGTCGAACGATTCCTCACGTCCGGCACCAAATCGTTTGACCTTTGCAGTGGCCTTGCGGAACGAATTCCTGATCTTTTTGAAAAGCTTGTTTGGAGTTAGCATATCCTGGAAGAAGAACGGGACGTTAGCGCCAGTCCTCCGAGTTGGCATGCGTAGACGCACATATTTCGAGCTTGCGAGTGAATGGTGATGAGGATTTACCGAGGCGTGTTATTCGTGGCTGTGTACGAGTCACGTGATCTCATGATATCTTGTCTCCCCCGGCTTGTCTTCGGCCGTCTCGTCTGCGGCGTCCTGTTGAGAGTGTCCGGGCCGACGGGGCATTCAACGGCGCCTCCAGAAAGAGCTGACTCCCCACCCGCATATCGTCGAAACTCGGTCGGTCCGTGGCAGACTGACAGAGGGTCGTCTTGCTGAAGAAGCACTGACAATCAGTTAACAAGAGCATTGGCTGTGTTGCCCACGCACTCGCTCTCTTGCGGACATGTACGTCCCAAGATGTCGCATCCGAGTAGGGCCCATTCCATCGTGTGTTTCTTCACGTGCAATTGCAGGCACCCATTCCGGCATCGTCCGATCGCGGTCGGTGTGGGTAGTATGCGAGTACTGTTCGCACTGTTTGAAAAGGACGCCATTACCAATGGCGCTCATGCAATCTGAATGAAGACAGTGAACGATCGATCCACAAAACAGGGAACAAATCCACGTACCGACAGCCCCCACGTCCCACTAACGGAGGACAGAGAACTCTCGGGCTGCTCTGTGTGCGATATAAATCAATTCAGAGTCGAGTCTGTCCTCGTGAATGGAGTACCTCACCTGCACACCCAGCGAATGTCGCCAAACGCAGCTGAGGAATTCGGCCGCATCGGCCCTGGAGTTGGGCGCGAGTGGTTGCACAGGTCATTTGCAGCTTCCTGTCTGCTACATGTACCTGCCATATCGTCCAGATATTATGTCGAGGCTCGAGATGTTGGGAACGTGGACGCAGAGAAGGTATTGTTTGGCTCACTTTGTTCCTTATGAACACGTGACTCGGATCACCCATCAAGATTAAAGTTTCGTTCCTCAATTTCTTTAAGAGGAAATATAAGAGGAAAGGAAGAGGAAACCATACATAGGGATCCTCTTCAGCGCGAGACGGCCATAGCATCAAAATAGATACTATCCGCACCCAGTCTCACCCGGTGTGGCAATTTGAGGCAACATCACCGACACTCACCGCATGCTGATATGTGGACTGGAAAACAGGAATATCAAGAAACTGAATTTACCCAGTGTATGCTTGGGAATGGCTGGGTTGCGAGAGGATGGGTGTAACAGAACGGGAACGAGCGATGATGATTATCATTGCTACAAAAGGTTGACGCGAGATAGAAAAAGTCTTGATGGAACTGTGGATTTTCTTTCGGGTGTAATGAAGCGCTGCACTGAGGGCAGGTTTCACTTTGAGGTAGAACATTGAGGCGTGAGACGTTTGTTTGTTTTGTCGTGGAGACGGCCGCAACGAGACTGGTTCCCGTCCAGGCTCTTTTTCCCTCCGGGAAACACCTTTCAACAATAGGTGTCAAAAGGCAATACAGGGACAGTGTGACCTCGAGCCGCACAGCAACAAGGCGAAGTGGAGGCATCAGAATGAGGGTGTCGGCCGTGGCGGACGACAGAGTAACATACTACGGTCACTAAACGGGGGAATTCGCAGGCCAGTCCCACGATCCCTTCGAACCCAACTGCAGAGAAGAAAGCCCTTAATCTGTTTCTGGACAACGTATGCAGTTATGGTCGGTTCGGAACACCAAAAAGAACAGCATTCACCACATAGATTACTTCCTGTCCTCCCCTCCGCTCTCCTACTCCAGCCAGCGTTTCGGGAAAGCACTAGTTGGATAACTATCCCAAACGCGTTCCGGCGCCGCTTCCACGTTCGCTTCAACAACGTAGCCCTGACAAGTCGACTTCCTTGTGTACCTATGTCGTTTGTGCTCGACGTGCGCCGTAGAGTCAAATCTGCGCTGAAGGCACGGCGCATAAGCGCTGCGCGGATCGTCGTTCAGTGAGTGCAGACTGATGTTGACCGCAATGCCAGGCTGCTGGACCAAGGCGAGCTCCATAACCGGGATTGCGCGCGGCGTCGTATGTCCAAAGTCCCTGGCCGCCACCTCGTTTATAACCTCAACGCATCGCGAAAGGTCGGATGTGCCAGAGTCGCTTGCCACCACTGCCTCCTTCGACGCGTCAAGAAAGGCCTGTAAGGTGGCCTTGTTGACGACATGGACGCGCAAGTGACGAACACGGGGCATGTGAAGGTACTGCAGGAGGAGGGTGCTTTCGTTCCGGCTGTATACCAAGCAAAAATGTGTGAGACGCGGCAACGTAACCGGGGCCAAGGCAGCCTCTCCTTGTGACTCGACGTCCTGGAGTTTGAGAACCGCCAACTTGCGCGCAGCGCCCAACGCAGCGAGAAGCCTGCCCGTGTCAACCTGAAAGAGACTCCACACCCTGCCCATGGCGAGTTCTGTGAGGCCGGAAAAGGCGGGTGCGCCGAACCACAGGGGATTGACGGCGTCCAAATTCATGGTGGTCACCGAGCGCCATACGGCGCCATCGCGCGGTACGTGACGCTGACTCTGACCCAAGCCCTTTGTGAAGGCCTCGACACGATGGAGAGCGGTGCTCGGTAAACGCATGAAAGGCGCCATAACGTACGCCCAGTCTGCACAGTTGGAGGCCTCTACCCGGAGCTGTGCGATCCCGTCAAACACCTCCGCCACCAATTCCGATACAAGGGCATTCAAACCACTGAGGGGCCGACAGACGACGCGTATCGTACGATGGCCGTCCGTCATGGAGCTATACTGGCGCGCGTTGACAACCAAGCGGACATCCGCGGCTTGCTGGGCTTTGGACAGCGTAAAGGCAACGTGTTCCCGCGACATGAAGCGGAAGAGGGTAACTGTTCTCCAAAAGTACGAGTTCTCGTAGACAAGGTTCCTCCACCGGCGACAGACCCGTACCGCGGCTGCTCTGCCGAGGGTATTCGCCGTGAAGTCGTGTTGAGAGCCCATAGCACACTTGAGGATTTCGTCCACGATCTCAGCAGGCACTTCGTCCATGTGAAACGAAAATGGCTGCGTTACACGGTGTCACAGTTACAGCTATCACTTCGTTTTATTGCTACCCTATACAAACGCGACTACGACTAGCTTCGCTGGCGCCGGAATCGCACCCCAAAGTGTCCGCTCCACAAATATCAACCTGCCCTGTTCCTCGTCCACCCGCAGGCTGCGAGGGTCCAGGACTTGATCCTGGAGAAGCCCGTAATCCAATGAGCCTTTTGTGTCGGCGCAATCGTCCGTGTCATAAAAAAAAGGAGCCAGTTTCATAGGGCCACTCCCAAGAGCGAAGGTCACGAACATCGGATTGGAATATGCAACACGGCATACGCCGATCCTATGGCCCGCAGATATGCCGCAAGACCCCAGAAAGGTCACCGCGCGTTTACTCTTTGTGATGCAATAGCTTGGTCCAGGGTTCACGGTAACGCACCGCTGGTACATTCCGCAATACACAGGGAACGTGATCGACCCGTCCTTTCCAACGAGAATAGAACCAAGCGGCGGACACAACAGCAGCTCGGGAACGTCGTACAGGTGGGACCACGCTGGAGATACTGGCGCGTCGCCGAGGGTGCTCGCAGCACAAGGGGGAAGGCTGTATATAGACACGCCCCTTGGGCCCGCCACAGCAAACAGGCTGGCGTTGAGGATGGCAAACGAACAGCTCCCTAACAGACGACGCTAAAATCGACGTCAGGACACAGGAACTGGACACGGGGGAGGGAAACCCACAGGACTTGTTAAGCAGACAATAGCTCCGGTATGCAACGACCGATCGGGACTGAAAACAAAGGTGTGAATGTAGCAATCCCCGGATTGCTTGTAGCCCAGGACAGCAAGCAGGTCATCTCGCAAATCGAGAGCACGTATGGCGTGCGGAATCCGAACACTGCCCAGAGAAGATACGGCAGCGTCGGCATTGACCGTGAAGAGCTCCAGCTGGTAAGGTGTCTCCTGGTCTCTGCAGAACGAATGAGAATTTGAAGAATCAAAGATTGCAACGTACCGCATGTAATAACCACCGACCAGGACGACGAGAACGTGGGAAGCCAGGAAATCGCTCCAGCGGACCATAATAGTAGAGATGGGGCCCGTGCCGGGAGACGGTAGGTATAGAACTCGGGTAGTGGCCCCAGACCGCCACTGCAGCAGTGACACTTCAATCGCACTATGCATGACGACGATGTCGGTCCATGGAATAGGCAGAACGCGCTTCGTATCACATCCGATTTCCGCGGTGAAAACCGCTTTAGGCTCGACACGCTCCGTTCTCCAGGCCCTCTGGACTGCCCAGGCCTTGATGACGCGAGAACGCAGAAACTGATCGTCGCAATTTTTGTAATCGACGGCGGGCCGACCTGAATGAACAGTTGGCAAGGAGTCCATAGCGATGTTGGCGTGGACCCAAAAATGACGAGAATCGCAACTCGAAAGCTGGTGGCATGTCTGCGGGAAGATACTGTCAGAGCGAAACCCGCCGGCAACTTGGTAAAACGAACTGCAAACAGGGCCAGCGCGTCCTTGATGGTCAGCAGTCGCAGCACAAGGAGCAGGACATCGTGAGGAATGTCCGAAAGCATTTTGGAGTGAACGGCTACTGTTTCTAGACGTCTCCGTACCACCGTTTATATATACAGGGGCTCGAGAACTATGGGCCGCGAACTCAGTGTGATTACTTAATTCCAAAGAGTCCACATGGAGCAAAATAAGGGGAATCATCTTGACCGGAGTAATGTAAAGGCCGTGAATACACTGGTGTGATTATCTAATTCCAAACTGTCCGCATGGAGCAACATAAGAAATAAGCGCTATCATCACCGGAAGTAAAGTAAAGGCCGCTTGCCATATGTTAAGATCGAGATTGCACGAGGTCGAGCACGACCACGTTGCAATACGGCCGGGAATGGGACCTGACGAGGAACAGCACACGGCCTTGTTCCTCGTCTATTTGCAATGAGCCGCTCTCAAGGGTCTCCAACATACCCAGTCGGTAGATAATAGAGCCCTTGGAAGGGGGCGGGTGTTCGACAGAGTAGTAAAAGGGATGTAACTCTGCCTGCTCTCCTCGCAGCGAAAATGTCGTAATCATGGGCGTCGAGTACGGGCGGCGGTAAATGCCGACGCGAAACCCGGATGTGACGCCGAAGTATACCGGAGTTTTGTCGATGCGCTGTGCTGTAACTGCAAACGCACGCTTTCTTTCAGGAGCGGTAGCCACGAATCGCAGATAGCCGCCACTGAAGACGGTGAACGAGACCTTCCCGTCGGCAGAATTTTGAAAGGCGCCGATAGGAGGGCGCGCCAGAATGTCCGGTGTGCGGTAGAAATGAGTCCACATTGGCCTCAGACGAGGAAGGGCCCGATCGGGAGGCGAAAGACCCATACGATAGATGATGATGCCACGGGGGCCCGCCAAAACGAACCGCCTGTTGTCAATAATAGAAAAGGACGCGATCCCGAGTGCGACCTGACCGAAAGAATAAATATCAGGCGAATAGAAAATCAAGTATGCGTACCGGACTGCGCACCGGAACCTGCAGGCAAGCACTTGCGAAGAGCTGCAGTGACACGGGAGGACGGGGGTGGAGCCGGAAACTGAGTATCTCAAACACCTTAGGGACACGGTGGCAGTGGCCGACCAAGGCGAAATGGTCATCCCGAAGATCGACACCTAATACAAAACAAGGCACCGCGGCGGTCGTCAGATGAGTCGCAAATCCAGATACTGCGTCCACCGAAAAAAGCTCCAAGACGCCTCGCGGATCCTGCCCTCTGTATAACGCTATTCAGAATCCAAAGCATCATCAACGAACCGACTCACACAGGAGCACCAGCCAAATGGACGAAGAGAACCCAGGTTGCGAGGCAGTCGGCCCACAAGAGTCTGATAGACACTACCGTGGTCATGTCTGCGGCGGGATGCAAAGCAACAGGCACATTCGAGCCGGAGACCCAGTCCCGAATACAAATGTCGTTGTTGACGAGTGTCACGAAAAGGCCCGTCCCGGGTACGACGAGCATCCTCCGAACTTCGTAGTGGACAGGGATGACTCGGGTTGCCCTGGGAATCAAATGAGGAGTTTTCCAAGCTTCGTGGACAAGCCAGGCCCTCATAACGCGGGATCGAAGATGTTCTGTGGTCCACTCAACGTACTGGATTCGAGGACGTCCTCCCGAGGAAGGCAAACGATCCATGTCTATGTTCGCGTGCACCCAAACATGACGACAGTCGTACAAATGCAGCTTGCGGCAGGTCTAATCATCGTAAACATATGAGCACCGAAAACTTCAAAATTGGACCAACATACAGCGAATAGAGACAACACATCCTTGATGGTTAACAACCTGAGTATGAGGAGCACCACGTCCAAGGGAGTTTCTGACAGCATAGGGGAACGAGTGAAATTAGCATGGCGGTTTTATACAAGTCGCACAGTGACGAAGTCAGAGCTGCCGGCGGACACGATCATCTGACTACGCGCAACTTACATAAAGTTGTTTAGAAGAATGAGCGTCAAGGTTGAGGCGCCTTACCGTCATATCAACAAACACGGTGATATACCGACGTTCTCCCATCGTTTGATAATCCTCCTGCCGGCAATAGTGTTATCGCAAACGTTGAATGGTTGGCAAAGATGGTCCTTTAAATCGGCTCTGCTCCAAAAAGTGCGCATGCACCCGCCAACGCGCTCCCGGCCCAAGAGCAGATACGAAGGGACATCAGACGGTATGCCGTAGGCGCCGGCCTCCTCCTTCAGAACGCCTCGACACTGCCACTTCTGACCAGCAGCAAAGTGAGATGCGACGTGACCAACGAGCGGGGCCGCGTTGTCAGCGTCGAATCGCCTGCCGCAAATAGCACACCTCAAACGACGAAGGGTTCCGCAAACACTGAGCACCTCGCGGAGACTGTGCCTGCAATAATAATGAATGACAGGGTGAGATAGAAGGGGCGGGGGCACACGTGAAAGAGACGGCCGGAGAACGGTTTCCGCACCGATAAGTCAAAGCAGTGGAAACAGGCATAGGTGGGAGGTCGGGCCTGAAGGACGTTCGGCTTGGGATGGTGCGAGGAAAGATATAACATTCCAATATTGTCAAGTTTAGCTAATCCGTCTGCGATGACGACATGCTGAATTGACGCTTATAACCCACGGTCTCGCAAGAGACGTACGAAAGCAATGGCGACAAGCCATGTACAGACCTGAGCTCGAGTATGCGGCTGTATGATATGAATCACTTTTTGGCTTGCGAAGACGGGGATGTTGGACCGGGCCGGGGAATCAATGGGGGTTGATGGGAGTTGAATCCTCGGCCCGGCCGAAGCAGCGTTTTAACAAGGTTCCTCCAGAAAGATGAATAAATACAAGAAAGCGAATTAATTTTTGGTCCGCAGTGTAGGATTCGAAGGAGCGTTATATTCTTCTCGACGAGCTTAGGCGCCGTTTTCCGCCGTGGATGGTTAAATGAAGAAGGTGATGGAGATGCTTCGAATAATTCGGAGGGCAAAGAATTGTTGGAGTCTTCCGAGGAAGGAGAGTAGAGACTACCGATTTTGGTGGGTCTCCAAATATAAACAGGTCACGGCGCACGGGAGGACCATAAACAAATAGCTTCGAAATTCAAACTGAAAGCAACAGGGTCGAAATGAAGTAAGCACAAAGAACAATATAAAAAGACGACAGATACGACTATGGCTGCGGACCCCCAACTTGCTCCGCGCACGCACTGAGCCCATGTCTCGTTCTGTTCCGCTTTACACCATGATTCGCCCTCCTTTGGTATACGTGTCCTCCTCGGCTTACACACAGAGCGCCCCCGATTTGCAGCCCCGCCGTGTAAAGACTCAGGGAATTCCCGAGGACGTGGATTTTATCAACGTACGTATCCAATATGATCATAAACAAGTTATTCATGACTCTCATGACTTGACGAACAGACTGCCACCACTCTCGTTAATACTCAGCATGAACAATTCTTGTCCGAGCCTGTGTCTTTCCTTCAATTCTTCCATGAAAAAGAATCCCTGTATCATTCCCCCGTTCGTCCCCGCCATCGATCTCTTGTCTCTCCGGTCGGCACCATGGAATGTGTCCCCTGCCCTCAACCCATCAGCAGCAGCATCAAGAACAATGATGTTCGCTCTACTTACCAGTCCACCCCTCCACTCTCCCCTGCCATCGCAGATGCACATCCAGATGGACATGGATACAATTATCTTCGCCCTCCTCTCATCACCAGGCTCACTTTGGAGGAGCGTAACGCCAAGGACCTCGAGACCGAGCACGCATATGTCGGCTTCGAGGAGGACCCCACCTCGGTCTTCCATCCCTACCCCTTCACGCGCAGCGTGAAAGCTATCATCCGCGATGTCAATGATGAATACTTTGGGGTATACCGACAACCATACGAACTCCTCGAGCCAGGGATGCGGGTTGTTTGTTTCGGGGACATGGTAGGGGTGTGGTTCACCACCCGAGATGTGCAGAAGCATGACGGGTATGTGATGTGGAAGTGGGTCAACCATGACACTCGCTACTGCACCGTTGTTCACGTCCCAAATCGGTTTGTTCGTCCGCCGACGTGGATGGAGCGCGTGAAGAGAACCATCAAGAAGCTTCGCAGGATGGCCACTAGCACCTTCGAGATTGAGTAAAATAGCGGCACTTACATACGAGCGGGAACCCAAATTGCACAAATCATATACAACCAACCACAATTCCTAATAAAATGTATATCTTGAATTCAACAATTTGCACTGGAGACTGAGGACAGTCCGGATTTGTTCCATCCACTGCAGATGTTCCTACAGGAAACAAGTTTCCCATAACTTTCAGACAAGATAGTCGCGAAGAACAATTCTTCGGGAATCGCTGAGCGTGGGAAAGCGGAACAATGGACCGCCGGGCCGGTACGCAGGAAAGTAGAACGGCAGCAAAAGGGCGAATATGCGCTGGAGCAAAAGAAAAGCTCTCGGAGGCACATTCGTACAGGGAAGGGCTGGAGTGGAAATGAGAAAGATGGCTGGAGGTGAACAACAACAATTGTTGCACGGGATAAGGACAGAAAGACATACAGCGGAATGATAGAAGGGAAATGCACTAGTATGATTCGAAAGTACTCGATGGATTTCAATGGAAAAGAACGGCTGAAGGGATTGTGCTCCACGAGAATTGCTGCACCGGAATCAGCCGAATTGCTTGGATCATTGTTGAGTATTATTCAATCGGAATGTGCCTTACGGAAATGGCTGGATGTAATTGCGAGCATGGAAATTTTGCCCGTGAACTTTTCCTTCTCGTTTCTCTTGAGTCTTGACATCCCAGCATCACTGGTTGCAAGCTTAAATTTGAAGGCGCCGGAAATGATCTCATCAGTATGACATCGGGACCGAGGATCATCGATCATCTCCCGAAATCTGGTGGACCCACAACTTCCGACCATTCGTCCCAGACGGAACCACGACCAGGCTTTGCGGTCCGAGTAATCAGAAGAATCGCACGTGCAATAAAGGGGGAGGTAATCCTCGAGCCAGCAACCGACACTTTGAGCAAGGGGCTGCCGTGCTGTAACACAAACCGCGACCAGGACCTGCGCTACCGTGCATAATTACCCAGCAAACCAGGGAGGTTTATTTGCGCGAGTGTGACTTGTACTTATCTCGGCTGGCTCGCACTCGAAACGAACGAGGGACGGACCAACGAGAAATTCAAAGGAACCGAGGCGTGTGTACGACCGCGCTTCGCACTGCGGTCCGCCGAAGGTAACTTACGGCGACCTCAATACGAACAAACATGCGAATAGAGCAGCTGCTATGTGTCCCAGTAGAGGCAGTTTCACCTCTCGAAGGACTTGGGCTAGAAACAGTGACGGATACGGGACTGCGTCGGGAAGACGCTGTGCCTGTGACATCTACTAGTAGCGGGCCACCACAGTGCGCAGAGGAGCGTACGCGCCTTCTGCCCCAACAGCATCCGGCGAACGTACATCCGGCAAATCTCAGCCCGAAGTTACAGTCTAAAACAACGTCAGAACAACAAGCCGTACGAACGGCGGCGAGAACAAGGGTCAGTGCGCGAGAGAATACGGTGAGAGAAATTTCGCCCACGGCTTTACATCTTCACCAAAGATTCTGACTACGACCAGTCCGCAATAGGCTGCAGACCATGCCGACTACACGACTAGAATACATCAGCACCCTTTACTGACCAAATGTGCGTAGTTTTGATGAACGCGCACTCTCCGAATGACCAGAAACATCCTAGACCGATGTGGACGGTGCCGGAGCTCTGGGCACAACAAATCGAGATGCCCAACGATTACGGGAATCATTCCGCCTGCGACTATCAACCACTCAGCAGTTCGCGGAAGATGCTCCAAATGCAGAGCCGAAGGACACAATGTAAGAACCTGCGTACAGAAAGTAGACGCGCGTCTGTACAACCAACGGTAGTAGCGGGGCGTCGAAGGACGCAGCGCTGGACTCCTACGCGACTATTAACCAGAACATGCAACAGGATTAATCAGCAGGACAGGGGCGCTGGTAATTGTAGTTGGCGCCCACATTTGCTTTGTAGCCAGTTGGGTTTATAGCACTGATAAACTACACATACTATGGAGAAGGGAAATCGACGAAAGACGTTATCATGCCATTGATTCATTTAGACCTGCCTTTGATGACCTTTTTCTTCAGTCCATCTTCGTTACCCTTGGCCAACAGAGACGTCGCGAGCGCATCATCAACCTTCACCCTCTTTGCAGAAGATCGTAGTGCAGCCTGGGCAGCGGAATATGCGGAGATATCGCTGAGCCCTCCATCGGACATGGTGTCGTCGCCGTCCGAGTCTCTCGCGCGCTTCAGATCTGATAAAGGAATGAGATACCGAACACGCGTGAGGGCTCGGGAAGACGAACCTTTATCAACCAGCTCGTCGTCTGGACGGGTCAGCGATAAATGACGAACTCGTGAAGGGACCGACCTAATATATCAGAGTCTACAGACCCTAGGTAAGTAAAGAGGCTTGAAGAAACTAGGACCACGAACCGTCTAGTAGCACCGTCTTCCCAGCGGATAGAGACTTGTAGGCGGACCCGACCGCCTCGTCGACAAAGTAATCATACCGAGATTCAGACGATATTGGCAGATTTCCGACTCGGATAAAGTCGAGGGGCTTGTACTCAGGCATCCAGTTGTTGGAGTTGACGTCGAAGGACAGTGCAAACGAAAACCAGACCAGATCGCCGTTCTCGAAGTACCTGGAATCAGTGGGCTTGAGCGCCTCGAGCTTACCGTCGTCGAAATTTAGTATAGCCGGCATCTCCGGGTTGGGGATCCAGATCTGGTAGCGCTGGGCGCGAAGAGCGTCCTGGAGCCAAGGATGAAGATCGGGAGGAAGAGAGGCCTCCGAGCCAGCCTTCGAGTTGTGCGGGGTCCTGCGAATAACCAACCGAGAGGAAAAGATAAAGCGTCTTCTGGAGTAATCCGTAATCCCTTCCTGCCATGATCGCCTGGTCTTGTTGTACTTATTGAATCCCTTGAGGCCTTTGGCGTGTTCCTCCAGTATCTGCATAGAGCGTAGAAATGGTTCATGCAAAAAGCAAGCGAGTTCCACGCACTTGAGCACTGTTGTAAAAAGACGGGTCGTCTTCCGTGTTGAAGGTGTAGGAGGTCTCGACCTTTTTGCTAAGCACCGCCATTCTGAAAAAAAAAGTAAAAAAACCGACAAGAACATTATTGAAGGACAACGAAACCAGCTCACATTCGAGAGGGGTGAACACCCTCCGGAGCGGTCTCTCCTTCTGGGACAAAGTTACCGGTCTGGGGCGGAGACGCCCAGCACCATACACCAGCATGCGCGAATATAGCTATCTTGTCCGTGGCTTTGTTATACACCTGGTCCGCTTCAGCACTGCAGCACAGAGGGCGTGAACGACAAGACTAACCGTCCACCGCGAACCGTCTTTGTTTGAGCGGATTTCGATCAATGGCTTGCCACTGTTCAAGGATTCGGCTGCCTTCGCCCACGGCAACTCGTAGTCGCGGAACCTCTTTGTCTGCCAATGATGCAGCTCGGACACGACCTGAGAAGACGGTTCGCGAGAAAAGGATGAAGCAGTTGCCATGGGAGAGCGGAAAGATGTGTGAACCCAAGAGGTCGTTACTCCCTTTATATCCGTTTTTGTGTATGACGTACGTGTCATTGAACAGGCTGGAATTAGGTAATTCGGACGATCGAAAAGTTAGTTTTAAGCGCGCCTGGAGCGCGAGGATCATGTCAATCTCTCTGCCCCATGGGTCCGCTATCGCTACTAGAGGCCTTTCTCGTCTGCGTCGAAGACACTCTGCTTATCAGGCTCTTGTCTTTCTGGCATTTGAGCGACATCTTCGACTTCAGCGGTCTGTCCTGCGTCGCCAACGGCATAATCAAGCACTACAAAAATCTGGTCTGGGACGTAGACACCCACTTCGGGCTGTGGTTCACAGAATCCGGCCAGAAGTTCCGCTCTGCACTCAGGCGCAGCAGCGCGGTAGTCTCAGGGTCCCAGATGCTCCAATTTCTGGATCGAGCAACTTATCGCGGCAGCGATATGGACATATTTCTTCGGATCGGTGGCGTTCCAGGCATGGTGGAATGGCTCCTCTCACAAGGTTACTCGCGCACCAGTCAGCCGAATGACTACCAGTCGGAAGGGTTTCAAGAAGACGTGCTGCGCGTGTCGTCCCAGCTGATCCTAGGCGCCTCCACCTCCCAATCCCCGATCAGGGCAGTCTTCAACTATCGCAGACTCGTCGCGTCTACGAGCACCGTATACGACCAGAGAATTCAGTTGATAGTCGTCGACACAGACCCAGTGTGCCACATCTTATACGACTTCCACTCCAGTGAGTCTCTACGATCTCTTGTATGACGCTACTCATCTATTACAGCCGCAGTGATGAATTACATGACCTCCGACATAATTGTGTCGCCGTTCCCGGTGTCCACGTTCATGATGCGCAAGTCGTATGTAACCAAAAGCAGAACAGAAACGAGCGAGAGGGAGAGCGCTTGGAAACAGAAATATCGGAAGCGAGGATTCAAGATGATTGAGAGTAATCCGCGGGGACGGCATAACGACCTGAAACTGGGGAAAAGGACAGCAGCTGATAGGAGATCTTGGGTTATGCGCCTTGGTGAGAATACCGTCCGACATGGGACCTGACAGACCCTGACAACACTGCAGATCCGACAAGCGACAGGTCCGTGTACGGCCCAGTGGACTTTAACGCAGCGTTCGAAGTGTTGACTTGGCGCTCCGGGGTTGCGCACACAGGCTCGTTCGCGCGGCTCGCCGAACCAGGCATCTGGAGGCGAGTCTGCACGAAGCATTTCGTTCGCACGCGCTGACTACCCACAAGATGCCTGGCGAAAGTGACCAAACGATACCCCGGGTTGTTGGCCGCAAGGGACGAGTCGAAAGAAGGTTGATACGAAACACGGGCGGCGTATGAGATTTTCCGTATCGAATGACACTGGCTCAATACTTGCACAAAGGCAGATACGTCAAAGTACAATATGGACCAAGAAGAAGATGCCTAGCACAGACGCTGTCGCATACAACACAGACAAAGGTGAACGTAGCAAATTTGACTTCACGACCCAGAAAACACGACCGACGCTGAACAATAATCAACGTTGTATTGATTAAACAGAGGAGTGGAACAACAATTTGAGACCAAGGCGGTTCTGCACATGGATGAACTCCTTCAGCCACCTGATCAAGAGGTCAGCCACACGACCTGAAGCGATGCACTGGAGAACTTACAACTCCAAGATGACATCTGCGAACTCTTCCTCTCCGATGCTGACCTTGGTCAGTGCGTCCGAATTCCGGCGACGTTTGACCATGACAACGTTTCCGGGCCAGTCGATGTCGAACTTGGTTTTAATGCACTCATTAAGCGGTGAGCGGTACCGGGCATTGCCGATATAGATTCGCCAAGAGACAGGGAGGACAAGGTCGGTTCCAGGAAGTACGCATATAGCATCGCTGCTACATCCGTTTGGAAAGAGATGGGCTAAATTGAGGTCCTTGTGGTTGAAACCGAGTCCTCGAGGGTGGACCCAGATTGCTTCTGCCGTTGACGAAGCAGTAGGAAAACAATAGTATCTTGCGGCTCCATGTTGCTAACCGACCGTAAGCGCACTAATCGGCAATAAAATGTATCCACTGACCTTTCTAGCGAGAGCAGAAATGGTATGAACCATATCCAAGGTTAGAGGTTGCTCCTCCACGGGAACACGAAAGTGGGGGGTATGCTTGAGTAGAGGGTCAGTACATTCAACGAGACTTGCACAATGAACTGACGCGAAACAATCCAATCTCAGGATATACTGTGGCAGGTGAAAAGCGTTGCATTTTCGGGGTGAAGATACAAAAGCGCAGGTATTGGGGCTTATATATGCGCGGCGTATCTCCAATGAGACCACGCGACACCGCAAACGGCGACCAGCGGTTTATGTAAACAGAGCAAGCATTTGCGGAGACAAACGGACTGCCTAAACCGTAGTTCAGCAAATACCATTACCCGGTAAGCATGGTCTCCGTCAATGTACTCACTCTAGAACGAGATGAACAAGCACCGCATGGTCCATTCGCCGAACCAGACTGCGTGAGCACTGCCGATACTTGGCTTGACAGACGACTGACCGGAGATAAATCAGGACGACGCAGCGACAACCACCAGAAACTGATGGAAAAAACGGTCACAGGGGAGACGTGCGCGAACGGCACGTATACCGGTGTAGATCGAAACAGGCCCTGGTACACCAGTCTCAAGGAGGAGGAGGATAAATTATACTGGCGCGGTCCCACAATTGGAACAGCCAGTTTACTAAGGACAATTATGTAGCTAAATTATGGAAGGCCCACATTCAACTCCACCAGTCTTTAGAACACGACGCACTACCAGCGGGGGGCGGAAAGCTGTCAACCTTACTTAAGAGTCCCTGCCCGACACGGACAAACGTCGGGCCGGCGCACGGTTTGCTTTGAAAAACCCGCAGGAAAAAACCCGTGCGGCCAAGACTCGTAGCAGTGTTGCTGGCTCTGCGTCCCAATGGGCACGCATGCAGATATTGGATAGTCAGGCCGGCGGGGGGACCGGCCCAATCTGGGCGTGAGGCAGGTAAAACTGCCGGTTAATATTGAGCATTGGCGTCGCATAGAAGATTTCCAGAACGTCGTATGCATATTCAGCGAGAAGCACTGTAGTTTTGCGCCGTGAGATTAGATCTCTGAAAAACAAACCTGCATCAGTATGTTTTCCTTTCATCTCCGGTAGCGAAGAGAATATTGTAGATCTGATCGCAGCCCGAATCGACATTTCAAAGGAGCTTCGAATTACGACAACCGCGTGAGCGACGAAAACGTAGCTAAACAACAAAATTGCGGAGATAATGGACGCTGCCGGAGACGATATTGCTACCCCAACTTGATTACACCAGACAATCCAAAGCATCGCGGCCGCCGTGACCTCTAGCAAAGGACCAGGCCCTGGAGACCAGTCAGACATGCCCGCGATGCAAAGTTCCACTTACCTCCACACAAAAGGCTCGCCAACTCGCAAAAACGATCCATGTCTAGTGACCCCGGCTCTCCAGGTGAGAGAATCGAACGCAGGTCCGTCCACGGGAGGGCGGACAGTAAGAGGGTCAGCTGGCTGCGTCAGTAATGGAGCGGCAAGGATAGAAGAACACTCAACTGTCCCAATGGCATGGCATTACCCAGCAACGATCGTCGCCGACGGTCCTGGGCCCATGCTCCGCGGTGCTGTGGACGTCTTCACTGGTCCCGATGACCTTTAGAGGCCGGTTTGTACGACTGTAATGGTCGAGCCATCGGTGGATTTCCATCATAGGCGTGTCCGTACTAGGGACCATCTCTTGACAGGAGACGAAGGTCGATCGGTCCACGAACGTACTGCGAGGAAAGAGCGATATCGCGTGGCTGCCGCTGATAAAGTTCATGAAAGCAGCTAAGCGAGTCAGCACCAGACAGGCGACAAGACCGAACACGTACTGGAATGCGTCGCAAACACGAACCGCCGGAGCTCACAGCGCACCAGATGGACGATAACGATTCGGTGACAACGGGCGCGATTAACACCACGGAGAGTTTGTACAAACTTGAAAGAGCGGCTCCTATGCTCCTCCTGGGATGTACTTCGATCCCCGGTGACCGACAGACGCGACTCGGGGAACCGGGCGGACTCGACGAGCGTTACAACGTCAAAATCCTTGATATCACGAGTACCCTCCGGGCGATAGTAGTACCCTTCGCCAGCCAGGAATTTCTTGACCGAGACGAGACCCCCAAAGTCTACGCAGATTTCGAGGCGAGAATCCGAGGGCGCCGCCCGATCGAAGTACTGCAACACTGCCACGCCGCACAGAATCGCAGGAGCCGAATCCAAGAAACGAAGCACCGTAAGAGGACGTTCGAACCAACGACGCAAGAACCGAGGGACGTTCCACACAGTGCTGGCGTAGTAGTAGACAAGGGCGCGCAAGCGATAATTGAGCCGCCCGAGGACAAAGATGGCAGGCGGATCCCAGGACCAGAAGAAATTTTCCAGAAACTCGATGTCGCCGTGTATGAGAGTAGTCTCCAGAATTGAGGCCGACATGGAGGAAGGGAACTAAATTGGAACCAAGAATTCCGAGGCGGGTTAACACGCTCCCAAAACGCCGCATGGGTTTTAGTGGCCTCAGATGACATAACTCCATCCACCGGAGATGCGGTATTGACGCGGGGCTCGGCTAAACCAAGGTTGACCCAGACCCAAGCGATACGAATTATGTAAACCCGTACTTATCAGGAAATGACGACTGACGCAACACGCGCTTTCATACTATCTCAATGTTGGATTTCCTGAAAAACATCGCAGTGGATATTGCGTAAACCAATAAGACCTCGCGGCGCGTATAAAATGCGACGGCTCATCGGAGCCATGCACGACCTACACTATGCCTGCAACATACAACCTACTCACGGCGCCAGAAGGGCGAGGAATGATCTTGATGCCAGGAGTAGATATCAAGAGATTCTTCGGAGGGTCATTCAAGGTCACCGCGGACGAGGGCATACACCTACCCGACTATTTTCGGGGCCCCCACTGCTGGCCATGGGATGGCAACGTTCTATAGTGAGTGGAGACGCAACGCGAAAATGACTTGCTGAGCCTGTTATGCAGCTCACTGGTCACAGATCTTCCCCCCATCGAGTTGCAGAAGAGAGTAGAAGGGACGCCTCGACACTACGCCGCTGCCCCCAACATACGAGTGCCACACCTAGTGCTCAAGGCACGGGAGAGAATCGCCAGAGAGGATAATGCCCCCGGTAAGCTACCAGTTTTACCAAAGAGCTGACACATATGAGACTATACAGTTGCCGGCACTGTGTACAGTCCCAGACCCCTTGACGATTACCTGGATTGCCCATCTACCGTCACGCTATACGACTTTCTGGCAGTCCCCGCGAAGACGGGCGACGTCAACGCGGTGATTCAGCACCCGTACAACCACCTTGGCTACACCAAAGGGCTGGACATAAGACCGTATACGAGCCGGACACACTGTTGGATTGGGAACACCCTCTAGTAAGTGCTGTTTGCGAGGAAAAAATCGCGTCGGTCAACTACATTTAAAGTTCTCTGGGAGAGTATCGCTACCCGGTACAGTCCAACCGTCTTGTACACAATCCTAGTTACTGGTACGCGAGAAGTTCCAGGACGCCTTTTGAAGTACAAGAGGTGGGATTTCGCATACTGAACCTTGATGAGCCCGACGGTATAGAATAATTGCTCGCAACTGGTTTCGTGCTCACAATTGCCGACAGGTCCGAGCTACAAATTCTGCTACTTGTACGACTTTCTATCCGCACCCCGGCATGTGCATCTGCACGAGTTCCAATCCGTGCTGCGACCTATACCAGCGCACGCTCCACGACAGCCTCGCCACACTCCGACTCGGATGCAAAAGCAACTAAACGGGACTAAAGAATCTCAAGGTGAGCTCCAAGCCATGATGGGACTGGCACTGATCTGGCACTGCAGCGTTGGTATCTTTCGCAGGTTTCTTATGGGCAATCGCCGGTGAGCAAACCCAACCGAGGCGTCGTAAATTCAATAACTGATACGCTGACAAGCTTCACAATTCGACACCACCACGAGTGGTGTCCCTGCAGCGAACGATGGTAATATCGACAGGCCGTACAAAGCTCCCTTTTGGTTTGAAAGAGCGTCGGAAGCCAAGCTCATTACCGCAGATCCGGGGGTATACCTCATCGACTACTTCGAAGGAAGAGTGGCATGGGGTCTCCGCAAAGACCACGGATGGGAAGGATGGGTTGTCTAGTACGTTTTTTTCTCCAGCTCAGCCGATGTACCAACCACCCTGTAGCCCGCCGACGACGGAGCTACCTCCATTGAAGATGGAACCAAACGCAGGAACGACGGGCCAAAACTTCTCGCTAGTGGATATCATGGAATATCCCGTAGCAGTACAGGCTTGGCGCCAGCGCGTTACAGCGAAGAAAGACCGAGATCCTAATGGTCAGTAACGTAGCTGCCCAGCCTACACCACACTAATTGCAACAGAACTCGTGTATTCGAGCGACGAAGAATGGGACAGGCCGACTCCGAGCGAATTCGCGGACGATGGATACACGGACGACGAGGAGTGCGAATAATAGCAACATCGGGGGCATATTTTCCGACGTTTCGAGTACATATGACGTTGTCGAGATCTGCTACAACACACATCAAAGACGCCGTGGAGTAGCGACGCTTTCTTAATACCGCCGACCGCCATCCAGGTGTGGATGGGGCACCTTTGCGCGTCAGATAGTCCACTAAGAAAAACAAGGCCCAGGCGAGACAACCGCATCAAGATTCCGGGTTTAGTTAATTAGGAAGAAGACTCAGCCCCGGATAAAGCCGAGTTTATGTAATTGCAGAGGGCCCACGCGTGAGATAAAGAGGACAAGGGCACGTCCAAACGGGGCGTCAGACCCGGGTAAACTATAGACCGAGTTTATGTAATTGCAGGAGCGTCAAACGAGATCGGAGATTGCTCCGGACCGTCCGTTGAAGTGTTTACTAAAAACCACATCCTCGCCTCTCGACACCACATGCCAGAGTAATTGTTTCACGCCGCGGTACAAAAAAGCACGCCATATATCAAGTGTTTTTCATGTTTGCCCCAAACAATATATACTGGCGAGTGCAGAGCACTAATCTTCCTTATTAACTATACTCTTGACGTCAAACGCATCGCTCTCTTGGCGAAAATACGCTGCAATGTGCTGCACCCCCAACGCTTCGATCTCGAAAACCTGCGTACGGTCCTTTACGTAGAATTCGCCGAATTAATACCCTGTTGTGTTGTCCCGGCTTTTCCCAATCACAGTGTAAAATCGCATCGATGGCGATGGTGTTTCCTACAGAGATGGCGTGCAATCCGATTTCAGCTAATGTCCACGACGCCCCAGTATCTGGTCCAACGGGTGCCACTAACAACGATGCGATCGTCCTCTACCCACGGACGCAAAACCTGATGAATGTCAAGGAAGGTTCGGAGGTTGTACGAAGGTACGCGCCGTTGGCAACGGTGAGCGGAGCAACTGGTCGCTTGCTAGAGACCGCAACCGACTGAGCTGTGTGTTGAACGCGTTACAGAACGTTTTGTCGTCCCAACCCAGAGACGACCAATTGGGAGCGGCCAAGAGTAACATGGGCAAGCGACCGCATTCAGAACCTACGTACGCAACACATCCGAACAGGGTAGCTGGAAATTCGCCAAGGCCCTGTATGGATTCAAGCCTGCCACATGAACTTCAATATACGCATTCAGTACCGTCCCAACCTTGTAAATGTTAGGCTCACAATTCATGCATCAACGCGTCGGTCTTTTCGTACAGTTTGTACAGCATGAAGTCGGGGGCTATATGCGACGTGATATCCTCAAAAGGTGGCGAGATACGATGCCTTGTAATGTCAATTAGCAGTGGGTGAAGACATCAAGGAATAAACATACCCAGCTTGTTGTAAACTTACAGTGTTAGCCCGTAAGCGAGCAAGCACAAGTTCAAAATTCATAGAGGAGAGACCCAGCTTCCGAGTTTAAGTAATTGGGGTCACATAACGGGACGGAGACAGAAATGGCGTCAGCCGACTGAGCCAGACTCAGCCCAGGCCCCAGCTTGGATAAAGATTTAAGACGAGTTCATGTAATTGCAGGTGGCGGCGCTCGGAGCCGCGCCGACGAGGGTGAGATAAAGAGCACAAGGGCACGTCCAAACGGGGCGTCGGCGGATAAATCATAAACCGCGATTGCAGATCATCGCGGAGGAATCGGAGCCGCGTCGAACACGAGCTCGCTCCGGGCCATCCGTTCAAGTGTTTACATAATCACATCCTCGCCTCTCGACACCACACATTACAGAGTGATTGGTTCACGCCGCGGTATAAAACAGCACGATGTGACGGACATTTTCACAACATTTCATGGCCATGCTTGTCCGAAAGAGAAGTAAGTCAACCACGTACTTAAGTTCTGCTGGCGACCAATCTAACCATCTAACCATCTCGTAGATGGGTGAGTATCCTGGACGTATTGAGTAGGGACAAAACCTAACCAATCTGCCGCAGCCGTTCCGAGACATACAATGCACACAAAGTGAGCCAATAATTCACGGCCATTCGTCCGCCTCTAATATCCAGCAGTTCGCCAAACGGCTGGAAATGGTGCGCTACCTGCTCGCGAAGGACTCGCGCTTACAGGAATCTAGACATTATGCGGCGTAGACCCGCGGCATGTGGACATTGGCAGGTGAGCGCCCATTACGGTACCTGAAACCAGGCATAACAGGAGTAGGCTCGTAGACGACGTCCAAGATCAAGTGCGAACGGGGATGGCGACACATACGATAGAAGTTGAACTTTGTTGCTGAACTCCAGACGGTCCATACTAACCGCTCCCAAGGAACTGGCCATTCAATCCGCTTTGCGGGCCGCCCCACTGAGTCCAGCGTACGTGTGGATGGCTGGTCACCTGGAAGTGTCAAAAATGCACAAGACCCTGTACTCGAGATTCTCGGACAGCGTGAAAGCCATCGAAGCAGGTAAGTGCCGAACTGAACGCGTATGGTTGTCTGGCTGACCTACGCTGTGTAGGAAGGGGCGAGTACCTGCTAAGACGAGACTTCTTAGACTCCGTTATCCGGCACCAGCGCGAGCTCAACAGTGCCATCGTACATTTCCGCGACTACGAGCACTCATAGTAAGCCTGCTACATACACACAATAGAATCCGCGCTCACGCACCACAGCTACACTGTACGGCACATACAAAGGCGATGCCTCGCCCGCGATGGGGACACCGTACTGGAAAGAATCCAGCACATGATCATGAGATCCGCCGTCGCCGTCCACCAGCAAGATCTGGAGAGCGTACTCGCCATGTACGAACTACTGTCGACCCGCCAGCTCACATACGACGTGTTTCTATATCGAAACGCTGGGTTCGCCGACGCACCACTCAGCTCTATTTCGACGATGGCCCTCTTCGCTGTGACAGTAAAGGAGGTGTACGATGCGATAGCGAAATGCGCATTCGCCGCAAGGAACGGGGGGAGAATTGCGCTATCTGCCATAGCTATACCGTGCTGTGGAAGGTACGTACGACCATCACGACTGCGCACCCGACAAGCTAACGCATGAGAGAAGCCGCGACTGTGATCACAAGAAAGATGACATCGGACTGTGGTCGCTGCTGAAACTACTGGAAGGTGCACTTTCTTTCGCCAGGCGAACGGACGACAGACGGACGAACCTCGCAAACGTAGCAATTGAACCCTGGCACATCGACACCCGGAGTGTGCTGGAGTTTCTGAACATGCATCAGGATGGCCTGTGCGACCAGAGGAGCATGACCATATCACTGATCATTCCGGACCTATTGTAAGTGGCACCATTAACATCTACCCGACGCTAACAAACCTAACAGTATGGTACGGCTCGAGGAGGACGGGCCCTGGACTATGTTCTGTCCTACCGACGTTCCGGATTTGATCAATCTACAAGGCAACGAGTTCGACGACGCCTATGTACGCTACGAAAAGTCCGGTAGCGCTCGTGCTCGGATGCCCGCAAGAGATCTCTGGGACATGATACTAAGGTCCAATTTACAAGCCGGTGGTCCGTCGATTATCTTCAAAGACAACGTAAACCGTAAGTTCTTCAACCTATGCCAGACAAGTACTTGACAACTTCACAGGAAAGACCAATCTCCCCCATCTTGGGCCATCCTTCCACGCCGACGCAGGCTCCGGGATGATAGATACCTTCGCCGCTCGCCAATTCCTTTCCGAACGCCATCACGCATCCATCGCGCTACCGCTCATGGTCACGGCTGCATCGACCTTCGACTTTGGCAAACTTCGGAACATTACGAGGGAAATCACGATCACGCTGAACAAGGTCCTGGACATGAAATGCACAGCCGACGCAGACGACAGAAATGCCGACTTCCGCGCCGTCGCCATTGGGATGTATGGACTCGCGGATGTATTCGCCGCGCTTCGCCTACCGTACGCCTCCCCAGAAGCCGCGTCTCTCAGCAGAAGAATATCGGAGACCCTCTACTACGCAGCCCTGGAGGCAAGCTGCGAGCTAGCAGAACACCAAGGAGCGTACAAAGAATTTTCGAACTCACCGTTGGCGGAAGGGACATTTCAGTTTGACCTGTGGGACACCAGAGCATCCACCTACTTCGACTGGGACGACCTGCGATCCCGGATACGCCGCTACGGAGTGCGTAACGCGGCCATGATAGCCATCGCCGCTGGATCCTCTGCGGACACCGTCACTGGCTATACAGAGTCAACCGACCCTATATCAAGGTAAGCACCATACGTTCGAGGCCCTGGAATGATGACTGACGAACGAGTAGCAATCTGGATGGAAACACTGTCTGCCCCTGGCTCGTAAAGGAGCTGGATGGCCTAGGACTCTGGACGGAGACCATGCGCGACGATATCCTGAAAGCCGAGGGTAAGCTCTGTATTCGCTCCCGCGGCTCCGTATGACTAACAAACAAACATAAGGGTCCGTGCAGCGCATCGACGGGCTCCCGGAGGATGTGAAGGAGGTGTATCTCACGGCGTGGGAGATAGATCCGGAAGCCATCCTGCGCATGGCTCTGCAACGCGCACCGTTCGTCTGCCACTCACAAGCATTGACCTGGTACCTCTACGAGCCCACTGTGGATTCACTGGTCAGTTGCATCTCAATTCGATAAAGTGACACGACTGAACAGCGACGACAGGGAGAACTCCTCGTGCGGGCGTGGGCGTCGGGACTTAAAACCGGTGCACACACAGTGCGAGGGAGAACGGCGTCCCGTACACCGTCGAGTCACCAAAATAACACTGACAGTGACGGTGACGGCCAAATGTCGTTCGAGGATGTAGTGGCGTCCCCGTAATGTACAATAATGTAATGAACAAGTTTTTATCAATTCCAGTGTCCCGTACAAAAACCAACGTACATCAAGACGCGGCGGGCCTTATCAATATAAAAACATCCTCTCTTATTCTAGATATCCCGTACGTCCGAATCCGCCCCGTGCAGGTATGATATGAGACACGCACACCACCCAACCAACGCCGTTCAATGTCGGGAAGGAGATATTCAAGTGCACAGATTTTGCGTATAGTGAGTCCATAGAGATAAAATAATCGACACAAGGTCGACCGAAATTCCAGAGGTGGAAGCTGGAGAGGTGAAAGCTGTCGGTTATAGCTGACTTTCGCGCATCATTATTCTCTCGCCGTTTGAAGGCCCCACCCCGGCGTTATATCCCTCCAGCTCCCTTACCTCCCGGCTACATGCAAGTTTGTGAGCGAAAGGCAAGGCAAGATAAATACCGACTGACCTCTTCAATGTCCTCCAAGTCCTGGCCTCATGTCGGACCTGAATGCATTGAATCTGTCGACGTTGGAAATATCGTTATAGCCGCTGGGTATTCCTCGAGCACGCCACTTGTTTGGAGAGTCTTCTCCACAGTATGGTCATCCCGCCCATGCTGAACGTTCGTGCCTGACAATCCCCCAGGCACGCATTCCCGCGCCGCCTCTGCGATTACCCCAGGATGGACGTCCCATCGAGAGCCTAGGGACACACAGAGGAGCAAAGAGCGTCCGGGGGGTGTCCCGATGTGATGTATCATCACCGTACATTTTCTCATCGTGGTCTGGGAGCAAGACCCAAAGCCAACGAGACGTCGGATCAAAGACAGCGGAGGAAACCACGACCATGGCTTGATAACTTGTTTGAAACTTGTTTGAACTCAGTCAATTGTTGTCAGGCTTAGTATTTGTCCACATTAATTTGAAGTCAACGCCCGTACCACCTCGAAATCCGCGCAGTACAACAACATTGCTACAAGTCAAGATTTTTATTTCATTTTCTCGTTACTGTCTCTGCTTCCCAAGGAAGGGTGAACACAACCGAGGCTGCCCAGAGAGGGCTTCCCGTACACCCGTATACCGATAGCTGCGCCCTTGCATCTACTGGGCAGCCTCGGACTCCATTCCCATAGCCAAGGACAGTGGGCTGCGCACCGCGCGAGCTGCGGCGTCGACGAACCGCGGGCATAGCCTGCCTTCGCTAACGGAGCTCGGAGGGCGAGTTTTGGTTCGCCAGGCTGTGTAGGAAGCACCGAGGACTGTGTTGTGGGAGAATATCGGCGTGGCATCGAGGTGGCTGATCCTAGCAGTCGAATTTGAGTTCGAAAAAAACGCGCCAGGCGTGTGACTCTCATCCACCCCATTCGACGCCAATTTGCCTCAATGGGAGTGAGTAAATGCAGGGTGCTGGAACATCAAGCCACCGCACCTTGCATGGCGTTATCCCGCAGCACGTCCGTGCGCCTTCCAAGTCCCCGTACACAAGTTCAGCGAAACTACGCCGCTACAAGACGCCGTAGATCACAATTGTAGGAAGGTGGGGAGAAGATCACCTGAATCGCAGAACTACAACCGTTTGTGCGCGCGGGCTGCGGCTCTGGTTCATCGGAGCCACGAGAGTGGAAGATAGGAAGCAATCTTGAGGATCTTGACGCCAGTGGAGCGCACGCAGGCCACGCGGGCACGATCGGGCCTATTGAGAAGGGTGAGTATGTAGACGGTGTCAAAACACAACTTCAGCCTGACCTATTGAGCCGATCTGAAAATATAAATCGACAGACGAACTATTGTGGGAACGGTGGTCGTTGAAATGTAGTCAGGGAATTTCGATCTTGTGCTGTTATGTTCGAATGCGGACGCCTCCCGAGTAGTACGTCAGTACACGACAGGATAGAGTGGCAATGGAAGAGCTCACCCTCCTGTGCGGGCACAGATCACAAGCGAGCGATGTCGGTGTCGAATTGGATCCAGACGATAAGGCATGTTGAATGCTTGGAGGCCTCGGCCCTAAGACGAGGTGACGATGGTGTAGGACTTCGGCGCGTTGTCTTGGTGTTGTCGAGACGAGGGTACTCTTATAGAACCCTCGTCGTGGTCTCTATGCAAAAGGTGCAATCAAACAATTCCAATGGAGCAAACCAAGAAGGGTACTCGCCTGTACAGTCGCCCTGCGATATACCCAGCGTTTTGAGTCCAGAAAAGTAGAAGGAGATCAGATCCTGTGTAATACGTCGTAGTGCCAGATGCAGCTGGCGTTTCCAGTCGCGCCCAATGCTTCCTCTTTTACTCTCCCTCTCGATGCCAGGAACGTGAATGCATTGCGAGGTGAGTTGATCTTTTTCGCCTTTATTCCAAAGGCTTGTGTGTCTTGAGCCAGGCCGGTAGAGAAATTGTGGAATCGCACGGTGCTTGTCTCCCTCTCTGGGCTTTCGGTCGAATATAGCCTAGATCGCCGCCGTATTGTCAGCGTGTAAACGGAGGTGTATCACGCACAGGGTGTCAAGCAAAGCTCCAGTCGAGGAAGGGATGTCGAAGCGCGAGCGCCGATCTACAGACTGGGCCTACAAGAATACGACGAAAAGTATTTGTGGCGCTTTGCTTGCGCCAAAGTGATCCTTTGAGCTGGATCGAGACAGAGGAGCTCCTTGCAGAGGAGCAATATTTCGGTTCCGCGCAACACTTCCTGCAGGTCGCGATGAGCAGGGAAAAACAGGAAGGTTGCAGTACCTCTAACGGGATTGCGCCGCAAACCCGCGCTGAGGACTCGATGCCATAGACAGCGGGGCCGAAAGCCACCGTCGGCCGGCTGCCACTCGTAAAATAGCCCTGCGCCCACGCCTCGGCGGATATGAAGGACGAAGGAAACGGACCAATGACACGTTCCATAGCAGCCAATCGTTCCAGTGGTCCGGCAGAGCGTTCGAACAGAGGCCGACCAGCCGAAAGCTCGGAGGCAATACACCCGATCGAAAATGCGTCCACAGGCTGAGCCCACAAGAGACCTGTACATAAGTACTTCAGCGAGTACGAGGAGTAAAGACAAGGTACACAACACACCTACGCAAGATTCGGGCGCACGATATGCTTCTGTACCGACGGTGTACCGTCGTGAACCACGGCCATGTACAGCGTCGTCGAGGTCAATTATTCTGACGTGCCAACTCTGTAACGGAGCATGAGCATGGAACCGGCGCCAAAGGCGTACACACGGAATAAGACCGAAGATTCCAAAATGGGAGATGGGAGCGAGAGTCGGAGTCGATACCGGACACTGAGATATTGGCAGGCTTGAGATCCGTGTGAATCAGCCCTAGCGAATGCAAGTCTCAGATAACAGTCAGTCCACAGCAGCGTCAACACTTCATGTTACGCACAAGCTACAGCACGTACCAGCTGCCACATGATAAAGCGCGTACACGACGCAGACAACGCTCGCGGCCGATACCATCCCAACACGCGATCGAGAGACACGCCTGCGAACTGGAAAGCCAGACAACGGTCCAAGAGGAGCGTATCGCGGTTGAGTAGCCGAGTGAAAAAGCTGATGATGTACATCAGAACAAGAAGACGAAGAATAGGTCAGAAGCAAAGGCACCGGTTCATGGGGTGGATCCGAGAGAAGATAATGTTGTAGACGTAAGTCACATTGTCCAGGTATTCTTGGTGACTGTGTGAGGGAAGAAGACATTTGACAGCGACAACCTTGTTGGTCCGAATGTCGCGGGCTTTCCATACCACAGAAGCCGACCCCGACCCAATCTGCGAGATGATACGGTCTGATGGAACGGTCAGAGCGGCAGGAGAATACGTCGATAAGAGTGGAAGGAGCACATCGACCGAGAAGGCTGGAGGACGAGCCAGGCGAAACCGAACTGGAGAAGAAACGAGAGATGTCGAGACCATCCGGAGAAGAGTAGACACGCCGCCCATCCACGGAAGGTATGCGAGACGAGGATCGGAGCCAAGTCCGTGAGGATCCCAAGCGAGATGGAGAGCAAGTACTTGCGCTGTGCCGCATGGAGGACGAGATAGGGAATCAAGCCAAAAACCAGAGAGCCTCTTTATACAAATCCAGACTGAAGCGTTGAGTTTACATAATCGGACGAACTGAGAGCATTTACGTAAAGAGGGCCGATGATGTCATTGAACCTTTAAAACCAGCCAGAAACCGGCCTGAGATCTAGACCCACATGCACCAGATCTTGCATTACCGCGCGATGACTTTCGGACCGTTTGGATTGACTGGTAAGTCCATATTTTACTCGTTCCTCGGTTTCGTGTCTTTCTCATCGTAACAGGGCCTTGCAGCACATACGGATGCCCAGGGCATGCACCACGAGTGTGGCACCCGAGGGGCTGGACGTGCCACCCCAGGGACTGCAACCTTGTAATAATGTGTTTCTACGTCACGAGTTACGTTTCAATGCCTGGAACGAGGACCGAAGCTCGCAAGAATAATAATTGATGCTGCCCGCTCTGCTCAAGGACATTATTCCAAGTCCCGAGCGCAACTATGCGAACCGCGATCAACATCCTTATCCACACACAGAGCTGATATTAACGGGAAAGGGTGCATGTGAATTCACGAGTAAGAGACACAACGACACAACTAGAAATTATCGAATCTCGCAACTCCACCGATAAGATATAGAATTCAAAGTAAACCGACAAGTGCCAAACGTGATGGAGCTCAAGACAGAGTTGAACGGAAGAGAGTTCTCGAGGCCGTTCATAACAAGTTGGACCATGGCGTTTCTACGTTTCACGTTCACCAGACGCGCATGGGGCCACGGATCGACGCGCAAAGTCCGGAGGCGAGGGAAAAGCTGAGTAGGAGTGACAAGAAGACGATATACGTCATGCTGCGGATAGCCTGTTAACACGCAACTAAGAGGATAGAAAACGATGCGCACCCCGGCGTCGCCCCCGTACTGGTTGATGTCCAACGCTGTTAGATTAGGGACAACCTCTACCAGGGCGCGAAGGACCGCCCCCGCTTCCAGATTGCCTTATAAGCTGATACCGAGACTGGTCAACCGAGACCCATAGAGACCGCTATGCATCGAGCAACAGAGGTCGTTGAGGCTGCGATAGTCGAGCTCGTCCCCGATAGTAAGCTTGTTGACCGGTCTGTCGACGGCGAGAACAGCCAGGGCAGGATCTCCGGAAAGGGCGAGGACCTGAAGACAAGACAAGGGGTCCTGGACTGCAGGCACAGGTTGACGAAGAGACGTTCGAAATAATTGCGTCGCAGTTAGTACCCGCTCGCGCAAGAGGCCGTATCGCTTGAGGGCCGTAAGGAGGTTGGCAGAATATATGACGCCGACAGCCAAAGAGAGGCTGTATAGGCCATCCATGACGTGGAGAGCCTGGCAAAATACCGGATACGTCAGATAAGCGTCGGAGGGACCGTGAACACTATATCGAAGCTGGCGGACGAAGGTGGCGTAGATAGAGGTGAATCGAGTAGCACGAGCAATGGTCGCAAAAAAGAGGCGCGCTCCCACACCGCTGACGTGAACCCTCGAATACATCGTGCGAGCCACCAGGAAGTGCAACGTAGAGCAGACTCGCAGAATAGGAAGACGGTCGTGTCGACGAGCCAGACCGAATATAAGCAGGAGCACTTCGTCTGGAAGAGCGAAGATGAAGGGGCCCGCCCTGGTCCGGGAAGGAGGACTAGATCAAAAGGGAAAATGAGTCGGGGTAGAGCGGTAAGCTGAGGGACTGACGAGAACCGAGGACCAGAAAGAGTGGAGATGGGAGAGACAGACGAGGCAACGCGTATCATGCGTTTGGCACGCGAAGAGACTCGGAGCAAGCCTTATATAAGACCGAAATGTGACGAGAAAGTTTACGTAAACACTGTTTGATGGTCTCTGCTTCAACTTTAATCCAGTTTGGATCTCGTCGAAATGAGCTAAGCATGAGGCCCTGGAACCGCTGGTATAAAGGGTCGAACCTGGAAGGTTACCGAATCGCAACGACATGGCTACCTCTGCTACCTCGACCTACGTATCGCAGTCGGCTTATCTGCTGGGCAACATGGGGGAGCTTCAGAACCGGCTGATGGACACCAAGACCTACGTGTCTGCGACGCTCGCCACGGAGAGCGTGGCCAGCGCGCCTGCAGAGCAGTATCTAAATGAACAGTGCGTGAAATACCTTTCACTGACCACCCTCATTTTGAATGTATCGCACAGCACAACCGATACTGAAGGCCAGTCTACGGCACCAGAAATATTGACCGAGCCCTCGGAGGCGCACGACCTTCGGCTGCCGACCTGCTTCCACAACATCGAGGCGGCAATATCATCAACCAACACCAACTCCGGCAAAGAAATTTCTGTCGTGACCGCCACATGCTCGAAGAGCGAATGGAAGGACAAATGCGCGTTCCACGGTACGAGTGACAGCGCCGTAGAAGCTCAAAACTAACTGTGAATACACGACAGTCGACTTGTACAGGGTAATGAGCACCGAAGACCTTGTGGCTTTCAAGGGAAGCAAGCCGAAAACCAAACAGCAAGGGACAGACCAAGTTGGCTGCGAAACTTCTACGCAGTCGGAACTGGCGAACAGCGCCGAATATGTAACCGTTGAGGCTCAGGACCGCGGAGCCAAGTCGAGTGTCGGCTGGTTTGCCGACCACCTTACGATGAAGAGCAAGACGGATACAGCGGAGGCCGATACACAATCTAAAGACGTGACTCTCGACCAGGAGCCCTCGCTCGTCGAAATGACTGACGTCACGAACGACGGCCTACTGGATATTTCCACGGACGCTGAGGACAGCGACGACGACATCCCAGCATTAGAGACCCCCAGCGATTACAGCGGGTCTTTCGAATACTGCGCCATGGCTGCTGAGGCCACAGCAGATGAAGAGCCAGTGGCCGCGGAAACGCATAGAGCATTCACCAAGGCCACAGAGGCTCTGAAGCGCCTTACGGACAGCGTAACAGAGCAGATGAGACAGTTCGTACTCACACATCCTTCCGTAGATGCGCCTATCCCAAATGGCCGTGAAGCGCCTACGCTATCTGAGTACGTAGGTTCTCCGTCTGTCATAATGTACTCTCACAATTTGCCAGGAGAGGAACCAACGCACGAAACGCGACGCCGCCTCCATCGCCGTTCGACAACGACCCATTCGCAGGGAATAGCAGTACGTACAAATCACCGCAGCTATGAAGACCGACTCATCGTCAGCAGTATGTGACAAGACCTGCCCGTATTGCTTCCCACCACTGTACGAGACTACCCAATTGCGCGCAAGAAACCAGGATGATGGATACATAGTTTATACAGGAGAAGAAGTAGATTAGGCAACCCGCCGCACAGGCGCAACACAATCTGAAGGCGTATGTTTACAAGTAAATGTAAAGATGCATAAATACACCGATCGAATTTCGTGAAGACGCGCTGCGGTGAAAACCCCGAAAATCTCAGCCTGGGTCCGAAGACTCAGAGCCTCAAAGCCATTTCTCCAAAGTCTACGCAACTCCCGACGCGTCAGACCTCGGCTGGAAAGCAGGTCACCTGGTACAAGGGGATCCCGGGCAACACGGCGGCCACTGGTGCTCTAGAACTCGGAACACCTTCCGAGGAACATGACGTCCACCTTGCGGCCGACATAATCGAAACGCGATCACGGAGATTTAATTTCGAGACGGCTATCCAACGGATTTCTCAAGCGCGTGCTTACAATCAGGTCCTGGGACTGTCTTTCTTTCGCCGCTTGATCACCCGAGTCACTCTCCTGGAATCAGAAGGGAAAAATCAGAAGAAAATGCGACGTGCAAGGATCCAGATTCTGGAATGATCTGGACTCGAAAGTTTGGCGATCTTGGATGTACGTGCTGGTGAAGTCGGCGGAGCAACGGGTGCAATCAAACGACGACCAAAGCTAGGACTAAGAAGGACTAAGACTGTAACGACCCGTCTAGCCTCCGGAAATAGACGCGTAAAAAGGTATCGTGTGACATGCGATCTAAAGATTGTGAGGTCCTCGCGTGGTTCGTTGACGTTTACATAATTGTGAGATGTACGAGTTTATGTAATTGAAGAGTCGGCGGAACGGAGCACTAAGGGAGCCTGCTAGAATTTTTATTGGAGTGCGAAATGGAATGACAGGGTAGCAGGAGTCCCAGCACAGACAAATATAAGTATAACGAGCGATACAAGCAAATCGGAGCCCCTGCCCTGCGCCGCTTGCACGAGAAAGGAGCCGGACATCACATCGACCCAGGCATGTCAACAACGGTAAGAGCGTCTTACATTCAGATACGGGTAGTCGACTCACACTAGAGAGGCCAATGGACTCTGTTTTCTCTGCAGCCAAGGCTTGACAGGCCACCAAACGGCAATGACGCGGCTAGTGCTGTTCGTACATTCTCAGGTACAAGCACGAAGAATCACCTGCTGCCGCAGATGCGAAACGGAGAACCTGGAAGTAAGCCGACCAACCCATAGTTGAACGTCCCCTTAAAAAATATAATATCAGTGCGACGAGCTCCACCCACAATGTACTGAGTGCAAACTGGGAGGAAGCCTGGTGCGTCAGATATTTGCAGCCAGGCAGAGTCTAATGGAATCACCAGTGCAAGTACCCAGTAAGAGCACTGCCGACAACGCAGAGCATCAGTCTCGGCGATGGCGCTTATCTGCCCGCGTCCGTGTACATGGCTCTACCGACAATAACGACGGACAAACCAAAAGAGTCTGCAAACAAACCAGAGAGCCCGGTAAAGCAAATTTGGACTGTACTCGCAAAGCTGACGATGGGCTGGGCGACAGAGGGCGCCCAACAGGTCTCTTCCAACCCAAGCAAGTGGAGGCAGCCAGGAATCGTGTCCGCCATCCCCGTGCACGTCAATTTCCGAGGACGAAAGCGAAGCGGAAGCGGAAGCGGAGCAGATTGAGGACAGCACCAGCGACGATGGGAACAGTACGTCCGCCGAGTTCGATACCCAGGAGCTTCCCAGCGGCGACGGAGGCGGGGACACCGACGACAATATAGGGACCGACGGAGGTGAGGAGGCCGAAACCGACGACGACATGGCCATGGAGCTGGACAGCGTGTGTTCGAACCAAAACAGCCGCGAAACAACAAGATCTCCGTCGTAAGCCGGCGTACCTATGATGCAGCTGCACTAACGAGTACGACAGGCTCTTCAATGTAGAGATTGGCTCTCAAAAAATTGAGGCAAGACATAGCTACACGCAGCGTACATCTTCAAGCACGGAGAAGTCATCACCGTACGGGCGAGTTTTGCCCATCGCTTCGCCAATTGCCAGAGACCTAACAAAAACCAGACGCCTAAGTGCTGTGTCTGACTGGGGAACCGCCGGTTCTTCCGGATCCGTGACCATGGCTCCAAGGTGAGACGAGCAAGGACCGAAACTGAAGATTCGAACTTTTCACAGACAACCAGGAAGCGGGGCCATCGTACTCAAACCACGAGGGAATATGGTGTCCATGATACCGATTCGGGGGCAAGCGGGCCTAGGCTGGGGAAACAGCGGGCAACCCTGGGCCGCCTATGGCAGCCATGGGTTGGTGACAGCACCGACACCAAGAAAGGTACGGATCGCCGAAGGAGACGACAAGCGCTGATATTCCCGCAGCTAGAGGAGATGGACAGAGACCTGTCCAATCTGTTTAAAGTCCGAGTCGCAGATCAGAACATCCGTAAATAGTGTCCTTCTGTACCGCCTCGTACCACGAGAAAAAGATGCTCTACCTGTCCTGGTCCTGGAGTCCAGAATGTACTTGAAGGTCAAGAACTGGTTTCGAAACGCAATATCACTCGGCTAATTGCAAAGGCCGAGAACCACCAGCTGCGACAACAGAAACGAGCGTCCAGCAATCATCATCAAAAACCGAACAACGGTACTCACGCAATAAAAATGTGCATGCATGACATGAAAGACGCGATATCCGATCCGTATTATATAAACCCAAGGACGCCAGACTGGGCGCATATGTAAGGCTGGCAGAAAAGGTACGGACTGGATAAAGATCGCACAGGGGCGCCGCGACATCGACGATATGAACGGACCGAAGGTGTACCACTAGATCATGTACGGTGACCGCAGCGAAAGAAGAGCGACAACTTCGAGACACGGCCCAGAGAAAATCCCGTCGCAAGGCGACTGCGGCGCCGAGCCCGAGAGGCAAACAGCAAGGACAGATAGGTAGCGGCTCAAATCTACTCGCCACCAAAGTTGACCAGAGCAGGTTCCAGTGGCCGTGGTAAAAAGAGAGAGACAACGCTGCAGCACACGCGGTATCCTTCGGACTTCCAAGCAACACGCAGAACAAAGGAGTGATATCCACGAACCAAGAGGTTTTAGGGAGAGTCAAGGACCACCTAGATACCGACGGAAAATGGAAGCGAACCCTGCGTGGGGGAATGGCGATACCACTTGTGAGCACTAAAATCGACCCAGACAATGATACACCTCATATTACATGTGCCAGCAGAATACTTAGCGGGAGGTAGAAGCTCGGTGTTGAACCAGGACTAATGTAACCAGACTCCCAGCGGCCAATATACCACTGAATTTGTCGACGTGCGCACAATCCATAAAATACACGACCGCTCGAAAAGGGCGAGACCAGTTACGTTTTCGGCCTTAAGAAAGGCCGCGCACCGTCGGCATGGTCAAAACGGACTGAATTACGCGATCGTCGAAATGACATAATCCGACGGTACAGAGACCAGGCGGGATAAAAGAGCGACCTCCCAAAACATGGAACATCCGAACACTGGAGATGACCTCTGTGCAATCCTCCCCTGCCGTACTCAGCACTGGCAATGCACGCTCAGATCCACCCACAGCACACGAGGAGCGCGCTAAGACAACAATCGACCTCACAGCGATCGACCTCGAGCCCGGAGAAATTACAGAACAAGTCGGGACCACCCACGCCGAGGCCGGAGAAATCGTAGAGCAGACCGACTCGTCTAACGAGACCGACGAAGATGAAGAGACGAACTCGGAGATGTCTTTCACCCAGCAGCCAGCAGCGAGAGCAGGAGACAACGGTGCCGGTGTGCAATCGTCCGCGCCTCTCGCTTCCAGGATAGCACCGATCGAGGTGACACTCGAGGACGTCCCCGCCTTCCTTGCTCGCATCGCCTTCATCCCGGGCCAGTCCTTCGCGTCCGAGTACAACGCTGAAGACCACAAAGTTATGAGGCGAGACATGGACCGACTTGCGATAGCGACGGCACATCTGGACCAGCTCGTAGACAAAGTGTCGAAGGAACTAGACAGCAAAGTGACTGGTACGTGTGCACCAACCATTCAACCGGGATTCGACTCACCAGATTGAAGCTGCTACTGCCAACATTGTAGGGCTCACCGCGGACATAGCCGAAGCAGCGTATCCCAACCCCACTCCAGATCGGTCTGTCATATCGTCGCTGATCACCGCCAGCAACGTGCACAGTGACAACAACTCGAGAATGGGCTTCGTCCTACGTGAAATCCTGCTACGCATTAGGAAGCTAGAGGAAACGACGGCGGGCTTCACAGGGCTTCAAGCGACCGTAGAATCTCACCATCAGGCGCTCAAAGTTGTTCTGAAGCGCGCCAGTGCTAACACGGGTACGGCTCCGCCGATTATATCTGACGACGATGCAGCACGCATCGAACAGGCCACTAACGGAAACAGGAAGAGACCGCACCCGGAGGCAGACGACGGACAGACCAGCAAGCGTCGGTCCACCTCCGGTGTACTTCTTCCTCCGCTCTTCACGTATCCTGGCGCGCCCGCAACCGCCGACGCAGTGACAACATATGTTTCCCCTATGAGGGACGAGTCGACCCGGGCCCTCGCAGGTGAGTCACTCTCGTGTTCAGGTATTGGCAGCAACTGAAGCCGCTTATTTTCAGTTCGTGAAGGCGGGCTTCCCAATGGAACATACCGGGCCGCCCAGGACCCAACCCAGTCACTGCCGCCACCGTACACTGCATTCGAGGACGCTCGCCAAGTCCTCTTAGGGCCGCTAGAATGGCGGTGGCACAATGACCCCCGGGCAGTCGTGAACATGGCGTTGGGACCCAGAAACGCCAGTCTCGCTCACTTTCTCCTAGGTGAAAGCCAAGACAAAGACACCGCCGTATTGGTGTTCGAAACAGCCAGAGAAGCCGCGTGGTTTGTTGGAACATGGAACAGCGGCAAACGTCCCGGGTACGAGCAGTGTGTAGCGAAGGCCACGCCGGTTTTCTGAAATCACGTACACGCGTCTGTGAATGCATAGTGTAGAGTTTATTCGAGTTCTGTAACCATCCGACGTGCACTGAATCGGGAATGTCGGGAGCCTGACGTCCGAGATCAGCCGAATCTCTGGAAAATTGTCCACGAGAAAACGCACTTCCCCACCGACCAACCTTGTCTATCTACCTCGTCCCTCGATCCTTCCTTTCTCTGGCTCAGGCCGCGGGGCCCGTCAGACGTCAAGGGCCGTGTTATTTGCACACCGAGCGGAGAATGCTCTGTCGACGACAGAGTAAAAAAGACCACGTATTATTAACAATGAAGCAGGGTTAACATACCGACCGTTCAGGAACATGTCCAATTTGCCAACGACGACGTCTGCTGGAGCTCCACATCGGAACAAAAAGAAGATTCCAGGAATCGTCTTGAGACGCAAGGTCAGCCTCGAGATACGTCACTCCAGGCATTTCTCGCACCGTCGTACAGGTAGAGCAGGAGAGAAACGGGCACGCGCAAACACAGACCACCGAGCGCAAGACAGGCATGCACCGTTCCCTTCAAAAGGAGGCTTTAGATCACGTGATCTGGCCAAAAAAATAAAAGACCCCACCAGGCCATCGACAGTACATGTACGAACATGGGCAGAGGCTGGCGGGTTCGACGCGCCTGATAAAGGCTTCAGGGCTACCGTAGGTTCGACGCTGTTAGCAGGGGCGTAAGACGAAGGTTGACGAAGATCCGATAACCGCCTTACAATGAGCCGGGACCGACGAACTGGAGAATCGTCCGAACAACACTGATCGATAATGGCAGGGCGCAAGGCAGGCATGCGCCGTTCCCTCCGAAAACAGGCTTCAGATCACGTGATCTGACCAAAAGAAAAAGAATCCGCCATGTTATCGACAGTGCATATGTTAAGATGGGCAGATTTCGGCACACCTGATAAAGGCTTCAAGGGTAGGTTCGACGCTGTTAGCAGGAGCGTTAGACGAAGGTTGCCGAGGATCCGATAACAGCCTTACGACGAGCCGGGATTGGCGACTGGGGAATCGTCCGAACAAGAGTGATCGATGGTGGCAGTAGATGCCGCCACGGACGCTTGGCTACGGAGGGAGTCAGTAGGAGACGGAGAGGGTGGAGTAAAAGACGGACCACCAAACTAGAGAAATGGACCGGCAGCCGCCGACAAAAGGCGGCGACGTGTAGCGAGGCCAAGTGGACTCGTCGCGTTGCTTGCCAACGACTTCGTTGAGAGCCAACCGCCTTGCATTCCCGACGCCGTGCGGCTGCCCGAGCACACACAGAGTTGTCTGACTCTCAGAATTGCTGGGCACGCACATCATCTCGCATGCTCAGCATCGTGTGCAGGCAGGGGGAGATCTCGCAAGCACAGACAGTAATGTAGCGACATCGGACGAGAGTACGTGAGAAGCTATAGAAGGACTCAGCGATAGATGGAAGAGACGAGAAAAGGACGTACCCTGCCTTGCGGGCGGGCTCAGTCGCAGGCCCAATGGAGGGCGCCCGGCACATTGCACCCCGGACGTTGTGCAGCTGCCCGAGCACGCACAGAGTTATCTGACTCGAAGAATCGCTGAGCACGCGCATCGTCTCGCACGCTCATCATCGTGTGGCTGCCCGACAATGTCTCAAGGACATCCAACAGATACAGAGAGGCATGCGACGGCGCAAATCGTATAGTAAGTTGGAAGCTACAAAAAGAATTAGTGGGAGGTGGAGGAGATCGAGGAAACGGCATACCCTCCCTCGCCAAGGGATACAATTTTTGAGACGACAGGTCAGGCGGGCCTCCTATCGCGTGGTGCATGCGGAAAGCCATAAAACGCGTCGAGGGCGCCCGTCACCTTGTACCCTCGACGTCGTGCGGCTGCCCGAGCACGCACAGACTTATCCGATTTGAAGAATCGCTGAGCACGCGCATCATCTCGCACGCTCAGCATCGTGTGGCTGCCCGAGCACACACAATGGCTCAAGGACATCACGGCGCAAATCGGATAGTAAGTTGGAAGCTACAGAAAGAATTAGTGAGAGGTGGAGGAGATCGAGGAAACGGCATACCCTCCCCCGCCAAGGGATACGATTTTTGAGCAGATCGGGCGGGCCTCCTATCGCGTGGTGCATTTGGAAAGCCATCAACCGCATCGAGGGCGCCCGCCACCTTGCACCCTCGACGTTGTACGGCTACCCGAGCACGCACAGGGTTATCTGGCTCGCAGAATTGCTGAGCACGCGCATCGTCTCGCACGCTCAGCATCGTGTGCATCGTGTGGCTGCCCGAGCACACACAATGTCTCAGGGACATCCAACAGATACAGAGAGGCATGAGGCGGCGAGAGTTGTGTAATACAAAGCGTGAGGCTACGGAAGAACTTAGCGGGAGATGAAGAAGACGGGGAAAGGACGTACCTTGAATCCAGCGCAACCAGACCGCGCAAACCAAAGGCGGAAAGTGGCGAGAAGACATGGGGTCATAGACTCTATCGACGGCGCCAACATCTTGCGCCGTCGACGTTGTACGGCTGCCCGAGCACGCACAGAGTCGTCGGACTCGGAGAATCACTGAGCATGCACATCACCTGGCATGCTCAGCATCGTGTGGCTGCCCGAGCACGCACAATGTCCCGCCGAGGACCGCCCAAGACATACAGGTCAGAGAAAGGCCCGCGATAGAGGGTATTAATGACATCGAGACGGGAGGAGTTGGACTGGTCACGCGTGACAAACTTACTGAATTTCTTCAGTTTCTTCTCTACTTTACTGCTGCATTTCACTCTAATGTCTCTCTTACATTCCACCGTCCCCCATGTACGAGCCAGATTACCAATGGACCCAAAATCGAAGGAAGCGAAAAGGGCGTCTTGTAGACCGCCTCCACCCCCTCAAAAAATGAGCGCGTATACAGCGGGTCCTGTCAGGCTGCTCTATCGCATCGACGTACAAACCGAAGACAATCTTGTTGCAGCTCTCCGTCACAGCGGTTTGACATGGACCCTTCACGAGAAGCTGAATATTCCTCATTGCCGTGATCTGGAAGACTGTTCCATCTGCTCCATGTTCATAGACCACTTGACTGCTGCTTTGATCCTACCAGATGAAGAGATGGACTCGGGTTCGCAGGAGATGGACTCGGGTTCGGAGGAGATGAACTCGGACGACGAACCTTTCACCGACCCCATGGATCTCCTTATCTCCCTCATGCACCTACGATCTCGTATGAAAGCCTACGATGCCGACCTAACTGATGAAAAGGCGATGGCGCGACTTGAAGGGGCCATGGTGGAGCTGTTTGGTGATAAAGTCGACGCGTTAACAGAACGCGATAAAGCAATTGAACAGCAGACCGTTCTCAGAGCCAAACTCGAACAGGTCCAGGCTGCCCTCGAAGAGTCGGTCGCTGCCGCGCGAAAACACGCAGAAGACCGCGAAATGGAACGGGCTCGCGTTGCGGTTCTTGCAGAGAAGCTGGACGCTGCCCACACAGAGACCTGCAGAGCACAGATTGCGCTAGAAAGGGATACCAACTTGCACCGCCAGTTCGTTGAACATCACCACTCGACGGTCGCAGAAATGAAAGAACAGCTGGCCCGAGTTACAGCCGAAAGAGATGTACTTAAGGTGAGCTGAAACACCATATTTTACACGCGGGATGGATCGACAAAGCCTTGCCAGAAACTTAATGAAGATTCTGATCGCGTGGGGTTCACCGAGTTGAGGGACAGACTTGACATGGATATGATTATATCTGACGGCAGAGAATACTCCCGCTCACGCAAACGGCAAAGAACGACTGACCCGCCAGATACGTCGACACAGTTACCGATGTCCTCGAGTCGTCCAAAGTTGACGAATGTGAACCTTTTACTTTCCTGCCGCGAGGGGCTGCTAACTTTAAACTTTACTGCAGAAAGTCGGGACGGACTACATTCGACCACGAGATCGCGGAGCAGGTCTCCCTACTGCCCCGGTCACTATCAACCCACGCCCCTCTAGTTCGGCATGCCCTCCTGATTCCCTGTGGCAAACATTCAGCCGTATGCGGAAGCCCACCGCACACGACGACCCCACCACTTTTGCGAAGTGGATGCAATACAACTCCGACGTGAAAATCCAAGGGATTCCAGTTCACGAAGGCACCGTGGACCTCCACGACGTACGCGGATATCACCAAATAACGACGCGGGTCATCGCGAAACAACACGGGACTTGGTCGAACCTGTATTACAGGTCTCTGTTTGCCATACTGCACGTTCTCGCAATCCCGTGGCGATACAGAGAACTACTGAAGATCGCAGATGTGCAAGTAGCAGAGACCCCTATCCTTACACCCTGCGCCTTCGTCGGTGGTCAACTGCTCACCGATATCGAAATGACCCGGCTATTGGCTGCCAAAGGTTTGACTGCCGAAATTGCAGACGACACATGGCAGTACTGTTATAATTTCGTCGAAGCCGAAGCAAAGCACACGGTATCGAATTTCGGATTGAATAATATCCTCGAGCTACTCGAACTCATTCGGCAGCGGGAAGCTGCAGATGGACGACCTCCTGGACTCAATCCTCCAGTTGAAGATCAGTATGGCAAAGTCAATGTTCCTCCTAAACGGCGACGAGGTTGAAAGTATAGATTTGCAATGAAATTCCAAATGTCGACCTTCGAAACCAGCCTGTTTTCACCTTTTCCCGAATAAATCGAGCCGTTTGCCTGTACTAGACGAGAAAAATCCTTTACGTCGTTCCGAAAAACTTGACCAGCACCTATGTAAATTGAATGTGGCAACTTGAAGACGAAACAGCAGTTCAAAGTATTTTACGTCGAAGTCCCCAGAGATGTACAACATCAAAAAGGTGTTCGACAGGGGCAAACGGTACGAAGAAGAATCGTATAAGATATAAAAAAAATAGAACTAATAGCAGTGTAAGTACTAGTGGTGGGTGTCTTAAGTGGAGAACCGCCACGGCTACACCCGGCTTATTTTATATATTCAACGTGCGGGCAGTAACCCACCGACTATTGTCACCACTTAATCCAGCCACCAATGGCCGATGCACACCGCCAGTGCTCTGTCGACACACCGAAGGAAAGCGGAGTCCAATGCGGATCCTCGCGTCTGCCCGACGCCTTGGAGCCGCAGCATCGCTCCCAAGCCAGTTCTGTTGAGTCCAAAAAAAAACTTGGGCGTTCTACGACTTAGAAAAGCTAATACAATTTCACAGAAAGCATACGGTCCAGCACCAGGATCGAGCGATTAGGACGAACTCGGATGGGACCGGACACGGAACTCCCCGTCCTCAAACCGTCGCTTGGTCACCATGTCTATGCTACTGATACGCGCCAGCTCCGACCTCATCTCCTGAGAGGTGCGCTGGTACACCTTGGTAGGCGGAAACCACCGAAGGATGGCTAAGCCCTTCAAAGATTTGACTCGAGAAAGCATCACATAGACACCTTGACTTCGAGCGGTGGCGAGATCGACAATAACACGATCCAGGGTACGCCCTTGGCTCTTGAAATCTGTATACGAGTAGGCGGGAATGATCGGTATCTGCTTCCTGGTGAACGCCCTCATGGTCACTTCGCCGTTGCTGGCTTTCACTTTGTACTCCACCCGCACGGTCTGAGGAAACAACGGGACGACGTCTGGATCCATGCCTTCAATCCTGATACCGCACCCGGGGATATGAACGTACACTACCGATGCCACCCGATGCCCGCGACGGTCGACAACATATTTGATGTGTTTAATCACACCTTCGGCCCCGTTCACTACGCCTACACTGAATGCAACATTCTCTAATACCATTATCCGCATACCGCAGAAGAGAGGAAGTTGTCCAAGAAAATCCTTGGTCTGGGACGCGGGCAAACTCCATACCATGTCCTGCAATCCATCCGCGAGAGGCTTGCGGCTGAAGGAATCAGTAGAATGGTACACAGAAACTGACGCTGAAATCCTCTGGGCATGATAGCTGATCAACATGGTATTCACAGCGTCTCGAACGGCTTTACTGCCAACTATCACCGGTGCATCATCGAACAAGGCCAAAGAACCAGGATCCGTGCGAGCGATCGCAGAGAGCTCCCGGCTGCGCAGATAATCCAGATCGCTAGTGACGCCGGAAAATGTAGGGTGATGGTACCTCTGAATACATTCCCCTTTTCGCATGCGATCGAGGAAATCAGCATAATCTGGGTCATTCTCGTGACGCTGATTCTTGACTAGCTGAACGATGACGTTGACCTGCCTCCAGAGAAAGGCGCCGTTGAGAGCACTGACACCTTCAGGATTGCGAGCTTCGGAGAACGAAGGGCGGTGGACCAAGTCATGTGCGAACAAGGACAGTTGCCGTGGAGGTTTCAGCTGACCAAAATCTCCGCAGAATATGACATTAAGGCCACCGAATGGAAGCATGCGCCCAACCTCGTCGTCACCCATGGCTTGTCTCAACCGGGAAGACAATTCACTCAGCATAAGGGCTCCTACCATTGAAATCTCATCAACAATAAGGTACCTTACACCTCGCCACAATGCTGTCAACCCCTCCATGTCCTTTGATTTACCGATAGGTGTGATCATGGTAAGAGAATGTATAGTGAAGCCGCCAATCAAAGTGGCCGATATTCCTGTGGGGGCACCAATTTGCAACGCGTCGCGTATCCCAAGCCGGGAAAATATTTGGACAATCGTCTGGATAAGGTGAGACTTTCCCGTTCCTCCAACCCCTGAGACATACATCAATAATTGGTCCCCGCCATCCAGTAGATGCTTCAAAACGATGGACATGGCCCTCAATTGCTCCGGATTGCCATAAATATTTTTTTGCAACAGAACTTCATCAATAATCTTTTGCCGCCTCCGAGATACAAAAGGACCTCTGAATATCTCGGATCCCGGTTCGAGTTCGGTCAAAAAGGCGTCGGGCGCGTACGCTAAACGAAGCCGTTTGTTAGATCGCTGTTCCTCTTCGGATCGCTGAGGCCTGCGTCGCTTTCTGAGTTGTGTCATTGCTCGAGAGCAGGCTTTGAGAAACTTGGCATCCTGTGCAGTAACCTCGTCAACACCCTCGTCTGATATCGAGGACGATAAAGCTGCCCAATTACCGTGACACAACCGCAATGCGTGCATAGTCTCATCTCCAACGAGACTCCGAATGGCGGTATCCGGATGATGAGATTCAGACAGGTCGGGCAGTGAGTCGGACTGATCCTGGGCAAAGACTCCGTACGGGTTGTCGTCTGTAATAACGACACTGCCTCCGGCAACCAAAGCGTCTAATTCATCCGATACTACAGCAGCGGTGGGGTCCGCTCGTTGGTTGCGCCGAGGATGTTCTTGTCTGGCGTCTCTACATTCCGTAAGCACGTTCATGTTCCTAATAATCTTCTGCTGCCAAGCTACAGAATCGCGAACAATCTCGTCCGCAACCGGCGTCCATGCAGAGTCATAAGCTTTAAGATCGGACGGGCTGCGCCACGGCTTGAACAATATCGCAATATCCTGCGCCCAAAGCTCCTTCTCTTCGGCTGACCTGTCGCAACGATGGAATTTGGGACCAATGAGAACCGGAACAATTCTACGCGTCCGAACCGTCTGCCTATGGGTTGAATACTGAGGGTGCTTGTCACTGGAAAATTGACCAGGCCAGATGTCGATAGTCGCGTGTGTACGAGGTCCTTCTTTCACTGATCTCGGTCGTTTGCCTACTCGACTAATAAATTCGTACAAACACAGGTCTTCGAACGCATCCGTGCGACATCGAAACACGTAATCGAGCAACTGACTGGATGCAGATATAGTTCCCGCTCCGAGAGCCAACTTTACCTCTTGCGGACAGTCTGGATCTGTGATCGGTTCGTCCGGATCCCGTTCATCTCCTGCGCCGAAGAATTGTTGGACGTGTCTTTTAATCGCACCCCAATACAAAACGTCGAACCGTTCAGACGTGTAATGGTCACCACCGCCGATTAAATAACTCATAACCTGAGGGTGAGATACTTCCTGGTGCCCCATCATACTATTCACCGCAGAAGTCATAGCCCCGACATAACCTTTCGCGGTCGCCTGTTCCGGGTCAGAAAGTTCAGGGAAATTAGTATTGGCAACACTTATCGCATGAGAAAGAGCGGCCAAGCCAACATGGACGGGAAGAGGCGGTTTCGTGATATAATCCGTCACGTAAAACAAAAAAGCTTTGGCCGCTTCACCCGATCCGACGAACTTGATATCCATATTGCACTTTACAAGAAACAAGACTAGATCGTTGTAATTTGCTATCCATGGATGCAAACGTCGCAGAGAAATGGCGAAAGTGTCCGGGTCGACCGTCGTGACGGGATGGGTATCGCCAGTCATACCCATTCTGCAGTTCTCGCTGATTTTGGGCTCTCCTCTCTTTAGATACTTCCAGCAAGAATCGAGATGAAAGTGCCATTGATATTCAACATTTAAAGCATCAACAAACGAGTTATAATCCGGCTGAAAATGACCCAGGGTCCGCTCCTCCGTGAGTAGAGGTGCTGGGATGGTACCGGGATTCGGCTCACCAGTAGTGACAGGAACACGGATAAGCTCACGGGACTTGTTAAAGTTTCCGTTCAGCATCTCGGACCGGATAGTATTTTCCAACCAAGCGATCATCTTATTCTGGAAAAATTCCGATTGCTCGAGCTTGTCCCTCAACATCTGCGGCGGCAAATGTCCTTTGAGCCAGATTAACATGTGAGCATGGAGAGTGCCTTTTCCTTGAGCTTCAACTACTCCATAATAAGACGTACAGATGCCAAACAGACCGCGACCCGGACGGCCATAGCGCAGAACGATGCTTATAAATTTTCTAATTATCAAATCGAAAAAAACGGCACATGCACCAGGATTCCGAGCCGCTAGGATGCGACGTTTCCATCCATCTAGGTCTTCTCCTCTACTAATGTCCTCCAAGACGATATCTTCCCCAGAAAGCAACCGGACTATGGGATTGTCGACGTCCGACGGGTTCAGTGTAATAAAAAGTGTCGGTGCGCCTCTATAGTTTATCAACCCTCGGATCTCATTCCGCAACTGTACTTTATGCCCTGCACTACCTGGAATGTGCCGCGCTATCAATCCAACAGAGCTCATCAACGTGACAATTTCCTTCTCGATCCCATCTGCCGGACAATAAAGAGGATTGGCCTTACACTTATCTCTCAAACCGCTGAGCTTCTCCAGATCTACGGCCAACATTTTATCAATAAGACTGCGATAGTTGTCCTTCGGAGACTTGTATCGCATATTCTTCGACACCAATTGCTTCCGGAGAACGTTGTAATAAAAGAAGGCAAACTCGGCGTGGCGCTGGAAACGACCACCGTGAACAGTTACGAGGTGAGATACCTGATCCTCTGGGGTTATTTTGACCTTTCTGGAAGGATGAAGAATACCTCCGATACCCCAAGGATCCTCTTCCGGAAAAGCCATGGACATAAGATAAGGATTATCAAAGTCAGGGACCATTTTGCTACCGCGACGACTGGCCAAAAAATTATGGCCGGCTAAGCATCTCTGCACCGCAAGCATTTTCATGTCCCGAACGCTCTTCGGAGAATCGTCTGATACGATGAAACCAACGTTTTCCATGAGGACTTGCTCGTTGAAAAAATTAGGCGAGTCCACATTGCGTCGTGTATAATCGGCCGTGGCAGAATCGACAGCCTCGTTTGGCACAAGATGACCGATGTGAACGGCGCACGGCACGCCCTTGTCTCCAGGATCGGCCGAAGAGTCGAACAGCTTATTGAAGTTCTCTTCGCTGAAACCCATGAATCCGCTCAGATGTCCGTAATGGGGGTTATTGTCGACCAGGAACTGTATCATGGTTTTAACGCGACTTTTACGAACGAGGACTGGCCCGAGTTTGCGAATAGTGTGACGAGAAGGGGCAACTGAACTAATAAAAACAACGGACATGGTGTCTCTTATAACCTCAGGAGGGGGTGGGAGAACATTGTTGAGGCGCACCGCATCGAGAGGTGTCACCATGACATTACCACGCACACCTTTGCGAGCATTTCTAAGAACGTAAGTCTTTGCAGTCTCTTCCTTGGAAGGATCGTACTGATTTGTTTTGAAACGGCATGAGACGCTGTTAAACCTGACGCGGCAGACCAACGCACGCTCAAACACAGTAGATTCATCAAAGGCCTGCTTAACATCGGCAGGCAACGCTTCTTGTCCATAATACAACCAGTTGGCGAGAGCCAGTTTAGGCATCCGCCCTGCTCGTAACGACTGACCACACGGGATACACAAAAACATAGATTCGGGACGAGCAATATCAGACAACCCAGCAGCACAAAGATACGCCCTATCGTAGGCGATAAAATCATAAGTTGTGGGCCAAATCATCTGCGGCAAAGCGTCATTTCTGAGTAAAACAAGATCAATTGAAGAGACGGGGATAACATCGAGGTCCGCAGCAAACGTGCGCTTCGCACATACAGCACAAGTCTTCAGACACAGCGCGTCAGTACTCGTTTCCAACTGCCACTCTCTGATTATGGATGACCTCAACGTATCATCAGGAAGGTCAAGATAGGTCAGTGAACCGTCCGGCTGGTCCTCGCCCCCGTCACTAGAGAGTGAAGGAGAGCGGCACCGGAGCTGATTATCCGCTCGAACGTTCATGCTGGCCACACGAGCTTCTCGTCGTTGAGCCACAGTAGACGGAGGATCGACGATTAACGAGAACTTATTCTCCGCATGAGCATGAGGCCTAGCAAGACCTTTGAAGACGTATACAGTGCGACCACAACCTTGGTTACAGATATGCTTCATCAGAACGGTACGCCTGTCCTCGATTGTTAGTCGCCTTGTGTGAGCGAGATGGTGGTGGTCTGAGATCACATCGAGGTGTACGTGTGAGAAGAAGCGATAACTTTGAATAACGTCCGGCATGAATGCGGAAAAAACAAGATGTACCGGATCATCGATCGGGGCCATAGGCTGAAATCCATATAGAAATAATTCCTTGAATTCAAAATACCGGTTCAAACGTAGTGCAGGCATACTCTCAGCAACGGGCGCAACCGCGTTGGGATAATAGCGACCGTACTGGAAATCTGCAGAGAGAGTAAATGAGAAGAACGAAAACATATTAAGAGGGACTTACGATGGGCCGCAGCTTCTGCACCGTACGACACCAGCCTCGGCGCTAAGAACGCAGACGAGGGAAAGGAAAATTACAAGACAAGTCAGCGACGCAATGGTGTGAAAGTGCGCGACCAACCAATCGAGGCGCTGTATTGGGCTTCGTAGCCGCCTGGCTGGACTGCCGTCGCAATAGACGCTAGTTCGGCAGCAGCGGTGCTACTAGGCTCCAGTGAAACGATGCCTGGTCCAATCGAATGTAAGGTGCGACCGACCATCGTAACAAAGGAGACCGACCTGCTTGAGGATCAACCTGACGATAAACACGCTCTCCATCTATGTCACCTGCAAGCAAAGGTTAAAAAGTGTAAAAAGGGGATCTTGAATGACAGACCAAAGGTGGGCAAAGTCCTGCCCAGGCGAGGTGTGGAGTCACCACCTGACAGATGTGAGGAGAGTGTACATACACCCAAAGGGACGATTATACCACTCGCGTCGACAGGACCGCAGGAGAGCATGAGTCCGTTGTTAGTCCCAGCAAGCACTGAGTCATAAGGCTCAAGACTCGCTCTAGCGGTATCGACGACGCCGGCGGGCACTGATAGCCAGCCAGCCGTTAACAACGTGGCACAGGATAGATAGATTGGTTACCAAGATCCCCGCGAATGAAGTCTGAATCTGCAAGAGAGAGCGACGTCAGACGCATCAACATCCACCTACAAAAACTAACCTGGTACTACCAAAGAACAATGAAAACCTGCCAAGGGAATAAAAAATGGAACGCACATGGGTTTGGATCGGGGGTACAGTGGGCCATAGGAACGACGATGTAACAGTCAGGAGTTGGAAGTGAGGCAGATACGAGAGTGTCAGGCGAGAAGTGGGGACTGCGAGAAGTGGGGAGTGGCAAAAATGACCGACGCTTTATATCCCACGTCGACCATGACGACGAGACACTCAGATCGAATTACGTAAATTGCCGAGAAAGATCGTCACGACCGTCCCGAGTTCCGTCCAAGAATGTCGAATTAAGTAATCTCACCTTCCCAGACGATGAAACATCGATATAAAGACCGAGGAGAATGGACAAGAAACGGCCAGAATTCCGACCATGGCGGTAGCGACACAGAAGAGATATGTACTCTACCCGTTACAGCAACACAAGGTATGGGATCATGCATAACCGAGTCGAATGGCGGCTGAAACGAACAGATGTGGGATCTGTACAAACGTGCTGAGGCTCGCTTTTGGACAGCAGAGGACTACAGTTGCCAAATTAACGCTACCGAAACCAGGACTGGACGATACGAGATGTGCACGTTCCTCGCAAGGGTGCTAACCCACAACGCAAAGACGGCAATAGATCGCCTAGCAGTCGACCTGCCCTACCTTGAAGCCAAAACATTCTTGACTTACCAATCCATGATGTGAGACTCAGCTCCAGCCCTTACGCAGACCTTTCGATAATTTTTACAGGCGTAATATACACTGTGAAATATTCGGTGGGCTATTGGAGACGTACATCCCAACCACATCTGCCGCCAACATCATTGCGCGGGACGCTCTTTTGAACGCTCACGAATTACGACTTTCGAATCGAAAGAAGGAAGATTGGCTCCAGAGAACTGCGATCAGCCACCCGGACATTCGAACCAGGCTCGTAGCGGTGGCTTGCTTCGAAACGCTGATCTTTAGCTCGTGCGCGAACGCCATCCTAAAAAGAAAGCCGGAAATGCTGCCAAAGAATTTGCAGCACGCCATGGCACACATACACCAGGACAAGCAGACGACGCTGGACTTTCTCCTGCTGCTATACAGCCATTACGCCGACGACACTAAAGAGGATACCGCAGCAAATACCATTCAGCAAGCCGTCGACCTCGAAGTCGAGACCATAGCCGGTACAGTCTCATACCGCTACGTGTATGATATATTGACCCATCGGCAATTCAGAGCTGGACGACGGCTGGAAGACGACTCTCACTGAAGAACTGAAGGACACCGCGCGGGGTCTCGTGCAGAAATTCCGAACGGCTGAGAAGATCCGAATAGTAGACAAGGTACGGTACCGGGATGAACCGTAGAGCAAAGCACTAACCCATGTCGGTCGCAGCCTAATTCACAAACCTACGGCGGAGCCAGTCGCTCGAGACGGCCGACTGAATGGTAGAAGCAATTCAGTTCTATAAACACCTATGTACGCTGACCGGCTCATACAGGACGACTTCCGTCGGTTTCTAGATAGACACACGAGGCGCAGAGACAAGATTCTTCCGATACCAAGCAGCAGTTCCATTCCACAGAACATAAACATTCATAATAACATCGATCTTATTCCAGCGTGATTATACGCACACAACCCGACATAGTATCAGAGGAACCGTTGACTATGACTAGCGCGTGAAGACTGGACGGTCGAGACAACTTTGCATCACTCACCGCATATCGCCCACCCGCGCGTGGAGCAGGGCCACCCAACGACGAAGCCGTTTGTGCACGAGCAGAACATAACCCGTCATGTCGCCAAGCACCCTCGCACCCAGATGAAACGACTGGAAATTTACGTGGTACCGAGACACCTCCAACACAATCGGCTCCAACGTGCCCAGGTCAACGCACTGGATAACGCAGTAATAAGACCCAGTTTCGAGGAGCTTTACCGCTTCCAGCTCCGAAACAAAGCTCAGAGGCAGGGCGACCCGACTGCCCCGGGCAATCAAGCAACCTGAGACGACGTCGGACAACCTGTAACAGCGGGGGTCCGTAGAACTGAGCGGGACTCCGCGTTTCACTTCCACAGCTAACGCGACGACCACCCCAGGCAGAAGAGGCTTCACCACAGTGTTGACAATATGCATACCGTCGAATTCGAATGACCAGAGAGGAATCGGAGCCCCACGAGCTGAGTACCTGACCATGGTTCTCGCATCCCGTAATGTCTGCGGCTGTTGCAGGGTCTGCTGGGTCATACGACACCCGGGAGGGACGACATTGGGGACCAAATCGTGCACCACGAATCGTCCGATCTTGCGAGTGACAAGCACCAAAGTGTACGGCGCCTGGACGGCGGAATAGTCCACGTGCAACGAGTGGTGGACCGCGTAGCTGGAAACGTCGCCCGAGTCGTCGTCGCCCATGTAAGTGACCACGCGATAAAAGTCTACCAAGACAGTCGACATGCCTGCTAACAAGACACGGGGTCAATCTGGATAGATGCGAAAGGGTAGTTTGCGAGGAAAGCTCACTCACTAGAAGCGAAGAGGAAAAGTTGAAGCCGGAAAAGCACGGTACGCTATTAAATGCTGGAGCTCAGCACCCGCTCACCTCTACACGATCTAGCTTGCTTCGCGCAGACTTCTTTGTGATCCTATTTCGTGAAAAAATAATCGGCGGACAACGGCCAGGTTTGCCGAGGTCCGCCCGATCGAATCGACGCTTTTCAGGACGTAGCGGGACACTGCGAATGAGATCCGATCTCGACCAGATCAGGACATAACATGCATAACAAAGATAAGTCGAATTCAGAAATAACAGATAAGTCGAATGCAGAAACAAAGTACACGACCGCACTAATTGACTAGAGCCAGCGACGAATATTTCATCCCCGTCGTATACGCCAATATCAAAGGACAGGCCGCGTGTCATGCAGAATAGCTAGCACTTGCGACCCAGGAGCCCCGCCAGTGAATGGAGACCATGGTCGATCCTCGACCGCGAAGCTGCGATGAAGCATTGGTGTAGCGACGAGGAGCAAGACCACTGGAACCGCGCCTCGCGTCCTCGAGTGACACTCCAGCACAGAGCAGAGAGGATGCCCCGAGCTGGGTCCGTGATTCTTGACCACACGAACAACATCATGGACCATCCCGACAAGAAGAATCCAATCGTCGCGTTTGAACGTGGAACTCGTCGTGGGCTCCAGTACAGCGTGCCGAAACATCGTTGTTCCGTCCGGCATCTCCACACAATCCGCGGTCGCTGCTACGACGAGCATTCTGCCCGAGTAATCGTGACGAATAACCGGGAAGACGCCCAGAGGGTGCCCTAAGCCGGAGGTATGATGCCGGAGCTCGAGTGTGTCCGCACCACGCGAAGCCGGCAGGGCGACGGGGATCGGAGCAGAACCTGGAGGAACGGGAGTGTAGTTCCTGAAAGCAGACGCAGGCTCGCCAGACCGGACGTTTGCGCAATGGGTGCCACTTCGACGACGTTCCGGGGTTCGACGAGCTAGAATAAGATCTCGAGCGAAACGGCGGAAAAACTGGGGAGGGATATATTCTTCCAAAGCCCCATGACGGTCGAGAAGATGACGCTCTTGGTGGACGAGAGCTGTAATGGACAGACGGCCCATGACGGTGAAAGGAAAGAGTAGGACGATCACGTTACACAAACATGGCGTATAAATACTAAATTTCAAGACCATACACAACAGCATGAATCACACAGTGAATCGACCGCGCCGTATCAAAAACCAAGCAAACGTCGAAATTCCACCCAAAACTCCGGGATCCTCCGATAAAAAATCCGAGTGTACCTCGCAATCGAAACCAAGGTCCCTTGCTCCAACAACACGCGTTCGAAGGGCAACCTAACAACGATAACGCGACCGGATGGCAGGACGCACTCCAACCGGCAATAGAAGAACGACCTGCACAGCACCTCGCGGACAACGGCTTGCCCGATCCAAGATGCTGGACAGACAAGTGTTGTCCCGCGACAAACAATGCCTGGGGACAGGATATCGAGCACAAGGTACTCGAACAAATCCGAACTGTGGCCCTTGACTTGCCGGTCGAGGAATGCTAGACAGAGGACATCGCCCCGGTGTAGACGATGGACGCGGCATTGGCGGGAGGACCGCGCGGGCGACAGTAAAGGTGAGAGGCGAGAATCGTGGACCCGAAGGATTCGACGACACTCGGAAGCAGCGGTGGGAGGGACAAGCAAGAGGTACACGGACCGGCCCGCTACCAATTCTGTTGTGCAGCATCTCGCGCCAGGACGTATGTGAATAGAAGGCCTATTGGTGCCCCGGGCAAAGAGCACCAATTCCGTGGAATCGTCGTGGTGGGACACCGTCCTGACATCGAACGAGCACACAAGGTGACCCACGACAACAACAGCGACTGTGCGAGAGATGTGTCGGTCATGGAGGTCCATGAAGACAGATATATGCGCAAACAAAACTGGAATATCCGTAAACATAATATCTAGGGGAAATAGCCTTGGAACTGATTGCCAAAGAACCAAGGACAATCCTTGACCGACCAGAGAACCACAGTGTTCCGGGCCGTAAGGCGAACGCGAACGGGCTCCCCAAAGCGAGAATTGAAAGTATACCAGGCAGACGGGATAACCGTACGGAGCTGGGAGGACCTGTCCTGTAACGCAGGAACAAGCCGGTCGTACAGACAGAGAGAAGCAACGGCGTCCACAGCAGCGTCTAGAGATAATAAGACGACGGCCAGGGATATGTACGACACACGTACATTGTATTTGCTGATCAGTCAAGTCTTGGCTCCAGTCGCTGACTTGTTCAGATTTGTCGAGCCTAAAACCAAGCACTTCCTGTACGGCGACATCCATGGAGAGATTCTGGAAGCCACCATTTGGAAACTTCTCCGCGAACAGCAACCTCGCCATCAAACCAGCGTCCACAAGATTGTTGAGGTCAACCCGAAGATCGTTCCAAAGGACAAACACATCGTTAGCCAAGCCCACGCCAACCTTGACAATGTCCGGGGAAGTAAGCACCCGCCGAAGTTCTCTCGGAAAGGCTGTGCAGAAAAAGAAGGTGCTGGTTAGCCAACAAAATAAGGGACATGTAACGAACCCTTCATTGTACGAATGTTGATCACCCAGACGTCTGTGCCGTGAGCGATCTGGATGACGCAAAGCCCCATGGTAGTCCAAGCATGGGGAAAGAAACTGGACTGAAGCTGCTCGACTACCTGCCAGCCAAGAACAGCCGACTTTCGAGCACCACCCACGACATCGAAGGCCGCGTGGATCGCTGCTTCAGCTGGTGTGTTCTGGCGAGGCACATATTCCGTATCGAAGCCCACGACGCCGTCCGTGATATGTTCAAGAGCGGAGTTGACCGCACATTCCGATGTTAGATAGTGCGCCTGATAGTCCTGTGGGAAAAACTGGAGGTACTGAGGCAAAGTCCACGGAAAATAAATCGCTTACAGGCAACGGCTCGACAGACACGGTAGAGCTTGTGTCGGCAGGCATGGTCACCACAATCTGAAATAATTAAGAAGATAAAGCACGGGAGATAGAGGGCCGTCTTACGGTACGAGCACGGTGGCAGAGAAAAACAGAGAAGACCGCGTGCACGATCCGACGACAGTTGGCAGCGACTGGCAGAAGCCGAGAGGGAAGAGAGAAAAACATAGGGGACTGGAATCGAGAAAGACCGAGCTTAAGTACCAGCTCGACCAGAACGCGTCAGATTACATACATACACGAAGGAATAATGACATGGACCCTTGTGATTACATAAACCAGCAAGACGGGACGCGTGGTGCGCAGTCCGAGTCCAGGCTCATCGAGGCGGCACCGTCACTGAGGAGAACTGTGTAGAACTCCACTCGGAAACCTTAGAATGAGCCTGAACCTGGACGGCGATGAGCGACCACTCGACCTGCAACGGGCGAAAACCGCAAAACTCACCATTCTGGGGTCGAAATTAAGTATCTGGAGACCATCCAACGACGTGGCCCGGGACAACGCCACGTACACCTGGCCTGTGGAGAATAAGGGGTGAAAACAGAGCGAAAATGCTTACGACACCTTTCTCAAACACCTTCCTCAAATCGACTTTGACCAGATCCAACGACTGACCCTGAGCCTTGTGTATACTTATCGCCCAAGCCAATATCAACGGCACCTATACCGAAATGAGAACGGAGAAAATGAAACACGATGAAGCTGACCTGAGTTCTGGATGCTCGTACTTCGCCAGATACAAGCTCAACTTTGAAGACCTGAGGATATACCAAAACTTCGCGATACCGACCGTCGGAAAGCCTAAAAGAAACCAGGGGGTACTGAACATCCTCCTCGATTGAATCTGAAATATCGTCAGACGACCCTGCACCGGCATTAGCAGGCAAAAGAAAGGAGTTCTCTTCAGCAGCGCCACCGTCGACAACCGTACTCGCCGCGCCAGCGGCGCTGACAGGTGCGGCGGCGCTGACAGGTTGCGACTGGAACGCAATGACGCGTCCAATAGTACCATTGACGAGGTCATGATCAGTATTCTTTACCAACATCACCTACAAGAGGCACGCAATCAGAGGAGCCGGTGTGAACCTTCAACTCACCTGAGCACCCACTCTAATATCTAACACTTTCGGAGCGATCACACCCTCCAGCAGTTTGTCCCGTTGGGCGGTATCGTACACGGTGCCAGAATCTTGGCACAAAAATTGGTGGAGCGGCGTACTCAGTCGCATGAGCCTATAATTGTTCGCCCGATCGACGTCGAGCCGCCTAGGGAACCTGAACGAAATCAATTCAAGAATGTGCCACGAAAAAAAAAAAGATCACTAACAGTTCCGTAGGCTCTACTCCGCCCACGACGCGTAAAGGTCGGGAAAGGGAACGGAAGCGGTCCACCGTGGAGGTAGAGAGTACACCGAACCGCACTTCATTGAGCATCCGAGCGAATTCTGCATGCCGCGCGAAGGAATAAGGAAACACAAGGAACAGGCAAACACACGAATAATCACGGACCGCTGTCTTGCTGACGGTAAATCTTCTCAAGCAGGAAGGTCCGAGAGATCACAGAAAACCAAGATTTCGCTTGAAAGGCGAACTGAACCAGACTACCCTTGGCGACGGGCGGTAGCTGGAAAAAATCTCCCGCCACCACAACCTAAAAGGGAAAATTTGAGACAAAACATTTGAGAATCAAGTAGAGCATCACCTGAATACCGCCGAAAGGATCCGTCGACTTGCGAATGATACGCGCAATTCGCTCTAGCTTGTCGAATAGCCCAGCATCGAGCATAGAAACTGCGTCGGTCCGAATAACCGTTCAGAAGAAATTTTTTAATTTTTGAAACGAACCCTCATCGATGATCAGGACCTTGGTCCTCAGCCACCTAACCATGGCCTTCGCATTGTATCGTATCTTCTTAGCGAGAGCTTCCGTCGTGTCCATGCCAAGGCCGACGCCAGAAAACGAATGTATCGTGGTCCCGCCGATGTTCGCAGCAGCAGTCCCTGTAGATCGACTGATCAACAAAAACACCAAAAAGAAACAGCTGAAGAACCGGTGGGAGCTGTAACAGCGACCGACTCCACGGGCTTGGGGTGCTTGAGACGGAGAGCTTCAACGATGTTCTTGAGCAGAAATGATTTGCCGGTACCTAGAGAAAAACGCGTGAGCAAGATACAACCGAAAGATGCATTCGGCAATGGTACCGGCGCCCCCTGTAAAGAAAGTGTTACGGCCATCCAACACGGCGTGCAGGATAGCTAGCTGTTCTGAGCTGAGGGACGACGGAGAACTACGATCCTGAGCGCAGACACCGGAGACCAAAGGAGTAGAACACGACGCCATAAAGACGGGGGAATCACAAGAAAGACAAGTCACAGAAGTCATCGGCTAATAAGGACGTCGTGACGTCACCTCTCAAGTTACATAATTCCGAGGACCTGTCCTCCAGGCCTCCGGTTACCTACGGCGCGAGACTGCCGGAAAGTCCAGAACTTGCGGACAGTGCCTCTGTTTTTGGAGGCTTCCTCGGCGAAGGACGACTTGAATTTGGCGTGATGGCCATATACATCTCCTAGGATTTTTCTCTGTAACGCATTTCTTCGCTGCAACACAGCTTCTTGCGTCTGTTCCTCATGAAGGTCTTCAACTGCACACCGTGAACATGTTTGAAGAGCAGACACCATTCATGGTTAGAAACGTACAACGCACGCAACAAAGAATAACATGGAGCCGACCTAACAAACATTGTTCACCACTCAAAGCACAAGTCGTCAAAGGGGAACAAGGTAATGGAGATAATAGTATTTTGCGCAAAGATATCCTACGCAACCCCAGACAGTTCTTCCTCTTTTTATTGATCGAGGGAGGGGGACTCACTCGCTCGTGTACACGCACAGGGGGTCGATACTCCCGTACCACGAAACGGGCATGTCCGTTAAATCTATAAGATCAGTCCGAAGATGGACAGTTATGATGTCGCCGTATTCCAATGCACAGACGAGTCTGGTTTTCCCGGCGTATATCTCGCCGTCGTTGGTGAGGATGGTTGCCTTCCCGAGCCATGCGCTCGGTGCTACCAGAAGTGTAGCGCGAGAGACTTTCGAGTTCTGCCCGATCCACAATATCCGTGTGATTTCGTACTGTGCATCCCGCTGTTGGAACGCGCAGCAGTACTTAGTCTCCCGCTCGGCGAACGAGGTCACGATAGATTCCAGTGGGTATTGCGCCGCTGGGCCGGCAGCCGCTATGCTGGACAAAAACATCGTTCTCGCTGCCGCTTCACTGGAACGGGGAGAGACGATAAAATAGTTGATGTGATAGCGGGGGTCGGTGTTGTAAGGGATGCAGAATCCGAGCTCCCCGTACTCTTTCTGCAGTGCAACAGCTGCGCTATGCGCGTCGCGTGCTTCGGCCACACGGCGCTGCGCGTCGCCGGTGAGGGCAGGAAGATACTGATGAATGACTTGCTGTACGAAGTCGAGCCTCAAGTTGGGTCTGAGGGCAATTCTCTGGATGCTGGAATAATAGACCGAGACATAGTGTGCGCCCTCGTGTAGGGACCGTGCGTCGGAGTTGTCTCCAGCGAGAATAGACTCGGTGTCCCCTGGCTGATAATCAGGACCGACGACCCCAGTGTGCAGGTTGCGTATGCTTCTATTATGCTGGTAAGTTTTAGTCGGGATCGGCGAGGGCGAGATATACTCCGACATGTGTCAATCCCTTTATTTTGATTACAGTGCCCTGCCGCGAATGACACGGAGACGCCTCAAGTCGTATGGACTTGTAATTCGAGTGGCAAGCAGCGGTCTATCGACCAAAAACGCAGGAGCCAACTCAAGGACGGGTATTCGTAACTGGAACGAGAGTAGCCCCAGATAAAGAACATAACGGGGCAGCGAATCAACAGACACGCCCGGAGAAAACAGTAGGACTGCGCCCAGAAAGCAAAGCCAGACTAGGCTTGTCCTTACGAATACAGCGTAGTACGAATCGCCTCGGAGTTTGAATGAAATGATGGGTGTCCGTTAGGGTCATTCAAAGACCAGCATCCCCCCAATTCTTTGCAGGTGTCATATTTCGATCGACATCAAGTGCCCTGAGTTTTTTCCTGGAATTTACAAGAGGTAATGAAGGAGCTTGGAGCACTTTATTTTCATGGTTTTTCGGCGAAATTGATGGGAGTGATAGATTACTGATATCTTGGCGTGTCATTTTTCAAACTCCGAGGCGATTCGTACTAAGCTGTACTCGTAAGTTCCAGCCTCTACAGTATACGTGATCTGAACGACTGTCTTTAGATTTCACGCAGGTTATACTGGAGAGGCTGGACAACGAGCCTAAGCCAGACAGGACATCGCGGCAAGAACGCCGTAATGGCATCATTCCGGGTCCTATTGAACCTTCTCGCGTTCAAACTCCGATCTGCATTGTGATTGCGCAATGTCTAAAGGAAAAGAAAAGACGAGCGAAGTATCCGCCAACTTCTCAGACTCCGTAGCGGGGCCTCGGGCGCCGGTCTTTGGCGAGCGGATTACAGCGCAATTTTTCAGCGTCACACTGACACGCACTCTACCCCCCAAAAAGATTTTTTATAAAAAATGCTAGCAATAAGTAGAGGCATTGCGTTCAGTTAACCGGCAACAGGGTACGATGGGAAAAAAATGAAGTGACCCTGAAGATAGACTGCGGGACAATCGACACCACACCCGTTTTAATACAGTGTTCCTCACCGGGTAAGATCCGTATTGCAATTTCGAAGCCCACACCTGCTGATTAGGAGCAGATAATGGCTCATCGATCAGGATGTTCCACTCGAATAAGTCATATTCAATCACCACGTTCCAAATAAACCATCCTGTTAGGCGCCGGGCGCCCTTGCCGATCCATCGGCCGATTACCTTATACACTTTAGTCAGATAACCCCTTTTGTAAAGTACATATGCAGGAGGCGGCGTGACTTGGTGTGGGGATCTTTTACCCACCCAACTACTACGCCGCTCCTTGCCTGTCTTGAATACAGATCTTGGAACAGCTTAGTTCGCGGTGCTTCGTAAGAGCTCTAACTCACCTTAACTCACTTACACTTTTTTAAGCTCCACTGTTTCTAAAAGAAACAACTTCTATATTCTGAAAGAACAGAAATATATACTACTTCGATACCCCCCATGGACAGTGGTATCGATCCCAACCCTGTCGCCAGCAGCGCTGCGACAGCACCTTCCGAGTACGTCTCAGCCATGAGCACTACTGGTCCCCTCCTCGGAACGACGTCGAGCACGGCGGTTCCGAGCACTGACGCGAGCGCCAACCCTGGGGCCCGTTCCCCAGAAACTCGCCCAGTCCCATCCACCCCTGTGGCGGGTGGTTCTCCTAACCCAGATGCTGGAATCTTTCAGTATCTGCTTTACCATGACGATGAAGGTCGTCCGTACCTGCGTGACTCCAACGGCGTACGCTACGCCGTGTCTGCGGTCGGCCCTTCGAGCGACAGGAACTATGGGTCATCCCCGTCTGGGATACCCATGCACCACTCGGTGTTGTTCTCTACCGAGCCCAGCACCGAGTCCGCGCTGTCGGCGTCTTCTCCCGAGCGGACGAGCGCCGAGAACTATCCTGCGCTTGCGTTAGATATAGACCCAAATATATTGAGTAGCGACCAAATCTCCCAATTGAATGCCATCCGTGGCCACTTGGGTACCGCCAATTCCCGTGTGCTAGCAGCTACAGCAATAATTGCTGAACATCAAGCTGCGACAGAGGATGTACACGAAGTTATCCAAGCACTAAGAGGAGAGGTGCTTACCCGAGTAGACTCCCTTCGGAACGAAGTGAACTCCCAGCGCTCCCGCCTCAACCGAGTGCTGGACGATAATTTGAAATTGGTCGTCGAGACGGGCGCCTCTGGCGCTCAAGTCAAAGATCTTCTACTCATTATGAATAGAAACGGGGGCGCACATCGGTCTGATCGCCCCGCCCCGACGATGGGTACTCCCGTCGTTGCCCCCATGGAACCCCTTCCCGCGGAAATACGCACTGCAGTAGACGCAGTAGTACCTCCGCGTATGGATGGGGAAACTTCTGAGGCGTTCGAGCGCCGGGCTCGAGGTGTCCTGCGATCTAAATCAAATGCGATCGCTGCCTTTCCCCTCCCCATGATACCTGCTGCCTCTGCATCGGAGGTAGCCGGTCATCGTACCGCTCGATTCGCCCCTCCTGCCGACTACGAGTCCGTAGGCAGTGCGTCCCGCGCCCACCTCCGCTACGAGCATCACGCTGCTAAAAGCGAGATGCAACGGTTGCGAATGCTGGATGATGCGGGTAGACGTACCAGTGGTACCCCGGTTCCCATGAACAATTCCACCTCCGCGTACATGTCCACGGGCGGAGTATCCCGCGACATTCTTACTGAGTTTGCGGATGACGCCGCCGAAGCCATCCGTGGCGTCATTGAAAGCAAGCTCGGTATCCGCATTTCACTCCCCCCGGACGTGCGAACGCCCCGGGTGTCTGACCCTGTTAAATACCGTGGTCAGGATGATCATGATATTTTCATGATGGACTTCCTGGAGAAACTGCTCGGCTGGATGAGATCCAACAACTTCGGAGGATCTGATCTTGATAATTATCGAGTAGTCTTGCTCCAGAATTACCTTGACGGCGAAGCACATCGTTGGTATGTCACCGAGACAAGGACTTACGCCAAAGAGAATGATGGCGAACTCCCTGACTTCGCGGATACCATATGTGCTATGCACCGTCGGTTCGTGAAGTCGTCTTCCGCCCAGCGGGCCACGCGCGCGTTTGAGAGCGTAGCCTGGAACCCGCTGCTAGGACCTGAAAAGCTATACTCAGACTTGAAGGAATGCGGAGAACGGATGGTGGAAGCACCATCGTTGTTCACGTTCCGTCATCGGTTCTTGCAAACGCTCCCCAAACGGATCAGCAATGAACTCCGCCTGCATCGCGGGGTTACTGCTGAGTTTTCCGACTACCAACTGATGCGCAGCCACGCTCGTCAGATGTGGGAGGTCGACAACGCCATTCGTATGGAAGCGGCGGATGACCCCACTGCCGGTGGCAGTGGTCGAACGCGCGATTATGCCGGCGGCAGGCGCCAAAGCGAGAGGCACTCCGGTGACCGCGCTGAGCGGACAGCTCCACGCCCCGCCACCGGTACCACCTCCACCGATCGCGCCTCAATGAGCCGCCGCGATGACAGGGATCGCCGCGACGACAAAGACCGCCCCCGCTCCGACAAACCACCTGCGGGTAAACCGTCAACGACTGCGGGGTGCTTTAATTGCGGCGGTACAGACCACTACGCACGGGATAAAGCGTGCCCCAAGTATGATGAGAATCATAAGAGTCGGGATCGCCCGAGAGTAGCTGCCCAGAGGGTTCTGGAGAGCTACTCCGACGAAGACACCGATTCTCCCTCCTCAGACGACGACTCTGAGTCTTCTGCTGAAGAGCATGACCCAAAAGCTGCACCCGACCTTGATACGTTGTTAGCGATTGCAGAATCCAATGACAACGACGTACGGGTGGCCTCCATGCGAGAAAGATCGCGTGTACACTACTACTCCATGAGGGTGGTCGAGGCGGAAGATGATAGCGAGAGCGAATCATCTATTACGGCGAGCTCACTTTCGGATAGCGAGGGTGACGTTGAAGACACGCCCAGCACCCGGACGCCCACACCCGTTCCCTTTGGTTACAACCCGGGACCGGTGTGCGTGGTTTGCCATGACTGTGCCCTCGTAGTACGCCAAGTCCCCGCTACTGCCGCAAATGGGCTAATCACGGATCGCGAATATACCGTTTGCGAGCACCTGGCTAGCGTGGGGATTGACACCTCCCCTGATGTCCCAGAGGAAAGTCAGTCGGTCGCACCAACGATCGAGGAAGCTGTTACCTTCGAGGGATACGACCTTAACGCCTTGGGAGAACCTGACTTCGAGGCTGGAGTGATCATTGACATCACCTCCCCCATGGAAATGGGGTTTCAATCGGCGGCCGACGAGCTGTTTCATCATGAGCAAGCTCGATCCCGGCAGGGAATGAGGTCGCTTACTGCGTTGGAGTACGACGCAAACTTGCGATGGCTCTCCCGCTATCGGCTGTACGAAAATAATGAGCCAGATCCCTCAGCAATAGACTGGGAAGAGACTCAACGGGCTTCCCTACTACAAGACCCGGTTTACGGTGTTGTCGCTCGAGCCCATGCCATGCTCGAGGAACTTCGAGTGGCCAGGATTGAAGAGGCCCGTCTGAACGAACTGGGACCAGGAACGCCCTGGACCCAGGAACCTGTACAAAGAATAGTCAGCGCTCAGCTAGGAGAATGGGCCCCAGTTCACGAGTATAATCTTCGCGCCCAGGATGTGCTGCGGCAAGCTACGTCCACCAGACGGCTAGCTCGCAGCGTAAGGGCGTGGATGGAGGTTATATCCACAGAACGCAGGGACGTCGCGCTTAGCGGACGTGCCGAAGCTCTCTGGGACGCTGCCTACTGGGAAGCTCGCGAGCTATCTGCTCGTGTGTCCCAGTCCATGGAGGAGTCACGAATCGCGCTAATTACCGCGAAATACTTGCGAGACGAAAGTCGCAAGGCCATTTCCGCGAGAATTGCGATTCGCGCAGGAATGAGTCAAGAACCTCATCTACCTGCGCGATTCCCTTCCCTCATCCATCCATTTGACTCGCACTTGGCAGCGAGGGAGGACGTTACCGCGGGGGCAGAGGCTATTCGGGAAACTGTAGGCCTCTCACCTTTCCAATTCTATTCCCCTCCTCCGCTCCCAGCCGCGGAGCTCGCGCCCGCTATGCGACGCTCCCCTGGGGTCGTAGTAGTCGGGCAAGAAAACATTGGTGTGATCCCAGTTGACGAAGCTGGTTACTGGGTGGAATCCACCCCACTGTCAGGATCAGAGATACTAGAGTTGGCAGCCGAGGCCCCGATAATGGAGTCCGGCCCGACGTCTCCTTCCGCCCCGATCAATAACGATCGGGATGACACTCCTCCTTCGCCCGTCACCTTAACTGATGAAGAAGAGTACAACATCAACAACCCAGGCGGATATACCTGGGCTCAAGAGCAATATCTGCGCGAACAGGCCATGGACGAAGAGCAGGAACGAGGCCATGCATGGTCGGACGTCAAGAACTTCGACCCATACACGTCGCGCTTCATACGCGCAGGACGAGTAGAGCTGGATGACGGACCTCCTGAAAAGGAGGGAGATTTACCTTTGGATCCCAGCCCTGTTCTCGAAACCAATCCTATTGTACGAGAATCTTATGATGCCACTTTGGAAGAAGTACCTGTCTGCCCTCGTGCTAGCGACGAGCTTCTATTCACTGCAGTACGACTGACCGGCAAACGGGAAGCGGAACGCGTCTACACTATGCTGGATTCACATGGAAATGTGTACTGGAAATCAGAGGACCTACCACGCGACCATTTTCTACATCCTGAATTCCGCGGCGTGCATGAAACGGCGATATCTACGGCAATCCTGGAGCACGCCCGCGGCCACCCCGAGAACGCGGGGTATTCTGAAGAGGAATACACCTCTGGCGTGGCACCCCGGGATAACCGCACGAGGTATGGTATCCCGGATGGCGAACCCTCACTACTCCCTGGCGTAACGTTCTATGAGCGTATCGCTAGTTCTGACCCCAGCGAAGATAGCGATCACGAACTCCCTGGATTTCGTGTCCAATTTCTATCTGCCCGTGTGGAACACTCTGGCAACATTCGCCGCACTGAGGAAGTCGGCCTCCTTGACCAGCCAATACGGGGCAAGGAGCAGACAGCTTGCATCTCCGCGTTGTTAAATATCAATGGTACTCCAGCCTACTCGTTAATCGACACGGGTAGTACTACCAACTCGTTGTCGCCCGAATTCACGCACGCAACTAAGGCGCCGCGCATATCTCTAAAAGAACAAGTAACGCTGCAGCTCGGCTGCGTCGGTAGTCGATCTAGGATCAACTACGGTACTCGAGTCCCAGTGGATTTCGGGGGCGTCCGGGGCTACGTCTACTTTGATCAAGTTAACCTTGACAGATACGACTGCATAATAGGAACACCATTTCTGAACAGACATGGTGCCGTCATCGACTTCGCTAGTAGGGAGCTCAGATTCCCTAACGGAAAGACTGTCGCCGCCTTGCCTTTGCCCGAAGAAGCGGACCTTATTACTCGGCGCAACGCCGCTCGCAAGGAGATCGTCTACGGCAAGAAACCAACGGCCAGCACGGCACCCGCGCCCACGGTCTGACTGTGCAGCGCCCGAATAGTGGAGGACCCACCACGTTCGGATTGCGCCACACAAGGGTCCACATCCACGAATAAACCTCGATCCAAGGTGTTGATCGAGGAGGAAGAAGAAGAAGAGATAGACGTACTGCCTACGTTACCGGCAGATTATCTCTATTGTCTGGAAACCGAGGAAGATGCAATTGCATCTCTCAACAAGGATGATCCTGTTGAAGACAAGGTACTCGAGGAGATCGAGGAAAACAACGCCCACGAGGCGGATGGCGGCGACGACAGTGCCGATAGCACTGACGAAGCGGAATTTTTTGACGCGCAGGACCTTGACTATGAACCCTGCGCGGAATGCGAACAAGAAGACGAGGCCGCGCGGGAGAAGCTCGCGTCGCAACCGCGCGTACTACACATCGACATCGATCATGTTGATGAAGACGCGCACACCCCAAAACGCAAGCGTAGGGATGGCATGCCAGATATCACCAGCTATTCGGTGATTACACCCCACTCGTCGAAACAACGAGTCTCCCGCATGCATGACCTCGACCCTGGCGGCATCAACGATGAGGCCGTCGAGGAGGCCGTCTCCATAATGACCATGTGGAGGATGGAGGTTGACGAGGCGCCTAAGGGCCCCGAACCAGTGGCTTCGCCGGATCGACTGGAACCTCTTCGAGCCAGATGGTTCGAAGCGTGCGCGGACCTTATGGGTCCTATCCCGGAAACGTTGCCTCCCTTCCGGGAGATAAACCATGAAATAAATTTGGTTGACGATAGCCTCATCTATGGGTACCATATGCCTAGGTGCTCTGACGCACTGCGCCCCCAGCTGCGGGACAAGATCAACAGATATGTCCGTGCAGGTTGGTGGGAAATGCGGCCTGTACCGCAAGCTGCACCCCTGCTTTGCATTCACAAGAAAACGGGGAATTTACGCACCGTTGTGGACGCACGCAAGCGGAATGAGAACACCATAAAGGATGTTACTCCATTCCCTGATCAGGACAACATACGCATGGACGTCGCTAGAGCGAAATTTCGCTCAAAAATCGACATGTCCGATGCGTATGAACAAATCAGGGTACGCAGTGACGACGTGTGGAAAACGGCGTTCGCAACGACGTTTGGTACCGCCGTCTCCAACGTAATGCAACAGGGCGATTGTAACGCGCCTGCTACTTTTCAGAGGCTTATGACGTGGATATTTCGAGATGAAATAGGGACATTCGTCCACGTATACTTAGATGATATATTTGTTTTCTCAGAATCTGAGAAGGACCACGAAAAACATTTAAAGACAGTATTCGACATACTGAGACGTGAACAACTATATTTGAGCAAGGCGAAATGCGACTTGTATTCTAAAAATATGGACTGCCTCGGCCACCGTATAACGGACCGAGGGTTGCATGTCGACACGGACAAGATGGCCCGCATCTTGGAGTGGCGTACGCCACGATCCCAACAAGAGGTCATGCGGTTCCTAGGGCTAGTTCAGTACCTGACGAATTTCATGCCGGATGTAGCGCACCTCACATCCCCGCTCGAGTCTATTTGCCGCGGGGGACAGACATTTGTCTGGAGGCCATTCCATCAGTATTGTCTTGAGCAAATCAAGTTAATCGCCAAACGAACGCCAATATTGAAACCCATAGACCCGTCTAAACCAGATCCAATCTGGTTGATTTGCGACGCGTCCTCCTGCGGCGTTGGGGCTGTATACGGACAGGGCCCAAACTGGCAAACATGCCGCCCTGCAGGATTTATGTCAAAGAAATTTACATCAGCGCAAAGGTCGTACAAGACGTACGAACAAGAAGCGCTGGCGATCATAGAAGGCCTCCTCAAATGGGAAGACAAGTTACTTGGGCGGAAGATAATGATAGCGTCCGACCATAAGGCGCTAGAAGCTATCAAGACCGCCGCCCGAGGAAGCCTCAACGGCCGACTCATCCGTTGGGATGAGTATTTGTCAAGATTTGACTTTGAAATCTTTCATGTACAGGGTGTCCAAAACAAGGTAGCGGACTGCCTGTCAAGGTATTATGAAAATGACAGGCCAGACGAGCACCACCCACCGCACGCATATGTTAGTGGGGACTACCGGCTCGACCCCGACTTGGAGGACATGACTCGGCTTCGTGCCGAGGAACTGGCAGACTACCCAATACGGTTGTTCGCGGCCCGTGTACACATCGACGCGGTCGAGGATCGCGTGCTTGAGGCCGAAGAAATGGCCAGACACGCGGAAAAACTGCGCGACGTAGGCCATGACACGACGTCGATCCCGCTGGCAGAGGCGTTGGCGGCAGACCCCCCTCTACGGGTAAACGTGGAGGGCGACATCACGTTCCTACCAGGCGTACGCGCCGGTTACAAGTCGGACGCGTTTTTCGCCAAAGTATTGGCAAACCCAGGGCACTTCCCTACGTTCTCAATCGAGGAAGGACTTATATATATGGACAACTTACTGGGACAGCGTTGCTTGTGCATACCGCGCGCTGCGGGTATGAAAGGCCCACGAAGACTGACAGAACTGGTCATCGACCAGGCGCACAAATCGATTGGACATCTAGGATCCATGCGCACGGCTCAATACGTGCGAAGATGGTATTGGTGGCCTAAGCTGGGAAAGCACATAGATGCGTTCTGCGCGAGCTGTGGGACATGCCGCATGTCAAAGCCGCGCAGTTCGCTCCCCGAAGGACTATTGCACTCACTGCCCATACCCCGCCACCCGTGGGATTCCGTGGGCATGGACTTCGTAGGGCCCTTCCCAGAATGCCTGGGCTATAACTACATGCTAGTGGTTATTTGCAGGCTGACGAACATGGTGTCACTCACTCCTATGAAAGTGACTGACACGTCTTCGGATGTCGCCTGGTTGTACGTCCGGGACGTGGTGCGACTGCACGGCGTACCTGCGTCCATTGTGTCAGATAGGGATTCTAAATTTACCGCCAAATTTTGGCGGGAGCTGCATCGACTTACCGGGTCGAAACTGATGATGTCGACGTCCTTCCATCCGCAAACGGATGGGGCGTCTGAAAGAGCTATCAGGAATGTGTCCCAGATACTGCGCTCGGTAGTGGATCCAGACCAACGGGACTGGGTGTACCATATCCCGATGGTGGAATTCGCACTGAACTCGAGCATCAGCGCAGCAACGGGATATGCGCCGTTCGAGCTGAATTACGGGTATGTGCCTCGGATGACGAATATAGTCGCCGAGGACACTGAATACCCGGGAGTTCGCGATTTCGTGGACAAAGCGCTAGCCAATATAGCGATAGCACACGACTCCATAATAGAAGCGCGCGTCGCGGCAGCGGAACAGTCGAATAAAGGCCGAATGGAGGACTCAATATACACCATAGGGGATATGGTGTATCTCTCCACGAAGAACTTGAATTTGCCAAAAGGGCGGGCGCGGAAGCTCGCCCCCAAATTCATCGGGCCGTATGAGATAACGTCGGCGAAAGCAGAGACCTCAACGTACGAACTTGCGTTGCCTGAAGAATTGCGCAAGAGGCGCATACACCCTAGATTCCACGCATCGCTCCTCCGTCCCCATCAGGCGAATGACGAGGCAATTTTCCCGAGCAGAGAGGCGGCTCGCTTCTATGATTTCGGGATGCCCGAGAACCAAGAGTGGCTTGTTGAGTCAATTCTTGGTCACGAATGGATTGGCCCTCGGAGCGTTCGTTTCATCGTTCAGTGGACCGCTGGAGATAGGACGAAAGAACCTCCGAAGAATCTCAACGAGACGAGCCACTTGGATGAATATTTCGAGTTGCATGGCGTCGAGAGATGGCAGGATCTGCCAAGATGATGGGATCATCAAGTGACGAAACGAAGCGTGGGATCCACGCTTGAGCGCTCCCATGCTGTTTCGTGCGGCCCACTGGGCCGCAGGATTTTGCTTATAACCCTTATGCCTCGCAACGGATCGCCCTCTTTCCTCTCCCGTTCAACTGCTGCGTTTATACTCCGCTGGATGTCATTCGAAGATTCTAACATGGATACCCCGTGGAACGACAGTGATTCATTCATCGAAAATCGCTCCGGCGAACGCAACCGCTACCTCGCTCGGGAGCTACTTTCTCGCTGGGACGGCGAGCTGCCACGACCAACGTTCGTGTTCGGAATTTATGCGCCGCTGGATGGCCCGATCCCACCCTTCCGCGGGTGGGGAGTTGTGCAAGACTACCCTGGAGACAATCCAGATACTAGAATGAATCCAGGTGCGCCCGCACCACCGATTAACACGCCAGAAATGGCGCCTCAAAATAATCCAGGACCGCAGAGCCCGGGGCAGCGCTCCGGGTCGGTGTCCACCGACGACTCCCGCCGCCACGACTCGTACGCCCACGAGGAAGAGCTATGTTACCGCGCATCACACAGTATGCGCGATCGACCACGCATGCGCGACGAGCCTGCGTGGGGCGAGGGCAATCGCGACTCTCGCCGCCCTACACCCTACCCCAGGTACGCGTTCGAAGGAACGCGATCGCGCAACGGGCTTCCTCCAATGAGGCCCGCGCCGCCGCCGCAGCCTCGTGTGACGCCGCAGGTGCCGCCTGGTATGGTGCGCACGGTGCCCGACCCCGTGCGCACGTTCGACAACCCCGACCTGTCCATGGCTCCCCGTGGACCTGATGGGCACCCTCAATCTGAGTGGGCCATCAGGCAGGCGGGGCCGGACGCTACTGTCGATGATGACTGCCCTCCCCCGGACCTGCGCTACGCCGCCGCAGAAGAAGAGCGCATCGTGCGCGCGCGGAACAAGCCGTTGAAGGAAGGGCGCGCCAATCAGCCCGTCTGGCGTGAGGATAACCCGCGTCTGCTGGGTCGCTTCTACAGGGCCCAGATTACGACGCTGGAGCAGGCCTTCAATTTGATATCGTTCCTAGACGCTGGTCAGCAGGAGGCTAGGGAGCTCTTCGAGACGCTGACGCAGAATCTCGCGGCTTTCCCTCATCACTTCCGGACGGAAGGCGAGGCATATCTGATGCGCAACCAGCAGGATATCGAGGCGGCGTGGTGGGTTACCATCACAGGAAAACGCCGCGCCTCGCGCCAGGAGCGTCATCCTGGGCCCGCGCAAGCCAGACGCCAGGCGGCGCAGGGTATGGGTCCGTTCACTCCACACCCTCCTACCATCTACACCGACAGAGGCAACCCCCCTCATTATCAAGGCGGGGCGTCCTCGTCGTCGGCATCTTCGTCATCGACGCGACCATTCTCGCGTGTAGATGACCCCACGCGACCTCACCCTCGCGTCGACGCACCGCGCGCAGCGCGATATGGACCTCGACCCCCCGAACCGGCGCCACCGAGGCCGCCGACGCCTGTCCTGAGTCAGGACGACTCACAGGGCTACTTGGGTCGTTCGCCGCCGAACGTCAACGACGTCGCCCCAGCACTCAGCGAGTTCATCGACATCTCGCTGGTACCGAACACACGGTGGACAGCGGGCGAGCTATCTGGCCGATACCAGCAAACGCACCCGAGCATGTGGGCTCGGGGGATAATGAATTCGTCGGGACACATCGCCACGACCCTGGGCGACACCGCGCGCCGCGAGGACGTCCTCGCCCATCACACAAATCTCGCTCTCGCACCCGACCATCGTCGGGCGCTGAACCATCAGCACCACCAGTTCACCCAAGCTGTGGTGAACTTGTTCTCCGTCCGCGGTTTGTTCGCGCACATCGTGCAGGAGGGCGGCTACCCGATGGACATGGTGCCCATGCGGCACTACGACTCCCTCACCGACAATATGACGATTTTCCTGGCGGCGGCATGGTATGTCACCCACGGCATCGTGCCCGGTTCGCCGGACGTCCTCGCTCTTGAGGAGTTCGCCCGCGCCCGCCGCAACATGCAGGCGGGGAATGCAGATGTCACCAACGAGGAGTGGGCCGTCGACGACATGGACGCCGTCGCGACGCTGGGGTTCACTGCCCCGCGGATCCCACTCTGGGCGGATATTCATCACGCGCCCCCCCGACCCCTCGCATCCGCTAGTGGCGCCACCGCTGCTGCCCCTGCTCCTGGGACGGGGCTCGAAGGATCGGCACACGCGGTGCCGATGGAAGACATCGTGAACGGGCCCGCAGAAAAGCCCGTGGAAGACAAGCCCGAGTAGGGTACTGCGTCCAGCAGCACGCTACGAGCGAGTTACCCCGATCTTTCGCGTCAAGCGGCGGTCAGGCCATATCGCGTTGGGGCTTCGTTACAATTTTTTGCGCTATGGACATCTATACACCCTCCTTTACTGCCAACTAGTCTTGTCGCGTTATACATGTCATATTTCATTCGTGAAAACGAATCGTTTTTGAAAAACTTTGCTTCATTCTGGAAATGAGACTGCGAGAAATCGCAGGACGACTTGTATTAATACAAGGTAATCGTCTATCGGACTCCGTACCCTCGTCCTAAGGGGGGAGAGTGTTAGGCGCCGGGCGCCCTTGCCGATCCATCGGCCGATTACCTTATACACTTTAGTCAGATAACCCCTTTTGTAAAGTACATATGCAGGAGGCGGCGTGACTTGGTGTGGGGATCTTTTACCCACCCAACTACTACGCCGCTCCTTGCCTGTCTTGAATACAGATCTTGGAACAGCTTAGTTCGCGGTGCTTCGTAAGAGCTCTAACTCACCTTAACTCACTTACACATCCAGAACATCCTACCACACAGTGTGTACATCATGGCTCCCACCAGGACCGAAGTCTAACTGCATTACTGCAGGTGCCATCAGATCGGAGCCGAGCCAGCAGGTAGGATAGATAAGATGACCTTAAGTAAGAAACAGACAGACAATTGAGGACAAAAGGCCTGTTTTACTAACGGGAGAAAAAACTCCAGAAACTCGGAAGGAAAACCTCATTATATCCGAGACAAAAGAAAGGCGAACACGGACTGCAAAGGAAACAAGTGCTTACTGTGACCGGGTTACAAGCAGAAAACCACCTGTAATATTTGGCCCACCTATTACCAAAAAGCGCGAAAACCCTGACGACACCCCAACAGCGATGTTCTGCAGAGACAAATGCCAAGCGTATCCGGCCCACAACGTACAATCGTGGCGTGTTTTGTCGGCCCTGTCTGTAGCGCACGCGCGGAGGCGCGAGAAAGACGTCGAATACCGTCACGACCGCCACGGCATAGGGAGCACTATCATCCAATTCGAAACCAGGATACACCAAAGGCCATACACAGTTTGCCCACCGACACGAGCAGCGGACGCCCTAGCAGGAGTGACGCTGATTGATATCGTGCCGTGGCCGATTCCGAGCTCGCACGCCGCTCAAGAGAAAAAGCGAGATGCGGCCGTTACAGCAACCGCCGAGGTCGTATACGTAGCAGCACATCTGATGCACGACGACCAAGAGACTCCGACATGGTTCCACCTCGACGCGTTATATCTGGAGCGTAACTCATTGATTGGAGCAGGAACCCAGATTCACGCGCCCGCGGCCTGGAGAGGGCGCATAACAGCAGAAAGGCTAATGTCGATAGAACAGCCGGGAACATCCAACACGACAGTGGTGAAAGGGTATTTCGATGACAGGAGTGTTGTATTTCTTCGCCTGGTCTTGGAGACGATGAAGCTGGTGCGCTTAGGCACAGGTATCAAAGCCATGGGCCCGGCTACTGAACGAGGGACCTACGAGCCCCCTTCGTCGGCCCTCACAGTCGACATCGATACTTACATCCGATACCAACTCAACATCCCCCTCGCAGCACCGGCGGGCCTGTGGGGAATACCCGACCCACAGGGAGATGCGAAACCAACACCTAGCTGGAGATCTCTTGTACAGCTGGCTATATGCGGCAGCGAGTCAAGAACACTGGACGTAGAGGGCATCTGCGATGCCATTTGCGGGCGGTTTGCGTGGTTCAAGGAGCGTCGACGCGTCCAGGGAGCGGAGTGGAAGGAAAGTGTCATAAAACCTGCCGGATAGCTGACGACTGATACCATACACAGAGAATTGTCAGGAAAACTCTTAGCACGTACAAAGAGTTCCGCCGACTAGCCCACAGAGAAGAAATCTGGACGCTGGACTACACTTTCGGAGAAGGAGCGTGGCATGGAGCAAAAAAAAACAACTGGTGATGCTCCGGAAAAATTGTGTCGACCAGCATATATTAAACTACCAAACAGAGAAAGAAACAACAGTTACTACAAGGGCGTCGAAAAGGAAACAAATAAGCTCACCGCTTCACCACGTCATTCTGGCGTTCCTTGAAGACATCAGTATCAAATATGTAGTAGAACGCACGATGGGTAGAGGCAATAAACTTGTGCAGAGAGAGCATATCAGCAGAGAACACGAGCAGAGGGACTCAGCATAATCCATGGCCGTGATCTCATTCGGCTTGACGCCTACTGAGGCTTTTTCCAGTGCAGGATCCGTCCCCACGAACAAACACCTCGAGCGCCTGCTGAGTTCGGGGTCTACTTGATACCGGTCTTTTTGGATGGCCTTTTGGGACCGGGCGGGAAGCCTGACGACTGCATGCGGATCTGCGCCGCATTCCTTCTCCGAGAGATTGATTGACTGTACGCTAGACTAAAGCAAAGCAATCCGTATGACCACCTCTTCTCGGGAGACATATCGTAGGTTACTGAAGCGTATCTACCCGGCCTTGGGCTGGAAAGCTTGAAGATGACGTCGGATGAGGGCAGCCGGCATCGAGGCTGCCCTCACTTGCAGACGCCATGCAGTAGACGAGGGCACGCTAGCGATACTTCGGCCTCGACTCCGCTCCCACTGACAGGACGATAAACGAACGATTCATAAATGACGGAAGGTGAACTCACAAGCCGGAGCCAAAGTAGATGGAACGAGAGATGTTGGTTTGGCTCATGGTTGCCAATGCGGTACCTCCTGACACTCCGCGCGTCGACCGCTGGGCCCTTCCTCCGTCCTCCGTCACGGGCCGTGTCACTTGCGCACCGAGCGGGGAATGCTCTGTCCACGAAAGAATAAGAAAGACCAAGGATCATGGTGAATCAAGCAGGGCTAACATACCGGCCGTTCAAGGACAAGTCCAGTTTGACGACAACGACGTCTGCCATCGGACCAAAAAACATTCCAGCAGTTATCTTGAGACGTAAAGCCAGCCTCCAAATATGTCACTCTAGGCATTTCTCGCACCGTCACACAAGCAGAACAGGAGAGATCCGGGCACGCACAAACACAGACCACCGAGCGCAAGACAGTTCTCTTCGAAAACAGGCTTCAGATCACGTGATCTGACCAAAAGAAAAGGAATCCGCCATGTTATCGACAGTGCATATGTTAAGATGGGCAGATTTCGGCACACCTGATAAAGGCTTCAAGGGTAGGTTCGACGCTGTTAGCAGGAGCGTTAGACGAAGGTTGCCGAGGATCCGATAACAGCCTTACGACGAGCCGGGATTGGCGACTGGGGAATCGTCCGAACAAGAGTGATCGATGGTGGCAGTAGATGCCGCCACGGACGCTTGGCTACGGAGGGAGTCAGTAGGAGACGGAGAGGGTGGAGTAAAAGACGGACCACCAAACTAGAGAAATGGACCGGCAGCCGCCGACAAAAGGCGGCGACAGGTAGCAAGGCCAAGTGGACTCGTCGAATTGCTCGCTGGCGGTTTCAGCACGCCTGATAAAGGCTTCAGACGTATGTTCGACGCTGGTAGCAAGGGCGTTAGACGAAGATTGACGAGGAACCGATAACAGCCTTACGACGAGCCGGGATTGGCGACTGGGGAATCGTCCGAACAAGAGTGATCGATGGTGGTAGATGCCGCCACGGACGCTTGGCTACGGAGGGAGTCAGTAGGAGACGGAGAGGGTGGAGTAAAAGACGGACCACCAAACTAGAGAAATGGACCGGCAGCCGCCGACAAAAGGCGGCGACGTGTAGCGAGGCCAAGTGGACTCGTCGCGTTGCTTGCCAACGACTTCGTTGAGAGCCAACCGCCTTGCATTCCCGACGCCGTGCGGCTGCCCGAGCACACACAGAGTTCTCTGACTCTCAGAATTGCTGGGCACGCACATCATCTCGCATGCTCAGCATCGTGTGCAGGCAGGGGGAGATCTCGCAAGCACAGACAGTAATGTAGCGACATCGGACGAGAGTACGTGAGAAGCTATAGAAGGACTCAGCGATAGATGGAAGAGACGAGAAAAGGACGTACCCTGCCTTGCGGGCGGGCTCAGTCGCAGGCCCAATGGAGGGCGCCCGGCACATTGCACCCCGGACGTTGTGCAGCTGCCCGAGCACGCACAGAGTTATCTGACTCGAAGAATCGCTGAGCACGCGCATCGTCTCGCACGCTCATCATCGTGTGGCTGCCCGACAATGTCTCAAGGACATCCAACAGATACAGAGAGGCATGCGACGGCGCAAATCGTATAGTAAGTTGGAAGCTACAAAAAGAATCAGTGGGAGGTGGAGGAGATCGAGGAAACGGCATACCCTCCCTCGCCAAGGGATACAATTTTTGAGACGACAGGTCGGGCGGGCCTCCTATCGCGTGGTGCATTTGGAAAGCCATCAACCGCATCGAGGGCGCCCGCCACCTTGCACCCTCGACGTTGTACGGCTACCCGAGCACGCACAGGGTTATCTGGCTCGCAGAATTGCTGAGCACGTGCATCATCTCGCACGCTCAGCATCGTGTGGCTGCCCGAGCACACACAATGGCTCAAGGACATCACGGCGCAAATCGGATAGTAAGTTGGAAGCTACAGAAAGAATTAGTGAGAGGTGGAGGAGATCGAGGAAACGGCATACCCTCCCCCGCCAAGGGATACGATTTTTGAGCAGATCGGGCGGGCCTCCTATCGCGTGGTGCATGTGTAAAGCCATAAACCGCATCGAGGGTGCCCGCCACCTTGCACCCTCGACGTTGTACGGCTACCCGAGCACGCACGGGGTTATCTGGCTCGCAGAATTGCTGAGCACGCGCATCGTCTCGCACGCTCAGCATCGTGTGGCTGCCCGAGCGCACACGAGCCCTCCACTACACCCGCCACAGACAGAGACGTAGACATAGACATAGGCCGGTGACAGACTCGCGAGGGAGAGGTAGGGGAATCGTGGTCACGCGTGACGTAGTCACTGAACGAATTTCTTTCACCGACTATGTATTTCACTTAGCAATCGTTCAGGACCTTCAGACTAAAGTCTGTCTGCATTCATTGTTCCCCACGTATGAACCCCCATGAACCCGCATTACAATGGATCTAGCAATCGTTGCGTTGATCATTTGCGAACCGATCGGCTACTTCCGAAATTCTCTCTTTCTTCTCTCTTTCGTCTTGGTCAAGGTACGAAGTTCGTCGTATCATTATTATTTTTGGCAACGCCTGAGATCCGTTTGTCAGACGGTTCGTTGGTTGCAATCACCCATACATTATCTCATGGCTTGTGTTGGTCACCCTGGCCGGGCTGGTGCGGCTCTCTCCGTATTGCACCGACTTGAATCCTCAGCCATTTTTGTAGTGCTGAATTTTGCGATCAAGTTAGCTTTTGCGTTACCTTTTCTCCCGCCCGAGATCCTGTCCGCAATCTTCATCCATGTCTGCTTCAACTGCGACCCTTTCAGTCGCGATTTCATGGGTGCCCGATGTCGTCTTGCCTTGGTATCGCGACGGTGGTGCATCATATGCACATCTATTCCGTGCCTCTGGCGGATTGTTGTCATCGATCACATCTCAACATTACCTGCCGCAGACGCCTTTGTTAAATACTCGCTATCCCGGCCCATCATGATCTCCTTCCATGTCTCCTGGGACTTTGCCTCGTCGCCCGCTGTCATGTCTTCCGTCCTCGGCTGTGCCGCCGCTCTCCTTCCCGCTGTTGGCCGTTGGGAAGCTCTCAATATCCGCGTCGAGCGTTTTCAACTCCTTCGTTCGTTGTTCAACCTTCTATCGCCTGCACACGCCCCACTCCTCCGGTACCTGTCTGTGTACGCGGCTACCGTCAATGACAACCCTCCTGCGCCTCTGTACACTACCGGTATCCCTCTATTCCAGCTCAACTTAGCTGGATTGACACGCTTGAAGATACAAGGTGTTCCGCTGCCTTGGTTGGTGTCGCTGCCTCTGCCACACCTTGTTAGCCTCACCTTACACGACCTCCCCCCGCTTTCGTGGCCATCCCATGCTACCTTCACAAACCTTCTTCGTGCGAGTGGTGCATTGCGCTACCTTTCCTTGTACGCTGTCGGCTTAAAGGACATCCCGTCCTCCGCGGTACCTGTCGGTGTACCCCACCTCGAAACACTCACCATAGTCTTCGGCGTGCGCTATGCACAGGCGTTCGTTACTGCACTGGAATGTCTTGCCTTCCCCTCGCTTGTGGTTCTGCGCATTTTCGTTAACAATCCGATCGGACTACGTCCCCTGCTCCGCTCTTCTTTATGCTTTTCTGCGCGACAGGTCCGATTCGTTGACACCTCGGGTGACGACGAATACGTGACTTTACTATTCAGCAAACTCGGCGGTGTACTTGCCCTCGACTTGCAACAAAGCCACGACACGAAAATAATCCACATACGCTCGACCATGCCTCTCCTCACCCACTTGTATCTCCCTTCGCCAGATTGGATGACATTGTCTTCCGTGCTACAGTCGCGACTCGCGATGGGAGCTCCTCCCCTTCGTGTATTGTGCTACCTGGCTGAAGAGCTTGCGCCACTTTTTCCGGGCTCTTTTATCTTACCTGTCCATTTGCGTGCGAGGATCGATGCGGCGCGCTTAGCTGTTACTGCGTCTGTCGCGGAATTCCAAAACATTCCTGCCAAGGATTTTTATCGCGCGCGCGCAGTACGCTACCTCGATCCTTTCGCCTTCAATCCTCGCCCCATCGTGTTGTAGCTATTAGTATCAGCTTACTTACCTGGTTTCTGACATGAAATATACGAATATATCACTGTGGTCACGCGTGACATGGTCACTGACTGAACTGAAGGTTCGCTCCAACTAATGTCCCTCTTACATTCCACTCCCCACGTACGAGCCCATCTTACAATGGATCCAGATTCCGGAGTCGAAAGCAGTGCGAACTGATCTGGATGAATGCGTCTGTTCCTATATCAGCATTGCAGATCAATCATTGCTTGCCACTTTGTCCAGCAGCTTGAACACGCGACATATGCTCTCACTACAAAACAGCTCTCCTAGTTGCAGGGGAAGGACACGCGTTTCTTATGTGAACAGATTAATTAGGAAGAACCTGCCAATTTAATCTGCTCCGGATCGTTCACTGAACAGCGAGAGATTGGGACGCCCTCCTGCAAACCACGAAGAGGGGCCCCGGCTTCAGCATCGCTTCGATCCCAGACACCAAGACATGGCAGACACGATAACTCAGCCCGACTCCAACCGCATCTAGAAGTGCTCAGAGGAGTGCTATACGCCATGATGAGCGAGCTGTTCAGACTTACCGCAGGCCACAATATCAACCGCGACTTTGACTTCCCGGAGGAGAAACGAATTGGAGGTCCGAGACCGAAACCGCCGAAGAGGACCAAGTTCGACGGACGAAGCCCAAGATGAGCCCCGCGCACGGCGACACGCACGTACACAACACGCCCAGCGCCATTCCGACTACGAATGAAACCAGAGGAAGGTGCCAAAACTCGTGTTCCGACAGATATAACGCCAGCCAAATGGGAGGAAGACCGAATTCCAGAATGCAGTAGAAGCCGTTGAACAGACGAGCGGCGCAGACGACGTCAACATCTCAATAGATTGGTTGGAAAAAAAACGCGCGTGACGACGCTCATGATTGAAGAGACCGATGCCTATCCTAACAGCGAGCACGGGCGCACCGTCATGCTCGGTCTCGCTATAGGCAGCGATTTGGTTGCATCCACGCCGTCAGGTCAGATAATCTGCACATCAAATATTACTCAAAACTGATTTGGGCCCGTACTTAGACTGATAACCTTGAAGAATGGGGACCCCGGAAGCAGACCTGTATCGGAGCTCCTTGCATCACTACACCACAAATGCCCACAGATACCACGAACTCGGATACCAGGTAGGTCGACGATGTTACATCGAGCTGGGTACCGCTAACAGGCAGCCAGGGATCACACGGCTTACCGACTGCCCGCGGCACTAGTCGGCCCTGTTCCCCATGCTAGAGGACACATTCTTGTGAACAAGTCCCGAAAGACGCTAGACTTGGATTACCTAGTACTCACCCGTGTCGTCCAAGTCGGCGTGAAAGAGTACGGAGCCGGACTCGAGTTCCGGCGATCCACTTGCCATCAGTACCTGCCTCAGCCACCCAGGACCGCAGACAGTCATTCAGGCGGGACCTCCCGGTGAACGTGTACATCATGCCGCCTATGGACTACGAAGCTGCCGTCGACGCAGTAACAGTTTTTTGCCCTGGAGCCATCGCCGATGGGTTGCCCTTCGCTACCCTGCGCCGTGGCGATAGCGAGACTAACCAGACGTGCACGACGACCCGGCGCGAGGAGGCTTTCATCGACATGAGACACCACGGAGACGCCATTTTTTGCTCGGTGTTTCTTGATGTCTCAGGAAGTTACGAGGCGGCAATAGTGTTTGCGCGAAGAAAAGACACTTTGATATCGACAACATCTTGGATATTCGCACCCAGTGCCTGGATGCACGGAGCAGTGCCGGTGGCAAATCGAGGCAAAACCACCGACACTCACCACAGGCTGATATGTAGACTAGAAAACGGGGATATCGTGAAACTGAACGTACCCAGTGTATGCTTGGGAATGCCCGACGGCTGGGTTAAGAGAGGATGGACATAATGGAACAGGGGACATGGGCCGAGGGATGATACGTACACATAGTCTTGACAGAAGCTTGACGAGTGCAAGGTAGCCGAGAAAAATAACAAGGTGGAAGTACGAATGTCTCGATGAAAGGACTTGGAATACAATTTTTTTTGGCCATAACCAAGCACTGCATGTTTAACTTCGAGAACTGATACAAAACGGAAAATGAGCCTTTGAACATTTTTTTCGGCCTGGAGACGACTGCAGAAGGGGCTGCGATGCAGGGGCTGCAACGAGAAGAATGGCGGTCTATTGTTCTTGCTCATATATTAACATAATGAACGCCTAAGAGCCTAGGATCACAAGGGGGCCAGCCCGTCGTAAAGCAATAAGGGCCGCTGGGAACTCAAGATGAATAAAACCATGGAGGCATCATCATGATAATAGACATTATAGGGGCACTACAGGGGCCATCCCTTCAATCCCAACTGTGCGGGAAAGACCCGAAGCGCCCGGTGTTGGCGGCATGTTGTCAACGGTTCGGAAATATCCAGGGATTGGGACTGCCAAGAAAGAAGATTCCGTGGCTGCGCCCTAAGCTGTAAGCAGAATCATAGGTCTAGGAGACCAAGGCGACACGACGGTGGCGTGGTTTGAACCCAGCAACACCACCAAGGCACAGGCTGTTACAGCTGGGGAGACAGTCCGGGTAAAGCTGGTGCTTGACATTCACAAGATGGAGAGCTTCGTCTAGAACTGCTCGGAGATTGCTGATTTCAGCCTGAGTTATCATCGGTATAGTAGTTGGCTCGAGTCTCCGTTTAATTTGAGTGGCTTGACCACACTTTGCTAAATATTTGCGTGTAAGTAGCAGTGGGTCAAACTCGCATTGGCAACACATTGTCGCGACGATATCACGTGTATACCGAATCCTGTCACTTCGTTTGAAGCAAGTTGAAGATGAAAGCTACCGATTCGCCGTACGAGAAAAGCGACTCTGACAGGTGCCTGCATGATAGAGTTATCATCACTCGCTAACAGTCTCGTTCAACGCGACCTACCGGGAAGATTCCTGGTTAAATTTGCTCCGCTTGATTCAAACACACTGGCAGAGAGCCGCCGCCTGCACTGGACCACTACTGAACCTCAAATCATAGATGTCACCGGGTAACGAAATTTGTACGAGAACAGATGCATCCCGGGTCGACGAGATATTAACCAACTGCTGTCCGGGCGCGGCGCCGAGTGCTCAGGTGCGGAACATAATGGCCAACCCACCGGGACTCTTCAGACATCTCGACACATCCAAGTAAAGTTCAAACAAACCGTTACGCCCCAGATTCTGCCAGCCTCGGGCACATATCGTATCCCGTGCTGTCAAGGTCAAGGTGAGATTTGCATCCATGAACACGCAACTCGAGAATCGCAGCACACAGAGTACGCAAAGCAACACGCAAAGTTCAATTTACGTACCGTCCAAGCACGTTTAAAATCCTACGTTGCGTCCAGACGACATTCCCTCGACGGATTTCTGTACTTCAAGCTGCGGCTTTTTGGCCAAGCGACACATAGATTAAAGACCTGAAAGTACGGTGAACTAACTGCGTGAGCATAGAATGGGAACAAGAAAGCTTGTTACTGACAAATATAATGTCGCCAAGAAGGACGAACAAAAGCCGCGAAACGCGCAGAGGCTTTCAAACACGTATCTGGGGATCGGCGAACAGACGTAGGCGAAGTGGGATGCCTTACCCGAGCTTTGTGCGATTCGCGTCTCTAGCCCAGTGATTGCAGGAAAAAAATCCACACAGAAGGAGCCGGTAATTGGCGCACAAGAAAAAGAGAAGTTCGAACCTCTAGCCACATCGGTCGCTACTGTTGCAGATAAGAACGACCAGCGCCGAAGTTAGCTAGGAATCTGACTCGGCGCAGGGAATCTAACACACCGCCGGGACTTAGTGCATCCATGCTATCTCGGCGATGCTCGTCCCGTTTCCTCTCACCATCAGCATTGTCTCTGCTGCACCGCCGCACTGTTGCTTTGGATAGTCGTGTCGAGACATGAAATACCAGCAATGAGCGCCCGAGGCAAAACATACAACATCCGAAGTATATGGTAAGCCACAAACTGGAGCTAATAATAATATATATTTCAACGACAGACTGACCTGACCGAACATCATGGGCCGAAAACTCATTGGTCTGATAGAAGAAGAGGAACGCGAACGCTACTGGAGAGCACTACGAGATCCACATGGAGTAGACGCCCAACTCTTTCGAGCTCCCACAAGCGATCCCATGGTAGCTTTTGCGAGACGACAACTTGACCCGACAAGTAGTCGAGCCGTAGAAGAAATCGGAATCCTGCTTGGCGCTGTACATCTGTCCGCTCGGACACCACTACCCGTATCCGGACCTAACTCCCCAGCCGATTTCAGGCCCGAGTCGCCGCTGGTCTTTGCCGACACAGATGCACTCACTCGGGTGCCCACGCAAGAGGTAACTGAAATGCTCCGTACTCGTGGACCGCTTCAGCCCTTGTACGCTGCAGAGGGTACTGTTCCAGCGTCCATATCCCATCTCGTGCGCGTGGAATATCCCGCCTCAGATGTTCCCTCGTCATCGTGGCCGACCACCCTCGCATCGAGCCGTCCCCAATCATTAATTAACTCATCGCTGCAAAATCAAACCACCCACCGCACCGCAGACTTGCAGGCTGGCCTGGCAATGTTCCCACCCAATATGATCGGGGTACCAGTTGCTTGGGCGGACAGTGTCAGCGGGCCTACAACGGAAACACCTCGTTACGCGGTCTTAGGACCCGCCGAATCGGGATTTGTGCAGCGTGACAGGTTACTGAGGCTCACCAATGCCGACGGAAACACGGTCGTACTACGCCGAAACCACGGAACTGGGCCCTCGAAACCGCTGTGCACCGTAATCGAAGCCGAATACGAAATCGATGGCGCGACGCGATCTCTCATATTGTTGGCCGCCAGCTTCCTGGTACACCCGACATTTGCAGAAGAAGTGAGTCCGAACACCGCATTCGTAGGGGACATCTCGGGATATCGCCTACTGGACCGTTGGAGCACATCCTTCGTCCCTTACAGCTACGGGGTGTCTCTCCGAAACTACCAGGAATTGGATCACGACTTCACATCATTCACAGACACTGCAGAAAACGAGTGGGAGGCAGACAGCGAGCGAGGTACAAACCCGTAACTCGTCACTTCAAACACTACGTATGTCCAGCAACACACCGTAACCACCAGCTGTGGTTAATTCATCTTCTACTACTATCGAACGCGGGTGATTGGCTCTACTCTCCTCGGAGAACGAACAACAAAGATATTGCATGTTATGGCACTGGAAGGTGGCATGAATTTCTACCCATCTTTTCGTGAAATTCCTCGAGTCCTGTCGTCCCTTAGATATCCCACAATGATTCAGCCCAACTTTTGATCAATTGTCAACCTTGCAGCACGTTACACCAATTATCTCAGGGACAATACACAAATGCGGCAACATTACGGCATTACTTGAGATCGCGATTGATGGGAACAGAGAGAGAAGTGATCCAGTGGTTCCGAATTAGAACAAAACACCGCCGAACCGCGGACACCGGTAGCCAGTAAGGGACCCTCCTTTTACTAGCAGGACCAGATGGCACTAACAAAGGGCTGGCAAACAGGAAGCAACTGCGTCAGACAGCCAATACTCCTTCACTGGAACTCCGACGCGAAAGAACGGGAATCCACGATAAGGGGTAAGAGCACTCACCACCGACAACCCTGTGGAGCTCTTATCTTCTTCTAAAGTCTTTTTCTCTCCCCGCCTCACCAGGTGTTGAGAAAGACAAAGCACAGATGTCATGGTAGAATCGGCACCACACCCGTTTTGAGCAGACAGCACCGACCACATGACACCTGATTAGGCCTTTATCGACTGCGGATCCTAACATATTCGCAGAAGATAGAGCATGGCCATCGATTGGTGGGTTCCCTCAAAACGGGTGTGGTGTCGATTCTGCTATCAACGGCTGTCTGACCAGATCGTCGTTAGTAGAGAATTAGGTAGTGGCAACCCACAACGGTCAAGTGGGCATAGTGGGAAAAGTCTAGACACAACCGAGTCTTAACTAGGGACAATGTTTACCCAGTTTACATGCAGTGCGTGGCCCTCGGTTCGCAGCTTCCTTCTATTCTTTGTCTTCTTCTTCAAAAATCAAAATATGTTCACGTAAATAGTGCTCTGCCACGACTGAGGAAAATAGTGCTCTGCCACGACTGAGGAACAAACACGAAAAAGAATAAAGGTCTTGTTCTAGGCTAGACTCAGTATTTGTTCGGAGCGCGCAATTTATTAAAACAATATGTTATCCGAACAAACGAGTCAGTACAACTTAGTCGATATACGAAGGCTGGTGAAACGACCACTGCTGGGATCGAGAAGTAGCCACGTCAGTATGTTGTGCCTTTGATAACAGAGTCCCGCTACCGCCGTACATCCTTGACCGTGCCTCGTCTCGCAGCAGAGACGGAAGGTGGGACGTGCTGCTCGAGCCCGGTAGTGCTACATCCCCGTCTTCTGGGACGTTGGACAGAGCCACCCCGCGTAAGGAGCGACTCGGGCCTTCGAGTTTCCGCCACACATGTCTACGGCCGCCGGGGGTTCTGTCGGGCCCAGGACGGCGTACAGTCGCAGAGGTGTCTTCAGGTGTCCGTGACACCGGGGGACGAGCGCCGGGGTTTCTGTCGGGCCCGCGACGACGGGGCGCAAGGTCGTAGTCGCACTCCGCGGTGCCGACGGGACATCTACTGCAGTAGTGGCACATAGGTTTGACCCCGTCGCATCGAATTTTCTTGGTTCTGCTACGCGGAAGAGTGAGCGGGAGAAATCGGAGCCTGACCGAAGTATTAGATGCCCACCATCGAACACACGCGACAAACACCCGAGCTCTGGGTGTGCCCTTAACCGTGGGGGGCTGGTCAGAGGAAAGTTCGATTTGGGGTCTATAGCGGGGCCGCGGAATATCAAGAGGTGGGGAGGACGGGCACTGTTCCTCACGCCGTACGAGATGAAGGGAGGCGCCGCGTGACAAGGAGGCCGGTACCGGGAGGAGGGCCCGAATCGGAGAGTACGCCACAGTATCCTCCGGCGAAAAGACGCGCCGCTGAAGATCGTCACGGCGGAGAGGAAGGTAGACGTCGCCAGACGCGTTTCGACCGGATACATCAAACGTGCGACCATCCGCGGAAAGCTCGATGTCGGCGACTGGGCAAAACGAAGGAAGTTCCAGCGACTGAAGACTATAGACCAAGGCGGGGAAGAACTGAAAGCCGCGTTCTCCATATCCAGGAGGAACCTCGCAGCAGCACGCAGAGGGGCAGGAGCTTGAGTACGCCATGGTGGTTGCTGGAAGAGAGCAAACACAGACAACGCCTTTTTAAAGGACAGTGGAAAAATTCCGAATATTGCGGGTCTCGGCATGGTTCTTGGATATTAATGTATTATCGCTTAAACGTAGGCCGAGAAACCATCCTTTGTGGTGTTCAACTCGACGACTGTCAGAATATACGCCACCAGAATAGCAGTCCAGATACAAGATAGCCGCAGTCGGGCTCAGCTCGAAAAACAAGATCCCACAGTTAATGCTGCCAAAGGAGATGTCCAGTCCAGACTCCATCGTAGAAAGACGGTCCCACAATCGCAGATTTTCATACCATTGACCTTCGGTTTGACATTCCTAAAGCAACGAACAGACGGCAGCGTCAGTGTAACATCGAGGATACTTTTCTCGGACAAAGTACTACAAGCCGGAACGGCAATGACGGTGGCTATGCGTGATTCTTCCAGTAAGTAACACGGTCTCGTGCCTCCTCGTGCTCAACTACCGCTGAAGAATTAAATGCCGCGAGGACCGAAACGATGCCCGCAGCCGCCGAAATGTCGCTTTTGGTCACAATTAATACTTGTCGATACAGCCGCCAAGACTTGCTGGGGCCCTCACTTCGAGACTTGAAGCCTGATCATGAGCCTCCGGACTTTCTTCCGCAACCCTTGCCAGAGGCTTATCCGCAAAAAATGCCGGATTTTGATTTTTTTTGAAAAACCTTTGCCCTGAAGCAGACAATAGCTGGCAGCCAGAAAAGGACCGGGTGACTGGAGATTTTCCGGACCCTCTAATCGCCAAGACTCGAACCGACTGTATTTTAAGCGATGGGAACATTCGCCTGCTGTTCACGTAGGCCGGTCTCGAAGTGCGATCCTTGCACGAGTTGCGACAACGGCCCGAGACGACGATTCAGGCCAGAGGTCAGACAGTATGGAATACTTAGACAGTACGCAAAAGACGCGGGATCCGGGACCAGGAGCGCACCACCAACGCACCACGGTACATACCCTGTTTTGTTTTTTTCATACAAAAAAAAAGCGGTCGGGTTCTGGAAGCGCAGTACGGCGCACTGTTCCTGCACGAGAACTGCACCTGTCTCCGAAATCATACTTTATTATCGACCTATCTATTTCTTTGAACATCACCGCGCCCCTGGCCCACCACCACCCTACAGTCTTTGCCAGCCATCTTCGATATCCACGTACGAACTATCAACATCCAGGGTAAACTGTTCCCCGTCGTACAGGTGGCAGAACAGTCTGTGTGTATTTTCGGTTACTCTGCCACAGTTTGCCAACACTTGCGCAGCGTGTCTCCATGCGCTCGGGGCGAAAATCAAGCATGATTTCGTGATGAGGCCACCACCAGCGGAAAGCACAAGAGCTACTTCGTATATGCCACTGGGTTTGCGAAAGACGGCACAAAAAAGGGCATCCGGGTTCATGTCCGGGTCGATGACCGATTCTTCGTGGCAAAAGTCGTTCTTGACGAATGATTCCCCTGTTAGACACATCCCTACTGTGACCACAGGAAGAGGGGACTGCTGCCCAACCAGTCCCCATGCCACGGCCTGGACAGCGGTGTTGTAGTCGAGAGGCGGTATGATGTATCTGTTGACCATTCTGCTCACATCGAAACGAGCGCCCGAGGTTAACGGAGGTCGAGGAGTAAACTCAAAGCATGTGGATCGCCAGAACTCCAGGCCGGCCTCACTGCTCTGAGTGCCGACACGTACGACCCGTCGGTAGACACAAAAATCCAGATGCGGTGGGGAGGTGAAGCGACGGATGCGCCCGCTATAATCTCTGGCAGGGGTGTAATGCCTGGGTGAATCGTCAGACGGTCAGAGAGGGGTGGTGAAACTGTATGTACCTGTACTCGCAATTAATAGACCGGGGAGAGCTGCCGGGACCGAGGTTGGACATGAATGCGTAGCAGCAACGAGAGGACTTCTATTTGCTCAGCAAAAAACATCCGGGAAAAGTCGAACTAGTCTTCCCTTGGTCCGGCCCGAGTTCTTTCTTTCTTTAGTACGGCAGAGACAGGTAAGGAGCGCGTCGTACCCCATAGTCTTCGTCTACCCTAGGAGACGATCTCTCTCAACTTTGTGCGCCATTTCGTCTGAAAGGGAAAAAAATGACGGATGTGCCTTCCCGAGCAGTCTCAGGCTTCGACCATTTGGAGCCCTACGAAGGACTCCGATCCGACTGACCTTATACCTCAGTGTTGCACAAGATATACAGGCACTCGGCGGACGACCCTACACACGGCTCTTTCACGGACTTTGTGTCGCGTACACTGGCCTGAGATGTTTGAAACCCAATTCCGCTCGTGGACAGGAGATTATTCCACAGGAAACGAAACCGCAGACTTATGGGAGCATACGCCTGCCATCCAGTCACGATTCGTAGGTGGGGTCTCGGAGTGCTGACCGTGCACTAGTTGAGACAAGGCCCATGACCAAATGTCAAACAGAGCGGACGATTTAGACGGTACGCAGGATACGCAGGACGTTGGACCGGGAGAGCAACCTGAACGCAGTTCTAGGGAGGCTGAATATTTCTTTTTTTCAACAGAGAAGAAGAGCGGCCACGTTCTTCAACTCTGGCCGGCTGTAAATCCGGATAGAAGACGAGTACAATCATACTGCCAAACCCTGCGTAGACCAGGCGGGAGGATGATTGAAAGGTAGGCGGCCCTCCTGCGCAATCGGACATTAACAGAGAAACATCTTCGTAGGGAAGGTTTATGCGCTTGCCGCCCTGGAAGTTTGGAACCGGTGTTTCTTTTGGCCAAATTCAGCCCGAGCGACATCCAGCAAGTGTCTGGGAAAGCAGTTATCACCTGCGATGTGGAAAGGTTTCTCTGTGGCAACCGAAAAAAATAAGTTCGCTTACTAGGTACTTCACGCGATCATGCATCCCTTCCACTGTTCATCCTTCCCAGCGTCACAACAAATCGCGCAAATCTGAAGAGAGAGAGGACCACAAGCAAGCCGCATTAGCCGCAACTAAATGCTGGCCGTTGGCCGGCCACGGTTCCGTGCTCAGACCCTTGAACCCGCTCTCGCAATTTTTGGGGCCCGATACTCGAAAGAAAGAAGCCAGTGGGGTCGAACCTGAAGCTAGTGGCAGTACGACTTTCTGGGTACGGAGTTTTGAAGCCTCCTTTCGAGTGCCAAATTGTTGCAGCATAAAATCAAATAAACGTCCACGAGTGCGTTGTGAGCAAGGTCATGTGACATGAAGCCCAACGAGAATCCGATCCGCCACTCTCTTCGAACCACGCAGATATCCTTATCCAATCTCTGGTCCAAAAGCTCGCCGAAGACTTCATAGTCCACTTCTCCGCACGGACCGCACCACCAACTTACAGACGCGAAACCACCAGCAACCTTTTCGGCCCGTGTCCAGGACTGCTGTCGCAACCATTCTTGGTAGTACCACATACCGACGCTCCTCGTCTAGCATCTGCATGAATCCGTGGACCAATTAACTGTGCGCCACTGGTCTTAACAACAATACGTGAAAACGAATGAACTTAAAAGATGCCAGAGTCGTTGTACCGCTGCTTCTCTCAAGCGAACTACCACGTTCGCTTACGAGGTCCTCTAGAAATTGTGCGATTCAGAATTTGACCGGAAGTGCTTCTGATAACCATACGAATTGAAAAGGAACGATGGTGTCTCAGTTGGCGCGGGGGACGGTCGTTAATTCACGCGGATTGCTTCGTGTCTTCACCGAACGTTATGGATGTATTCCCTTGTCTACAGGCCTACCGCGCCTCACCGCCTCAACATCTAATCAAGCACGTTGTATCGTTTCCCCATATTTCGTTACCGATGGCCTATTGTCGACGCTCAAGACCCATTGTTCGTGCTTCGCTACCGTCGTGGTGTTTTATCTACGACGCTCGTCGCTACGTTTCTGTCTGGACGATGACACAAACCAAATCACACCGCGGTTCGACATCAAGGACCACTTCCGACGACAACTCTTCAGAAATCAGAAAACCAGGTCACACCCGGGGCCGCTGGAGTTTCGCGGGAGAAGAACACCGGGATCGAACTGGCGCCGGAATGGGTAGAGTGCTTCGCCATAGTTCCCCGTAGCTGCACAGACTCGAGAGTCAATCAATTTTTTTGGTCGCGTACAACTACCACCCAGGTCGTTGGATTAAATCAAGTGGACTTCGACAGACTTCAAAGCAGTCGTATTAGCAGGTTTGACTCGACGTTGGCCGATCCTTGCTGCAGGTGTGACAGCCTGTGACGATCTGGTTTCGTTTGTGTCCTCTCACAGCCTTGTAGCTACTCTCCTCCTACTGCCCACCCTCTGCTCGGCCGTGTCTACGAGCGACGGCCTCCAAAAGAACGTACGGTCTCTCGAGAACGTTACCATTGACTAACAACCTATTACCAACAGGCGTCCGCTACCCATACGACCTCTCGTGTTTATTGTCGCCGTCATTCAAGCCCTGTATCGGATCAGGTTTGGGCAGTTGTCGTCGAGATTCCCGTCATACCTGATTGCTAGCTCTAGGGTTTTTTTTTTTTGCCCGAGAAATAAGATTGTAGAGCTACGTGCCCGCTTGAATACAATGCGTGAAACTCTGCATCGCTCAAATGGCCAATCTGACGCTGCGACGGAGAATTCCACGCGCATATCGCCTTCCGACTACGACGCGTTGATAACGCAACTCAAAGAGTATCCACACGACCCCGACAGTTGGAAACGCCTTGTTCATATTGCCGAGACCAGCAGCGACATCGTACGGATTCGAGACGCTTACGATGCGTTGATCAAGCGATATCCGAACACCGCCAGCGCTCAGACTGCATACATAAAGCACTTCGTCAACAGTCCCGCGTCACATGGGGAGGCAGAAGATCTCCTCAGCACATTTCTCAAAGCATCACCCTCGTCCGACCTATGGAAGTTCTATCTCGACTACGTCCAGCACGTGAACTCGGGACCAGAAACCTACGAGATCATACGCAACGCGTACGACTTTGCCCTCGATCACATCGGCCAAGATCGCGACAGCGGCTCTATATGGGCGGACTATATCCAATTCCTACATGCGGCAGGTACCACCACCCCATGCCAGGCCGAGCAAAAGACCGATGCGCTCCGTAAAATTTACCAACGCGCGATCCAGATACCGCTCGATAATACCGAACAGCTCTGGATGCAGTACGAAGAATTCGAAAATAGCTTTGACAAGACGACCGCGAAGAAATTTATGAGCGACCTCTCTCCTGCACACATGCAGGCTCGTATCGTGCTCCGCCAGTTGAGCACCCATCTCGGCGGACTGGACATCAGCGACCGATGCGGTATCTTCTTACCTGCACCAGCCACCTTCTCCAAGCAAGAGTCCCAGCTCGTGAAGAGATGGAAGGCGTATCTCAGGTGGGAAGAGGGAAATCCACTCGAAATTAAGGACCGAGGAGTACTCGACGGCCGCGTTGAAAAGGCGTATCGCAAGGCAGTCATCCGGATGCGATATTATCCTGAGATATGGTAAACGGACATTGTCACCTTAGTTGCCTGTTAATTGTCGACACAGGTTTTTGGCCTTCTCCTGGACCGCATCTATCGGCAAGAATGAAGAGGCGGTCTCCATTCTCAAGGCGGGTCTCGAACCGAATCCGGACAGGTTCGTCTTCCTTGACGCATCACACGTTCCACCGACCTCCTCCTACCCTAGTTTTGTGCTGACATACGCGTATGCCGAGCTCCTGGAGAAGATGGAGCAAAAAAAAGTTGTGCAACGAGACTTCACTGAGATACACCGCATCTACGAGAGCTTCTTCGGCGTGCTCCGAGCCAACCTCGCGCGCCTTGCGGCTGCCGCATTTCCGCCCGACACCCCCGCGGACGATGTGAACGCGCCTCTAACGCAAGACGTTAAACATCTGCAGGAGGAGTTCGCGGAGGGCAAGAAACAGTACTCCAACGCTTGGATCAATTATATGCGCTTTGCGCGGCGCGCGCAGGGGCACAAGGCTTGTCGAGATGCCTTCGGAAAAGCCCGCAGAGAGGAACACATTGCTTGGGAAGTTTACAAGGCGGCCGGTGCGCATTACCTTTTCTGTGCTAGTTACTGGGTACTGATCAGCCAATGACGCGTAGCGATGACAGAGTACCACTGCAACTTCGAGGACGGCCGCGCAGTGGCGGCGCGCATTTTTGAGTCAGGAATGAAAAAGTTTGCCGCGGATGTGTCCTATATTTTGGCACATCTCAACTTTTTATTAACCATCAACGACCAGAACAGTATGTCTCTATGATGTTCTCTTCTTACGCATCGACCACTGACCCAGCTCGTTAGACTCACTCGCGCTCTTCGAACGCGTCATCGGAAGATTCACCCCGCAGGAGGCCAAACCGATCTGGGACCTCTGGTCGCAATCGCGGTACCAATACGACGACCTCGAGGCTGGTCTGGAGCTGGAGCAGCGGATAGCGAAGGTCTACCCGAATGGTGAGTCTCTCCGATTCCTCTTTTGTATTTACACACTACACAAGCTCCGGATATCATCCTAACATAACCCTTAGATTCCTCCCTCAAACTTTTTGCTCAACGACATTCACACTATAATATCGACGCCATCGCAGACCACGACCTCGGCATCAAATTTATGGGGACCAGGACTTCTAGTATCACACCATCTGTCCCTCCTCCTATCGGTGTCAAGCCCATAATCATCCCCGATAATGCGAATGGCAACAGAGACGCGTCTAGTTCGAAGGGCAACAAACGTCCGCTACCTCCGTCTGATCGCGAGCATGAAATTGTTTATAAACGAGTGCGACCCGACGAGCTCGACCGGAACAAGGATCGGTTTTCGCAGCCCCCGTCTGCATCCGCACCTTCGTCCAGATTCGACGCCGCCGTGAAGCCTGCGATACCGCCGAGGCGGAACGAGCAGGAGGGCAAGACCCCACAACTCCCCTCCGTCATTCGTTGGTTTTTAACACAACTGCCCCCTCCAGAGGCGTTCGACGGTACTTTGAGCTTCACCGCCATACTTGCCGCGTTCACTGACATTCTGCCAGGCCCGACCATCAACGTGGATATGCTCACGGAAACGCTGCGGACGGTCGTCATTCCTCCCACCGCTCGTGCATGTTCTCCGTCGTCGCCGCCACCACCTAGACGTCAGTATTCAAATGCGCTTCAGGTTTGCGAAGTCAACTTACTGTGTACTGTACCAGAGGCGAGATTACCTCCAGATTATGGACCCTATCAAGGGCCAAGAAGCATGCCAGCAAGAAGAGAGGTGCGGCGGTACTGATCCATAGCAGAAAAGATATGTAACTATGACTTCGAATAAAACTCATGCGGCCACTGGTGCAGTATCGATCACGTCACGCGAAACAACATTTGGTGCTGGCACATCCGAATACGCTCAGTCTGGGTTTTTTTTCCCCTCCGGTCAAAGACTCAGCACCCTAGCTGGGCTTCACTATCAGCAGCAGCCGGCCGTACTGCAGGACAAGTCTGGAATTCTTTCGGGCAGAGGTGTTTTGTACAGAAAAACAGGAACAGATCGATATTACAGCTAGGACTACGATGTTCGAAATCGGGAGCTCCCGTCTGGGCGTAACAGGCCGTATCAGATTCAGGTGTAGTTAAACTAAGCAAGGAACCTCCAGACTCGTACCTTTCCTAGTAACGTGAACCGCTGGCTGCCACTCCTCTTGACGTTGAACCAAATCTCGCTCCACAGTGTCCAGCGTCCACCCCTTTTTAAGGGTTACGAGCACCCATCCTCCCCGATACATAGGGTCTGGGCGGTAGTCAAAGCTGGCTGGGAATTGGATGAATGTGGTCCCGAGCCGTCCCTGAAGAGCAGTGACAGATGGCTGTAGCTCAAGTTGTCGGGCACGAAGGCGCTCAGGAGCCATCAATACGACGATGGGCCTTGCATGGGTAAGAGAGCAGTGGCATAACACAGCGACTAGCTGCGGAAAATCGTACGCAGGGCCCACAATTCCCTGAAGCTCGATAGCGCAAGAGAAAGCCCCACTGCAATGATACACCAAGCCTTCTTTGAGTCGATCTGTCTGGCTGCTGGGTTTCCAGTAGTAGCGCGGCAGTATCGAAGCCTTGGGACCATTGCACAGCTCGAGACGGAGGATCCCACCGCAGGGTTCGAGGTAGAGGTCTACGGGCATGACGTGTCAATAGAAAGGACTCGACGATAACACTGGGTTATAAGTGGCGTTAATCTTCACCAACGGGCATGCAGAAGGATTCGGATCACGTATTTAACACCCGACCAACCTTGAGGGAGTCTTCCAGTGCGCTAGGACCTGCATCCTGGAACAATACGACGTAAACCGATATATACATTCGGGCTCCACCGAATATACGAATTCCCCGTAGATAAAGCTGCTCTGCACCCCAACTATGGAGGGCCACATAACGATCGAGTGACCCAGATACCAGGGCTTTCTTCCACTGTCTCCCACTTGCCTCCAGAGCTGAGTGGAAACACGAGTGCGTCTTCGAGCAGAGCCTCCACGAACGCAGAACCATCGGGATCGTCTTCGTCCAGTCGAACGCGTGTACCGAGCATGATTTTCCAAAAATCGCCTCGTTGCATGAGCGGCCGGGCAAACTCGGTGTATATGTCGTCGTCCGCCCAAGCAATGATTCCGGTGTCGGAGCTGAACTCGAGATTAAAGGTTTCGCACATCAGACGAGTCGCTCCACGCCGTCTCAATTCTTCGTACTCGATTTGTCCACCCGGCTTGGCATAGAACGACGGCGCGGAGGCGTATTCACCCGGAAGAGGAGATTCGCTGCGGCAGTCTGTAGCGTGGTCAGAGCAGGAACCATCGTTGCCAGTGTAGTCAGCCTCGTCGTCGGTGTCCGTGTAATCAGCCTCGTCCGCGTGGTCCTGAAATCAGGATTAATGAGCTGAAAAAAGAAAATTGGTGCCACTGTTACGGTTCCAAACTCAAGCTGACACCCGATCGAGCACACTCCGCCCTCGAGTTCCCACTTGCACTGAGGACAGCGATACACCCCGTCTATCACATCCCATAAGGCGAGCATGTCAACGGCGTCTGGATGCACATGGCCGGTCAGCTTGCTGCAAGAATCACGCAACGCACCGTTTGCTCTCAGAAAAGCTTGCAGGTCATCAATGCCGTGTGCTTCGAGTGTACGTTGAGTTGTAGCCGGGCTGTTCACAAAAAGGTCCTGGACGATGCGGCCCAATTTTCGAATAGTGACTTTCTGACGACGAATCCGAGTTAAGAGGGGTCTGGGGAAGGGGAGGGACTGACCTGGTGTACGAGCTCCTCAGGTGGAGCATTGTGGATGGCCCGCGTTTCCATATTCCTTCAGGGTAGCCGTTAAAGAAAGATTTAAAGCAGAGAGGCGGAGTATAAAAACTCCCCCCGTCGTACTTACATAAACCTTAACGCGCACTTCAAAATGACGCAACTACAAAATGACGCAACGAGAGACTGGGCCAGCCTGGACCGGGTTTATTACATAAACCTACTCAGGTAGAAAAACGACCGGCTCAAGGATAATCCAGTGGTGGCTGTACGGAAAATTACTATATCGGGGCCATCAAACGGCTGGTAAGAACCCGGAAACTAAAGTGTCCAGGCATAATGTAGACGTTGCCCACCGTTGATATGATTAGATTGTACGCCGAACCTCGTTGAATTTCACTGTACTCTATCGAGCTGCCGGAATTCGCTGTATCCCGCCGAATTCGCTACAAATAAGCTTGCATCTGAACAGATGGATACGGAGGGAAAGCTAAAAAGAGGCCGACAGATACTTGGAGCGGCTTAGGAAAGTGAAAGGACACTCAAGAGGCTTTGCTATACAGACAGAAATTAGACTTATAAACGGCAGACTCGGAATGATTCTGCCCTGAATATTTTGCGACCAACTCCACTAACACATCCCTTTTGAGGATGCACATCTTTTTTGTCGCTCAAATCCCTCAAGGACAGCTGTTTTATTCCCGTTCCTTTCAGTTTGAACATTTTTTTTTCTGCCCGAGTCAGCGAATTTCGTCGGATCTTCCTGGATTCACGGCGGAATACAGCGTACATCGGCGGAGTACGGTGGATAATCACCGACATCCACCGTATTCCGGTGCAAGTTATATTGTAAGATAGGTCAATATTGGAAGAAGAGTTTGCGAAGCGGAATTCAGTGTATGCACTGTGCGAATGCGCCGGAATTCACCGGATATGCGGCGCGTACGGCGGAGTACAGTCGAAAGAAACCGAACTCCGGTGAACTCGACCGGCGTTGCCGGTCCGGGAATAATACAGTGCGACTCTTGCGACTTGTTCTGTCCTGGTTCTTCTATGTCTCTGGGGTTCCATCTCTTGTAAGGCTCAACCACTGGAATGGCTTTGCCTGCTCGGCCTCCTATCACCCAGGAGGTTGCCAGGAGTTGAGGCGGTCAACACATGCAGTGTCGGGAATCAGTGACCCATGAAACATCGCGGGGATGAGCATCAGGCGCGCGTCCAAATCGCGGACCTATAAAGTTTTGAGGTTCTGTCCAACATGGTCATTCCTTCCCCTTTCTTTTCGCGTTTGTTCTCTTTGCGACTGTGTCGACGGCTTGCCCACCACACTCTTGATTTTCTTTTCCCTCTTTCCACTTTTGAAGCTAGTCTTTCTCCACGATGAAGTTCACGTCCACTCTCGTTTCTGCTGTCCTCGCCCTCAGCGTATCTGCCCTCCCTGTCGAGAAGCGCGGTGTCAACCCTGCCCTTGTGCCCCAGTTCGGCATCAAGGCGGGAACTAACCCCACCGGCACTGGCGACTGCGACGGTATGGCATGACCATCCTGTTCTTGCCACTCTTGTTGACGCATCATAGGTGTCAACGGGATCAAGATCCCCTGCTCATGCCCTCCCAACCGCGACTCCTTCATCGCAGTCCGTTTACATTCTCGTTTTCAGTATGGGTCCATACTAACCAACTTCATTACAGTCGCTCTCCGCGAACGTTGCCGCAGGACACAACATCCATAACCCTGGAGTTGCGTCTCCTTTCCCCACCGACGGCTCTGTCGCGTCGCAGATCACCCGCATTCAGACTTCGATCACGGCTCTGCAGAACCTGTTTGGACCCGGGGTGGGGTGCCCCGCCTCAGCGACGACTTTCTTGGCGCAGATAGCGGCTTTACAAAAGAATGGTCAGCCCCTCATCAGGAAAAAAGAATTTGCTATGTCGCTGCTCACAAGATTATGTAGCGCCGATAGCCCTGGTAGCCGCCTGCCGGTGCTCAGTAGCTCTGGTAGCGGTGGTTGCGCCGAGTAGCCGCAGATCCCAGATCCGTAGCTGCTGATAGCCGCCGGGTATGGACTGGTAGCGCTCGGTAACCGGCAACTTGCCGGCAGCCACAGAATAGTGTCGTTTCGAATTCCTTTGGTAGAATCATCATAATGCGTCTCCGATGCCCAGCGGAATGATATCTGGGTGGAGAGAACTGATTCTCACCGTTGTGCTTTCGGTCGATTCACACACACCACAAAAAAACACAAGTTATTCAAAGTCCGACGGCACGTGCACAATGGCGTGATGTTTGACAGCAAACAACGGCATGACTGACGTGTCTCTTGCCCTTTCCCCCCATCTTCTCCCCCCTCCGTCGTCCTCCCTTCGTCCTCTTGTACACCGTCTGTTCACCTCAAGCTTTCCTCAAATAGGCTCTCCGACCTCTTCAAGCCCGTAAAGATCTTAAAACCCCACTCTCCCCGCTTTTGTCTTCCGGTGTCGCGCAAGCCACTCTCAACGAAGCCCTCAAGCCTCTCGTCCCTCTATTCTTCCGGCGTCTCAACCTCGTCTCCTCCAATGTCCGCAATTTTCAAGCTCGCAGCAAGTGCCTGTCGCTTCGTCAAATCCTTCGTCCAATCTCGAGCCCCAATGACGCAATCCACCACCCGCGGGTGGCGACTTCTGTCCAGATGAGAACGCCGGATCAGCATGTAAATGGGTGCGTCGTCTTCGTTGTGTGTGTAAAACACTGGCTAACTTGTTTTATCCGCCCGCATCCGCACCTACCCACGAGCACCTCGTTATCCGTACGGCGATGTGGTACAGTGTACACACGCCGTGCATGTCCGCTTGCGTTAGCGCGTAGCCTTTGTGCTGTTTGAGTTCATGTACATGAGTTCATGTACACACTGTACTGTCTTGAACAGATTGAATATATATATGTTTTACCCAAACTTTCCGCGAGATTTTAGGTGTCTATCAGTGGTTATTGCGCGCTACTGCGTGCAACGAGCAGCTACGGTATCTTGTAGTAAAAGCTACTGAGCGCTACCAGCGGCTACCGTAGCCAACCGTACCGGCTACCAGCGGCTACCGGACGTTGGCACGTGGCTACCACGGGCTACCACAAGGGGTACTTGTCAACCGGGCTACCACAGGTATCTCGGCCACCAGGTGCAACGTAGCCAAGCGATTTTTTCCTGATGCTCGCGGCCCCCAAGCCGGCGCCGAAGCCCGCACCCAAGCCTGCACCCAAGCCCGCACCGCAGCCCGCACCGCAGCCGGCAGCGAAAGGTGTCAACCCCGCCCTCGTGCCCCAGTTTGGTGTCAAGGCGGGAACTAACCCCACGGGCACTGGCGACTGCGACGGTATGGCGCGACCGAGCCCTCCTTAATCTTACTAACGCATTATACTTCTAGGTATCAATGGGATTAAGATCCCCTGCTCTTGCCCGCCCAGCCGTGACTCCTTCATTGCAGTGCGTTTTCATTCTCGTTTTGACTTTAAAACAGCTATGCACTAATTAATGTTGTTAGTCGCTCTCCGCGAACGTTGCCGCAGGACACGACATCCACAACCCTGGGGTCGCGGCTCCTTTCCCCACTGACAACTCGAAGGCGTCGCAGATCACCCGTCTTCAGACGTCGATCTCCTCGCTGCAGAACCTGTTTGGACCCGGGGTGGGTTGCCCGGCAGCGTCGACGACTTTCTCGGCGCAGCTTAAGGCCCTTACTGGCTAAATTGATGAACTCGGGTAGTAGTTGGGCTTGCTAGATTATTTACTTTTACTAATGGGCAAACTGTGGCAATTGTGCTGTAGTCGAATATTGATGGTTTTTTTTGACGCGTCAAGAGAGCTACCGTATTTTCTATTTCCGCCAACCAATCGTCAAGCGAAGAGTCCGCGCCCCGACACGCTCTTGTTCAATTGTAATGAATATCAAGTTTTACCCCGCAACACATTTTAGGACAAAAACATCAACGACTCTCTCGCTAGCTAGCGACTGAGATCATCTAATCGCTTTCTAGTCTCTGCGAACCGGTAATGAGGGATGAATAACAGAGCAGGGCTGTTACGCACTAGTCACATTATTAGTGCCCCACGTTAGCATTCGCTCTGCGTGGACGGTCTTCCATAGGTCTTCAGCAGCCTTGAAATACTCTTGTGTTCTAGAGCTTTGAGGATTTGCGTAGGCTGAAGCGGGGATGAGCTTGTGCACCCATTCGAGTGAGGTGACATCGGACTTCATGACAGAACCGCCTTGAAAATTACAATACCCTTTGGTCTGGGCTGAATTACAAGACCAAATGAAAACAATGAGGAGAACTCACGACTTTTCCAGTACCCCATGCGTATACACAGATCATACAGTTCATGACAGCCAAACTCCTCCTCTGTTGGTGCAATCAATCCTTGCTTGAATTCTAATCGGCGCTGACACGAGTGAGGCTTGACGCGCTCCAAGTCGATTAGGGTGAGTCTCCCGTCGTTCTTTCTGAGAATGTTGCTCTCATCGAGATCAGCCTCAGATCACCGTGCTCCGCCCCAGAGTAATGGAGGCCATAAACAGCATTGAGCAACTTTGTCCTGGAAAGCATCTCAGAGGTGAAATGACACTCGACATTTGACAACGTACAAAAATGCAGCGTCCGTTCTGGCGAGGTAAGTGCGGACCGGTTCACCTGAATATTCGGTGATTATGCAGTTGCTGGTTTTCTCGCCGACGGAGGTCTCGAAACATCCATAGAACTTGGGTATGATCTTGCCTTGGAACTTGTACAACAATTCGCGGTAAACCGCAGCTTCGTACTCGAGTTCCTTCCACCTTTAGCCGCTGCAATCGATCTTCAGCACAGCGTCGACCGGTTCGAAGTTGGGTCGAATGAGCTGAAGCCGGAAGACAGCTACCTGGTCACCATTGCAAGGCAAGGCCGATCCGAAATTGAAACCATACGCCACTCGTCGCTGGATGGAGGAGAATCATCACTATAGAGAGGGCAGAATTCGAGTTGGATCGGAGGGTCTCCTCTTTGGCGGCTCAATAAACGGTCGCAGTCAAGGTGGCAGTCAAAGGTGAGGAACGCCATTTTTCAGAAAAGTCATAAGTTGGAGTTGCGTTGAGCCAGTAACTGGAGGCGCGATGCTATGGCACTTTGCAATTTGGCAAAATCCGTAGTGTGTGTTTTTTTCGGGAGGTGAGGCTCGATGTCGAAGGACACAACAAGACATCGTGGGAATTTATTGATGTCTTGCGTTGCTTTTTTTTTCTATCCGCCAAAATTCCCGGCCAGGCTTCGGGGTTTTTTTATCCGAATTCGCAGTCCTATCCCTACTACACCAAGGGATTTCCAGGATGAAGCAAGCCGGTCAAACAAGATCTCGAAACTGTAGCCTATGTAGCTATATCTCCTACGATTATGAATGGGTGCTACGCTAGATTAAAGAATACTCCACTATGGTAAGTTTCTTCTGCCCAGTCATCTCGCAGCCATACGCCCTTCACACAACTCAATATGATCTTTCACCACTGGATAGACATCATATCTGCTCCGCTCGCCCATCCAGGTATCGAGATGACCGTATCCACCGACGACAACCCGCCGGTACAGTGTGGTGCCATACCGCTCACGCAGGTCGTCGTAGGCCATGTTCGTGCTGACAGGGGAAAAGACGACATTATCACCTCCGCTGATAAACAAGATAGGCAATCCTTGTAGGCGCGCGAGATTGGCATCGGTTACGAGGTTATTGCCCTCGTTGTCTATCGAGTGGCCGGCAGAGCCCATACGCATAAAATGCGAAAGGGCATTCATGTGGACGCCGCCAATGAAGTTAACGAGGTGTGCATGAGTGGCGTGCGATAGATTGCCGTGGTTCCAGAGGCGGCCAAACGCCAGCGAGGCGCGATGACAAACAGTCGAGGTGCATAGTTCGGCCGCGGGACCTACGGGATAGAAGCGGAGAATCTGGTCGATGAGGAACTGGAAGTTCCAAGATTTGGGGCTGCTGATTACGGGGTACCAAGAGGTGCGAAGGAGAAACTGGGGATCATTTCAGGACAGAAACTGGTGGACGCTTGCGAGACTTACCTTGTATAGATTTGGCAGAAGTTGTGTTCGTGATTTAACGACGTTGACGAGGCCGAAGTGCTGCCTGAAGAACACTTGGCTGGCAGTAAGACCCTGTATCCAGTCCACGCGCAGCGTTCCATCCAATAGACCTGACGCGGTTGCGAGGGAACCCATGCAGTGACAGATAATATACATCTTGCCGCCATGGTGCTTATGGACATATTCCATTGCCGCCGCAACGTCGAGCCTGGCATCATATGCCGTGTATCCCATCTGTGCAGCTGGCACACGGCCAAGTCGATGGATAGGGATATAGACCGTGAATCCCTGCGAGGTGAAGTAGTCGACCGCATTTTGACGTATCGTGGGGAGGGAAAAAATCTGGTCGTCGACGGCGGCTCCGGGTACCATCAGAAGTGGAAGTTTCCTCGGGCCAGCGTCGGTCGATGTTTGTAACGGGGCCCAGATCTTCATTGTGGTCTCAACACCTAAGGCTCCAACCATTTAGTTTTCGTGTACGTATCCGGTCAAACTAAACGGAAACGGTTTTTAAAACAGTTTTAAACCGTTTAAAACAGTTTAAAACGGTATTTTTTGCCGAGACCATCAACTAAGGTTGGAGGAATTTGAAAGCCACGGAAAATTCACCTCTGCCACATGCTCAGAGCCCCTTTCCGAACACTCCATCATACACTGGCATGCCGGTGAGTGTTCAACTTGTAATGGGGCTCCGCGATACCAAGACATCGTCCCAGACAGAGCTCGGATTGCAATGCGTAGTAATGCAATGGTGGCCTAACGGGAAATTCACCAGCCATCTCGTGGAGTGATTGGACCTTGTTTCGAATTCACCTATATTGAGTGATCAGATAATGCCCGCCTTTAGTTATGACTTTACTTCCGTAGTCGCTTTCAACCCGGCCTTCCAACGTTCAACGGGCCGGCAGAACATTGTCACCGGGATAGTTCTCTAACACCCATTTACATGTGAGACTTGCTCGCCATGACACTATAAGCAAGACCAGTACGGACGTTCAGCGCTGCCCAAAAACCCGCAGAAAACTGTCCGGTCGGGGGTACTGCCGTTGGGAACCGTTTGAACCGTTTAAAATGGTTTGTAAACCGTTTGTGGACCTGGGCAAATTAAATGGAAACGGAAACGGTTAAAACCGTTTAAAACTGTTTATACACGGAAATGGTTGGAGCCTTATCAACACCGTCCATCGCAGTAAGAGTGACTGCCTGTGCCGGAGCCGATTTGGGAAGATATCCGGTGCGGATTGGATCAGGGTAGGTGAGTCGTGAGAGGGGAGTCAGAAAAAAGCGTGCAACATTGCGCGCAAAGTAGCTGACAAACGCCAGAGGCGGGACGACTCTTGTCTGAAGACTACCGCGATTCGTGGGCTCAAAGCTTTTTAGCTCTGATGCAAAGTTTCTCCAAGAGATATGGAGTCGTCCTCGGCCCACCATTGAGCCATCAATGCGCGTTATCGTCGTATACAATGTCGTCGTTGCTTTCCAAGTGTTGGACACAGAAAATGCAGCATTGGAGTCGATTTCCTTGTAACCGTTGAGCAAGAATGTCTCGCCATCGGTGGTTAGCAGTGTAAGCTTGTAAGCGAGATTCGTGCCATCCGAAACGGTGGCGTCGGCAGTGAAGAACTGAACGTCCGCTCGGAGAACTAGCATCGGATCCCTCGACAAAGCGCCGCAAGAGAAGGTCCCGGTCGCCAAAGATGCGTTGTCATCACGTTCAATGACTACCAGGTGATCAGCTGTGGCTCTCCACAGTCAAGGAAAAAACTTACGGCTCTTGACGCTGTAAGCATCCACACTCAGATAGAATTTCGCAGAACTTGCCGCCCCCTTCGCAACATTTTCAGCGACAGTAAAATCAGCAATATCATCCCCGATATGGATATAGCCGTCCATGATTTCGGTGAACCGGATTCCCTTCAGGGGACCCGCTGATTGGATCGCCTCGCTCGCTTTAAGCATGTCTGGGCTCAAGGGGAACGATTTTGCAGGTTTCCCAAAGAGGTCGAGTTTGCCGTTTTCTGACATGTTCGTTGTCAAACCCATCTTTTTTGTGATCAAATCGACAGAGCGTTCGGCGAGGGCGGTTATTGTAGCGAAAGGGTTGACACCTGAGGAAAAATCTAAGAATTCAAGGAGCATATCTCACAACAGTAAACTTACCCAGAGCGCTTGGAATCACAGAGCCATCAACACAAATAATTCCCTCGTGGACTTCAGCCCCTTTGCCCATAAACAGCTGGCCAGCATGGTTTGTCGCTCCGTTACGTCCGGTCCCGTCCGAGCTTATGATAGCACCTCCGAGTGGATGGACTGTGATTTCCTCCGTCTCATGGAATGCTGCGCGCTTGTATCAGCAAGTATTCTTGGCAGTACGATCTGGGGAGATACCCACCGGCATAAAAAGGTGAATGTACCAGTGTTCCTCCGATGGCTTTTGTCGCATTGGCGAGGATCTCGTTCAATTTCTTGACGTGGTCTGTCCTCCCAACACCCAAGAACTGCAGATACGGCTTGTCATTCTGGAGCGTGAGTATGGCCTCGTTGCTGTCGTGAGACATGATGAGATATGTCTGCATGCGATTGACACTCCCGCCCTTGCTATAGGGACCAAGGAACGCGGACTTCGTCGAGGAGAACAAGTGTCGAAGCCGTTCACTCGCGGTATACGGGTCAGGATATTCCTTGCCTGGAAGGGCCGCAAGCATCGCTTGAATGAGTGGCGCAAGGGCTTGCGGAATCGCGCCTTCTTCGAGCACATACCCGTCGAGGACGTTGGGAGACGTCTCTGGCCCGCGATTATCAATCACGCCCGTGATCGTGGGGCCGCATGGATCTTTAGCGGGAGGATGTTCATTGCCAATACCGTTGACAATCTCATCCGTGTTGTATCCTTCGATAAGACTCAGCATCCAGTGTTTCCCCCAAAGTTTCAGGGTGGCGTACCGAAGCTCAAGATATCCCCGTTTCCAGACAATTTCTGACCGACGAACCGAGACGTTTTGAGACCATGCGTTTTGGACCGGAGTAGAATCTCGCTAGTCCCCAATGCACCGGCTCCGAGGAAACACAGTTCTTTCTGCGGGCATATAAGTGCAAAGGACGTTACGAACAGCGCTTTCCACGTACCGCTCGCACCCACATCAGTTGATTGTAAAAGTCGTCCTGGAACGCGTCCCGCCCTTCCCCATGCCAGGCAAAGAAAATCACATATCCATCGCCCCTCGGGTCCTGGCGGATATAGCGCACTTCGCACTCGCAGAAAATCTCCGCGCCCCAGTTCCACGCATCCGGAAGATAGTTCATGAGGACCGAGTGTTTGGATCCGTCATTCACGCCTGTGCAATCTTGCCCGGAGCCAGTCGATGCCTTCATTTCGACGCCGGCGTTGTTGAGACCGTCGCGAAAGAAGGTGGTCTGTGGCACACGGTAGAAGTTTCCCTCCTGGCCGAGCGCCTTGGCTTGTTTTTCGAGGACCTGCAATTTCTTAAGCGGAGGATAGTCTTCCGGGTAAGGAGCTGGTTGTAGCATTTCGGCAGCGCGCGCATAGTCTAGATATCGCGTTAATATAATATTCAGTGAAATTATCATGGCAATATCTTACATGGCTCGAGACAACCAGGATCTTTGCGAATTTCTTCCGGCCATGCACTGAGCTCAAGCGTCCGCTTGTCGGCTTCCAAGAATACATTGGCATTGAGTAAAGACGTCCCTCCGAGACCTAGGTAGATTAGTACCCATCATGCATGCAAAAATGACACCCACCATTTCCGACGAAGGCGTTCTGTCCCTCGCCGAGCACAAGATGATATAAGCCGGTCCGTCCACCTGCTGCAACATCTTTGAGCGGCCCACTGAATTTCCCCGCGTTGCCGGAAACGTGGACTTCGGGCAAAGCATCCTTAAAATTACTAGGATACTCCCCCGCTGCATTGCACCTCTCAGCATGGATCCACTGAAGGAAGCAAGAATGACTCACGCCACTTCTCCTTGCCCAACTCCAAAACAGCGACACTCTTCCCGGCTCTAGCCATTCGACTCGCCGCAACACCACCTCCATACCCTGAACCTGTTACAACGACGTCGTATTCCGCCCGCATCATCGGCACGGGTTTGCTCAGTCTCGGGAACTTGGTAGGATGGCCATCATTGAGCGAGACACCTCCAGATGCGACTTCATCCAGCGGGCGGTCCTCGAGTTCGGGAGAGTTCATAGATGGGTGGTCACTGCAAGAACGGCCGTCGAATATCAGATATAGATAAATCGGAGCGCTTACCTTTCAAACACAAGCCGCCTTTATACGCAGTAGCGGACCCGGGAATGATATGGATAAAGCTGCGCCTCCGTTATGTTTTAACCAGCATTTCAGAGGTATCCTCCGATGTTGCGGGAGTGATATGGATTTCAATGTACAGTTGCACCTCCGTTTCGTCTCAGCATTCCAAGGCTTGCACCAATGACCGGCCAGAGTAATCGCGGTGAATATGTGGAGTCGAATTACTGCACGGCATCCACTAACTGGTCGCAAAACACTTGCAAGTAATCCTCCGCGGCGAGACAGCTTAAGTATAAGATGAACCCGACTCTCAATCCGGTCCTAGTCAAGTCTTCTGTGAAGCCGAGAGTCGTGACTAGAGACCGTTATCATTCAACAGAGAATGGCAAGTATTCCGCTGTGTCTGGTCAGTGTTTCAAGTTGGTCGCGGCATCTAGCGCGGGTGTCTCAGAGTGCAAGTCTCCGCGTCCATCGCCGTTGGCATAACTCGAATAGGCTAAGTACAATGGCAGCAGTGGTAGCAGCGCCCCTTCTCGAGAATTGTACTGGAATTGCAGCAGGTGGAGGAGGACCGTTTCGACAGACGCGTGTGGCGGTGCTGGTGTATCCTGAACTTCGACGACCAACAACCTCCAACCTCCCAATGGCAGCAATCGACGCACTGGCAGTCGCGCCCATCTTTGACGTCGCGGCCCTGACCCAGTGGGCCGTGGAATTTCGCCATAACCAGTTGTGGCATATGTATTTCATGAGAGGGTCCGAATACAATATGCGTGTAGGTGAAAGGCAGCAGCGAGTCCTCTGTTGCCTTTATGGAGGCGCTACGCTCATACAAAACAAACCATAGCGACGGGTGGCTTCTGTCTCGATTGCTCAACAGCGACTGCAGCTGCCGCAACGGTGACGCGACCCTCAGCCCCCTTCCGCTCCCCTTTGTCCGTGTCGATCTCGTCGACACTCCTCCTGCACCCGGCCCCGGCGATCCTGCTAACGACCCCCCACCCTTGTGAACGTGGAAACTCCCCCGTATCGTCCCGCACATCCAGCCTTTCCTGCAACGAAGGGTGCACTTCGTCGACTTTCTGTGAAAATGTTCATCCTAAATTCACCCGTTGTACAGACGCCGATGCGACGACAATACTCGCTGCGTACGGCTGTGAGCCACAAGCTTCGCATACCGCACGAAGGGCTGCATTTGCGCGGTCTATCGGGATAAGATTATGAACTCTTGCCTTGTATTCCTCCGAGTATCAAACCAAATGACTTGCCGACGACTTTTCATATCTTTCCACACCGTATGCTCAACCCGGACTTGGACGCGGACAAATTCAAGAGCTTAAGCTTTTCACTGCGAAGCAATCCGCCTCTATGGTTTATCGCGAACGGCCTCCTTGCCAAAACTTTTCCTCTCTGCCGTGCTGACAGAGTATTCACCTCCCTTTCAGCACCCCCGAAAACCCATCAATCCCCGGCTCGACTGCTTCTCGCTGCTTTCAGCACAAACTGGTATGCTCTTGGAGGCGATCACACTACAGTAGATTTGCTCGTATGGAATACTGTCATATGGAATACCCAGCCAAAAACCGTGATATGGAATAGCCATCGGGCTTTCCCAAATTGCCTTCCGCTACTGTAAAACACATCTCATATGGAATAACCGCAGTATGGAATAGGGTTGGCCGGAATTTTGGCTGGTATCCCAACTTTATTCCATGTGAGAGATTCAACTGTATCCCATGCCGTGTTGTATTTTCAAGAAAAGTGTTACTGTATCGACATCATCTCTGCCCAGTGGCTGTATCAAGCGAGGCCCGTTCGAGCTTCGAGTCACAGCGCGACGAGAAAGGCTCCACTGCGAGCTAGTCAGCGAGGTTTCCTTTATCCGAGTCATCCAGTGCGCTAACTCCAAGCGAGCCAATCAAGTCATCAAGTTTGGTGAGTCCGAATCCCGAGCGGCTGAGCCTCCAGTCAAAGCGCTCTCAATACCTCGCCCAAAGCGCAAGTCAAAGCGTGGTCGAAGAATCAAAGCGCGATCACGTGGGAAGCCCACGGACACAGCCACTGGCAGATAAAAACGGCGTCAGCTCCCGCGCTGTCCTCAAGTTACTTTCATTTCCCTCAATACCCTCCAAGCTTTGTTCTATCTCATAATGGCTGCTGTTCCGCAACCCCTCCAAGTCCTGGCAAATCAAGTCCAAGCTGTGGCAGCCACGGTTGGCGCTATCGCCGCCGCTCCCCCTCCTGCTCTCGGCGGCCTTGCTCAGACGCTGCTCGATATTCGCCACGACCAGTTATGGCAAGGATACCAGACGGCCGTGGGTCTTAGCAACGTACGTGTAGACTACAGAGAAGAGTGAGTCTTTGTTATCTCAATAAAGACTCCCCGCTAACGCAAATGCTAGAGCCGCGTGGAATCGCGCCAGAGTTCTGAATGCCAGCTGCCACCACGACGCTGAAGCTCTCACTCCTCTACCACTCCCATTCGCCCGCGTTGTTCCCATTGCCACTCCCCTTCCTCCTGCCCCTGGAGCTCCGGCGAACCCGCCCCCGCCCTTTGTTCCTGCCGCTATAGTAATACCACCCCCGCATGCAGCATTCCCTGGCACCAAAGCTGCGCTCCGTAGGCTCACGAGTAAGTAAAACAGCTCGCGAAACCATCTCCTGAAATGAACCCCATTGCGCAGACCCCAATGTTACCGCCTTACTTACGGCGTACGGCTGCCCGCCACAACCTAATGTTGCAGCCCGTCGGGCTGAATTTGCACGTTTCATTGGAGCGAGGCTGTAATGGGTCCGTTGTACATACGTTCATTTACATAGCATCGCAGAACGGTAAGGTTTGAAGAGCAGATATTGTATATTTTTCCGTAATAGAGTCTGCACGGAATTCTGTATGACCTTGCATGTTTTTTTGCAGCAACGACCTTTGAATCGAATCGCAGCCGTATCCCCATCGGTGCAGGGACCAAAATAAACATCAACCGAAACTTTGACCCAACTTCAACCACCTTCAATGACCGCCCTCCATATAGCCGGTCCCGACGTTGACTCTCTTAATCAGTGGGCGCTGGATTTCCGGCACGAGCAGCTGTGGCAGGGGTACCAGATGCGCGTGGGGTTCCACAACATGCGCGTAGACTATCGTGAAGAGTGAGTTCTATGTGCCCCGATAGAGATTGCACGCCAACGCAAACACTAGGGCCGCGTGCAGCCTCGCAAGAGCTTTCAACGAGAGCTGTCATCACGACGCAGCGCCGCTCAGTCCCCTCCCGCTTCCTGCACAAATACCTTTTGTTGCCACTCCCCCTCCTCCCGCACCTGGATCGCCAGCCAACCCTCCTCCACCGTTTATTCCTGGGGACGTCACTTTACCTGCCCCGCATCCACTCTTCCCAACAGATAGAGGTGCTCTCCGCCGTCTTTCTGGTGAGCAAAACAACTTGTCGAAATATTCATCTGAAATTAACCCCCTGGGCAGATCGCGATGCCACCATCTTACTTGCCGCGTACGGTCTCCCAGCGGAACGTTCTCATGCGGCACGGAAGGCTGCATTTGCGCGGTTCATTGGGGTAACTTTATGACCCTTTGTATCAAATTCATTGACTATGTATTTCCTTTGTATTTTCACTTTAACATGGAATTTCGATACGTGACTGTGCTGACGACTTTAGAGGCCAGAGAGTCGAAATGTTAAACACGAAGCACGCGCCGGTCACGATCACTTGATTCACAATTCCAGATAGGAGTCCACCATGTTCGCCCACTCGTTCGGCCTTGGCAGGCATGTTCATCGTACTCTTTGGAGAACACTCTCTCAGCGTTCTGTAATGTGAGGACTGCCTTGGCTTGGTATCGATAGGTCTGAGGCGAAGGACAGCACGACCGGTCTACGTCCAAGACGTTTCTGGGACATGCATTTCCCTGAGGTCCGTCGCCGTCGTGTCGCCGTTATTTTCCGTTCTTGATTGCCAGCCCAGGGGGATCGGGAATCACGATCTTCTGACATGTGGCCGGCGGATGAGGAGTTGCCTGAACATCAGGTTTTGCGCGAGCAACGGCACCTCAAAATAAAGGCCATAGCGCATCGATATTTCTTCATTCCTGATGAACAACTTCCCGAGCCCTGGACGTGCAAATGGGAAACTTGGCACGCATTGGATTGGAAAACCCCCCCTGTATACGAGGTAGGGACGTGGTTCGGCATTCCGCGTCCACTCAACGCTATCATGTTCCACGACTACATCACAATATTTGAGTCCCGAAGCGTCTTCTATCTGTGCTATGTGCCGCTCGATCCTACCAGTCACTCGTGCATGTGGCAGTTCGGGGGCCGTTTCTCGTCGGTGGAAGACTGGATCGAGAATGCGGATTGGAATGTGATGGAAGAGCTGGAATATAAACCTGATGCTGGTGAGATTCCATCCGACTGTTCGCGCCGTCCTTTTCAGTTTGTACCGATCTCAGGTAATGTGGTCGCCCATGACCCTGACACCGAGCCTTCTGCGCGTAGCTCCGGTGACGGCTTTCGCATCGCCGCACACCAGCCATAGTTCGAGTTTTTGTTCCTGCATGTATATCTTCTGATACAACCGAAACTGCAGCCAAAAACGCACGCTATGGGACATGGCTCACTTGGTGAGCCCTTTCCATCCGTGCAAACGCAGCTCAACTGAGCTTGAATGCAGGTCTGGCCGGATTATGGGCCCCGAATTTTGGACCAATCAGGCAAAGACGACCGTGAAGCTGTCGAGAAAGCGCTCAAAGAGTGGGGCTGCATCCCCGACGCGCAACTGCCGGTACCATGGTCATGCAGCTGGGCGGACTGGGGCCAGATCCGCTCGTGGACGGTCGAGTGGGGTACTGCGGAGCATCTACACGAATACTATGGCGTGTCTGACCTCCGACCAGTCATGTTTCACTCGTACGGGGAGCTAGGGCAGGGTCCGATGGTCCTGTGCGCTGAGGGCGTCTATTACTTCTATGGCAACGAGATGGATCGGGCGTTCATGCGGTTCGAAGGGACGTATGCGAGCGACGAGGATTTTGTGGAAAATGCGGACTGGAACAGATTGGAATCGATGAAGCCGCTGGACAGGGAATGAATCCAAGTCAGCGGAGTCTTCAGCGATGACTTGGAATGGGCTGTTACTTTCCTTCTATGTAATTTTTTTCCCTTAAGAACGGCCTCGTGTGAAGATGCCCAATTGGGCCGGCGTGCCAGGGTCTTTTTCAACGAGAGCGCATCGCCTGAACGGACCGCGAACTGTCGTGGTTGGCCAGAATGACGACTCGATTTATGGCTTCTATCTCAAGGGAAAAAACGAGCGGATACCGTGCGTTGCGGAACGTGCAGTCATCACGCACTTATCACGACCATGGAAATATGTGGACGGAAAGGCCTCGCGGCAACTATTGAATCGGGAACAACATGCAGATACACCCTTGAGGTTTCCGAACTGTCTACGAGAGTCTACGTGGGAACAGTTTGCGGTGTGAACGAGCCTGGAAAGTAGGAAAGAGGTTAATGTGAGGTCTCACAATGATCGATTTACTTGAGGACGTACCGGCTGCGGAATAGGCCTCGGTGGTGATGGTCATTTGGGAGGTATACGGCGTCCCATGAATGTCTCGCAAAGTAGTTTCGCAAAGTTATTTCGGTACGTGGCCCGTTCACTCACACCGAGATCCGTTGAGTTTTGGTCAAGCCGAAGTTGGTACCAAAACCTGTCCAGGGATTTTCCCATTGGGTCGGCATCTTCCGGACGAATGGGATATTTCCCGGACAGGTTTTGGGCTGAACTACGGCTGCACCAAAACTCGTTAGATCTTGGTGTGACTAGCTTGAGAGTATTACGGGCGCAACGCAGCTGACCCTTCGTCGCTCGGTGTGCACGGCGTCACCCATTGAGTACTGTACCGGCGTGTTCTTAGGCAACCGCTCAAGGTGCGTTACGTTACGTAACAGGTCCAGAGTTAGCAATCGCTGACAAATAACTGCCCAATAAGGCAATTTTAGGCGCCGCAGGCCGGAAAATTCGCCGAAAATTGCCCAAAATGGGTTCAAAATGAGATTTTAGGCGTTACGCTGGCGATTTAGGCAACGATTTAGGGCCTGCGTTACGCGTTACGTTGCCTAAGAACACGCCGGTATGCGGGGTCCCGAAGCTGCAACAGAAAATGACATTATCGGCGCGGACTACTCCCCGCGAATGATGGGTGAACATTGCTGCAAGCGAGGGTTTTATCCCTCTCCAGGTGAAGCCGAGTTTCGAAGGGAACACCCCAAAGTCCGAAGGTTGGAGCCGACAATTCTCACCCTGGTTTCTATTTAACATTGCTGACGCGCAAGATAAGACCTGAATCGCACGAGAACCAGACTGAACCAGAGGAACAGTTATTCGATCTCCGTAGCAATTGAGTAGTGACGACAGGCAACGTCCGCAAGGTGTGGTGTGGTTCAAGATTGAAGCTGGCAATGCGAACGACTTGAACCTCAGCTCCTGGACGTATCTGCGGAGAAAGGGTTGCGGAGAAAGGCAAGAACTCGCCGCCGTCCCGTCGCCAACGAGAGCAGACGGCGGCTTATGTCAAAGATGGGTGCTACCAAGGTGCTACCGCCAGTGCGTCGGTTTCTGAGGTCGGACGTTGAGTCGATGTACGTCCACGTTGGGCGGCATAGCGATCAGATGGGAAATTTGATCCTATCGCCTTGTTTCACAACCTCTCCAGACCTCTGAGTCTCCTCGGATCGCGATTTCTACTGCGGCTATCCACCCGTAGTCCACCGAAGGCTACTGAAGCACCATCTGCCTAAAAACGACTTCGATTTTTATCTCGCAAAGAGGTGAAGAATTTGCAATTGAACCTGCAGGCCCCGCCGCTCGCGCTCGTTCATACAGCGCACACGAAATTGTCACGAATGTCCGACTCGACCGTGTCACCTGTACGACCGGTCCGTACAATTATTCTTGTTTTCCCCTTTTGAGTCTCTTTGAACACGTCCATCAGGTGTACATGAAAGGGTTCGTTATAGACGACCACAAGATCAAGGAAAAGGTCGGGGCCGCTGACTGGACTGATGGACGAATCGACGCCATTTTCAACGTCATCCTCAACCACCTTCTCTGCTATGTCAGTCATCAGACCATCGTTGTCGGTGTACGCCCAGGCCCGGGGAAACACCCGTTCTACACCCTCAGAGTTCTAGTTTTAAGCAAGGATGACTATAGCGAAGATCGGGACAAGTTGGAGAAAAAGGACGTTCCCATGCCAGAATATTTGAAGGTGGTCCAAGACTTTATATCTGGCCCTGAGGTTTTGTACTATTACGGGAATTAATGGGTGAACCGAGCAGTCGTGGCCGAGTTCGGCTCTGCGCGCCTCAGAATCGTTGCGGTGAGATACAAAAACTTGCAGAACGGAGTCTTTCAAGATGCGCTTTGATAATTGGTGTGATTGCGCTACGAATGACAACGAAATCAAACGAAATTCAGAAGCAATGTATCAACGGGACGGACGGACGAATGGATGTGCGGACGTCGAGCTATTCGAAGCAAGAAACTGTATGGGCGACTGGTGATAGGATTGGAGAGTGCTGCATGGATTCCGTTTGGTCAACGATGGGTATGACGGAAAGTGCATCGAAAACAGTGTTGGCGAAAACGCTCGCAGGACGGTGAAGACGCTGGGGGTGTCAGCAATCTAGAAACAATTACAGTCGGTCAAAAGGAGCCCCTGCGACTGGTAGAGCCCCATTGTGTCCATCACTTCCTGGCTGAAGAATGGAGCCATACCCATTTCAACATCGTGATCCCAGAACTTCAAACACTTCAGCCGTGCAACGGGAGGCGGCGCAGGCAGGGCAAGCCATTCGTCGTCGGACCACCAACGCGACCTCATCATCGACGCAAAGCTGGTCTCCTCAAAATTTATTCCAACGCCCCCGAGAGACAATGTCTCGAGCTTAGGCACCAAGGGTGCGCCATCTAGCTCGGAGACCCTCAGGAAAGCAAAGAAATCATCGTCGATTGGCCAGTTACTGAAGTCAAACGTGGTGAGGTTTGGTGTGAGCTGTAGGATGTCCCGTATGTCCTCCATCTCCTCAAAGACAAGGTTGTCCAACTGAAGACACTCGACACCAGGTGCTTGGCTCAAAAAGGAAACCAAGGCTGGTGCAATCCAAGAGATGAAGTATTCGTCGTCGTCACAGACTTGAAGGGTGAGGGTGAGGGACGAGAGACTGCGAGGTCGCAGCCGCCTCAAAAATGGTCCTAGATGTTCACCCGTGGAACATATGCGAATCCGGATATCCACCTCTTCCAAATGGGCTAGAGTGATTCCTCCAGCGAGAGCAGTATGGGGAGGAGAATCCGACTCCCGCCATTGCTCGGTGTTGATCTCGGCAGAGACGATGTTCCTGCATTGTACGAGGAGGTCGAGACATACTTGGGGAGCGTCGTAGCGCAACGAGAGGTGTGTGAGCTGATCCCAGGGCATAGGCGGAATATTTGTTAGATGCGGCACTTCGAGCGTGACGTTGCGGAGGCGAGGAGCCGACAAAAATACGTCCAGCTTCGGACCCTGCCAAACCTCCGGGTTATGCCATTTTAACGTCAAATTTTCAAGGTTTATAAGACTGCCTGGTTGAATTTGCGCAAGTGCCACCGCATCAAATTTTCCAGTGACAGTGTCGTAAACCATTTCAGAAGTCTTCCATCTGCGGGCAGCACTTATCACCATCGGCGGTAGCTCGATGCATCGTTGAAAGTACATCGACGGATAGATGGAAACCGAAATGAGGAGTGGAGCGGAACGATCCAGAAAAATCTCGGTCCAAATAGAGGACATAGCGCAGTCTTTACGAGTCGATGTCATCAGGGGAAAGGTTTGCACGAGCCATAGCCGGGGGGTATTGGAAGCCACTTGTCTCCAGAAGGAACAGACCTGACAGAGCGCAAGTAGGTCTGTAGCCTTTGGCGAAATTTCCAGTCCCTCTTCGCCGATGTAGGGCGTCAACGACAAGGCCATTATTTCCGCTAGCAATTCGACGGGGAGGTTGTGAATTGGGGGCAACGGCTGAGGCAAGACTTCATTCTCGCAATCCGAGAGAGGTTGCACATCAATATGTGCTTGATTATTTGCGTCAATGAACATCTAATATATGCCACTGGCGTGATCCTGGGGGATAAGTTGAGACAACGGAGCGTTTATTTCAGCAAAATCGCACCTTCTTGATATCCCGGCGTTCACGCACAGTGCGTCTTTGCGTGTCCAACCAAAATCCTCACTGTTGACTTTGACCGTAGAGACTTTGCAACAGATTCCTAGCCAAGAATATGAGATGGGGTCTACGTCTTGGTTGTACTTGGCTACAACCTTACTTCGGCGTAGTCGCAGCCTCGCGCCGTCGTCCAAACTGCGACGAGAGTCAGCGAGAGTCACAGTGGAACGGAACAAACGCGATTTATGATGGCATCAGCAGATTCAAAAAAGAAATTCCAAGTAAGCGGATCGTAACTTGTCACTAGAACGGGCCTCGCGGCTCAAAAAGAGACTTTTTTTGGCTTGCCCGCAGTAGGTATTGCACGAATTGAGAACGGTTCTAAATAATTTAAACGCCAAATCGACTTTTCTACCTTCGCGTATATAGTTACGGGACGGGCGGACGGACGTTGAGTGACTTTCTTAGGCGGGGTTTCGGAGCGATAGATATGGTTCGACGAGGGTGTTGAGGAAGGTGAAGGAGCGGCTTGGTTTCGGGGATGGGATGGGATGGGACAGTGCTGCGAGGTCCGTCCCAGTCGATGCATTTATACGATCTGGTCCGCCACTAGTACATAATTGCTCTTGATCAACTGACGGCTCGATTCATCTCGAGGTAGAAAAACGAGCAGACACCGTGCGCGGAACGTGCATTTATCACGCACTTATCATCCAGGCGAAATATGCAGATGAAAAGGCTTCGCGGCAACTATTGAATTGGGAACGACATGCAGATACATCCTTGAGGTGTCTACGAGAGCCTAGGTGGGAACAGTTTGCGGTGTGAACGAGCCTGGAAAGAGGTTAAAGTGAGGTCTCACAATGGTCAATTTACTTGAGGACGTACCGACGGAGCCGGAGAAGCAGGTAAACGGTCCCAACTGCGTCCCGAGGCTGGTTCGGCAGTTGCTAGCCCAAAAAAATCAGTCCTCTAAGCCAAAGTCATTTTTTCGGGGACGTACTTGTCGGAGAACAGATTAACTGTGGATCATGATCAGCTACTTGCTAGGAATTCGATATCTGGTGCCAGCCACTTACACACCCATTCAGCGCCAGGTGGGTTGACGCTGTTCGCGATACCGAAGCCAACGGCGTTGCTACCGAGACCGACTGTGTGGCAGCTGAAGTCGTTATCGGAGATCGTGGTGCCGCCGCCGGTGCACGAGCTAGTACCGCCCGCGCTGGACTCCCAAACCATGACTTCCCAAGACTGGCCCACTGCGTTGGACAGAAGGGTCGCTGAGGTGATAAAAAAGAGGAGGGATTTAGTGTTGAACATGATCGAGCTGTTCATCGATACTTGAATTGCACTGGATTTTTTGCAGGCACTCGATGGCTTTTATATCGTTTCTGAGTTCCAGATATCGGTTCCAATGTGTACGTTACTGTCGATGACCAAGCGGGAGCAACCTCAGCTGCGAGATAGGTCTCGGTGGTGATTGGCATTTGGGAGGTATACGGCGTCCCATGAATGTCTCGGCAAGCTATTTCGGTACGATTGGACTGGCCGCTAGCTTGTGAGTATTACGAGCACAACGCAGCTGACCCCTCGTCGCTCGGTGTGCACGGCGTCGTCCATTGAGTATGCGGGGTCCCGAAGCTGCAACATCGCGAAAATGACATTATCGGGGCGGACTACTCGCCGGGACCGAATAATGGGTAAACATTGCTGCAAGCGAGGTTTTTGTCCCGCTCGAAGTGAAGCCGGGTTTCGGAAGGACCACCCCAAAGTCCGAAGGTTGAAGCCGACGATTCTTGCCCTCGAACGATTTTCCATCTGGCACTGCTGGCGAAAGATAAGACCTTGCATTGTTCGAGAACCCGAAATGGATATTGAGGTGTTCCCGTCGTTGACCCCGGTAGTAACAGTAGCAATTGAGTAGAATCGAGTAGTGACAGGTAAAGTCCGCAAGGCGTTGGGTGGTTCAGGTTGAAGACATGTGCATTAATGCGAACGAGTTCTGGAAACCTCGGAACCAAGAATCTCCTAGACGTATCTGGGATCCAGGGCGGGGAAGGTTTCCAGAAATGGAAGGGCCCGCCGTCGACAAACAGAGCAGATGAGGACGAAATGAAGAGGTGAAAAGACTCCGGAAGATAGGATTGATCTAACCCTAACCCTCACGGCTCACCCCATTCCACCCGCACCAGGCGATCGATTGGAAACGCAAAAATCCGTATTCAATTCGCTTCAAGTGTTCTTATTTGAGAGCACAAGAGAGCACAAGTACTTTCTGTGTAGTTGTGCGCATGCAGGAAGTATTGGTCTATTTTCGCGACCATGACGGCTCAATTCACCCGAGGAGAACAACGAGCCTGCAGACTGAGCTTCATTATCCCAAACGCCCCGAAAAAAATAAAAAAATAAAAGAGAACAACGAGCGGCGAGGCGATATCCACGGTCACGACCATACAAAGATTCCAAATTACGGCAGCCATGACTTGAGACTACGTGCATTTACATCGAACATAGGTACACCCTTGATATTTCCGGACCGCCTGCGAGAGACTAGGTGGGAACGGTCCTCGGTTCGAACGAGCCTGAAATCATGCTCCGGTGAGGAAGTGCGATGTCAATGTATGTACTCGAAGACGTACCAACTGCACCAGCGAAGCAGGTGAACGGCCCCAACTCCACTTGAAGGCTTGTCTGGCAGTTACTGATCCATAGAAAAATCAGCATTCGGAGAAAACACTGTCTGCGACTCGCACGTACTTGTCGGAAAACAGAAGGACTGTCGGCAGGTGTCAGCCATTATAGAACATCTCGATGGCAGCTACTTACAAGCCCACTCAGCGCCGGGTGGATTAACACTGTTGACGATGCCGAAGCTGGCGGCGTTGCTGCCGAGACCGACGGTGTGGCAGCTGAAGTCGTTGCCGGAGATGGTCGTGCCGCCGCCGGTGCACGAGCTGGTACCGCCCGCGCTGGGCTCCCAAACCATGACTTCCCAGGACTGGCCCACTACGCTGGACAGCAGGGTCGCCGCGGTGGTAAAGAAGAGGAGGGATTTAGTGCTGAACATGGTTGGGCTGCTTTTTGACACCGAATCGCACTGAAATTTCTGCAGGCAGTCGAATGGCCTTTATACCATTCCTAAAATCCAGATATTGATTCGTCGAGGACCGGGCGGGAGTAACGTCAGCTGCGTCGTTTTCGGCATTGTCCACGCTAATAGGTGTCGGCAGCGACTGGCATTTGAGTCTCTCCTGAGGTATAGCTGTGCCTAATGAATTGCGGAATGGACTGGCCGCCAGCTTGAATGTAACGATAAGAACACAGCTGACCGCGCCCCTCGGTGTTCTACGGAGTCGACAATTGAGTATGCGGCGTCCCGAAGAGACAAACTGTCGCGAAAACGTTGTTATTGGTGCGGACTACGCTCGCCGCCACCGAAAAATGGCCGGAAAATGGAAACGTTGCTGCAAGCGATGCTCCAGGTCCTGCTCGGTTTTCTAAGGCAACGCCGTGTGGACGAAAAGGAGCGGAAAGGACACCCCAAAGTCCGAGGGTGAATCCGATGGTTCTTGTCCAGTCCTCGCATAAATCTGACGAAATATAGCTCGCTGTGAATAGCACAGAAGTATGGCTTGGTAATATTCACAAGGCGCAGTGATTTGAGGTGCAAGATAACACCCTTCGAACGGTCGGAATCGCCAAAGACCGGCCATAAGTTCTCCGGAGACTCAGGGCCCAGAATTCCAAAGGATCCGGCGCAAAGAATGGTTTCCGGCGGAGGGCGAGCAAGGACCCGCTGACAATGAGAGCAGACGGCTAAAGTGAAGAGGTTGTGGTGAAAGTAAAGCTGGAACAAGATTGGTTTCCCACGATGTCAATTGTCTGCAGCAATGCAAAATCCATGCTCGATGCGCCTCGACCATTGCAGGCAGGGTCCCAGTGTATGGAATGAGATAAGTGAAGCAACCCGTAACACCAGTCTATTATATTCAAACACAAAGAATTCGATTATTTCTCGTCCCGCACGTACACTCCCGGCATGTGCACCCAAACCACCCACCCGCACCCCTCCGGACGCCCTCTCCAGTCACTAAGGAGGGAGGACAACAAATGCGTAAATCGGAGCGGAACCCAGAAACCGTGAAAGAAATGAGGCAAGTCGTGACGCGTGACGAGTCGTGGCGTGTCGGTGAGGGAGGGAAAAGAAAAGGAATGTGGTAGGATGTAGCACGTAGCAGAATGGGGAGAAAGGGAGACGTAAAGTGAGTAATACAGTATACAGGAGGAAGACGGTGGTGGCGGTAAACGCTGGTGGTGGCAGAAGGTATGAAGGAAGAGCTAAAAGTTCCAACAAAGACACGGGCGCAGGGATGGGCTTGGATCGGATGGCGATGGAGAAGGGAATTAAAGGCGGCCAGCGGTGTTGGTCCCTTTATACGGAGGGGACCGCCGGCGTGAAGAGAAACAGCGTCCGTGGGGAAATATATATAGCATCGGGCGGCGGGATGTAATGTATGGGGGAGAGGGCGCCGTCTCGTGCGGCGCGGCGGCCCAGGAAGTGCACGACCTGCTAGTAGGGGACGCAGGTCGCGAGGATTAAGAAGGCGAGTTGACTGATTCATTTCTAGCGGCCCGCGAGAGCCAAGGATAGTGAAGGCCGAGCGCGCAGCTTGTCTGCGGGATGGGACGTTCCCGTGTCGCTTAGCTTCCTGAGTTCCACCTGGGGATCGACCCCCCCTCCATCTCCTGACTGAGCACGATCTTTGCACCTTCCCTCCACCCCCGGTTTGCTCAGTCACACTCGGGACGCTAAGCCCGCTCACCCACTCCGAGGATGAACGTTCGATGGGTCATCTACCAGAGCTCGGTGTCGCGGCCACGACCACCCCTTTGCTGCCCAACTGCTCCGGGAGTGCCTTGCTGCGCCTGACGGGTGTGGGAACGGAGCCTAGAAGGGAAACATGTCAGAGGTTGTTTGTGATGCGAAGAAAAAACCAAAGACCTACACGCGGTGGTCATCTTCCTCTTGCACGACCTTGCGACGCCCACCACCAGCAGCCTTGCTCGAGCCAGCGGTACCGTCGTCCTGAGCACCGCGCTGCACGCTCCAGTCGAAGACATAGTCGTACTGGTAGCCCTCGCGCACAAAGAGGTCACGGAAGAGCTTGCGCAGGTAGGAGTAGTCGGGCTTGTCGTCGAAGCGAAGAGCGCGCGTGTAGTTGAGGAAGATGCCGAACTCGTTGGGAAAGCCACGGCAAAGGAGGTCCGTGGGAGTCGTCATCTTCTTCTCCATGATGCGGTCGTATTTCTGCTTCTTGGTGGCAGCCTTCAAACCCTGCCACGGCAGTGCGCCACGCAAGAAGTACATGAGAACGTAGGCAAGAGACTCGAGGTCGTCGCGGCGGGCCTGCTCGACACCGAGATGGGTGTTGATCGAGGTGTAGCGGGCAGTGCCGGTCAAGTTCTTGTTCTCCCTGTACGGAATGTGGAGGTGGGTCTTGGGGTCACGGAACTTCTTTGCAAGACCAAAGTCAATGACGTTGACCTGGTTGCCGCGCTTCCCAATACCCATCAAGAAATTGTCGGGCTTGATGTCGCGGTGAATAAAGTTGCGCGAGTGAATATATTCGATTCTCGAAATCTGGCGGTGGCGTGAGCGGGAAAGCCCAGGGAAAGAAATGACGCAACGCACAAGTTGATCTGCGAGGAGCAGGACGGTCTTGAGGCTGAACTTTCGGTTGCAAAAGTTGAACAGGTCCTCAAGGGAGGGGCCGAGGAGGTCGAGCACCATGGCGTTGTAATCGCACTCAGTCCCGAACCATCGCACGAAGGGCACACCAACACCGCCGGCTAGGGTCTTGTAGACCTTGGACTCATACTCGAGCTGGGGGTGCTTGGCCTTGACAGACTCGAGCTTGATGGCGACCTCTTCACCGGAAATGATGTTGATTCCGAGATAAATATCACCTAGGAGTCGGACGATGAGCAAGAAAAATCGGACGACGTGAAGCAACGTACCAAAAGAGCCTGAGCCGATCTTTTTACCAAGTCTGTACTTGCCCCCAACCCTGAGGTCCAGTCTGTGCGAAGAGGTGTCGGCCATTCGGAATTCGGGTGAATGAAGAGACTGTGAGAGCAGCAAAAGAGGTTAGAGCCTGTTATAACGAGGAAGAAGGGGGGGATATAAACGGAAGGATCTAGCAATTGCCTGCTGTGCGTGAAGAAGGGCAAAGGCAAAACGGCGCGGAGTTGCGGCGCGGCTACGGCAGATGAAAGCTCGGTGGACCGTTCTGACACCGTCCTGGCACCCTACGCGCAGCGCAGATAAACGAGCTAGGATCAGGAGACCCAGGTATGGCCTTGCACGTTGGGCTGAGTGCCAACGAGGCCACCACGCCGCAAATGGTTCGATTCCCGTCTCTGCTGAAAACAGCGAGGATGGCACAAAGAATGAACGGGACTTACTGGGATGCAAAGTAGACGTTATGGGGGAACAAGGAGGAGAAGGTGGTGTAAAGGAGGAGGAGGGAGATCTAGAGTGGCAATGGGTGTGCTGACAAAGGCCGACACGATGCCGGATTAAAACTCCGCACAAGCGCTGAATTTAACCACCATGTCGAGCCTAATCGATGAACAAGGGCAGACAAGGGCGGTCATTCGTTCGGCCTGTGTACTCCCTTGCTACCCGGTGACAGAAGTCCTCCATCCTCGGAACACCTCTTCTTCTATTCACAGCTCAAGGTACATTTCAAGAAGAGGCGGAAGATGATGATCACTGGCTTGGTGTTAGTGGCCACTTGGACATCTCAACGGTTTTTTTCTGAAGGTAGAGCGCTGGCGATGTGCCATCGGGATTCGGGGCGCCACCACCGCAAATGTCATTTTTTTCACTGGACGGCAAGGTGCAGCAATTGCAAACGCGCAACCGGGCACGCATTTCTCGCCTGTTCGTGGATCCGGATCTCTAACAGAGCACGTCTTCCGAGAAAGCACCGTCCGATGCCCGCCGTTTCTCTGTGTCCGTCGGCGAACCGGACAGCCCTGGACCTCGCAGCACGGCGACTCAATAAGCGAGCCTTAGCGAGAGCACGGGATCGTATTTCGTTCGGGCCGTTTTCCGGGACCCAGCGAGAGTGACTTCGCCACTGCGATGCGAAGCCCACCAGTTTTACCTTTGCAAGTTTCAAAGAATCAACGCGTATTCGCAAGAGATCCGCTCGCTGTCGTCGTTTTTGCTGCCCAAATTCGTCGCTCCAAGACCTACAAAAAGACTTGATCTCATTCGCAGCAGACTCCCGGCTGCCCCCGCAGAAAACAAAGCAATCACAGGAAATCTGTGGTCCACCTCCAAAAAGTCTTCCTTGATCTGAAGTGTTGACTGTGCTCGCTGGGGCACCCGAAAATAATAGGCTTCTGCGTTCTTAACCACGGAACTGCGTTGAGGTTAACCAGCTTATCAGCTATGAAGATAGCCAGTGGATCCCTCGAAAATGGCTTGCTCTGTTGATCAAGCTGGCTCTTTCCAAACGCTACGCATCGTCATCGTCCAGTACGAGAGGAGATGGCTTTGGCTCCTTGAAGAGAGAAAAAATTGCTGTGAACAGTCCATGTCCCGCTTGAAGCCCCTTGCTCGCCCAGCCGTATTTCCCAATCCTTGTTCACGATGTAACTGAAGAGCACACCTCCGCCCTGAAACCCCGGTGCTGTATCCCCAGCTCAAGGGAGGAGAAGATGAAGTATTCCGTACCATTTAATACGAAGTCTTCCTCAACGCCGACTGTATCAATACGTCGTATCGCCCGGGCATTCTGGTGGGGCATGCAGCGCACATCTTCTGCGCAGCATGTATTCGTTTTCGGACACCGCGTACTCCGCGACATCCCCATAGAGGCTATGATTGGTGGGTCAATAACAGTACCTGTTTGAATGTTTTACCTCATACCTTTTCTTATTCATCGCCAGGCAGAAAAGTGTTCCTTGCAGTATGGCCGAGAGCTGCGACTCACAGCGTCACCGAGGAGAACCGAGCGCGCCTATGAATAGCCTCAGCTAGCTGTCGGCGGCGGCAAGCCCAGCTGCGCAGAAAACAGTATAAAAGCCAGGGAGTATCTGTGGACAACTCAGTGCAATCCAGCGCAATCATGTTCAGCATCAAATCCCTCCTCTTCTTTACCACAGCAGCGACCCTCGCCGCCGGCCAGTCTTGGGAAGTCATGGTGTACGAATCCAGCGCGGGCGGCTCCAGCTCGTGCACCGGTGGCGGCACGACCATCGCAGACTCCGATACCAGCTGCCACACCGTCGGTCTTGGAAGCAATGCCGTGGGCTTCAACATCCTCAGCGACAATGGCACGCCTGGTGCTGAATTTGTTTGTGAGTGGCTGCGACCGATCGAGTCCTAGCAAGTAGCTGACAGTGACCGACAGTTAATCTGTTTTCCGACAAGTATGTCCCGCGGGAAATGACCTGAGCTTGGAGCTGATGTTCGGGTTAGCAACTGCCAGAACGGCATTGAACAGTTGGGACCGGGAGCCTGTTTCTCCGGTTCTGTCGGTAAGTCTTCAAGTACAGTGACCATTCTAATTCTCATCTGGACAATCTTCAGGCTCGTTCCAGCCGCAGGAAGTTCCCACCTAGTGTCTTGCAGAGAGATCGCCCTCGAAGTCCGGATATATAGCGTCCTCGTCGTGTAGTTGCAAGGAATACAAAGAATGCGCATGTGCCGAATGAGATGGAGGCGATCCAGAAAGCTTGTCGACCTGGGCGCTACGAAATCTGACGACTCGGACAGCCCGCGGACGTCTGCAGAAGAAACAGGAGCATTGCAAGGGCCTTCGCAGCCACCGACGAAGAGATCTACGAAGAGAATCAAAAATGTACCAGAAGAGAAGAGGTTTGATTGCAATTCGCAATCACGCTACGACGCAGCGTCGACGCCTCTGCTCAATGTAGATGTCCCCGGCGCCTGAAACCCTCAAGGTCGTTCCTTTCTGCTAGAGTATTAATAACTCTGTAGCGGGGACCTTTGCGACAGGTATCTCAGTATAATTGCTGGGAATATGAAAAGACGCCGGTTGTGTCTCAATCTCGTCGCTGTCGGTCGTCGGACCCCCACCGGAGCATCAATTCCCGAGTGCTGTATTCATTTCGGGGGCATCGTGATACTTGGGTGATGCCAGCATTGTGGCACGTCTAGCACTCTGCACTCTCCGCGGTATGTGTTCACCTTCGGGTCTCCGCATACTCCACAAGGTGTAACGCGTAGCATCCCCTTGAGGGGCCCGGCATTCTTTTTTGTTCGTTTTATGCTATATTGGCGAGTCAATGACGGTCTTCATTGCAGCATGTATTGAATAGTCGCAACTCACAGCTTCGCCGCAGAAAACCGAGCGTGCGCCGCGACTAGCGTCAGCTCCGTCTTTCTCGGCTAATAGCTGTCGGAAGTGGCGAGCCCAACTCCACAGAAAACAGTATAAAAGCCAGACAGTGTCTGTGGACAATTCAGTGCGATCCAGCGTCGACAAGCAACCCAAACATGTTCAGCATCAAGTCCCTCCTCTTCTTTACCACCGCAGCGACCCTGCTGTCTAGCGTAGCCGGCCAGTCTTGGGAGGTCATGGTCTACGAACCCAGCGCCGGCGGTTCCAGCTCGTGCACCGGCGGCGGCACGACCATCTCGGGCTCCGACACCAACTGCCACACGGTCGGTCTGGGCAGCAATGCGGCGAGTTTTAACATCCTCAGCGACAATGGCACACCGGGTGCCGAATTCGTTTGTGAGTGGCTGCCACCAGAGATTGGGTCCTGCAAGTAGCTGACACTGGTCCACAGTCAACCTGTTTTCCGACAAGTACGTCCCCTGAAAAACAACTTGAGCTTGAGGACTGATTTCTTCGGGTTAGCAACTGCCAGAACGACCTCGGGACGCAGTTGGGGCCAGGAGCCTGTTTCTCTGGTGCCGTCGGTACGTCTTCAAGTGCAGTGACCACCGACTTTCTTTTTCACCGGCACAATTTCCAGGGTCGTTCCAGCCGACGGAAGTTCCGACCTAGTGTGTTGCAAATAGACTGCGAGCAAAGTGTGGATATATATTTAGTGTCCCTGCTGTGTAGTTGCAGCGAATACAAAGCATACGCTGATGCCGACGTTGTCAGAAGCATTTAGTGAACATGCGGACTTTGGTGGCTACCACTACACATGGAGTCCGGACGTCGCAGGAGGCGAGGCTTGCCGCTAAGCCCGTCTCTGCGGTAAAAAAAGTCTGCGAAGAGAAAAATCAAACAACGCGCTGCAAGTGTGAGAGAGATTCACACATTCCGTTACGTCGGTAAAAATGCCCAAGTGAATGAATGTCACGAGCACAGAGAGTTCTCTGGGATTCAAGAGAAGACACCATGCACATGCGACTGGGTGCAGCACCAGAGATGTTCAAAATAAGTGCCCTCCGACCAACCGCCTGCCAGTGGAGTCTCCTCAGCGACCGTCAAATAATCTGTCGGCCTTCTCTTCTATAGGATGGGCTTCCATGCTCATGCCAGTGTCGGTCGAGGACTAGCTAGGGTGCTTCGTAGCTTGCAACAAGATGGCCTGGACCGGTAACCGATCGTATGAAACAGAAAAAAATCGGCGGTGCGAACTTGAAGTTGCGATATTCAGGCCGGCGTGCTTTATTTGGACTGTAGCTGGAAACGAGGCTTCTCGACATGGAATCTTCGCCCACCAGGCTTTTTTCTTCTCGTTTCTGGTTGGCAGTCAATTGCCGCGACGGTTTTGTTTGAGATCAACGGTCAGGCGTGCGAACAGGCGACCTGAAACGGAAACATCACGTGACGCACCGCCCTCTTTACGCACACCACCTCAGCACGGCCCTGCAGCCATCCGCAGGCCATCCACCCATCTTTCCTTCCTCCGCCTCTCATCTAGCTTTAACCCTCACCTCATCTCTCTTGTCTTTCTCAGTTTCCATCCTCATTGTCCGAATTTCCAATGGCAGACAGCTCGTCGCACAGACTGGACCTCAGGGTTGGGGGCAAGTACAGACTTGGCAAAAAGATCGGCTCGGGCTCGTTTGGTACGCCGCTTTTCGTCGTCTGATTTTTTCCTGCTCATCGTCCGACTCCTAGGTGATATTTATCTCGGAATTAACATCATTTCCGGTGAAGAGGTCGCCATCAAGCTCGAGTCTGTCAAGGCCAAGCACCCCCAGCTCGAGTATGAGTCCAAGGTCTACAAGACCCTAGCTGGTGGTGTCGGTGTACCCTTTGTCAGATGGTTCGGCACCGAGTGCGATTACAACGCAATGGTGATGGACCTCCTGGGCCCCTCCCTCGAGGACCTGTTCAACTTTTGCAACCGCAAATTCAGCCTTAAGACCGTCCTGCTCCTCGCAGATCAACTTGTGAGTTATCTTCCCGCTATATTGTTCTTTGTTTTTACTCTCATTGTGTCAGATCTCGAGAATCGAGTACATCCACTCTCGCAACTTCATCCACCGCGACATCAAGCCCGACAACTTCGTCATGGGTATTGGGAAGCGCGGCAACCAGGTCAACGTCATTGACTTTGGCCTCGCAAAGAAGTTCCGTGACCCCAAGACCCACCTCCACATTCCGTACAGGGAGAACAAGAACTTGACCGGCACTGCCCGCTACACCTCGATCAACACCCATCTCGGTGTCGAGCAGGCCCGCCGCGACGACCTCGAGTCTCTTGCCTATGTCCTCATGTACTTTTTGCGTGGCGCACTGCCGTGGCAGGGTCTGAAGGCTGCCACCAAGAAGCAGAAATACGACCGCATCATGGAGAAGAAGATGACGACTCCCACGGACCTCCTTTGCCGTGGCTTCCCCAACGAGTTCGGCATCTTCCTCAACTACACGCGCGCCCTTCGCTTCGACGACAAGCCCGACTACTCGTACCTGCGCAAGCTCTTCCGTGACCTTTTTGTGCGCGAGGGCTACCAGTACGACTATGTCTTCGACTGGAGTGTGCAACGCGGTGCTCAGGACGACGGTACCGCCGGCTCGAGCAAGGTTGCTGCCGGCGGGCGTCGCAAGGTCGTCCAAGACGAGGAGGACCACCGCGCCAGCGACAGGATGTATGTTTTCGTGGCATCTTTCCTTTCTGTCGGCTTCTGACACGTTTTTCTCCTAGGCTCCGTTCCCACACCCGTCAGGCCCAGCAAGGCACTCCCGGAGCCGTTGGACAGCAACGCGCCCGTGGCCGCGAAACCGAGCTCTGGTAGATGACTCATTGAGCGTTCGTCTGCGGAGTAGGTGACCGGGCTGCGCGTCCCGAGTGTGGCTGAGCAACCGGGGGTGGAGGGAAGGTGAAGCGATTGTGCTCAGTCAGGAGTCGGAGGGGGGTAGATCCCCAGGGTTGTCGCGTCGGGGGAGTGTGGGCAGGTGAATCAAGCAAGCGAAGCGACACGGGAGCGTCCCATACCGCCGATATGGCCCCGACAAGCACGCACTCGGCGATATCGATTGGTTCCCGCGGGCCGCTCGGAATCATACAGCCAGGGCGCTCCTCTCATTAATTATTGCGACCTGCGATCGCCCGATAGCACGTCGTGCGCTTCCTAGGCCGCCGCGCGGCGCGATATGGCGCCCACCTCACTATACACTACCCCCCAGCCGCCAGGTGCTTTATATATTTCCCCATGGACGCTTTTCACTTCACGCTAGCAGTGCCCCTTCCGTAAGGGATCGGTACTGCTGGCCGCCTTTATTCCCTTTCTATCGCCTATACATGTCCACCCCCTGCGCCCGTGTCTGGAACCTTAGGTTCCCTTTTATTTCCATCGCCATCCCCAAATCCACTCTCACATTATCCTCAGTTACTTGACGTCTTCTTTCTCCCTCCCAGCCTCGTATTTATCACCACCGTCGTCCTGTTGTGTCACTTAACGTCTTCATCCTCCCCCCATTCTGCTACGTACATACTACAGCCTACACACGCTCCTTCCCTTTTTTCTTTTCCTTCACCATCACCACCACCACTGGCCGCCGCAGCTCGCCGCCGCCATGCCTCGCTCCACTGTTTCTCTGGGTCCCGCGTTCCGATTCACGCATTTGTTGTCCTCCCCCCGTACGCAGGGCGGAGAGGGCTCCCGGAGGGTGTGGGTAGATGAATGGGTTAACGTTGCGCATGCCGGGAGGGTATGCGGGGAGAAGGATCCGAATATACTAGAATGGTCATGGGCAAGGTGCAGGGTACTATACGGTTGCTTCATCCTTGCCATATATGTACGCACGTCACGCTACCACGCCATGGTATGGTCGGCGGATTGGCCGCGGTTGAGATCTTGGTTTGATGGGCAGTTTCCATTGTACTTTGTTTGTTCTTGGAACAACCATTCAAAAATTTCCTCCTGTTCCTCATCTTATCCTCTGCCCCTACGAGTCCGAACGTTACTTGGGCAGCCTAGGGATGATTACAACACACTATTTGGGTGTTCACCCGCCAGCGCCACCGGTTTAGGATCGTGTTTTTCTCCCCTTTTCATCCAAACTAGGCCATCTCCTTGTAATCTCAACTGGCACGGTTGAGCTGTGATGACAATGACAATGAGATACGAAGATACAATGGACCCGTTGTACTTGTTGCCATCAATCGAAGTGCCGTGTTGATGGCGTTGTTGCGCCATCGCGCGCATCAATATTTGATGAGCGCTGTAATAAATAATGCTTCTGCTAAAAAATCTAACCGTGCTTGCTGAGGAACCGTATTAAATGGATATGTGTTATTGTGATGTTTTTTATCCAACAGAGGTATGGTATCTGCCGGAAAGCTTAGTAAACTGCAACCTAATCGGTTTATGCCACCGGCAAACAGACGAGATCTCGATTTGTTCTTGGCCTGACCATTCAAACTTTTTCGATGTCTCTGCATCTCATCCTCTGCCGTTACAAACTAGAACGATAATTGGGCAACCAAGGACGAAGGTGGAATGATTACAATGCACTTTGCTCGCCAGTGCCACCGGTTTGAGATTGTTTTTTCTGCCATTTTTTTTTTTTGCCCGGTTAGTCGAACCTAAGCTTATGCTCACTGTGGCTCATCTGGCACGGTTAGGCATGGCCTCCGAGTCGAACTTGTTGCCATCAATTAAAGTGCCGTGCTGATGCCGTTGTTGCGCCATCATGCGCATCAATACTTGATCAGGCCGGGAATAATGTTTCTGCCAGGGAATCTAACCCTGCTTGCTCAGAAACAGACAGTGAATGAAGGGTCATGGACCCAGAGAGGGTCTTGATACAGTCACTGTAAGGCAACATACTACAGAGGGAAATGCATATATTGTATTTAACCGACCCGAGAACAATGGGGGCCGTCCATCAAATCAAGATTTCAACCGCGGCCAATCCGCCGACCATACCATGGTCCAGAAATTGAATACGGTTATTGTATTTTGGGGCCCACTTGAGCATGACTTCCTCGCAACTGCTTGCACCCTTCTTTACTTATCATCGTTGGGAACGTTGGTTGTTGAGACCGATTTTGAAAGTAGGCAATGCTCACCAACAATCCGCATCCATAACTTGTACTTGACGCAAGCGCTTCGACTTGAAACTAAATTAAAAAAGCTCGAGAGAGTCCCAGAGAAAGACGACAGCTTGCGAAATTATGCTCAAACATGTTGGCTCTACGGGAGCAACTCAAATCTCGACTCTTCAAACTCAAATGTTTCCGTTACCTCCCTCTAATCTGGTCAGACGAACAAAAATCCTCGAGTAGCCGTAAAAACAATGCTGGTCTTTAAAATTATAATGCAGTGGGTTACAGACGGTACTACGTCGACGTCAGAAGCAAAAGGAAAGATGAGATAGCGAGGATAGATGATGATGGAATAAATACGAATGAATGGATTAGTACTATCTACATGCTACGAACTCCATCCACCAGTGGGGGCCGGTCGTGGTCCAAATCAGTATACGGGAAACTCAACGTCCCGCCCATTCTCGGAGAGACAATCTCAAAGCCCGACGTATCGAGACTCGTGCTCTCGTGCGTGTCGCGCGTCTCCTCCGACCCGTGCGAGTGCGACGACGACGCCATCGACCGGCGCGACTGCCTCCGCGACGACGAGGACCCCCCGTCCGTCGACGTCGACGTCATCTTGGCGCTCTGCCGCCGCCGCGCGATCGCCGCCGAGTTGGGCCGCAGCGCCGGCGCGGGCGCGGGCGGCGGCGGGTGGCTCCCCACGTAGCTCGCGATGAACTGCTCGGGGATTTTAGGGCTCGGCGGGATGTCTAGCGGGAGCGTCAGCGGCGAGCCCTGCGACGGCGAGCCGGACAGGCTCGTCTTGCGCGTGCGGAACGTCGCCGCGGAGGGTGTTAGCGGCGCGGGCACCGCGCCCGCGCCGTTGGTCTGCGATTTCCACTTTAATATGGACTTGCGCACACTGTTGCGGTTGTCCTTCGCGGCCGCGGCGTCCGGTATCGGTGGGGGCGGGGTAGGATTCGAAGGCGGCGGAGTCGGATTTAATGGTGGGGGTGTCGGAGCGGACTTCATCGGCATCGGCGAAGGAGACGGCGGGCGCGAGGGGCCCCGGCTCGACGCCACAGACGGCGCACGCGCAGGCGATCCCCGTATACTCGTCGGATACGGCGACTCCTGATCCCAAAGCAGCCCATCCATCTGCGTCTGCCGCGGCCCGCCCACCTTCGGAATAATCGGCGCGCTATTCGTCGACCTCAACATCGGCGGCGGCACGCTCAGCTGCGGATGCATCGGCGCGCCCCCGCCGCCGCCCATACTCATATGCGAGTGCCCGCTCATCGTCGAATGCGCGCTCGCCTGCGAATGCGCGCTCGCCTGCGAATGCACGCTCATCTGCGAATGCACGCTCATCTGCGACTGCGCGTCCGACGGGCGGCGCGGCTGCACCGGCACCGACGCGTGCCCCCCAAACTGGTGCGCAGGCGGCGACGGCGGCGGCAGCCCCCCCTGCTCCTGCGACGGCCTCCTCACCGGTGGCGGCATCGGCATCGACACACCACCACCAAACTGATCCTGCGACGGCCGCCGCTCCTGGCCCAGACTCACCGACGCCTGACTCATATGCGACGACGCCACCGACGGCCTCCTCTCCTGCGTCGGCCTTGGCGGGGGCGCAGACCTTCCAGGAAACGCCCCAGTAAGCGGCGTCCGCGGCGGCGCCGCGCCCCCAAGCACCTTCACCTCCACCTCCACATCCACATCCGGCAAATCCATATCCTCCGTCGACGGCCGATTCGGGCGCTGCGGCGGCCCGGGCACAGGCAACGGCGGCGACAGCGGGCTATACGCATTCTCATGCACACTCTCCATCCGCACGGTGCTGATCCCCGACACCGAGTTCTTGTTGCTCTTCCGCCACAGCTTCTTGATACCCTTCACCGACATCAGCGTCGTGCGGTTCGACTGCTTCGCCGCCGCGTCCGCGCTCGTGCCCTTGACAGAGTCCGTCGAGAACCGGCTGCTGCTCCCCGTCGTGCGCCCCGAGATAGAGTCTGCCGAGCTCTTACGCTGCACCTCCGCCGCCCTGGGCGCGGGCACCACCACCGGCGCCTCCCAATACGCCCCCGACGTGCGCTTGTCCATCCCCATCCCGTTGCTCCCTGCTCCCCCGCCCGCGCCCATGCCGCCCATCGGCGGCCCCTGCGACGGGTGCCGCCCAAACGGATCCGGCGACAGCGGGATCAGCGGCGAGTTGAGGCTCCCCTTCTTCCCGATCGACGGCGTCATCGCGGGATACGCCACGGGCGCCACGTGCAGCTGCAGCTGTTCCGCCAGATCGCGTTTCCGCAGCTCGCTCTCCGACGCCGCCGCGGATATCGAGGCGCTCGAGTGCGTGCGCGAGTGCGAGCGGGAGTGCGAGCCCGTGCGGGAGTGCGAGGTGGATTGGGTGGAGTGCGAGCCGGAGGAGGAGGACCCGGGCCCGGGGGTGCGGAAGCGCTTGGGCATGGCGGCGCTGACGCCGTTGACAGCGAGCTGCGGCGGGAAGCGCTGCTGGTTCGCTGCGGGCCGCTCCGCGAGCGAGGTGTACGGCACCGCGGGCCACGCGGCTTGCTGCGAGAGGTCGTCCCTGTCCCTGTAAAATCGAGGAAATAAACATCTATCCTACGCTTATATAGGTAGAGAAGACCCACGAATCCGAATCCTCCTCCTCCTCCGGATGCACATTCGGGTGATTCGGAAGCCGCGGCGTCGGCGGGAACACGTCCGCGTTGGTCGTGGGCCGAGGCACGGGCGGCCACTGTGCCGACCCAGGGGAAGACAAATTCGGGGACGACGCAGCGGTGAGGTTGAGCATCTGCTGCTCCTCGAGCTCAGATCGTAGCATGCGCGGGGAGAATTGGGCGAGGGTCTACAAGTATACGCGGTTTATCGTCAGCTCAGCCCGAATGGATGTGTGAAGAACGAATGATGTATGGGTAGAGAATGAATGGGTAAATGGATGGGTAAAGAATGGATGGGTAAAAGAATGGATGGGTAAAGAAAGAACGAATGGGTAGAGAACGAATGGGTGAAGAATGAATAGAAATTGGTAAAGGTTGGTTCAAGGTTGGTTCAAGGGAGAGACACTCGAAACCCACCTTCTCGATCTCGTCCAACTGCGCGCGCATGATAACCTGGCTCTTCCGCCGGTCGTTCGGGTCGTCCATGTCGATCTAAAAAATGCCGCGCAATGTCAGTCTCAAGGCACACCAAAAAAAAAGGATAGCGAATACGAATAACGAAAGAGATCGCGAAAAGGCGAATAAGGGAAGAAGCGAATAACGAAAGGCAAAAAGGCGAATAACCAAGGAATGAAGCAAATAAACGAATGAAGGAAGGAAGAAAACGCACATCAGCCCCAAACCCAAGATCCATATCCTCATACACCGTCCCGCGCCGCTTCCCCGGGTCGTACATGCTCTTCCGCGGCACGCTCAGCATCGACAGGTCGCGCTCGCCCTCGGCGTCGTCGAGGTACGCGAGGCGCGCGGAGGCGGCTTCCTCCGCCGGCGCCCGCCCTTCACGTCCATCCATATCCTCGTCGGCGTCTTCGTCGTCTGATGCTGATGCGGAATCGGAGTCGGAGTCTTGAGCTTCGGCTTCCTCGGGCGGCGGGACAACGCGCGGCACCCCCATGCCCATCGCAGGGCTCGGACTCGGATGTAGGACGAGCGGGGCCGGCACAGGCGCGCGCCTCCGCGCCGGTATCGACGCGCGCGCCCCTGCGTTCTCCTCCGTGGGCGACTCGCCCTCGCCCAATTGGATAACCTGGGGGTTGCCCGGGCGCTCCCCATCCGCATCGTACTCGCTATCGGGATCGGAATCCTCGCTCTCCATCTCACACGGACTCTCCGACAACGGGATGTACCTCTCCTCGCGCAGCGCCGACGCGCGGTCCTTCTCTTTCCCGTCCTTACTCCCAAGTCGGAAGGCCAACAGCTCCTCCCCACTGCCTTCCCCCGCCCCGCCCGTCGTGTTCCTACTATTACTCCTCGACGCCGCGCGCTTCGCGTAATTCATCCGCCGACTCCGCACCCACGGCTCGTACCACCCCGCGCGCCGCCGATCCACGTCGAACTCGACCTTTGCGAGGATGGGGATCAGCGCGTCGGAGTGGAGGCCCGGGAGGGGGAGGTCGAGCGAGGGGGTGCGCGAGGTCGCGGGGGTGTCTGCGTCTGCGTCGGGGGAGGGAGAGGGGGCGTCGATGGAGCCAGATGAGGATGCAGATGTGGGGTTACCGAATGAGAGGCCGCGCGCGTGCTCGGAGGTGGAGGACGGCGTGGTGGGGGAGGGCGTGACGGGGTAGCTGTACGCGGACATGGAGTGCGCATGAGGATGTAAGGCGCCAGGCTGCGGGGACGCGGACAGCAGGGGGACGGGGTACGTGTTGTGGTGCGGGAGGTACGGCGCGGAGCGATTCGCGCTAAGACCCAGCGGACCCAGCTCGTCGCGCAGCTCGCTCTTGACGACGCGCATCCAAAGATGGCGCCAGATGTCTTCGCTGAGCCGCGGGCCGGGCTCGTCGTCGCCGTCCTTTTCAGACGAGGATTGAGAGACGAGGTACAGGATGAGGCCGGTTGTGCTGGGCAGTGCATATTCCTTCGCAATTGCTGCGAGCTGGGATTGGAGGGTGGGGTGCACGGGCACGAGCGTCCCGCGGCGGAATTGGGTGTGATACCCAGAAGCCGTCGACGGCGGTGGTGTCAATTCAGAGTCAAACGAGTTGTCGTGCGGGAGACTCAGCGGCGGGATGACGTGCAGCAGGTACTTGGACGTCGTTTGAGAAAAAGACGCGGTGGACGGGGTGGGCGAGCGGCGGTACGGGTCGAGTGCGGGGCCGGTGTAGGAGGGGGACGTGAGGGGCGAGGGGGTGTGGATGGCGGGCATGGGGGTGGATACGCCGAGGGCATTGGCGAGACGGGCGAGGCGGTGCGGGGGCAGCGGGTGGCGCGGCGGGGCCCATGACTGGTGCGCGGTGGGCGGGGGAGAGGATGTTTGCGGTGTCATGGCGAGTTTGAGCTAGAGCGTGTAAGGAGTGAGGCTAATAGCTGCCCCCCAGCATCAGTTTCAGCCAACAAGACTCCGCTCGGCCTGTGGACGTGTAGACAGCGGGGCGGCGACGGGGAGAGTGATGAGCCCGCTATTGTGTGTTGGGTGAAAAACAGCGATGAACCACTGCGCATCAATCTTGACTTGTTGATCAACGGCTTGCTTCTATTCTTTCCTCGATCTACTAGTCTTGCTCTCTCGAGCTTGTTCCTCCTTGCCATGCCTCGCCCTCCCTCCAAGACACCCTCAAAGCAAACATCTCGCTGGCATTGCGCTGGCACCTCTTGGCTGTACACAGACATCACTCGTTCCATGTGTCTCCCCACCCGCCGCTTCGCGACACCGGCTGACCCTCGCTTGAACTCGCGGTCCACCTTGCACGTTCGATGTCCTGCACAGTTCTCAGCTCTCAGCTTCAACATCAACTGATCCATCTCGCGGAGTATCCCACTCCACACCTCGAAGATGTCCTCCAGTGCCCGGACGCCTCCTCTCCGCCAGTCCCTCCTTTCCGCCGTCGCTGCTTTCTCCTGCCTCCTGTATTATCTTGTCCCCGTCTCTGTTTACGAGTTCTCCCTCGCACTCGTACTACTCCAATCGCATCCCGTGTCCTTTCGAGCTCCATGTCCCTCATTCGTCTTAGCCTACAAACAGCCCCTATCCCCGCGTTTCATAATACAACAAAAATCCCCCCTATCACGACAGCGGCGCCTGTCAACTCGCGCGGATCGCGGTGCACTCGGGAGCGGAGTCCTAAGGTGTCAATGGCGGCCGTGGAGGCAAAAAACCGCAAACTTTTTGGATAGCAACGACCAGTCGGACACGAGGGTGCGTGGCGACGCCCGGAGGAGGTGTTGATATCAACGTTCCGAGATCAGATTCAATTGAAGGGGACTTGTCCCATCCGAATATCTCCCTCTGGCTGGACTCGTCTTGTAGTATGCCTGGTTACCGTTCATCTCATCCACATACCTCCGCTGATTCCCTCCGACTCATTCAACGTTCAGTGTTTCTGTAATGCGGATCTTGAAACCACACATCCCAGTGCGCTCAGCGGTCCTCGAGTCTCGGGTCTCGAATCGCTCTGTAATTTCTCAGCCGAATGTTATGTATCTGGCAACGAATTGGGCGAAGCAGACATTTTTCATTTTCTAGACTTCGCACCGCACACCCGCGATGGCCCGTCCGAGTCAAGCTCGGGGATCAAGTCTTCAATTGAAGGTGTGTGGTCCCTCGACGGTGGGCGCGCAAACACGGATCGGGAATCGGATGCCCCCGTGGCAGCTCCGTTGGCCACAAACCAAGACCCCGAAGTTACAGCTATACCCGCCTCACGACGTGGAGTCGATCAAATTCGCGGATCAACTCTGAATCCTTAATTGAACGTGGGCGCGCGACGCAAACACGCTCCGGGGACCACAAACCAAAACCCCGAAGTTACAGCTATACACGCCCCGATCACAGAAGTGTGGGTCGACGCAAACACGGATCGGGCCCCGTGGCAGCCTCCGGTGGCCACAGACCAATACCCCGAGCTTTGGAGTATTCGAGATAACCTGCCTCCGCCTCCGTCCGTTGCGGCCGATCGCGCGAAGCCAGTCGGATTCCCCATGACCGTGGAATACCAGTGCGCAGTTGGCAGTTGACCGATATTTCTCGCATGGGAGATAGATACATGGGTGCAAGCGCGTCGTCGATGGTGCTCCGAGTCAGCCCGATTTCGTCTGTGTTGCTGTCTGTCCTCGAGTTGAATAGAGGTTACTACACGGGTGGCCCGGGATATTTGGCTTGTACATATCTGACCGCGGCGTCTGGAGGGATGCGGAGACGAGAGATAACCGAACGGAGTTGTTGGGAAATTGTTTGTATTCACGGTAGAATGTCCCGCGAGTACTTACAACGGTTCAGATCTTCAGACGTTGAGCTTGAAAAGACAACCGTGAGAAATCGATGTTGAATGATTTTCACCCTTCGGCAACTTCCGAGTCTTTCCGAGTCTTCCGAGTCACTCCTAGTCACTCCAATCGACCATATCTCGACGCTTTCAGGATATTGAACCGCCTAATGCCTTGTCTACCTTGGTCAACGCGCGAATACTCGGGGCTAGCTACTATGGAACAGCTCGACATTCATCTCTAGTTCTTGTGCGACTTGGCAGATTCAAAACGAGTCGCAGAATCGTCGGATTCAACCTTTGAAATTTGGACTTTGGACTTTTGGGTGGTCCCTCCCAAACACGGCTTGACTACGAACGGGGCCAGGACTAGGAACATCATTGCACAATTGCTTGCAGCAATGTTCCACGCCTGAGGTATTCGGTCACGGAGAGTGCAGTCCAGACCGATAACGCAGCGGTGCCATCTTCGGGATCTCAGGCTTGCTGACTCGCAACCCCACCGACTGCATCCGTCGCGGGCCAGTGGTGTCGTCAGATTCTGGCTCGGAGTGATAAAAAGTTCAGTCCGGCTGCGTCCAGGGGGTCTTTTGCCCCATTTCTATAATCAACGGCCTTACCCCAGGAGCATCGCTTGCTGCTGCAATCTTTGGGCATTCGTGGTAGTTGCGAGTCCAATCTGCCCTACTGATAATTTTTTTGCTATGGTTGCACATTCGGGACCCCGCACACTGAATGGGCAACTCCGCAGAACACCGAGCGAGACGTCCCAGCTGCCTTTTTCTCGTGATATCTCAGCTTGAAGGTCGCTCTAGTACGCACCAAAATAGCTCCTGGAGATACTTTTTAGACCCCACAAACGCCAGAGACCTATCGACTTGGACAATGCCGAAAACGATGCATCTGACGTTACTCCCGCTCGGTCTTCGACGCTAATCCTGTGAAAATTCAAACCAACACATGGAATTCACGGCATAAAAGTCATCAAGTGCCTGTAGAAAATCCAGCGTCGACGAACAGCCTGAGCATGTTCAACAAATCCCTCCTCACCGCAGCAACCCTGCTGTGCAACGCCGCAGCCCAATCTTGGGAAGTCGCGGTATTCGAACCCAGCGCGGGAGGCTCCATCGACTGCACCGGCGGCGGCACGACCATCTCGGGCTCCGACACCAACTGCCACACAGTCGGGCTCGGCAGCAACGCTGCGAGCTTTAACATCGACCTTGGCGGAACTGTTAACCCTCCCGGTGCTACATGGGTTTGTGAGTACTTCCTCGTGTCGAGTCGAGTCCTAGGAAGTAGCTGATAATATCTGGACGACAGTTTTCCTGTTCGCGGACAAGTACGTTCCCTGATAAAATATTATCTGGTGTGGAGGGCTGATTTTTCGGGTTAGTAACTGCGAGCCTAACAGCCTGCTTCAAACGCAGTTTGGCCCGGGAATGTGCTTCACTGGGTCTGTTGGTACGTATTCAAGTACAGTGGCCAATGTTACATTTTACTCACAGGAGTATGGTGATTACCAGGCTCGTTTGAGGCACAGAGTCTTCCGAATCCCAATTAGTCTCGTAGACAGTCAAGGATGTGCATACTATATGTGTCTTGGCCCCAAATTAGTAATTGCAACCTCTCTTTGAATGTTGCGCATGACCGTGATTAGTGTACGTTCAGTCTCGTCTTGCCGCTCGTCAACAATCCCCTCGGGACAAGAATTGTGAATTCAGCCATGTTGATGCCTCCATCCCTCGGTAGCGTAGTTATGTGTTGAATTTCTGCGTTGCGACAATTCTGCGAGCTGCCGGCATGGTTCAACCGACGTCCAAGAAAATTTACGCGTCGGCTACCGGGCCATGTTTTAGTGGGGCAAGTACGAAGTTACGGCAGGCTGTTACGGCGGGGTGGCGGGGGACGAGCTGGCTCAGCGTTAAGATAGACGCCGGCGCAAAAAGTTCAACCAAGTGGCTGTGCCAAAGAGCGGCTACGATCCGGATTAGGCAGCTGTCAATTCTTGCTTTCAACCACACATCACTTTCGTCCCTCTCTTTCTTCCCTTCCAACAGCTGCCCAAGAACGTAGGAAAATACACGATACCACTCGCTCTGCCGTACCTCGGCTCTTTTTGGGGCTCAGGGATACCGGGCGGCAGCCAAATACCACGCATTTCCAATCAGTTCAAAACAGACACGTCGGTCGGCCCTTAATTCCCGGGATCTCCCAATCCCGCTGATCCAAGCTCACGTACCCAGCACTCATCTGCATCTGCCTTCGATTCCAGTTCAACTGAAAGTTTCTTCCTCTTTGTACTCCAGAATCATCATATCATCATCTAAATTCAGGTCTCCGTCAAGTACTCGGGAAGATTTACATAAGCTTGTATTGTTGAATCTCTTCTTGTGTCGTCCGTGAAATTTACGGACTTTTTGATTCTCACTTCCCTTTCTATAGATAACGGATTCCTTTCGGAATCAATGCTGAGCCGGATTTGTGTCCTACGATGGCGGTTCAATTTGTGATCTAAAAGTGATACGTGCCGTGTTTGCTTCGGAATTGAAGTGAATCGATTTCTCTACGATGGCATGAACGTAACTGTCCCAGTTGTTTTTGGTTCGTACTTCCTCATAATCTCACTGTGTGAGTTCCGTCATCGAAGCTCTTCGCCGCTCGAGTTTAGAAAAGCACCGTTTTGATAGGTGGGTCCAGGTGCGTTTCATCCTTCCGCTCCGTTTTCATAATCAAGACGATGTTAACTCAGGAAACCGACAAGGAGCGTCACCTGCTACAATGTTCGAGGCATTTTACGGCGTCCAGTCTGCGCTAATAATAGTGATTTAACACGTTCGGCCCCGCATGCTCAATGGATGACACCGTGTACACCGAGTGAGGTGCGCCACCAGCGTTCTTCTCGTAACATTCCAACACCAGAATAGCTTTTGAACACATTCAATTGGGAAACCATATACTTAACGAGAGCCAAATGCCAGTACTAATCGTCACTGACAGCTATTGACGCGAGCGTCACCGAAAAATGTTACTCCCCCCGGTCTTCGACGCTAAACCTGCGAAGATTCAAACCGGGATCTGGATTTAGGAACAGTATAAAGACTAGTGAACGCCTGCAGATAGGCCAGTTCAATCCAGGTTGACAATCAGCTTAATCATGTTCAACACCAAATCCCTTCTCCTCTTTACCACCACAGCGATCCTGATGTCCGGTGCTGCAGGACAGTCTTGGGAAGTCATTGTGTTCGAACCCAGTGCGGGCGGTACCAGCTCTTGCACCGGCGGCGGCACAACCATCTCGGGTAGCGACTTTGGCTGCCACACAGTTGGTCTCGGCAGCAACGAGGCAAGCTTCACCATCGACCTCAGCGGTACAGTTAATCCTCCCGGGGCTATATGGGCTTGTAAGTGGTTGCGCCGGAGGCCGAGTTCTACCACTGACCATGGTTAACAGTCGATCTGTTCTCCGACAAGTATGTCATCGGAAAAATGACTTTGGCTTGGAGGACTGATTTTTCGTGTCAGCAATTGCCAGGTCTTCTTGCCAGATGAGTTGGGACCGGGAGCCTGCTTCGCCGGTTCTGTCGGTACGTCCTCAAGTACAGTGACCCATATATTTCCTCACCAAATGACCTCAGGCTCGTTTGAAGCAAGACAAGTTCCCAGCAACGGACCGTGAACGGAGTTCATACCTACGTAGTCTCGTAGACACCTCGGAAATATCAGGATGTACATGTGTAGTCCCCAGGTCAATACGTCGCATATACTGCGTGTTTGTCCTCAGTACACGTCCTGCAACGCGGGATATCGCCTCGCCGACTGAACTTCAACATCGCCGAGATGCCCGAAATTGAGGGTTGAGCGCGATCTTGCTCGATACATGTTGGTAGGAGTTAGAGCCGCCGGTTTTGAGCGGTTTTCCTCTTTGAAATCATTTACTTTAGGTATAAGTGCAGCAGACCCCTGCGGATAGTGCTGATGTTATCACTGATTCACCGCTCTTGGTTCAATTTCATAGCGGTGAGTCGGGAAGCGGTGCAAGGCTGAAGAAACCCGTTTTTACACCCAGTCAAAGGTGTGGCTAGGACGAAACTACTTACTACTATTTCATATACTTGGGCTTTTTTGCGTTCAGAGCAAATTGCGGGAACTCGGAAATCGATATCGCTCTTGTTTGCCTCTTCACTCAATCTGTCCGAATGTGCGGGTCCGTGCTCGTCATCATTCAGAAACCCTGCTTTGCGCAGGCTCCTGGTCCAATACTGTTCTAGGAAATCCTGGGTCCCGACTAGGCTCGGAGGTCTAGACTCAAGACTTACAACAAGTTAGCACGGAATCAGTCAACTTACTAGGAGGTCACTTTACGCCTGCGGACATCATGCCGATTACCATACCTCCTGCTACTAGGCAGCCACAGGAATAGCGCAGATTGGTACTCATCGACGAGCACATTTTTTTGCTATACAATTGAAACTTCAAGCGCGAGGGTTGGGGAAGGACCACCGGATTGACCCTCCGGACTGTACGTGTCCCTTAATGAACGCGGCGTTGCCTTAAGAATCTCCAGGGACAGCAAGCATCACTTGCTGCAATGTTCACGGCATTTTGGGAGTGCCACGGTGAGTCCAGTCCGCCCCAAAAATAATGTTTTTACCACGTTCGGCCCCGCGTACTTAATAGCTGACGCCGTGTACACCGAACGGACATGCCAGCTGCATTGTTCCAATAATATTACCGCACCGAAATAGCTCATGAAGACATTCAATTGCGAAACAGTATACTTCACGAGAGCCTACTAATGCCAGTATCGATCGTCACTGACAGCGATTGACGCAAGCATCGCCAAAAGACGTTACTCCGGCCCGGTCTTCGACGCTGAACATGTGAACATTCGAACGATATCTGGAATCAAGAAACGGTACAAAAGTCAGCGAGTACGTGCAGATGACCCAGTTCAATCCAGGTTGACAAGCAGCTCAATGATGTTCAACACCAAATCCCTCCTTTTCTTTACCACCGCGGCGACCTTGCTGTCCAGCGTAGTCGGACAGGCTTGGGATGTCGTGTTCTTTGAACCCAGCGCGGGCGGCACCAACTCGTGCACCGGTGGGGGCGGAACCATCAACGGTGACGATTTCGGCTGCCACACAATTGGGCTCGGCAGCAACGTCGCGAGCTTCAACATCGACCTCGGCGGTACTGTTAATCCTACCGGCGCTGAATGGGTTGGTAAGTGACTACGATCGGAAATTGAATCCTCGCAAATATCTGACCATGGTCAACAGCTAGTCCGTTTTCCGACAAGTACGTCTCCCAGAGATTTTCATTTTTTTGGCTTGACTAGGACTGATTTTTTGGCGTAGCAACTGCCAGGTCAGCCTCGGGGTCCAGTTGGCACCGGGAGCCTGCTTCTCGGGTTCTGTCGGTACGTCCACAAGCAAAGTGACGATCATATCTTCTCAGCAGAGCGTGTTGCCTCCAGGCTCGTTCTCAATGCAGACTGTTCCCACCTAGTCTCTCATAGTCCAAGTCGGTCAATATTCAGGGTGTATATAGCTCCCAAATCAAAGGCTCCGGAAAATCTGCTCCCATATATTGCGTGGTCGTGATAATTATGCGTTTCTGACGCGGCTCGAGGTTTCCTCTCAAGTAAGAGGCAATTATGGATCAAGCGGTCACGGGCATTGGAGACGCCATTGACAGCTTGCGGCGACGGAGTACAAACTCACTCACGGACTTGGAAAACATCACGCACCTGTTGTGCACCTGCGTTTGATTTGGTCGAACGACGCGACGCGACAAGAACGCGGTAACGTGACCCCGTCAGCCGATTTCCAGCGGAGTTTGAATTTGGATGATGGATCTGCGGATTGTGTCAGCCTTCACCCTTGTCTCCTCCCACCGTCTGGCGGTCCCCCTTCTTCGCTTCTGGCCTCAAGAGCTTCGACCTTGACGCTCGACCTCGACCTCGCCGTCCTCCAGCATCGACTACGAGTCAACAGCCCTCAACTTCAATACTCAGAGCAGCAACGGGGATCGTAGCGGACAACTCAACATCCTCTGGTTCCTGTGCGATTCAGAACAACCGGTCTTTTATCTCGGCGGCTCAGGGACACCGTGACCGCACCGAAGGGGATTTCATGAATTATGAATCACCCAGTCACGACTCACAAAGAATCCTGGCTGGACGACTTACTCTCTAGTACTCATGAATTGGCGGTAAGTATGGATTACGCATCTTGTTCCTGTCTCGGGCGACACTACCTTGCCATTCCTGACCGGATTTCTCACGCACCCGAAAATATTATTTTCTTGCCCTCCAATATGCTGTCGCAACTCCAGGCCAACAATGAGCTACTAGGCTGCTCGGAATCTGCTTTTGCTCAAAATTCAAGCTTCACAATTGACATACACAGCTAAGGCTTGGTTCTCTGTTCAAGCGCACCACAAACAAGTAACAATCCACATCGCCGTATCATTATCTACATATCCGAGCTTGAAGTTGATCACACCTGGAAAGACTCCGATAGGTTTGTCTCTCTCACAAGTTTTACCAATGTCTCTCTAATGTATCATTTTATTCGAGTTGAATCTTTTGGTACGTCATTCCTCTTTTGACTTCTTGGTTCTTACCGACCTAAGTACCTTCTTATAGATACTGCGTTCATCCAATATCGCGACAAACGGGACCATGTTCGTGATATTGACGGTGGTTCAATCTGTGGTTGAAGTTTAATGCGTTGACGTGTTTGGACTCGTTTCAAATGTGCGACCACTGGCTGCCAGACCAGCCTCCAAGTGGAGTTGGGGCCGTTCACCTGCTTCGCTGGTGCAGTTGGTACGTCGTCGAGTACATTTACATCGCATTTCCTCACCGGAGCATGACTTTCAGGCTCGTTCGAACCGAGGACCGTTCCCACCTAGTCTCTCGTATACAGTCCGGAAATATCAAGGATGTACCTATGTTCGATGTATATGCACGTAGTCCCAAGTCGTGGCTGCCGTCATTTGGAATCTTTGTCTGGTTGTGACCGTGGATATCGCCTCGCCGCTCGTTGTTCTCCTCGGTTGAGTTGAGACCGTGAATTGAGCCGTCATGGTCGAGAAAATAAACCAATACTTCCTGCATGCGCACAACTACACAGGAAGTACTTGTGCTCTCTTGTGCTCTTCCCGCGCTCAAATAAGAACACTTGAGGCGAATTGAATACGGATTTTTGCGTTTCCAATCGATCGCCTCGTGCGGGTGCCGGGAGTGCGGAACGCTCTCCGGCCCGGTCTTCGACGCTACCCCAATGAGGCACGTGGGCATTGCACAGCCAAACAGGTGATGCGGACATCTGGCCCCCCATCATGCCTGTGGAGTTTTCTGCCCGTCCTTATGACTCTTTTCACAAGCAGATCAAGGCATGTATGTTCAGCATCACGCTCTCCTCGTCTGACAATGACCTGTCCGGCGATAGTTGGAGCTCAAGACCTCCGGCCCATTATCACTCGTGAAAATCTTGGACAGAATCGCTTACCGCGGCCAGGATATATCCCTCGATTATCAACGCGTCTTGGATCGTGTCCGTGGATACTCCACGTACCAGCCCCGGGCTCTTGAGGATCTCTTCGTCGAATGTATCGATTTCTTCGGAAAGGTGCTGGCGACCAGCCGGGCATGTAACAGATATCTAGCCTGTTTCTACTGTCTTTTCAACCCGAAGGCCGAGATCGAAGGTCTTCCCCACGATGCCGATCCCGAGTCCGCCTTGCGCAGCTTCGACGAACAGTACGAGGAGTTGCTAAAGAGCATCGAGAGGGTGGTCTCGTGTTGGTCAAAGGCCCAGCGCATGATAATGGACGAGCTACAAGGCCGCCTGCATCTCCCCTTAGGCTTTGCGTGCTTACTTCGTGCGGAGTCGGCCTTCGGGTTTAGCCACGCACAGGCTCAGCTCCTAGCGCTCCGTGACGACCTCCCGACTCTCATGGACCAAGCTCGCCTGCACTGCTATCAGTTCCGTGACCACTACATATCCCTGCATTCTCTCGTTAAACAGGTTGACACGGCACGAGTCGGCGCATCCGACGCAATCCCCCGAGACGCGGCCCTGGACATCGCCGCAGACGGGGGATGTATCATCAATCTGCTCTTCACGGTGATGGATTATAAATTGGAATTGCAGTCTGTCACTGGGAGAGAATCTGTGTTTCCGGACTCTTTCTCGCTTTACTGATCTATTCGTGCGCTTGTAGTCGTACACACTGTAATACATGCCGTGTAGCACTAACAGTTGTATCCTCCTATTGCCTGGCCATTAACCAGCGTCCTCCGAAAGCTAATTTGAATCAGTTTATCTCTTGCAATTGGTTGGTCCGCGCCGGCATGCGCAGTGTAAGATAGACACCTTGATTGTTTGGCGTGAGACTAGCAGTATGCCCGTGCTACGGAATCGGGACGTCGTCATCATTCACCTGGTGTCCATGCTGGGCCGGGTATGTTGACTATTAGTATTGACTAGAATCGTAAATCCAATCAAGACCGAAGACGTGCTGGAGAAGGGCAGAAGAGAGAGCATGGAGGAAGGTAGGAAAAGGGGAAGGCACTCGATGCGCGCGGGTCTTCGCAGCCGCTCCCCGGTCGGTGTGGGTGAGTATCCGTCGACAGCTGTTGCGACAACGCGTCGCCGGCGACGCCAGGTCTTTCATCTCTGCTTGTGCCGGCACTTGGTGGCGGGAGCGTCCTCGCCCTAGCCGTCCCCCGCCGGCTCGGCATCTTCCTGGTACTCCTGCTGCTCCTCCTGCTCAATCGAACAGTGGATTCGTCGGACTCGACAGTGGATTCACCGGGCCAGACTTCGGCAAACAACAGAAGGTTGACTCTCGCTGTACGCCCATCTCTCGAACCGTGGTCGATTCTTCTATTGTTCTCCAGTTCAATCACCACCGGTTTACCTGCTGAGCATCCTGACGATGCGTGACGGCCAGCGCGACCTGAAGTCCTCGATGATCGCCGTCTGCGACTTTGCATGTGCGGGACGCTGCTTGGGGACGGCCTTGAGCCGGGCGGCGACTCGTCCTCGCCCGTGGCACACGCTGGAAGCAATGGGTGGTGTAAAGCCCGAGCCGCTGGACGCGTCTGAATTGCGGTTGCCCCCGCCCAGTCCCGCAATAGCCAAGCAGCCCGCCCACGCCGAGAAGACTCGAGTCATCCGTGTGCGCGGTGTGCGGTCCAAGCTGATGCGGCCGACGATGCGAAGTTTGAGGGCGAGTACGATGTAACGCTAGGATGACGGGTATGCCCCGGACACCGACTCCGGTCAGCAAACCATGTTTTTTTCACTATGGCAGTCTATGGAGCGCTACAGAGCGTTACAGAGCTGTAGTGCCATAGCAAGGGGTTTTTGCTCTAGAGCGCTATAGGGTGTGCTGAGGCTCGCCGATAGACTATGTATCAGCCTCGAGTGGAAGAGAATCTTCAGCACGGAATACAAGTTGAGAGGGAGTGTGAATATCATTGTCGGCATGAGCATGAAGATTCGATGCTTTTGTGGAGTGGCATTCAATATTGGAGTAACCGTCCTGCTGTGCGCCCTCGTGCGCAAACGAGATTGGGGACTGCAGGAAAGGAGCAAAGGTCAAGAACTTCGCTGGACTGAAAAGTCGCTTATTTATTTCTAGCTCGCGGACCGTGGATTCTAGCGAGAACGCAGCCCCGTGCCGACGCGAGTGAAATCGATGGTGGTCAAGCGTATAAGCTGTAGAGGGACCCTGCGCTTCGCGTATCGACATCAACGCGGACCTTGACACCGCTGTGTGGTTCCCTTCACCGATAGCGCATCAGGACTGTGGCTGGACAAGGTGGAAATACATGCGGTAGACTCGTCTCCGGCCTGCCCGTAACCGCGGGATTGAATCTCGGACTCGGTCTTGCCACTACTGGCTGGCCGGTGACGAGCCTTTCCATCGTTGTGTGTCGGGCACGGAGTGATTGGCGTTTTTTCAGCAGGGTTCAAGTCTTTCTCTCGATTATCCTTGAATTTTCTAAGCACGCCTGGGATTCTTGAGCAACGGTATGTCTGCATTGTCGTCTCCTCGAGCCGTATCTGACTGTGCCCAAGGTGGAACTGGGATCTAAGTAACAGATAAACGGGGGCATCAAGCTTTTCGGTTGGTCTTCAGGGCGGTCCGGCAGGGTCCGGCTTCGCCTTGAACGTCTGATATTTGGGGCGCTCCAAGGAAGCTGTTGCGGGTCGTGGCAGAGGCTTTTGTTTTTTCGGACGATCGAGGGACACTGGATGCAGTACAGTTGTGCAAAGCTTTAAGTCACAAGTACTTAATGGGATCTCTAAAGTACAGAACGTCCACGATATCGTACAGATTACCGACATATAAAGTATAACCTACACTCAGACAATTTTAATCTTCTTTGTCGGCTGCGAATTAGCTTTCTCCCCGTCCTTCCGCTTCTTGTTAGCCCCCGTCTTCCAGTTCGTCAACAACTCCTGGAACCTGTCCCGTAATCCTATCGCGAGGGCGCCGACGTCCGACTCGAGGCCGTTGAATGTTATGGCGTTGTTCACCATGAGTTGGATGTCGGCCTCGAACGCCTCGAGCGTATCGTATCTGTCACCATTGAGATTATTCCGAATAGTGTGCAGATCTCGGGGGTTCTTGATGATGTCGAAATAGGTGGGGATTTGGAGCAGAACAGGGTCCACCGGCTCACGGAACACCCAGGAACTGAGATACAGAGTAAGCGTCGCTGAAGACGGGGAAAACAAAGAAATGCGCGCACATTTCTTCCTTTACAAGGGTCGTCAGTATTCCTTGGAGACCGCGCTTCTCGTTCGGCGAAAGCTTTCTCTCCATCGCTTTCGGCCACTCCTTCTTGAACGCCTTCTGCACCACGTCGGCACAGTCCCACGGGAAAGTCGCCGGCGGATTGAACGTCTTGCAATTGCTAAACACCAGATCGATATCCTTGCGGATATCCTCCATCGTCTGGTATCTATGCGCAGCAAGATTGGCGGATATCGTCCCGAAATCCATGGGATGGGCGATCTCATCGAAATAGCTACCAAGCCAGTTAGTCAACGAAGAATAAAGCGAGAAGGAGCTTACGTCGGACACCCATCCAACTCCGGATCCACAGGTCTCAGGAAGATTCCGCTCTCGGGCAGCTTCATGAGCGTAGCCAAAAGCTGCTTGCACTTCCTCTCGTCGATGGGCGTTGCTTGCTCAGCAGGCGACTTCTTCGAACGATGGCCGGAAGAGCCACCCGCTGCAGGAACCTCCTTTTCTTTCGGACGAGGAGGAGCAGAAGATCCACTCGCCACAGAAATCTCCTTCTCCTTCCCCTTGATCGATATTCGAGGGACGTCGACGTTGGACGGTCGGGATTCCGGCGGGTCGACTGGCGGCTTCGGCTTGTGCGAGTTAAGACCAAGCTTGGGGATGGCCGACGAAGAAGGCTCAGGAGGGGAGGACCGGCCTTTCTTCGCGGGCGTCGCGAGTGCAAGAAGATCATCCTCCGCTTCATCTTCCTCCTCTGTGGATATATCTACCTTCTTCCGCTTCCCGTTTGCCGCGACAGACGAGCGATGGCGGACCTTTTCGTCTTTCTCCCGCTCCAGGGCAAGGACCTCCTGCAGGATGTCATGAGATCCATCATCTACGTAAGGAGGCGGGGGCGGATCCGCAGGAAGATCAGGTTCAGGAAGTTCCACCTTCGGTTTCCGCCGCGGCTGCTTTGGAACGGGGTTGGGCGTCGCTTCTTTAGGTTGGGGGGCTTTGAACTTGATAGTCGGTCGAGATGTAGAGGGCGTCGGTCGGGATGCAGAGGGCGTTGGTCGGGATGCAGAGGGCGTGGATCGGGAAGCAGAGGCCGTCGGTCGGGAAGAAGAGGGCGTGGGGTGAGATGCAGGCGGGTCCGGGAATGCTCGAGGAACAGGGGGTAACACCTTTGGAGGAGGCTTTTGGGCTTCCTTCGCATGTGCAGCTTCGAGGGTCTTGCTGATAATGGCCCAGTCTATAATCGTATTAGCTACTTTTCACGCGCGTTCCGGAAGGTGGGCGTACGTTTCTCAAAATGTGTCTCCAACGCCAGCGTCTCGTCGTGAGCGAAAGAGCCAACCGGGTTGTAGGTCTTAGCATTCGCCATCATGAGCCGAAAATCAGCCTGGAAAGCAAACCGATCCGAGTACTTTCCCTCCTCCAGTTTGTGCGACATTGTTTGCAAATCCATTGGCTCTTTGATAACGGCAAAGTAGCTGAACAAAGATAGGATCAGCAAGCCGTTTTCAATTTACAGGATCGACGAGATAATCACTTGGGTGCGTGGTCTCGAATGGGATCCACGGGGAACAGAAAGATCTTTGCGTGTTTGTGACTGAGCAATTTCTTCAACGCCGACCGAGTGGCCCGGAGGTCGTTTAAAGACATCCCCGATGCTTGCGCCTTGAGCGCATGCACAGGTTTCGGATGCACAGGCTTCGCAACGCCGTTGGGTTTCGCAGGCGGGGCTGCCGGGGGCGGGGGCGGGGGCGGGGGTTTCGCTTTTGGCACCACTTTCGCCTTGGGAGGAAGGGCGGGAACAGCGAAAGCCACCGTCTTGGCATGGGGCTCCACGCTGGGCGTTCGCAGGGGCGTCCGCGCCACAGTGGGCGTCGAGGCACGTAGCTTGAGTTTGGGGGGGACTTGATTCGGGACAAGGGGACTCTGAACCGGGCCAGCCAACTTAAGTGGCCGCACCTTGGCAGGCAGCGGGGTGAGTATAGGCGGATTTTCGGTGACGGGGGTTATCGGAATATGGATTTTGACACTCGGCGGGGTCTCTTCGACGGGCTTGATAAGGAGATCCGCCAGTTTGAGCAGACACCACCGAACTTCATGATCGACGTCCGCACCACTGCGAACAAAAGGTCAGGTCAGTTGTCATATCATTCTGCTGGGGGAAAACTCACAGCGCCAGTGGCATCATAAGTTCTCTGAAGACTTCGTTCTTCCCCACCTCCTTATCTTTCCTCAGAGCCTTGATCATCGCATCCATCTCGCTTCTCCGCGCCTCTTTGTTCTTATCTTGCATCGAACCGTCCTCTTCGATCAATAGGGACTCGGGATCCTTGGAGTTCAGCTTCATCTCGCCCATTTGAACTAGAAGGGCCAAACTCAGACATGCGTTGCGTGCGACATGTCGACGGATCGTTCTTGAAGGATCATTGGCCATGACCGCGAGAACGTAGTTCATGATCGGAGGAGTGTACCACTTCGTCATGAAGAGCCCGTCAAAGGCAGCGATGCGGACCTGCGTATAATTTCCTTCCCTGAAGAGATTTAAGAAAGATGTCCTTGGGGCCGTGGTCATATATTTACCGCGTCAAAGGGAAGAATTGAATTGGCGCGCTTGGGATGAGATTTGCCACCATGACAACAAGATAGAACTTTTTTCAGGGAGTCAATCGTCTGGATATTATGATAAACAGAAAAACGACAACCTCCAAGGCCGCGATGGTCACGTTGTTGTGCGTCGAAGGTATTAGCCTGTCCATATTTCGATACCGGTCGACTTCCGCCAAGCTTTGCTTCAAAAGCTCGGCGTCTTCCTCGTTGTATTCGGTGCGAACTTCCGAGGGCAGCAGCTCTCCACGCTCAGGGGAAGCCGTCGATACAGTGGCGTAAGCTGCCGAAGAAATTATTGTACAGATGTAGAAACCGTCCGCGTACTGAACGAGATGTCGCGTAAAAAACCGTCCAAAATCAAGGGTGAAAAACGTACAGCATTAGAAGTATTATCGTTATAGCGAAGCTGGTCAATTAGGAATTTCCGAACAACAGATGGAGATTTTCCATTCGGATAACGGGTTCGCGATATGGCGTTTACGAGGCTCTGTGAACATGGTGAACACAACTCTGTGCCGATGAGGAACCACCGACCTTGCGAACAAAATATTCGGGCAGGTCAGAAAAGTCGTTCGGTTTGGGAACATAGGTGTGTGCGAAGAGATCCTGATTGGGGTCCTCTGGATCATAGCAGTACCGCAAGAAAAGTTTGAAGAGATGAAACAAGCCCAAATAGTCCAGCCGAGGTATGGAGCACTGAAATGATATCAGGATCATGTTTCTGCGCTCAAAGAGTCACCGTACGTGTACGAGTGCGACAGCCGCTTCACAGCGGATGCGGAAATAATAGTTGGAGACCAGCACAGTCTTCGTCAACGTACTTGATACGATCTTGGTGGGCTGCTGGGCCAACGCATGTAACGCCTGTCCGTGTGTCAATACTGCGCATGCCAAGACATCAAGACGGCGATACCTCGAGCTGAGCCACTACATCCCTATCCCGCTGTAGTTGCGAAACCCACATGAAATCGGGTTGTTCGAACTTCAAGTCCGCAATCCACTCGAAGTCGGCATCCATCCGGATCCACTCGTACGTGGCACCGCTCATAGCAGTCTCGTCTTCTTCAGTCCAATCCTCCACCTTCCAATTGTTCCGCTCGCTCTCCTTCTCCCACACCTCGAGCCCGAAACCCATGTCCACCATCCCCATCGCCTCGGCAGCCTCCGTGTCTCCCTCGGCGGCGGCCTGCGCAGCTGCTTGCCGTGCAAGATATCGCTTCGTATTTCGCCGAACACGCTTGTACTTGGTGTTGAAGGGAACCTCGTAGCGTTTGAAGGAAGACTGAATATCCAAGACGTGCTCGTACGGAGTACCGTCCGCTTCGTGGATGCGCACCGTCATCTGTCCTTCGAAAACAGGCACAGGCTTCAGCAACGCCATGGAGTGGTCGTTGCCCTCGAGCATCGTGTACGCTGGGCACTCCTGCCGCACGGCAATCTCAACCGCCATCTTCTTTCGGTTGAAACTAGCCTGGAAAGAAAGCACCGGACATCCGCTCCCGTAGATCCATTGGTCTGCAAACGTACGCGGATCGACTCCGCTGACCTTCCTGCATGTACGGAGAAACATATGGGTGGAGATGGTGTTGTTCTCCCCGGTCAGGGCGGACAGGAATATCTTGGGCAGAACGCGCGAAAGACCGAGCGAGGTTCCGCTTTTCCCGAGCTTTCGGTCCAAAATATGCAGCACGAGGGGTGCCTTCAGGTTGATGAAGGCAAGCTCGGACGCGTCCGGCGGCTCGAGTCGCGTCGGTTGACATATCGGGGGCATTAACCCCGTGTCCCGTTCCACGACGCGTTGCATATCCTTCTTCAACCGAAAGCGGTACTCGTTGTTTCCGAGCAGCTTCTTGACGAAGAGACCGGTGATGTACAGCGAGAGGCCGTTAACGAGCCACGTGTCGGAGAAGAACTTCGGCTGGATGTTTATTCCCATCCACTGGCACGCTAAAGCCTGCGCCAAGGCATGCCGCGTCTCGAGCGACTGTTCAATCGCATCTTCCCCGTAGAGTAGATCCACCGTGAGGAGCGAGAACGTGGAGCTGTCGAAGCGTTGTGCGGGCATCTCATCAACGAAGGCGAGTTTGTAGGAGCCGAAGGGGTAGGAGCCGAACTCGGTGGTGTAAAAGTTCATTGCGGAGCGCAGACACGCAGTCGACGTCGTTAGGAGAGACTCGTGCCCCGGCAGGCAGAACGCGTACATCGGCGGCTGGGAGGAGTTGCCGTCGTCCGCGATGTGGTCCATGGGTATCGAGTACATATGGAAGGGTCCCGCAGCAAACGCGATGTGTTGGACTGAAGTGAGAACGGCTTGGGAAAACAGGAATATGGTCTTGTGGGAACTGTAGGGGTGCGCGACCTGCAACCAGTCAACGTTGACTCTAGTCGGAGGAGACGATGACGCACCTGCTCAACCAGCTCCCCACTGCACACGACCAACGTCGGGCTTGCATCGGTCGGCTCATCGTCATCCTCCACAGAGATTTCTTCAAGATACCGAGGCACAACAAACTCAAACTCCCAAGTACACTTTTCCCAGAGATTGTCGATACAAGGGACCCAACATCTTGCAGCGTCGGGCGACGACGGGGTCGTGTACGCATGAGGGACGCGCTTTCGGAAAGTGAGTCATATGTCTGTGTACACCTTTCTCAACTCACGTATGGATACGAATCGGTCGGGACCACAAATTGGAACCCATCCGCCGGATTTCTGAGGCTGTATGCAATATTGATGAGAATAGGAGCGAACTCGGGGACCGTCTGGGAGGACTGCGCTCCAGGTTCTGGGGTTGCTACTACGAGCGCTGTGAGCTGAGGAAGAGACAAACGCGGAGCAAACACACCCTCGTTGACGACCGAAAGGCCAGACTGCTTCAAAGCAACCTCCGATGGAAGAGCAATCGATAGTTCTCCCTCGTCGCTTTCTTGCAGAGCGGAATAGAGCTTGCGTTTGAGCTCCGGATGTCTGTGACAGTCGAGGGGCTCGCCCGGTGCTCCAACGCTGAGGCCTGCAAGCGGGTCGTGGTGCACGAACTCGGCTGGGTGACTTGCCACCGTGACGGTTTGGATGGCTGAAATGGACAGTCAGGGACAGCAACGACGCTGAACGCGGACTGCGTACTGCATTGGCGCGAGTGGAGATTGATAGTCTTCAGATCTTTACTGGTCGGGACTATTGTAATCTCTGTATAGCCCTGTTGGCAGAGATATGAGGTTGGAAGAACACGACGCATTGTGAGGCGAACGCACCCAAAGACAGCCGGAAAAGTCTATCTCCAAGACCACCTTTTGATGACTAGTAATTACCAGAGATAAATGTCAGTAACGAGCGTGTCGTGGGCAGGAAACGAAACGTATATGGAGAAACCACGACGAGTTTGTTCCCGTTGAGCGTTGGCTCGACTGTCCATTGTGGCCTAGGTATGACCAGGCCACTTCTAGCGCAGTATTTCCGCGGATAGCAGTGTGTAGTCGCGGAGGAAACGGTGGTTTAAGCGAATACTGGTTTGGCCGGTGAGGGCGTGAAGCATCGGCTTTGTTTGGCTGCAAACGTCCGCTGCAAACACCCGTATTTAGCCTATATTTTTGCTTCCTACCACCATGTCCTTCGTCTGGATAGCCCTGTCTGTGGCCTCATCATGCCTCGCAAATCGATATTCCGTCAGCCCAGTGCTCAGCACTTTCAACTTGTCCATCGGTCGCAGCGGGCTCCTCTCATCCACGACCCTGACGCGAGTCAGCATGTATCAAAGCCTCTGGAGCAAAACGACAAGAAAAGATACATACTTACTCGCGTCGGGGTCGTGGATGATCAGACTGTATCAAAGCCTCTGGAGCGAAACAACAAGAAAGGAGGTCCCAAGTCCAAGGCCTCGAACCAGCGGGTGGGAGATGGACGGCCTCGCAGTACCGTGATGCAGCCGCCCTTTGAGCTGCTGAACAGTACGGAAGGGGGTGCAAGAATGCCCTTACCGACATTCAACGCTCCTCAAAGAAATAAAGAAAATACAGAAACGACAAGAAAGGAAAATCCCGCGCGGACCTCGAGGACATCTCCCAATACGCCCACAAACTTACGCCACAGCCGTCCAGGCTGCACAAGGACCTGCCCCATTGAAAGGAGCTCACAAACCCGCTGGAACCCAGGCCCAAGCCCACGCCCCGCGGCCGCACCACAAAGCCCCGCCCGAAGAGGGCTGCCCCTCCCATCTCATTGTCGATCTACGGCGGGTCAAACAGGACATCGAGACGGTCCACATATCGCCTGGGAAGCCCTTGACCTACCTCGTTGACCCCATCGATCCGCTTCGACTTTTTCGAGGAGAGTGATGCCCTCCGCTCATCCGAGACGGCATGTTTCTCTTCGGCTCTCACTGCCGGGTCTCTCGGTACAAGCCACGGAAAGCCCCTCCAAAGCCTGGATAAGCCACATCACGCATATGGCGCACGGACTTTGAACTCGGGGTCAAGCTATACAGTAACTATACTGACCATCATCCCTTTCATCTTCTTCTCTTTCGTGCGCCTTGATTTGCTTACCCCAGGTCGCCCTATACTTGTCTACCCGAGTTACTCTTCGCCCATCAAGCAGAGGACAGATGGAGATGGGATACTCTTGAGCACACTGCACGAACGTATCCCGCTGAATGATATGTTCGGTTTTTTTTTTTTTTGCGTAGCTACACCGTACTACGCCAGCATCTTAGCTCCTTAGTATAGCCTGCGCCGTCAATCAATTCTCTCTCTCTTTCTCTCGCGTGAAGCTTGCAGTGAAGCATCTGTTTGCTGCAAACGTCCGCCGCAAACACCCGTATTTAGCCTATATTTTTGCTTCCTCCCACCATCTCGGTCTGTGGCCTCACAATGCCTCCCAAATCGATCTTCCGTCAGCCCGGTGCCCAGCACTTCCAACTCGTCCATCGGTCGCAGCGGGATCCGCTCATCCACGACCCTGACGCGAGTCAGCATGTATTAAAGCCTCTGGAGCGAAACAACAAGAAAGGAAAATCTCGCGCGGAGCTCGAGGACATCCTTCCCGAGTCAGCGCTGTCTACGAACGTCGGCGAGGCCGCACTGTATGGCGTCTACTACGATGACTCGGATTACAACTACATGCAGCATCTTCGACCGGTCGGCGTGCAGGAAGACGGCGTGGAAAGCGTTCTAGTGGAAGCTCCTGCGGCGAAAAAACCCAAGGGCAAAGGGATCGTGCTCAAGGATCTGCCTGAAGGTGTCTTGGCTTCGACATCGGAGCTGCCCAGGACGTATGAATCCCAGCAGGCCGTCCCGGCCAGCATCGCAGGCTTTCAGCCTGACATGGATCCCCATCTTCGGCAGGTGCTGGAAGCGCTCGAGGACGACGAATTTGTGGAAGACGATCTCGAGGATGATTTCTTTGGGGAGCTAGTCGCGGACGGCGAGCGGGGAATGGACGAAGAGGTCGACTTTGAGTTCTCTGAGCAGATCGCACCGGAAGACGAGGAAGTGGACGAAAGCGCGGGCTGGGAGGCGAGGTTTTCCCAGTTCAAAAAGGTACAATTCGATGTAGGGGATAAAAGTGACGATGGCGATTCAGAAGGCGGAGACACTGTCGGCCGCCTTCCTGAAATGTCGGTAATCGGCGGTAAAAAGCGCCGCAAAGGTACCAGCGACGCCTCGGGGTACAGCATGAGCAGCTCTTCGATGTACCGAAATGACGCCCTCAAAACCCTCGACGAGCGCTTCGACCAGGTATTTCGATTGCTCGGTGTTTTGACTGCGAATTCACAAACTCCAGATGATCCTCAAAGAATACAATTCCGGCGAGGAGTCCGACCCTTCTGACGAGGAGGAGGACGAAGACGACGCGCCCCAGCTCATCACCTCGCGCCAGGACTTCGAATCGATGATGGACGAGTTCCTCAACGACTTCGAAATCCTCGGTCGCAAAATGAAGCCTAAACTGGAAGGCGACAGCGGTGCTGCCAAATTGGATACGCTCCGCCGGGCGATGGGCCAGGACGAGCGCGTCCGAGTCGAGCAGGATGGCGACGACGAGGAGAGCGACATCTTGATGCCGTTTGAGATCGACGACCGGAAAGACCGATGGGATTGTGAGACCATTCTCAGTGAGCTCAGTCCTTTTCTATCCATGCATGCGTTGAGCAGCGCACAGCGACGTATTCCAATCTCGAGAACCACCCGCGCCTTATCCGGGCACGAGATCCCAAGAAACCCGTGCCCAAGATACATCTCGACCCTCGAACCGGCCTCCCGTTCGTCGCCGCTGAAGTGGACGCTAAATCGGCATCGAAACCCAAGGGTCGTGTCACCTTCGCTTCTGATTCCGACGACTCAGAATCTTCGGACGACGAGGACCGGCCTCGGGTCGAAACCGTTAAACGCGATAGAAACGAATCCAAGGAAGAGAAGAAGGCTAGGAAGGCTGCGGTGAAAGAGGAGCGCCAGGCAAGGAGAGCAGATAAGAAGGCGACGAAGGAGGCCTTTGGGGCGGAGTTGAAGACGCAAAAGAGAGCGATTGGGAACAAGGAGCGAAGGTTGAAGAGTTTATAGATGTCGTAGATGGGATTATATATGTACTTGCGGGCTGTATTGCGTGCACAGATCAATTCTTTTCCGAGCCGCAATCACCAACTCCGTCGTGAATACCATGAGACACTGCTCCAGAAAGCACATACTTACATTGACGAACAGATACAGGATATACATACCAATACATTTGATAGAATAAGATAGGCTGCCTGAACTGTTTCAGAATAGCAGGACGCTTCAAGTTGTAGCAAACGAACTCACCTCGCGTCCGCTCATTCCTCCTCCTCCATCTCGACATCGTCCTCTTCGTCTTCTAACCCCCTCGCGACTTCATCCATCGCCGCACTGGCCCTTCGGAACATCTCCGCGTTCGCGACGTCTGGAAGGAGCTCGCCTCCTCCGTCCTCCTTTGCCTTGACCAGAAGCTGCGAAACAGCCCAATTGATATACCCCGTCTTGCCCTGCTCCCATTGTCTTTTCCCCGCCTCCGTGAGCCGGAACTGGGTAAGCGCAGATATGGTGGCCGGTTCAAGTTCAGGGAGTGTTGATACCGACTTTTGCATTTCCATGAGAGCACCGGGGAGTGACGGGGCTGCGACGGTGGATTCGTATGCGGCCAAGTTGTCGAAAAGCTGTCGGGCCTTCCCTAGCTCGACACTTTTTCGGTGGTTGGCTCGGATGAGTTGGCGCCGGAGTTTCCTTTGCTTCGTGGGCGTGTGAGTTAGTGGCACTGGCAGAGGTCATCCAGACTGGAAGCGTACATTCTCGAGGCTATTCCGGAGTCGCTCCACCTCGTCCATGAGTTCCTGTTCTCGTTCCGGGGTATGGGTGAGATCCAGATGCTCGTGGTGGGGGAGCACGAGCGGCAGGTCCGCCGGGACGGCAAAGATGTTGCGCAGCGACCAGGCCTCGAAGAAGTCGAAAGCGACGTCGGTGTGGAACTCGAGGAGAGTCTGGAAGGCTACGAGTCCCTGTTCGATCTCCTGCGTTCCGTCCATCTCGCCGAGCTGCCCAGCGCGCTGCTGCAGGAAGTCTTCTGTCCCGTTCACACCATCCTGAACTGCGTGGTTGGCGACGTTGATGATGTCGTCGAGGAGAAGCTGCGGCGAGAATCCGAGAGCCTCAGTGAGGAGCTGAGGGGGGACCAATGCTTGGGGCGCGTCGGCAGTCCCCATGGTGAGTTGGGTCGCGTCGTAAATGGGAGTGCGGTGCAAGTCGCGTATGGTCAGCTGACCTTTTGATCGTTGACTTTGTCGATGTTTTTTTCAGACTTCACCTCGTTCTGTCTTTCCTTCTTCCACCACAACCTTGCACGCACTGGCCTCCGCATGAGTTCCTTGTCTCTGCAATTGTCATCAGGCTTCACTCCAATGCAAGTCAGTTTGAATCGACACTCTGGTTGACCAGCCCGTGGTTTCAGATTGCTTCGTCGACGTCGCCAATATGTCTGTGGGCAATAAAGGTGAGCTATTGGTCCTTCCTTATTCCTCGTCTTCTTCCCACATATGATGCTACACGAAATATATTTGCTACTTCAGAGGGCTCCGGCCCTATGAGACTACACTTTCCACCAAGATCTCTGATGTTTTTTTTTTTACTCATGCGTATCCGTCCCCTTTATACAGTTACTGACTATCTTCTTGACTATAGGACCTGTACCAGGTACTGGCTATACGTCGAATCGAGGAGCACCATGAAAAAACCTTGAGGTGAGCCACTACCCACGCGTTACTGGTCTCTATTTCTCTTCTCCATTCCCTGCATATGATGCTACACGAAATATATTTGCTACTTCAGAGGGCTCCGGCCCAATGAGACTACACTTTCCACCAAGATCTCTGATGCCCCTCCCTCATGCCTATCCATCCGTTTGCCTTCCCCATTTACTGACTGTCCTCTTCCCCGTAGGACCTGTGCTGGCGACTACCGTGAGCACCTCAATTGTAGATTTTTTTCTTCTCGTGTTGTTGTCCGTGGTCCGTTCTCGGCCACGTACGTCCGCCCATTTCCCTTGGAATTGATTTTGTAGTTGTGCACAAGTTGTGCATCCCCTAACAGCTGGCACCGCACGTCTCTCTGTGACGGCGATAATATCTCTTCTTCTTTGCCCTCGAGGGATAACATCCTCGTCGCATATCGCGTTTTGCAGCGTTGTGGCTCTGTTCTCAAGCTTTTCGTGACCGTTCCTGTCCTTACCCACCATTTGCCTATTGATCAAAAAAAATGCAACATATGTTTGACGACCCGTTAGTATTGTTACGGAGGCTCCCAAGTGTTTTTAGGCGGCAGTCTGGGCTAAATGCGCCGTAAGTACATTAGGAAACGCCGCTTCATCGCCACTGATGCCGACGCCACATATTGATTGCATGTGATTGTTGCGGCCAGATTATCTTGACCTTCGCCTTATTCAACGCTGCGTGGAGCTTCCAGCAAGGAGATCAACGACGGGCTGAGATCTACATGTGCCTCTGGAAACGGCAAGAACCATTCCAATTTCATGGTCCGACCTGGACCAATTATTAGGAACCTCGAGGTGAAGCAAAAGTAAATCAGACAGTCTGGGATGCAGAGAACCGTGCAGTGCCCGCCCTATCATCCTCCAAGTAATCCCACAATTTTTGTCTCTCAAATTTGGATACCCGTGGTGCCTTCGCGGCGCTGATTCTTGAAATCTTTGTCAGGTCATCTGGATCCTTGATTTCGTGGTCTACAAAACAACTACACGGGAACTCTAAGGAATTCCATGCTTGAAGTTTGCTGATAAAATAAAATTGTACCTACAGCAGTGCTGCCAACGCCCTCACGCGAATTTCGATGTATCGACATGATACTTTTGGGAACTTCTCCTCATCCTGCGAATATTTTGCAAGTCCCGGGAATCGTGATAGAGCGCGACAGTCTAATTTGCCGCCTTCCAACCGTCTCAAATTTTCCCACTGCATCCCGCCGGATCCTGTTTCGAGGTACATCAGTTCCCAAATGCGGATATGATTTACCGCTTCACTTGAGCGCTCGAGAGTCGAAAGCTTGTTCGAGCGTAGCCTCAGATACATGTATACAGGATGGCTTGCAAAATCGCACAGAAAATTATCCCAGTGGCGTGGTAGCAATGGCATCATTGCGCCAAGACATCTCGGCTTCGATATCGATCAAGCTTGGTCTTTGCTTGGTCTAGTCTTGTCTTCGCTCCTTACATCGAACCACCATGAGCGGTTCACAAAACTTTACAACTACGCTCCTCTTGATCACTCTCGTGCTCGTCCTCCTCCCAGAGACCGTGCATGCCTTCGGCGCAGGTGATATCCCGGATTTCGCGTTTCTCAATGGTCAGTACCGTCGGAAACCTCTCGTTGCCATCGGCCCTTATCATATGCCCCTCCAGACAAGGCTTTCCGTCATGGAGACATCGAGAACATCCTTTCCACTCTCGCAAAGAGTGCGGGCCACGCCGCGGCAGCGAGTGCCAATAGCGACAACCTCTTTGGTTTTGCGAAGAACCTTATCAAGTCCGCTACTTCTGGCCCTGGCGGCCCCAAATTCTCCAGTGGCGACATCAAGAAAGTCTACTTTGTACGTCTCTGCGCGGTATTTCTTGAATGGCTCTGCTGACCGGTCACAGGGCAATTGGTTAAGAGATTATTCGCAGGCAATGGATATCGGCGGGCTGAGCAAGCTCACGGCGGAGAGTCTCGTCCTTGTCGTGTCCGTCCTTGGATTCATGGTGAGTCGCGATGTATTATCCTTACAGAATATACTCATGCTACGCCACAGACTTTCGGATTTGCCACGGAAGAATTTCAAGTCACCGCTGAGCGTCTTGGGGTGTACTTGCCTGTCGTGCGTACACGTTTAACTTGGGACTCATCCCCAACTGACCATATATTGCAGGAACATATCGACAACCCCAAGTAAGGACTCTTTGGTGGCCTCGTAAATCATTCTAACAGCGATCATTCAGAGGTTACGGCGAAAAAGAAGGCGACCCCCGCCGGTTCCACCCCAAGCTTCGCCCTCCCGTCAATCCTCGCGAACTTGAGATTGACCAGCGGACCGGGATGAAGGTATTTTCTTGGAATCCCTTCTTCCGCATTCCCAGCTCATGTCGTCGGGCTTCAGAACTACATGGGTTCGCGTCTCTCTTCACTTTCCATGCAGTCACTCAACCCGATGCAGCATCTGAGAACCAAGGATGGGACACCTCGACGGCTCACATCCGCCGCGTGTTGACCGCGTGCATCGAGACGGGGCGCCGTGCCCAAGGTCGCGATGGCCCGGAGCTCTACGAGGCTTACCGGCTCCTAGGCACCGGCCTCCACACGCTCGAAGATCTCTTGGCCCATAGCAACTGGGTCGAGATCGCGCTCCGCAAGATGGGGTACTCTCAAGTGTTCTGTCACGTCGGCGATGCTACGGAGATCGAGACGCCCGGTGGGAGAGCGCCACCGCTCGTCACCGGCACGTTTGGGGGCGCAGATTTCTTGCACAGGTAAAAATAGTTGCCATCTCATTAATTTGCGCTGAGCGTGTTCTTTTTCTCAGTCTCATGGGTGAAGCTGGCGAGTGGGTCTATTCCTTTTTCTCCGAGCCAATGAATTCGCTGATCGTGGTGTATTCAGTAAATTGAGCCAAGCCAGTGTAACCGACCTGGCGTCGAAGATGAACGACGCCCAGAATGGGGACAACTCGAACGTCTCCGCTCTCAAGTCGATTCTCTCGAAACTTCCCATCGGGGGCGGGGACTCCAAGATGGACGAAGGCGAGCAACTGCACGCGGAGGCCAAGGCGTACAACTTCGACCCGGACAACGTCGCCCCGCCCGAGGTGCAGCAGAAGCTGCTGCAGCTGCTCAAGTGGCGTGATGGGCTGATGCGGTCGATCCTGGAGAAGATTGAGATGATTCCGGGGCTTGACAGTCTCATGGATCAGCTCTCGAACGCGCTCAATGCTTGTCCGTATTCTTCCCTTCCACTGCGTTTATGTTTCTGACTTTTATTGCGACAGACGTCTACACCGTTATTGCACCTTGGATCACGGTAAGGATCACCGAGTTGCGTTAAAGCTCGAGTCTCATTCGTGTTTTTCTTGGTAGCCCCTCTTGCAACAGGCAACGTCCGTGCTTGGTGAAGGCAGCAAAGCCGTCATCAACTCGGAGGACCAGTACGAGGTCTTCGACAACCCGCGCGCTTCCGACCCTTCGCACAGCTTGCTCTCCAAGGTCCCTATCTCCGGCCATCGTTTTTATTCCTAAAGCTGACATTGTTCCAGGACCACTTCGGTCTCATCTTGAATGAGCCGGCGGGCAAGATCGCCATGCTCGTGGTCGAGCACTCGGTCAAGATCATCGTCCAGGCTTGGTCGGACAACAGCAATCCCTCGCAAGCTGTCGATGTGGTCCGTACTGTACCTGTCTTCATTCCTTGTCATTACTGACTCGGAGCGTGTTATAGATTCTCGAGGCGTTCCACCACCCATACTACGCGACCGGTCGTTCTGGCATTCAGAATGCCATGTTCCAGGCGATGGAGCGCTGGCTCGGCGGCTTGGGCGAGGACGAGGCGCGGCAGACTATCGATGCGTTGACCAAGGTTTGTTGTCATCTAAATTCTTTCTCCTAATTCTGACTCTGGCGTATGCAGGACAGCGTGCGCAACGGCAAGAACAAGCGTCTTGGGTCGGAGAACGAAGACTTTAGTGAGGCGGGGTACGGCGGGTGTGGACATGGGGCGGTGCCGCAGCGTCGCCCCCAAGAGCAGCAGCAGCAGCAAAGCTACGGCGGGGGCGGGCAGCAGTATGGCGGTACGTCGAGTGGGACCAAGGTGGACTCCAGCTGACGTGTGTCTTGCAGAAACCCAAGCTTCGTACTCCCGTCCGAGCGAAGACTACGGCTCGAGCAGGAACGATAACGAGTATTCCAGGAACGAGAGTAGCAGGAACGAGTATTCTTCCAGCAACGATGAGTACTCCAGAGGATCCCAGCGCACGGAGAGTTATCGCCAGAGCGAAGGCGGCAGGAACGAGTATTCCAGCAACAACGAGTACTCGCGGGGTTCTGAACGCACGGAGAGCTATGGTCAGACGGAGGAGTACGGCAGCTCTCGCCGCAACGAGGAGAGCGAGCAGCCCCGCCACGGCCACCACCATAAATCTCACCGCCACGACAACGACAACACCGAGGAGTCGTACCAGCGCACCGAAAGCAGCGGCTACGCGCCGGCTTACACCCAGCCGGTCCAGGAAGAGCGCTACTCCGGTTCTTCTGGATACGGCCGCGCGGAGGAGCCGGCGCGCCGCGAGTACGAATCCCGCGACGAATCCGCGTCCTATGGCCGCGATAACAGCAGCAGGAGCGCTGGGTATGGAAGGTCCGAGGAGCAGACGTACGGGAGTGACGCGGCGCGGTCTGGGTATGACAGGAACGAGGAGGCGAGCGCTTACGCGTCTGCGGGGCGTGGCAGCTCTGGATACGGGAGGTCCGAGGAGCCTGCGTACGAGTCGTCGGCGGGCCGGGGTGCTTCTGGGTATGGGAGGGCGGAGGAAAGCGAGTACGGGCGGGGAGAAGAGCGGGGAGGCGGGTATGGCAGGGAAGAGCAGAGTGGGTATGGCAGGGTTGAGGAGCCTGCGTATGATTCTTCTCGTGAGCAGGAGTACGGCCAAAGCGACGAGACCTTTGGTGCGGAGCGCTTGAACATCAACGAGGACGGCGGGGAGCAGGAGTATGGTCGGGAGCAGGAGTACGGGCGCAGGAACGAGTATGAAAGCAACTATTAAGTAGAACGGCGTCGAATAAATGTACCTGTACAAGACAAAAATAAACATGTTACGTCCTTGACTGGCTTCATTTCTAAGTAAGACTAATCTCCAATTTATCGCTGTAACCCACCCTCTCCAATTTTGCGTTACCTCCGGCCAGCCGTGGTTTGGTTGGCATCCGGAGCGGGTTTCGCGTTGGGACCAGACGTTCCACCGTCTTGATGACACGTGCAGAGTGCTGGGACTTTGTGATGGATCGGAGTGGGCGTTCTCCATCTCCAGAGGAAAGGGAGGGGTCGGGCGACCTCGGGCGCCGAACACCCGTCTGGGTGCGTAGGACGCTAAACCCAGTCCCGAGTTTCGCGCTGGACCCAGAGAATGTTCCAGAGACTTTCACGTTCGAGTGCAAAGTCAGCTTGCCGCAGATAGGTGTTCCAAGATCACACCGCTCGCGCAAACCTGCGTGCCGATGGTCATCCCGACGCGCACCGAGCCCATGGGCAGGGCCTTAGTCGCAACACGCAGGTTGGCTGTCTTGCAGAGGGTCATGAAGCCGGCGCTGACGGCGCCAGCTGCGGCACCAAATACAAACACGAGCGGGAGCGGGCGGGGCGGGTGCGCGTCGGGCGAGTAGCGCGAGGCGAGGAACGAGTAGGTCCCAAACGCCACGAAGAGCAGCGCGCCATGCTCTGCCACAGGCCGGATGAGCGAGGTTGCTTGACCGCCCGTGCGACTAAGTTGCATGCCTCGAAGGAGCACCATTTCCACCACGCCGCCGAGCGAACCGCTGAGCGCGCCCCTCAGCGCGGGGTCTTTCACGCCGGATTGCTCGCATTGCAGTCGCGCGAGGTCGAATACCCAGAATCGGACGGCGGACCCCAGGGTCGAGGAACGTAGCGCGGGCTGGGGTGTGGAGCGGTAGAGTGTACGGAGGGCGAAATGCGTACTTAATGCAGCGAGAGCGCCAGTCGAGGCAAAGATGGACTGCCGAAGTATAGGCGGGGCGGAGATGAGGGTGCCATTGGAGACTCTGTGAGGAGAACCTTGTGTTTTGCTCATCTGGCGTGGGCTGGTCGGGGGAGGAGTGTCTGAAGACACAAGCGAGGTCCAAATCAATCATCAGACTGTTACCAGCCAGCCCCAAACCAACGGAAAGATATCAGAGGAGCAGTCTATGGAGCCCCTGCGAGCTAGCAGATTGACTAGTTCATGGACACAGACTGACACAGAGCGACTAAGCATAGTAAACCAGCATCTTTGCAGCATCTTGGTGTAATTATCGCGTTGAAAAACCTCCTGCTGGCCCTTGCCTGGCGCAATTTGTCGCTTGTTCACGCGCTGTTTTGTATTCGTTGACTAGAGGTAGGTGGTAGGCGCCATAGGATAGGTCCAACAATAGGATTTCGGATGGCATAGCAGGAGAAAGAGACGCAGCTGATCCAACTAAGAACTTGGTCTCAACCATGATGTCCTCCAAGACCGACGAAGAAACCGACGCGCTCGAAATCGATCCTATCTGGACAACAAGCCGTACCGCCCGCCAAATCTTTGCCCTGGGCCAGGTCGAAAAAGTACTCCTCCAACGCGCGCCGTCGCCGTACCGTATAAGTATCTAACTCGCTGCACCAGGACATAACGCGCCTCCTCGCACTGGCCGCATCCTCCATCTCCCTCCTCACACTGCCGCAGACGGATTCGCCTGAGGACACTCTCCCGCAGGGCGACGAGCGCTCGGAGCAGTTCGTGCTCGAGGTCAGCGAGTACTTTGAGCGACTCGATGTGCGTTTCGTTTCTATCCACGAGACGACGATTCTCATATACGCTGCGCACGACAACAGCTCATCCAGATCGCGATCCGCTCCTCGCTGGCGCACATACGGCACTCGCGCATCGCGCCGTCCGCGATCAACGCGCCGCCGCCGAACTTCGTCCCGCCGTCGCTCGGCGTGGGGCTGCCGTCCGCGGACGAGGGCAGCCGCAAGAACCGCGGGCTGCAGGAGGAGCGCATCGAGCGCGACGCGTGGAAGGGCATCCTCGACGCGCTGCGGCGGCTCAAGGCCGAGCAGCAGCAGCAGCGAAACGATCCGCAGGCTTCAGCTTCGGACTCGACGGACGTGGACATGGACACAAGGCAGGAATGAGTGAATGAATACCGAGTTGTACAGGTGAGTCAGGATACAGTGTTTCTTTTTTCTATTCGCGTTCAATGTAGTAACCCCCTGAAAGGCGTTGGCGTTCTTCGTGTACCGTTCGCCCGTTCGCGCCATTCCTCGCAGCTCTCGCACCACCGCACCTACTTACAAAGCGGCCTCCTCCAAGATCCCCTCGGCCTTGAGGAAGGCCTCGTCCTCCTGCAGCTCCGGGTCCTTCTTCGCCGACACCTACGGGAAGGCAAAGTTAGCCCGTCCGTCCGTCCGTTACTATTCGTGCCCCCAAGACAGACACGCACAACGAGTTCCCTCAGCTCCTCGAACGCCTTGCCAAAGCGCTCCGCCGCGTCCTTGATCATCTTCTCCGACTCGTCCATCATCTTGCCCTGCGCGGCGTGTTAATGCACAGTAGACATTTGGATGTAGTCGAGCGAATTACAGCATTATTGATATGCCACTCCTCCGCGCCCTCCGCGACGAGCTTGTCCTTTCTCAGTTTCTGATCGACCAGCTCCTTCTGATACAGCTCGTGCTCCTTCTTGAGCCTACGAAAACAACAAGCGCGGTCAGATCGGGGGGTCGGGCACGGTGTGAATGCAAGAAAGACGGGGACGGAGGAACCGCCGAAAGAGAGACGGAGCGGAGAAACGGAGAACGGAAAAGATAAGGAAAGACATTCACCGCGCCGTGGACCCAGCCTTAATCTTCAGCTGCCGGCGCAGGGCTGCGGTATCGCTCATCCTGTGTGGGTTTGGTAAGATGGGCGACGGGTAGCTAGGTAGATGTTATCGGTGGGTGCGTGGAGGGGAGAAACAAGCACCGTGGAGGCACGCGTATCAGCGGAGTGGGACGCGTCGTGGCTTTCTCAATTAATATTCGGATTCACCGCCATCGATTATTCGATATTGCGGGCCCGAGTCCCGAGTGCAGTCACCGTGTCTTCGCAGAGTCTTCACAGTAGTCCCGTCCCTGCGCTTAGCTTTTACTTCACATGAAGTCCCCCGCGTTCTGCGTCACAGAAACCGCCAATCTCGGGACTTGATAATCTTCATTCATTCCAGTGGCTTTAGCTTCAAGTCCCTTCCTTCCTTATCTTCGTAGCACTCAGTCGTAGAAAATCATCTCAAGAGTCAGAACCATGAAATAATATACAGAAATCGTTTCATTGCGTCGTAAGATCACACAGAAATCGTACTACATACAGGCGCTGCAGCAAAAATCTCCAACAAAACGATAAGTACAGGTTGCGTAGTCGGTAAGTAGGCGGAGCGGAGCGGGACGGCGCGTGCAAGGAACAGCAGCAGCAGCAGCGTCGCAGTAGCAGCGGGTGAGGAGACGTGCAGCATACATAAGTCGCGGACCGCCGCCCCGCGCTGGGCAGGGGCGGCGCCGGGGTGGGCATAGGATAGGCAGGCGTAGGCGTCGTGACACCCCATGACCCCAACACAGGGACGCGCGAGCAGCGCCAGGCTCGCGGTCAATGCCTTGGTTGTCCGCTAGATTCGACGATTCGATGCGACGCGCCACGCGCAGCGCGGCGGCTAAACGGACGGACGGACGGACTGAGGACAGGATGCCAGACTGAGACAGGGGCAGGACACTGGCAAGCAGCGCGCCCGCTCGGAGAGCTGGCCCGTCACGAGGGGGCGTCGCGTCGCGTCGCGCCGCGCCGCTGTCGGCTGGCAGGCTGGTGTCGTGTGTCGGTCGGTCGGTCGGTGCGTGTCGGTAATCGGAATCGGGGGACAGGCGTGCGTGGTGGGGTGGGTGGGTGCCGAGGCCTCGGGCGTGCGTCCACCATCCGGACAGTGCGTGCGGCGGGTCCAGCTGCGTGCGTGGCTGGCGGGCGGGCGCGGGGAGGACAGGGGACGGGTCAAGGGCGCGGCGGCGCGGCGGTGATCAAGCGCTTGGGTGCGCGCGCGGCGGAGCGAAGGAGGCGATAGCGAGGCGAGGAGAGCAGGGCGTGGTAAGACATGTATACTGAAACAGTTTGGGACATAAGGATAATAAGTCAATTGCGATGCGTGGCGGGGCGGCGGGTGTCGGGCGGGCGCGGTCGTATGTACAGGCCATTAGTGAATTGGCAACGGCGCGGACCAGCGGGGGCGAGGGTAGAACGGGACTGAGAATCGAGAGGAAGAGACGAGGGGGTGACGCCAGTGTATCGGCACACGCGAGGCACGGAACCACAGCAAAGTGGTCGTCGCCTCAAGCGCGTTGATGGAGTGGTCAGGATTTCGGGACGGGATGCAGGACAAGCGACGGGTGAAAAGGGGGTGGGGTACAAGAAAGCGTCACAGGCAGGGCGAAGCACGCACTCCGCTCATCAGTTAAGAGAGGGAGATGTTGCGCCTCAAGCTCTGCCCGAGTCTTGTGTGGGTGTCGTGTCAACTAGCAAAGCATCGACCGGGGATCCGGGGTCCATCGTCGTCGTCTGGGTTCTTCGGGAATCTCCACGTCGGTGGCGGCAAGCAGGAGGGAGCGAAGGTCAGACCACAGGTCCGAGCCTCGCAGTCCAAAATGCCGTGAAGGACGCGTGCGGCGCGGCAGCAAAGAGGCGTTCTATCGGTCGCGTTAGCGTGGAAGGCGGCGGAATGGCTAGAAGGGTCCGCAGGACATGGGCGCCGCGGGGAAGGTGGAGGATGATTGGCGTGATATATACAATAATGCGAGGGGTCCATGGTCATAAATCAAGCAGCGTCACCTGTCCAGACAGGGATCCGGAATCTCGAGAAGGTAGCCGAGTGATTTTTGGGGGGTCGATGAGTGTGGATTTTTTGAATTTTTTTTTTCTGGGGGCGGCCGACCACCGAGACGCCAGAGGGGGGAATCAGAAGGAGGAGATGCCGCGCTGCTGGTTGACAGCACGGACGCTCAAGACCTCGTTGATGTGACGGAGGTGCTTGACTTCTGACTCGGCCTCTTTCAGCCTCTTTTCCAGCTCTCCCTTTGCGATCTCGAGATTCCGAACATGGTTCGTTGCTGAAAATAAAAAGTCATCGTGAGTGATCGAAGCAGATCGAAGTTGGGCAAGAACAAACCTCGGTCAAGAAGGGAGACTTTGCTTGATTTCTGGTTAGTGGTCGGGAGGGTGTCCTTGAGACGCGCGTATCCATCTCTGAGCTCGTCCCGTCTCCGCTGCTCCGACTCGATGCGCTGCTTGCGGATCGTCTCGCGGCGCGAGTCGGCGCCACCCACGAGGCTGTTGGTCGTGGGCTGGAAGTCGTCATCCTCCTCGTCGCTGTCGTCGTCGCGGCGTGTGGGCTTCCTGCGCGGGGCGCGGGTGCGGGTCGCCGGGGAGGCGATCGGATTGAAGCGATGCGACGAGAGGGCGCGGGGGACGGACGCGGCATTAGGGAACGTCGCGGGGGGCGAGTGCGAGCCGCTGCCGCGACTCCGACGACCAGAGGTGAGGCCGTCAGACGACATCTCGCCGGCGCTGAGGGTGTACGAAGGCCCGACGAGGGACGGCGGAGAGATGCCTGCTCCGTCGAGGGGCGTGTACGGGCGCGTCGGCGGATTAAAAGGTGCAGCGAGAGGGGTCGGGGCGGCTGGCGGGGACGACGAGTAGTACGCCTCGTTCAGGGTGTGGGCGAGCCCCATGTGGTTGTGGAGCGAACTGAACGTCGTAGGACTCGGGGGGACTATATACAGCAAAGATCGTCAGTGGCACTGCAGAATAATTGAAAGAACCCGAGCACTCACGGTCGATGGACTGGTCGAAGGACGAGGGCGAGGGCGGGTAGCGGAGATATTCGCTGTCCATGTAGGAGAAGCTGGTGTCCATTGCGTCCATGTAGGAGGGGGTCTTTGGTGCGTGGTCGAATTCCATTGAGACTAGAGATGAGGGTCGATTGGATGGCTTGGAATTGGAAGACACGAAAGAGATGGAGCAAGGAGCAGCACAGCGAAGGAGGAGGAGGAGGAGAGCGGAAGGGAGACGGAGGAGGAGGAGGAGGATGGGGGGAGGAATAAAGAAGGGAATAGTTCCGCGGAAGTATTTATACTCGAGGAATACCCGGGGGCATTTGGTCAAAGGGAGAAGATGCGCCCAGGATTCCGGATGCAGCCCAATCTCATGATTCTCCATCTGTGATTTCGACCTGGATCTCGTCCCAGTCCAGCTCCGTCTCCGGTGGCCCTGCCCCGGACACCGAGGCAATCCCGTAGAATCCCACAGCATGCTTTTCATTTCACTTGCGGGGTAACGCAGTATATTCGCAAACAAGGTACACGAAGGCGTAGAGGTAATAAGTCATTGTAAACAAAAGGCGGTCGATGTCATTAGCAGTCATTAGCAACGTCGTAACGGTCGTAAGTAGTACCAGTCAACGGTCGAACAAACAGAGAAAACAAGGCAAGAACAGTCCTTGATAAGCGCACACGATAACGGACACCGCCTATGCGTTGTAGTATCCTAGCGCGCAATCAGCCCAAGTCACTTTACGGCACATCGCGCGAGCTTACCGTTTCCGAATGGTCCTTTCATTCCGGAATAGTGCACAAGTCTCGCACAGAAGCGCCACACTAGGAAGAACATGTAGATCTGCATGCGACGTCCGCATCAGCGTCTGTCCGCCACATTAGGTCTAGGCAGTTAACATACCTGGAAGACCAGGTCTATCAGCAGCGACACGATGAACCCTGTGTTGATGGACGGGAACCCGACGATGCAGAACTCTGTCGGGAACGCGGGTGTCGTCGAGATGTTCGCTGCGACCGACTCCCAGTAAAGCTGCCCGCCATTGTCACATTCCCACTCGATCTTCTCTTTCCTACAATAGAAAAGTGAGTCAGACGGGACTGCTCGCGAAATGAAATGAAACAAGGCCTACCCCCGATTCAGCTGCACAATCATAATAATCGCTCTAATAGCAGAGGCGACAATGACGAACGGCCATATGAACTGCGAGGTCCGTGCAAAGGTGTAGGATCGCTGCGGAAATAAAAACCGTCAGCACCGGAACATAGGGGCCTTGTCCGCCGGTACTTACAACAGCCAGTGCTCCAATGGTGACGATAGCGACGCCCATGATACCCATCGAAATACCGCCGTATATTGACCTGAACGGGCGAACGTTAACGGACAGGATGTGGAAATTAAAGCAACTGTCGTACCATTCGGGAGAAAAGAAGTAGAAATATTGGCCGTACTTCAGGAGGAAAATACCACCGCCCAGACTGTATATCTGGCCCGGGCTAAGTCCACGAGTCCGGGGAGAAGAGAAAAAAAGCTAATCATACAGCGATTATAACACCCCAAGCCATTGCGCCGGCTCTCTGCAATGCATTCACACGGTCAGCTCAGGTCAGCGGGACGATGGTCCACGCAGCGCACCAGAGGAAGAACGAGTAAACAGTTGTCACACCTGGGTTCAGTGAGCACACGGTATCTGGTCTGAGAAGCGGGGGCCGTACGCACCACATTGTTAAATGAACGTCACTATCAGAGGGTCCTTTGAGGTTAAAAGATCGACGAGGAGATAGCGAGAATGCGGGGGAGACTCTTGGGTATCGCGCGGGGTCGTGAAAGCGGTCGTGAGTGCGCCTTGTCCGCTCTCAGCGTCGTGGAGCAAAGAGGAAAGGATGAGGTCACAAAGCGTGACCCCCCGACATATGGCGTGACCTGTCTAGCGCGCGAACGTGTGTTTCATGTCCGACAACCAACCGACCGCAGTGAAATCCCCTGGCGGGATTCAGGAGGATCCCTATTATTTCCCAATGTCCGGGGCGAATCCACAACTCCGTGGATAGGCCAAGTTTCAGATCATTCTCAAACCCAATACCACCGCAGCTCAAACGCGTGTTGTGGTTCAACTTCAAGAACACTTTTTCCTCGATCGCAGTGGAGGTTTTATTGACTGACGTGGACGCAGCGAGGAAGCAAAACGTCTCCTCGATCGTCGATTTTTCAACCTGCCGAGCCAACAAAGTCGTCTGCCGGTCTTCGTATTCTATTCCGAACGCTGAGCACCCTGTCCGATCTGGCAGTCTTCCTCTTATGTCTTTTTTGTGCCGGCGAGCAAGCCCTCTGTGTGAATGTTGACCAAAACATCTCGAACCCATCGCCTGTATCATTTCTCCCACTCGAAATGGTTGGTTTTCTGCTGTTCTCGGCTACTACTCAGGCACCCGTCCTTCCGCCGCCGCAAAAATATGTCCGCGTTCCGTCTGCAGCCGTCTTTACGCAACGGCCCGCTCTCTTCTGCAGCCACTGAACCCGCGCAACGACGGAGGCCTCGACTCGTCGCTCTTCAAAATCTACTTGGCCAAAACTGTGTAGACTTTCCCAAAACAGAACAAGGCCCAGCAATCTGGCGGCGACCCAGCTTCTAGCCCCTCTGCTGCGACCAAATCAACTCCAATCAGAGGCAGCACGCCGATCCTATCATTCCCCTCCGGTAGCCTCGCGTTTTCTGGCAGGCACTCGCAAACTACCCAGGGTTTATTTCGCTGGGACACATACTTCAGAGTTCCATTACGCCTCGATCCCTGCGCAGATGCACCCATAGAAAGCCCCGCTGCTGTGTGACATCGCCTGCTGAGTCACTTGCGCTGGTTATCTCCTGCGGCGGCCCCGAGCGAGGCGAAGCGGATCGGCTTGTTTTCTGAGGTAACCACTGTCATAGGGAGGTGACGCGTCCCCTGCGATGATTGGTGCTCTCCCCAACAGCATTCGCAGCGAGGCCGCTTAGGTGGTCCCATCTCTGACTTCGTTCGCCATGAACTTGGCTTGACTACTGGAGCTTTCCCTCATTTTCTTTCATTCATCGAAGAGTCTCTCAGGCGCCGGGATTCCCCCGGGCTGTCTCGCTCTCCAGTCGGCCTGTCTCTCCGTTCCGTGTCCCACAGGCTTTCGATCCTGACTGGGGAATTTTCCCATGTATGGTATCTGTGCACCTCGAGAATGTCTCATCAGACAGATTCCCAATTCCGGCGTCCCGAGGAAGAAACTAATCTCCACAGTAGGGGAGACTTCGTCAGTGCTTAAACATAGCTTGAAGCGTAGTCACTCCGAGCGCGCCTCTTCCACGTGTCCTACATATCGCGCAAACGCGATGGCTCTGATGAATCCAGTCTCGAATTCGAGGGTGGTACCGACGACGCAAGCTGCGACCGCTGCGCATGGCGGTGGCGTTGCGCGCCAAACTCACACCGGTCACTTAGGCGTTTGGGACGCTGCTGGGATGTGATGATGGGACACGGTGCCCTGACTTGACTTGGGTATGGGCGCAGGCCCGTCGAACAAGCGTTGGCTCGCAGGCGCGTTGTTCCAGGGTTCTCTGCGTTCTTAATTTTTGCCTGGGAACGCACACTGTCGATCGGAGGGAGATCAATCTTATCGGATTGGGGCTGCCCACCCGGATGTCCCCCGTTACAGGCCCTGTCGGCGACCGAGCGAAGACTTCAGCGAGTCCCCCGAACCGTCGCACCGGCGCCAGCGTCCCTCCGCCGTACATAGGCGATCTTTGCCCTTGCCTGTCGGGCTGCGGACCGGCGGCCGAATATACCTGCCGGAATAACTCAGCTGGACAATGCCGCTGCGCCCCATAGAGACCGGACAGATGCCCGTTAACCATCTGACCAGGCTGTATGAATGGTCGGCCTCGTATGCCGCCTCCTTGCCGTAAAAGGCGTTCGGGATTTCATTAATTGACAATATTTAGGAGCTTTTGATAACAAGAGTCAGTTGCGCGGGGAACTTGTTTCGGACTTCATACCGCGGCGACGCGGTGAAGAGTACTCGACGTGCGGAACTTGTCCTTCACCCTTGGCATATTGATATCACACGACTTCGCGTTGAACTGGAAGGGAGATTTTTCATAAGTTCGGCCGGCGGGAAACCTAAACCTCATACGCGCCATATAGCTGATATGAGGTCTAAATAACAGTACGCGTCGGTGCGCATAAAATCAGAATAGCAGATAGCCTTTCCTGTCATTGCCAGCGTCTATCGATATGAGTTAACGGAATGATCTCCTACAGCAGTGACTGGAATCCCGTTGGTTGAAATCCGAACAGGATTGTTATACGCCAGTGACCCTGGAAATTGAATACCTCCGTGCCCGGCGCAGAGATAATCAAAAAGTCCGCGTATCGCGAATCACGACTTTCGCACAGCCTCCAACCGCACGAAGAGTCTCACCGCACCCACAACCACCCACAAGCGAGACCTTACGGCGGGCGTCTATAAACTCGAGGCTCGCGGATTGGTTTGAGAAGGTTGCTCTTCAACTTTTGCGAGTGAAAAGTTCGCCGCTGTCACTCAGATAGCACCCAGGTCGAGCCTGAAGGTCAAGCTTGTCAAGACCCGGAGCTTGCAGCACATGTTTTTCTCGAGCCCAACTCTGATACTCCGTTGGCACCGTCGCGGGACGCGTGTTCGGAGTTATTTCAGTACCCCGACGTTCTTGTTTGTTGCCTTCGCGCCATTTTACTGGGTGAGATTCAGTTGTAGTGCACCAAAAAATGATCCCCGCGACGGTTGGGGAGCCAATATGGCACACGAGCAGCTGCGCCGGCAAAGCAAGCGGCCTTCCCCTTGTGGATCCGGTCCAAGCGTATTATTTCGGCTGGCGTTGTGGAGCTCCACACCCGTTAATTATAGGCTAACTCTCCCTGACATGATCGACAGCGCCGCCGGAGCAATTGCACTGTATTTTACAGCGGTGGAGTGGGCTGCAGCGCTTTTTTGACCCCGAGGTCATGGGGGGCAGTTCCAAGAAAAGCGTTACACACGACTAAATGTTTTTAGGTCCCACCCAAGCAGATGGAAACAACGCGGAACTTTATTCGACAACGTATTCGTTTTTTTACGTACAAAGGCCACCCCTGCAGGAACCGTTTGAAGCTTGCTACTCTCCGCCGCTGCAAGTCGTTCGATCCAATACAAAAACACAATCACAAATCCAGTGGACCGTGGCCGCGGGTACCTGCAGAACACAACCGCAAGTTTGTTTGCATTCTTTGGAGCCTCCGAGCCGACTCGATAGGGTGAAATCTAATTTACACGCTGCAGATATTCTGCGAGTATCACCTCTCATAGAATTCCGGTCTTTGTGCCCGCGGAGCCTGGATCGTCGACGCCAGATTCACTGCCGTCGGTCCTGTGCTCCCGACCGCTACTCGACCCTTCCCTCGCTTCCCCGCTTTCATTTCACGCCCATCTCGCGGGGCCCCGACCCGACAGAACCTGAATCTTTTCATCTCCATGCCTGCGTCTAAAATCTACGCGGGATACTGGCCCCTCTGGCGCTGCATCCCTCGGCGTATCTTATTTCAAGAAAAGTTCAGACTTGCTTAACCGCTTTCAATGCAAAATCCAATCAAGCTACCTGAGCCTCTGGAATGAGAGCCTGGGTGCTAAGGAGGGGGAGCCGGACCGAGCTCGTGTGCCGTGCTCGTCGCCTCCTGTCCTGTCGTCGATGGAAATTCTGCCCTTGATCTCACCTCATTGAACTGGCTCAAGCTCCGTGCGCAGTGCGCCCGAGCCCCGGGCCTGAGAGCGACGGGACCGGGTCTTGTGGTCGATATCTATCACCCAAGTACAGGACCCGCCGTAATAAAATACGGACAGGTTCGCGGGACGTACCGCACCCGCTCACGACGGATCCCTTCCCCTTCTTTGACTGGAATTCTCAATCAGGTTCTCAACAGGCCCCCGGTCACTTGGGTGTAATTCGGTCCGCCAAATCCCCAAATTCCTGTCGATTTACTCTACGATTTTGGGGCTCCAGACGGTCGATTTACTTTACGGCGGACCGCCTTGGAGGCCTAAAAATAGCCGAAAACCGCAAATTTTCTCCGGAAACCCATTTTTGTCGCGATTTTGGGCCGTAAGAGCACCTTGCTGTGGCCAGAATCAAAATTGTATTGGTTCAGAACGAAATCAGAGTAAACTCACGCTTTTTTCTAGCTCACAGCCCATGTACATTCAAAAAAAAAAAAATCTTCCCGCGAGGCGCTGATTTACTTTACAGCGGACCTCGTTACCTGGATTTCAGGTCGATTGACTTTACCAGGCGGACCGCTGAACACCAAATTTTCGCCCTCGATTTACTTTACGGCGGACCGAGTTACACCCAAGTGACCGGTGGCCTTTCTGAGTTCTCAACTCTGGGCCCGCTGACACATAACGGAACATCAATCGAGACAAAATATCTTCGACTCACACGACACAGAATCCTTGGTTCTCGACCATACAGTACAACAATAAAAAACAGTGGAAATTGCATTTGAGAACAAGATTGCACACTACTACTAACTACAACGGGTGTCTATGTACCTATATGTACCTAATACAGTCGTCCGTTCGCGGATCGCTCGCGCGGGTCTAGGGCTGACGCAGAGAAGGAGGGGGGTAGAGAGTCCGAGAGTTCGCCAACGACATCAAAAAAGTCCAAAACCAAGATTCCATCCAAGCCCTCCCTCGTCCGTCCGTCCGTCCGCGGGGCGCCAGCTAGGGCGTCCCAATCCTCGTCAAGAGACCGGCACGTACACGGTCAGTCGGTCGGTCGGTTGGTCGTCACCTGCTTCCAAGTCCGCCATCGCCTCCAACCATCGACAACGACTCAATAAAGAGCCGGCATCGTCGTTGCGACAACGGATCCGTCGGGGAGCCCGCCTCGCGGCTCACCCGCCCCAGATCTACTCGGCGCGGTGTCGTCAAATCCTGGTTTCGTCCTCCTTCCTTCCGGGGTCGTCATCGTCAGCATCCTCATCTCTCTCCTCCCTCCGTCTATTTAACTGTCCGTCTGTCCTCTCCTCTCCGAGTCCGAATCCGAAACGCGTACTTAGTCATTATTTTGGTGGTACAGCTGGGTAGGTGTGGGGGGGTAGGCTGCGAGTTCATCAAGAATCGTGAGTCGTTCATTGTGCCCGCGCGCCAGGCAGGCATCCATCGATGTACAGCATTGGATGGGCTCGGCGCGCGGGGCCCGTCTGTCGTCGCGTTTTCGTGGGGCAAAAAAGAGTGCGATGGGGAGGTAGGTGCAAAAAGTGCCCGCGCCCTGGGGAATGGGGAAACAAAATGTACACCGTCCGGGGGGAGGGGATCGATGGCAGGGTGCAAGAAGCTGCATGGAGATAGATCGACGGACGGGAGGGTGCTTCTTCTCCAAAACGCGGGCGGTGGGTGTGTGCAAGAATAAAAAGATGGCGCAAGAAGTGGTTCGTTGGACAGACAGAAGAACGGTTGCGGTGCTGCGCCTGGAGCTGGGGCGCGGCGGGGAAGAAAGGATTTCCGGTGAGGCGATCGCCAGGGGATCCACCTATTCCGGAATTGGCATCGTCGAAGAGGGGGGCGAGGGCTAGGAAGGGCGAGAGAGAGAGTAGTGGCTTGATCTTCGATCAACGAGATCAAACACGATGCAAGAACCGGCTCGAACCGAGCTGCGCTGCTACCCAATCCCACATTGACATGCCTTCCAGAGCCCACACCTCTTTGCAGCTTCTCACGAAAACACGACGCACAGGTGCGCACGGCGCACCCGCGTCCGTGGTGCCAGCGCCGTTATGGGATCCATTTCTTCTTCATTCTTCGTCTCCAACAGTGCAAGTGTAAAGCGGACGCTGCCGCCCATAAAAAAATGTGTGTGTGGGAAGCAAATAACCAGGGAAAAGAAAACGATGCAAGAGTAAACGTATCGCAAAACAAGGGGCAGCAGGCGGGGGGCAGGTCAGTCGGTCAGTCGGTCCAGCAGTAATTCCTCAAAAGCCGCCGTCGGAGGGGGACGAGTGGGTGTCGTCGTGCAGATCCGGCGGGGGGCCCGTCGCGCCAGCGAGGGACGAATGCGAGTGGTGCGATTGGAGGGTCGTCACTTCTGGCGGCGGGGACAGTGGGCGCTCGTACATGCCGGGGGACGGCGTCTCGAGGGACCCGCCAGAAAGCTTCTCGTTTATCGCCTGCAGCCGCCGGATCTCGTCCTCGAGATTTGCGATGCGGTCCTGCAGCGCCTTGTTATCCGACTCGAGCACGGCAATGTGGCTCGTTGCTATGCCAATACGTTGTTCAACAATTGCAAAATGAAAAGACGCGACGCTAACCTCGATCCAACAACGAAACTTTGCTGCTCTTCTGGTTGGAGACGGGCAAAACGTCCTTGAGCTTGGCGTAGCCGTCGCGCAGCTCGTCCCGGCGACGCTGCTCGGCCTCGATGCGCTGGCGGCGCGTCGCCTCCTTGCGGTTCTGGGCGAGGTTCTCGGTGTAGAGCAGGTTCATGTCGTCGTCGTCCGAGTCCTGGGAGCGGCCGCGACGGCGACGGGCAGCGCCGCCGGAGGAGCTGGTCGGGGACGGGGTGGGATTGTACCGGACCTGACGCTGGACGAGGCTGTTTGCGCGCGACGAGGAGGGGGAGTTTGCGCCGCTGCTGTTGCTGCCCTGGTAGATGCCGTCGGCCGAGGTGTCGGAACCCGAGAGCGGAGGCGAGAGGGGGTCGTACATATCAGGAGACGGAGGGGGAGGGGAAGCTGGGAGGGGGAGCTGCGAAACATGAGGCGGCGAGGGGGGGTACACGGGGCTCTGGTACTGATGGGAGGAAATGAGGGTGATATTGGGGTGGTACTGCTGCTGGATCGAGTGCTGCTGCAGCTCTGGAAAGACAAGAAAACAGAGTTCAGATACAATAATCGGATAGACACGAGGCGCGGGTTACACGCTGCACGCACGCGTTTGTTGCCCGGGATGCTGGACCTGGACCTGATACGGGGGCATCTGCGGATGGGGGTAGGCCATTGCCGCGTACTGCTGCTCCTGCTCGGGCGCGTAGTAGTACTGGGGCGCATGCAGCTGGCCATCGGTGTCGATCGGGTGGTGGTTGTTGTGGTGGGGGTCCATTTTACTAGTACTCAGTTTACTGGTCGTCGTCGTCGCGGTCGTCTTGGTCGTGAATGGGCAAAGGAAGAAGAGGAAAAGGGAAACAATGGGGGACAGAACAAGCAAAGGGAATGAGCCTCCTTGGCCCGCCAGTCGACAAGGTCGGCAGTCTTGACAGAGCTTGTGCTGCTTGTAGCTTGTTTGTACAACTCCGTTTCTCTTTATCCTCCGACCACAATTATCCTTCCTCTTCTATTGTCCCCTGCCCCGGGCCCTACGCCCAAGCCTTGCCTCGCCCCCCGCCACATCCAGTCCATCTGTCAATCCACCAAATTTTCTTGGAACGATAGAAGTCCAAATTCCTCCCGAACGCGAGCAAGACTCCCATTCAGCTGCGACCCTTACCTCCAAGTATACTTATCGTCCGACCCCGCGGAAACAATTTCCATCTTGAGCCTACGTGACCACGCCTGCAGGCGCTCCTCTGTCTCTTTTGGGCGTAATATAGCTCGAACTGGACGACCCGTAGCTATTTATCATGTTCCAGTCGCAGAGTCTCCTCAAACCGAAATCAAAGCGTCGCATTTAGAGCGGTTTCAGCGGTACCTAGGAGTTACGGCCAAGACATTAGTTGCGGGACCGGCTGTCCGGCCAGGTACGCTTTGAAGCGCTTTGGTTGCGGCCGAAGGTATTGGTTTCCGGGTATTTATTCTGCTAAAGACCGAAGTAGACACTGTACAAACCATACAACGACTCTGTCCGATAATGGTCGAACAATGCGCAGGAAGGGGATTTGACTTTTTGAGTCTCCGATAGAGGCCAACCTGTGCAACAGCCACTTTGATGAAAATTCTGCGACCGCAATTCTTACCGGATGGCGCTCGGCATCGCCAGCCAGTATCATGGTGCCCAAATGCGCCGACCCTAAATTCCCGAGGGTTCGGGGTCGATTTGAAGCTGAGGCTGCCGAGGTCAGCGATCAAAACCACCCACCGTTGCAAATTACAGCATCGACTTGTAGTGTACTGAATTCTTGACCGTTTGCCGCCCAAATAATGACCAGCAGCTTCACAGGAAGCAGGACCGTGGTCCGTGCTACTACAACTTAGTTTGAATTTATTGCGGCAGTATTCATGTCGCAAAATGGTTAAACTTTCTTTTGCAGAGGTGGGGTGTTTTGCAGAGGTGGGTGATCGATAGTAACCCCAGCTGCTCGTCCGTTGTGTAAATTTGCGCTGTTGCCGTGAAGCCCAGACTGGAAACGCATACAGTACACCGAAGAAGAATTTTCACGGTGTTGATGGTGAGAATCGCAAGCTCCGATTCCTCGGAAACATCGGAATAGACTGAGACACCAGCGGCGAGCATTCCTGAACTACCTCTCTGTAACAAGAACACCTGGTGACTTTTACGACTCCTCGCTTTACAATGAGCAACTCAGACTTCGGCTACCTTATCATCGGCGACGGAACAAGCGGCCTCGTCCTTGCGGCTCGGCTGGTCGAAGACCCCGCCGGCCGTGTATGCGTGCTCGAAGCTGGGCAAGACATCACCGCACAGACAGATATTATGGTGCCAAGTCTGTCTGTCTTCTGTCTGTGCCCCGATCTTTGACTCTGTCCTTTTGCCTCAGTTGTCGCAGGTTTTGCCTGCAAAATCTGGCGTGCAGCAAGCCCGATATCGACTGGAGGCTCAGACGAACGCCGACCGTGTGTTCGCTATATCATGGCAGGTGCAAAGATCACGTTCAAATTATTCTCGCAAACGCAGGCATTTACGTTCGGAGGATCAAGTACTTATGGTGAGGTGACTTCCTGGCGGATAAACGTCGTTATCTAATAGTACTGCGACTTGGTTTGAATTTATTGAGCTGGTAGTGGTTCAGTTGCGTCGAGACTCGAAATTGACCGCGTCGCGGTCTCGCACGCCCCGCCGGCCCGCTCGCCTAGCTTTGCTTACCTCGCGTGATGTGACAGCGTTACCTCCAGTTTTTTTCTCTTTCTCAACCACGACAACCTCGGTGTAATCTGTGAGTTTCCTCTCCTTCCTCTCCATCGTAGCACTAGCACTCCCCTCTCGCATGACGATTCCTACCGAAAACTTAGGAAGTGCCGTCTGAATGCCTCCGGTCGACTCGTCGTCTGTTGAGCCGCATCTGTCGAATTCGGTTCTCTGATCCCCTCCGTCCTCTTCTTTTCTTCTTCCGTTGCCAGTGTTGTCTTGTGCCCATTAAACTGACGCTCTGTTCTTTCAGGCCGTCGACCCTGCGTTGTGCATCACCTCGAGTATTACTACACCATCAACCAGTTTTTTTTTTCGTCGACCTATTCCCGGAGTCGGACCTTATTGGCCGTTGGCGTGGTGCATCAGTATATTGGATACCCCGTACGCAATTCCGGTTTTAGCTACCTTCTTGTCCTTGTTTTTCGAAATATCACATCTGTTCCACATCTTCTGTCCCACCTGGGTCCATGCGTCCATTCACCGGCTTTGATCTCTCTCACCACCATGATCAAAATCGAAAACTCGATTGTATGCCGTGCCAACCTGCGAAAGGGAAAGCTGCGGACCGCTAAACGGCCCAGCGAACTCAGCAGTAGCAACCAACGCGCACAGAACGTGTAACGCGGTCGGACACCGACCGCCGCAGCCACTCATGTACCCCTATTTCGCGGAATGCTCGAGAAAGACCGCATCGCGGCAGCTCACAAGCCAGTGGGTACCTAGACCGGTGGCGAATTCCTACATGGCCTTCGACGTCTTTTCCAGTCACCTTCCAAGACGATCGGGATTTCGGCCTTGACCTTCGGGCCATCTCGGGCAACGAGCAACGATGCTTGATCGTCGCTTGATCGACCCCAAACATACCTAGAGTATCTCGGTACACGACAAAATTCAAGGTGGATGCATCGAGTGGCTCGAGTCTACCTTGCCAATTTCTCCCGCTATCCGCTGTTGCACGACGTCGACCGAAACGTTGAGTCTCTGCTCACCAACTTCGCCATCTCCTTCTGGTTTTGCGACGAGGGTACCGCGCCGGGATAAGAAATCCACGAAAACTCGAGCTCGCCAGTGGCAGGCAAGGCAAACACGTCGGCATAAGCCTGAGTCCACCGAGCCACAATCTCTATCAAACTAAGTCACTGTGTTGATTCGCTCCGTACTTCACTCTCCTGACTATCAAGTGCTTCCGAGTCAAGTTCACTCCCCAAACCTTCAAGTTCCCTCAAATTCTCTGGGATTCAAACTTCATTTTCAAGGTGCCCAGACTTGAATCGCCGTGCAACCCACCACTATGATCAAAATCGAAAACTCGATTATACTCCGTGCCAACCTGCGAAAGAGAAAGCGGCGGACCGCTAAACGGCCCAGCGAACTCAGCAGTAGCAACCAACACCGCACAGAACGTGTAACGACCACCGCACCCACCGCACCCCTATTCTATAATCTTCGCGGAATCTCGGTAAAGACCGCATCTCTCATGCCAGCGGGTACCGCGACTGGTGGCGAGTTCCTACATGTGCTTCGACGTCTTTTCCTGCTACAGCTCTTTTCAAAAAAGTATACCACTTTGATCGTTCGGTCGGGCCTCAGATTTGTTTACCTCAATTTGCTGGTGAGTCTTCTTCTGTCCCCTTTCGTCTCTCTGTTCCGCTCCACACTCTCGTAACCTCATTGGCTGTCGCTCCGAATTTGAACTTTCTCGATGGCTCACTGCTTCCACTGCTTCGGACGAACCGAGGACGACCACTGTGGCTCGCGTCGACAAGCAAGATAGGCAAGCAAGATATCTTCTGACACCATGTTGACACCATGAAGACTCTTGCTGAGCTCGCGTAGAGTTGTGGAGTCGTGTGGGGTCTGGAGCGGAGCAGAGACAAAAGGAGACAAGCGAGGACTCACGGTCAAACTGAGGTCAACAAAAATGAGGCCCCACCACGCGATCAAACTGGTATACTTTTTTGAAAAGAGCTGTACCTTGCATGACGATCGAAATTTTGGCCATGACCTTCGGGCCATCTCGGGCAGCGAGCAACAATGCTTGTCCGACCTCTAATGGCCCCTCGGCACACGGCAAAATCCCGAACGAACACTGGACAATGAATCATCAAGTGTGCGTGTGTCTTCTGGGTTCGAGCCTACATACCTCGCAATCCAAGGGAACTTCGCCATCTTCTGGTTTTGCGCCGAGAACAAGCGTGTTGTAGCGCGCCGGGATGAAAATTCCGTGAAAACTCGGGCTCGTCAGTTTGAGGCAACACAAACACGTTGGCATAGGCCTTCCACCGAGTACAATCTATTGAATTCATTTACCACAAAGTCCACACAGTTAGACGAGCAATAAACGCTGCGTTCACAACAACATGAGTGCAAGCCTCCTGCTCTCTTCGTGAAACTGAGGGCTGACCGACGTGGCTCACGTCGGTTGTTACACCGGGATACCTGCCTGGACGACGATGAAGTTACACCACGGTTCCCCTTCCCCAGTCCCGTCTGCGACGGTCCGTTTCGTGAGAAGTTCTCAATGTTAGTTCTGTCGTATCGTTCGGGCGGCAGAATGGCTGTAGCATACATTTTGGGCTTGATGTATGTCGTTACAGCAGCCGTACGTTCCTTGTAGGGACCACCGCGGTTAATACACTCCTCCTCCTCCTCCTCCTCCGGAGTCCTTGTTCCCCGCACCTTGTTTTTGCCCCGTTATTGTGCGACGGCGAGCTTGCAGCGTGTGCGCAGTCCGAGCGAAAGTAAAAGTACAATTGCAAAAAAAAAAAAAAAAAAAAAAAAAAAAAAAAAAAAAACTCATTGTTCCTTTTTCTTCCCCTCCATCTCGCGCACCTCCCTTCTCGCCTCTTGCGCCAGCCCTTCCACATACCGCTGCACGCGCGTCAGCACCCCACCGGGGAACGCGATCACCGCCAGCACCGCGCCCGCAACGAGCAGAAACGGCAGCAGGCTCGCGGGCAGCGCGCCGAGGAGCAGCGGCTCGAGCATCAGGATGAACTCGACTTTCTCTACTTCTCCTTCTTTTCCCCCGTCTCCTCCTTCCGTTGCACCTACGCCTGCTTCTTCATCCCCATCCCCTTCTCGTTTTGCACCCGGGGCATTCGAATCCCAAGGGACGCCGAGCGCCCGCATGAGCGTCGACAGGCTGGGACGGAAGATTGGCCCAGGGGTGCGCACGCCCTCGTCGACGGCGCGCACGCGCGCGTATTTCCGTCTTGTTGGAGGCGCGCCGATTTCGGGCGGGACGAGGAAGAGCGCGGCGGCGGCGCGCGGGTCGAGCACGTCGAGCGTGAAGTGCGTGGGCGTCTGTGCAGTAGTGATAATTAGCATTGCATAAGGAGAGCAGAAGTCAAACGCACCGACGCAGCCCACGACAGCCGCAGCGTCCACCGCTCATACACCCCCGCGGCGCCCGTCTCCGGGAGGTCGAGCGCGAACCAGAGCTCGTACGGGCATGGTTCCTCCGGCGAGGAGGGGCAGACGGCGGATGGCGGCGTGCCCAGTGGCGCGCGCGCGAGGGTCCAGTGCGTGGATGTGCGCGGTTGGAGGGTTGGCCTGTGCGCAGATGTTTTTAGTTATTCAGTTCATTGACTTTATTGTGAATTTAAGATGTTCTAGTAAAAAGAGATAGCATGGGATACAGCAAAGAACGCAACAGTCGCCAGCACCGGTAGAGTCGACGAAGCGCAGAAACCCAGCGAAAGACGCACCACGCTTGCCCACGTAGTACCAGCGCGTCCGTGCGCTCCGGCGCGCCAAAGTTGACGATCTCGGTGTTGGCAAGCGCGCCGTGCGGTGCGAGGAGGGCGGCTAACAAGAGGAGTCTATGTGACCATCGCATTGGAGTTGATCACTGGCAAGATGGTGGTCGTGGTCGGGGAAGAGAGAAATCAAAGCGCGTGATCGCGATTTCAGAGTTGGATGCAATAATAATATTCTGCTACTTCGCACAAAATTCTCGACAAACGGCGCAAAGGGATCTACTACTGCAGATTAGGGACTGCGTGGGCTGAGATCGAAAAGCTTCTGAGGACAACCTTGGGTCACGGCGGACCGGTGCTAGCGCGTAGTGCGCGCACGCCGCAGTAGCAGATGTGGATAGGCGATTTAAGGTGTTGCTGTGCCGAAACTCGATGCTGCGATTGAATGGATTCTTTCTTCAGTGGAAGTACTTGAGCAAAGGTTGACAAGCCATTGCGCATTGCGAAACGTGCACTTATCACGACGACCTGAGATATGCAAACGAGAGGTTTTGCGGCAGCTACTGACTTGTGCCTACGCACATACATCCTTGGACTGTCTACGAGGGACTAAGTGGGAACACTCCTCGGTTCAAACGAGCTCATGTTCTGGTGAGTAAATGTGAGGGCCATGTACTTCAAGACGTACCGACGGAACCAGCGAAGCAGGTGAACGGTCCCAACTCCGTTTGGAGGCTAGTCTGGCAGTTGCTACCCCATCGAAAAATCAGAATTCCGAATGCGAATGAACGAAAGTCGTTCAGAGACGCACTTGTCGGAAAACAAAAGGACTGTTGATAAGTGTCAGCTATAGTGCTAAACATGATCGGGCTGCTTGTCGACAGGATTTTATGGATGTACGCGATGCCTTTTATACCATTCGCGAGCTCCAGATATCGGTTTGAACGTTCTCAGGTTCAGCGTCGAAGACCGGGCGGGAGTAACGTCAGCGGCGTCGTTTCCGGCGCTGTCTTGGCATTGGGCGCTCTGATGGATACGGTGTGTGCCCGATGAAAGTCTGAAATGAGTTAACTTCTGGGTGCGAACTTGACCCCGCCCGATTGAATTGCGAAAACAACGCAGTGTCGCTCAAGGGGTCACCAATTGATTATCTTGGGTCCCAAAGATACGAACGTCGTGAAGAGCCATATTATTGGTGCGGATTACGCTCGTCGCCATCGAAGATTTGGGCGAAACAATGCTGCAAGTGCCAAGCGACTCGCGAGTTCCTGTCGGTTTCCTGAGGTATGCTGATGAAACAGCAAGAAGTCCGTCCGAAGAATGAATTCGACGATTCTTGGCACAGACTGAATAGCACAGGGATGATGAAAACTAGAGATTGCTGGTGCAGCGCTGACGCAGCCGCCAGTCCGAGCAGTGGCTGAGCGCTGATCGCGTGTTTTCATGGTCATGACCGCACGGCGCATAGCCTATGGACATGATTTCTGGAAGCGTCAAGGACCAGGATTGTCTGCCAGCAGCCAGCGCGAAGAATGGTTTCTAGAGCAGAGCGAGCAAGGAGTCGCCGTCAAGACGGGAGAGCGCTAATGGAGCCATTCCCACGATTGTCTTCAAACAGAATCCACTTACAGGCTTCAAGGTTACAGGCTGACACAAGACGGCGAAGTAACTCGGAATCTCTACCTGCACATACGACTGCGGGACGGGCGGAACTGACTTGTCAGGATCTGCTTGGGGTCGGGATACGTGCTGCGGCGGACTCGTGATAGGCGCAAAGAAGGCGGGACAGAGGGCGTCATTGGTCAAGACTCAAGCTCAGAGACTTGAAGAGGATTACATTGGGTTCGGTTATTGCCACGGAGAGCGGTTCGAATAGGGGATCGTACAAAGCAACACGATATGGACGACGATCTATTGAAAAGCCCGCTGAATTCTTGCCTCAGCTCCAAGTTGGCGCACTTCACATTGCCCAAGGGAAAGCGTATCCATCGACGAGGACCTAAGAGCGTGTCAAAGACAAGAGAATGGAAAAGATATACATCCACCTTGGGTCCTTGGCTATCACACGACCACTTTGCTGGCCGGTTCCGACGTCACTCAGACCTGGTGTGCAGTCAGAAAAGTCGTGAAGCACAAGGGAAACATACATAGACCTTCTTCGTGATGGTTACAAGTGCACCTCCGCCCTGGATCCCCCTGGTCGTTGGACAGTACCGCAAGATCAACTGGGCGTGTAGTCAGGGACGAGATACAGAAAATGAGGATATGCATGGACCTTCTTCGTGAGTGTCCCGAGTGTACCTCCGCCCTGAAGTCCCCTGGTCCTTGGAAATTACCGCAAGATTAACTGGGCGTGCAGTCAGAAACAAAACGGTCAAGGAAAAGATGCATAAACCTTTTGCACGAGGGTTACGATCGTACCTCCGCCCTGAAGCCCCCATTTATCTGTTAGATCCCAGTTCCACCTAGGGCACGGTCAGATACGGCTCGGGGAGACGACAATGCAGACATACCTTTGCCCAATAATCCCAGGCGCGCTTAGAGATGTCAAGGATAATCGAGAGAAAGACTGAAACCCTGCTGAGAAACGCCAATCACTCCGTGCCCGGCACCAACGATGGTAGACTCGTCACCGGCCTGCCAGTAGCGGCAAGACCGAGTGCGACACTCAATCTCGCCGTTACGGGCAGGCCGGTGACGAGCCTACCGCGCAAAGCCAAGTCCTGCAAGTATTTCCGCCTGTCCAGCCACAGTCCTGCCGCGCTAATGGTGAACTTGGAAAGGGAAGACAGGGACCACACAGCGGTGTCAAGGCGCGCGTTGATGTCGATACACAAAGCGCAGGGTCCCTCCACAGCTTATACGCATAAGGATGGCGAGTGCCTGAGGGAGACATAGTCAGAACGCATCAGCTGTGGAGAAGGAGAAGACGCACCGCTTGAGGTTGAAGGGAACTCGAAGAGAGAGATCAGGGGAAGAGACAAGCCGCGAAACGACCAAAGTGGCTGACAGTGAGTCCATTTATGCGCCGATCGTTTGGGTGGTACAAACAAGGCCAATGCAACGCGACGCGTCTTTAGAGATTAGGGCCGTTGAAGCATCTGCAACGCGACATTGGGCCTTTGAAGACGCGTCGAAGAGTGCCGTCGGCGTACATGTCCTCGTCGCGTCGCGTCACGGCCACAAGACGCCACAATCAGCGAATAATGATTTGGACAACGTAACGGGCGCGTGGATCGTTCTGACCTCTCTCACGGGCCACGGCTTGTTACTACCTTCCCTTGAGGGTTTCCGTCTGCTCTCGTCCTTTCCTTTTCGCTCTAGTCCTTCGCTGTTTGCTTGTCCTTTATCTGCTGTTCTCGCCTACAATCTGTGTGACCAACACCAACATGCGATCTCTCTGGACCCTGGTTCGCTCGACCAGGAAAACTCAACTGCAGTTCGAAGGGTGTGTACTGTGCTCAAGCAAGCTACGCTACTCGTTTCTGGACGCAATTTTGATCCTTCATTCGAAAGTCTCGCTGGCGCACGTGTTATGTTATTCAATTAGTTTGCCTCTTGTCTCGAACCGCTGCGATGGCCTCTTTCACCTTCATGTCCGTCCTCACTCCCGCCCAGTACCATGCTCAGAGGCTTGCCCAAACCGGTCCCCGCAGTGCTCATGTGAAACAATTCGTCCTTGCCTTCTGCGATGCGCTGGAAAAACCGAGCCTCCCTCCTCCAAACTCTTTCTCGTTCACACCTACCAAGCTCCCTGCGGTAGTCCGCCGCATCATCGACAACGCCTCTGCCACAGTGCTCTCACGTCTCGCGTTCAGAGGAACCGGAATTCTCCAGGCGCTAAGCCCTCAACTGATCGCGGCGGCCGTCCCGTACTCGCTCAACCATTCGTTCTGCCTCACTGTATGTCTCGAGGACTGTGTGCTTGCTTTCCTTCTCAATCTGTACTAGGCGGTGCGAAATTTCTTGAAGAGCCAACACGGCATTGGCTTCCTGATGGCCCGTCTTCTGCCCGACCGGCTGCCTAGCAAGGACACAAATCGCCTCTTGTACGTCGCGCTAGCGGTCCTCAAAGACGTCGGGAGAGCGGTATGCAAGACGTGGTTCTGGTTGATTCTGCGCGATGCGCTGGCGGCCTTGTCGATCGTAGGCACGCAGATCCTCTCCAGGCAAGTAACCAGGTCTCCGTCCGAGTTCATCCCTCTCACGCCTCGTACAGCCCTGATCTCGATCTCGGCCCCGACAAGCCCGCCACGGACTCCACAGCGCGCCTTATCGCCAAAATCAAGTACATGCACTTGCGGCGTCGAGTCGATCGGCTACCGCGCGACGAGAAGGCCGCCGAGTCAGTTCCCGCCCAGCTTTTCCGCGATTATCACTCTAATCATTCGATGCACAGGCGCTACCGGCGTAGACTCAGGCCCCTCCGCAGTCGTGTCTCCGCCACCGAGCGCCGCCCATCTAGCGACAGACCCGACGATTCCCACATCTGTCGACTCGGAGACCATTATATACTACCCGCCGCCAGCCACCGCCCATCCGGTGACAGAACCGATGGTGCGCGAATCGGGAAGCACCACATTCTACCCGCCGCTGCCCGCCGCCCATTCGTCGACAGAACCAACTACGCCTAGATCAGTACATCCTTCACCCCCCAATCGAAGAACTCGACTGTATACCACACTGTAACTATTTATTGCTTGTACAGTCCCCACTATTGCCGCGGTCAAATACCCGATTTGTATGTAACTTAATGTCGGTGACAATGCAAAGACAGCGACGCTATTCTGCAACGGCAAGGAGTACGCAGAAAAAAAAAACTACCTCGTCCATTTCGGACAACGTCGGACATCCGAATCAAGCCGATCAACATGAGCCACCACTGGTTCTCGTTTCCCTCCATCCTGGCCAGTGTCAACAGGCTCACTTGTGGTCAATACGCTCCATCGCTCCACTGCAACTTTTTCAAGTCAGCCAGAGAATCTCAAGCTTCATCAACTGAGTCGCTGCCTGTCGCTGCAATTGTCGTTAAAACGACTTCACGATAAAGTAAATAATTTTTAAATTTATCTCTTGCCTCCGAACCGGTAATGGGTTCTCTGTCGCTGCAATTGTCATTAAATTTCGTCAAGTCGGAGTCCTCAATCTTCTTCAGCGCTCAGCAAGGCATGGATCCCACAAAATCCAACGAAAACAAGTTCCTTCGCCTGTGCCATTTTTCGACCGCCGCCACAAGCTGGTGTTTTCTGAGTAAATATACAGGGGCTCAGCGCTCAGTGCGCGTGAGGTCATCGCCACTTCAAACAAGTTCATACGTTCTGAACTTTCAGCTCTTGCTTCACGCCACCTATATCACGCCCTTTCTCGCCCCGCGTATGTGCTTATTTTATGTACTGCTAACAAATCTCGCCCTTATGCGTTCTTCACTTAGAAAATGTCCGTCCCAACGATCAACGAGTATATCCCGGAATCAATAAATTACAAGATCCTCGAGTCCGGCTTCGAAGCGTTTCTCCCCATTGTCGAGCCATGGGTCTACGAGATCATGGAGGGTCCACAAATCCCCAGAGATACCTCGCAAACGGAAGGAGACGGGCTTTTCTTAGAGCAAATCAGCGAGCTAACCTCGACAATCGAAGACGACCCCACCCGCTGTGTTCGTTATTCAGTGCAGTATTCAGTTGATCGCTTTGGCTGATATCCAGCAGATGATGCGCGCGGCTCTCACCTCCAATGAGACCTTCCGATACTTGATGTTCAGCATTGGCCTCTACGAAGAAGACCCCGCGACAGACGATAAATATCCCGGAGACGTTCTCGAACTCTATCTGAGGGCCCTCGATCGCCACGCGACGGACACGGAACGGCGAATTGTTGTCCAGTGGGTTGTCGCCATCTTCGGCTCTCTGCTCGATGTCGCGCTGGACGCGCATTCGTCCTACAACCAGTGAGTAAAAGCCTCTTTTTGGAGCTCTTCCAACTGAATGTCTGAGCCAGCTTTGTCGGTCAATCGTCTCGGAAGCGCAAGAGCCTTGGCGAGGGCGACGAGAACGACGGTGGTGCGTACTCCCTGCACTAGGTTAACATACACCTAACGGTTGTCCCTTTTGCAGCCAAAAGACAGCGGTGTTAATTTCAATGCGTACAGTGAGTCGTAGTCCTTTTTCCGAACATCGCCGGTCTAAGTTCCGAGCCTCAGATTATCTCTATCTTTCTCCGTACTGCCAGTCCTTCTTCTCCTTCCATTCTTTCATCATTCCACCACCACCTTGATATGTATCAGATCTGTGTCCCTTGTACTATAACGCATTTTGTAGCCAGGATCAGATGTATAACTTATTCGACCGATATAGCAAGATAACAAGTATATATGCAATGCTCCGCATCCTCGCTATCGCACATCCGCCACTCCGAAGCCCTACTTCTCGCTGCAACAAAACGAGATACTAGATGGTGTGTTAGAAACGTCGCGACAACCAAAAGAGGGGCATAAGCGCGAGGTTTAAGATAACACCTCCGCCCTGGAGCCCCGTTATTGGACCCCGAGTCCACCTAGTGTCGTCAAGCACGGCTCGCGGAGCGGACGACGCGGATATACCTGCTTTATATCTAGAGTGTCTGTAGTTTGAAATGTCGCAAAAAAAAAAAGGAGAGGCATAAACCTTTTGGCACAGTTTATATCGTTGGAATCTGGGCATGTTGGAATCTGGGCATGCAGTCAGAGACGATACAAGGAAGGAGAAAATGCATGAACTTCTGCGCGAGGGTTACGATTGCATCCTCAAGCCCCCCATTTGTTAGATCCTAAATCCACCTAGAGTATAGTTATGTAGATACGGCTCGATGAGGGAACGACACGCGGACATACCTCCGGGTCGGCACAAGAATCCCGGACGCGGTAGAAAAGTCACAAAGATAATGTAGAATCGAAACCGGCAGAGAAATGCCAATCACTCCGTGCCCGGCACCAACGATGGTAGGCTCGTCGCCAAACTGACAGTAGCATCAAGACCGAGTACGACACTCAGTCGTGCTGTTGCAGACAGGACGCGGCCGCGCAAAGCCACACATTTCCGCCTGCCCAAACACCGTCGCGTCCCGCTAGTTCCACGAGGGACGCTATGAGATCGTGAAGGTGAAGGCAGAGGTCACGCAGTCGTGTCGAAGTGCACGTTAGGGCCGGGGTACGCGGAGCGCAGGGGACAGCCTATACGCATGAGAATGGCGAAGGCCGGGTGGAGACAGAAGTTGGGATGCAGCAGCGGCGCAAAGATAGAGGAGGCACCGGTAGGGTTGAAAGATGAAGAGAGGAAGAGACAAGCCGCGAAACGAGCAATGTGGTCGACGGTACATAAGTCGTTTATTCGGAGTCTGGGACCAAATAAGCGCGACACATCGGGGCAATTCCAGAACCTGCGACGCGACATCCAGTCTCCCAGTCTGAGGACGCGCTGAACAGTGTGGTACCAAGTAATAAGCTCCTGGTCGCGTCGCGTAGATGCCGACGGGCCGGATGACTGCCGGGTCCGCTCGCCTTTGGTCCTTGTTTGTCTGCAAGCTCTCAGTCTCATCTTCGTCTTCTTCAACTTTCGCTGGCTGCGACGGCCCCTACAGTCAACCCTGAAATCGTCTCATCCAGTAAAAAATCTGGTTCACGTCAACCCGTACACTATGTGTTTTGTCTCTTTCGCGCGCAAGAATCCAAGATTCAAGGAGATTCTCTGGAGATTCATCTTGAACTGAGGCATGCAACCCACAAACGGCCGTCTATATGAAGCTTTTGCAGGAACTGCGCGACGACAGCCAAACCGACCCGTTTCGCTCGATCTATGTATCTTCAAGGCAATAAAATATATTCAGGGGCTTACAAAAAACGAGTGAGTGTCATCACGATTTCGACGCAAGTCCGAGTTCAGCGTTTCCTCCCCGCCCGCCCACCAGCACCAGCGCTTTTATCTCGCCAGTGTGTTCCTTCTATTACTCTCCGCCTAATGCATACTCACGTATTCTCTATCAAGCCCGCGACGCAAGTTTGAGTTCAGCGTTTCCTTCACGCCCGGCCGCCATTATCTCGCCAGTATGTTCCTTCTATTACTCCCCGCTTAATGCATACTCACACATTCTCTATTCAGCCCGCGACCCAAGTTTGAGTTCAGCGTTTCCTTGTCCGCCCACGCACCGTTCTCTCGCTAGTCTGTTCCTTCTATTACTCCCCGCCTAATCCATACTCACGCATTCTCCATTCAGCCTCGCGCCATGTCAATCGAATTGCTTAGATGGATCCAGGACGCGGTCAACGCTGCAATACTCCTGCCCACCGCAAACGTATATCTCCCCATCCTCCCGCTCTCCGCCTATGATGGCGACATGCAACAACCCAAACTTCATCGTGATTCTACACAGACGGACGGCGACGGGCTCTTCTTTGAGTTTCTGAGCTATCTGGTGTCGGAACTTGTGCCAGAACCTGATCGCCACGTTCGTAATACGGTGCAGACGTGTGCTATGATGCTTAATGGCCCACAGGTTGTTCGCCAAGTGTTGGCGACCAATGAAACGTTCAGATACCTGCTTTTCCGTGTGGGGCTTTATAAGAGGGATCCGTCCATTGACGTCAAGCTCGCTGCGGACGTGCTGGAGATATTCCTCGGCGCGTTCGATCGAGTCACGACAACCACCGAGCGCACGGCGGTGGTTCAGTGGATGCGGGACGTCGTCGGACCTTTCATCGCTGTCGCGTTGAACGCGCGGCTAAGTTTGTGAGCATCGGTGTTTATTCAAGGGTTGTCTTATAATGACTTGATTGGACCTATCAGCAGCACGGTCGGCCAAAAACACGGCATAGACACGAGTCAAAACCCGCGGTTCAGTGCGCTATTTCACGTCGTGCTTGTGTGTAAAGACCCTGACTGATGCCTTACTTGTAGCTAAAAAAACAGCGGAAAGCCTTGGCCTGCAACGCCTTGGCCTCCAGTGGCACTTCATCCCGTATGTACAACATCTCTGCTATAACGCTCTGAAATAACGTCTCTCAGAAACCTTCCCGTCTTCGGCTTTTACCTTCTCTTTTTCTTGTCGCAACTGAATATTGATTTTTATCTCATTATTACCTTACCTATCTTCTTGCTTTGCGTCTTTTATAATATATGGTCATCGGCTTGAATTTATCTCTGGTGTCGCGAAGGAATCATCGAGCTCTGGCGAAGATATGATACATACAGCAAATGTAGGCTAATTGGCTGGAACTCTCGCACATCGAAGCCGCCACGAATGCAGAGCACAAGGAAGACATCAAAGGAGCTTGTTCACGACAGTTACGAATGCACCTCCACCCTGAAGCCCCCTGGTCGTTGAGCCGTATCTCCCGGTATCAGATCTGGCCGGGCGTGCAGTCAGAAACGTCGCGAAGAGCAAAAAAGAGCTGCACCGACCTCCTTCGCGTCGGTCACGATCGCACTTTTGCACTGAACCCCATGGTCGTCGAGCCGGTGACGAAAGCAAACACCTAGCTGAGCGCGCAGTCAGAAACGTCGCGAAGAGAAAGAAAAAGCTACGTAGACCTTCTTCGGGATGGTCACGATCGCACCTCCGCCCTGAAGTTCCCGTTGTCAGTTCTTGGCAGCCCGGTCTGCGGCATAGTGAGACGCGGCAACAGTAGAACACGACACAGACATACCTATGCACGATGGTCCAAGTGCGCGCTCATCGGAATTGTCAATAATATCCCGAGAACTGAGACTCCTGCGAAAGAACGACAATCACTTCGCGCCCGGCACCAACGATGGCAGGCTCGTCACCAGCCGGTCAGCAACAGCGATACCGAGCACGAGAGCCAACCTGCTCGTGCTCGGTCTTGCTGCTGCTGGCAGACTGGTGACGAGTCTACCGCGCAAAGCCGAGTCCTGCATGTATTTCCGCCAACCCAACCCCCACAAGATCCCACCGACCCACAAGGGGTAAGCGGGAGCAGGCAGGGAAGGCAGCGGCCACACAGCGGTGTCAGGGTGCGCGTCGGTGTCGATACACGAAGCGCAGCGTCCCCCCCCAGCTTATACCTATACTTACTCGTCCAAGGCATGAACGTCGGACGGCTAAGGGAGAGAAGTAAGAGGCGCGGCAGCCGTGAAGAAAGAAGCGGCTTACCTCTTGAGGGGTGAAGGAAGCTCGGAGGAAGATGGGGGGAGGAGACAAGCCGCGAACGACGAAAGTGGCTGACGCTGAGTCTATTTATGCGCGCCGATCGTTTACTTGGACAAACAGGCCCAACGCGACGCGACGCGTCTTTGGAAAAATTGGAGCTCAGATAATGCAGCTGCATATATATGCCATACTTGAACTGCCCTGGTGAGTTCCTAGCGAAAATGGAGGACCAGGACCGATTGTGGCAGCGAGAAGGAAGATCGTGATAGGCGGTGCTTCAAGCAACGTACACGGCTGCACTGATGGCTTATTGCTGTTTTGGCAGTGTTTGCAAAATAGTTGGCGGTCACATGATTTCAACCAAATTTGCGCCAAAACTTGCGCGCGCCATATCTCCTCGACCTCTGCACCGATTCCTACAAACCTATAGTGAAATCGAATCGTCTAGACTAGCCCGAGATGCCCCCGCAATCGGATTTCGAATCTGACGCCGTCATCGCCGTCCACGCTGGAGGCGTCATTTCTCGGCCGTCCGGGCCACAGCGAAAAAAGTTGCGGTCATCGTGCTCATCCAAGTGCTCTACGCGTACTGTATGAATGTTGGGGAGGGCGCCCCATGTGTTTCTGGGTGAATGCTTCAATGGGGACGCTGTACTAAGCTCGTTTTCGGGTACCCTGCATTTCCGGGAATTATACCTCCCTTCTTTTCCATCTGTCACTGCTGTTTCGTCCCCAGGCACTTGTACGGACTTTATACCCACCATCTTCTCCGATTCTGACCATTGAGCACGTGCTGGACAACCGTATTTGCGTGTACACGCGAATAAAAGACATCATTCCGCCACCAATGCAGTGGGTTACAGGATGCTTGTTCTGGTGCAGTAGTGCATAGATATGACCTCTGGGAGGTATGTAGACAAGTTCCACAGCTCCTGTTATGTATACGCGAACACTGTGGTGCTGCACAAGCAACATGACAGGCCATGAATAAAACTGAATGGATTTCGTAGCATTAGCGATACGCACCGGGACAAAAGAACATGGGGCACTCTCCCCGCCATCCATAAGATCCACATGGAGCACTCAAACCACCCGAAAACCCGCGTTTTCCATCGCTGTGGCTCGCACACTCCAGAAACAGCCCCACCAGCAAGGTCGACGAGGAGATCATTACATCGCAAAACCGACCCTGGGGCGCTCTAGAGCTCGTCAAGACGGTTCGATTTGACTATATAATCGTGGGGTTCTGAGCAGTATTCATTGAGTTATGGCCCGCGCGAGCTGGGATGTTTGGTTGGCGTTTATTTGATCAAAACGTGTGACCGCCAACTATTTTGCAAACAGCACTGCTTGAACATTTCAAGTTTTTCGGTGAAAAAACTTGTAAAATTTGGTTTGGATTTTACACCGACTTTTTCAGCAAAATTGAAGCGAAAAACCCGAAAGCTCTTTGTGAATTTTTTGAATCTTGTGAATGTCTGGTGAAAAAGTGGTGAATTCTTGTTGAAGTTCAACAAATTCACTAAGATGTTTCACATTTTTAACTCATGTTTTCGGTGAAAAAGGTGCTATAAAATCCAAACTTTTTTTCACTGATTTTTTCACCGAAAAACCCGAATAGTTCAACCAGTGCAGCAATAACAAAAAGTTGAAAATTTGATTCTTAACATTTCGCTAGTGAAATCCTTACTGAAATCTCAAACCGGGACCTCTTAAGAATTCTTCAGTTCACGGAATCTTACGATTATCCTAAGATTGATGTGCCCCATTGGGGCATGTGGCCGACACTGCCAGCAGAAAAGCTGCACCGCGCTGCACTCCTGCCTCTTCCTGTTCATATGGTGAAGCTCACACAATGAGGGATTGAAATGTAAATGTATTCCAACGAGGCAAATTTAAAATAAGTGGGCTAAGTATCGATAACCCGCTATGTTCAAAGTATGGTGTGTTCAAAGAGCAGGACGCTGGCGTGAGGAATAACACGACCGCTTGAGAGTGGAACGAAGGCTTGAGACGTCTTAAGCTTGAGAGGACAGCGGCTTGAGAGGACGGTGTCTTGAGATGAGGACAGCGCCTTATGAAATGAGGAAGGCGGCGTGAGACGACAATGGCTTGGCATTAGACGGCGGCTTGAAGAATTCTGAGGTTCATTGTGCTTGCCTGGCATGTTGAGGTGCTTGATCCCAAAACGCAGACCGAGCGAGCTCGCCACCAATGGGGCGGGTGTCCCATTGATGATTTCTTGACCAGTTTGGATCAGTTACTTTGGGGGTTACTTTGACGGAAACGCGCAGATTGAGAGGGAGAGCGGAGGGAAGCTTGAGCAAAAGAACAGTGAGTCGCACGGGGAGAAAGCAGAGAGACCCAGCGCCCTCAAGGCCGGAGTGCTGGGACGGAGCGGCAAGAGGAAACGGGAACATGGGGGGAAGAAGAAAGAGTCGTACGACTTTTCGCCTACATCAACATGCACGTGGTCTTATTAGGTCCGCGCACGGACCTTTGCGCCCACGAAGTCACGGTTCAGCTCGGTTCAGACGCCGCTTGAAGCTGGGATCATGATATCGCCTTACCGAAATCAGGACTTAACAAAACTGTAAAAAGCTTGCGTTGTGAAACTGTAAGTCACCAATCCTATGTTTTCACTAAGCCATCAGTGCAGCCGTGTAAGGCTTCCTCAAGTTGCCCAGAACAGTCATTCTCGTCGCTGCGAATGAATCGAATCTCTCTTCAACTGGCAAGCACTGGAGACAAGCCCTCGTTAAACTGTATACCGCTCCCTTGGGACTTGATTGTGTCGTCCTCAAGATACGCCGACCCAGGGCTTCCCTTCATGCGCGGCTGTGTTCCGACATAACTTGAAGCAAATTATATTGCACGGAAGACTGTTTTGTGCGCCAGTGGACCTGGCATTCGATCGGGTCCGGCAATCCGTTAAAAACCAAAGCAGCTGTCCACGTGCCAACCACATCTCTTCCTGAACCAACACAATGCCCGCCAAGTCTCAACCCGCCTCCTCGCTCCCGCCGTCCGCAGTCTTCATTTCAAGGCTCGTTCGTGGCTGCGGCCATCGCGGACCGTTGTTGCACCGTCTCCTCGTCAAAGTCGATGCCGCCATCGCCACACCACCCTCTGCTCGCGGCAGGCCCATGCAGATACCCGAAGCCGCCCGCCGGACCCTGCACGACGCCTCGCCCAACGACATCGCTGTGTTCCATTTTCGTGGCGAAGGAGCCTTCCAAGCAATGATGTCGCAACTCATCCGCTCAGCGCTCCCATACCCATTGAACAATTCCTTTGCCATCACGGTAAGCCTCAAAACCGGTCCGGATGCCTCCGTCCTCAATGTGCTCTAGACAATACGTGATTATCTCAAGAGCGAGTTTGGTCTTGGTGTTCTTATGTCTCATCTCACGGCCCTCGATGGACACTTCACGGCCTCCTTCTACGCGGTCCTCGGCAGCCTTCAGGCGGTGTCGCGTGCGGTTTGCTTTACCTGGCTGAGGATGGTGTTGCGAGAGGTCCTCTCCGCTCTGGCTGAAGAGGGGGCGGACATCCTGTTGACAGTGTAATGTCCATTTACCCGTGTGCCCACTGCACTGTCTGACCTCCCTCAGGCCCTACGCCATCTTGGGTGCCACTGACTACGCCAACGACGAGACCGACGCACTAATTGCAACCATGAAGTACATGCACATCGTGCTCAAGGTCGACCGTCTGCCGGTTGACGAAGCCCTGGCCTCGTGAGTTTTTGGACAGCTCTCTTATATTGCGTCTCATTTTTCCGACACGCAGCACCTATCGCCGCCGCATCCTTCCCTTGCCGCGCAAACCCGCGAACCTCCCCACCCCTCCTCCCGCGCCCCTCCGTAATATTACCAACGCACCCCGTTAGCTCGCCGTTCCCCACAACACCGTGTACACTACCAAGTCCTATTGCTTCGCACAAGTGTATCCTATCTACATTACAAAGTACTGTCGCTTCACACAATTGTATCCTACTATCGGTTTCTACATTACTACTTCATACTACTTGTAACATGTACATGTATCTACTGCAGCCAATTCCAATGTAACGCGCCGTCTTCTTGTTCACATGCCCAAAATGGCAAACCCGCGCTCGAGCGGTGAATGGTGTTAGGCTGGCGTTGGACTCGCTATGTCCGAGGGCACCAGTTCATCATCGTCGTCTTCTGGATGTAACATCGACGGGTGAGAACGAAAAATTCTATTTAGCTGATACACAAGTAAGAATACACGTTTCGCGCATGGTTGCGACCGAATTCGGGTTCCAAAAATTGTGAGGTAGTATACAAATGCATGATATGAGGGTATGTCAGTTGCGGGTAAACTTAGAATGGAGTTGGTGCAGTTGGGTTGCTATATCCTTCACCAGTCGGGCCAGAGTTCGAGTAAATGTGAATCTTCTTCAAACTCAGGCGAGTCCCTCTGCTTCATCCACCGATCTGGAATCTTAAGAGAGAGTCAGTGCCGCTCAACCACCAGACAGCCTTTTGACATACAAGCGGGAAGTAACGCTCCATAGCGCCGAGGAACCGTTGGCGGTATTGCTTTGGAGTTATGATTGTGGGCTCTCCTCGGCCAGATCCACCTAAAAATGCTGACTCCTTCACCCAGCTTTCCAGCTTTTTGTCCCATGTGTACGTTCGAATGTAATCTGAACGACGTTGAGGGTACGGAGAATTCACATAACAAAGTGGACTCACCGACAATGCCAACGACAAGTTCGTTGTTTTGGCTATCAACCTAAGTTGCGCAATCAGCTAAAGATTTGCATTGCTTGAAAGAAAAAAAATGTACTCACACCGACCAAAAAACTGTAATCCATGACGTTGACATCGCTGAGAAATTTGGAGTCATTGTAAAGAGCGCCGCGAAGGATACGTTTCGAATGTTCCCGCAGATAGAATGGTGCAAGATGAGCAGCTGTGAAAGTCCAGTCGGTTCATATTTCATTGAGAAGTGTTCAGACCTACTTTGTACCAAGTTTTCGTCAAGGAGAACTTCATTCTCCCTCCCCGTTGACTGGACGTGCCGATTACGCGTCGAGCCCTTGAGATCGTAGAGCTGGATCGAAGATAAGACTCTGCCAGAGCAATCTGTGTAGGAAATTCATCACCTTTGAGAACCGTCTGTCATAAAACAGATTCTCCATAACGAGCAGGTTCATCTGGGTTGACTTGGACTTCCCGGAAGGAGCTTTATCCTTTCCGGTCTTTTTGAAGGTGAGCTTGAAGCAACCGAAAATCTTCGCTAGTAGAGTGGGCCGCTGTGTATCTCGGTGAGCGATGCGGTGAGAATATAACACACACAAACTTACGTCGGCAGATACGGCAGAAGACATGTAGTCAAAATACGCTGGAGCAAAAGTTTCCATCGTCTGTAGTTCAGGTCGTGAAAGTTCTTTCGCGATGAAGCGATCATCTGGCGCAGAAGTCAGAACAAAACCAAAAGAGAGGCAATCAGACAGAACGAACCCCGAGTTTTCAAGAAAGCAGAGCCGGATTTACCACCACTTGCGTCCCATTTTACGCAACGGGCGAGTGACTCAATCATGCTCTTTTCGCAATCGTACGTGCGACGTAAAGCGTCGAATTGCTCGGGATAGAGAACGGTACAGCTGATTGTCAAGCCACCACTTTCAAAAGCTGTAGACGGCGGGGGTCAAATTGTGACGCAAGCTGTGAGCCAACGAGCTTACATATGGCCCAGGGAAGTTTGGAAGATGCGACTTTCAAATCTTCAGTTGGGTCCGCCGTTTCAATGATATCAACATCCACAACACCCCAGGTGGACGACGACTCGGCGACAGAGCGGTCGTCGGGCATGAAGGCCTCACCCTCCGTCAGCTTGGCTTCTCGCGCCGTCCGCTTCTCGGCTCGCGATTTTGAGAGCATATCCCTGTACTGGGGAGAGCTACAACTAGGGATGAGAGCGTGGATAACATGGTTATGGATAAACTTACTTCAAGGCAAGAGCGATTATTGAGGTGGGCTCATCCGTGCGGACCACCATTGAGGAATCACGGAAAATGTGCTCCGGATCGTTCATAGGGTCATCAGTTTCGAATGGACTGCGGGACGCGGGTGTTTGCCAAAAGCCGGACAATGCTTTCAAGATCGAGTTGCGCTCGGTCCCGCCTGCCAGATCCAAGTCGTGAGGCGGAGGCGTAAGCATATTGCCATAATCTTTGAACGACGACAAGAACGGGGATGGGGGCAATGATAGTGGACCAGGGGGAGGCAAACGTGGCGCAGGGTCTTCTGCGGCTACCCGAGGCTCTACGCTGGAAGGAAAAGAGTCAACTGGAGGTGCGGTGTTCACAGTGACGTCGGGAATCGGAGGGTCAGATTCGGGCGATGATTGCTGCTGAATTAATTCGGAAACAGTCTTGGTTTCTTCGACATTCCCATCTCCCTCGTCGTCTGCTTCACTCGACGAATCGGAACTCTCCGACTCGTCCTTGATTGCGTCTTTGACGCTGTCCAGTACCTCAACTTTGGCGCGCGCAGAAGCCACTGGACGGGCTCGCCGACCGCGAATGATTGCGTATCGAGTTTTAGATCGTTCAGCATCACGACCCAAGCGCTCGAAATGCTTCGCGATGTTTGAAACCTTGCCCCTGGTCCAGTTGTGGGCTTGCGGAAAGTAGATTTACTGGTAGTGGTCGGGGTTGGGCGCGAAGGTTTATCCCTCGTTCGGCTCGTGGCCTTGGCTCTAGAGGGCTTGACGTTGGCAAGCGCAGCAGTTGACGAAACTTTGACATTCGGAGGAGAGGATGGTCGCGAGGGTCTGCCAAAACGTACTTCTTTCCCTTTGCCACTCACGGACCGCTTTTCCGGGGAAGCACGACGGGAAGATGCTTCAGATTGTAAGGCGGATCCTACCGGACCGGGGATCCGGCTTCCCCCAGCCTGAGGAAGAGTGCGCCGAGAGCGGGTGAGGTACTTGGGCGCGATATTGGCAGCATATCCTTGCTCGAAGTCGGATGTCGATTGCTTTCTCGTAGGCATACGGTGTCGGCTTTTGCTCCTCGGAGCATGCCGAATCGGTGTATACTCCTGCTCGCTTTCGGAAACGACGATGCGCGGGGGGAAAGCCGTTTTCGCCAGATCATGGACGCCCTGAGGGGGCAAGAAATCTTGGTATTTCCTCACTAGCTCAGCGACGTTCAGCTGGTTATTCGAGCGCCTCGGAAGTCTGGATGCACGCTGCCGACTTTGTGAAGGTGCCTCGGTCTGTAAATCCCGGTCAGAAGATAATCTGCAAGCGCAGGAGAGAAACTGACGGGACGAGGGGATTCGACGTCTTCCGGAGACATCTTCATCTTTTCCAGCACCGATGGTAGAATCACTCTCTGGGTCCGATTTAAGATCGTTGTCCAGAATCTTCGACGCGGTACTGGCGGTCGATGGTATGGAATCTGCAACGGCATCCTTGTCTACGTCAGGTGCTTTCGAGGACTCCTCTACATTCGGCTCCGATTCCGCCTCTGAAGCAGAAGATGTGAAGGAATCACCGGTCACTCTTCGCATGGTGCTGAATGGACCTTCTTCGGCTTCTGAGACGCTAGATGATGGAAGATGGGGGCTATCAAGCGCGAAATCGTATCGCCGAGGCCACATAGAGCGAACGGATCCAAAGGCGGAGCTTCGTTTGCTACTGCGATCCAACGGTTTCGGCTTGGGAAGCCGATCGAAGTCTTGTTGCCACGCCACAATTTTATCCTGTCGATATGAATGCACTTGATTCAAGGCGAAGGTGTCTGTCGGGGTAGATTCACGATAAATGCTGTTGATGAGACGACTAATATCTTCTTTCTCGACCTCGGCCCTGCTGATCAGCTTGTTGATATCGGCGAGCAGGCGTGCATCACCCTCTTCATCCCCAGTCGCTGCGTCGATGCTAATGAGTTTGAGATCGTCGATCAAGCCAGTATACCACAGCAGGTTACGACGATGCAATTTATCGAAGTCGTCGTTCTTCAGTTCCAACTGCGTTTCGGGACGAACCCTGATGCGGAAAGGCGGATATACAACCTCATGCAGGGTGATTGGGTCCGTCTGGAAACGAACAGTCATGCCCTTGGTGGCGAAAGTACCTATTTAATCGAAGCAAAGTTTAGAGACAATGATCGGAGGACAACATGAAGCAAAATACCGGATATGGTGTTGGTAGATGTTGTGCTGGCAGCCGGCGCCTTGAACAAGCTTGACGTCGGCTGGGTAAAAGTGCAGTTCGAGGAACTTGGCAAACGAATATCTCTGCATCTCTTCGGAGACGGGAATGAAGGGAGTTGCGGATCCACAGACGCGACAAGCGCTCCAGGTGGTGATTAGATCAGGAGCGGGTAGGTAATTCATACGACCAATGATCTGCCCGTCCCATTGCTCCACTGCGGCGAACAGGCGAGTCTCATTGTGTACATAGACCTTACAATGCCGGGCCAGAGGTTGATCACACCCTTTCCCAGTGCACACAGCTCTGGGATCGAGGAATTGAACAAGAGTGTCGCCGACAGACTTTTCGATGTATTGACCCAACGTGCAGTCATTTTCCCCATAAAAGGTAATATAGTTCAGATGCGGGGCGAAGCAGGCGCGATGAAGACCAAATTCGTGAAGTGGGATGACGTATTCCCATAAGCTGAGGCACTGGTACTTTTCCACAACGAAATCGTCCGAGTTTTTGCTGCGCATGAGAACGTCAGAAACAATGCACCCAATTCAAACATAAACACGCACCGTAGGTACCATTCCCAAATACGCCGCTGTTCCTCGTGCTGCCACTTGACCGTCTGGTATTTGCTTTCGAGTGCAATGTCCTCGACAGTTTTGAGGACTTCCTGAGGTTCCTCCGCGGGAGTGGTGGCAATCGACGATCCGCCAGCAGAAGAGACCATACCGCTGTTGATATCCCGACATGAAATAGCCAGTGGTTTCCTCCGCAGTTCGGGGAGACAGTAGGCGAGGTGTGACGGCGAGCTCGTTTGGGGTAGGTCGGAATACTCAAAGTGGAGAGCGCCTCAATTTGTGCATTGATGTCGTCGGGTCCGGGCTCTTGCACGACGGGGGGCGATGGAACTTTCGGTGTGTTGACTGCGGTCAGCTGGGTCTGGGCATGACCACGCTCCTCCCTGCGGATGACCTCGTCCTCCCACGCCCTTTTGGCCTCCAACAATTCATTGTCGAGCTCCTTCATCCTCCGAATGGGTTGTGGAGGAGGGAAGCGCAGCGTTGCAGAGACGGAAATGAAGGTCTGCTTGTACGGCTCAAGGGCCTGATCTATGCGTCTCGAGAGTCTGATTTGTTCGGCATCCCCAGCTGGTAGATCGTCGTCGGATCCATCTTCGACGAGTGTGTCTCGAGAACGCATCCCCGGAGTGGGGGTGGATAAACGGGGAGTGGAGATGGAAGAGGGGAACATGAGCGAGGTGACAGATGTAATGGAAAGGTTGCCGAGGACATGGCGACCGCTGGGTGAAGAAGGAAAGGCGTCGGCGTTAAAAGAAGGAAGAGTGATGACGGAATCCTTCCATAGGTGGGTCTCCAATTTCAGATTGCGGACAATGAAGGTCAGGAACCGGGTGACCTTCTTTATCCTTCGAAGGGTCTCGATGTCTTCGCCACGGAGGATGATTGTGCAGCCCATGTCACGTGAACATCCTTCGAAACGCATGTATGTTTTGCGCTGACCAGGAATGAGCGGATGATCGTAGGTCTGAATGCGGAATTTAGAGCAGTGGCCGAGTCGTGGCTCCAGCGCCAATTTATCCATGGATGAGAAAACATCGCTCTGTGTCATTCGCGCGACGGCGTGTATTGCAGAAGGCTTGACGGTCCGCGCTACGGCGATGTTGTACTTGGCAAGGGCATCAAGGGCCAACCGCGAGACCGACTTTTCCACCAACACCACATGAGGGCGCAACGCAGCTATACGAGTGGCCAAATTTCCCAAGTACTCCTTTTCTTGGCGCACAATCTGCCCGAAATGCATGTACTGTCCTTCCACGCGGAAGAATTCGAGGGGGAACGTCACGAGCATAACTCGGGGATTCCGTAGCAGCCTCGACATTTGTTTATGTGCGACGTTCTTTGTTATCACGGCGCCGTCAACGTACTCCGAGTCGGAAGGCATACCGCCGGGAATCTTCTTGATCTTGACATAACGTCTGACGTCCATGTCTTCTCCTTGACGGTGGGGAAGCGCGGTGAATGTCAACTCGCGTGCAATACGAAGTGCAAGCTTGAGAAGAGTTTCTTCCCAAGCTTTTATGTTGGGGATCTGTTCCTTCGTGAGCATCTGACGCAGCATTATCTTCAGATGGAGCATGGAAGTCAGATTCAATTCCTGCGCGTATCTGAAGCGAAGGATTAGTTTTCATTGTGGGTGAAGTTGACCACAAGGCTTACGCGGTGCTCTCTCTTCTCGTCCGCCAACCTGGCTCCCCAGTAGTGAAACTGTCGAGCCTGCTTTGTACGCGGCTGCGAATAAACGGCGTGGCTACTTCGAAGTCCCCGCCATATGAATTGAATCTCGACCTCAGTTTGAGCGGTCCAGGACTATCGAGGTGATCTGGAGACCCTTTGGGGAATTGGATGGAGCTGGGGGCATCTACGTTAATCGGAATGGCGCCCGGGAACTCAAAAGTCGCTTTGGATCCAGGCGCCGTGGGCGACTCGTCGGCACTAAATGGATCGGGGACGTTTACTTCATCGTCCGACAATCCTCTACGGAACGGGGCTGGGTTTTCTCTAAGTGGCTCCCACATGCCGTCGTCGGGGTCTCTAAGTAAGGGAGTTATTGGACGTGATCCGAAGCCGCTTTCCTCGGACCCCGATATTCGTCTCTTGGTTTCAGCGATGGAGTATAGATTGAATGGCTCGTCGGTGCGGCTGAAAAGTTGGGAAGCAGCAAACGGCGACTGCGGATGATGGGCGAGCGACAAAGAGTCAACCCCGAGCTGGTGAGCGGGAAACGACGTGACGGAAGACACCACAGAGCGTCGGTCGTCGTCGTCGTCTTCATCGACTTTGGCAAGTTTCTCGACGCAAAGATTGCAGACGCGTATCATGCCATCGTGTCCAAAGCGGTAGCCTTTGATGATATTGGACGCGCAACGCGAACAGAATATTTGGCCTGGACGGTCAATCAGACCCAGGATGATTTCCGCAGCAACACAACACGCACCACATATCCGGCAATGGTGCTTTCGTCTCCAAGTAGTGAATATGCTTTCACAATCATAGCACTCTTTACAATTCTCGTCGTCCATCCAGTAATCCCGTGAAAGTCCTGGATTGAATAATGAGGGGATGCCACAGAACGAGCTGTGAATGCGCACCTTCGCCCCGTATTCGCCTAATTACCCTCGAAACCGAATTCGATCGGTGGAGGCTCGTGGTGGTTTTGATACTCGAGCGTCATCCTGAATCGGAAACCCTGGAATGGAGGTTCCAAAGATCCCACCGTCTTGGGAATCATAGGACGGGAACATCCCACTGCGAGATGGAGATCTCTCGTATTCCACATTGTATGTTGGCACCTCAGACTGCGCCGGCGTCAAGGACATGAGTGGTGGGGCTGGGGCCGCGGCGTGGACGTTGGATAGTGAATTGGGCCGATCCGCGGACATGGAGGGTCGCGAGGGCATGGTATAGTTCGCTTGGTTTGTACCATAAGATGGCCGTCGAGGCTCGGCAGCAGGTGCGGTGGTGTTGGCACTCGTGGATGGATGGTTCGGGGCACTGCTGGACGCTGCAGACACCGACGCCAGCGGGGCAGATAGTGTGTTTTTCATCCTGGAAAATATGGACGTCACGAAAGACTGGTCGTTTTCGTCCTCCTCGGAAAACGGATTGAAAGAGGTCAAACTTGTCAGGTCATCGGGAGCAAGTTTTGTGCTGCTCCTGGACCTGGTACTGAATGTACCTAGGACAGGAGAAGAAACCTGTGAGGATTCCATAGCTGGCCAGACGATAAAGCGGATAAGAACGCGTTATCTCGGGCAAGGGACTGCACATAAGAGTTGAGGCAACATCAGACCTTAGGCTTGGGATCAGACGACGCACGTGAACGGATTTGCTTCTTCTTTCCCTCTTCTTCCTTCCTGTTTCGAGGCTGCGATCCAACACCGATAGTATCAAGACAATATAGCGAATTGTTGACCGTTCAACTGAACGGTTGCAGGGCCGGTTTCCCGGAAAACTCCAACTGTTGGCAATGGAGCTCCATTGTTCAATTCATCTCAGTTAATCTCGGACTCGGGCTTTTCGACCGGCAGCGAATTCAGTGGAGCAGGAACGGGGAGCAGGAATCGGAGCATACCCGCAGAGTTTTGTTCTCCACCTCGGTCTTAGGCTGGGGCCTTTGAATCGGCCAACGATCACTGGCAGTCTGTTCAAGTCTCGCATTGCCGTTGAATCCAGCTCTGTCAGTTCAGTCCCGGTTTGACCGGCCTCTGGCCAACTGACTTGTTGAACGTCTCGATACTACTCGTATGTCAAGAATATCTACGGCGCCTCTTCCATATTATCAATACAAACTCTCCAAAATAACACGGCGTTCATCGTCAGTTTTAGCACTCGAGCACTGCCGTTGGACTAAGTGCCGGAGCCCATGATGCCTTGAGTTGTTGAGCCTCTGCCAAATGTTCAAAATATCGAAGGCTCCAACGTCGGCGTTACATCGTCAGTTTTATTGCCTGTAAGGTGTTAGACAACTACCACAATGTACATTCTGCAAGGGTCTCGAACAACGGAAATAGTTCAAGAAAGGCAAACTAAATCAGGATGGCTACTACTCTCAGCTTCACGGTGTCGGTCTACGACACAGAATTGCTCCTTCACTCAACGATTCATCATTGAAAGTTGATCTATCGTTGCGGATATGTTCTCCCCGTTCCGCTTCTCAAAATAACCCGCAGTGACCCTCGGCTGCCCCATCTTAGGGCCTTTTGGCTGTCAAAAATCCGGGATATTTTATCGAGCGCGGTCACAAGATCAGTTTGGACGCGTTTTTGAACGCGTTGTTTGTCCGAAGCAAAACGATCGGCGGCCATAAATGGATCGACAGTCAGCCACTTTGGCTGTTCGCGGCTTGTCTCTTACTCCCATCTTCCCTCCCAAAGGTCCGTCCTCTCTCTCTTTACACAGGCCCGTATCGCACAAGCCGTTCAGGTGAGTGTTTCCTTGGGCAGATAGACTCGGCCGGGGCATTGCGCTTCGCGTATCGACACCAACGAGCGCGCCTTGACACCGCTGTGTGGCCGCTGTCTTCTCGTGAGCGACAACGTGTGGGGTCCCACGTAGGCTGGGCAGTCGGAAATACATGCAGGACTTGGCTGTGCCGGATAGACTCGTCGCCAGTCTGCCAACAGCGGCAATACCGAGTGCAAGCAGGCGAACTCTTGTCTTACTCGGTATTGCCACTGTTGTCAGGCTGGCGGCGAGCCTATCCGTGGGGTCGATTCCCCTCTCGTTGATGCCGGGCACGGAGTGATTCGGCTCTTTTTGCAGTCTCGGATGGGGATGGTGCGATAGTCTTTGGGAAACGATGAGCGGGGGCTTCAGGGCGGAGGGGCGCTCGGGATCGTCGGCTTAACGGTGATTACTTCCTCCGGGTCTCGACTGTTTCTGAACGCGCACCACCAGGTTGCGTATTGTAGATTTCGCTCAATGAGCAGGGTTCTTCAGGGCGGAGGTGCGAGCGAGACCGTCACGGAAAAGGTGGATGCATATTTTCTCTACCTTCCTGTCGCTCTGACTGCACCCAGTTATCATGTAGTCTGTCCGACGACCAGGGGCAGGTGCCCTCGTCATCGTCGCGGAAAAGGTTTATCCATATTTTCCTTGTGCTTCGCCAATTTTCTAACCGCACATCAGGTTGAAGACGACGAGCAGTGTGGACGTGCGATGGGGATCACGGCCAAGGTGGATGCCTCATGTTCTCTTGCTCCTCGGTTCTGACTTTTTTCTCTTTTTCTTTGCCGCCTTCAGTGTCCTCGCTTTCAAGTCTCGAGCGTTTCGTTGTTCCTCCAACTCCGGTCATTTGGCGCTTTGAAAGAGTTCCGGCTAGCTGGGGGTGCGGGCATATACGAGCTTGTATCTTATCTTCGTGGACGCTCTCAATGAGATACTTGATGCAATCGTGCGAGCTGAATGAGGTCAAGGCATTGAGATCCATAATAAAGTACACAGAGTCGGCGATATCATACACACAAGAGACCATTCATTGACCATTATGCATTATGCTCCTTGTCGTCCAACTGCATCCATTTGGACCACGCCATGCGCTCCTCCTCCGTTCCAGTAAACACCCAATTGACCTTTTTAATCTGCGAGATGCCCTCATCGAGCTCGGGCTCTTCGAAGTTCGCCTTGAACGTCGTGAACGCTATCCTCGGCAGAACTTCGCGCTGCGGCTGCTGCGCGTTTAGTAGGCGAATGGCACCGACGAATTCACGAACCTCGCGCGCGGCGACGGACGGTGGGAGATTGTACGCGCGATACAAATTATTGTGCCACGCGAGCTCCATGGACCCAGTGAAGAACATGCACCTGCCGCTCTCGATGAGCCAACAACGGGGAAATCACAAGCAGAACGAACCGGACAGGGACACCGAGCTTGGCTGCGACGTCGATGTAATACCTGCGCGTGGACGCGTCGCGGTTGGTGTTATCGACGACGCATTTCGTGCCCGCGGCAAGCGCCTCGCGGACGGCTTTCACGCACTTGTCCCGGGTGCGGAGGGTGTCTTGGTTGATGTGGATGTATCCCGCGGGCTCGAAGTGTTGGCGGAAGAAGGTGGTTTTGCCCAGGCACGGGTACCCGACGAAGAGAACGAGTTCGAGGGCAGGTGGGTTGGGTAGCAAGGGCGACGAAGAGGGCGTGTACAGCGGTACTGCGCTCTTGGATGAGTACAAGCCTGGTCGTTTGATTCGACTCACATGTGGGAAGAGAGGAGACATTGAAGCCGGGTAATCTGAAATTCGGATCTGGTGCTTGTCCGAGGAAATATTCCTGTTAATTTGAATGAGTGCGAGGCGTCTGGTTAAAACAAGATAATCGCCTCCGGAGTACGAAACGGAATGCCCACGTTCATCGCAAATTTGCGATCGGTCGAGGAAAAGTCTGTCTTTTTCGTGCTGTTGGGATAATGTCGACCGGCGGCGTCGCCCACGAAAAAAGAAGCCATCTTATCTATCCAAGGGTAAGACACTACTAGGATACCGAAGAAAAAGCTGTACCGATCTGGATGCCATCTTCTGCGTATATCTTTTCCAACTCCTCCCACATACCAGTCATCGGTTTCCGGTAGTTATCCTTTGCGGTCGCGGCAAAGAACAGAAACGGAAGGTCCGGAATCTGAGAGCGGGTTGGCGGGGCCGCTGCTCTGCAGAATTGAACACTTACAGCGGAGGAAATTAGGGCCATCTTGTCTTTGAATTCTTTCACGCGTTCAGGACTTTTGAGCCCAGCCTGATTGGAAATCAAAACGATCGCATAGCTGTAAAACACGAAGTCAAGATGAGCATGAGTAGGGAATAAAAACTCTCACCCCTCCTCCGCAGTTGCCGCCAATTTGGCCGGAACACAAGGATTCCACCAATGCCATTGCAGCTTCTTGTTGAATCCCAAATCTGCGATTACGGTGCCGTCGAGATCAAAAGCGGCAACCTTCGTAGAGCTCGACGGGTTGTTATTGACGCCATGCCAGCAAGAACCGGTCGGCCCGCGCCGTTTCAACCAATTGATACCAGACGTAGCCTGGACAGGGGTCTTGGAGAAGATCGGAAAGACTGGGAAGATAGTTTGCGGTCATTCATGTATTTTCAAGAGGCTATTCACCCTTCGCAATCTTCTTCGGCGCAGAGCTCTCGCCAGAATCAAGCTGCGACGCTGACCGTTTCTTCGACGCTTCAAATTGGGGTCAGACGCGGTAAATCGGAGAGAAATGCAATTACTTGATGACGGGGCCATGCTTTCACAGTAAAGGCGCGTCCAGCTAGGCCGCAGACGCGTCAGTGCTCGGTGGAAATGGTGGGGGAGAGACAGGATTGTTGTCACGGTCACAGTGTGACACTCTTGCTCCCACCCATTTGTAACTTACCGTCCATTGGACCTTGGACCGCGAATCATTAATCAGTACTCAGTATCCAGTGCCCGTATGTTTCTGTGTCGTCTCCCTGTAACGGCTTCACAACATGAATTCGCAGAGAAAGATAGTCGAGAGATTAATCCAATCTTCAAAACGAGCTACAAATTCAAGGTCATGGAAACTAACCCGGTTATCTCGACCTCTATATCCCACATCGCAGGCACTGTCAGCTTGAAGCTTGCAATGCTTGTGATTCTGAAGTTGACGGAAACAGATTCCGTGATACACGATCGAGAATCAGGGTCCGGGACCCGGATGACTGTTCACCGGTCATAAAATAATCTGGGGTTGTCCTTAGACCAGGTTTCGCTCCTGTCCTTCACCTCCCCCCGCTTCCCCTACCACCCGGGGTCTCCCCCAATTTCCTATTCCCGAAATGCTGGCTAGCGGCTGCCTCGCAGGTCGGGTCGTCCGAATTGTCGCTCGGGGATGAACGATTTGTATGTCCGGCTCACATTCTGTCCACATCATCTCGAGTTTTCCCCTAGTTCTTGGACCTGGAGACTTTTCGACTGGTTGTACCAGTTCCCGACATTACCTGGGGCGCTGTGGCTCAAATGTGCGAACACGCCATAAACCCCATGTACAAAGGACTGTATTCCATATTGGAAAAGGACATGGAGAATGTTGCGCAGATCCTCGCGGCGCTGGAACTCGACTCTGAACAGGTATGTATGCATGGCCCCTCTTCGTCCGTGTCTTGATTTTTTTTTGGCTTCCCAGATCGAACATTCTCCGTCCATGTTATCTGGTGACCTCTCAATTCAAGACGCGATCCCCGTCCCTTGCACCGAAGCCCTCTCGGTAGCCACCGTTTATTTCCTGCTAATTCGTGATATTTAACACGGTGTCCTTCCGTAGGCCGACCCGCTAATCATTCGCAACCACATGCCCTCTGTCCCGACGATTGTTATAACACCGTGTCCGCCCCAGTCACGAGACATTGCGAGCTTTTGCCAGGTCCCGTATCAGGACAATGCATTCCGCAATCAGCTCACTGTCCCTTCGCTTCCCTCCTTCAATCTGGCCTTTCCCCCCATGGTACCGCTGCGCCGGCTACCTGCGCGCGCTATCAAGCACTGGATTTGGAAAGATGGACACTGGCAGGCGGTATTAAACGGACTGGAGCCGCGGCCCCGCGTCCACAAGCAAAGGAAAACCCGCCGCACGACCTCAGTCAAATCGGTAGCAGGGTGATTAACGTCAGGTTAACGTCTGACTTGCCGAGCGTCACGAAGGAGATGGACTTGGACGGCGTTGATGTGGATGGACGCAAAGGTTGCGGAGAGCGGGTTAGGTCCCAAAAAGGCGGAGAAGGAGCGGGAGCTGCTGGTAGAAGACGCACGGCTGAAGGAGGCGGCGAGGGAGCAGGCGCTGGACCTGGCTACGCCGTGGTTCATCTTCGTTCGCTCGAACTTTGAGATGGAGGACTGGTACCTCGCCCTTGTGCACGCGTCCGACCATCCGCCCCAAACGCCGTTTCTCACCCCACTTGAGGCCATCTTCCAGCCCTCGGACATGAACCACCTCGTCAACACCCTCGACGAGCAGCCTGACGTCATCCCCATGCGCTGGCTCAACGCGCTCATCGGCCGCATCCTCCTCAGCTTTTACCGCACGCACAACCTCGAGGACTACATCGTCGGCCGCCTGATGAAGAAGCTCTCCAAGGTCAAGCGCCCCGCACTCCTCACCGACATCGTCGTGACCGAAGTGTCGGTCGGAAACAAGGCGCCCACGTTCAGCAAGCCCATGCTGAAGGAGCTTACCAAGGAAGGCGACGCGTCGTTGGAAGTCCATCTGCAGTACAAGGGCGAGGTCCGCAGCACTGTCGAAGCAACGGCGTCGATCAAGCTAGGCTCGCGCTTCAAACCTTACATGGTCAAGCTCGTGTTGGCTGCAGTGCTCACGGAGATCGAGGGCAACCTGCGCATCAAAGTTAAACGGCCCCCGAGCAACCGCATATGGTACGCGTTCACGCAGGCCCCGCGGATTGTCTTCCCCATCGTCAGCCACCGCCAGATAAATGGTGACGAGCGTGAAACCAGGTGAAACCATCGTGCGCACCTGTTCCTATGTCTTTTCCTCGGAGTTGATCTAGAACATTATACCGTTCAAGTGCTGTCGAATATCGAGAGCGAGGTAAATGAATTACCATTGGAACTACTGTATGTACAATCTACGTGACCGTTGTACCATCGCCGCCGCCGTTGTCTTATGGATCCTTATACATACTGGTTCCCTACACGTGCTTAGTCAGCGCGGCGTACTAAGGCCGTCGTCACCTTAACCAGCGATGATCATGTACTTCAGCCCCAAGCCCGTACAATTTGGTCAATACCAGACACCGAATTGACGCCTGGAAACCTGGAAACATTTGTTCAAGTTTCATGCAGTAACCAAACTCGAAATGGCCGGAGCTCCTGGACAAGGACCAGATGCGACGGACAACAGCAAATCTCTGACCGAAGGGCTCAGATATCTGGTTCAACTTCACTGAACACTGGCGGCCAGGGCTGACAAATCATCGAGATGAATCCCCAACCTCAAACTACCCCTAATTTCGACCTTGATCTCCACTATGAACGTCTTCGCAGCGGAATCCACCGCGCCCGATCCCGCTCGCTTTACTGTTTCTCTCGATCAACTGGCCGTCCTCGAGATTGGTGAATTCCAAACCTTGATCACTGGCCAGTCGATCGCATTGCTGGGCGGCCTACCCGGCAACTTGGAGCCCCTTGTCCCGCCAAAGGCCACGGCGTCATGGCAAGTTGCAGGTGGGCTAGTACCGGTGGTTATTGAGCTCGCCTATCAGCAGATTATGGGTTCGACAATAGTCAGTCCGATCTCGCTGCTTCGCTGTTCGACTCGGAGTCTTACATTATAACAGTGCAACGAGGTGTCGACCGCCATCGTCGAAGCCATTGGCACCCCGGACACATGCACCCGGGAGCATCTATTCGCCATCTTTCGTCTTATAAAACACTTCAAGGCATCCCAGCATGCAATGGTCTCGATTTGCACCGAGTACATCGGCAAATGTAGTACGTTCGCACTTCGACAGATCGCTATGGCTCCGGTTTGAGCTTTATAACAGGTTCGAGCACCGCTCCTCTCCAAGACTTTACCACGAGCAAATCGGACCCCAGTATCAAGGACACCGGTTTGGCCCCGTCTCCCAAGCGTCGGAGGACAAGTGAAATACAGCCTACACTCATTCATAATATCTCGCCTACGGAGTGTTAGTACCCTCTTTCTATGTCCATGACAAATCGCTCAAGTTCAATACAGTTCAGATTAGAGCGTTGCACGACGCTACACAACAAGTCCATCCAGACGCTCTATATTACTCCAATCCCGACCAATGGGCTCAACTCCCGTTCCCATTCTTCTATACTAGCCTTCCCCATGACCGCTTCGAGTTGCACGCAAGCCTCGACGCGAGTGGCATGCACGCGTATAATACCTTTGACTGGATGGGGCGGGAAGTCTTCGTGCGTCTCGTCCACGCCGTCACTGAGTTGTCCATCAACGGCACCAAACCGTCGGCCGCTTTCCTACGAGGTCCGATGGGTATAGGAAAATCACATCTAGTCGCAGCCCTCGCTCTCTACCTGCGCCGCCAGGGTAAAGTGGTGGTCTATGTCCCGCACTGCGGCGACCTGTTACAGCAACCAGTTGCCTACATGGCCGCCGCTTTGTTGTGTGCTTTTAGTGGTACGAGCACCGAGGACAATCGTCGGCGCGATGAGATCAGGACCTTGGACAACTCCCGTGATATTGAGATCTGGTGCGCGCGCCAAACGGCACAGGGCGTCCATTTCTATTTCCTCGTCGACCAATTGAACGGTCTCGAGGGTGATCTTCCTCACCGTAAACCCGGCATGGCGACCCCTGCACAATGCACAGCGGCGAAGGCGTTCCTGCTCTCCCTCTATGGTCAACATATCTGCGTCCGCAGCTCATCTGCCAATGACCAGCATGGGTACTCGCACTGGGGTCGTGGCCAGCGCGAGCAGATCCTTGATTTTTCTCAAAGACTCACCGAGGTACCGTCAACTTCATATTCTTGCTCACTCGCTGAACAAACGATCCAGGCCGAGTCCGTATCGTGGAGGAGGCATTTTGCCCTGCAATTGCCGATTTTCGAACCCGAGGAGCTCGAGTGGTTCGACGATTACACGGGGCGTATTTTTCTTTTTTACCCCCCCCTCCTGCAGCACCCAGGCGTCCCGTTCTCGGACGCTTGGCCCGACATCCATGACTCCCCCGTCCTGCTTGCAACACGGAACAATGTGCAGCAGTTCGCTGCAAACATCCTCACCGGGGACTCAAAGGACCTCAAGCAAAAGTGAGTCGTCGTTGGAACCGTGCTATCGCAGTTACTCATCCCTGCAGCTATCTCGCAGGTGTGAAGGCGTTCGTGACCGGGACTGCCACCAAGGCCATCCTCGAGAGCCTCATCGACCACCGCTACTGCACCGTCGACGGCGGCCGCGGCCGGGTCACATGCGGGCTTGTCCGCCGAGAGCTCATTGCTCTCTTGGAGAGCCACGACCGCAACACCGCACTCTCGACAGAGTGGCTGGACGACGGCCTTTCCCAAGCCATCACTTGTCCCCCAGTCCTCGGGTTCCTTGTTGAGAAAAGCATAATAGCCACGCTGTTGGCCGGTGTCACCGCCCCTGGTCTCATCAAGTGGGCGGCCGTCAACAAACACGTACTGCCTGCTGGTTGCATCCTTCCACGCGACCTTCCTTCTTCGCTGAGAGAAGGCGGCCATGTAAAAGACTTGCTCGTGGTGCCGGAGATATTCAACTTCAAGGCCATCGATTCGCTTTACATCAAAGTGGACAACGTCCTGAGGCAGGCGCTTCTTATACCGATCCAAATAACGCTCGCGGATGAGCACAAGGACTCCGCTGCGCTGTTCTACGCGCACTGGCGGGAGTGGGCAGCCTGGCTCCATGGTTACGACGTCCACACTGAATTTTTGTGGGTCGTAGACGGCTTCAAGCCCGGGACCAGCCATCACACACCTGCATTCGAGCGGGCGATGCGGCAAGCGAGCAAGGGCATCTGCTCGTATACCGAGTACTTCGTCCATGTGCAAGACGTTGCCCCTCGTGTTTGGGAATCCATCCAGAGTGCTAGGCGACGTCGCGATTTGGAGATGGAAGAGGTCGAGTAGTTTTAGTAGCCCGAGTCACTCTGGGCTCCCTTTGCTACCGACTTCTCATAGCCATTACGAAAGCGTATGTACGGTTATGCCTGTTGTTTTGCTTCGCAATAGGACGCGACCGATGAAGTTCGCGAGCGTGTTAATTACAAGCCACGTGGTCGAGCTCCGACTCCTTGGACGTGGACCTTTGCTTGTGACTACAACTCTGCGCTGGACTTGCGTGTACAGCACCTCTCTGAATGAGTATAAAGGCTCTCCTCTATGCATACATCCTCGGAGGTCTCACATTTTTACCCTTGCTCATCGCCGCGGTCGTCTATCTCGTCATCTACACCTCTGTCCCTGTTGGCGACCCCGATGTGCGCAAGAAGCTCAGAGCGCAGCTGGAGGCGGAGGAGGAGCCCGACAGAGTCCCACTTGTAGCCTCCGACACCAGTGATATACCGCGGACGCGCAAGGGCTGGCTCACGGTGCGGCGCACGTTCGAGGAGTCTACCCTCGAGGGCGGATATGTCGGCATGGTCCGCTCATTTCTGGACTCGCGCTCGAAGGACCCGAAGAGGTCGCGGCCGAAAGACATGTGGTATGTGGCCCTGAAGGGGAAGATTCTCTATCTGTACGAGGACGAGGGCATGACAGAGTGCGAGGCTGCCATCGAGCTCGGAAGCCACGACGTGACGATATACCCCGAGGGTCTGCTCGACGGCGAGCTGTTTGCAAAGCGAAATGCCATCTGTCTCAAGCCGAAATCTTCGACAAAGGACAAGTCCATGCCGAGCGTCACGAAGGAGATGGACTTGGACAGCGTTGATGTGGACGCAAAGGTTGCGGAAAGCGGGTTGGGTCCCAAGAAGGCGGAGAAGGAGCGCGAGCTCCTGGCGGAGGAGGCACGGCTGAAGGACGCGGCGAGGGGGGAGGCGCTGGACCTGGCCACGCCGTGGTTCATCTTCGTTCGCTCGAACTTTGAGATGGAGGACTGGTACCTCGCCCTTGTGCACGCGTCCGACCATCCGCCCCAAACGCCGTTTCTCATCCCGCTCGAGGCCATCTTCCAACCCTCGGACATGAACCACCTCGTCAACACCCTCGACGAGCAGCCTGACGTCATCCCCATGCGCTGGCTTAACGCGCTCATCGGCCGCATCTTCTTCAGCTTTTACCGCACGCATAACCTCGAGGACTACATCGTCGGCCGCCTGATGAAGAAGCTCTCCAAGGTCAAGCGCCCCGCATTCCTCACCGACATCGTCGTGACCGAAGTCTCGGTCGGAAACAAGGCGCCCACCTTCAGCAAGCCCATGCTGAAGGAGCTTACCAAGGAAGGCGATGCGTCGTTGGAAGTCCATCTGCAGTACAAGGGCGAGGTCCGCATCACCGTCGAAGCAACGGCGTCGATCCATCTAGGCTCGCGCTTCAAACCTTACATGGTCAAGCTCGTGTTAGCTGCAGTTCTCAAGGAGATCGAGGGCAACCTGCTCATCAAAGTCAAACGGCCCCCGAGCAACCGCATATGGTACGCGTTCACCCAGGCCCCGCGGATGGTCTTCGAGGTCGAGCCTATTGTGAGCGACCGCCAAATAACCTGGAGCATGATAACGAGCACGCTGGAATCGAGCATGAAAACCATTGTGCGCTTTTTCCAAAGTTTTTTTTTGACACGCAATTAATCTGCCTAATTTCAGATCCAAGAATCGGTGGTGTTGCCCAATATGGACGATATCGCATTTTTCGAGAGCTCTTCATACGAACACAGAGGGGGGATCTGGCCAGACGCCTCCCGGCGTGAAAAGCCGCCCACCTCTGTCTCTCAGGACGTTCCAGATGAAGACGCTTCCGTCGCATCTGCACCGCCTATCAACCTCCCTCCAACTCCCTCAGAGATAGACAACCTTCGCAGCACTCAGTCTGCCGCGGAGCTCTCCCGAGATGTGTCTTCGTCGCCCCCCGACGGTGAATTGTCGTGGTCGTCCTCGTTTTCTTCCGGCGATGATGCTCGCGCAAATAAGCGGAGAAGCTGGTTCTCAAGCGTACGTAGCGATGACTTGCAGTCGTTAGAGGAGCAGGATGGCTACGAGGACGACGAATTGCGTCAGCGGGGACGGTCTGTGGACGTGGACAAGTCCCAATATCCTAGATCGCGTTCCACGCCGAATGCCACGGATCCTCCTTTACCGCCGAGTTCGGAAGGGAACGACGACTCGCATCTCCAGCCTCCTTCCCAATCGTCGTCGACGTGGGGCCATTCGAAGTCGAATTCCGTGGAGGAGTATTCAAAACCTTCGAGCGAGTCATCCACTTCAGTTCGAAACGGATCCAGTCCGACAACGACCTCGTTCCTATCCACCCTCAAGTCCCGCGACAAGCAGGCGATCAGCAACACGGCGAAGGAGGCGATGCGGAAGTGGGGTGTAAATTGGAGCGGGTTGATGAAAGATGCTTCGGGGAATAATTCCGCAGCAGCGGGAGAAGAGATGCCCGACCATGGCTCGTTCGTCTCGCGGTTCCGCGGGGACAGCAGCAGCAGTGGCCAGCACAAGTCGCGCGCCAGTTATGCGGAGGTCAGAGCGGCAGTGGCTGAGCGGCGGGGCAGGGAGCAGGGGTCTGACGGCAGCCCTGGACGAACATCGTCCCCTATACCGATCCCTGAAGTACGGGAGCGTGCTGTTGCCATGCAGCCTCGGCGGCCCTCGCAGAACGGGTCTCCGTCACCGGCCTTCGTGGCGCGTGCAGCCGCGGAAACGAGTAACAAACGCTCCTCGCCCTCGGTATCCCGGTCAAATAGCGAGCGCCAGCCGCCCGAGACCCCGTCGACACCGTCGCCCATACACGTGCAGCCGCAGGCGAAGATGATGACGATTCCGGGCATCCACGCGAGCCATCGCGGTGAGGTGATGTCCATGGGATATGTCGCGCCGGAGACGCCGTCTCCCTCCCCAGAATCAAGGGTCAAGAACCCCGCAATACAGAGCGTGTACCGTCTCTGGAAAAGCCCCACATCGGTGGAGGTCAGCTCGGACGCCGCACCGGAGCTCGCCTCTTCGAGTTCGTCGTCTTCATCTTCACGCACCCAGACGATGGATGAAGCAAGCAAGCCCCTTCCTGCATCTGCGCCCCTTCCTGCATCTGCGCCAGGATCGCCGTCCATGCGCCCCGCGCCGCCCCCACTCCCGCCGCGCTCCGGCCGCACGACGTCCATATCGAATGTCTCGCGCCCGGACCTAGAGCCGCCACGCATATCTGAGAGCCCGCAGCCGTCCGCGTCGGAGGCGTTGCAGTCGATTGCGCAGAAGGACAAGCGCGCATCGCAGGAGCTCGGACTCGGACTCGGCTTCCCCTCCTCGTCGCCCCCGTCGCGGCGGTCTACGCTGAGCTCACGGACGTCCTCGGTCGCTGGGGAGGAGGGACTGGGAGGGGTGGAGGTGCCTACTCCACCAGTGAGCAATCCAGGCCCACCGTTACCTCCGCGCCGACAGTAGCACTCGCTAGCCGTCTATTTAGAGTGTAAACTAGTATTTAATAAGGCTACAACTTGTAAGTATACGCTATGACTGCATATTGACATCGCGTCTCTTTCTGGAACGTAGGACTGGTAACCCCATTTTGCTGCCAGTGAAAGAATCTGTGTCTGATTATCTGTCAAAGTTCGAAGCTTGATCGAAGACGCTGTGTAACTTTCTCAGGTTGATTGTTGCCTGTTGAGATTCGAGGTTATTGAACTTGTGCTATGAGCTTCGCCCCCAGCTCAAACCATCATGCCTCGTCTATTCCAAAGTGCAGGAGAATTGGGCCAGGGTTGGTCACGAGTTCTCTTTCCACTCAAATGTAAGGAGGCATGTTCGGCAACATTTTAGAGGATTCCAACGCACTCACACGTATATATAATTGAGCTGAGCAGAAAGCAAGCACCAAGGTACACAATCAAAGGTGGAAATTCGTAGTTTGGACAACCTAGTGGTTGATTATGACTTGGTTCAATCCAGTAAACTAATACATTTTGCTCACCGCCAAATTATGCGCCACGACATCGGCGATGAGATCTTTGAGCACGAACTCTTCCAAATCCGCAAGTGCCTTTCCAGCACACTTTGCACATTTGTCGAGCTGATACATGGTCCGCTTATCAAAAAGCTTCGCCCTAATCTGCTGCTCGGTAGGACTGATTTTTAAGGCTTCGGACACTTGCGTCATGTGTTCGATGAACCAGCTCGGAGGATAGACAAGGGTCGGCAGGTAAAACGGGAAATCTGGATCATCATCCTCAACTACACTTCCACCGCACTCGTCGTGGTGATCTCGATTGTCACCAAGTTCAGCATGCGCATTCCACTCACCACTCCACCAAACCGCTGCAAGTATTGATCTATCCCCAGGCGGTCCCGATAGATGATGATAACCGAGCCCGCGGGTGTAGTGTGCAGCGAACTCGGCAGCCCCGTTTCCGCAAGTCGTATGAAAGTCGTGAAGTTGGACAAGAAAAGCCGTGGACGACACAGCAGTGATATCGCGGCTTCTAGGGAGAAATGGTTTCTTGAGAGTTTCCAGCGCCGCAGCATCCACTATAACTCCCATCGCTGCTATATTTTCCGGAATCACTTGCGTCGCTTTCCTTCGGAGCGCAATCCCGAACACCCAGTAGGGCTCGGTAGCCACAAAATGCGTCAACACTGCACGAAGCGCCGCGACGGCGGGTTTGATCTGGTACTTTTCCGCCGCCACGATGGCGCCTTCGACTCCGTGAAGAGTACGCGGCTGAAAGTTCCCCGCAAATGGATAACATAGACGCAACAGTATTTCCAGTGCTGGACTGGAATCAAAGACGGGGACGATAGGTTTTCCGTCCTTGGTTTCGTTCAGGTGAGGGTTCTCGTCCGCCATCTCGAACATGTCGCGGAAAACCTCGGAGACGAAGGACAATGGTCCTTTGTGGACATGAAAATCCACCGCACCGTCCACCGTTGTGCGGAAGATAATATCAGCTGGGGCATCGCCGTCCTCCGTGTGGCCAGAGAAAGGTGGGTCGGCCTCAACAGCACTCTCCGTCGAGCCGGACATGGTAGTTTTTGTTTGGTCGAGGGTTCCCGGCCCGATCAGCTTTTACGGCCCGCAAAGCACCGCCCTTTCTGTCGCAGATTTCACGACAAAGGTTCTTTTCGAAAAAAAGCAGAGCATGAATGCATCTGCCCTCGAGTATGGCTTTTCCTTGGAGAGTGAAAGCGTGTCGTTCTGAATATACGTCCTCGGGGGTGGATTGGCGAGCGGGGGCTTCGAGGGGATTTGGCATTGGCAAGCGGGGCCCTCAGCTAAATACCATATGCTTCACTTGCAACGCGTCGCTGATTTCTTTCGGCTCGTTGCATTCTGCCTAGATACAAGAAACTATGAGGTGCACCCGAAGGACGCAGTGCGAACTGAGGCATCGATCCCAATTCCATACTGAGTTGGCAACACAGAAAATGGAACGGGACTGTACTCTGTACGGCGACACTTACTTACACCTGGTTGCCCGCTGAGGATGTAGTAAGGGACCACGTGGGCCAACGGACAATACATAACTCATTTGAATCCATAAGCACCTCCCTCCTTCCGAGTCATCGTCATTTATTTCTTATCCTGGACCGTCAGGGGCAGCGGCGTCTGTGTACGGGATGACGGCGATTGCTGCCAGGGCAGTCGCGCCTGGAGGCGCTGGAGCGACGTCAGCCCCTGTGTTGCGACGCCGCGGAAAGAGCTATTCAAAGATAACTGCAAAGCAGATGAATGAGGACAGTTTATATCATAACAGAGGGAACCCACACGCATATCACGCAATGAGATAGAGTGCCACCATAAAATGAGCTCCTCCTCCGGTATAAGAATTGACGCCGTCCCAATGAAGCCCGCAAGAGACGCGAATCCACAGAAGAAAAACGGAACGACGTTGTTGGCGATAGTGAAGATCAGAGGATCAGATTCCACGGGTACTGTGGAAGAGACTGAGACGCCAGCGGCGACCATTCCTGTTGGGCTTGTTTAGGGTGGAGACAGGTACTGGCACAAAACAATCACCAGTCCAAATGTTGACGGAGAAAAGCAAGAGGAGGTGAAACTCTCGCGAAGCAAACGCGGTGGTGAGAAGAGCAAGGACACGACACATGAGAGCGACGTAAACATGGAAGGAATCCGCGGGGCTTGGGGAAAGCCCCTGAGTGCTCGGGAAAGGGAAGGGATACATTAGGGACATGAAGGAGATGAAAACGCCGAGTATGATGCGGCGAGTAATCGACATTGTGGTCCTGCTGAAGAAAGCGACAAAGTCAGGGGTCGTGAACCAAAGGTGTTGGTCAATTAGCGCAAAGAAACGCCTACGAACCAGATTAGGCAGCTGTCAATCAACGTCACGGCTCACTCTGCGTTTCCCCCACAAACTTAGCGGCCAGGCAGTTTTAGCTGCTCTGGCATAAACATATCTCCGCATCTGATCCTGGCGTCCGCGCGATGATCAGTAATCAGAGCGACAGTAGCAAAAATGGGAATCCCAAAATTATTCAATACAGTCGCCCTTGTTCCACGTTTAGTCCATTGATTCTATAACGAAAACACCTGGTGATTTTGCCGACTCCTGGCTTGACAATGAGAAACTCAGACTTCGACTACCTTGTTATCGGCGGCGGAACTAGCGGCCTCGTCCTTGCGGCTCGGCTAGTCGAAGAACACCGTCCATGTATGCGTGCTCGAAGCTGGGAAAGACATCACCGCGCAGACAGATATTATGGGGCCAGGTCTGTCGATCTATGACCCGAATTTTGACTCCGTTCTTTTGCCTCGGTTCTCGCAGATTTTAGAGCTGGCCGGCAGTAAACCTGATATTGATTGGGGATTCGAAACAACGACCCAGATCAACACCGACGTGTATTATGGGAGGTACTTCGATTGCTCTGGATTCGACGCAACACAGGCATTTATTGCAGCCCGTAGGGGTAAGGCCAGGATCAAGTATGGTGGGGTGACTTCCTGGCGATAAAAGTTGGCAACTCAATATTAATCTTATGACCCTCCACCGGTAACTCCAAACCACGTACCATTCCGAATTGAACCCTCAATCCCTTCGCTTCTTCGACACTTCTTCCTATTGTGTGCCCCCGATACCGCAGACAAATGCAGCAGTTCAGATTTACAACTCGGCACCTAGAGAAGGCCGTCGGCTACGCCGGCGCACGAGCCTGGAGCCAGGATAAACCGCCTGATTAAAAGAAACTTCGCTGGTGTCTGCTGATGTCCCTGAACCCAGGTCATAGCCAGTGGCTATACAGTAGAATCCTGAGTCCAAACCACGAACTGGATTGGATGCATTTACTATTAGCATGGTGGTGATGTGGGCGGAAAAAATGATTAGCTCACTTGGCCTAGGGCACCGATGGTCCGGAGGGTGGCAGCTTTGCAATTCCCGCACGTAGATGTTCCACTCGCCTACATCATGGCGCGTGAGTTCGAAAAGTTAAGCACCGGGAAACGAAAAAGAAAAACTTACGCTCGTAAATGAAAAGCTCTGAACACACAGCCATCCACACTCTGAGCTCGATCAGCTCGCTCTGCATCGAGAATATGTGGGCTATCATAAGTCGTTTCGCCAGTGTTGTGTCGTCCAATCCCGGGTCCATGTGCATCAGGTTCGTTGCCACCAGTCTTGCGGTCTGCGGAGGTAAAGCGCGGAAATAGGCAACCAGACCGCACATCGTTTGGCCCCGAAAGTCGGCAATGTTTTCACGATCCCGCGTCGTCTGCTTTTGATCGGCGAGATACTCGGCATACAATGTGCATGGGGAGGCAGAGTCGAAGGATGGAACCACGAGAAGGGGCTTGACGATTTGATAGAATTCAAACAAATGTGATTCCAAAGTCTTTGAGCACTGGAATTCTCGTTCGACTGTCGCTGCCAGAGGAATCTTCTCGTAGTCTGGGTGAAATGGTCGGGAGGTCTGGCTGCAGGGAATCCACTCCATCCCAACGGACTCGTCAGCGAAGGGGGGTGGTCTGAAAAATACGGTGCGAGAAGACATGGCAGAGAATTTGGAAAGGGGGTGGCTGTGACGCTTCCTACCACTCTACTATAGCCCACCGAATACACACGCACCCTTGAAAGTTGAATCCACCGGCCTAGTCTCGCGTGTGAGAATGGAGGAGAGCTGATCTCACTAATACTCTCTGTAGAAATACACGCCTACGAGTCGCGCGCATCGAAAAGTCGCCGCGGACGCTGCCTTGCCCCGACCTGCGAGCACACCCGCGCGGACTTGTGGGGATACGAACGGCTTGCCCTCGTGCATCCCACCTTGCCTCTGCCCTACCCCACTTCCCAAGTGGTTTTAATATCTCTCGCATTCGCCCCAACACACTGAAACCCCGAGTGCGCCGTACAGAACCCCTCCCTACCCCCGCCACGATGCGCGCCGCCGGGCTCGTAGACGTGCAGAGTCAGGGGATCCGCCGCCGGTCGCCCGCGCCGACTCGGACTCGACGTGCGTTCTGATCCACACAGGGCGGGAGTCGGAGCGCTGAGCGCGACTCACGACAATCGCGCCTTATGCCGGGCGCACTGGCCCTTTTCGACATCTTACTCGGATGCCGAGCTCAAATGCTGCAGCACGCACGCCGCGCGCGTGCATACTCCCGTGGGCGCTGTGCGTTCCCTTCCTGTTGACTCAAACTAAGCTATACATTTATTTGTTAGGTACGTACCTGCGCCGCGCTGCTTTGCAGATTTGTGTAACTCCAACGCCCGCCGCTCGAACTCCCGAGTTTGCTGTAGCGCAACAAGGTGCGTCTGCATCCTTCGGCATCCTGTTTGGTTCACATGCCGTGGGAGCACAAAGTATCCTCGGACCTCCATCGCTACTAGTTTCGCTAAGTACCACACGCAGCCCACACATCCCGGAGCCCGCTGTTGAACCTGGTCTCGCGTGTGCGGGATAGCAACCTTGTAGGAGAATGGAGCTGCGGCTCGAAGTACGTAATATTTGCCGACCCTATAATCTATTGTCTTTTCCCTTTGTTCTCAAATCAGAATGGAAACAATGCACAACGGGCTCATTCTGGCCCGCTCACTTCATAATACGCCCCATTTCACGTCTGTTACTGACCTCCTCCCCCACGTTCATTTTTACGCCTTTCCATGTTTTTTACGCCGCTTTTTGGCGTCCTTGTTCTCTTCAGTGCACCAGTTGGTGCGTGCAAGGACAATCAATCTGCATATCAGACTAACTCGTCTACAGCAGCATCTAATTCGTCCATCGTATGCGTTGCCGGCCAATGTCTGCAAGGCTCATCGAATACAACCCGTTAGTTTGATTGATGTAGTGCTTCAAAATACTGACCATTTTAAGTCGGGGTATCACTCTCGGCGTCAGACGTGTCGAACGGGACTGTCCTCCTACTTCCAGGACAGTACACAGCAACTACCAATCCAGAGCTAGTCCACGATCTGTTGACGTCGCCCCATGCAACCCTCAACCCGAATCCCGGCTTCGGTAATTCATCAACGATCGCCTTGCCTCTGGACGTAGCCGTGGCGCCAGGTCTCGCAATCTTTCCTCAAACTCTCTATTCGGGTCAGGCAGCATTCAGCTCGCTCCCATCTGTCCCCGTATCCAACAATGCCTCGACCCCATTGAAGGCTGAGTCGATGGTCATGTCCTCCAGCGTCTGGGTCGCGGTATCCATCGGCTCGAACGGACGCGTCGTGCTCTGGGACTCCGTGCCCGACACCGCGCAGCTTCCTCTGCGCAGCACCGGCTCCATGTCCCTCCTCGACATGCAGTCGTCCACCTGCTCTCCGCCCTGCGCGAGCTCCGGCACCTGCTCCGCATCTGGCGCCTGCGCCTGCGCCCCGGGCTTCAACGGCACTTCGTGCGAGACCTGCGCTGCAGGGTTCTTCGGTCCGACGTGCCAGGCGTGTCCCGCCGATTGCGCGCCGTGCGACGAGGGCATCTCTGGCTCGGGCAGGTGCTTGACCCCGCCCGTTACCAACCCTCTGACGGCGTGCAACTGCCTCAACGGCGAATGCGCTTCGGACGGTTCGTGTACGTGCAACCCTGGTTGGGTTACGGCCGCCAACGGAACCGCGTGTGCCAAGTGCGACAGCGGGTTCTTCGCGACGTCCACCGGGGACTGCAAGGGTACGTGTCTTTTTAGCTTGTTTTCGAACGTTTCTAACTTGGACAACAGTCTGCGAACTGGGATGCACGAGCTGCGCCGATGGCACGGGCAACTGCCTCACCTGCGGTACGCACTTCACGCAAGATCAGAACGACGCGACCAAGTGCACGTCCGTGCCCACCACCGCCGCGGGCGTCGCGTGTCCCGACGGCAGTTTCAGCGATGGGACCAATTGCACCGCCTGCTCCGCTTCGTGCACGACGTGCTCCGGCGGGACGTCCAACGACTGCACGCTGTGCCCTACCTCGCATTATTTGACGAATAACGGCAGCTGCGTGTCGGCGAGCAGCACCGGGGTCTGCGAGGGGTCCAATCTGATAGCAGACAATAATAAGGGCAAATGCGACAGTGCGTTCTTTTTTCCCTTCTCTCACCTCCTTTTTAACTGGCGTCCCTGTCAGCTTGCGGAGCGAAATGCACTTCCTGCGAAATCGCGAGCTTCAATGTAGCATCTACAGTCAACCAACTGAAGTGTACTGGTTGCATTAAAGGCACCGTCCTATCTGGCGGCCAATGTATCGATACCTGCCCAACAGGAACTTTCTTGTCACCGAAGGACAATGTAACCTGCACCGGTATGTCCCCCGTCTGTCAAGCTTTCTACTTTCATGTTGACCTGTTATCCTCAGCCTGCGATTCAAGCTGCAGCACATGCTCTGGCTCTGCAACAACCTGCCTCAAATGCCCGACCGGCCAGCTCGCCTTGAACGGAAAATGCGTCAGCACCTGCCCCTCCAACACATTCTCCGCGTCCGGCGCGTGCGTCGCGTGCCATCCGGACTGCACGACCTGCACCGGATCGTCCTTTACGCAGTGTGCGAGCTGCCCGTCCAGCCGTCCGGTGCTGAGCAGCGGGCGGTGTCTCCCGACGTGCAGCAAGGCGCAGTTTTTCGACACGTCCTCCAGCGCGTGCGAGGCCTGCGACGCAAGCTGCTCCAGCTGCTCCGGGTCGGGACCCAGCAACTGCCTCGCGTGCACCAGCGCCAGCCAAGTCCTGCGCGGCGGCGCGTGCACAACCGCTACCTGCAACAACTCGACGAGCGTCGTCCCCGGGCTCGGCGTCTGTCTCTCAGACCTCGTTATCGTCACCTCCGTCGCAGCGAACAACGGCACCATCACCGCACCGACCAAACCCACACCCAGTGCGCCGCCTGCGGCCGTGCCAACGACGGGCCGCCGACCGCTTGAGTGGTGGGAGATCCTCCTCATGGCGCTCGGCTGCGCGTTCATCTTCCTGCTCGTGCTGATGCTCTGGCGGCGCCGCGCGCGCAAGCAGCGCGCGAAGCGCACCGCGGCGTTTGCGGCCTCGAAGCGCCTCGACCCCAAGACGAGCTGGCGCTGGCGGCTGCTGCGCTTCGGCGAGAAGCTCTTCGGGCACAGCGCGAGCCGGCGTGCGGAGCCGGCGCCGGTGGAGAGCGGGGTGGAGAACGAGGCGATCCAGCTGATGAAGATGCGGAACGCGGAGGAGGCGCGGCATCACAGTGAGATGGAGAAGCTGCAGCTGTTCGGCGCGTACGAGTACACGCGTGCGGGGTCGACGCGCTCCAGCCGTGCCCCGTCCTCGCACTCCGGTCACAGCCGCGCGCCGTCGACGCTCCCCTCGCTGGACGGGCATGGACGGCGCCAACACGAACACGAGATGGCCGTCGCGGAGCAGGTGTCGCGCGCGTCGATGTACTCGGAGGTGACGGGCGTCCCCCGCGTGGGGCCGGAACCTCGGCAGCCCGTCAACAAGAACCTCCTCGCGGCGCTCGCGCGCTACCCCAGCACCGTCTCGAGCGCGGGGCGGTCGTACATGTACACGTCTTCTATGGAGGACGCGCGCTTGATCGACGTCGATGTGCCGCCGGTCCCGACGGAGGCGCAAGTGTACGCGGATGCGGTGAGGCCGGGGCTAGCAGCGTCGCCGCCGACGCAGGCGCGGTGGCTGGAGCCGATGAGGACTGGGGGGTCGTCGCATAACCCTTTCAGGAGATGAGATTTTTTCGGGACTTTTTCACGTATATAGATACCTACATAGACGGACGGCCTATGGCCACCGACGACTAATTTACGCAGCATACATCCAGCATTTTCAGCACGACTTTTCATTTTCATGCATCGCATACACACATACCTATAGCATATTTACCATTCATTGTATTTGCTCTACATCGCAGCCCAATCTAACTGGAGCTAACCATTGTCTAATTATCCAATCCATGATCACTTGGATGTGCAAGTTTAAAAGGCTATAAGCAACCGATTCCCTTCAGAGACTGAGTCGGGCTCGAACTGGTTTTTTCGACATAAAATCACGAGTATAGGTGTCAAACCAGGAGTCTATGTCAAGTATCGGGCGGTGCCGCTCCTGAGCACTCAGCGGAGTCTCTGCGTCGAAGGATTCAAGATAACTTAGTGAGGAGGTATGTTTATTTCGAAAAGAATTCGAAATTGCCTGGGACCATAAACCCGCTAACACTGTAACAAAACGGACCGATTGAGCCAGAAGAAACATCAAGCGGTCTGTAGCAGCGAGCGCAGACGCCGGGGTGAGGCTCAGGCTTTTCGACGGGCACGTGTTTAGTTGAACAGCAACGCATTCAATCTTCCCACGGTTGAATTTGCCAAGGTTGAATTTGCGGCGGACAAGCTCAGGATCTACATTCTCATTTGGGGGTGAAAGAAAACAGTCAAAGAGCACCAGATTGGTAGTTTCAATTCTCGGAGCGGGCTTGTTTAATGATATCGGCGGCCTACGAGCGTGTAGGTATAAATGGCCTGTGGAAGCAATGGAACGAAAGACTGACTTTTTCCGCAACAGCGTATATCGTGGCTTGAATATGGGCCGATACATGGATAGGGATGACTGAGGCGTCAACCTGTATGGATTTACGTCGATTGAGGAAAGTGAAAAGACATGACGGAATTTACTGCACAAACTTACCACGCGTAGATTGGCTGTCCCATAGACGCGCAGCGAGGGATCGACTACGCCGCCTTCAAGTTCAGGGAGCATTGCCGCTGTACCGATGGGGTGGAATGTCGTGGTGATGATCTTGCGAATATAGCTCTTCAGATCTTCATCAGTTTGGACGGCGGCACCGGGCACGACTTCTTTGATGACGGAGGCCTTCATGCCCTCCGTGGCAGTGAGCCTCCGTGCGAATTTAATCGCTTGCACCAAGACATTCATATCCCATTCGTTGTCCAGGGTGCCAGGATCAATGACGGGTGCATTGAGCGGACCGGACGAGGCTACGTGGACCGATCCTCTTGAAAATGCGTGTGTCAACGCAAGGAAGAACGAGCAATAGCTTTTCCCTTCCTCCGCAGTGTGTCCGGGACAAGGAAGGTACCCCGGGAAAATGCCCACCCTTGGAAAATGTTAGAACTCGAAGTGTGCGCACGGTGAACATACTCCAAGAAAGGTACGGTATCGTTCATCAACCACTCTTTCTGAAGGATCCACTGACGGTCGTTGAGGCGGTCGGCGACAGAGCCAAAATTGAAGTTTTCCTCAAAAAAGCTCTTTGTGGGAAGGAATGCGTAGTGAGATGAGGCGGTTTCAGCCAATAATCCGGATCTGGACTCCTCACTATAAACATAACACATGAGTAACCAAAAAGAAAATAGCCGTTGACAGCGACACATACTAGAGCTTCCATTCCTCAGCGGCTCGGACGGGGTTTCTCATGACCTCGCGCGACTCATACTTTGGGTCCGTCTCCGCGACGTAGGCGCAGTAATAATGATCCTGAAGATGGCAGAGATGAGTCGCTTGTTTCGTTTGGATTTGAAATGAGAACCTCTTCATATAAAGTTAGGATACCGTCACGCAGATGAGTAGAAACGTACGAAGATTATTTCCAACACCGGGCAAATCCAGAAGGACGGGAATCCCCAGGCTGCGAAGAATTTTTGCGTCGCCTATACCTGCAAACAATTATGAGACCACCGCGCCTCCCGCGATTACAGAATGCACCTACCCGATAGTTCAAGAAGCTGAGGAGACTGAAAGGCACCTGCGTAACCAATTTAGAAACCGAGGGATTCGAATATGAGCAATTCTCGCCTGCACACAGCAACACCTCCAATTTGGCGGACACGGTCTGGAGCTGACCGTCTTTGAGATATTCAGCGCCAGATGCCACAAGATCTGAATCCCCAGTGTGTTGATTGAAAAGGACACGGGTCGCATGTGCGCCGGTGATGACAACCAAGTTGGGCTTCAGTTTGGTTGGTTCGTAGTATCCCTGGACTCGAGTCAGTGCTTTCAGGGTTAAGTTCCATCGCGACATACAGAGGAAGAAGAGCTCCGTGTCGCCTGAGCATCAATAGCGCGATTGCTCGGCGACCACCCACGATTTTCCCCGGAGAACTACGGCGGGGCTGATGAGAAAGTCGTGTAACAGGCAGCAGTGAAATCGTACACCGTCTGGGTTGTGAAGGATACCGAGAGACGCCTATGGCGTTCACTTTGTACATTTAATATTTTCGCACACACACACGATTTTACCGTTTCACACACACAATTTCCGCAACTTTCACACACACATTTTCGGGATTGCCTTTTACGGATAATTGTCCCTGTATGTCTACCCTGCCATCAAGCCGGCATCCCCGGCATCAAATGTTCCAAATTCAATCCCTCAAGGCCGAGCTGCTCGGGGGAGGTACGAACCTTGCTTCCCAGGATTTTCGAGCTTAACCTACTTATAAATGCCTGGCTGGTTCGGTTCAGCGCTCGGACACATTCGAACCTGGTACAGATCGGGCATCTTGGGGACCCAAATTTCTCTGTGGAAGGCTGCAAGAAATGCTTTTCAGTTAACATCGCAATACAGCAGACAGTACAACCTCGAGTCAGCGAAATGCTATCGGTTTTAAACCAACATCTTATCCTTTCCTTTGTGCTCTGGATTTCAGGGGTACACAGTGGAAGCGCCACTCGCACGAAACATATATATATCTGCTTACCTCTCCTCCAGTCTTTCAATACCATGATAGATGTCTGGAAACGGGTCATTGCTTTCACCGTTTAGCAAAGGCTGACTGACCTGAGTTGATTCAGTATGACCTTCCTTCCGCGCCCAATTTTGATTCGACACTAGTAATCCATTATCCGCCAAGACTTGATTGTGAGTCTACTATATTACTTCATCAAATTGTACACCACCTCTGATGCAATTAATATCACCTCGTTCAATCCGCAAGTCCTTCTCTTTTCTGTTCCGGAAGTCTGAACCCAACCACTGCAAGTAAATGTTGAGCTCGGATTGAACGTGAACTGAGTTGTGCTTAAATGTCCAGGCGTAACATACTCAACCATTCGAGTTCTCAATAAGTAATCCCCTGTCCCAAGTTTCAGTCTGGTTATGTCAGTTGGCTGCGTCGACAATATTTGAACGGAGTTTCCGAGCTTTACGACAAGTTCATTAATCACATAATTGTAGGTCATGTAGCTTTGGCGGGTGTGGTTGAGTCGTGAGCAATTTCGACTGTGGCAGTCCTGTAATCTAATTTGCGCGTGTTATCTTGCAAGCTGAACTCGCTTGAGTTGCTTGTTCAATTCTATAGAGTCAAGCCCACAACAGTACTACGTACGTGTTCCGTACACCGGTCCCACACTCAGCACCAGTGCAGCTACGGACGGGCGCGTTTGAAAATATGTTACCTCTGTGGCACAGGCACGCATGCGCCGCACTACGCGGCACGTCCGAGAATTCAACTCCAGTGTCGGCGGCGGGCGCGACTTGATTTAAATTTAGCGGCAAGTGCCGCGCTCGCCGGCTCTAGACTCCAGTGCACACCGCCTTGATGCCGCCCTCGCCCCCCTCTCGCGGAATTTTGCCACGACCACGCAGTGTACCTGTTGATTGCCTGATCGATCATCATGGCGCGATGCCGGCTTGATGGTAAGATAGGCATACAGGGACAAGCATCCGTAAAAGGCAACCCGGAAATTGTGTGTGTGAAAGTTGAAAAAAATTGTGTGTGTGCGAGCAAAAGTAACCAAAATGTGTGTGTGAACCAGTAAAACTTTGTTGTGTGTGTGAAAATATTAAATGTACAAAGTGAACGTCATAGACGCCAGTCCTTTCAAGAAGGGATCTGCGATACCACTCGGCTTCCTGGGTAAACTTCGCTTGATGGGCCCATTCGTTCCGTAGGTATCTGCGTTTGGGTTGATCTGGTATTTATGGATCTCTTCAGGCGAGGCTACAAAGGTCTCTGACTGTTGACAATGACATGAGTTCATCGAATCTGGGACTATCAACCTTCTTAAAATATTCGGCCAGGCTCTGCCAGTTCCATCCGGGGGATCCGAGTGCTTCAAACGCTGTGTACTTTCAAGCTCATGCTGCCTTGAAGAAGAAAATGGAGACGAACCATCGTACTCGGCCGCGTGCCCTCTGAAAACAGGCACTGCGTTCCGACCCCCAGTAGACCGACTTTGTCTACATCGTGGCTACGTTCGGCTACCTCGGTCTACGTCTGGCTACATCTGTCTACAGGGGGTCGTAGACGAATGTTGGTCTATGTTCGGCTACGTTCGGCTACCCCCCTCTGTGTACCTTTGTCTACCTCTGTCTACATGTGTCGACCGACCGTAGCCCAAGATTGAGAAATACAGGAATTTTCATTGAGCATGTTGAAAATTGCAGTCTATGCCTCGGTCTACGTGGTTCGAGGGTATGTCTATGTCCGTCTACCCCTGTAGACCGAGGTAGACAGACCACAGAAACCGAGGTAGACATAGGGGTCAGTCTACCCCCTGTCTACCTCAGTCTACGCGCCTCGGTCTACACTGTGTCTACTGGGGGTCGGAACGCAGTGAGGATTAAGGGCGCAAAAATGGCAGCGCGTAGTATGCAAACAGCTACCGGTTGAGGGTCATGAGATTGATCTTGCATTGATGTTAGCCAGCAAGCTGTTTTTAGCAGGACGACAACTCACCATGCTTGATCCTCCGATCGCCTTACCCCTGCGAGCTATAGTTAATGCCTGCATTTGCGAGCATAATTTGAACGTGGTCTGCGCACCTCCCATGATACAGCGAGCGCCCGTCGGCGTTCGTCTGAGGTATCGTTTTGAATCCCCAGTCGATATCGGGTTTGTTGCCGGCCAGGTTTTTGAAGGCAAAACCTGCAACGACCGAGTCAAAAGGACACAGTGAAAGCTCGCAAAAAGAAACAGACCTGGCACCATGATATCTGTCTGTGCGGTGATGTCTTGCCCAGCTTCGAGCACGCACACACGGACGGCGGGGTTTTCGACCAGCCGAGCGGCAAGGACGAGGCCGCTAGTTCCACCGCCGATGATAAGGTAGTCGAAGTCTGAGTTGCTCATTGCCAAGCCGATAGTAGGTCGCCTCGCAGAATTGTTGCACCAGGTCAACGTCGAGAGGATCAGGGATGGAAAGTGCAAGTCAGCTCATAAATAGTTTCGGTGTTCCCACTTTGGCCATTGCCGCTCTGATTACTGATCACAACGCGGACGTCAGGGCTGGATCCCTGATGCAGCTTGAAAATAGTGCGGCCGAGTTTGTGGGCGCGCGGCAGAGGAACCGTGACAGTTGATTGACAGTTGCTTAATTTGGATTCGTAGGCGTTTCTTTGCGCGTATTGATCCTGTCCACGGCGACCGGGAGTAATCGGAAGGTCGACGTACTTCGGTTCTGGGTTTCGTTTTTTCCTTGTAGCGTCCGACGCACTTGAGGCCATGGTCGTACAAGAGTAAGGAGTGAACCTCCGTGACACTGTCACACTCTCGCGATGGTTGGTGAAGTTTGGTGTTTGCTAACCACCATGTCCACGGTTGTGCCACTGAGTGCTCTTGCCACCTCTGTAAATGATATTGACGCGTCAGATTTGATGCTGGCATTTCTGTTTCCCAAGGACGATGTCCGTTTGGTGAGCCAAAAGCCGTCACTGTTTATCTGGATCGCTAACCTACAACTGTAGCACCGTCATGCGGAATACCTGTGGGGACTAGAGTTGAACACGATCGATCCGACACATGAGCGCAGCATCATAGAGAGTGGGTCGACTCCATCATGTAGCGTGTCTAAACTTCACGGTTCCTCCAAGTTCGCAAGTCGATGGCGAGTTGCGTTGGTCGTGGTTGGACCTTGGCTCCAACAGAAGAGACCCTGGAGGCTATGAGAAAATTACAGCACCACAATTGTACCGTCCCCGTTTCTGAGCGGAAATCAGCCCTGACCGTGAGTTCCCTGTTTCTCAGTTTGCCATGTCCTGACAATGACACAGGAATTCAATGCTGCAGAATATGAATACATACTCGTTCCTCTCTGCGCGGACGTCGAGTTCTTTATTTTGGAGGCTGGTCAAGCTCCGCGGCGATTCAGTGCACCGTACACAGGGTTCCCCAGGGTGACATCGTCGGTCAACCCTGTCTTTGTCACATTCTACTCGCGACAGAGGATAACACGGTTCCATATCCCGGACTCAGAAAGATGGCATCTACTTTTCAATGCGTTAAAGCTCCCCTGGCTCGCCTCTTTTCTTCCCAAGGAGTTTTTTCTCTGCCGCTACCCCGCCACACTTGTGACGCTGACCGGCCACGGATCGGAGCCCGAACTGCATCATGGCGGCCCAGAGTCGGAGCCCGGCAGCGACGAGACAGCGGCGACCCCCGCGGACGAAGGCCCTTCCTTTGCCCTTGTGCCCGACAAGGTGGAATTTGTCCGAGACTGGCTGCTGCACGACGCAAGTCAGCCCCATGAGCGTCTTGTCCTGACCAGCCCAGTATGGTCGCGACTTGAGCCCGCGCCACCAACCCACCATAGGAAGCCGGCAAGATTCGGGCCGTTACATCCCCGTTGGCAAACAGAATCAGAGCGAGGGAAGGCTTTTTGCGAGCGTTTGGCCAAGCGACAACGTACAGAATCAACACATTCATCGGGACATTCGCAAGAAGGGGATAGAAGCGGGCGGTGTGTTTAGGAAAGCTCTCCTCGTTATTCTTCAGGCACGTCTCTTTAGCGTCATCATAATCCATTGTATAGCGTTCCTCCAACGCAAACGTGGGGTTCTCGATACTCAATAGTGACGAGTATACTCGAAGGGTCACCTTCGTCGTTGCCTTCGAGCGGATGTTGCAAAAGTGCTCATCTCAAAAGCCCATCAACTCCCACCCAACTTTTCGCAATACTTGCAAGTCCCGCTCCGCGTCACCGCTAAACCGCACCCGCACCCACCCCTGCTAAATACGCATCTCTACGCGGTCGCCTGCTCATCTTCCGGTCCCGAGCGCACCGTACGGCCGCGACGCGCTATCCTCAGTGAGAATCGTCGCATCACGTCCTATCGTTTGGGGATGCGCTGGGGACCGCAGATGCGCTAAGCCGTTTCTAAAAGACGCTCTTCTGTACCAGGCCGGCAAGCGAGGACTTCAGGGATATGATCTACTCTTAATTCTCAATCTTTGCAATAACACCTCGTCTGTAACGAATCAATTCCGGACCGCCTGCCAACAATCCAACCCATGGCCAATTTCCCATTAGTTAGTTAGCTACATATGTAAGTCGTATGTAGCCGTTCGTAGTCGTAGTTGTTGTTGGTACTCCTACCCCACTCTGCACCCTAAAACCCACGCATACCTATTATACAAGAGTCCATAAATAACGAGCGAGAGGGTGAGATAAGTAACGAGTAGCGAGTAGCGATAGATGGGTGGACATGTATGTAAGTAGTGCTAGCGGTGGGCTAGATGAGATGAGATGAGATGAGATACCTGAGATAGTGAGAGGAGAAGAGGAGGGAGATGAGAGGAGAGAGTAGAGGGGAGGAGAGGACGTGAAAGATCGAATGGAGCAGGACGTGAAGGGCGTGAAAGAACGTGAGGGGCGTGCGTTTGTAGGGTGTGTGTGTGCATATTATGTATGTACATGGCCGACACAAGCGCCAGCGCAAGCGAGGGGACCGCGGAGTCGACGACAACGACGACGACGACTACCGCCGTGTCTTGAGCGTGCGCAGCTTTTGGAGCAGGTCCTACACCGCAAATGATATTAAGTTAGTTAGAATAGACAAGATGAAGAAGACAGCGCAAGGAAAAACGCACCTCCGCCTCCGCGGGATTCAACGTCCCCCTCCGCCGCTCCGCATCCAGCCCCAGCTCAATGCTCTCCAGCACATCCTCGATCAGATCCCGGTAATCCACCCCAAAGAACTGCGTCAGCTTCGCCGCGCGCCTCCTCCGCTGCTGGAACTCGCTCGTGTCCGCGTCGGGCGTGCTCGCCGTGCTCCCCGCCGCGGCGGCCGTCGTGGCGGCGGACGAAGCACTGGGCGCGGCGGCGGCGGTGGTGGCGATGGACGCGGCGATGGAGGTGGAGGAAGAGGAGGACGCGAGGGACGAGATGGATGCGAGCGACGCCATGGAGGTGCGCGCGGGGAGCGAGCGGCGGCGCTCCGCTTTTGTCAGCGGCTTCGCCACCATCGTCGGCGCGAACTCGAGCGGCGACGCCGGCGGCTGCTGCGCCGCGTCCAGGTCCGCGGCCGTGTCGTTCAGGTACTGGTGCAGCTCCGCCAGCGACTCCTTGTCGTTCTGCGCACGTCGTCAATATTATATTCTCAAAGGAAGGGAAAAGATGGAGAGGGACGCACCCGATCAAGGATATCATGCAGCGAATTGAGCGAGTGCTGGTAGTGCGTGTACACGAACGACCCCGCACCCGCGCTGGGCTCCGCATTCGCAAGCAGCTGCTGCTGCGAATCCGCCGTCCCCGGCCTTACGCTCGTGCGGTTCTTGCGCCTGTACGGCGCCTGGTTCGGGTTACGCCCGAACGATCCTGGCGGGGACTGCGTCGTGGGCGACGTCGGAGCTGCCCCCGTCCCCGAGTTCAAGCCAGAACCCGATCCGTGATGCGCGCTGTAGAGCTTCGTGGGCGGGGCGACGCCGAACACCTGAAATGAAAGTTAATTAGCGAAAACGTTAATAAGATGGACGATCAGCGCACCTTCTCCATCTTCTGCGCGCGGCGCACGATGATGGCCTTTTCCTTGTCGTTCAAATCCTCTTTGAGACGATCGAGGTCGTCCGACCACGACGAGAGCACCGCCGCGCTCGAGCTGCGCCGGCGCTTCACCCACGTCGGGCCACCCCGTGCAATGCTACTATTAGGATCCGACGCCATGGCAAGCGTGCCGTCGAGCGCAACGACGGGCGGGGGCAGGGCGGTCTCGAGGTACTCGGGGCCGAGAACGAGGTTCGTGGGCACACGGGAGCCCAGGAAGCGGTGCAGCTTGGCCAGCTTGTCGCGTTTCTTGCGCCGCTCTTCCTCCGCCTGCTCCTCCGGGGAGAGGGTCTCGAACAGGGACGGGCTCGACGGCGACGTGGGGAGCCCGCGCGGTCTGGGCCGGCCCCGGGCCCGGCCCACCGGCGTCGGTGCCGCGTTGGCGTCCACGTCCACGACAGACACCGAGTCGTCGGGCCCGACGTCCGCGTCCGCGTCCTCGTTGGAATTGGACAAGTCCATGAACGAGTGCCCGTCCGAGTCGTTGTCGTCGTTCTGCTGGGAGTACAGACTCGCCGCGGGGCCCTCGTCGCTGACAGGGGTGCTCGGCGTCGAGTGCCGCCGGCCGTTGACGGTCATGTGGATCGTCGAGGTGTTCTCCGGCGCGGGCCACGGCGGCAGCGGGCGTTGCGCCGCCGGCATCTGCCCGATCATGTTCATGCTCGCCGCCGGACGGTGCCCGTGCCGCGACTTTCCGCTGCTCGAAGTCAGTGTGCCCGGCGCGGAGACGTCGAGGAAGGACGGGCGCGCGTCTGGGAGGAACTCGGCGGCGGCGGGGGTCTGCCCGAAGACCTGCGCGAGCTTGCGGGACTTTTTTATGAGCTGCGCACGCTCAGTCGGGTTGAGAAAGTTTGTGGTCGGCGGCATGGTGTCTGGGGGGATCGCACGGACGGGGACAGAGGGCGGGCCGACTGGGGGTGGTCGCTGCGGGGGCAAGGTCACCGAGCGACGGGCAAAGTCGGGCTTGGGGGTGGTGGGGACGGGTGGTTTGGGTCTGCGCTGCTGGGGGCGAGAGGAGGGGCTAGGGGATGCGGCCACAAAGGGGCTGTCGGTCAGATCGGCCGGAAAATTCTGGTTTGACGGCGAGAATAGATCGATGAATGACTCGCGGTCATTCGAGATGGCAGAAGACACTGATATCGACCGCGACGAGCGCTGTGGCCGCACCATGCGCGGCGTGTCCAGCAACTCGCTCATCTGAGGCGACGAGGGTGTTTGTGGCGAGGAACTCGGGTCGCGTGCTTTGACGAGTTTTCCCCTGCTGCGCTTCTGATTCAAGTTTTCGTCTTTTTCCTTTGGCGAGCGCTTGAGGAGACGGTCGACTCTGGGGAGGGAATGGGATTTTGTTAAGGAGGGCGGGGCCCGGCTATCAGGAGGGGATGATGTGCGAGAGGAAGATGGAGATCTGCCACTGTCAGGCGTGTCCATGCGTCCGTTGCGCCCGTTACCCAGTCCACTCGACCCGCTCGCTCGCGGCCCCTGCTGCTGCTGCTTGTCCGCAAACGAGAACGGCATCGACGAGCTGCGCGGCGGCGGCGAGATGGGCGAGCTTGGCTCGCGGTCGAGCCACAGTTGGGGCGCGGGGTTGATGTACGGGTTGCTGTCGACGCTCTGCGGCGTGGACGAGCGCGTGTGGTCCTCGTGCGCGACGATGGGGCTGCGTGGAAGGGGCGAGAACAGGATCTGGGGCGATCCTGGCGTGCGCGTGCGTCGCGGGGGCGGGGGCAGGCCCTGCGTGGTCGGGGACGTGTAGCCCGATCCCGGCGAGTCGATGGACGACCAGGTGCCCCCGGGCTGCTGCGTGGCGCGGCGGACGCGCTCGTCGTGCTCGAGCAGCGCGTCGAGGTTGGGCGAGATGACCAGCGAGTGCAGGTTCGCGCTGCTCTTTTTGCTCTGCGCGCTACTGCTCCCCGCACGCGTGCTCTGGCTCGTGAAGTAGTTGTCGGCGACGACGCTCATGGCAGTAGAAGGCACGTCGTAGTCGCAGAATCACTGTCAGATTTTTGTGTGAAGTGAATGCGGATGTGGTGGTGTGGGGGTGCCAATTGTCGAGGGTGAGCGCCAACGCTCGCGAGCCTGAGCCGCTATATACACGCTGTCGACTGTCGGCCCACACACCCGGTCCTTCTCGTGTGAGTCGTGCGTAGATCGTGTCTGCTTCCCCAGTTAACCTTTCGTCCCCATCCATCTTGCATCTCATCTTAGCCTCTTCGAATTTAGCCTGCGCGCCTTCTTCGAAGCCCCGTCCTGGCACCGCCGTCCACCACCTCAGAAAGGCTACCCCGTACTCCGAGTCCTGATCGGGTACATATCGCACCGAGTTCGGTCGCACGACGCTTGCATCGCCTTCGTCGCCTGGCGACTGCCGGAATTCCCTTTCTGGGATCCAAGCGGTAGCACTCGGCTATCTACGCGAGCGCGTTTCAGAACACCGAGAGCCCGTACTACGCGTAATTCGACGCGTCGATGGTGCTCCCTCGACGCGTTAAATTGCATGCAGTCGCGCTTTCAGTCAGTTCTTCACCAGCCTTCGCCCGCCAAAAAAATATTTATCTTGCTCGTGGGTGACGAGATTTCTGAATAACGAGAGGTGATCCACAATCGATCTACGGCAGCTTCTTCGGGTTTTCTTTCTTAAGCTTTTGTGTTTTCTCATGTTCCTCAGGCGGGTTCAAGTTGGGTTTTATTCGCGCTTTCCTCGGCAAGACACCACCCACCCCTCACGAACCAATCCATATACGCTTATTCCTCGGCGCCTACAAGCGCCTACATACACATTACACATTCCAGTCCACAGATCACAACCCACCCCATCGATCGCGCACCGCCCCTCCCGCTCTCGACCCCGGCTCCCATCGCCATCGCCATCGATATCCACATCCACATACGCATTCGTACCGCCGTGACGTGAACCCTCCGCCCCGAATTTAGATACGCGCCATATAAGGATTCATGCGCACAAATACAGTATGCGGTGTTGATAACGAGGCCGACGATGGCGGGGCGGGATGGGGTGACGCCACATGCGTGCTGTATTTTGGGGGAGGGGGGTGTTGAATCTTGATGGGAAATTGATGGGAGGGGAGAAGAGAAGGGGGAAAAGTAAGGTTGATATTGGAGTGGAGAGAAAGATTAATTGAAGCCAAAAGTACGTCGTTGAAGTTGGAGTTGGAGAATCGGGCTAAATTTGGCCCATTGTGTATAGATTGGACTCGGGGCCTCGACGACAGCCACAGGAACGCATATCGCATATCGCACACTTATGTGTATCAAAATTTATCGGCTCGTCAAGCTACGCGCACATGTGGTTAAAGACGCTGCAACCCGCGATAGAGGAAATGGGCGCGATCGTTTATCTACGGGGGCGGTGAGCATTTACTTTCTTGAAACGAAAACTGTAAAGCAATACTGTGAAAGCATCGTCCGGCCCCGCGCCCCGTAGCTCTCAGTTTCTTTCCTTCGTTCCCTCGTGCTTTCGCCGCCGTCTAAACATAGCTTGAACTCATACCTAGTACTGGGCGATGAGGATGGATCCGCAGCCCATGAAGCAACTTTAGTCCGTAGTCCATATAGAGATAGGGGTTCAACGGACTTGCCTGAGCTTGGGCTTGAACAATTACAACAAGGCTGTAAAAAAAGTCACTAACATCAGCGGTATTGACTCGGACTGCATCGCAGCGACTTGGGGGAGCCGGATACAACTTTCTCATATTTCTCTGCCGCGGTCGGCTAATATGACAGCCAGGATGAGAGCAATAGGGGCCCGGGGGTAGATTTAAAGTTTTTAGCAGTACGCGACGCGTTGACGACAGCGGAGGCAATATTGCCGATACAGATATGCTTGGAGTGGATAAGGATAGGGGGTTCAATCCTGATGTTGAATAGCGTTAATATAGTGAAGCCAACTTGGAGCGGCGAATCAACGGCCGAGGTGAGAGATCCGCGAATTTTGTTTGTATGACAGATACGGAGGGATTCAAGCTCAGAGAGGGAAGGAGGGTCTGGCTCAAGTATCACTGGTGCAGTGGTGCTACAGAGAAAATAGGCAGTGTGATTGAATTTTGACCCTATGACCTTCCGACCGGTTGTAATACCTCAAACCCATCATCAAGGAAAAGGCAAAAAAGGCCATAGTCCAAATCCGAGTCCTCGTCCAAGTCTCAAGGTGTCCCAACAAATCTTCCCACGGTTGACTCTTGACGCATTGCCAGCGGATGTGCCTCCGCCGTTGAACTCCTTCAGCAAACTTCACCACACCCTCAAGTCCTGGGATACAATCAAAGTTCTGATGCCTGCAGCGTACGAGGCACCGAAAGCCAATCCCCTCGAAATACGCGCCATCAATCGCAAATGATCGAAAGATAGGGGGTTCAACTTCAGGTCAAGGTTGAATTTCGATTATATAAGTACATACGCATTGCTTGTGCCGTGGCCCCATTATATCGGACTTAAATCTAGTAAGGCTTCAAGGAGAGTCTATTCGTGAGCGTTCAGCGGACAAAGAAACGGAAGCGGGGCGTTGAATTTAAAGCATCTATCTTCAACTTTATGCAAGTTCAAGCCGCCACATGCTTCCTCATTACTTCTCGAGCACCTAGCTGACTAATCATCGAACATTGTATCCGGAGCCCGCACTGTTAGCTCAGAGGCTCTTTCATCTCCACCTTCCACCTTTTCCCCTTGAATTGGACGGGAATCGGAGCACGCAACCAATTCCTTGATGGTTCAACAATATTCGACCTTAATCTCGCCTCGTTGAACCAGAGGATGGAAAAAATCAGCAGTAGACTCATCACTCGTCGACACGCATCGCTGGTGGAAAGGAAGGTGAAAAAAATCTCAGAGGGGATAAATGTGCATGCATACACTGTGTCTAGCTCTCGTCCCCGTCGAGGCTCCCCGAACCCAAGCTCCGTTCCGCTTAGACATTTAATTATGCAGATCTATCCCCTAGGCTCTAGCCTAGTAGCAGACGGGTTAGGCGGTGACACTGGACAGGCCAGCGTGTGTCAGACAGAGTGGACAGTGGAGGCCGCCCCGAGTCCCGATCAATGTCATGATGTCGCGTAAAAATCCACACAAGTCCATAAAATTCCCGCGCGCCTTCACTACGTTCACCACACGAGGCGGTTTGTTTCTGCAAGGGTTTGGACAATTTTGGGTGGTCACACAAATGAGGTGTTGGGAGTTGGAACGAGGCTCGAGTGAGTGTCGGCGGTGAATGCTTATACGCGCCGTGCTGCGTCGCCTCAAGAGTCCTGATGCTCGGAGTTGCGCTCCACCAAACACGCGTTCGACTGCTCAGATCTCAGAGGACAATGTCAACGTCCCCGCGACACGATCACCTGTGCTGTTAACCGGCACCATCAATTATCATCGTAGTTTACACCCGCCCCTACCTACACACCTACCGATACACCGCACCCCACGCCTCGTCCAGCTCCGGCGGTAGCACCCCGCCCCCGCCCGTCCCCGCCCCGACTCCAAGCGCACCCCACAGCCCGCGCACGCGCGCCTTCTCCGCGCGGCTGAGGAAGCGCACGACCGTCCCGAAGCGCGCGACGCCCGGGAACGCGCGCATGTACGCCGCGACGGTGCCCGCGTCTGCGCTGGGCAGCGCGGCGGCGAGCGTGTCGACGATCTCGGCGAGCAATTCGGGCTCCAGCGAGGTCTGGAAGAGCGCGGGCAGCGCGGGGGGTGGAATTTGCTGCAGATGAAAGGTAAAAATGAATGAATGAGCTTCAAGTGACTGGAACGGGATACGTACCGAGAGAAGTGCAAAGCGCGCGGCGGGGTCTAGCGTGCTCTCCCATGCGCGGGTAAAGTCGAAGAGCGTCATGGGAGATTTGGTTTTGGCGGACGGGGTGGCTGCCGCGGGAATCTGGACGGGCACGGGTGGCGGGGGATCTGGCGTGCTGGTCGCGGGGGCGGCAGGTGGAGGCGCAGGTTCTTTCACAACTGGCTCTGACTTCGGTGTGGAAGTTTCCTGCTTTGGCGGAGGAGGAGGAGAAACGGCTGTCTTTACGGGAGGTGCTGCCTGCTTCGCGACAGGCTCTGGTTTCGTCGCAGCCGTCTCCTGCTTCGGGGACGTAGGGTTCACCTCCCGCGTTGCAAATATCGTGCTCTCGCCCGACGCGCGGAAAATTCCTCCGCCCACGCGGCTCGGTTTGGTGCTGTCGCGTGCGCTTTTCGCGTCCTTGAAAGAAGACGGTTTCGGCGCTGGTTGGGCCGCAGGTTTGGATGGGGCGGGAGTCGGCTCTGCAGATGCTGACGCGTCTAATTTACGCGTCGAAACGGGCTTTATATCGGCCGTTTCTGTTGTGCTCGTCGTGGGTACCGGTTTCGAGGATTTTGCGGGCGTGTTGGCGGTAGTAGCCGTCGTCGGCATGGACCGTCGGCCATCTGGCTCGACGATAGTTATCGGTATCCGCTGGCGTTTTGGTGTTGCATTCGTGGAGGACACGTCCACCGGAATGGCTTTGGATTTCTGTGGTGGCGTTAGAAAAATACCTGACGGTCGAAGATTGCAATATATACTCTTGCTGAAGCCTCCGCCGCCTGCTGGATCAGTTCTGCGACTCTGCTCAGCTCCTGCTTGACGGACAGGTTTTTTGGCTCGAGTTTAGCTGCCTCTTTCAGGTCTATCAAAAATTATCAGGGCGAAGGGAAGTAGGACAGCTGGAAGGCACACACCAGCCTGCGCTTCTGATAACTTCCCCATCGTTACTCGCGCCTGTGCGCGTCGGAAATGGGCCTTCGCATTGCCCTTACTCAGCGCTAAGACGGTCGAGCAGTCGCGTTCCGCGTCTTCGTTTCTGCAAGTCGAACCAACGATGTTGAGAGGAGATAAGAGGTGTACTGCCGCACGGAACATACTTGCCTAGCTTGAGGTACGCGGCGGCGCGGTTGAGGGGGAAAGTCGCGTCGGTACGGTCAGCATGGATCGCGGCGCTGTAGTGACCGATCGCGGTAGGATAATCGCCTGCCTTGAAGGCTGCGTTTCCCTGCGATATGTGAGGACTCCCGTCGACGAAACCCTGTCTTGTTTATACCTTTTCTTTTTCCTGGGCGGCTTGGGCCATGGTGGTCAGAGACAAGTTACGCGCACGTGCAACCCAAGGTCTCCTCCTCCTCCCTCCTCCTCCCACCAGCTCTTCGTCTCTCCCCTCATGGGCACGCCCGCCCCCGTACCCGACTGGGATTCTCGTTCGTTGAATTCACTCTAGATCTACGCCCCCGCTAAAATCCCCGGTAGTGATACCCATTGACCCAGTTCTGCAGTCGCAGTCGGCGCAGACACCGTCTCAGCAACCTCAGTCCCGGCCCTCGCCCTCGCCGTAACTTACTCCGCTCAACTTGCCCCGGCTTGTTCATCTAGTTCACTTCAGGGCGCCCCAATACTCATCCTACACCGCATACACACCGCAGCATTATCCTGCGTACGCGGCGTATCAGCAACAGCAAGCAGCGGCAGCTCAGGCTCAACAGCAACAGCAACAGCATTATGCCGCTGCTGCGTCTACCCCTCCCCCATCCCAGGACGTTGGGAAGCTCAATGATGCGGTGAGTAGCGCGGGCGTCGACATACGGGTACGTTTCTGTGTAACCCGTCCAATACCGAGTTCAAACGCAAACAAAAGGCAGAGGAAGAAAAACTGCGTGCTACGACTAATACTGCCTCCTCCTCGCGCGTCAGACTCGACCGCTCGCGCACCCAACCGCTCAACCCTAACTTCGACCTCGAAGTGCTGAAGCCGCGTCTCGCCGCGATCGCCGCGCACCACCAGCTCGCGGGCGGCGTCCCCGAGGAGACCGCCACCTACGTCGCCCTGGCGCTGCGCACGCGCCTCGAGCGCCTCGTCGAGCAGATGAGCGTCGCCGCGCGCCACCGCACCGACACCCAGTTCGACCGCTCCGCCCCGCTCTACGGCGAGGGCCTGCCGATGTGGAGCCTCGTCGTGCGCAGCGACGTCGCGAAGCAGGCTGCGGTGCTCGAGCGCATCGAGCGCGAGGAGGAGACCCGGATCCGCAAGGAGCGCAAGGAGCGCGCGGAGATGACCGCCGCCCACGCCGCCGCGCTCGCTGCGCAGGCTGCCGGCGGTCCCGGCGGGTCGGGCATGGACTACGACGACGACGAGGGCGGGAAGCGCAAGAAGAAGAAGGACGGCCCCGGGGTGACGGCGCGCAACATGTCGGAGGACGTGCGGAAGAAGATGTCCAACGCCGTCGCGAGCCAGGCCGCCGGCATCAGCAGCAAGTACTCGTGGATGAATGCGAGCAACGCTGCTGCGGCAGCCGCAAAGCCCGTGAAAGCCGCGTCGACTACGCCGACCACGACGCCGGCGACCACTGCGGCGACCACGACGACGACGACCGGCTCGGGGTGGGCGCGCGCGTATGTTCCTAAAAAGACTGCTGCTGCGCCAGAACCGGTGCCCGAACCGGTGGAAGAAGACACACGGATTGCTATTACAATCCGGGATGCCCAGTTCGTGGTGGAGAAGGAGCGGGGCCATGGCGGCGGCCGGGGTAGTGGGAAAGGATGGACCTGAAGTCGTTTTTTGTATTCCTTACTTACAACTTGTACTACCACTGGGCATCTCATCAAATCATCTCGGCCGTGTTTTGTTCCACGAAAGAGACGAAGAGGAAATTCAGACCAGCGCTCGGATGCGCCGAATGTCGTAATGGGCCGTCCTCTTGCCCTCATAAACAATACTTTATTGTTTGCACCTCACGGACTGGCTCATTGGAATCCTTCAAGATAGACCTCTGGTGTCCTTCGTAACGCCAACAAGTTTGAAATTCAACCTCCAGGACAAGTAGTACAAAACCTTAGGGGTACGAAAAGTCCTTCAGTTCACTGATCAACTACTCTGGCTGTCGAACTCAACACAAGAGAAGAGGGAGAGCCAATGTGTCCCAATGCCACACCCACATCTGCATTCGACGAGCGGCTGGCTCCCCTGGCCATGCGCCCACCAATCGTCGCCCCTCCCGCAACCTACGGAGACTTACGTTCTCTGTATCTCCCGGAAATCTATTGTCGAGCCACAAGCACCAGCACCAGTTCCCTCAATACCAACTTCTGTGGAGCTTCCACGACCCCCAACTCGAAGAAGACATCTTGGCTGTATTTGACCGCTGGGTGGCAAGGGTGGGCTCGGACACGGTCTGTCCTGCGCCTGTTGCCATCCATTGGAACTGCTTGCGCGCGTTTATTGAGAGGACTCCTTACGTGGAAGAAAACTGGGTCTTCCAGCTCTCTGTTCACATTATCACGCTTGTTTTTGCTCTGCTGACGCCTCATCTCTCAACCACGGACACCGCCGTTAACTCTGTGACCCCGGCGATGAAGGACCACGTCAGAGGATGCGCGACCCATTTTATCGGTCACGGACACCCTCTGGAAACTCGCATCACGGGGACGCCGCAGGAGTTCAAGCAGGATAAAGCCCTCCTCAATCACTTGTCTTCCTTCGTCCTGAATGTGAACCGCATCCCGAAGCACCATGCGAAAGATGGGGCTGGTATATTCGCAAAGGTGTGCAACCTCACTCATGACCTTCATTGGCGGTTAAGTGACACCATTACAGCTCGACCTCCATCGCACGGCCTTTCTTGCCGACGAGGAGAGCAAGGGCGTACAATGCCGGTACGGCTCGATCTTCAGCGGGCGCGAATTGGTACTCGTTCAGTGGGGTCAGCGAATTTAGGGTTAATAATACTCTTCGGAAAGTGACTTACCCTGCGCAGTCAAAGTCGATGGCGTGCCTGTGCTTCGGAACTCGGACCTACTTCGCGTCGCAGGGCGGAAGGCGAGCACATCCGTGGTGGCCCTCCTCATCGGGATGCTACTGCCCGATGACCCTCCGTTCGCTGAGGTCGACCTCGATACCCAGCCTTGGCGAGACCTTCGCACCGCCATGCGAAAATACACTGAACCAGAAGATCGCTCTGGAGAAGCCGAAGGACCTGGACCGGGCACGAGCAATGAAAGCTGACAGGGGCGCGGCGAGAAGCGGAAGCCCGATGACGACGGGCGCAACGGGCGCGAGAAGGTCATCCGGACGACTTCGTCTCAAGACTCCCTTTCGGAGCTGTCGAAACGTGGAGCACCAATCGTACGTGCTTGTGCTCGCTCCCCGATGTACTCAGCCATTCAATTTCTATCACCGAAAGTTTCTCAAGTACGAAGGTTCATCCGAAAACTTGGGGTTTTCCATCGATCGACGAGGTGTGCTCGGGCTAATATCCCACACGACGTCCATAGCTCCCCCACTTCCCACGGAGGAGTCGCCAGTCCTTACTATTACCCTCTCCCATGCACTACCCAGCCAGGAGCAGGGTGCCGTGTGGCGGGGGATAGCCGCTGGTGAGCGTGTCATTGTCAAGAGATACACCTCAGACCGCTTCGACGAGCTGGCGTCGGAACTGACTGCTCGTGCATCGCTGGCGACGCTCGGCCCGCAACTCGCAACTTGCCACGGGCTCATTGCCTCGCTAGACTTGACATGGATTGCCCTCGTGATGGAAGATGCCGGGCCCAGCTTGGAAGACACCGGGGGGTGGGCAAAAACTACCCCAGACGAACGGTGAGTGTCTCGGGTTCATGCCAATGTTTTGACTGATGCAGTTACTTTAGTATAGAAATATTCAATCTCGTCCGTCAAATCCACGTGTTGAGCGTGAAGCATGGCGATATCGCGCCCAGAAATCTCATCCGGAGAGCGTCAGGGTCGATTCGTATCATCGACTTCAGCCTCTCCGACCCGCACCACATGTGCCCTGGATTTTGGTGTGACGAGCTCGAAGGACTGCTTGGACATCTCGACATACCGTAGCATTATTTATTTCGTTTGTACCTTTAGCGTATAACAGAGCTCCCGTTTCAGTCACTGAAAACGTTCACAAAAAGCAAACTTATATAGTTCCGTGAACCGACTGCCAGGGCACGGCGCGCCCCCGCCACTTCGGTCAACTGCGCGGCGAGTGCCGTCCTCGAAGACAATCATGACAAATTGCATTCATTAGAGCTGTTATACATTTTTGCGACTTCACTGGGGACAAAACTCAAGCCTGAATCACGCGCTCCGACCTCTCCAGCATCTCGAAGAAAAAGTAACTGGTGTATGGGAAGGCTTCATCTTGGTCGGCCGATTGCACGTAGAACATCCTGTCCGTCTCCTTCCCCTTCCTGAAATGGCAGATCGTATGGACGCGGAACGCCTCCGGCTCCCGTCGCCGTTGAGGAGCGGCTCCGGGTTGGCCTTCCAGTGTGCGATCTGGGCAGCGGTGACGGCGACACGGGGCAGTTCGGAGAGCGCATCCCAATCCAGCAAGTCGGGGGTGGGCATGTACTCCGGGAAATTAGCGGATGGGTCGTCCTCGTCGCGGGAGGGTTGAGAAGGGCCTGGACCTAATTCCCAGCCAGGCAGAGAGGCCAGGAGCCTCAGCTGATCTGCGGGGTCTGCAGGGTCGGCAACTAAAGGATCAGCTTTGCTATCAAACGGTGAGGGGATGTATGCTGAGACAAGATGCAACGGCCTACTCCATCTGCGTCCTCAGACGCGAGACTTGCAGAAAAACATCGCGACTCTTTTCGGCCAAGTCGGTTTGGAGCACGCGGGCCAGGAACAAGCTGGCGTTCAGGACTTCTAGATGTCTGAGCGGTCTAGTATAAGAACCCCTGGCTAGCATACGCAGTCGGTCCTGACGTACTCTTCGAAGGTAGTGCACTCCTTTGCAAGGGAAGCTTCATAACTAGCGACGACGCCATCCAATTCAGGTTTTGGTGGCAGAGGCCCCGACAACGTTGCTGGATCTTGTTTCGCGAACTCTTCCATGAAACGAGCGGGTTCTTTGCGCAGAACAGAGGCATGCGCCTCGGTAGCTCTCTCGTAGCGAAACCAGTCCTGTGCTGCCTTCTGCGCGTATTCTTCCTCCTCAGCGGTGAGGGCGCGAGGCATGATGGTGGTTGAACGTTAGGCACTTGGTTTTCGATCGATTTGCGGTGGTTTGGAAATTGTTCGTTGTTCGGGTTGTGACTCGGATTCGCTGGTGCCACCAAAGGCGGAGAACGTTCAACTCCGCACAAATCGCGGCGGGATGTCGCCAGAACAGCTGCAGCTCACGAATTCATGGTGGTGGCGAGAGAGATATCTATCAGACTTTCTTATCCCACGGTTATCCTCATCTCTCTTCCCCGTTCTTCCCAACACGACCGCAAATGAGCAACGAGCCAGGCGGCGGCTTGACCTCTACGAATGCAACATTTTTATTGCTCAGTAAACCTTCTAGAATTGGAGCATGCTCAGCTCGGAAGCTGGGGTTGGACACTCGAGAAGCCGGGCGCGTCAACTCCCGGACTGCGGACAGTCATTATCTAAAGGGCCTCTCTTCTCACACATCGTCCATTCAGCTTTTTTCCACACCATGGGTTCCCTCAGTGCTTAGTAGCCAACGCGAAACACTGATGAAGCGCTCGTTGGCCATGACAAAACGAGCGTCGCCAGAAACGCGCAAATCAAAAAGAACGCGTCCACCTTGTTAGCGGCGGTCAGAACGACGCGAAGAGAGAGGGAGAGAGAGACAATCGCATCCACCTTTTCCGTCATTATCTCGATCGCACCTCCGCCCTGAAGAACCCTGCACATCGAGCCATACTTCCCGGTCCCCGCCGAAGGATACGCAACCTGAATTGCAGTCAGAAACAACGCGATACTGACATGAACAGAGACCTTTTGCACGACAGTCTCGATCGCACCTCCGCCCTGAAGCCCCCGCTCATCATTTCCCAACTTGAAGGACTATCGCAGCATCCCCATCCGAGACCGCAGAAAGAGCCGAATCACTTCATGCCCGGCACCAGCGAGAGGGGGATCGACCCCGCGGATAGGCTCGCCGCCAGCCTGACAACAGCGGCAACACCGAGCACAAGAGCCCACCTGCTCGCGCTCGATATTGCCGTTGCTAGCAGACTGGCGACGAGCCTGCCCGGCAAGCCAAGTCCTGCATGTATTTCCGACTGCCCAACCTACGCGGGACCCCACATGTTGTCGCTCGCGAGAAGACAGTGGCCACACAGCGGTGTCAAGGCGCGCTCATTGGTATCGATACGCGAAGCGCAATGCCCCGGCTGAGTCTATCTGCCCAAGGAAATGGCACTCACCTGAACTCCTTGTGCGATGCGGGCCTGTGTAAGGAAAGAAAAGACGGACCTTTGGGAGGGAACATGGGAGTAAGGGACGAGCCGCGAACAGCCAAAGTGGCTGACCCTCGATCCATTTATGGCCGCCGATCGTTTGCTTCGAACAAACAACGCGTTCAAAACGCGTCCAAACTGATCTTGTGACCGCGCAACTGCGTCAAGTTTAACAAGAGCAGCTGGTGCCATGGCAGACGGTGGAGACACAGCCCATTTTTTTGACTTGTTGGGTACGGAGGAAGCAGCTGGCAATTATGTGTCGAGGAAGCGAAAACTCTCGAAATACTCAGCAAACGGGTTGTGTTTGGGTTGTGTAGATTAGGCGCCACCTTTGAGTTGCGATGTGGGCTCATCGGTAGCATATTGTCAATTGTCAAACCGTACAGCCAGCTCAGCAGCCTCAGGTTGTGGACCTGGGACCAGGACAAGGGCGCCCGGAGGATGCCGATCACGATTTGATCACATATCACAGAAAACTTTCCGGAAACCTCGACTCCAACTACACGTACAATTACACTGCGACTGCTACACTTTCGCCTTTGAGCCAATTAGCTGCACAATCTCTGACGCAATTACACGCCGGCACCCCAGGCCCACGGAGATCGAAGGGCTCCTGCTTCTCGAGCCATGTTTTCGAACTCAGCTGCGGGACGATTAGTAGCATCCAGTGCGTGGCTCATGCCCCCGATGGCCGCGCCGCATTCAGGACAGCTGGAACGCTGCATAGCACCCCCACACTGGACGAAACAATGAATGCGATGTGCGTCAAATCAATAATCCACTCACTTCGGTAATAACGTAGATGTGGCCTTGGGGACAGTGATAAAAGTGCCCTACGTGTGCTTTCCAGGCATAAGTACACGAAAGACCTCGAAAAGGGACCTTACAAAAGTTCAGCGCCCGCACAACGGCCATCTTCTCATCGAGAGAAACCGGCTCGTAAAATGAGTCCCGACTGATGTTCTGCTGCAACTTTTCCCACTCGTCGACGATGATGCCCGCCGTGCCCTCGAAATTGTCCGGGAGCCAAGTCCGCCTGTCGTTTGGCAATCTCGCAATATGTCCCCGAAGTGTGGCGGTGATTGAATCCCTTGTATTTCGGATTTCATCGGCCACATCGATCAACAGCTACATGGTACGGTTAAGAGCCATTGCGACGCTCGAATTGAGTGAGGGACTACCTTTGAGCGGTCATCCTGCATTCTCCCGCTCGCCCTTGTCATGTCTAGATTGAAGCGGAAACGTTCCAACTGCGCTCTCAACAAAAGAAGGGTACTTGTTGTCATTTGTCTCCGGGATTCCGACTCCTCCGCGATCGAATACGCAAGCTTTGCGTCGCGCAGACAGCTGTCCAAAACGAACAGACCGAAAGTCCCCCACTTTCTACATTCCTCTCCTCGGAAATTCTTAGCGTTTTTGAGGAGCTCCTCCGTCCATGACCTTGCGAGATCTGCGATAGTGAACCGCACTGTGAGTGTCGCCCAAAATGCTTCCACCAGGAACCGTTTATCCGCTCGCGGCTGTGGCAGCCCGACTTTCATCCTCGCCATGCGCATAGCGTGTTCTTCCGGTTTCCGCGGTGCACGAGCAGGATCCCGAAGAGAACTATTCATCTCGTCTCCGTACAGGCGCGAAAAGGCCGCCTCCCAAGCATTGATGTGCGCAGAGCGCGTTTTGGCCACCTTCATCGCGTTGGCATAAATGTTACTCAGAGGCTGAGTAACGGTCTGCCAGGTCCCAGTGATTACGGGTGATACGGCATGGAGGTCCCTGGATGGCAGAAGTGTGGCAAGAGGCACAGGCAGCGATTCCAAGCTGTTTAGGACTTTTAGCTGTGCTTGCCGGTGAGCCCGTTTCTTCTTCTTGTCGGATGAAGACGAGGGAACGCTCAGGTGTGCAGCTCGCTGCTTGAGAGTATCCATGATGCTAGTCTTTGGAATCCGCGAAATCAAGGTTTGAATTTGGTCTAGATTTTTGCTTGCCCTGGAGATGACATTTCGCTCCAGAATTTCCAAGTCAGCGGATTTGAAGACTCTGCCGTAACGCGGGGAGGTAATTGCCGTGCGACAGGTTGGACAGACCGGTGGCTTTCTTGTCTCGCCCGCAGAGTTTGGGGCTCGAAGTCCAAGCCACTTTCCCTCGGTGCCTTCGCGGGTATAAAAGTCGGTCATGCCGCAAAGACCGTCCAACGTCTCAACGGTGAAGCAGTGGCCGCATTTGGGGAGGGTGATGAGAAGTTCATCCAAAGTGCCGGCGGCGGGGTCCACATCATCTAGCGTGCGCTGGAGTACGACGTCCACCACGCGGTCTTTGAGATGCTCCGGAGCGCAAATGGGACATGTCTGAATCGTACAATCTTCGCCACAAACTATCTCAGCCAAGTCAATCCCCGATTAAGAGAATATTGTGAGAAATCCTACCTGAAGGGCATTGGTGGCCACAGCGGAGAATAGTACGGCAAGGTTCATCACATGGAAGACGCGCGCAGACCTGTCGACGAAAATCATAAGGTTGTTGGACACATACCCTGGCGAATGTACTCACAGACCCACAAGGAAGAGGGCAGGCTAGATGCGGGCAAACCCTGATTCAAATGTTGGTATGGAATGCTGCGAGCTGAAAAAAGACGGATCTTACCAAGTACACTCTTTCATGCAGGGAGAACAAGGGGTTGAGCAATTCGACGTACACCGCGAGTGAGAGCACTCTTGACGGCATTGCTCATGACATACAGTTGCGCACACATGGTCTCTCGAACAGGCCTCGCCACAAACATGCGCACAAAACAGGTCTTTCTGGCAGTAGTGAACTTCATGCTGAATTCTGTTGATCCGCCCATCCGTCGGCGCGTTCAAGTTGCTTCGCTGGCATTCATGACATTTCGAGTTGCAAGGGCGTCCGCAGCATGTCATGACACCACCACATATGCTATTGCACCGAGCGTCTGCAGGGTCCAAGGAACACACCATCCGGGCAGAATGCTCGCATGTCGGGAAGTCCTTCATCACCTGTTCGGTGCAGAACACTTCGTCGAGATTATCGAGACGATAGCTGCAAATATTAATCAAGAGAAGGAACAGGAAAGTGGGGAATACTGACCATTCGATCGAGGCAACTATATGACCACAAGGCAGCTCGACGTCCCGGACCGGAAAACGACCTGGTGCGAGTAAGAAACGAACACGTAAGAAAGCGATGGACTTGCATTTTCCGCAATCGTCCGAACACTCCTTATTGCATGGGTGCTGTCGGGGACAAAGCTTGCGGCATGGCTGTGGACATGCAATAGCGATGTGTTTGGGATCATCGGGATGGCACTGAAGAGCACTTCAACAAACACATGATAGTTGAAGCAGCGCCAATACCTTGTAATGACAGACGTGGCCACATTTGAGACGGTAGCTGCAGGGTTGGAGGCAGCCCCCTGAACTAATGTGAATACAACATGTTGATGTTCAAAATAAAAACATACCGTCAGGTGCGAACAGAGGTAATCTCCCGGGCTCAGATATAAGTTCAACCTGGTGGGGATGGCGATGACAAGCGATCGGAAATGCAGTTCCGACGCAGTCTGCATCGTCTAACTGTTCGATGACATCCCTCCACATCTTGCTTCGAGAGGCAAGTTGTGCAGCATTCCCTAAAATGAATAAACCCTCTTTCGCCCGCGAGAGCGCAACTAGATGCTCGGGTGAGCACAAAAGACTTGCGGATCCTGGCAAGCCGCTCACCGTTGGTTCGATTTTCGGACTGCAGGAGCAATCAGGGCACATATCAACTTCAGTTGACCCGACTTACCGTCAAAAACCCAATAGTGGGACGATGGGAGTTGTAGGCAGAATCTGAACCATCGGTTCTGGACCCGGCATTCCGCACCGTAGACAGGATGACGATCTTGGCCTCTTCTCCTTGATAATTGTCGATAGTGCGTAATCGGACCTGATAATACGTGTTGCACACAAGTTCGGCTTCGGAAACATTATTCACTGACCCGCTTCGTGACTTGTATACGCTCGACTTGCGCCTGGTCAGCACGATCCTCTAGCTCTTCTTCTTGCTCGGCTAGATTCTCCTTGTCCCGACCGTCGATGATGACAGCGACTTCATTACCGAGCGCGTCTCTGACACGGGCGAGCTGGCCGAGGTATGCGCACAACACAACGATGTCTCCTTCTTCTGAATAGCAACCTTGCCGCAACAAGTGTAGAACGAGATCTTTGATCATATCAACCTTCGAGTATTTCAGTCATGCAGGTGAAATTGACAAGATTTTTAATTACCTCAAAGGTGTTGAATTTACTGGCAGATTCTTCCCCTCCTTCATTCTCCCTATGTGAATGCGAAAAGAAAAAGACATTTTTCGAGAAGCCCCGAACATCGTCATAGTGCTGAACAAGATCGTGGTCTTGTAGCTTTGGATATAGAGCGTGGCGGATTAGCGTCGAGATGGTGGGTCGCATTCGCCTCTGGACATCTATCTGGGACATTTCGAGGCCGTTGACAGCCAACCTTTCCATCAGGGACATGTCGAACTTAAACAACTCCTTTCCGCGCCTGTTATCCATTGACAGTGCTTCATTAAACAGTATCAGCTCATTTTGCCTCGAGATGCTGAGCATTAGCGTACCATAGTTGTTTAATGTCGGCCTGAGTTGGAGAGGATCTCCGATGAGAATAAGGTGCTCAACCGATGGAACAAGAGAGCCCAAGACATGCGCTTCAAGTACTTGACCTGCCTCCTCCACAAGCATCACGCGGGGGGAAAGGCTCTGTGAGGGAGGGTGAAATGTAAGTCGTTCAAGTAATCGGAGTACAGACCTTCAGCAACGAGGTCAACTTTGCGGCACCTGTTGTGGTGCATCCCACAATATCGATGTCGCCGAGAAGCTGTCGTCTTATCTAGTAGGACATGAGCTAAGCTGAGGCGCATGACGCATAAAACACAACAAACTTCGTCCTTTCCCTCTTGATGTTTCTTGCGGATGCTCTCGTGCTTCCTTCGAAGCGAGTCGAAATCCTGCAACTGGCGCTCGTGAAGTCTTTCGCGAATTTGCGTCGACCAATAAGTGTCGAGGCGGTAGCGTTCGCGGCGGGAACAAGACCAAATGATCGTACCCTCGGCGAGTAACATGTCCAGAGGTCGGTCTGAGTCTCCGATGACAGGAATCGGGCCATCAAAGAATGCAGTAGGATCATTTAGATCGTCCATTCCAATCTGAGGACTTGAGATTTTAGGAAGAGAATCTCTGGTGACAGCAGGGGACTGAGGTTCTGGGAGTTCGCCGATGCCGCTGTCATCACTGTCGGTGTCAGAGGGCCAAGAGCGCTGCCAGGGCTCTTCTTGGATGTCTTCGGAATCACTGCTGGTTTCATCCTCTCCCTCGGACTGTGACTCGGACAGCTCCGACACAGCAGGGGACTCGGCACGCTCTCCGTCGAGCGCATCCAACGCACTGAACCTGTTCTGGTTCTCTACCCGTCGCTGCTCGTATTCCGCTTGTTGTTGCACGGCTGTGTCGAGGAAGTCCAAATCTCGCCCATTCCTCCAGTAAGCATATATCGAATCATCATCCATTACCGCCTTGCCACGTTTGCCCGTGTGCATCCAGGCGCCACCATCGTCCTGGGAAGCGGACCGCAAAATCTTTATCCAGTTCGGAGGGCACAGATACAGGAATTCGTAGTGCTCCCCGTATTGAATCTGGAGGAAGTCCTCGAATTCAGCAGACGTGATCGTCGCGGAGACAAAAGTCTTCATCAGCGTTTTGATTTCTTCCTCGACTGTTTTCAATTCCCGGTAGTGGTGACCGAATGAGCGGTCTAAACGAGATTTTCCAGCGACCATCTCAATGGTTTCCATTGAGTATTTGGAAATCTTTTCATCCGCCGACCGAGAGCCGAGGCGCACAACTTTGTTGGTGATTCCAGCATCAAGCACCGAAGTAAGCATATGGTCGAGCGCGTGGTTGGTGAAGGCGATCATGAGGATTGGGCGGACTTTGTTTGCTATAAGCACCCGCAGGATTTCGACCCCAGTATACGACTAGAATATGTCAGTGTTAATCTAAGACACTTTGAATTAACCGTACCTTTCCTGTCCCTGGAGGTCTACAAACACACAGTGTCAGCGATAACAGTGAATTATAAGCATCAGAGTACCTACCCTTGGATCATAGCCAGCTCTCTAGTCAATGTATCGATGACAGCTTTGGCCTGGCTTTCATCTAGCCTGCTCGTCCTGAGATGAGCACCCGCCGAAGCAATCGACATGGGGTCAGATACATCGAGCCTCAAGTCGTCGATGCCCGCCTCAGCAGGGAACAAAGACGCCAGCTGGTACTTGAACCCCGGGACAAGTGCGTATCGAGGAGGTGCTACAGTGATCGCCGACAAGAAATCGCGGCCGCGATGGACAACATACTGCGCGAAAGGAAGAGACTCCGGTTCTACACGGAGGGCTTCCAAGAATGGTCTTATGGCTTCGTACATAACGGTGGCTTCTACGAGGACTTTCGTCCCAGTTTGCGCCACACTGGGATTCTTGAGGATGTTGAGGATCCGAACCTCAACAGCAGGATCGAAAAAAACAACTCGAACGGAGACATCTACGTCAGACTTCCTGGCCGACTCTGTCAACTCCCTCAATGAACTGGCGATGATTCCGAGGTGAACATCGACCCGACTGCCCGTCTGCCACACTAAGGCGACGAGCCCACCCTGTATCAGCCGTTTCCCACTCATCCCCTCCCAAAACGCAACACGAGCTCCCGCTTTCGATTGGCGGGCTCTTCCGGGCGGGGTATTGACAGTGAGTTGGACGGAAAGGCCACGCCAGTCTGGAACTAATGGAGAGAACCGGACATTGGTATACACGTTGAACATGACTTGATCTTGGCCGTCAGAATGGCCGCGGTACTTCCCGCCTCCCGATTTCATGAGCTGCGACATGATAGATCTCGGAGACGGGTTCGCCAAGTCCTGGCAGACTAGTTGCACCGAGGTTCGGAGAGGGGCAGTAAGTTCTTCGCGGAGAAGTCGGAATTGGATGTCGAGGAGTCGCTCCATGCTCTCAGCCGGAAGATGGTGTGGAGCGTCATGGAAGTTTCCAGGGAGGAAGGGGGTGAAATGGGAAATGAGTTCCTCATGGGTAGGGGCAATTCGAATGTCCGCTATGTCGGCGTGGTCATTATCATGGCGGGGACCCAACGGCCTCAATTCCCCTGGACCTTCGTACGTGATACTGAGCGCGGCGACGACACCTTCGTGCGTACGGTCGGCGAGTGCGAAGGCAGGCGACTGGTGATTTTCCGCGCGATCGAGTTTGCTTTGCTCTCGATCGACAATGGTGACAAGACGCTGCACTTTGTCTCGAAGATGACGGGTGATCTGATCACGAGTGCCGGGCGTGAACGGGTCATCGAAGGTAGGAGGCGACTTGGAGACTCCTTCGATCCAGGTTTCGGTCCATGTTTTGAGGTTGCGGACCGTCGTTACAAGATTCGGATATGTGCCCGCTGCGTTTTTGAATCGTGTCAAGATCCTGAAGAAGGTAAGCGAGGAATATGGGTACAGATGGATGGAACAGACTCGAAGAAGATGACGGCGAGGGATGATAGTACTTGGACTCCCATGGCCTTGTCAGGTGCTCCATTAGGGTCTTTGAAGGAGCGAGCAGCCATAATTTCCTGCATGCAATTGTCGAGGTTTGAGCACCAATTCTCGAAGTTGTGCAATATACACATGTAAAGCCCATTGACCAAGTGGCTAAGAGTGCTCTTTACGATGAAGTCGGAGGAGTAAACCTACAGATAACATGAAAGAGTGCATTCTCGGGGAAGTGAAATACGAACCTTGAGCAAAGGTGCATAACCTCGTTGGAAAGATAGGATGGTTGGGTTTGACCCCGCCCGACTAGAGACAGAGGGCCATCGGAATAGATCTCCGATTCGGAGGATACCATTACCCTTGGAGGAATGTTAAGCACGTGGATATTGGACTGCGAATCAATTACCGTTGCCAGCGAAGTAAGCAAGAGGGGCCCATCCTCCGGCGCCTACAAGAATATGAAGACTGACACTTTGTGTGTACACGGATCAACTCACCCAGGACGGACCCGAGGCATCGATAGACGCCAGAGGAACCAGAAAGCTGTATATATCGAACGTCTTCTGGAATCTGAAGTTATCAAACAAAAATCTCTTCAAACTATTGTGTATCTCGTTCGGAGATAACGCCTTCGCAGGAGGCGGAAAAAAAATGTCCGTGCCCGACGAATTTAGCTTGGCGAGACCTGCTTCGGTCAAGAACGGCGCCAAGGAGTTTGCCGCAATCGAAGGGCCGCTGGACGGTGGAGCGGAAGGAGATGGTGAAGATGAGGGACATTGTGTGTGTTTGAATCTGCATTTGTATTCGTGACGACAATTTCCGTTAGACCAGTACATTCTGCAGATGCCTGCAGGAGCATTGGGAATGGTCTCTTGTCGAGGCGCCGGGGATGAACCAGCGGCCCGAGGGGCTGATCCTGGGGACGCGCTATCATGAGAGAACCCACAGTCTTCTCCTCTGCGGCAGCCACCAGGCTTGTTGTAGAAATGACAAGGACGACGAGACATGGTGAACGTTCGTGCGTTGGGTAGGGAGACAAAGAGGAGGCAGAAAGGCGCTCGATGCCTCGCGGCCTTCGTTCACACTGACTAAAAACAGAAGTGATTAGCGCCGAGAAATGAATGGAAGTGGCCGCGGGGTCAGTAGAGCTAATTGAGAGGTGAACAAAGGCAAAATTGGAATTCAAAGACAAGCGGAGGCAACATCAATTCACCTCACCGACGAGAGCCTGATCGCACCTCCACCCTGAAATGATGCAAGACGGAAATACGATCCCTCCTACGACGCGCTCCATGGTCTGCGTTGACGCGTCTTCGGTGGTGCGGACCTGCTTAGGCTCTGGGTTCATTGAATGGGATTACGGACCATCCCTGACCACTAAGCCCAGCCACTGTACTTTCCGACATCGCGTCGTCGTGCCCAACGAAGACGAGATAAAAGATTAGTCTCGTTAACCAGACTTTCTAACGCACGATGAAGAAGGGAGTCGTTCTTATGTGCTTATAGAAAGTCTGGGCTTTGGTGAGGGGTACCTCAAGGACTCGTCCGTGGGAGTGATCTGGACGCCGGCAATCGTTGATTTGAGAGTCCCCATTCGGATCGAGTCCTGTTGGGCCAAGTAGCTGCTTCCCTCTCTACAACGAGTTGCGTCGAGAGTTATGTGGGGGGGTTGGTCAAATTTTCGGGGCTCTACGGAGGACAAAGGAAAGAGGATGAACGCGACGCTGACGGGGCTTAGGCCGAAAGGAGAATCAAATCAACGATTGCCGGCGTCTACATCATCCCACGGACGAGTCCTTGGGGTACCCCGTACCGAAGCCTAGACTAATAAAAGATCACGAAAGAGTCGACTGAATTGCAAAGTCAAGTTCGTGGTCATTCTGAGCCACAAAAAAATGTGTCTAGGCCGGAGTCCTTTCCAGTATTATGTTTCGAGTCGGAACGATGTGCAGCTGGTGGTTCGCAGTATGATTGTAGGCTGCAGCCTGGTTTCCAAGTGAAGAGGTCGCAGGTGTATTCCAAAGCGATCCACGTTAAGGAACAAAGGGAAAGAGAATGCCGATGATCCCTCAATCAAAATTGATCCTTACTGCTGATCTGGGGGGCGGCATCCTTTCGGGGTTTGAAAATCTAAGCAGCCGAGAACCCAGCCGCAGACAGAGCACGAAAGAATTTACATTCGCAGAATAGGTAGAATAGGGACACAGCAAACACATTAAAGAATGACAAGGTCCCCGCGGCACGAGTGGCACCAGAAAACATGTGAATCGTCCAGGAACTGTGCGCGGTGTAACGGCGCAGGGACATGGGCCGGAGGACTCGTCGGTCGCGCGTCCTCATCCGAGGACTGCCGCACCGGCGACAGCGCGCGCGAAGGCGGACGCGAGTTATGCGCTAGCGCGTGCGCGGCGACCTCGCTGTCGATGCGCGCCTTGAGCATGCTGAGGCTGACCTTGCGCTTGTGCCGCGTCTCCGGCGTGAGGTTCTGGTCAAAGACGGACCGCGCGAGGGGCGGCGCGCCGGTCCCGAGGTTCGTGCGGACGGACGTCGCGCGACTGGCAGGGCGCGAGGTCGAGGGGAGGCTGGGAGACATGGCGCGGTGTGCGGAACCACGCGTCTGTGTGAGTTGGTCCTCGAGCGCGCTAACTTGTTTGCGCAGGGCGTGCGATTTGGCTTCCGCGTCAAAGACCGAGTTCTCGAGCGCACGGATCTGAGACTGCGCGGCGGACAGGTCGAGCGCGTGTTGCTGACGCAAAGAGCTGAGAAGCTCGTGGTCAAGGGAGTGCGGGTCGTCGGACTTTGGCGATGAGACGGCCTCACGGAGGCGCTCGATTTCCTCGTCTTTGCCAGCAATCTCCGTACGAAGCGATTCGATTTCGTTTTGGGCTCGGACTAGGAAGTCCTGCTCTTCGTCCTGGTCGGTTTGTCGCTCCGCGAGCTCTTGTCGCAGAGCTGAGAGCTCGTCCAGTTGCGCATTCGAGGTCGCCGTGAGCTGTTCTATCTCCTCCAAGCGCCTGACGCTCTCCTGGCGATGGTTAGCTCGTTCTGCCTCCAACGACCGGACGCTGTCGTTCGACAAGTCCAGTTCCTCCCGAAGCTCTGCATACGCCTTTTGCAGCTCGCCCGAGCTCGCTTGCGCTATGGAGCGGTCCTTCTCGCGCTGGGCCAAAACCTCTTGCAGTCGCTGCTCCGCCTGCTCCTTTTGATCCCGCAGCTCGTCCACTTCGCCCTCCAGCTGGCCGATTGTGCGATCTCGACTTCGTAAGGTATGCTCGAGCCCATCAACCTTCTCGCCAAGCTCCAGCTTCACACCAGTGAGTTCAACAATTTTCGGACGCATCTCGTCGAGAGAGCGCATTAGCGTCGTCCCCTCTGTCTGCAGATCCTTCTGCATCTTTTCCGTATCCTCCGCTCGGCGGTTGGCAGCCTTGAGCTCGTTCTGCGTCGTCTGTAGCTGGCGGCCAGCGGCTGCGAGCTCGGACGTAATCTGCAGCAGCTTTTCGTTCAGCTGAGAGAACGCCTTCTGCGCGGTGGTGACCTCCGATTGAAGACTCGACTTTTCTTGCGACAGAGCCTCCTTCTCGGACGCAGTGGACGCTAATTGCTGTTGTACCGTGGAATGCTCTCCCTCCAGGGAAGAGTGCTTCGCTTTCCACTGCTCCTCGCTCTCGCGGAGGCTTCGCAGCTCAGCATCAAATTCATCGCGTTCAGTCTTGAGGGTGCTATGCGCCTACAAACGCATAAGCTGACGGGGCTGTGACGCGTCTGAACAAAAGACAAACCTGCTTCAGCTTCGAAAGCTGAAACTCCAGCTCATCCGCCCGGTTTTGCGTATTTTTGAGCGAGTTCTCCGCGCGCTCGAGCCGGTCGTCGCTTTGGATCTGCTCCTTCAGCTCGCGCACCTTGCGCTGGTGCTTTTCCGCCTCCTTCTTCGACTCGTGCATAGCCGCGTTGGCGAGTTGGAGCTCGCGTTCCTTTTGTCGTATTTTAGGATATGTATGCAGCAGGGATAGTGAAATCTAACCTGCTCCCGGCATTTCTCCGCCAGCTCCTTCTCCTTCGACTCGGACTGCTGGATGCGGACGGTAGCCTCGCTCGCGTCTGTTCTTAATCGCCGGACGTGCTCGTCGAGCTCCTTGGCTGCCCGGCGCTCTTCCTCGAGCAACCCCTCCGTCGTTCGAGCCGCTACATCGGTATAAGACTCTGAGAAAACACTGCGAATGGAGGCTTACAATTCTCCAGGTCCTCGAAGCGCTCCAATTCAGACGCGAGCGACGCCTTCTCCGAGACGAGCAGCGAGATTGTCTGCTGGTGATTCTGCTGCAGGGTCTCATTCTCCGCCTGCAGCCGTTGCACCCGCTCCTCCAGCGCCTGGGCCGCCGAGCGCGTCTCGTGCAGGAGCGCCTCCGTCTGCTGAGCCTCTGTTAGTAAAATAAAGAGTTAGCCATCTGTTCCAATGGACACAGCAGTGACCACCTACGCGTCTCGAGCGGCTTCAATCGTGCTACGTCCGCCGCGAGCGCCTCCTTCTCCGCCTGCAGCGCGGCCAGCTGCTTCTGGAGTGCCGCGTCCTTGCCAGGCGGCGGCGGAGACGTCAGGCTCGTCCGTTTCGGCGGCGCCGGTGTATTCTGAGGCGGCGAAGTTGCCGGCGGCGGTGGAGATTTCTCCTGCACGGGCGCAGACGGCGGCGGCGGCGTGGGCACCCGCGTCAGCGAAGACAGCCACGACGTCGCGTCCGGGTCGTCCTTCGTGACATTAAACCTAAAATCCAGCACGCAGGACGTGAACACCGTGCCCGTCGCGCATACGCGCTGGAGATGCACCTACACGTCTCCCAAGTCGTGTTTCTCTTCGTCCGCAGGGTCCGCGGGCACCGGGGTGAACGCCCTCGACGCCGGAGGGCTTATTGGCGACGTTACGCCCGACGCTGCGGCGCCGGTCGCGGCCTTCTTCTGCTGCCGTTTCTTGAGCTGTAACGTGGCTCAATAACCTTTTCCCCCAGTCTACACCAACGAGCGCACCATAGCCTTTGCCCGCGCGGCCTTGGCGGCGCGCTCATCGTCGTCGGCCATGGAAAATGCAAGGTGAGGGTGGTCAAGGTGAGGTAGTGATGATCCACGTGTCTGAGGCGGCGCTAATAAACTTTGCACTCTTCCGAGTCTTCGCAGCTCTTCGCAAGCACACCAATCCCGGTGAAAAAAAATAGAATTGAACGATATATATACTGAAGACGGCTGAGAGTAAGCAGAAGGAAAATGTTGGGGTACCAGAACGCCGAGATATATGAGACACCGCAACAGACACATGTAGTAGTATAAAGGCTGCTGTACCTGTACTGGGTAAGGACCGACTCTTGGCGTCCATGCTAACATGGGCGCAGGTGAGTAAATAGGGGAATATCATATATGAGAAACGGGAGCCGATGCGGTGCGGAATGAAAGGAGAGGCGAGGCATTTCGAGATGGGAGCGGATGGAGGAGGCAATGGGTAATATTTTGTGAGCAACGGCGCATTATGCCCACACCTGTCCGGGGTATAAATACCAGGCTAACAGCCAGCAGTAGAATGAAGCATACCTTAAGTGTGCTGTCCCAGCTACCCGTGCAAAGGGCCATACCGTCAGTGCTCACACCGAGACAACTGACTCTGTTTTCGTGTCCAGTGAGCACGCCGACACGTTCGCCTTTCAGGGTGTCCCAGACGTTGCAGGTCCAGTCGTCATAACCGCCAAATAGAATGCGGCCAGAGATGGAGAAGGCAACGGAGGTGATACCGCAGAGGATGTTGTCGTGCGTGAAGGTATTCAGTTCACGATCCGCCCGAATGTCGAACAGTCGGCAGGAAGCATCATCGGAACCTGTAGCAAACGCATCGCCGTTCGGGAAGAATCTAATCATTTCAAGACGTTCATAAAGCTTCATTCATCAAGGGGTAAATGCTCACTGCACAGCATTGATGTCGGATTCGTGACCAGTGAAGGTCTGTGTTGCACGACCGCTGCGGATGTCCCATAGCTTGGCGGTTGCGTCGCAAGCGCCAGAGACAAAGACGTTCTGGTTGGGACCGAGGGACAAGCTTGACACGGATCGTCAGTTTTGATGACAGATGGAAGAGGGGGGCAGAGAGCACCTCATGACATCCCCGGTGTGGTCGCTGAACTCGACGACGCGCACGCCGGCTTCGATATCCCAAAGCATGCAGGTCATGTCACCGGAGCTGGTGACGATCTGTCTGTCGTTGATGAACCTGCAGCAGCTGAGGTAGCCAGAGTGGGCGCTGAGCTCGCGCGCACCCTTGACACCGCTGCCCTCCCTGCTGTTGAGGTTGTAGATGGAGCAGATGTTGTCCAGACCACCACATGCGACGAAGTTGCCGGAAGGGGAGTAGGCGCAAGTCATGACCCAACTGGACCGCAAAGGGATGGCATGGACTTTGTTGGTGGTGTAGGCGTCCCAGACGATGAGTTTACCGTCCTGGGAGGCCGATACGAGGTGGCGGCGGTCTGCGGCCCAGTGCATCGCGTATATTTTGGCAAGATGGCCCCTGAGCGCCCGCCGGGGCTTCATTACGATACGGGGAAGGGGATCGACCTCCGCGGCCATTGCGCGCACTGGGGTAGACGTGGTGAGCGCGCATCCGGCGGAGTAAGCAAAGACATACGACTGGTGTCCGCCGAGGATTCCTTCTTGGTACGAATCTTCTCCTTCAGACTCTCCGCCTCCCGACGCGCGGCGGCGATCCGCTCCTGGATATCACCTTGGTTTTGAGACATGGTGTGCGGGGCAAACTATGAGGGGAACTGGGCAAGGACAGAATGGTATCAGAGGTAGGAGGCAAAGGGGAGCTGGCTTACAAATGAACCGATGGGGGGTGAGTAGGGGGGAAAAGGGGGACACGAGGAGGGCGGGTCTTTTGTTGAGCTCGAGGCCGGCGACGACGACGAGCAAGGGCAGTCCCTGGACGACGAACGAGGAGAGAAGGGTTGTGGGAACGAAGGAAGCCGCCAAAATTGATCTTTGTTTGCCAACCACCTCTTGTCGGTTAAAGGCACTCCAAAACTCGAAACTCTAATCTCTGCTCAATGGCTCTCCTGTTCTCTCCTTTTCCCCCTTATGTTTCTCTCCTCTCGCATTTTCCCCTGCTCTCCATCGTCGCCGGTCGTCGCCTTTCGTCGCCCACATTAACTCGCTCGTCTGATGATTGCGATCATGATCCAACCTCAGCCGCCCATCGTCCGTGACACTGTTTAAAGTGATCTTGTGCATTTAGCGGCCGGCAAACCACGACCAGGTTCCTTCTAAGGTCTTCTGATCCTCAGGCCCCTATTCTACAACATATAACTCAGGGAGTTGAACAGGACACTGCAAGAACGAAGAACGAACCAAGAAATCTAGCTGGAGTCACTGTACCTCAACTGTACCTCGATCTTTATCCTGCCAAATCTGTTCTTCCCTCATCCGATACTACATACTCGGACCGACAATGAAGTGGCAGTGGGCAACCTGTGTTGAACTCTCTAGGACCTTAACTTGCACTCAGCTGTGTGGTCGTTCTTTCACACTGGAGACCAAATGAGCCGCTTATCGGACAGTAAGAAATTCCTCGAAGTTACGCGCACTTATCCTCGGCTGCCTCGCTCGCACCCTTTCTTGGCTGGCTTACCGATGTTTGAGACTATCTGTATGGCTCCTCGAAAGTCGTTGACTGGAATACAAAACCTATTCTATGCAATGCGTTTCAACAGTCTGAGTATCGGTACCGTATTGCCCCGTTTCCGCTTGTTTCCTCACCCCTTGCAAGATGAAGAGGACGCTGCGATGATGAAAGAAGCAACAAATTTAATAACTACAGTCTGATTCCTTGGCACCTCGATCTTTATCTTGCCGATTCTGTTTCTCTCTTATTCGATACCCGGATCAGGGATAAGAGACCTGGGATGATATTTCAGCTCAGCTACAAGAACAATGCAGTTGTAGTGGGCGATTTTCTTGAAGACTTCGACTGGGAAAAGCCTGCTACTGAATTGTGCGATCGTCCGTTCTTTCACACTGAAGATCAACCGAGCCATTGTATCAAACAGTAAGCTCAATTTTTCGCATTCGGCCCATGTACGTCCCCTCGGCTGCCGCGTTCGCACCCTTTCCAACGATGTTTTGGGATATCTGCACTCCAAGGTCGTTGACTCCAATACAAAACCTGTGCGTTTCAACAGTATCAGTATTGGTACCGTTTCCGCTTGCTGCTTCACCCCTACAGGAACCGAGCTTTGCCTCGTTCCCGCACCTTTGCAACCGCGCACGTCGCCTTATTCCGCTATACACGGCCGCGGGCTGGCTTCCACGTGTTTCGAGGATCTCCCGCTTTTGCACTCCTTTCCATTTTTCCCGCTCGTCTCGGTGCGATATGATCTGGAAATCCGGTTGCTCCGAATGCCTCGTTCCACACTCGAATGAATACATTCTCACACACACGAACTGGTCCCGCCTCTCACACCAACTGGTGCTGCGAAACTGGCGGGATGCCACTTCTCCGTTCTCGTCGCGCCGAACTTTGTTTTCTGTCGAATCCCGTTTCAATGCGACGTTCGGCTGTTTCTCGTTCTTCTGCTCAACTCACTCGAAGGCTGAAGGTGCAACGCTCCACCTTCCGGCCGGCTGTGGAATAATGGTGTGCTGCTGTTCTTATTTCATATCGATGCTCGGCCATCTCGGAGGTCGAAGTTGTGGAGTTATGCTACACCAGTCTGTGCCGTCGCGCACTGGCGACGCACCCGGATCCTTCGCGTCAATTTCAAGCAGGTTTCCTATGTGCTTCCCTTCGCGTAAAAAAAGAATGAAGACCAGATGCTCGATGCTTTCAGAAGTTGATGTTGGATATTTCGGATTTGAGCTGCGCCACAAACTGGCACCCGGTCCCTGGCGTGTCTCGCTGCGTTGTACTCCTGTACAGCTCACTTCCGACGCTGTCCGACGAGGTGTACTAATCGCATCATACATTGTGGTATTATGCCGGGGTTGTACATGCGTGCGCTCGTTTCCGGAAATGATACCGGTAACCCCGGAGGACGACCATTTGCCATGCTGTCTAATTTGGTTTCAGCGGCCGCGTTGGAGGACCCATGGGCTGATCAGAATGAAAAGTTCGCCTATTGTGACCAATTATTTTTTTCGTCCACCGGCCGTTGGTCCGCTCTGTCAACCCTGAAACAAAGTCCTAACACTGGGTGTACTTTATTCTGGGTCTGGTTATCACCCATGTGCTCCTGCTGCCAGTCGAAATTGTGGTCCATCGTGCACAAACTATTTTCCTCGCAGAAATTACGTTCACAAGCGCTAAATATCTGATTTATATCAGCGTCAAAAAATTCCAGACACAAGGAACTGATAATTTTCTAAACTTGAACTCGCACCGCGAGGATGTAAACAACTTAATCTGGTCTCTGCCAACCGTGGGATCCAAACCACTGACTATCACTCACTGACCATGCAAGTTCCTAGAATGATATCAACTTGGCGAACGTATATGTCGGTACGGAACGCCTCTGCGACAAGACTAGTTCAATTTTTCACTGACGCACTTGTTAAACATATATGTCAAACCGCCACCGTATGCGTTGTTCGGCTTTGAGGAAGTGAGTTGTACATTTTAGACAGAGTATACTGATCATGTACATAGGGTCTAGGTCCAGAACTCGAAAGGAGAAACGCTATTTCGAAGCCGATAATTCATCGGATCCCATTCCTGAGTTTACGGTTGACGTCTTACCCTTGTAGGCTACTCGTGGGATGTGAAAAGTTCTGACTTGAGATCAATATGCATACGACAATTCACAAACATTCTACTTGAGACCTGCTGGAGACTGCCAAACCCACGCGTCTTCCCGCGTCATTTCACCACAACGATTGGGTTTCCCGCGCCTGGACTTGAAACGCTTTGAACGTGGAGTCGCCCTGCTGCAGGCGCTAAAATTGGGCGCCTCTCTCCAAGCGACGCGTCCACGTGGCGAAAACACGACGGTACCGCGAAACAAGAAACCGTCGGTGATTGGGTTATCCAATATCTTCCCTTCCATCTCTCGGAGAATGCAGAGGTTTGTGGTTTACGTAAGTTGAATTTCTGACTCGCCAGTATCTCAACTCTGCAATGTTCAGGGTCATAACGTTACCTCCAAGGCGTACCGCAACTTGACCGCAACTAACAGTGAATACGACGTTTGTTTACATTTTCACATTTACAGCCCTTCTCTGACTACACTAGTACTTGAAGAGTGCGGGACCCACAAATTCAAATTCGCCGCGCGCTCATCGAGTGATTGCCTCTTCTAGTTGTCGGCGGATCAGGAACCAATCATCATTCTTCATTTTCAACCACCGTCGACCGAGGCGTAACGTACAGCTCTGTGTACAGTTGCTTTAGATTTCCAATCGTGTGCTCCGTTCCGTCTGGCGTAGCCGGATTTCAATTCCCTTGGAGGTATCTGAACCCTGGAAAAGGCGCTGTGCCACAGCGCGCTGTTGGCTACCTCATTTAATGATTTAGCCGACCACCGCTGACCAGGCCGCACTACATTTTCCTAGCATGTGTGGAAAAAAAAATGCAAATGACTCAAACAGGCTATCTCTTGCCTGGTGGCTGAAAGAAATCGACGTGGGCGCGGAGTCCCCGGTACGCTGTAACCACCTTTTGATCTAAACAATTCCCTCACACTAGTCTGTAGACAATGTTTTATATCCGTTGGTCCGCGACGTCAAGATACGCACGGATCTGCGTTCATTATTGAACTGATCTTCCTTGATAATATTCTCTGTAGATGTGACTCGGTATTTACCTCCAGAGGTTTTCGCCGAATTGTTAAATCCGAAGGAATGAATCTGCTCGACAACCTCAACTGCTTGGACGGAGATATCTGGGTCCTTGGATCGACCATGCACTGCACTCAAACTGCACCTTGTATAAATTGCCTGGTGGGTTTTCCATGACTTCATTCGCCCATCCTTTTCAGCAGTACTCTCAATACTCTCCACAAATGTCCCAGCAGCAAACTCCTCCTAGTACGTTCTGTCGTGACGCTCTTGGTACATCGAACTCACTCAGTAACTCCTCAGACCACTACAGAACCACGTTGAACAACGTCGGCCAAGCGTGGGGTCGACTTATCGAATATGCGGACTCGCAGACGGGACCCTTGAATGCGGCACAGTGGACTTCTATCGCTTATGGTGAGTTATCACGTTTGATTTGCTTCTTCTGCGACCTCTTGTTTGACCAAGAGGTCGTCGCCGCCACACCTTTTCCCTCAAACGTTCATGTTTGTGCAAAACGACTCATCTTGTTCCTAGTTGACCGTATCGAATACGGCCGTGGTAGCGGTTCAACCAAAGGATCCGCTCGAGAGCGCGCCGCCAGGAAAGCGCTGGTAGCCCTCGGCGTGATACAGGCCTAGGCTCAATGCTCTGCATTTGGGCTCGGAGAATATCCCGCGAACCATACATCATCTCCCGCCCCTCTAGAATTTGTCTTCCCGAACTCTACAAGTTTCTCAGATAATCCTCACCGCTTTGATGTTGGGGACTTTTGTTTAGACCTTCTTCTGTACTTGAACGCAACCTAGAATTAGATGCGAGTTTTATCTTATCGCTGTTACAGCAGCTCTTTGCAAAACTCGGCACTCAAGAGGTTGGATTCTGATGTCAGTGTAAATGGATTCCTCAACCTGTTTTGAAAATGATCCGGTCGATAGCTTGGGTTTAGCAGGTGATGCAGTGATAATGTTTAGCCCCAAAAGTGTCATGCGTCACGTAGACAGTTCCACTTTTACAAGCAAACAAAAAAGTCCCACGGTTGAAAGTGAGTTTCAACTTTGTGATGGCGGATATTCAAAAACGCGCGACCTTGATATTTATCGCCTCGATTGCATGACGCCCATCGGTACATGCGGAGCGCCTCTTGGAATAGTTGTGGAACCATAGCTTCCTATCATTCGTGTCGTCGCAAACTGGCGGTACCCAAACCTGAATAGTATTTGGACAACTATTATGTAATGAATGAAGGTGAGTTGAGCGCGAGGCAAAGTCAACATGCGGACTGCGGATATATCCCTACTACTGCATCCAGCAGACTTAGCTGCGCCGATGCGTGAACCCGGTTCTTTCTTGTCCATAGACTCGCTACCAGTCGTTTCCCACGCACTGATCACAAGGGCAAGAACGATCAGTGCTGGGTAACGACTGGAACATTATGTCGTCACTTTGGCCGATGCTGCCAAATGAGGTTTCGGACTTATGTTTTTTCGCCTCTGAGGGCTTTCCCGTATCTTCAGAACGAAGAGTCGCAAGACCAAACTTATCTGAGAAAGATGCACCATTTTCCATTCTGGATTGAATGGTCCCCACTTGTTTTTCAGTGAAATCTGAAATGAAGCAGTTTCATTCGACTCAGAATTGCAAAATATCCATCTTTCATTACATGACTTTTGGCACTTTTTTCAAAGGTCCGGGACATTCAGAACAGTGAAAATCACAAGTCCGAAACCTCGTTTGGCAGGATCACCCAAAACGCTGACAAAAGTTCCCAGCCGCTTCGCCACGTGAATAGCGCAGCCACGTGAAGAAGCGGTTGGTCACGAGCCTACATTTGATGGCTTCCGGTTTCAGCCGACCTTCTCGGACTCCACGTGACAATCAAACTTGGCTCTTTCGCCGCTCGGACATACGCCATGATGCTGTTGCGGTGGCACAAGCCACGGGCCTCGAATGACTTCCAAAAGACACCCTAACATCCTTCAAACCGGCGCCAAATCTTGCAGCTCTGCACTTGGCAATGCTGATCCAACGGACCTACCGCTTTTTTGTCTGACATGCATATACTACTGCGTCATCGATCTTTGACCAGACTTGTTTTTGTGCATCGGCCGGCATATAGAAGGCGTAGCTCGTGACATCTGTCCAGGATAGCGCTCTCACATCCACGATCAGCGCCAGGCACATCCTTTTTTGGTGCCCGCAACCACACGTATAACGGCGGAAGTGAATGCAGCGCTATATAACGCCTCCAACTGGATTCGCATACTACATGGGCCTCCAGGTACCTTGGAGTCTACTGGTCTCGGATATCAATACTTGAGCACATGGGAAAGAAGAAGCGGGTACGGGAGAAGCTTGTTCTTCGTCGGCGCCAAGTCTCCTGGCGAGTATAAGACACCCTGCTCGCCCCAGTGTCAAGTAATCCCCCTTGACTGACGGACACAATATGCCTAATGGCGAGTTCTGTGGTTTTTTTTTCCCCCCCACTTGACATTGCTCTATAGATGACGGTACTGTTGCCCTTAACAACTGTGACTCAACAATTCACTGTCGTGCCTTTTTCTGATATTTTTTCGAGTACAGATCTCCAGTCAAAGGGTCAGCTTGCCTCTCTGAGCTGGCAGGACTCTACCTCAGATCCAAAAAGCGCGCCAACTTGGACTTCTATCTGTAAAAGTGAGACCACAAACCTGTTTCGGTGCGCGCATTAATCCCTTGTTAGTTTTCGGTGAGGTCCGGGGAACTGGTACGGGGCCTCTGAAGCGTACTGCGAGAGACGCGGCTGCGAATCAGGCTATGAAAAGTCTGACGGAAGAAACTGGATAACGATGGAATAAGAAGCTCTGCGGCCTGTTGTAACATCAATTGATTTAATTTCCTTCCCGTTCGTATCATCGGCCAGACTGATCCATAGTGACCCACAGGTCACCGCGTCGAGAGTCCTCGTACAACATCGGATCGGACGTTGGTGTTTTTATAGACATCTGTCGCAGCGTGTCAGTTGCCCAAGGGATGGCTTCATGCAATGATTCTACAAGATCTGGGACGGACCGATATCTCCTTGTCCTGCTTCGTTCTCTTTTTATGGTTATCTGGATCGTCATACCGGCGGCGTGTGTCTTAATTCTGGCCTCTCGACCTACGGACCTGCAACTCCAGCCAATCCGTTAGGAATAATGTCCAAGCATCTCACTAAACGTTAAAAGATGCATCCAACATATCTCGCTGAGGCTGCCTCCCTTGCACATCCCTTACTCTCACGTCAGGATTAAACCCATCACAGAGACGGGCGACACTTTTTGACGCCCATCATCATCACCTCGTTCACTTGCACTTTGCAAACCGTTATACCCGGGGGTAGGTCGTTGTTACCTCGATGGGGCAAATTCAGCAGGAACACAAGTCGCCCGCCATCTTGATCTCCCCGAGAAAGTGATGCATGCGGTAGCTCGGCCCACTCTCTCCTTTCACCCAGACGATTCCAGTAGCGACGACGCAGTATTTTAACTCGCGGCGGCGTATTCTATGACGGATCCCAAGCAAAGGCGGACTAAAGACAGTTCGTAGGTCCGTCGCAACTCGAGGCGGTTACAAATTGGTGCCCGACATCAGCGTGTTATTCCGCTCCATATCTCCACAGCGGCAGAAAAATCTGCGTAGCGATCTGGCGACTTCCAAGACCCATTTCGAACTGGCAACTAGATCTGAAACAAACAGGGACAACTGGGATTGGGTAAGTCTCGTAAAATTGCACCATGCATATACGCCCTGATCATCATCGCCCAAACGAAAATATAAGGGCCCAGCTCGAGGGGTCTCTGGACTAACATTTCTCTCGCCCCAACTACCTCCTACCCACTACTGACCGTACTATCTTCCAAAAAATGGCTAGTCAGTCTCGTTCGTGCTGTCCTCCACCGCTTCTGGTTCAATGTCTCCCTTAGATTCTATCACCACACTAAACAATTGTACTCACAAGCCCCAACCTCATCGTCGTCCACCTCTAAATTAACCTTCGCTCAGACTTCCAAGCCAAGCAAGCAAGCCATACGCTGAGCTGGGTCGAGAATTCCTCTGGCCCGTCCCACGAAATCAAATGGACCGTGCAGTGCAAAGGTGCGACGATGCTTTGTCTACGTTGCCTGTGATTCACGCTGTTTATGTCTTGCTCGTCGTCCAGTGTCCGGCGAGGTCAAAGGTACGGCAGTAGCACTTTACATCCTTGACATTATTCTAATAAATCGTGTCGTGAAAAAAGGAACCGGTGTTGCCGACTCCAAGGCTGCTGCCAAGGAAGAGGCGGCGAGGCAGGCATTGGTGGTAAGTGGAATAATTATTCCGTCAACTTGTCAGTGACTCCGTACCTTGTTCTCCAGGCACTCGGCGTCTGATTCTCAGCTGAAGTGACCTGAGATCGCTCCACATTAATTTCCGGCTAGTCGTTACCTTGTTCCCTGCTCGCTTTCAACTATGCATCTTCTTTCACCCGGTTCTGCTTTTTATTCAACACATGCATGCCGTATTTGACAAGAGCGCAACAAGAGCCGCTGAGTTCGAAATCCCAAAGGAGATGTTACGAGAACTGCCAAAAAAGTAGGAGTGGTTTCGAAAGACGCAAAAAAAGAACGCAGAGCGACGGTGAACAGGGGTGTAATTTTACTATGGCAGAGATACCGGACCTAGTAAAATGACGGAGGTTTTCAGAGCTATCCCGCGTGCGAAAGAATGTCCGATTTAGGTGATATCCACTTTTGGCGGTTGACAATGTTGTTACGGCATTCTAGGTTGGCGAGTTCTTCCACCACATTGAGTTACATCTCTGTGCTTTCCCCATCCGACTTGATCCTCCCCACCGATTCTGTCCGTGTGCTCAACATAGCGCGCTTAGTTAGGCGTCTCCTAACGTCCACACAGATCGGCACAGCTTGCGAAAATAAAAAACACATTGGTCTCCTCCAAATCCTCGATTTTTTAACAATCGTCACATGTCAAGCCGGCCAGGCGTGAATTACTTGATTGCTGCCGCCACAGGTACGCCTCCATTTTTTACGGCTGTAATTTTTTGTAACAGCAGTTGATCTCCGTTGAATCCAGGGGTCGGCATCGCAGTGTATACATTCTTACCGCTCATCAAGCGGGGGGAATCTGAAAGGTGGAGTGGTTAATTGCCAGGAGGCGCGCGACACTGACACGGGAAATTTCATCAGAGCTAAGACAACGGGGGAAGCCAGCACAACTTCGCCCGCTGCGTCGCACGCCGGGTCCGCGACGGCCGATAAGATGCCAGCCCAGCCCAAGGCGGGAAAGAAGTGACGTCGAGTCAATACATTTGAAGAGTAGAGCAAAAATACTTTGAGCGTCAGTGCGTGGCACCGCGAGCTGCGAGGTTTACACGTGGAAGATGTAGATTGTATGGAATTATTTATCGACGTCCATACTGCCAGCTCCCACCCTTGCTTCATGAGGTCTCCGCTCCCAGATCTAGTCGAAACAGGCATCAGAAAGGTGAAATGGGCAGGTGAGCAACACGGAGTAACACCGACCTGTAACACAGTCTCTCCAAGGAAAATCATCTCCTTCCGCGCCTCCTCGACAATAAGATCTTGGATCATGAACCATTTCTCGCTTTCGCCCCCTCCGCCTGCAGCACGCAGATGTGCTTTCCAAACGGTGTTCTCTTTATCCCTTGTTGTCCCCGCCACAGATTCGTGGGTCACATTGGCAATGAGATCGTATACCGCAGATTCGCTAGAAGGGGGTGCATCGACATCTGATGTAGGGAGCTGGTAAGTTTACGACATGACCAGTAAGAGCCACCCACAGTCCCGGAAATCGAGGCCACGTAACGGGAAGTTGACAATGGTCGGGTTTTTCTCCTCGACGAATGCATTTTTTGTAAATCGTTTAAAGTGGAGAATTATGTACGGAGGTAGACGCTGGCATTTGTAGCGCCTTAATTGACCGGCCGATTCCTGGATCGAGGCGTTAGAAAGGCGAGTTTTTTTCGGGCGGTAAGGTCGCGGCTCACTTGAGTAGTTTGGCCGTCATATTTTGCGAGTACCGAATGAATACTGACCTGAGGGATGATGTTTTTCTCTACCGAGTCCTGGAACAGCGGAGGCGGTGGGAGATCTACTGCAAGGAATAGAAACGGGGAGACCGTGGAGATGATATCTACGCATGAACCATGAGCATTCTTCACGACACGACGCGTGTGTGTGGGAGAGCTCACCTCGGGCGATATCAAAGCGAGGCTTTTCATTTTCGCCAGCGTCGGAACGAAGCAGCACCTGTTGATTTTCCACGCGAAGCTCGCCTTGAAAGGTCTTGAAGATGATGCCTAGCGAGAAGATCGTATCAACAAGCGGGCTGGGTCAAGAACGGACTTACTAGAGTTCTGCCGCTTAGTGCCGCCCGTGTCCTTGTGCAGGCGGTTCAAGAGCCACCCTAAGAACTCGACAGGGTCGCCTTGCTGCTCGAGTCTAAATTTACCGGCGCTTGCTCTGTTGACTTCTTGAAGGAACTCATGCGGGCTGACCTGGCTCTTGAATAGCCGAGGGTTCCACAGTTTCTTGGCCAGGCCCGCAAAGCGCTTAAGAAGTTCGCTTTCTTTGCCATGAAAGTCGGAGAGCAGCAGATAGTCCCGCAACGGTGGGATGTGGAGCAGGGAGTGAATGATCACATTCATGTGGTCGTTTCTTTTGATGTTGTTGAGACCGACGTATCCAGGTAAGTAGACCTTATTGGCCAAGTCATATGAGGGTTTAGTGAGATGCACGGGAGTCGACAAGTTGGCTATCGAAGCGGGAGTAAAAGACGGCGCTAAGACAAAGGAGATGTCCTCCAGCGACGGGTCCGAAACCGGGTAGCCATCCGGAAGTACGTAGACCTAAAAATCGACATGAGCGGCAAATAGTGCACTGAAAACGGTTCATTGCCTGCGCTGTCTGGAGATTGATAAAGACGTGGTGGTCCTCGTGTATGGAATGAGAGTAGGCGTACGAGTTGCGCCCACGACCCTGGAAATATTTGCCACAAACCAGGCAGCCGTAGATATTGATGTTAGTGAGCGACACTGAGCACACTTTCTCGAAGTCAAAATCGAGAAGGACACGGTTAATCTGAGATAAATGAGCACGAAACCGACAGGAAATCACTAGAACGCACTTGCCGTGTCAAGATACAAATCGGACGCGCGAGCCTCAGTCGGTTCTTGCAAGGTTTCCTCCTCGTCGTCTTCATCGTCTTCCTCAATCTGAGCCGTCACGACCGCCGTCGTGGCTTCTGTAATCTGTTCTTCAGAAGAGACCTTTGTTCTCTTCGAGGGCCTTTCGCCATCTTGAGGTGGAGGACGCGTTGTAGATGGCATTGAGAAGGAATATATATCCAAAAAAGCGCGTCTTCTCGAGCTTTAGAAGAGATTTGTGGTGGAAATTGCGAAGAGAGGATATTTCCTTATTGAGCTTGGGCGCAAAGCAAGACCAAGCACTTCCGTCCCAAGCAAAACCAAACTCACCCGATAATTTTCCTCCATGGCGAGCACCCTTCTGGCCTGGTGCAGAGCTCGTCCTGTCGCTCTGGTTTCCCATCATGTTCGCCACTATGCCAAACCATCCGACCCCGGGGTCAGCGACCAGAGATTAACGATAATCCGACGCGCTCTGTATCCCGCGAATATCCGCAACAGGCCGAGTCCAACTGGCACCTGGCGTCCGGACGTGCGCCAGACGGTGCAACGCGCAATTCCGTCTGTGCAGGCGCACCACACCATCGAGCGCGCGTGGCTGCTTCACCGAAGGCACGTGCGGAAGCGGAGGGACGCAGAGCTGGCGCGCAAGTTTGAGTGCATGCGCCGCGCGATGGATGAGCTGAAGAATATCGACTTCAAACTATACATGGAGGCGAACAAAGTGGAGGATCCGAGGTTACGGAGTGAAGTGGAGATGGGGATGCTGAAAGCGCTGCCAGCCTTGGAGGGAAGGGCTTTCGACGCGAGAGTACGGGGCCTTTTCCCGAGAGAACTCAAGATACCTGCCGACACGCCGTCGAAAACGGGTTGGGATTATTCCTGGAAACCGATGGAACGGCCGTTGTGAAAGTAAGCATTGCTAGCGCCAAATATTTCCCGCTCTCATCCAGACCAGCAGAGTAACGACAGACAAGAATGCTTTTAATGGTACAAGAAAAACAAATGCAATTGAGAGTGGATTCTAGCCCCATCTTTCTTCTCGTAAACCGAAGTCACCCAGTCCAAGGTCTGCTCCAGGCCCACTGCGTCCACTCGGTGCAGTCTTGCCAACAACAGCAGCATGAACACCTTCCAGCGCTCCGGTCCATTTGTCGAGTGCGGCGTACTTTTTCTTCTCCAGACTTTGTCTAGCACCAAGGGTTAAAGATCGGCGTGGAGAAAAGCTGGACAGGGCTTACTTTCGGTCTAATTCGAGACGCATACCCACTTGATCGATCCTTCCTTCCACCTTACCCTCCAGTATCAGTCCGATGAGGAGCTCCTCGACCTCGCTGATCTCGACGTTCAGTTGCTAGACGAGAAATTGAGACCTTGCACTTGGCATTTATAGAAACAAGGAAAGACCTTGGCAAGGAAAGAGAGCTCTAGCCGCGTGTACGGCTTGATCAGGTCGATGAGATACGATGTTCGTAAGCTGCGCAGGAGCTCGCCGATGTAGGCTCGGATGAAGTTGTCGTCCATAATCGTCGAGTGGTTATCTACAGCAGGTTAACGCAGGTACCAGGAGCACGAAATTGGATAAAATTTACCTTTCAGAATCTTCTCCGCAGAGTGCACCTCTCGCCGCTGATACGCATCCACGAGATCGGTCATGGCTTTGATCTGCGGGTCCGTTTTGTACCTGACGCAACATGAATTCGGCATCACGGAAGATGGAGAACGAGGCATACGGCTTGGTCTCTTGACTGTCGAAGGGGTTGACCTCACTTCCTGTCAACATGTTGGCCAAGACCAGGTATTTGAGGACCTGGATACGCTGCGGGGAGCCCGCCTCGTCGTAGTTGCGGAAAGATTCGAAGAAGTCTTCTGACGCCCGATTCCATTGCCCTGGCATTCGAATTAGAAAGAAACGGAGAAAAAGGAGGGCTAATCCTACGTTCGCCCATCCACATCTTCCCACCGCACTCTTTGATGACGCCCATGATACGGGGATGGGGGATAGCGGATCGAACAGCGTTGGTTGCATTGTATATTTCCTGTGACCAGTAAGTCTCGGGCGAATTGCAGGCAAATTGATTAACCTTCAGTTTCTTGAAATTGCGCGTTTCGTTGTACATTTGAATCTCGAGGGCGTATATTTCAAGAAGCTGGGTGCCACGCTGGGATTGGGACTCGTCGCCGTCGCCGTCCTGTGCAGTGGCCCGGTGGAGGTCACGAATCAGCTGGAGGTGGAGTCAACTCGGGCTCAAACAGAGTCGTGAAGTTGCGCACTTTTGACAGACGCGCGTATTCCTTCCTGTCTAGCCACAGCTTCGCAAGTTTGAGATTGGTTTTCACCGATAGGCGCTTAGATCGTCGCGTCAATATTGGAAGCGCTCAAGACGTGAATTGCAACAGACCTCGTTCTTTGCATCTTCTAACGCGTCCTTGGTGGCCTGGTAGAATTTCTCCAAGACATCCACCTCGACGACGCCACCCTTACCACCTCCGACATAATCTAATATGCCGTTGATTGTCTTCTCCGAGTAGTTGCGGGTCACGGCAGACTTGGTGTACGTTAGTAGCTGAACGTATGTCTCGAGGGCATCCGTAGGTCGTCTGAGGGTCAGGAAAAGCAGCTTTGTCGATTGCTTGAGCGCCTTGAATCCCCTGCGCACAAAGTTTGAACAAAGGTTTGCTCTTTGAGAAAGCTCAAGTCGCACCAGTCCCCCTTCTCGGTCTCCTGGTCAACTATGGCGCGAAAATCTTTCAAAGCTTCTTCAGGGTTGTCGTCCTTCTTGGCTGCCAAGTTTGCTCAGCCATGGCAATAAAGAACGAAACAAAAGGGCATACACTTCGCCTTGTAGTACATGTTCTCGACATCTGCGCTCCCAGATTCATTTGCCTCATCTCCGTCCGAGTAGTCGAAACCGTAGTCCTGATCATGATCGTCCGTCCGAGTCGCCTGATTGACTGGGCTCGAAGCGCACCTCATCATCGCTACCCTGCATGTAGTCGGCATCATCGTCGTCCATGTTATTGAATCGGAACGGGGTGCAGTTAAAGGAATATTCGAGCGCACTCGATAGATCTTGGTCAAGACGCGTGCACACCTGTGTGACCTTGTGACAGTCACAAGGGTAAACAAGCGCAAAATCAGCGAACGCGTCTACCGACGTCTTTCCCTTCGCCAGCTACACATCTCGCCCAGCGAAAGTCACGCCATGCTCGGAAATACCGTACGCCTGTGGAACACTGTCGTGAAACTGAAGCCTGTACATCCTTCAAACTTCCACGGATTATCGACTGGTTTCTGAGCTCGCTGTAGGAATTCAGCATCCCGCCATCGGACCCTGACCCAATCCACCACTTCTCGACAAGAACCCGTCGCTCAGCCAACAATATCAGCTCATGTGTGTAAACCGCGCAATGTAATCACGAATAGTTCAGTAACCGTGCTGGCAATCGCTGTTTCAGATCCCAGTGGAACGTCGTTCAACTCTTTGGCATCCCCCCAGAGACCTTCGAATGCTCGCGCAGGACCGAGCACCCCCAGGAAGCCCTTGGACCGGAGAACATGTTGTTGCGCGTGCCATGGACCGGGGCCTGTCAGTCCCAAGACTCCTGGTATTCATGTACGACGGCCGTTTCTGCCCAGCCTTTGACTCCAAAAATGAATGCCAACTAGACTTCAACCCCCGTTAATACTGGGCCATCTTCCCGATCGGTGGGTTTGTTGTTCATTTTTCAGAGCAGAATTAATAGTTTGCAAGATCAATCGAATGCATTTCGAAGAGGTACGTGTACTATGTTAATTTAACGCATTTCGCATGTCTGAGCTTTTTTTCCTCCAGGTTGGTTTACTTTTGCCATCGCATCCGTCTAATTTACGTCCAATCAGCGCTCTTCCAAGCATAGAAGGGTATATTTACTGCTTCTAGGCATCCACATATCTGATATTCTCTGCCCAGGAACCCTCCGTCCGTGATAGTTCTCCTGTAAGTTTTCACGCGCGGCAGGGCTCGTTCTAATTTTTTTTTTTGGCCAGATGAAGTCCTCTTCTTCGGTTCGCGAAATGAAGCCTCAGTTCTCTGCCCGGAAACACAAGGTTCCTAGCCATTTGTATCCTACTTTGCTGTCGCTTAACACCCGTTTAGGCTGCCGAACAGGCAATATCAGTCTCTGAGGTGCGTCCTGAATCGGCATTGCGATACATACACTCATCAACCCACCACCATATGATTAGCTCGGCGAGCTGTCCATCCGCGTCCGAGTAAGTTCTCCCAGAACACAGTGCCAATTATCCATTTGCTCAGACCATAGCAGCATACGAGTGAAAAAATGAGAATCGGCACGTATTCCAGAATGGTACGCGGCGTCCTCCTGCCCGCATCGCTCGCCCAGATCGCATCCAGAAAGCTTCATTTAAATCGTGGACGTCGTCGAATCCTCAGCCAGCCCGTCTTGCAAAGGTATCCATCCCCCCGTGATCCTAGTACATTCCGTTCGTTAACACACTCTGCTTAGCGACTGACTCGTCCACCACCAGAGGTTTCTTCATCTTACTTGTATCCTAGCTCGAAATTAATTTAATGCAGGTCAAAAGGCCCTCGGTACGATCAAAAGAGGTATGTATGCTCCGCGAGCATCGTTGCGAGCACACATCGACACCACTTTGTAGGATGCGTGTCGTCGCAGCGGCCTCCGCACCCACACAGCACACGCAAAGGTAAGCACTAGTTTCATCCATAGTTGTGGGTGCGGCGTTAATGTTACGCATCACAGGTTTGTCCGGCTTCCCCTAATATGGTTCTGGTAACTTTGGTTGATGTGCATCGGCGGCGCTAGAGTGCGGGCTCTAGTTTTCTGTCCATGCCCGACAGAGCAGACACAACGACGAGCAGAAGAGAACCGAGGGGAACTGACGGCAAAAGCGCTTTCGTAAATCGGTTCGGATGGGTTCGTCGTCCTCTCCCTCACCAAGGCCATAGTGACCAAACGTAATCTAAAGCCATTGGCCCCCTCTCGTAAGAGTGGGAAAGGATCCTGTAGTACGGTGTCGGTACCAGCGCGGCCCGAGCAAAGCGCCCTCACCGTGAGTTCACTCCTCGTACTGAACAAAAGACCGCTGAAAAGTGTCGTGTCTAGGACCGTAGATTGCCGCCTCGACCAAGAGCATCCTTCGAAGTTGACCTATCGCCGATCATGGAGGACGTCCACTCGCTGCCTAGCTTGGGGAATGCAGACAGCGTGTTGGGCGGTGTGGCTGATCAAAATGTGAGTTCCAGTGACTGGGGCGCAATGGATGGGGCTAGATATATCCAGGCGGCGAATATAACCTACCAAGACCAAGATCAAGACCAGGACAACGATTCCAGAAACTTCGATCATATGAACCTCAGCGGGTCTTTTGTGCTTCAGTCGACCTCGTGTCGCGATATCACAGGTCCGTTTGTACTGCTGCAGGTTGTTTAAACCGAACTGATTGCATCCAGCCCACGATCCTCACCCCAACGACGAAGACTCGGTGCCGATGGTAGTCCTCACATTTCCCACTCCGGAGCCACCGAAATCACCGTTGTTTGCACCTCAATCTCCATTTACCGTTCACAAATTTGTCGCCGCTACGACCCTGGGCGATTCGGCTTCGGAAAATAGCATCCCAGGCACGAGCAACCTGACTGTTCCGGCTCTACCTCGCTGTACCCAATGCGGTTTCGGTTTTGGGCTCGACTTGTATGATTTGGAGGCGTCTATAAGCGGCGACCCCTGTCGTTTCTGTGAACCACAGTGGTTGGCATGCAAGATGTGGTATCAAGCTAGGGGCAACACTCTTCGGGAACCATGCGCAGTCCGGCCAGCGGAAAGTAACGCCAGCAGCAGGGCTATCGTAGGCAAGCTGGGCCTCCCTATCGGCAGTCATCGAGGGCTAGGAATTGGGATTGATACTGTCGACGAGCTTGGCCAACGGAACAACAAGCAGGCTCGCGCCCACGCCAAAACAGTGGGGGAAGGCTACACCCGGTTTGCAAACGTGAGCATCAAGGACAAAACAAGGACGACGAAGCGCACGGCGGCAACGGTGTGGAAGAAGGTTACGAGGTTATTTGGCACCGAAGAACGAACTGCAGGCAAATATTCAAGCCGTATGGACGTGAATACCTCGAGAGCCGAACCGGAAAGACGAAGCAAAGGCTTGGATCTCCGCTGGGTTGGACCATCAGCACTCGTGTCAATGGGGGCATGAGGCACGTTCAGCTTGAAAGCTCGTCGAGGAAGGAGGAGCGTACGCCCGCAAAAAGGCGCAGGTTTCATCGTGGTGCACGTTTTGTTCGAGGTGTGTTGGAAACAGAAGACTGGGACCTATATTTGGCGTGCGCGGAACACCTTAACCGGTGAGGAGAGTGTAGCACAACTCGATAATTCCAGCGCAAAATATAGATAGCTGAAGAGATTAAACCTGAATATCGTGTTCCGCTGTGTGAAGGAGGTGAGCCAAGAGTAGTGTGAGCACTTTGAGACAGATCGGTGTCTCCAAGAGTCGGACCGAGATTTCGTTTACGCCCTGTGAACCGTTCCACTGGGTTTCTTCATGTCCGTGTCCCAAGCCACTGGGTGGCTCTCTCTTTTAAATGCCTTTGGTACGACCGCCCACGTCAATCCTTCCCCATGGCCGACTCTCAGCTCAGCGCCTCCAGCCGGACACTGCGCACCCGGGTAAGCTCGATCGGTTCGACGGTGGTCCTCCATGCAAAGAAGCACGTTGGGGTCCGTATATGTTTGCCCGCAGCCAAGCCGTAGCTCATTTCGTGGTAGGTCGGTATGATCTGCGCCGTGGCCTACTTCGACCCTGGAAATTGGGGTGTGGACCTCCAAGCTGGAAGTGAATTCGGATTCCGGTTGTTGTTCGTTGTTCTGTTGGCTGGGATTTTTGCAGCCTTCCTGCAGGTGAGCGAGACACTTGTTCAATTGAGAAAGAAGCCTGAAGTTCAATAGGTATTGGCAACGAGACTGGGATGCGTAACAGGCCTCGGTATGTTTTGTTTGATTCCCCCGTTGTTCTCCGTTGTTACTGGAATTGACTCCCTCTATCATAGATCTAGCCGCCCATTGCCGCGTACTCTTCTATGACAGACCGAAACACCCACTGCTCTACCGGCGGCTTGTGCTATATCCTCTGTATATCTTGTCGGAAATTGCTATAATTTCGACCGATCTAGCCGAACTTCTCGGGTAAGCGTCGTTTCACCCGACGCGCGCCCTCGTTGACTTTTATCAGTTCCGCGATAGGCCTGTGTCTTCTCTTTCCGAGGCTAGAGCTATGGCATGGTGTTTTGATTACTGCATTCGATGTTGTGTTTCTTTTGGCACTGAGGGATCCTTTGCGCTCCACACCCGTCAAGATGTTCGAAATTCTCATAGGCGGCTTGGTAAGCTTATCTCCACCATGTCCCTCCAGTTGTCGTTGAACTATTGCAGGTGTTGGCTGTTTTAATATGCATGGTTATCGTTATATCCAAGGTTAGTATCGTCCCACGTATTTATGGCACCGCCTAGCCATACCTAATGAATTGTTTATACAAGGTTCATGTGGATTGGGCCAAAGCCTTCGAGGGCTTCCTTCCTTCGAAATATGTTTTTGGTGCTGGTAGCCTCTACACGTGTCAGTATCCCTCCTTCGTGCATTGACCTTGTTCTCATATGTTCACGATAGCTGTAGGAATATTGGGAGCCACAGTCATGCCCCACAGTCTATTTCTAGGCTCTGCCCTCGCAACGCAAGACAGGTTGACGACGGAAAACCCACCCTCGGCCGTCAAGCTCGAGCCACTGAGTGTTGCCGGTTCCCGGGAGACCACGTCGAGAACTCTGTACGAATTGTCAAGACTCCGGCAATTTGTCGAGTACTTGGCATCTCTCTTTCGCACGCCCCCACCGAGTCGAAGCTCCACCCGTGTGAAGAGCCATGCAGATCGAGAAAATAATTCCTTCGCTTTTATCCGAGCACACCTAAATCATGCAATCGTCGATGTTGTGGGGAGTCTACTTGGCTTTGCAGTGCTGATCAATTCCCTGTACGCCCTTTGTTGGAAGGCTGCACGTTCTTTTTCTGACAATAAATACAGGATCCTTATTCTTGCCAGCATGGTATTCTACTATGGCGATTCCCATCCAACAACGGAGCAAGCGGCCAGCCTTTTCGATGCGTATAAACTCATACACGACATTGTTGGGCCACGTACGCTTGTACCATCGGACCGTCCCCCAACGCTGACCGTGTAATTAGCTGCTGCCACTCTCTTTGCTATTGCTCTCTTAGCCTCGGGCCAGGTTGGTGTACATTTTGACAATTGATACCTTGTTTCTAACTTGGGTTCCAAGAGCTCCTCAATAATTGCGACCGTCGCAGGTCAAGCAGTCTCTGAGGGCTTTCTCCAGTGGCGTGTTTCCGTAAGTCGCAAATATCCCGCCCTGAATTATGAATGACCAGGAATTGCATAGGCTGTCGTCCGTCGACTACTCACACGACTCATCGCAGTCATTCCGTCTATGGCCGTCGCAATCGCACTCGGACGTCCAGGCATCAACGCCCTCCTCGTTACATCTCAAGTGATTCTGGCCATCGTTCTCCCATTCATCACGCTTCCTTTAATCTTCTTAACCTCTTCGAAAACCGTCATGCGAGTACGGAAACCGGATGCTCTTGTCTCGACAGTCACTGAGACAGACAATTCATGGGACGACACAATCGATTACAGCAGCGGCATGGTCACCACAATCGTAGGGAGTGCAATTTGGTTGCTGATGCTCACAGCCAACATTTATGTTATTGTAACTTTGATTATTGGAGCGCGACATGGATAATAGCTGTAGTATACTTATAGACCCACAACTGTGTAACATATGTGACTTGATTTTTCTTGAAGCAGAATCATTGGGATTAGGACCGTGAGAAAGACAGCCAACTCAGGAAATCCTTGATCGGCGCGCAATTCCTATCCCATGTTCGCGCTCTCTTCCTCGGTTTGCTCGCCATGTCGTCGCTCCCTTATGACCGCCTCTGTTTCCTCCAACACCGCGCGGCTGGCTCTCTTTAGCCGAAACTTTACCGCTACTGCCGCTGTGCTTGCCCGAAAGGGTCAGTCCACGAGAAGGGTCCCCTCGAAAAAAGCCATGGCCGCAAAAATGCGGAGACGGGCTGCGAAGGAGGCTAAACTCGTTGATCATTCGGACGACATGACTCTTGACTCGGCGATTGCAGTCCTTCGCGTCAGTCCTCTTGGGTACGGCCCGAGTAGTAGCAGTAACTGACCGTTGGCAGGCGGTGGAAGTCGCGCGGTCTCGCGGAGCGTATGAACTCTTCGTTAAAATGGACTTGCGCGGTGTGGGTATCGCCGTTCCGAAGGGACGAATCAACATCCCGCGCGAGCCAAAACCCAAACCGGAAGACACAATCCTGGTATTCGCTGAAGGGGAGCGAGCGGAGGAGGCGAAACGGGCGGGGGCTCAGATAGTGGGAGGAACGGAACTCATCGAAGGGGTCGGTATTGTTTCTGCGCGTGGACCATCAACTTATCTCTCATAGATCCTCACCAACCGCCTGAGAGCGAGCACAATTTTATGCACCCCCGCGCTCATTCGCGCCATCACCCCCAAATTGGGCCGATTTCTAGGTCCTATGGGCTTGATGCCGGCCGAGCGACGTGGTACTGTGACCGACGATATCGAGGGATACATCAAGCGTGTTAAGAGCAGTTCTGAGTGGAAGTCAGACCGCGCTGGAAATATCCGCATGCCCATCGCTCGCGTGCGTAGAACGCTTCCACCCAACTCGTATATATTCACCCATTTTCTCTAGATGGATTTCCCGATCGCGGACGTCGTCACGAATTTCCGGTATGTGTTAGACTCCATAAAAAGGGCTACGGGAAACGTCAAAATGCGGGATCCAAGAGACGAGGCCAAGCGAAAAGGTACTCTCATTTCTTTGCGATGAATATTTATTCTCACCTTCACGTTCTGCGCAGTGACCCCGATATTGAAGGTCACTCTCAGCACTAGGAGCGCTCCAGGAATACCAATAATTGATTACTAAGTAGATAGTTTACAGCTTGGGGTTTGCTAGATATACAAAAGAGCGCGGGATTGAGAGGAGATGTCCTATAAATTACAGATGGGAGAACAGCAGATCACTCATCGTCCTCTTCCCATGACTCCGACGGGGCTGGATCGGTCCGCTCGCGTTTTTTCGCGACCAAGTCGCGCCTGCTTTTCTTCCGCTGGTCTTTCAGATTAACAGCAAGCGCTTCATAGTTCGCTCCCTTCACGGCGTCCTTTCTGCCCCTCTTTCCAATGTCTGCGTTACGGACCGGGATTTCCTTGCCATTCACGCGCTGAGTCTGAATGCGTTCTTGGGGTGGATTTTTGGGCTCATGTGGGAAGATATCTCCCCAGCTGGATTTGCGGGCGTCGTAGAAGGGTTGTTTCCCTTGTGATTTCGGAACAGTCATGCGCATAATTTTTGCTGCGAACGCCAGAATTACTCTCGAGTCAATGATTGGCCACAGTGAGCTTACCTTCAGGCGTGCAGCCGTCGAGAATAATATGGCCACTTTTTTTCAAGGGAGGAAACACGAGGCGGGGCCAATGGAAGGCTTCCAGCCTTAAGGCGGCATCCAAAGCAACCTGCGTATCAGGCTCCTCGATCGCCAGACTTTCGTCGAGCTGCTCTGCGGAATCCAAAGGCTCTCCGGGCGGCGTGGATTCGTACTCGCTGTGGAGGACCAGCTCCTTAATCGGCGTTTGCGATTCCAGTTCTTTCTGCAGAGCAGTTAGGCCAACCCGTCCGATCCGTCCGACCTTGGTTCCCGGTTTTGCTGGTCTGGCCCCTCGACGAATGACGACATAAGAATATCCCATATCTTCTTCACCTGCACCAGAGTGCTTCGTAAGGCGTACGAAGGAGGGCCGCTGGAGGCGCTGGGAAAACCCGCAAACAAGCTTGATGTCGCCCGGGAAGTACAGGGGGCAATTGCCGTCGTGGGGACACTGAGAAGGGTATGTAAATGACAGGAAGTGAGGAGACCACAAGCCAACTTACGGGAGCAACGACGTGCGAGCCACGGATATCCCAGTCTTCTGTTTCGGGATCATTCAGCTCCTTTCGTCCGACATTTAAGAGGTGCTCCCTCGCTTCTGCGATAGAGGCGAAGCCTTCCTTCGTGTTATGGTCAATGAGAACCTGATTTGCAGACGTCAGTTGTCCCGTCGAAGAAATTGGTATCGAAAATCACCAAGACATGAGCTCCGCTGGCCCACATTTCTTTGATGAGCGCCTTTCGTGCAACGTGCGTGGTCAGTGAGGTGAGCATGAACGCTGAAAGGGCAACAGTATAGTGCCCCTCCGAACGCGGAATTTTATCGTCGTCCCGAAACGATTTATGCCACGATACTCGTAAAGGACCAGGTTCGATGCCTGGTGAGCGTGTCAAATCAAGACAAATTGGTATCCCATCAAATACTCACCTCGAAGTAGACGTTTTCCTACGCTTACGAGGCCCTCCCGTTTGTCGATGCCAAGATAATGTCGGACAGTGGTGTTAGATATGGCAAGATTAACAGCTTCGTCTTGTTCTTTGGAGGTATTTGGTTCCTGAAACGCATACGCGCCACTCCTACGCAAATTTGTTCGTCAGAGATTAACATGAGATGGGCATATATTACCACAGCCCACTACCAGTACCAGCGCCCCAGTCTATGATACGTTCAACTCTCCATTCGGGCTCCAATCGGCGCTTGATGTGATCCATGACCGCAGTAATAGCGGAAAAATGGGCGGGGAGGGCAACAGAGGCGAAAGCAGAGCCGTCACGGTCCGCATGCTGGTGAGCTTGAGCTTTGTTTTTGTATTTGGTGTCATAGTCGGCGTCCCACTTGTCCTCGAAGCCACCCTGGGGGTTCCGCCCTTGAAAGAGACGCTGAGCGTCGCTGTGCAGCTGCTTCTTATCACTCTCTGAAAGCCAGTTTAGCCAAAGTGCGAATTGGCTGGTCAAATAACTCGGCACCAGAGATGATGAGATTGATTGAATTCTGCAGTTCGAGTGGCAAAACGACTGCACCAAATCCATAACTGCCAAACTCTGCAGCTGGCGATTTACGGCCGACAGTATCCTCGTGCAAGAACTCATTGAAGTCGCCAAGCTCAGAAGTAGACACAGCGGATACATCAGTGGTCAACACATCCTGCAATGGTTCTGGGAATTCTTCTAGTTCTCTTTTGAGGGGTGCATGGGTTCCCCGAGAGCGTTTTTTACCCCCCAGTGACATGTCCACATCGCGTAAAAGGTCCCGCAGAGCAGGATCTAGTTCCACAGGTGGATTGATATGAGAGAGACAGGGCGACGAGGACCCAAACGAGGCTGCGGCCGACGGACGTGTGAGCACATTGCGCAACCCTCTGTGGCCTGCAGCACGAAACATAAAACTTGGTGGGCGCGAAGGTGACCGCTTATGGAAAGCTTGGTCTTGTTTGGTACAGAGCCGTTCGGCACTGCCACCGCGACCAAGTACGGAAATATTCTCTCTTCGCAACTTCCACCACAAATCTCTTCTCGAGCTCGAGAAGGCGCGCTTTTGGTCGCTAATAATGCCTTCGGACCGCCGTGCGCGCTCCCGTTCCCGTTCTCGCTCTCGACAGCGCTCCGAAACTCCCGAAACCATTCGGTAACGTGCTTCTCGCGGACCGGTGTGCAATTATCTGAGCTCAGCTATATAGCCTACCCCATGATGCAGCCCCCATCTCAGAGTCCGATTATTTCCGCAAGGTGAGCCCGCCGAGCCTGCCTCATGATGCATCCTCACTCGACGCAAGGGAGACGAGTTTCGCATTTGGCTCAAGGCGGACAAGAAAAAGGTGTGCCGTTCCGCGCTGTGTGAGAAGCGTTCTCATGCCGTTGGCAGTACTTTGATGAGCTTTCGGGCGACAAGGCGAGAAGGTGCGCGCGTTCAGTCATCTGCACAGTGGACTCTAATCATGAGACAGCTATTTCCGCAAGTTCGTAAAGGTACCTCTCCGTCTGGACGAAGCCGCTCCGCACTGATCACCAAGCGTCATACATAGGCATGGAACAAGGGAAAGCTGTCCAGTAAATATGACCCTCGTATATTTTTATTGGCCGTCTCTGATGACTTTGTGCAGAATCGCTATACGCTGGGGTAGATCCGTCCTCCATCACGGCCGAGTCCCAGACCGGCTACAAGTGGTCCTTTGCGTCGAACAGGTCTCGCGTGGATAACGAGGCCTTGCGTGCCGCTCGTGAACAAGTTGGAGCTGCGACATATGGTCGTGAGGGCGCCTCCGCTTCCACCTCAGGATCGGGCCGCGTACAAGGCCCTACGTTGCCGTCTTCCTCGGATCTTGTTCTTGCGCGAGAGCTTGCGCGAGAAACAGAGCAGGAGGAGCGCGGTCTCAAGCGCAAACGAGACAAGGCCGAGGCCAAGGAACGCGTTGAAGATATGGTCGGGCCGAGAGAAGTCGGACGGGAAGGGGCGTTAGAGAAGAAGCGCGCAAGACGAGAAGCAGACCGCTCTTTCCGAGAGCGCGGCGACGACGGCATGGAGGCCGACGAGTCTGTGCTGCTCGGCGGAGGCGACAGTTTCAGAGATCAGTGAGTAGCGTCAATATTTTTTACACCTTTCGCTGACGTTGTGCTCTCAAGGATTGCCAAACGGGACGCCGCGCGAGGACGATATCTGCACAAATCTGGGAAAGAAGAAAAAGTCGCTGCTGTGCGGGAGCGCGCGAGCGTGTATAAAGAGAAGGAGTCTGCGACAATTGCAATGTTCCAAGCGCTGGCGAAGGAGAGGTTTGGTTAATCTAATCACATGAACTGTCGTAGGATTCCTATTCGCGTATTCCTCAAATCCATCTCTGGCTGTGAGACTTCGGAACTTGGGATAACACGCCGTCAGTGTCAGTTAAAAAAAACTCGTAATTTGGCGGGTAAACTAAGAATACAACGAGTGTAAGTTACATTTGTGTACGGCAGAAAGATGGATGGTGAGGAAGATGGATGGTGGATAGATGCAATGGTCAAGCCCAGGCCCGGTCCTCTTCGTCAAGCATCTCAGCCTGGAAAGTACCATCAGTCTCGAATTACGGTGGCGACTGATGTCACTCACAGCCCGACCACGAGGGTTCACCAGTTTGGGGCTGGAATTTTGTTTGCGGGAGAAAGGGTTCCACGACAAGCGTTTCCGGCTGCTGCAGCCGAATAGTTTGGAGGAATAGGGAGGTGGTGGCTGTTTTAACGAATGAGCGCCTTTGAATAGGGGTGTTGATAGAAAACACACTGTCGTTGAGACGAGGGGCAGAGAATCATCGGACATAGCAAAGTTATATTGCGGTAGGCCGAACTGCAGACGCTTTGGTCTTGAGCAACGAGAAAAGTTAAAGAAGGATTGACTGACCTGCGACTGTTTGTACGACGGAGCTGAATACTGTCGAGGAATTGTGAGCTGCAAATCGTTAAAGTCGACGCCGGGTTTGCTCACCATATTGGATGTGGTTGGGAGGAGCTGGATGAGGATTTGCTGCTGTCGTTACCTTCGTCGTCCCGTTTTATAGGCAGATCTATATATAGTTTAATTGGTTTGATACGCAGAATTCTTTTGCTCCCTCGGAGCGATAGATTTTTTCTATAGGCTCGCTCCGCCAAGAATGATCCACAGCGGAGCGATCCCATACCAATAGAAAAAAAGCTCCATGTCTTGGATTTCGATCGTATCCTCATTCCGCTCCTGTTTGTTCTCCTGTCGGGGGCCGGGGTCATGTCGGTTTTGTGTCGGTGCGGGGTACATTCAGGAGAAGAGGACGGAGATATGATACGCTCTGCCGTCCAAGCCGGAGACGGATTCTTGTCTACCAGCGAAGCAAGATTGATGCTGAAGGAATGCCAGCGAGCAAGATTGATGCTGAAGGAATGCCAGCGAGCAAAGCGGCCCCGTCATCAGCTCGGACGCGGACGGGCCCAAACTTTCGGGATGCCCACACGAGGGTCTTGTGTCCTATGACGGACCCCGAGTTCTTGAAGGCCGAAGCAGCTGAACGTCGAAGGGCGGGCCGGCCGATATCAAACAGAAGATTACACAGAAGATACAGAAGATTATTATTTTACCTACAACAGGTTTCAGCAACGGCGAAACAAATGTGTTGGCACCCACCAAAACACTCCACATTCTAGTCCACTACCATATCGTCCTCCGCAGGGGCACCGATCTCCTCAAACACAAGCGAACCCTGCTGCTCCTTCAGCCACTGCACACTCCTCTTCTCGTCCATAAAGTATTTGTACGCCTTCCTCAGATCCCCCACGTCGACCTCCACCGCCTTCCTCTTTCGCGCGACGACCTGGGCACACGAGATCAGATTCAGAGCATACCGCAGCGTCGTTTCCAGCGCCATCTGCGTCAGAACGCCCCCCGCGTCCGCGGTCAACACCACGTCTTCCTCCTGGCACCGGATCTGTATGATCTGCGCGATATCCTCCTCGAGGTACGGCTTCGTCGATACGATAAGCACGCGATCCAGAAGGTCAACGGGAAGGCCGTGCGGCGAACGGAATTTCGTCCCCCGGATACGCGCCATTCCGCGGTTGGACGCCATTATCACCAGAGGGGAGAGTTCGTTCTCCAGCGCCCGGTTCAAGAACGAGAAACATTCAATGTCGAGCATGTGGACTTCGTCAATGAAGAGGACCTACGCGTTGTTAGTTTCAAGCGGGTTCATGGACCATGGGGCGTACTCCGGGGATGATTTCCGCCTTTCCCTCTTCTCGCCATTCCGCGACTTTCGTGTTTATTTGGTTTCGTAATTCTGGCTTGATTTCGCCCGTGTCACCAGCAAATAGAGCGAGGAAGCCTTGCGTCCGGCTGTTAATCACGTCGATCTCGTGGAGCGAGACTGTGTGGACGACCTCTTTGCGCTTTTGGATTTCGCCTTCAGGACATTGCACGAATTTTGTCTGGCGACGCGTCTATCAGTGAGTCAAAGTCGAGGAGACGTGACGTACGTCTGCGCCCATGGCATCATAGTCTCTCGACCGCGCAAACGACCTCCCGAGTTTTGAGATTTTGCCCGAAGTTTTGTCGATAGCGACGACGTCGCCCGCAAGGATCTTTTCCTTGGATAACGCGTCTATCATTTTGGTTCCCAGGTCATAGATAGTCTCCATGTCTGTAGTCTTGATCGTCAACTTGCCCGTCTTCGTGGCCTGTTGTTTGTTGCTTAGCACAATTTGCGTTCGAAAGAGATGGCGCACGCACACCAGTTAGACTGCGGTCAATTTGGATCTCCACCACCTCGCCCTCGATGAGTTCCGTCTCTTCCTTGATTCGGACCCCGATGCTCCGTCTAAATGCTTGTGTGAGAGCCTCCGTCTTGGACATCGACAGCGAAAACACCTCGCTCGCGGCAATCATTGTGAAGGGAACGTCGGGCCCCAACGTCTGTGCCATGCCTAGAGGAAAATAAGCGTGACCGCGCACAAAGAACGCGCCTTCTACGCACCGAGAGCGATAGCGGTCTTCCCAGTTGAAGGCGGGCCCGCGAAAAGCATCGCACGGCCAGCTATTCTTCCCTCTTGCACCATCTTCAGAATCATGCCCGCCGCTTTCCGGGCTTTTGCTTGGCCGACCATGCCCTGCGAGTTGGCGCGCGGTTCTAACCGGTCGTCCAGCCCGAGGCCGCGTATGTGCGAATGCGCGCCTACACCAGATTTTATTACAAAAAAATCAAGGCTGGCCAGACGAATTCGAACCTATGCGCTCCATTTTGGTTATGTCGCGAAGCTCGGACGTTCCAGTGGAAATTTGCATCGCCTACATGCAAAGTTGATACAACGCGCACTCCGATGTGTTATGGACAAACCATGGTTTTTCGTTTTGGAGCCCAAGTGTTTGCAATTTAATTACGGCCTTGGTCGTAGAACGAGCCCAAAAGGCCGACCGCGTTCAGGAAGAGGGCAGTTGCAGAGACTGTTTTTATGGTGGAAGTTGAGAGCAGAAGTGGCAGTGCCAGACGCCTCCGTGTCAAACAAGACCAACAATCCCAAAAAAGCGTTTTCCAACTTGGCGTCAACTTTGTTGTTCGAATTTGCTCCTTCGTACATCCAGTCATTCGCACCCACGCCCTCTGTATCGAAAATCTTCGCGATGTCCCCTCTCCGCCTGCCCTATTGAAACTTTGTTTCCGGTCGGAAGTCTGAATTCCGATTGCCAAGCAGTGTCTCTGCATGAGTTTCTCTGGGCTGCAGCCGGTCCGCGCACGCGGCGCGCAGCAGCTACTCTAGGCTAAACTCTCTGGCAACGATCCCCGCCAGCCTGGATTGAATACCTGTTTTTCGGGACTTGTTGCCAAGTGATATTATTGACTCTTGGCTATCAAACAGTAACCTAACGCGGTCTGCACGTGCGGCAGCAAGATAAGAGTTACCCGGAAGGCTGACCCTTTCAACCATGATCCCGGCCGCCTCCAACTTGAAGAGCCAAATAATACAGTCATTTTGCTGATACTGTCGGGTACCGGTTTCCTTTTCTTACTATCCGTATGAATCCTCTATTTCTCTTTATACGTGCATCTTACTTATGCAGCTCGTGGAATACTTATTTCAACCTTGAGCCGGCTCTCTGGCTCACTACATATACCGCGTACTTAACGCGTTCGAACGCTCGACTACCGGCAACTGAGACTACGTTCGAGACTTTTTCTTCTTCGTTCTCAACGGGCTACTGAACCTCTCGCAGTCACGGAGTGTGCAAACGTAGCCAAGTAAAAAATTTGCGGTCGAAAGTCGAGGCGCTAATCTTTCTATCTCGGCGATCATTCGTGCCATGTCCCATCAGTGGCTGTTCCCATGTGTTCGCATATTATTTCCCGTCGGTGCTTCCAAAGTTCCATGGCGAAAGTCCTACTACCGCCGCGGGATCATCGAGCCTGCGTCTTCCCATGGACGATGGCGAGCAACTTCGTCCTACCCTCCCACCTCGCGATGCGCGAGAACAAGCCAAACCCGCGCGGTCCCGGAACGACGACCCATCTGAGAACATGTGGTCCGTCTACATGAATCAGGTCGAGAAACACAACAGGATCCTGGTTGAATGCTGGAAAGCGGATATGAACTCCATTCTTATCTTCGTCAGTTCCTCCACTTCTCTGCACCGTCTTCTCACTTGTTCCAGGCTGGTCTTTTCTCTGCCAGCTTGACGACTTTTCTCATTGAGAGTTATCGAACGCTCAGCCCTGCGGCCCCAGATCCAAACGTCGCACTAGTTCTCCAATTTATTTTGTCGCAATCCGGTGGCTCGAATAACACGCTGTCATCTTCACTTCAATCCCTCAGCAGTCCGGCGCCATTCGTGCCCCCGACGTCTGCATTAATTTGCAACACACTTTGGTTTCTGAGTCTTGGATTCAGTCTAAGCTGCGCTCTCTCGGCAACTCTTGTCGATCAGTGGGCGCGCAATTATATTCTCGCTACCGAGAGCCGACCCTCACTCCACAAACGGGCAAGGATCTCAGCCTATCTACATCGTGGGATCCGCAGATTTCGGATGAACACTGTTGTAGAACTGATCCCGACGCTGTTGCATATCTCACTGCTCCTCTTCTTCGCCGGGCTTGTTGAATTTCTGCAGCCCATTAACGCGGCGATCAGCAATCTCATGCTGGGCATGCTACTCTTTTGTGGCAGCCTTTACACACTCGTCACCTTCCTTCCCATCTTTCATTCCAATTGCCCGTATTACACACCATTATCCAGCCCCTGGTGGCGTATCCTCCGAGCTTTGGGCGTGGTGGGACGACGGGACTCTGGAAGCACAATGATGCAGGCTAGCTTTGAGTCGATGGCGGATGCTCGCGAGGCGGATGCCACCGATATCTCCCAGGACCGCGACAACCGTGACTTTGAGGCCATGCGCTGGACCCTCTCGACGCTTCGCGAGGAGAGCGAGCTGGAGCCCTTCCTCGGGTTCATCCCTCGCCTCGTCGCCGGCTTCGATTACAGCGCAAAATTACTGCTTCACAAGCTCCTCAACCACGGGGACCCAACCATCGGGTTGCGCTACCGCATCCCTCGTCTGCTCGGCTCATGTGCCGAAGGACGGTTAAGCCCCGCTCTCGCGCACGACCGCGCGACGACGTGCCTACAAGCGATCTGGTCGCTGACAATGATGACGGTGCCGGTCTCTGCCCCGTTCACATACGCCTCGCGTGAGACACTTGCGTTCGACGAGGCAACCCTCGGCCAGATTGTTGCAGCGGCCGCGCAAGTCCCATCCGTGGCGGACTGCGCCGACTCGACTGCATCTGTCGTTGCACGAAGCCTGCTTGACATGTTCGTCGACTCGGCGACGGCCATGGAGGAAGAGATCATGGCGTTTCTACGCTCCCGGTGTTGGCTCACAAAACGAGTTGCGCGGGACTCAGAATTTACAATCCGACTGTGGCCACTTCTGACAAAGAAAGTGAAGCACCAGTTGGGCATACTGGAGCAGCTCCTTTTGGTGGAGCGGCCCACGACACCCGTCCTTTACACAGCGTCAGAGACGCTGCGTAAGACCCTCAATGACATGATGGAAGTTGCCGCGTCGTGCGACGATTGGGGTCCCGAAGACGAAGGAGCTCTATGTGTGCAGGCGCTTGATCATATCCGGACATTCCAGCGTCTACTCAACGACGCGGGGTTTACATTGACGCTCGACTACCTCTCCACTCTCGTGCGCAGCGCAGCATTACCGTACGAGGCATTCAGCACGCTGCGTAGGCTTTTCCTCAAAATCCGATTCGATATCGCGCGCAGCCCACCTCATGCGCAGGCGCGCCTCGTGGTTGCGCTCGACGAGGTGCTGGAACAGAATCCGGGGCGCGGCGCGCGCCTCCCTGCTAGCATCATCAACATTGTGCTCGGGCTCACGGGATCGGCTATAAACGACCCTGGGTGCGCGATCAAGGCGCGAGGGGCGGTCAGTCATTACTTGAATGTGCTGCCGCTTGGTCATGTCACGCGCGATGAGGCGCTCAAGACACTGGAGCGGCTCAATGGGATGCTTCCTGTGGATGCGCGAGCACCACCGGCATCCGAACTGCTGAGCTCACATATGTATGCTAACACCAAGTTGGACAGGAAGCGGACCGATGGGACGATTCCGTTGGGGTGTGAGCCTGTTCTATTCAAATTTGGATAGTTTGCTACGTGTATGTATAGGGCACATTTTAAAACATTACTGATCACGATATGTTTTTTATGGCCCTCGGAGGTCGCTCTGAATTTGAAAGAATTTGCAAAAGCAGATCAAGTTAGGGGTCTTTCCTTTTCGGGATCTCGTGAAATAGGCTGATCCCATCAGACGCGTGCCGATCGCGTTCTTTCTTCCTCTTTCATCGCGCCCGAAGACCATTGGCACTGAAAGCACTGAACATTAAGCTCTCAAGGTAAGATCGCCGCGAAGAAAGACACGTCATTTAATTTTTCTCGCTAGAGATCAACTTCGAAATCGAAACATCTGAACAAAGAGCCACCTGAGAGTGGCACGGACTGAACACCAATACGTTGCAGCTATCAAGGTGCCTAGGTGATCAGAATGAAATGAAGCGGCTTCTCATGTCCTTTTCAAAGATTCTATATGGAGCTCATTCACACAAACAACCGGATGGCGTGTATTAAGTCGTCGTCGCCCATCTACGGCACTCCCTACGAGCTGTTAGCGGAAATCATGGTCCTTACACTGACGCCCCGCATGGGCAGGGGGATTCAGACTTTCCGATTTGGCGGGGGGTACCATGATTACGAGATCTTGCCCTCGGTTACAGATGTCCTGGTGCTCTGCCAGATTTGTTCCTTTTGGAGACAGGTGGCTCTTGATACCCCGCGCCTATGGATTATTGATTCGGAACCTTTCCCCTTGACGAAGGGCAAAATGCCTGCTCTCTTGACGGAAATGTTCTTGAAACGCTCCACGCCACTTCCCATCTCCGTTCGCATGGAAATGAAGCATTACCTGGGTGAAAAGAGGGATCTCATAATCAGCGCCTCGCACAGGTGGAAGCATCTCCAAATGGCATATGATCCTGGGGACCTGCAGGCCACAGGCTTACAGCATATCCCGCGGGGCAATCTCAACAACCTCGAAACACTGTATTGGTACAAACCGGAAGGCGTGGAGCTGGACATGTTTCTGTCTGCCCCTCGCCTCCGCAACGTCACCATTCGTGTGCCACATATATCCTCCGACATTCCTCTCATCCCGTGGGGCCAACTCACTCGGCTCGAGTTGTTTCACTACTCACCCCAGCCTTGTCTCGACATCATCGTGCATTGCAAGAACCTCGTCTCTGCACATGTCGCCACCAAGCAATGGTTTGAGTCAGACTCTCCCGATACTTCTCCGGTCGGCCCTTCGGGTTTTTTGGCCAACCTTGAGGAGCTGAAGATCGAGATGGACATACGTTCCACGGGTGAACATCTCGGTCCCTTCCTGCGACGGCTCCAGCTTCCCGCTCTAAACTCGCTCTCGCTGTCTCTCCGGGTCTCTCCCGGTGTCGAAGAATACTTCATTTCATGGCTTACGCCGACTTTGACTTCTTTTCTGGCTCGGTCACCGACTGTCAGATCCCTCACCTTGGATGACTGTGTCTCTGCGGAGGACATAGCAGACATTCTACGATCCACGCCGAATCTGACCCACCTGGTTCTCGATAAGAGCGAGGTGGATGACGATTTCTTCGCTGTCTTGCAGAACGCCGAACACAGTCCCGTGTTAGCTCCGAAACTAGAACAGTTAGTGCTCTGGGATGCCGGGGAATATTATACTGAGCAAAGCCTCACGGATATGATACGCTCTCGCTGGTGGTCTGACGATGAGCTGCGTGCGATGCCTGCCCCTCCTCGTGCTACGCGGTTGAAGTGCGTAACGATCTGGAATGAACAGATGCCCCTCTACCTCGCTCCAGAATGGAGAGCAAAAGTGGATGGTTATCGGTCCCAAGGGCTCGGTTTTAACGAGAGCAGACAGTATGTTGTCGCAGGATTCCCTTTTTGCATTCGATGACTGACGGTAGAGCATGTAGATTTTAGCCTCACGGCCTCTAAGTTGTTAAAATCTTGAGTCAAGGCGGTGCGGTTTTAGAGGTTTAGGATATTCTTTTTTAAGGCCGCTTACATCGTCACAATTATACTTGGATTTATCTTGTCCATGCGCCCAGGAGGCCGGAATTACGCGACGCGACGAGGAACGGTAACGTGACCCCGTCAGGCGATTTCAAGCGGAGTCTGAATCTGGGTGATGGTTCCGCGGATCGGTGTCAGCCTCCTTTCCCCTTCACTCTTGTCTCCTCCCACCATCTGGCGCTCTCCCTTCCTCGCTTCTGGCCTTCAACCTCGACGCCTCCACCCTCCACCCTGCTTTCCCCACCGCTCCGCCCCTCCCCCAATCGCCTTACCCGCTCGCTCTTTGCTCCTCCATCTTTCCACAGACATTCCCTCCTTATATTATTGCCTCCTTTGCCTTCATCATCTTCCCCTTCGTCTTGCTCTTCTCTTCAATTGTTCTTACCATCTTCGTAGTACCTCGCCCTTTCCCTTCCTTACCTTTTCTCTCCCTCTTCCCCCCTCATTCTCTCCTTAGGATTCGAAACGCTGCGTGCCATTAATTCTCGCCCGTTTCGGCCCACTAACCACCTGTCCCTCGCGCTGTGGCTAATTTGCGCCGGGAGACGTTTCAGACCTCAAGACCTCAGATCTGTTAGGCCTCAAGACCTCGACTGGACGACTCCTCAAGACTTCGACTGGACGACAAGAAGACCTCAAGACCTCGACAGGACGACGGGCTGACTGTAAGGGAAGCTAGCGCGCATGTATGTCTTTCCCCATCTCATGTCTCCGTGACGTTCTCATGTTTCAATCGCAGGAGGGGAGCTCAGCGTTGCCGTGTAAAGTTGGAGGGAGGCTAAATTAGAGTGGGGGCCGTGTTGGCGCTGCAGCGCCTCGCGGGGGGGCCTGGAGGGGGCGGGGACGCCCACCGCTGACCCAACTCTTTCTTTTTACAGGTTAACGTCAGGGCTGGCCACCCTGGCGTCGCACACACACATTTATTCGACTGGTGGAAGGATGAAGGATGGCATGGACATAATGTGGTGAGGAGGGTAGGGCTGAAGTTGCCATGTGATAGCTTTCCGCCTCTTTGTCTCGGTACGGCCTTTCTTTCCTGTTCGCTTTTGCTATCCTAACTCGCCCACAGCACCTTGCTCCCATACCGCCAGCATCGCAGCCGCACCAAATCCACCGAAGCCCAGGGATCTTTCATGAATACCTTTCACAAACACTCCAACCCTTGGCCACGGAACGGCAGCATTGCCTGCATATCAATCAACAGCGAACGGGAGCAAGCAAACACCACTGTTGGGCAGCAGACGACGACGAGGCGGTCAAACACACACACACCATCCGACGACCGGCGGCGCAGAGTCAACCGAATTACTTCATCGGCAACGCGCCGTCGGCGTCTCGAGGCGAGGCGAGCAAGGGATCCATCAGCAACACCAGTCGATGAGGCAGCTACACGCACACCATTCGACCCGACGGCGCAGAGTTCCATCCCAATTTCATCATCATCAACGCGCTTTCGGCGTCTCGAGACGATGCTAGCAAGCGACCCATAAGCAACATGAGGGCCTAGGCGGCGGGGCAGCTACACCATTCGACCCTGCGGCGTCATCAGACCGCTCCCCAGGCGTCTGGAACTATCCATCAACGGTCAAGGACCTTCGCATAACACACTGCGAAGGCGATCCAGCGCTGAATCTCATGCAAAACCCTTGTCCTGCGGACGTGGCCTTCTTCGCTCTGACAAAGCCTCGGTATGCTCCCCTCCATTTCCTATTGGTGATTCTGTCTCATTTATCTATCAGTGCTTCGCTCCCGCTCGCCGCATCATGCCTGCGCAGCTCCTCCTTCAATCCTCAGCAAGCAGAGCTGAGCGAACACAAACGCGACACAATCGTGCGGCGAGAACGACGTTCACTCACACCGCAAACCCTTCGTCTGCACTCGGTCCATCGTCTCATATCAAACTGTCAACAAGCAGTATTTCTTCTCCTTCTCAATGTCTCCACCACCGCAGTGGCGCAGCAGCACTTCCCCATATTTCTGGCCACGCTACGCCTTTTCAGACAATGTCTCATCCACCACTGGCTTCTTATCAACACGTCAAGCTTTTCAAGCTTGTTCGTACTAGGTTCTCAACCCAACGGGTTCTCGCTTGGTTCGGCTTCGGGTTTCGGGCTTCGGTGTATTTACTGTTAGATAGTTGTAGGTATGTGATAAGACACGGACGGGCGGGCACCAATTACAGGGCGGGACAACCTTCGGCTCAGCGGGCTATTCTCTCACTTTCGACTCTCCGGCGACTCTCTCACTTTGCGGCACCTTCTCGTGGAATTTGATCGCTCTCATAAAATCCAATGATAATTCTTCAATGTCACCCTTTGCGTCTTCCTCTTGGTACGAACATCTTTCACCGTCAATGCAATCCTCTAACATTTCCGTGTTAGACATTCTTCGCGCTCATCGTCGTCACACACAACCAGGGCAACGCATGCGCTTATTCCGCGCTCGGTACCATCTTCCATCACTTCTCCGATGCCGCCATCTGCATCTTGGTCAAGCCAAGCGTTTTTTCGCGCCCGACACCATCCTCGCGAACGACTCGACCCCAGCGCCAAGACTCAAATGTGCTCGCGCAACCCCCCCAAACATCAACCCGCTGTCATTCATTCGAAAGAAATCACAACAGCACAGAGAACTACCAAATGGATCGCGAAAGCACCAGATTCGTACATCCCCTCATGATGACCTACAAGTTCTTTCGAATCCGAGTCGAACGGCTCTCGCCCGAGTAACACCCACCCTCGAGCTTGAATGGCAACAGCACCGTCATAAGCATTAGCAATGCTACCGATGCCCCAGCTTCCCGCCAATCCTGCGCATAATGATTAACATAAACAACCCTTCTCGTTTTGCCCTCTACCCAGCGATCCATCATCATCCTCGCGAGCTCACCTCGAACGCTGTACAGTGTACAATGCCTCCTGTGCCGCGGAGAGCCCATCATGCGTGCTATGAGCGGACACTGCTCGGATATCCTGTTGTTCCGTGCCGCGCCTCGCAACCCCGAATCCAAGCGCCTTCCCGAACCACCCATGTCGACATCTCAGAAACCCTGGCGCCCCACCGCCCCTTCCACTCGCTCAATATGTGCCCCCCCGTCCCGTCCCGTAGATACTCGTAGATGGAAAGTGCATAGAAAGTAGTTTTCCTCTTTTGTAAATCCGTACAATTCTTGTTTCTTTCCTATGTTCCACTGCATACTCTTTCAACCAATCGAAATCGTGCCGGAATCCAGGCTTCACTTTCTTCGCTGGCGCAGAGGAAGAAGAATCAGACGAGAAAAAGATGTCTGCTGATGCCATCAAACTGCGTTTTTGGTCCCAACTCAAACGCAGTCCGGAGGAGGGTGCAAGGCCGCTTGAAGATCGAGGTAAGGTTGTAACTGACATGAAGACGAGCAGCCCATCTCACATTCTTACTAGTTAGGAATCCAAATTCGGTTGCAAAGTCTCTTCGACGAGTCTTCGTCGACGTTAATTTTGAAGATCTTGGCTGAGGACGGGCTGAGAACGCTGGGATATCAAGGGGTGAGATTTTCCTGAACCAAAACCACCGGTTGACTCAGTTTCTCCAGAATCCCGCCAGTGGCATATTTTAGATGTTCGACGCAAATAATCAAGCACATATTGATGCATCAGTAAACCCCGGATTTTCCTATAGTGGCTATAGTGCCCTATAGTAGGACCAATTGGTTCTATAGTGGCTATAGTGCTACATAGTACTACGTAGTGCCTAACCTGCGCTACATAGTGCTCTGTAGTGGGTGTGCGGTGCTACATAGCGCTGGGTAGCTCGTGCGTGAAAATATGTAGTACAATGTACTTTAGTCGGCGTCAGGCTACGCAATTGAGCATTTTGCTCTTCAGACTTTGTTTCTCACTTGAATTTAACGTCCAATATGCCAAAGATGTCGATTCCTCTATTGAATACTGTCGAATACAACACACGGTCTACGAGGCGCGCGGCGGAGCACGCTGCACGTCCATGTTTCGTATTTTGTACGGGACGCGCATGCAAGGCAAGTGCGCAGATGAGGCGCGGACTTGAATGATATTGCGCATCCGGCGTGGTGTCTCGATCCGAGATCACACTCGCGCGCGCGGCGACGGCGGGCACCTCGGACGGTGCGTGCGATTAGAGTGCAAGACGCGCCGAACTCAACGATGGAGGGTTGTGAGCGTGGAGAGAAAGAGGAACGGAATGGAACGGAACAGGCAGGGGATGAGGTAAGGGAAATGGGGAGGGAAATGGAGAAGGGGAGGAAAACGCAGCGCGCGCGTCGGCGTCAGCGAGCAGTGCACGTTTAGTTGTGAGCGGGCGATGCAGCGCCGAGTTGACCCTTACACCGTTAGCGAAAGCAGCTGACGTGAGTTGGCAACTTAGGTTGGGCTCGCCCGGGCGTTAGCGGCGGCGAGCTGGGAGATTTGCGGTATGGGTGGCGCGAGGACGGCGGGGGCGACTAAGCACCGTGTTAAACGTTGACGCTGTTGGCGAAAGCGGGCGCGAGTGCGAGCAGCAGGGAGCGTCGGGTGTGTTGCGCAGATTCTCAGAGTTGTGTAGATGGTGAGGACAGGCAGGGAGGGACGCAAATATAGGTGGATTTGGAATTGGAACGCATACATGTCGACGATTTCAGTGATCTAGCGCAAGCAAGTCATTTTCTCTCTCTTTCGGCCCTGCTCAGCATCAACAGTGTAAAAATTTCGAAGCGAGAGATTCACTGACTTCATCGGGGACTCAAGCAGCTTGGGCGTGGATGCTGTACAGCGGCAACGCTTCGTCTTAGTCGGGGAACGCGTCAGATTGGGCAGTTCAGGCGCTCATTCTTGACCTTCTCACCTGGATCGGTGGCCTCTTCGTAGCTCGGGGGCGGAACATACGCAGGCGGCGGCCCAAGGAACGGAGCGACGGTGCGCGGAGCCACAGTGGCACCCGAGGTCTTGACTTTGGCGGCCGCCTTTTTGACTGCCACGGCGATTTTCATGAAGATCTTCTTGAAGCTGGTCATCTGTGAAGCGATACGGGCCGTGTCAGAACCCACGACGCGGACGATGGTGGCCAAACGAACCGTTTGTGGTGGTTTCTGGACAAGAATGAGGTGGGTGTTCAATGTCACGCTGACTAAGCAAGTCACAAGCGCCGCAAGTGCGCCGTTAATCCTCCCTTCGCCGCAAGTAGTTTTGTCGCGCCTCCTTCGCCGCAAGTAGGTTTGTCGCGCCTGCTTTTCTTTCGCGAGTGAGCGAACATCGTACATTTCGTTTGTCCACCACCTCCGCGCTCGTCCTCTTTCCGGCCCCTGCTGCAAGGCTCGTCAACAAGGCCATGTCCGATCTCGCGAGTCCAAGGACGGCTACTCTGTCCAACTCCGACTCTGTCAACGCGCTCCGATTCACTTAACCCGACCCGCCGAGTCTTGCGCGTGGAACTCTGCTCAAAGTGAGTACCGATTCCGATGCAAAGTGGAATTGCCTTACCTCGGCCCCAGCTTCGTCTGCGCACGGAACCTCTTCCTCAAATTTGCCGCGCACGCACCGTCCACGCAGCATGCTCACCACGCCGTCAATGTCCGCCCAAGCAACCAGTCTCAAATCGATGTCAGCAAGCCCTCGATTCGCTGCTGGACGCACTTACTCCGTTCTCGCGTCAACGCCCGCGCGATCTGCACACCGCCGTGCATTCGACGTGCGCGCGCACAACCTCCGTCCCTCGAACATCCTCATCGCGCACGCCTCATCCTCCACTCTCGCACACACGCAGCTCGCCAATCCGCTGCCACACGCAAAGTCAAAGTCAGCGCCGAACTGACTCCCAACGCAACGCACTTACCTACAGCATGCAGCGCGCACCATCCCCGCTCGCTCTCGAGCGCCGTCAGCGCCGTCGAATGGCGCGGACGGCGGCTACCTCCGTTGTGCCGATGCTGCAAAGCCCCTGCTTGCGCACGCGCCTCGGAGCGGCCTCCAGCAAGTAGCGCCGCCTCGAATCTACCGCACCCCTCTCTTTCCGCGCTCGCGGATTGGCACACAAATCATCCCGGGCTGCCCCGCTCGCCCTCGCCCTCTCGGTATCGCCGCGCTGGCCCTTTGGTGTCGGAGTGCTGGCCATCTGATAGCGCGGACTCGACTTTCTCGCACGCGCGTCGCTCCGAGACTTCGGATCGCGGGATACACGTGCACAGTGCGGTGCGTTCCTCCTCCTGCGCGTACCCACTTGACTAACACATCCCCTGTAGATTCGTTAATTCGTAATGTCGTGGGAGGAAGGACGTACCGAACTACCCTGCGTGTAAGTAGGACTACGTGAATATATTATCTTCCTTTCTCTCTCTTTGCGCGCGCGCGGCCGACTCGTCCATCGCAAACGAAGCCCGCACGAGTACGCTGTCCTCCGTCCGCGACACCTGCTGTCGAGTCAGACCCAAGAAGAACAGAAGCACCGAGCACGTACCTTGTACGCTCCACGACTCGCGCGCGCCAACGCGTCCAACGTGCTCGCACCCCCCGAATCCGCAGTTGCCCCAAAGTCGACTCGCGCGGCTGGGTAGCAGCAACAAGTCTGTCGCGTAAGCGGACTCGGATTCCTTGCTTTCAAAGCAGCACGCATGTCAGCAACCAAAACAAGGGCCAAGAACACTGCGAGTACGCACCTGGTACCGCATCGCAAGCCCGCCGCGCTGTCCCAATCAACTCCACATTCGTCTCCACCGAACTCGACGCCGTCCCATTCCATTCCACTACCAGAAAAGAAAGGTCAGTAAGACTTGGAGCATCCACAACGAAGAGGAAGCTTATTTGCTGTGAATAGGCCGCTTCCCTGCGTCTCGAATGCGTTGGTGAGTCGAATTTTCTTGAGGCCTTGAAGACATTTAGTCCTGCTGAGATCGGGTCGGTTAGGACTTGGAATAACAGGTATGGAGCGTCAAGTACGCACCTGAATCAACCCGGATCGACTTCTCCCCAATTCCCCGAGCTCCCGGATCCTCTTGAGCGGTGCGGTGGCGCAGTTTTCGTGGTGGTGAGAGCAAGATAATCACGGTCACATGCACTTGATGCGACATGTCTGGGTCTTGAAACGCGTCGGTAAGTGGCCAGAAAATTCCAGGGGATGCAAGAGAGCTTACAGGTGTAAGCCAAGTAGGCTTGATACGTCGCGTTCTCTGCTAGATGGTTTGATGCTTGAAGTTGAACTAAACCCAAGTCAAGTCATGCGAAGCAACGAAGAAGATATACTTACCGTTCCCACACAGCTTTGGATCGAAGTGCGATTGTGGGTATGCGAGAGTTTTGGTTAGTTGGTGTCCATTCAATGTTGTTTTTCCTTTGACTAAGAAGCAGTCAGCAATTAGTTAGAATGAAATGAAAGAAAGACGAACCTCGACTCGAACTCGCATAGTCGCGGTGTTGCAACGAAATGAATTTCGGAGTCCCGGGATTCTAGATAAGTAGTCGTAAGTTCGATTGCATGTTGCGTTAAAGCCCTGAACGCGTCGATTAGTAGTGTCAAATATTGAGAGCATGTGGAGCTTACAAGTGTTCGGTACGTCGATACAATGCTTGAGCTAAATGAAAGTCAAGTCAATACCTCGGACTAAGGGAAGGAAAAGATAAACTGACCTTGAGAAAAGGTTGAGTCCGAGTTGGGACAGCTCGAGGGAGCGGGGAGCGAAGCCTCGTCAGGTTACATTGGACTTGAGTTGAACCTAAAGCAACGAGTCAATGGCGAGTATGAATGAACAAAAAATGAACAAGCATACATCGAGTCAAACGGGAAGAGTCTCGGCGTTCGTGGTTGGCAAACTGGACTCGCATGGTCCCGGGATCCTGAGGCAAGCAATTGTAAGTTCAAACTAATGTTGTATTGCCCCGGGACTCGTACCTGGCATAGCTGGGCGTTGAATAAGCTCGAGGGCTTTGAAGTTGAACCAAGCACCAACCCTGGCCCAAACTAAGGGACCTTACTGAAGACGAATCAGTTCGATGTATGAGTGAACAAAAATTGAACTAAACATACCTCGGGCCGTACTGGCATAGTTTCGGCGTCTGGAGGTTGGGGTTGAGGGAATCCGAGTCAGTTTCAAGCCTGGTTCGGTCCTATCGATAAAAAAGTCAGTTCAACTTAAACTAATAATAGATTCGAGAAGGACGCACCTGAGTCCGACTCAAGCCTGACTCGATCCATGTTCAACCCGACTCCGTCCATGTTCAACACGACATCAAGGTTGAACCTGAGAGCGTGAATGGACAAGTCAGTTATTGAATGCAGGTCAGTTCAAATCGAAGTGAGCTTACCTCGAGTTGTTGAGGCATAGTTTCGGCGTTGAGTTGTGTATGTGAATCTTGTGCGCCTCCTGCTAGATTCAACACAAGTCAGAATAGCTACTGAAAAATGAACGGGAGCTCACCTTGAAAGTGATAGCGGCAGATCTAACGAGGATTGAGTCAACATGAAAGTCTCAAACAATCTGAACGAGCCTTACCTGGCAAAAGTCAAACATAAATCGGGCGTTGAGTCAAGGTCTCGGTTCGTCGAGTTGAAGTCGTCTAAAGGTGGGTCATTAAAATGAAAGTCAAAGTCAATTCGAATGCAACGCACCGTGCAAATCGAATAGCGGCGCATTGAAGATAGATGCGGCCTTTCAAGGCTCCAGGAGTCAAATTCAACTCGTCTAAAATGAGTCAGTAAAAAGAACAGTGAAGGAAAGGCCAAGTTGAGTGAACCAAACCTTGCGAGTGAACTAATCCCGGTAAGTATGCCTGGATTTGAAGTCAGTGAGGGTTATAGTGAATACGGTAGAGTGAGACACACCTGATCGAGTCGGCAAGCAGAGCGTGAAGTCGGAAATTCGCGCGCGCGTTGGGTGATGGCGTCTTGGGTAGCAATTGTGTGCGTTGATTTGAATACATTCGGTTTACATCCAACTCAAAGTCTGCGTGAATCAAGTTAGAATCAAAAAATGGGCATGCGGAGGAGGAGCGTACCTAGCGGAACGAGCTTTTGGGGTGAAAGTTCATATGTAGCTTGACCGGAATCCATCGTGAAACGTTTTAGAATACAGCTGTCGATGATCTGAGAGGTTGTTAGTGGAATATAAGGAAAATGTGCGTGGAAAGCGAGTACATGGGTCGCCGTCGGGTCAGGGTTTGGAGGGGAACATTGAAGCGTTGCAAACCGTGTTCCTCCGGCCTAATGACGTCGTGCGATGCTAGATGGCAATGACAGATTCTTTTAGTTGTCAAGCTTAGTAGATTAGATTAGATGAAATGGCCGATTGAGGATGACGTCATCCGACTGGTCGTTCTTACAAATTGATACGCGAAAGAATTGCAAAAACGTTTGCGGGCTAATTCATCCTATAGTACATGACATGATTTATCTGCGTGAACATGAGCAAAAACAATCTCATGGGCAGCGAGAGCCACGTACCTTACAACTCCTGCCGCAATACAAGGTAAATCTACTCGTCCAGTGCCCAGAAAAACTCTTTGATAAAGAAGGGGTTCAGCCAAAAATTAGTACAGTAGTGGAAGGCGTTCTGGACGGTGAGTTGTCTGTTCGCGGTTTTTCCAAACATTGGGTTCAAATCGACGGCTGCTCGTAGTCGCTCCAGTGGGATGACATCCCCCACAAGGGTTTTATCGTCCCTGATAGCCCGTGAAGCTTTGTACAGACCCGTACTTGGAACTGGCTCGGGAGCAACATTGAACCGCTGAACGTACGCCAGGAATTGGTCCTTTCCGGTCGGTGGAACGCTGTGTCGCTCGGGAACAGCACGAAAGATCAACTTCAATTCGCACACGCTATGGCCTGCAAAGTAGTGATCAAGTTCGAGGTGAGGTGGAAGAGCAGTACGCTTAGGCCTACCCTTGAGTTTACTCTTCGGCCAACAGTGCTGAGGATCAGTATTGACGAGCACCGGATCTCCGCGACCATACAGCCATTCTTTATCGGGAGGGCTGCAGTTGATGGTCTGCGGATCCAGGAGTTTTTTCGGATCGTGATACGCCTTGCTCTGTAACGCTACACCGTCCCATACCTGGAGCTTGAACCCCAGCCGCACGTCCGATGCAGCGTTAGGGCGCTTGCCCCCGATCATCATGGGCCCGTCATCGGGTTGTGCCCGATGTATGAAAGTTTTGATAGCTGCTGGCAGATCCGGAAGGGCGAATAGGGTTACTACCTCCTCAACACTGAGGCGACGGCCAGGCGTAGGGTCCCGGTTCAGACAGAAGGCAGTGCTACCGTCTGCGGAGGTGAAGCAACGGAATGGCTGGAGTGCGTTCGGTTGCTTCGATAGTGCAAGACTGTGTGCAAAATAATTGGTGATGTCCCGGGGGCCAGCAACGGGCCCGATATGCTCCACAAGGTCCGAACCGCTGTTTATGAAAGTCCGCGCATTGCAGACGGCATCGTCGTCGGCGTCGACGTCATCGTAAGCGAGCGGGAGTCGTCCAGGGTCACCCATGTCGACTCGCGCACTGTGCATTGCGGTGGCCAGCTGGAAGAATCGGATTTTGTCCCTACGATCCAGATGGCGAACGATCTGGGATTCGTAGCCGTGATTGTTTGAATGGCGGGCAGGCTCCTTCACCAGCTCGATGTGAGCGTGCTCCGTGACATCGGCGCTCCAGTGGAGAGGAACTCCGGTTGCTCTGATGGACGGAACAACGGACTGGAGAAATTCGAGCTTGGGGATGCCATGCCAAGTCTCGATAGCGTTCCCCTTCGCCCCTTGCCGTGCTCCCGCATCCGTGATATGTTCTTTGTTATCATGGAACGCCTTGAGACTGGCATCCATCCTGGTCAACATTATCTCATTGATGGCCGGAGCTTGACCGCGATAAAAAAAGGTGACCAGGCTTTGGATGGCTGTCGCGAATCCCGTCGGAACGGCGCCGGCGATGACGGTTAGAAGATAGCGCAGAATGTCCCGTTGTTCTTTCCCGGTCACCTGTTTCGCTTTTGATATACCTCCCACGAACTTTCGCATGCCGGTATGCCACCGCAACAATGCAAAGCGGAAATCGATTTCCGCTTTACCGACAGCATTCATAGCCCATTTGACGATGTGGTCCCAGGAAAAGCGACACCAGTGGTGGAGTATCTCTGGCGTCAGGAACACCGACGGCTCGGCTAAAAACCAATCTTGCCAAAAGGGTCGGTGCACCCCGTTGAGGCCGCGGTCTTTGGCAGCTTTGATGTAAGCCAGCAGGTCGTTCCAAGGATCCAGACCCAGACCCTCGGGCTTGGGGCCTTCTATTTCATGCAGTTTTTCCATCGTGTGTGCGCGAGTTCGAACTGGGTGGCGGAAATTATCGCCCAACTGTTGGTTATTCGCCGTTGTTACAGGCGACGTTTTTGAGGCAACGATGGCGATCATGCACGCTTCAGGGGTGTCGACGATGTATGCCGCGATCACGGTATGGAACATTCTGAGGTTGCCCACCGGGTCCGCCATCATCTTGCCAACCAAAGCCGCAACTTTGAGAGGCTTGAGGACGAAGTCCATCATTGCGTGGAACATACGACTCTTCAAAACTCCCTTGACTTCGGCGTCGCTTTCGCGAAATTTGACGATGGGAATCAACATCAAAAGCAAGAATGCGTGGAAGGACGCTTTCATGCGGAACCAGGCATCGATCAGGGCCGTGCTGAGTAGAACGGGGTGAGCATGTTTATTTCCCATCATGTTCGTGATGTGCGTTTCGTCGGAGGTAATGATACATCCGCCGAGGGCGTGGCCCTTTGGTATTTCCTTCTGAAATTGGATATTAGGATCGTCCGAGGGCGAGGGGAAATAATACTTGCCTGCATATCCCAGGCCGCGGTTCCTGAGAGCCACTCTGTATAGGTTCTCGTCAGTCTCGCCGAGCTTTCCCAAAGCACAAAGGGCGTGAAGTGGATGTGTCCCTGGACCAGGGGATTCGAAAAAAGCTCTTGTAGGCATTCAAGGGGATCTCGCCAGAAGAGATATACGGGCTTCTCTGTGGGGATTTCGGTTGGCCACAGCTTCATCTGCCACGCTGGGCGTTGCGGCAGGCTCGCAATCCGGTCCCACATTTCCTTGGCTGAACGGAAAGACAGGTGCATCCCGCTCTGCTCGGGAGATTATATCAGTTTCATTTACCGCTGGGCATCAGGGGACTCGTACCACCAGCTGTAGTTTCAAAAAGCGGTCGATCTGGGCCATGGTCATTTTGGACTGGTGTAGGAATGCCACGAGCTCCCATTCCGCAGCGGAGGCCCAGGGGTAGTATATGTTATGGGACCGTGGCTCGGAATATTTGTCTTTGTTGAACGTCTCAAGGAAGGTGTCTCCTTGGCCTTGAACTTTAGCGGCGCCCACATAGTAATCCTTGACGGGCCCCGTCGCAGGTACGGGTGGATGCTCCATGAGGACGTCATCCTCCTCCGGACCAAAACCAGGCGCATTATCGTCATCCTCTGGAGGACCGAAATCAGGTGCATCGTCCTCTCTCTCAGGATCCATGTCAGAGTCGTCATATCCTTGTTCTTGGTCCCATTGGTACGCGCGTCGAGCGGCACGCTGGGTCTCACGGTAGAATTGCAGACCTTCGTGACAATTGGCGTTGCTCTGATTCATATGTCGGAGCAGCCTCATCTCAGACCCCTTGTCTTTCTTGCAAATTGGGCAAAGCATTGTGGCTTTCGCGCGACAGAGAGTTGATAAGAAAACAGTTCAATTAGAAGCGCAAGTAGGCACTAATAATTGAACTTGAGGGTGATTATTGAATTCTCCAATGCGAAGCGCAAGTAAGCACTAAACATTGGCAAGTTCCCAAGTGGAAGGTCGTGGTTAAGGATCAAGAGTAAACAAAAGCACGTGAGAGGCACAAGTTCGGTGCGTTGTCAGTGACTGACTTTGTCACACACTCTCACCTCACACCCACTCTCTTTCCCCAATCTCACTCCCCTCTGTACAGTATCGGCCCTCTCCCGCCTCCTCGTACCCGCCATGTCGAACTCCGTCCTCCGCACCCAGCGCTCTTCCTCCAATGGCAGGTCTGGCTTCACGAGGGGCTTGCCTTGCACTCTGGGCTTGGTGCGTTCCACTTTCTCTTTGTCTTTCCTGCTCTTTACTCATTCATCTTGCAGTTGGGCCCTTCTCTTCTTCCTATAGCTGAAGAAAATCAGTTCAAGCTCGAAATTGCGTATAGCGTGTGCAATTCCAAGCAAGCCGAGCAAGAAGTCGTCGATTCTCTTCAGGCCGCCGCTCGTGCCGCCGTCGTTCGTTATCAGGCTCAGTGCAACGTCGTACAGAGTCGCGAGGCTCACGAGCGTGCTGTAGCTGAGGCCGAGGCTACTCTCGCAAAGAGCCGCGAGGCCGAAGCTCAAGCTCTCGCTCGTTCTTACGAGGCCGAAATTCGCCTGGCGGCGGTGCTTCAGACCGAGGCCCAGAGCCGCCTTCGATATTATGACCGGATGCACGAGGTAGCCGCCAACAACGTCAATGATGCCGAGTTCCAAGTTGGGATGGTGCGGCACGACATTTGGGTGCAAAACGAAACGACTTTCGCTGCAGAGAAAGAATGGATGGCCAAAGGTAAGTCGACAATCGCTCCGTAAGTCAATCCTAAGCTTAGCTCACTCCAGATGATCGCGCTTCCTCGCGCTCCCCCTCCGCGACCTGCTCCCCCTCCGCGACTCCCTCTCCCTGCGTGGCACCCTCTTCCTGTGCGACTCCTCTCTCTGCGACTCCCTCTCCCTCCACCTAAGCTTGGAGTTCACGGCGTATCATATCGATTTTTATGTATCCGATGATGTATCACGCAGCCAAATTAGCAATTTTTTTACACTATCTTAATGTGTACTGCGAGGTCGGACGTCGACCCAGAAAGTAGACAGGGAAATTGAAAATGACGCGGAAGCGCGTACGCTATTTAACTTTTAAGCGGAACGGTCACGGTCGCGTGACTTGTTTACTCTTCCCACTCAACCACCACCCTCTTCCATGGCGCATCGCAGGAACGAGGGGAACCCCGCCCCTCTTCCCTCCTCGTCCACGCGCTCGAAAGCCCGTCGCGTAAGACTTCTCAAGCCCGGGGCAATGGCGAAGAAGACCTATGCCGCCAAGGCTGAAGCTGCGAAAGACAAGGCTTATCAGCGCGCTCATCGCAAGCCTCTGACGCCGCGTCAAGCTGTTCGGGTGTTACGCGAGGAGGTTCGGGAGCTGCGTGGTGCGTACTATCCCAATTTTCTGTCCCTTCCTTACCTCACTGTTTCAAAGCTGCGCTAGCCCGCACTGAACCCGAACGGGATGCAGCTCAAGCCGCCGTCACTCGCGTATCCCGGCCTAAGGAAGGTCCTGGCGGCCCCACCGAGCGACCACGCAACCTCCACAACGAACCGAAACTTTACACGGCCACCTGGCCTGATCCTTACAACTGTCCTGCTGACATGATTGCTGGCATGTCTATATTCGACTATTACAATGCTATAATCTACGACGATGATCCCGAACTTGAAAAATTCTTTAAAGACTGGCCTCGCTACCAGGGCAATGGGCCACTCGCACCTTGTAAGTTCTTTTTGCGCACCTGCTCCCTCGGCTGCTGAAGGCTGCAGCCCACTCCCCGGATTCTTCGCCCTCGCCGAATGTGTCGCCAAGACGCAACGATGGTGATTCCACCTGCGGTAGGTTCAGCAGCTCTCTGACTCGACCTATCTATACTTACTTCTTGGAGGTGCTCGTCGCGCGGCCTGCGCGTAGGCGTTGATTCTCCGAAAGTAATGGACTCACGGAACATAAACATGAACATCGAACGAACGCCTCCAGTACATATATATCTTGCCAGTCTCCTTCTTGCGGCGCTATAATTCCTAATGATTATACCCTTGTAATATAATGTACATCTCTTGAATATTTCTTGAATTTGACGTGAACTTCATCCGGATGTGAGTTGAGATTGAGAATTCAAGTCGAGAGACAGATCAACGATCAATACATTGGCTAGCTGTATTCTAAAACGTTTCACGATGGATTCCTGGTCAAGCTACATATGAGAACGAGCAAAGAAAGGGTGTTGTTGCAGATAGAGGTGGTGTAGACAGATATCTGTAAGTTATTGTAAAATGTTTCACGATGGATTCCTGTCAAGCTACATATGAGAACGAGCAAAGAAAGGGTGTTGTTGCAGATAGAGGTGGTGTAGACAGACGATGTAGCCGTACCAATGGTAAGAGATTACAGATCGTCGTCTTCCTTCGGAAGGGGAACCACCTCGGCCGCGTGGAGGGACCTCGGTGCGAAGTTGTACTTGACTTCGCAGCGATTTCAAAGTACTGGGAGTTCTTCTTCCGGTGGAGAGTGGCCGCCCCATAGCTCACTGCGGACGTTCTCGCTTACTTGCTCGAGGTTACGGTGCCAGTTGATCACATTTTTGTAGGTGATTCTCGACGTGACGTCGAACACGATGATGCCGCACTGGAGCTGAATATCCATCGCGGAGACACCCGAATTTCTCCTGGTCAGCGGTGTCCCAGACATTGAAGCAGATGGTGCCGTAGTTGGTCGTAAAAGTGAGGGGGTGGACCTCGACACCGAGAGTCGCTTGATATATTTCTTTTCAAACTCGCCAGTCAAGTCGCGCTGCGAATGGAGCAGATCAGTACGCGATCTTGTGTACACTGCAAACGACCGACGTTGACGAATGTGGTTTTGCCAGTTCCTCCGTCGCCGGGTCTTTCGAACTGGCCAGCCAAGAGCCCTGCGAGGTGGGTAGATCAGTCAACGATCGTATGTACACCATTCCGTTCACTTCCATACCTAGAGCGCGCCCTATCTAAAAGGTTTCTTCTACCACTAGCAACAAGGTAAGTGTTTGTTCTGGTAGACAGTTCAGAACTTACTATGGAGATAAGTCCCATGCGCGCGTATAGCTTACAGGATGTCGAAGACGCACTTTCGACACCGCCCTCTCAAACCGACGGTCCAGGGAAGGTGTATGGACTTCGGGTTAAGCATCCGGACGGAAGTGTCGTCCTCAAGGTGGGACGGAGCGATGACCCTCAGCGTCGCACTATCGAGTGGCGATGTCAGTGCCCCGAAGACGTGATAGATCTGTTGTGGGAGGTGCCCACCGAATATGCCAAAAAACTCGGTGGGTCTCCCATCTTTGCTGGGCGCAGAAAACTCTAACCAATATCTAGAACGCGTTAGCCATCGGTATTTCAAGGCGAAGAAGGCCTGGTACATACCAGTACCGTGCAACTCTTGCACCAGACGCCACCAGGAGAAGTTTTGGGCGCAGGTGGTTGGAGGAATTCATGCTGCGAAGAAAGTAGTCGAGGGGTTGGAGAGGCGGATGAGAGAATGAGTTTTTTGGAACGATCTGCAAAATTTCTTGGACGGTGGCTGTGTCGGGCCTGAATAGGATATTACCGCAAAGTCTGCATTCTTAATCATCGCAATACGAAGTAAGAAAATGGGTTAGATTTCAAGGATATACATGATTGGTACCTCTAAGAAGTGCAGCGTTCAAGATCGTAGTACAGCAAGAATTTTTGTAGCGCATTTTTCGAGAGCGTCAGTCAAAGGCGGTGCTTTTCGTTCCAGCTTGATGTTATGTTTCCATTGCGCGTGCGACGCGAGGACTGCAGTGCCGCTTTCGAGTTGTCGTAGGCGTTTTTCGTACCAGCTTTCCCACATAGGTGTCCACCACCCAATATTGAGGCCCGACGCGGCGAAAGCGGGTGGTCTGGGCCACCAAGACAAGGTTGCGGTCTGTTCATTATTGAAATGGCCACTGTCGTACTGACCTGGAATGAATGGTCAGCGCCGACGAGGGTCAGAAAGAAAGAGAGAACTCACCCGTCGCAACGTGATACACACCGCAAATCAAGTCTATTTCCTGCTGGGTGAGACAGTCATCCCAATAAGCAAACGGGGAGCGGCCATCCCACAAACACATCCCTTCCACGAGAGCGTCGTCGCTGGGTCCGCGGAGGGCTTCCTCCATGGAAGCCTCAGATTTGGCGAGACGCCCGACGATCCCTCCGTACAGCAAAGCCGCACGACCACGGGGACTGCTCATGAACCTTTGCCGAATTTCGACGTACGCTTGGTAGTCTCTCATATCTGGCTTGTAGTTCGACGGTCGGTATCCTAGCCCCGAGTAGTATCTGCGCTGGAGCTTTAGAGGAGCGGGGGAGGTGATCGTCGAGCGACAGCATGTCATGAAAGACATGCCGCGGGACAAGAGATTTTCCGCGACGTCGGTGGTACTCGGACCCCATCCTTGTCTCACTGTTTCCAGGGCATTGGCGGCACTCTGAACGACGATGAAGAGACTATGTGACTGGGGCTCCTTCTCCGAGATCACATAATACACTTGATCGTTGAGGACCTCAGTCCGAAGGTGGACCGCCCAGTCCGAGTATAGCTCTGAATCCTTTTGATGGAAATCCAGCAAGGAACTGGGGACGTCAAACGGCGAGTGCGCTCGCTTGCAATACGCAAGGAAAAGACGAAACTGGTCCATCTGGTTCTCGTTTGGAATCTGGATGCGGGTATCGCCAAGCAATTTGTTGGCAAGAATAGACACCCGTAGTGGTACCATAGAGACTATGTGGCTGGACACAGCCAGAAACATATTTTGCCTCCCTGCGTGGCTGTAGCCAGGGCCTGGCTGGCCTTACATTTCCACTTGTTCCAGCCTAAGGGCACCGGCCGTGGTCCCGGAACGCTTCCCAAAGCTATTCTCACGTTAGAATAAGATCTTTAGAGGATCAGAGGCATCACAACTAATTTTTTCGCGATCTACGCATCATTTACATCCATCAGCACTACGCCAAAGTCCATATATGGTAATTAAATAGTATTTCTCCTCCCCTCGTTCCTCCTCATCGCACACAACGGCGCTCATCTGAGCCGCTGCCTCGCAATCCCATCCCACCCACCCCCCCCCCTACTCGTGCTCCACGGCGGCATGCTCGAGCGACGCAGGCTCGATCGACGCAGGCTCGAGCGCCGCCTCAGCCTCGATGCTCTCTGACGAGCTCGCTCCCTGCGCGTGCCCCTCGGCCGATGCCTCTGCAAAAGCAGCCATGCCCGCGGCGAGCACCGTGTCATCGCGCACCGCCATCCGCACAACGGTTGCAGCGGACGTATCCCAGCTTTGCTTGAATCGACGCGCGATCTGTCGTGCACCAGCGGCCTGGCGAGCCGCGTACGCCTCCAGCCCCCCACGCAGCTCGTGTGAGACCTCCTCCCGCCTCAACGTCCGCCGCCCCTCCCACCACTGCGCGCGCCATCGCAGGAACCGCAGCACGCGCTTCATTTCCTCGCGCAGCAGCTCTACCTCCTCCACCCATCAGTCTTTACGAGCCTTGGCCTTGGACCACTCCACCCGCACTGCTGGAAGCATCCGTTTCAGTACGCGACCTTGTCCTATTCGCACGGAGGTACTCACAATCATGCAGCTCGACCTCATCTTCCCCTGGTCCGCCGCCCTCGGTCCAAATCCAGGAGAAGTGCTTGTCCTTCGAGGACAAGGCAGGGCCCTTTCGTCGGTGTCTCCCCGAGCCGATTTCCCCCAGTCTTCTGCGTGCCTTGGCGTCGATCTCCCGCTCCTCATCGAGCTGGACATCGGCCGCCTTCAGCTCGCGGAACGTTATCCCCGCCTCCCGCCCTCGCAGCGCCATAATCGCCAGCCGTGCGCGTCTGTACTTTGCCGCCGCACCATCCACCCGTTCTCCGATGCGTCCGATCAAGGTGTAGGACCGAGTCGCTGCTCTCTGCCCCGCCACATTGCCGTCGTCGCGGTGGTCCAGCAGATGCCGCTTCGCGTGCAGGCGGGTGCGGAGATTCACGAGCGAGTCGCGGCATTGGCCCTCCCGCAGCTTTGCCTCCATCTCCGCTAAGCCGGCCTTGCATCCTTCCTCCTTGTCCGCCGTCCGACGCCCGGAAGGCAGATACAGTTTGACCTCCTCCGCTTTGGCGGGCGGCATCTCCGAGTCTCGTGCGTCTTCCTCTTGTTCCATCTCCTCCACTGCACCTGGCATGTAGACGGCCTGGAGTTTGCGGAAACGCGCCAGCTTAGTGAAGAAGGCGCGCCGCATCTCGGTCAGTCGCTCGCTCTGTTCTGCGGCTACCAACGTGCGCCCCTTCGCCTCGCGCCGAATACGATATCTGCGGAGGTAGCTAGTTAGCGCGATCCGAAAGGCGGCAGGGTGGACGTACTGTGTCTCCTCCAATTGCAAGCCCGCCGTCAAAAACGAGGTGACGCTTGTTCCGTGCAGCTTTCCACCTCCGGTAGAAGCCTCTTGCGCCTCGTCTTTCGCGAGCGACAGTCGGATGTCCGCCTCGCTGGGACCACCTAAAATTCATCAGTTACGCGCAACGCGCGCCAATAATCAGGACGTACCTCCTTTACCGGCTGCGATCTCGTACGGATTGGGCTTCGATTTGTCCGCCTTCCAAACATCTATCTGCTTCTGCCACTTCTTGCGGATCTCTTTCTTCAGCGTCCGGTCGACCTCGGTGAATGCGGCGACCTGGCGGTCACGCTCGTCGATCGCGAGAACCAGCTTTCGAGGCAAAGTGGTCTCTGTGTGTCCTTGTTAATATAGCTTCCCTTATCTGCACACGCGACGGCTTACCTTGATTCAGGTTCTTCTCAAAATTGAGGTGGTCGATTTTGTCCTCCATCGCGTCATGCCGCGCTCCCGGCCTCATCTCCTTCGTCGCCCAGGACAGTGGATTTAAATGCGACCATGTACGCTCAATCCCCTCCCCGTCCGTACGCCCGACGCCATCCACGTACGTGAGAGAGTTTTGCACCTGGCAGCTCTTCTCATGCGCCGCCGCATGCCACACAGGGAGCCCGAAGAGCAGCGTGACGAGCCCTAGATTGATGCGCATATGCTCGGGCATCGCCGCCAGCCGTCCCGGTAGGTTAATCTGCCATTGACATGCGATATCGTATGATACCGCCACAAAGAGGGCGGCGACTCCCATCATCGCACTCAGGAAAATGTAATCCATGTTAGAATATCTATCCCATAAGTCAGACGTGCGCCTCCCGGAAGAGATTGTGGCTTACCTTTCCCCCTTTTGCAGGTCGCTGACACCCTGGGGCCGAACCAGCTCGTGGCGCGCGCATACGACGCCGCCGACGCCAGAGCATCTCAGCCCTGTTGTTAGACGCGTGTCCTTCTGCAACAAAGCTGCGAACGCTATACAGGTGCTGACCTGGAATATCCTTGTCAGATACTACGCACGCAGCCGTTCACAAGATCAAACACTTACATCCTTCTCCGCCACATAGCCTTTCAAGTGCTCCTTGTAAGGTACCTCCTCCACCAGATGCCCCCAGCCTGACCCTAGTGGTAAGTCCTCGCGCTCGTTCGCGCGTATGCGATTCTTGAGACGGAAGTTGGCGTCCATAGCCAGCAGCAGCATGTACAGAAACCTACAAAGCTCTTTAATATGACATCTTCCTCTGCGCAAACGAAGACTTACTGAAATTCCGGTGATACGTCTCGCCATCCTTCAGGAATGTTTATATTGTCGTGCGGGCACGCCCAACACATCACCGCGCACTCGCCGTTCTGGGTCGCCCACACTCCCTCCGGGTCGTGCGCCCGCCCCGCGCGGATCATGCGTTTTAGGAACGCGTATTGGCGCGACATTCGCCCAAATTCTTTATAACGATCCTGCGCACACAAATCATTCAGTCGGTAAACGACTTTGTTTCAAAAAAAGCGACTTACTGGTACCGAGCTCGGTTTCGAGGCATCTGTTCGCCGTTCCAAGGTCCCAACGAAGTCGTGGACATTTATATTGCCCACGACGTTCAGGAGGCGGAACAGCTCTAACGAAGCGAAGGTGGCGCACGTCTTGGGATCCACCGTGGTCGCCGGGTACCAGCCATTGCGAAGGAGTTGCTCCAGGTTTCCAGCGCGATCAGACTTGTCGCACGCGCAAAATCGATACTGCACGGTGTGTATGTACTCGGTGTCGATCACCACCATCTTCCTTATGGCCGGCGCAGGACGCTGACATGGTTGGCCGCCGTGGCCCAGTTGGTAGACGAAGTCCAGGCTGTTCAAGGTCTTCGTGACCCAGAAAGAGCCGTTCCATTCCTGCCACGGCCTTGTTAACCCCGAATCCGCAACGTTATGGAGAGCAAAGCTTACCTGGGGCCGGTGCAACGGCGTCAGAGTATGGCGCGATAGAATACAGTCCAGGCATTGGTAGAACTGTCCGCAGTCCCAGCACCGGAATCGTCGGCTGTTCCCCCCGAAAGCCGTCTTGCAACAAGCGCATTCGTGATGATCTTCCCCCAGCCCCTCGCGCCTCACGAGCTCGTCGAGGAAACGGGGCATGAGCGGGCGCCAAAGATTAAATGGTTCGTCCTAAGTACAAACTTATATCAGTTTCTGGTTAAATAAACGCAAGCAATTTGAGGGGAGGGGAAGGCGGGGGCGGTGGTGCACGGTGTGATCAAGTCCCGAACTGCGCCAGGGGCATTTCCAGGGTCGGACACACCGAGTCTGGCGTAGCTCTCGAACAGGATGGCCGACATATGCGGGAGGATGTTAAATCAAACGAAGAACACGCACAGAACTTTCGTATCGTTTGCGTTTTTCGCCAGTTTCCGCCGCGCCTTGCTCGTCGTCGTCTGCACCAGCGCGCCACTCCTCGGCGTCTCCTGGTAAAGGCATCCAGTCACCGTACAAATCCGTGAGGTCGGAGGGAGCGATTTTTCGTTTTTTGACCGCGACGTTGATTCCCCGCCGCACCTGGCGGCGCCCGTCTTGAGTCGCATAGATTCCTGTGTCGCGGCTGGTTTCCTCGGGCCTGACCTCGTAGTCTATGGACACGTCGTTCATCTGGGATCGGTTTGGCGCGCGGAAGGAAGAGGTGTTTAGGGAGGCCATCGTGGTGAAGAGGAGAGTTGGGATTGATGGGGATCAGGCCATCTGGTTAGCCTGACCCATGGCCGCGCGTATCCAGGGGGGTGTCGGCCCATAGCGCGCAGCTCAACAAACGCGGTTTGGGCCATGAAAGCAAAGCGAAGCATAAACAGCCACCACGTGACTGCGACCCAGGATTACGAAGTGATGCCTGTCGGCATCTCGGCGGCCGGGGACAAAAGAATATTTCTAGACGACGACAAGTAACTAATTCTCGTTCTGCTCATCCTGCGACAGGAGACAAGTCTTCTGCTTTTTAATCACCACGTTCCCGTCCATATCCAGGAAAGCGTACGCTCGGCGGTCCTCGTAGACGGTGTGGAGATTGTCGGTGCAGTCGCAGCTGACGTCGCGCACGCCATAGGAGGAAACAATCTACCAAAAAGAAACTGTGAGCCGGCAGCAAAAGATGGAACAGCTGGAGGAATTTAGCTTACACGAATATGGTGAATCTCGCTCGTGCCGTCTATGGTGGTGCGACGAAAGCCGGGGCCCATCTGACGAGCTGAACTGGGAAGGGTGCTGTAGATTCGTTAGTTGCGGAATCTAGATGGGCGACAGACGATAAAACTTACTTGGCCTCCCCCCAAGCACGCTCTATCCCCTCCCCGTCGGTGTGGGACCAGGCGCGCTCACCGTATTCGCCATCCTGGTGCCCGCGGTTTTGGAGAGTGCGTATGCTGGCGTTGGTCCAACGTCAGCCGAGGTATCCACGATATCAAAAAGATGGTGTACCTCTGCCAGTAGTTCTTCCACCGCGCGCTGCTGCTCCACGGATGCAGGTCAGGGACTGGGGGATCAGCGTTGGCGTCGTCGGCATCGGCGGTAGCTTTGGCATCGTCGTTGGCGGCAGCGTTGGCGTCGTTGACGTTGGCGGCAGCGTTGGCAGCGTTGGCAGTGTTGGCATCGTTGACGTTGGCGTTGGCGTCGGTGACGTTGGCGTTGTCGGAGGCGCCGGTCCCCCAGGTGTCGGGGAGGACCGGAACCAGAACTGGGGACGGGGCGCCAGTCGAAGGCGTTGCCTCTTCGAGGGGCGGCATTTCGTCGTCCGAGGAAAAAAGGCTGTCATCGTCAGCCTCCTCGTCCGAGTCGCTGGACAACAGTGTATCAGTCCTCGAGGAAGACGGCCGGAGAAGAAAAAAATCGTACGTGTGAGTGCCCTTCTGTTCCATGGCGTGGACGTTCCTGAGATACTGGCAGGACAGGTCGTAGCTCGTGTTCACGTCGTGGTGATTGCGCATCGCCGTGTGCCAGACACCGGGGACCACGGGCACGGGCTCGTCGCGCTCATGGAAGAGACTCCTGTATTTCTTGAGCAACTGCTGCTGATCAGTGCTGTAGCTTGTGTTAGTCTCGCTCCCCCACAAAAAATAAAACACTCACAAGGGCAGACCTGAGATAATGTGCGTCGTCCTCACATTGTAGGAGACGAGGGTTTCCCGCTCTAAGAAAGAACGAAGTGAGTGGTGGGCTGGAAAAGTCGAAAAAAGACCACACTTACTGGGCGTCTGCTGTGGTTCTCCGGACATTTTTGTGGCAATGGGAGGGTGAAAACTGGACGTGTCACACGGGTGCAAGGGTTTTTGTACCTTGAAAAATTGCTCCTGTTTGGACAGCGAACCTTCGGGGTTAGTTAGTAGCGAGCTGATTTGTAGCTAAGGCTCTAGATCTGAGATCTCACCTAAGCGACGTGAAACGGACTGTAGCCACAGGCTGCCTGCGTGACACAATTTTACCAATAAACTGCGAAGGGATCAGACTGACAGCTTCGACCGCACCCCCGCCCCCTTCTCTAGAAAACAAAAAAAAGGCTCACCCGTCCGTCGCACATCCTCATGGACCGTATTCGTCTCAACCTTTCGACTCCGGGCTTTGTCCATCGTCCTTCTCCGCCTCCCCGCGAGCGCTCCGCCGTGGAACGCTATGTGATGCCCGGCTTCGACCACTGCGAGCCAGGTTTGGAATCTCACGTCAAGTTCAATTTTCAAGCCCGACTGCGCCACGAGCAAGCCCTCCGGGATCCCCAGCAGCCGTTCCCCGGAGATCGCCTGCCGGGTGAACCCGCAGAGGATTTCGAGGGCGCTGGGGAGCCGACCGCTCACTCTTCTGCCTGCAAAACGGCCCTGTCCAGCCTTGCGAAGAAGGAGGGCGCGGGCTTCAAAGTGCTCCCCATCTTCGGTGAGCGCCTCAAAGCGCGCAAGGCGGCGAAGCGCGCTGCAGAGCGCGAGGAGCGCTTTCGCAAGATCCGACTCGACTTCGAGGCCGCGCGCATCATCAACGCGTCCGACGGCCATCGCGCTCGTGCAGGGATCCGACTAGCTCGCGGTTTAGCCGTCGACGCGTCGTTGATTGAAGATGTGGATTATGAGCTGTCGCAGGTGGTGGGCCCGAACTCGCGTTTCCGCCTCAGGCTGATCAAGTGGGGTGGCGGGTGAGTGCAATATTATTCTGTAGCCAAGGATGAGGTTGACCAGTGCTCTCGCAGGTCCACGCGCCCCGTTTACGCTGCCGATGGGAGTTTGGTGCTTTTGTTGGGTGGTCGTCCGCGTAACAGACGCTGGTATCGCGACGTCACCGAGCCCGCTACCGTGGACTGCGACATTGCGCTCTTGAGTTTGCGCCAGTCAGCAGAGGAGAAGGCCGCGAACATTCCACCGACCCTGACAGCCGGTGTCGGGAACACCTTCAACGAGCGAGCAGTAAGTCCTCGCACATCTCGCCAGTAGAAAGAAAGCCTTCTGATGTCGGGTTTAGACTCCACCGCCGGCCTATGGGTTGGTGTTGCAGTCGCTAGTGTTCTTCCAGTTATTTTCGACCCTCGCCATGAAGCGTCTCGTCGGATATGGAAATCGTGAGTGTGGCACTGCTCCTGTATTGTGACTTGTTGACTGATGGGACCAAAGGCCTTCTCGAGTATTATTGCACCGCCGCGTTCTTAGCTCTCCAGGCGCAGAAGGACGACTTCCTCACGTATAACCCCGACGCTATCTACCCCTCTGACTCGAGCGTGTTCTCCGCGGCCACTTTTGAGTTTGGCGGACCTCATCGTCAGACCACGACCCAAGGCCTCCCTAATCGATATCACGCCAGCTCCTGGGGCATTCTCACCGCCCTCGGAAAGTATTGCCACTCACGCGGCGGCCACATTATCCTCTGGGATCTCGGGCTCGTCGTCTCCTTCCCCCCTGGCACCACCATCCTCCTGCCGCCGAGCATTATCCGGTATTCTTTTGTCAAGGTCCGAGAAGGCGAGCATCGCTACGCCCTTTTGCAGTGGGCTGGCGCTGGGATCTTCCGCTGGTTTGAAAACGGCCGGCGCTCCGATCTCGAGTTCGCAGTCAGAGCCACCAGGGAGGAACACGACACGCGGGAGTCGCGCCGGCGTGAGGCCCACGGCGCGGCACTGGATTCTTTCCCCGTTGAGGGGGAGCTGGCGGAGTCTGGGGCGTTCGTGCCGTTCATGGGCTCCGTCCCCGAGGGCATCACGCCCCACTGATGCGCCGCTCACGAAGTCGTCATCAAACAAGTTTCGCTCGCAATAGTATGCTCATCTCTTAGTCTACGTCTCTGTCAAAAACCGTACCCATGTCGGACTTTCCTTTCGTCTATGTCGTCTCTTCTTAGTCTACGCCGTCGTCTACTGTGTCTTCAGCTACTCCAATACATTGTGCTTCTGTTCTCCCTTAGCTCGTGTGTATATATTCGACGGCGACAACTACAGCCAAATTCTACGGTCATTGCGTATGTAAGGCTCTTTGCCCCACCCGACATAATCCAGACGCGGGATGGACACGGCCCCAGGTCCCTCCCGTTCGTTATCTCCCTCCCACCCCGCGTCGGACTCAGACGCGCCTTCATCATCATCGCTGTTGCGCGCGGCGTCGATGTCCGCGAGAGACAGGGGCGTCGGTGAGTTGGGGGCGCGCCGGCGCGCCGGCACGCCGTTCGTAGGAATGATCTTGAGGCTTGCGGGGCATGGGCCCACGTCGAACAGGCAAACCCTGGTAAAACTTGTGACGGCGCGTGGACGGCTATAACCAAGCGGGGCAACGACGGGCCCGAACAGGCCGCCTGGCCCGCCAACGCGAGGCGCAGTTACGGGGGAGACGGGCGACGATGTAGCAGGCAGCGCCGGTGCCTTGGCAGCAGTGTTGTGCGGCGCGGTAGGTGGGAGCGTGGGTGGTATCTTGGCAGGCGATTTTGCGGGCGTCGACTTCTTAGCAGGCAATTTGGGGGCCACCGGCGGTTTCTTGACGGGCTGCTTGGTGCGCCTCCAAAAACTATCAGTCTCATTTTTTGTTAGGAGCGGAGCGAGAACACGCACTGAAGATAATTTTGTCTGTACTGTTCGGCTCTGTGGTTATATTCATGTTGCACGGCGCTCGGTGCGGACTTCAATTGTTCGCGTTTTCTATAAGCGCATTGGAGCTAGCCTTCTGCGGGTGGGGACAGGGTCAGACTCACTGGCGCATGCGGGCTTTCGCCTTCTCGTTGACAGAGTCACGATGGCGTTGGCGGTATCTCCACGCCCGCAACGCAGCGCCGTCAAGAAGCTCAGGATCGTTGCGGGCCTTTGTTGTTTTGCGAGGCATCGGGCATGCGAGCGAGATGAAGTTGAGGGAGGTGATGGTGGCAGTGAGTGTGGAGTTCGTCACTCGAACCTCGGCTGAGGAGTTCGTCATGGCGAATAAACCTAGGAAAGAGTCTATCGCTGGCTGAAGTTGCGCCGCCATGGGTTCCAGATATAAAGGCAGCATAGTTGGAGAATGCTTCGGAGTGTTCTAAAGTGGACGGTGCCCAGAGATATCAATACTAAATAAATGGTTGAACAAACGCAGGTTTGCAGACTGTTCCAAGCTTTACCAAAAGAAACATACCATCGAATCTGGAGTTCGTCACGTTAATATCATTACGAGTGGTACAACTGTGGTGTGGATCTAGTTTATACACAATGGGTTGCTAGATGGCGGAACATACCTTTCCCCGCAATGACGAGAAAACAAGGGACACTGGAGCTCGAGGTGGGACGTCGCCGACGTCGAGGGTGACAAGTGTGACCATGTGACACTCGGTGCATTTCTGACGAACTCGGGCTTCCTCTCAGTCTAAAATCAAAACGCGCAAGACATGGAGCAACAAAATGAGAGCACTGCATTTCAAGGATACACGACAGGCTACTTGTACTACTTGGCTCCGCGCTGGAGGCGACGCACCCACTTGGTTTTGACCGCGGACGCGAACGCTGCCTCGGCTTCCTCTGCGGTTTCGAACGCGCGGAAGAGGCTGCCCCGGACACCCGTGACATTGAGACTACACTCCAGGTGGGACCTGTAGATGCCGGGCTCGACGCCGCGGCACACTACGTACCACAAGCCGTTCGATCCACAGGTGAGGGGGTTTTCTTCGTAGTGGTTCCTAGTGGCGGGAACGCGAGCGCCAGTCGGTGCGGGGGGTACGGCGGAGTCCCCGGTCCAACCTTTGCTGCGAGCGTAGGCCAAGGCGGCGTGGGCAGCCTCCTCGGTCGGAAAGCCGCATTGAATTGCGAGACCGTTGCCAGTGATGGAGCGCTGCACATCGGCCCAGACGGTGAAGACGTCGATCTTTCCACCGTAGAACACGACATAGGCCTCCGATTTCTTGCGAGAGCGCGGATGGCTCTTGCCCGTGGCGCGCACCGAAGCGCCGCTAACCCCCTGAGTGAGCGCGCCGGCTTCGAGCCAACAGACGGTGCTGCCGACCTTGGTGGGCGAGTCGACGGCGTATGTGCGACCGCGGGCAGTGGCGCGCGGCGTGGATGGGGCCGATTTGGCGGTGACGGGCTTGACCGGCGTTTGGGGGACCTCAGGAGAGGAAGGAGGAGGAGTCGCTGTCTCTGCCTCTGGGCTGATATCAAGCGCTAGGTAAATTTAATTAGCTCCAAGGGCGAAAGCAATCTTTACAGCAAGAAAAAACGCACCCTCAGCAATTGCGACCAGGTCCAAATTCCTGGCAAGACGGTCGACGTCGTCGTCGTATTCGGGAGGACGCGCACTGGCGATGTGCTTCGCAACGCGCATGATTTTAAGCAGCACCGGCGGAAGCTGGCGAGCGAGGTCGCCGAGGCCGAGAAGATTGATGACTTCCTCGAGCTGGGCCTCTGTGAGGTGGGCCGTCAGGCGCTCCAACTCGTCCGCGGACAGAGGCTGAGGATGGTTGTCGGGCCCCATAAGGGCGGCGATTTCAGCGGGTGTAAGCTCATGGGCAGGGGCGGGGGCGGGGACGGGGACGCGCATCTCCAAGTCAGTGGGGGAGAGATTGTGTCGGACAATGACTGCTTTTGGAGTTCACAGCCAACCGTTACGCCCGTGGTGTGCCGTACGCTGTACCTGAATTAAAATGTGGTAACATGGACTTGGGCTGGAACATGGAACCACATGCCTGGGTTCCGGACGGAGCTCATGGGAACGGGCAGAAGCGAAGCTGAACTGGAAGAATATCAGAAGCGAGATTTGCGGTTTGATGGGAGGGTGGGCGCAACACACATTGGTGTAGAACTGGCAAAGAACTGGTGTGAATTGAAGTGAAGAACTCCGTGAAAAGTTAGATTGGACGACAAGGAGACGTTGGGCGACGAGAGAGACAGAGGACGGCGAGGAGGGGACTCGGAGAACGTTGGAGGGTGGATGCAATTACTTAGCGAGGTTTAGCGAGATTAAGGGAATGGGGAATAAAAGGACCCGTGAGCCAACGCCCTGGCTGCAGGGCGACGGCCGCCGGTGAAACGCACGCTATGTCGGTCTTGTGGAGTTTCCGTGAGAGGGAAAGCATGGTGGTGGGGAAATCGGCAGGTTCGAAATGTATTCGTCGACCTGGCTACAGTGCAGCAGGCAAGGCCTGGCTACAGATCGTTCTTGAACGAAATTGATGGCAACAGGCGCGAGGTCTTGTGGAGTTTCCGTGAGAGGGAAAGGATGGTGGTGGGGAAATCGGCAAGTTCGAAATGTATTCGTCGACCTGGCTACAGTGCAGCAGGCAAGGCCTGGCTACAGATCGTTCTTGAGCGAAATTGATGGCAACAGGCGCGAGGTTTATTTGATTGGTTCTTTTTTGAATTGAGGGAGGCTTTTCACAAGACGGGCAGGACCGTGTTCGGGGGGTTTCAAAAAGAGCGGGGGCATATCATATTCAACTCAAACGCAAGTAATATCAACGACATGTGCTACGGCTATCGGAGATCGGACTCGTTAGCGGGGGAAAATGGAAAAGAAATTAGCTCACAAATTTTGGAGACCGACGTCCGGGTGCGGAAGAACGGCACGCTGATCAGGCAACCTGCACGCCACCCCAGGTAAGGGCCTGATTGAAGGCGGCGAGGGCGAGACCCTGCGTGGTGTAGGCCTTGCGCGCCCCATGGGCGACGCCGCTGATGGCAACGTGCGAAAGGGCACTAAGGAAGAATACATCAATGAAAAGAAAAAGGAAATGAATGAAAGACGTACAATTGGTCGACGACGCCGACGAAGCGGCCACGGGTGATGGCGTACCACTCAGGCGCGGGGACTTCCTCTTCAATGGCAGCCAAAGGCTCGGGTGGGGTGACCGAAAAAACCTCGTTGGCCAAGAACGGGCCGGACTCGTCACGAAGAAGAGCCACGAGGGGTGCCGGGAGCCCGGCGCCAGGGTTGCGGGGAGGCGGCGGGGGCGGGGGCGGCGTCGGGGCGGGGGCCGTAGCCGGAGAAGAAGACGACTTGGCGGGGGCTGGATCGGCCACCGGCGCCGCTGCCGCTGCCCCAGCTGGAGCTGGGCAGGGGGCGCCTGGAAACATCGCCGCAGGAAGGGCGAAGGGAGCGCCTATGACGGGGAGCGGAATGAACATAACACCCATCACTGTGAAGATGGTGAGCGGTGGGACGGCGAGGAGTAGCTGTGCTTCTTACTAAAGGGCGCAACCATGGAGGGCGCAGCCATGGAAGGGGAGACGGAGACAGTGGGGGAGGGGGAAGTGCGAGTCATTTTTTGTTGGGGTGGGGAAAGACAAGAGGGTGGGACAGAAAGACGAAACGCGAGTGACTTTTATAGAAGAACTGAGATCTGGGCAGACGTACCGATTGGCTGTTGACCCATTCGGGTGAGGGAAGAGCGTGACTGTGTTTGGTTTGTGATTTGGTCGCGACTCGCATCTCTTGCTCCAGAGGACAAAAACTCGCGTCTGTAGAAGAATTTCCTGGTAAGCTCCTTTGACGCTGAGAACGCTGGCAGCAAGCTGATCCCGTCGCGTGCGTCACAGAAATACTATTTGAACCGATGGCTGCACCGAAGACCAAAACAGGCGGCGGGCGCAAAAAGAAACGCGTCTGGAAGCGAATGGAAAAAAAGGACCGCCGTAATCTGAGACTCTGGGCCGAGGGCGCGCGGGACACGATCCTCAGACCGCACATTCCAGCATACACGGACGCTTTAGAGCGTGGTTGGCGGGCAGAGCGCGACTACGTCCAAGAGGTTTGCAACGAGTTCCATGCGCGAATTTCTTGGCGTCTGGCCGACGACGAGGAGCCTCCGATGCCGCTGCCGGAGTACGACAAGTTCGCAATGCCGGTAGTCGAAGACCTGGATGACGAGGAAGCCACGGCCAAAAGAGTTCGCATCGAGACAATGAATGCGGTAAGTTCAAAGTTGGTCGATGTTGATGGCTGTGGGCGTGTATCCCGTGACTAATTGACCCTTTCTCTGACAGCGCATTGGGCGGTGGCTCAAGTACCACGCTCGTCGACTACAACGACCTACTCGAATGGACCGCACACGGGACCCATGGGCTATACTCTTGGCCAAGCTTGCCGGAATCAATTCTCCACCGAAGGCGCGCCAGGCCTTCCAGCAATATATGCACGAATCTTACGACGAGGAAATCGCGCCGACTGTGCTGGCGCGCTGGGCAGCATCATGTGTGGATGAGGATGGCGTAACGCTTCGCAACAAGAGCCCGGACGCTCCTTTCCGTGCAAAGATTGCGCGCGAATTGTTTGCGCAATTGTCTGCTGAAGAGCAAGCGGGCTTGCGACAGCGCGCGCAGGAGGACGCCAAGGCCGCGAGACAGACGTACATGAATGCTATGAAAGGGAATCCGTCTAGGGCTCCAGCCGACCGACAGAAGTATGTGTTACAACGACTCACAAGTGGGGGGGAAACTAACGGAGCGCAAACAGGTGTATCGACAATCTCGGCGGGTTCATGTCCTCAATTCTGAGGGGCGTCGCCGAGCATACGGGACTACATGGAGTAGTGATATTTGGCGGTCCAATCCCACAATTCGGCGGGGAGATTCGCACAGTAACGTACGTCCAGCATGGATTTAAGAGTGACTATATCTAACTGATGTAACTGGTTGCAGGGTATCGCACGGACGGAACCACGGGCCTTCTCCTTGCCACTTCGCGCATTGGGCCAAGACTCGCTTCAATCGCGATGTCTTGGATTTCATGAAAGAGTACCTTCGTACCGCTTTCAGTGAGTAATGATGCCTAACCCTGCCTGAGAACAATCTGGATATTAATGTTAATGTTGTTTCACAGCGCCCGCTGAGTGCGCAGAAGCAGCGCTTCCAGAGGACGGCGGTCTGGCGGAGGCAAAATACACGATCGGCCCTGACTACGACGACATCGGTGAGAACGCAGAAGACGGCGACATCGAGGACTCGGAAGATGGCGAATCGGACTCGGACTCGGATGACACGGACGACAGTGCAGGGAGCGACTCGGAGCTGGAGGCGGAGGTGGGGAAGGGGAAGGGGAAGGGGAAAGGGAACACGAAGTCGAAGAAGGCGGCCGTGAAGGAGGTGGAGGCTCAGGCGGAGAAAAAGAAGAAGAAGGTGGCTGTGTCAAAGGTGCCATCATCTACGGCGGGGGGCAGCAAGAGGAAGCGCGGCGAGGAAAAGGGGAGCGATGGGAAGGCAACGAAACGCGCCCGTCCATCTGGATCAGATACGACGCCGAACGAGGAGGTCGCGAACGAAGACGAGGACGGCATGCCCGCCCCGCTAACGATGGAGCAGGAGCGCCAACTCAATATCGCGCGGAACAAGGCAGCGCTGGCGGAGATCGATCGCCAGTACATGCTGGCGCATCCGGAACACGCGAAGGACATGGAAGCCTTGCGCAAGAAGCGTGAAGCCCAAGATGCGAAAGCGAAAACGAGGCCAAAGCCGAAGGCAAAGTACAAGGAAAAGAAGGCAGTGGCCGAGCCCCGACGGTCGGGACGTCTTGGTGGAGGACTCACGGGTAAGTGCTCGTACACAGCGGAGGAGAACACAGTTTACTGATTACTTTACAGATGGCGGATTAACAGATGACGCCGATATGCTGGTGGATGATACCGAAGATAGGATGGACGACGTCCAGCCTGCGTCTGCGCCGCCCCCGGCCCCGCCGTTCATGCCGCCAACTCCGCCGCACATCGAGGCTGCGCCTGCGACTGCGCCCCCGCCCCCGCCGTTCATGCCGCCACCTCCGCCGCACATCGAGGCTGCGCCTGCGACTGCGCCCCCGCCCCCGCCGTTCGTGCCGCCACCTCCGCCCCGAGTCGAGCCTGCGCCACCTCCGCCATTCGTACCGCCATTCATGCCTCCAGCTCCGCCCCGCGTCGACCCTGCGCCACCTCCGCCATTCGTACCGCCATTCGTGCCTCCAGCTCCGCCCCGCGTCGACCCTGCGCCGCCCCCGCCTCTGCCGCGGGGCCAGCCTGCGCCGTCGCGCTCACCGTCGCACTCGCCGTCGCACTCGCCGCCCCCGCTTCCCCACGCGCAGGGTGGAAAGCATGCGCGGCCACCGCTATCGTCTGCAGCAGCTGCGCTGCTTGGGCTGACACAAAGAAGCGACGGTGAAGGTGGATCGTCGTCATCGTCAGCCCGGTCGCCGCCAGGCTCGGAGTCTGAGGACACGCGCGCTACCTCGCGGGAAACTAGCGTGGAAGCTGATAAGGGCGGGGTACCACGGTGGGCTACCGACGAGAAAAGCTGGCTCTCGAAGGACTTGTACTTCGAGGTGTCGGCCGCAAACCTGGGCGGGGGGTACGACGGACTGCTTGAGGTGTGGACGTCGTTGGAGCGGGCGTTCAAGTACGAGAAAAGCAGCGGGAAGGTCCCATGGAACGCAAAGACCGCCAGTCGTCCGGTATCACTGGAGAAGTGGGTCAGAGTCGGGCGTGGGTTGCGGGGGACGATGGGAAAGGGTGAAGGCCCGGACATCGGCAACGTCCAGGCGTTCGAGCAAGGGTGGTGGCAATGGTGGGCGGGTGTTCAGCCCGGTTGGCGCGAGAAGGACGTGGGGCGAGTCGACAGATTCATTCGGGGAGGATATCCGGCGCCGACCGGTGAAACCTGGAACGCACTGCGACACCCGGGCCCTAATGGGGCCCTGAGTTTCGTAGCAACTCTCTACTGGTGGGGGAAGGCTGTTTGGGAGAGCGGAGCAAGTCGCGACTCCTGGTCGGAGGCGGTACAGGAGGTGCGATGGGTGCTGAGCGGCCTCCTTGACGCAGAGAAGAACAAGGCCGGAAATAAGTAAACTGTTCCCTTTGCTTTTGCCCATTTCCTTTGGCTTTCTCCTCCCTCTACGTACCTGCAACCTTGTCTTCCCCTGCGTACTTCTGCTTTCCGTAATTCGCTGTCCTGACACTGTCGCCGACGTCTTTTGCGTTTTGATACCGTTTTGATACCGCTTTCGCTGACTCGCACTCGCATATCCTTTTGTAATTTTGTACAGTTGAATACATTGCTACTGTTATGTTTCCAGACTTGAAATGGAAGAGGAGAATGGGAAGAAAATTAAGTGGAACGACAAGTCGGTGAAGTTGGACTTAGAGAAATGCGAGATAGATTACGTGATGATTTTGATGTAACTAATTCTGACAACAAGAAGTCTTTCGCAACAGAGGAGAAGAAAGAAGCAACTTCAAGCAAGTCGGTACGATGATATGATGCAAGGTAGGCATTGCAACTGTGGCGACTAGTGAATGTGTGATTATATATATGGAAAATAATGGGGAAGAGGAAAGGCGAGGTGTAGACCCGGAAATTGTGAATGGTTGAGAATGACAAGAGGGACATGGATGTATAGAGCGCGAAAAGAAACTAGTGTGGGAGGGAGGCGAGCGAGGGCGGGGCAAAGCGAGGGCGGGGACCGGGTATGGGGACCGGGATATTCCGGAGTGGAGGCACAAGACAAACAGTGGCAAAGGGGGGAGGGACAAACAGAGGCAACGGCGGGGCAGGCAAGCAGGGCCAAAGGGGTGGGAGGCAAGCAGTGCCAAAGGGTGTAGATTGATGGAATGATCCAAAATGATATTTGATGAAAGAAAAAAACAAGTGATGGGATCGAGAGAACAAAAAATGGCGTCGGAGCACCCAAAATGGGCAAGAAAAGCGCCGGCGCCGCCGGCGCCAACAGCCGCACCAGGAGGCCAAAAAGCTCCCTTTCAAGGGCTACACAGGCCCTGGCTAGAGCCAGGCATAAAGGCAATTTTGCCACCTGGCTGGGGCCAGGTCATTTAGTCTATATATTACTACTACGGCTCGAATAGAAGGTGGAAGTTCTGCGGGTGGGAGTTGCAGCGACGCGCCGACCGGTTCTTTGTTACCGTACATCCGTAACGCAGGTAAACCATCTCTTTGAAAGTTGGCGCGATAGGTACGACGAACGACATCTCTGATTCGGTCGCTGATATCGGCGTAATGTGGTGGACCCGATCGAGATCTGCCTCAGAGGTGTGCGCGGCCGATGACTCCAGAACCACATCACGCGGGAGCATCTCCGAAAGCCCATCATCGTCTTCGTCGCCGCCATACCCATCCGAACCGTCCCAATCTTCCACCTCCGCGGGAGCGCCGAACTGCTCGCAAACGTCCCACTCGTCGTGGAACGAATCGTATCGACGCTGGTCGGGTCCGTATTCCTCCCAAACATCGTCGTAGTTGGACCGACCAGCCGCTCGCCGAATGTAATGCCCGTTAGATTTATCCCACACGTAGACCCTGGCGCCTTTCCGGCCCGGAACCTGTCCTTTCTGCGCGTTGGCTTCCTTCTGTTCTCGCCTCTGTTTCTCCTGGGGTTTCTCACGTGCCGCCGTTTGCGCGTTCTTTTCCTGCCGGCGGAGGAAAAAGGCTTCCATCTCCTCGCCTTCGCGCTGCCCGCTGTAGCGCTCCACTGGAGGGAAAGGCTGGCTGGCAGGCACCGAAGACGGCTCTAGCGTAGAAAGCCGCGGAGAAAGAGCTGCAGGTGGAGCAGGAGCTGCGGGAGGAGGAGGTGCAGGAGAATGTATCTCTAATGACGGAGGTGCAACGTAGGGATCCGATTTGCGGCAGGACGCGATGGTAATGGCCTTGTCCGGCCCTATACTGGTGATCCAGCGACTGAATGCTACCCTGACCCCTGGGAGTCGGTGTAAGTAGCGAATTTCCCCCTTGTTAGGCACGAAGTGCATGGACCTTAACCCATGGGGTACAAAAACAGTGGGGGTGTCCATGATCTCCCCCCAAATGATATACAATGGGATAGGCAGACGCGTAGCAATGATAGCTGGAATCAAACAGTCGAATTCGCGTGGAGCGTTGACCGATTCGGGGGTGCAGCCCGTGAAATCGAAGATGGCTCCGAGTCTTGGGACGTTCCAATCCGCCACAACTGACCCCTCCAAATCGGTGAACCATTGGCGATGAACGCCTGCTTTGCTGCAGACAGTCTCTCGCCAATCCGGAAGGTCGTGCACCGCTCGGACTGCGCCGCCGGAGTCCCTCTCTACGTTGCTCTGTTCCATTAGCCAGAAGAACATCGACAAATGACCTATAAGTGGCAGGAAGCCGCTAATGGCACGGAAGATGGATGTTCGAGCACTCTGTTGAGTGGCATATCTTTTGGCGTAACCCCATTGATTCGGGAAGCCGACCGTGGTGCGCACGAGGACGAGGCTCGTATCCATCATGGCCTTCAAAACTTTACGAAGGTTCCACTCGAGCGTGTACCACTCATCCATTGTGTCGCACGGCAGGCCCCACTTTTCATCACCATGCTGAATTATTGGGATAGTGGAACAGCGGTAATTAAGTCGACTGAATAGTGGCCCGTACCACGGGCGGATGGCAGGGATGAACATGATGTGCGGAGTGTTAGGCGACGCATAGGTCGGAGAAGTGAAGTTTCCGTGGATATCGAAGGGTGCAGGGGCAGGGGCAGCCTCGGGCGTCGGTAATTGCGCGAGGAATGGGGGGTCTCCGTGGTACACACTCAAGATATAATGCCGGATGCGAGCGTGGCCAAGAAGCGGCCCATTGACCTAGATTTCACTACCGGTCAGAAAAGACAATGTGAAGACGGACTGGAGAAGTCTCACGGGAAGAGTGGGATCCATGTCGTCTGGCGGATCGGTGGAGAAAAGCAGCAATTGGGATAGTTCAAGGCAAAGGTAATGAATCGGGGCCTACGAGGCGCAAGTAGGCGCCAAGCAAGTTAGACGGGCTGGAGCAGGGATCTACGAGGTGCAAGCGCACCAAGCAAGTCCTGGAGATGGAGATGGAGATGGAGATGGGCAGGATGAGGACAGCCACCGCGTCAGTTGACTTCAATTGAATAAAAATAAAAATTGGTCAGTTGACTTCAATTGAATTCAAGTTGCGTGATGATGACACAGTCGGCCTAGAGTTCTTCCGACGTCAACGGCCACTTCTTGCTTCCTACCACCACCACCACAGACTGCCGGGGCGACTAGCTCCAGTAGTTTTCCACTATCCTGCCCTCGCCGCCCCTCCTTTGTCGCTAGCAGTCCGTTTTCCTCCGCCTGGCTTCGAAAAAGACCGACTTTGAGAAAGATGTAGCGGCCGGGAAAATTCGCAGATGGCGTGAGTTTGCTGGTTCACAATCTTGGGGCTAGCTAAGCTAACATCGAGCCACAGTGGGGTGTTGAGCAGGATATCGACACTGCCTGCAACGGGATGTCACGAGCTGGGAACTTAGGGCGGATCGAACAAACACGTGAGGTTCAAACATAAGTCGTTGAACATAAACAAACCCTCTCTAGACTCAACCACCACAATGCCCACTGGCAACAAGAAGAAGAAGAACGTGTCTACGAGGTCCAACAATGGTTAGCCTATCTGACCTGCACAGACGTCCGGCTAACAGACATTCTTCAGACGCGACGGCCAGCAGCACCGCCGGAAAGGAGGCCAAGGCCAAGCGCGCCTCCCAATCCAAGTCCAGCTCGAAGTCCCAGCCCGACAACAGCGCCCCGCGGAGGTCGGTTCCTGACGGGGATGCTACTCGAACCGGTTTCAGAAGTAAGTCATTACGCGCCTGCGAGTGTAACCCAATCACGATAGCAGTCAAACTGCCAGCCACACTGCCAGCCCAGAACCCGGCACAGAAACGTACAACATCAGTCCTCTCCGACGCAGAGGACGCGCCTCAACTGAAGCGCGTCAAGAACGTCACTCATCCCGACCACATGGGTAAGTGAACACCGTCTCGACGTGTCGTACTGCACTTATATTGACTCCCAGGCAACCCTTCGGTCGAAACCTCCCGTGAAAGCACGGGACGTCCAGAGCGTCAAAAACATTCCACTGTTGAACGCTTGGCGCGAGAGGGTGACAAGATCTCCACAAACCCACGCAAGCCGCCGATGGTACCGGAGTCAGAGGCGACCAATCCCGCTGCTCCCCCGGTCCCACGTAAGCGCCTGCAGCATGAGCCGCGATCAGTCCGCGAGGATCCCCCACTGCTAGTGGACGCGCCGCGTCTGGCCAAGGCCGCGGATAGCCTCCTCGGTAAAGATTCACGTCCAGCCGAGCAAGCATGGCGTGCAGCCAGGCAAGCACCGCCGAAATTCGACTTGCGCACACTCCAAACGCCAGCATACACCAAGCAGGTAACATGCATCAACAATCCCTCTTGATCCACGCACTTACCTGTTCCAAGGCGCCGCAGCCTCAACCCCGGCCCATTTCGAAGCAGAGTATGTTTATTTCCTCCTGCGCATACTTGTGCTTATGCCATCCTGTAGATGGGTTCGTGCCCCCGAGCAGCGACACTGCCGCTCGGCAGGCCGGACGCGGCCACATCGATCAAGGCCCACTTTATCATTATCTCGCCGTACGGACCGACCTCCAAGAAAGCGACGACGACATGGCGCCTTCAGCCCCCAGCGTCGAGGTATTGCACCTAATATCTTTTGATCCCCGAACTTACCTGTTCTCAGCAGCCGCCATTTCGACCAAAGGCACGGCCCACGTATAAGTCGAGTACGTTGTTTTGTTCTTGACCGTACTTCTGCTCATGCCATCCCGTAGATACGTCCGCACCCCCGAGCGGTGACACCGCTGCTCGGAAGGCCGGACGCGATGACCTCGCGCATCAAGGACACGAACGCGACGAGGGCCAACCCCAGGCCGAGTTTCAACAACCTCGTCACTTTTTACCACCACGCGACGACGAAGACGTAGATATGGGGACTTCAGGTCCGAGTGTCCAGGTATTACATAGATTACCTCTTGATCCACTTACTTACATGTTCCAAGCCGCTGCCGTCGCGGCCTCAAACGCGGGCCCAGACTGCGTCGAGTATGTTCCTTTTCTCTCGACCGTACTTGTGCTCATACTATCCCGTAGGCGCGTTCGCGCCCCCGACCGGCGATAACGTCGATCGGATGGTCGAACGCAACAGCGTTCAGGAGAACTGCGGGGACATGGACGACGACCCGGGTCATTACTTCGACATGCAATTCAAGGCTGCCTGCGACATTGCTGACAAACTCGCAGAGCTCCAGCAAGAATCAGCCACTTTTGGCAAGGGCAAAGGCAAAGCGCAAGAAGTCCCATACGAGGAGGACAGCGACGACTCTGTGAGGGACGAGAATTTTGAGCCACAGCCAGACGAAGAAGACGAAGAGGATGACGATGAACTCGAGCCGGATGACGAAGACACGCCCCCGCGGAAAAGTGAGTACCTGGCTTTAATACTGTGTTCGCTCTACAACAATCCACAGCGAAAGCACGCCCCCGACGTGCCTCGGGCAAGTACCTCCTTATCTTCTTTCACTTGTCTGACAGCGTCGCTTGCAGCCTGGTCTGCTGTGGTGTCCGACGAGGAGGACCACCTCGACTTCCCCCAGTCGCCCTCTGTGGCCGGGCCCAGCAACTCAAGTGAGTCCCTAGTCATAACACGGCATCCATTCAACAAACAATCTTCTAGAACGGGGGTATCAACCTCAACCCCTCCAGCAAAGCCGCTCGGGCAAGTCCCTTCTTGCCTACTTTTTCCTTTTCTTGTCTGACCGCGTCGCAGCCTCCGCAGATGAGGATATGGACCTCGTGGATGACTTCGTCGATCAGCAGGGGAACACCAACGAGGACGACAACTTTCAATTCCAGGAGCCCGCGCCCGCCCCCGAACCCCCCAAGAGTGAGTCCCCAGCCATAACACGGCACCTGATCTAAAACAATCTATAGAACAATCCCAGCATGACCGCCGCGGGCAACAAGGCCGCTCAGGCGAGTACCATCGTTACTTTTTCCTTTCCTTGCCTGACCGCGTCGTGCGCAGTCGTCCAGGACCGCCCGGGCAACGGGGACGAGCGCCGCCACAAACAAGGCGAGTGTTTCCCATGCGCTTTTCCACATAGCTGAACTAGCCCAGCTCCCAGTGCAGCTGGCGGCGCACCCCGCGAACCCCGCGACCGAGGTAAGGACTCCATCGTTACTTTTTCCTTCCTGGCCTGACCGCGTCGTGCGCAGTCGTCCAGGACCGCCCGGGAAATGGCGACCAGCGCCGCCACAATCAAGGCGAGTGTTTCCCATGCGCTTGTCCACCGGTAGCTGAACTAGCCCAGGTCCCGGTGCAGCGGGCGGCGCACCCCGCGAACCCCGCGACCGAGGTAAGGACCCGTGCTTGCCTTGTTCTGCATCTCATGCCGTTGTGTAGGGACTCGTGACAGTCAATTGGCGGCAGGGCAAACCATCGGTAGGGTGCTCGACTCATATTGACTCGTCCCTACTCATTGATTCAAGATGTGCTGGCCGATCACCGTCACCGCAGCAAGGCCCACAAGGCCCCCGACCCTGCTGGCCTCGACCACCACCGTCGATTGCAACACGGGGGCAGTGACGGAGGCGCGGCTGTCAACAACGACGCGGACCCCGATGCCGACGACGAGGAGGAGGAGGAGGAGGAGGAGGAGGAGGAGGAGGAGGTTAGCCGACGGAAGCGGGGTCCGCGTAAAGAATCTACACCCCGTAACATCGGGTGGTACGATGACGAATGGACAATCGTCATCCACTGGGGCTTCCTCGACCTCCACAAATATCTACTCTTGCACAACCTCTTCCCTGTCAATGACGACAAATTCAAGCAAACATTGAGGATTATCATCAAAACCGCTATGGCAAGATTCGAGGCCGAGAACCCTCACATGCCCTTAGATAAATGTGAGCTTCTTCCTCCATACTTGCAGATGATTAACAGAGCAAACAGCGGTTTGGGTCGATCACGAGGGCGACATTCTCCACATAGTCCGTACACTGACTGTCGATTATTTGTATGACTGACCTACTTTCTCAGGTTTGGGAGGAGGTTGCGGGTTACCGCAGTCGTGGTAAAACTTGCGCGAAGGGCATAGTCGACAGTTTCTATCGACCTGATATCGTGGACCATGAGCCCGCCGACTCTTCGGAGGACGAAGATCAAGCAGAAGATCCCGTCCCGCCTAAGCAGCCCAAGGAGACTCCCGAAGCGAAGCTGGAAAGGCTAATGCTCGGAGCGGCCTACCTGCGCCACGAGCCAAAGGACCCGAACGATGTATTTGGCCAATTTGTTTCTTATTCTTTTTTTTCTCAACAGATGCTTAGAAACGAGTGTACAACCTGATGAGCGACGGCATCGGGCAGATGATCCACAAACTTCTATACGATGCCTCTGGCACGAAACAATGTGTCGCCAAGCTCTACGAGTCCCGCTTCCAGCAATATACTGACGAACTCGTGGCCGCGGCCAGCGTCACGGTTCGTCGATGATCTCCCACTATTACGTGCTGCTTACAATCATGTTCCAGCTCATGAACGCCTTCGACGAGAAAAAGTCCATCAAGTCCCGCACCGGCGTCGTGAGTTTTCAGGCGGTAAAGTACCGTGATTATTACGACGAAATCTTGGAGAAGCTTCCGGGGATGCATGCGGGGGAAATGGGTCCCATGATGAAGAGACGATGGCAGCGCTGGCAACGAGCCCATTTTGAAGTGCTGGGGAAGAAGAGACAGGTCGACCCCTCGCGTCTCAGTTTCCTCTGAACAATCAATGTACGGTGAACCCGATGTATTATATGGACAATTCGAGATTTCTTGGACTATGTTTACCGTGTGCGACGATAATGTATTCAACGCTAAGATATTCAACGCTATAACCGCGCTCCCGAACTCCGTAGACGTACTACTACGAAGTGGTGTTGTCACGCTACGTCGCACTACAGAGGACCGGTACATAACTATGTAGCACTACACAGCACTGGTGCATGACTATGTAGCACTATAGAGTAGGGGTGTGGCACTATAGAGCACTACGTAGTTGAAGACCTTCACTATAGGCACTATAGGCACTATAAGCACTATAAGACACTATGTAGTGCTGTATAGGGGGCCCGCCATTTGCTGATGACTGTGCAGCCTCTTTCCAGTCCCGAAGGCGAAGTCTTGCCGCAGCCGGCGCCCCCCATCCATATGATACCGGTGGAGCTACTCGCGGAAATCATGGCTTTGTCCTTGACACCTTGCATCGGCAAGCAGGGATACGAGATTCCAAGCACCACTGCGGACGTGTTGGTACTGTGTCGAGTCTGTTCCTTCTGGCGCCAAGTGGCTTCTACCACCCCTCGGCTATGGGTTGTCCAAAGCTTCCCAATGGTTCAACGCAGGGTCACATCTTCCGCCGGGACCGAATTGTTCTTGAAGCGCTCTGCTCAACTACCTATCTCGGTTTATGTTGATCCGCCGATGTACTGTCGACAACACATCGAGCTACCTCCGATGGTTATAAATGCTGCCCCCAGATGGAAGACGTTCCAGATGTTATACGATGGTGGAACGGCACCGTTAGACGCCATCGCACTAGCACAAATCCGACCTGGCAGTCTCATCAAGCTGGAAAAGGTGGTTTTGAAATGGGGGACCCCAAAGACCTGGCCGGGTCCGGAGCTAGATGTTTTCATGTCCGCTCCTCGTCTCCGCGACGTCACTCTTCAACTGCCACGTCTAACAAATATCCTCCCCATGCCCTGGGCTCAGCTTACCCGTCTCTCCCTGTCTTACGAGTCGCCTCAAGCATGTCTTGAGGTTCTTGTGCAATGCAGGAGTCTTGTCTCTGCCCACTTCAAGACCGAGCAGTGGCTAGAGTCAGATTCTCCAATTGGAGGAACAGGCTTTTTGGGTCATCTGGAGGAACTAAATATCGATATGCATATACGTTCCACCGGTGAACATCTCGGTCCATTCTTGCGCCGACTCCGACTCCCTAATCTCAAGGCGCTCTCACTCTCACTTCACCTCTTTCCTTGGGTTGACGAATATTTCGTTTCGTGGATCACCCCAGCCTTGGCCTTCTTTCTGACTCGATCCCCGAATCTCGATCGTCTCGAGCTGAATGACCTTTACCTCGCGGAGGCAGACGTCGTACCAGACATCCTACAGCTCACACCTAATCTCACTTCGTTCGCCCTCGGTAACGGTCCGGTGGATGACGATTTTTTCGACGCGTTGCGTTACGCCGAGACAGATGTTGCAACGTTGGTCCCCAAACTCGAGAAGTTATCCCTCATAGGTGTTGGTGATAGTATGGATTTTGAGGAGGCCAGCTTTGCGCAGATGATGAGGTCGCGCTGGTGGTCCGATGACGAGCGGCTTGCCATGCCCAATCCGCCTCGCGTCGCACGGATGAAGTGCTTGACGTTTTGGGACGAAGATATTCAATATAACGGCACGACCACGCTCTTCACCACAGAAATGATAGACACAATGGAGGCCTATCAGTCGCAGGGGCTCGATTTGAGCGTCTGCAACTGTTTCTACCGGCGGCCTTCATTCCGCCCTGTGTCAGACTGAACACTTGCCTCTGCTTCCCATCCCAGCCCTTACCAAAATGATTCCTCACTCTAACCTCGCCCGCTGTGATTCATCCTACCCTCGCACTCTCGTTCAGAAGTCCTACTGCACGCACTCGATGTCCGCCGCAGGGGCCCATATGCACGGTTATGTAGACACCAGATGGAGAAAATACAATCTTCAGCGGATTTTGAGGATAATACTGTAGCATTTTCATATCCTGAGCGACATCTACATAGCTGTTCAGCACTAAACGTTGTAAGCTGGACGCTGAGCCTTGAGCGCTGAGCCCTGCAAGCCTGAGCGTCGAGATCAGGTTGATTCCAAATTGGGCGTATGATGCCGCTTCTTTTCTTTTGGCACCGCTACGACGCACATCGCCGCAATGCTCCTTAGCCTCGAAGCAGACCGTGTTCGCGTCTCAGAGCTCCAGGCCCAGATTGTGCAGATGGAACTCTCCGTTTCCGCATTGCGAAATGAGAAAGCGCTCGTGCAGGAGCGACTGGATTCTTACAGATACCCGGTCCTGACGTTGCCCAACGAAATCATATCCGAAATTTTCATCCACTTCCTCCCAGAGTATCGCTTTCCACCACTTACCGGCACTTTGTCACCCACTCTTCTGGCACAAATTTGCCGACGATGGCGTGAAATAGCCCTTGCCACTCCCGCACTCTGGAGAGCAGTGGGATCTTACAACGAGGGCATCGTGCTTAATTGCGAGATGCAAGCACGCATATTCGATATCTGGCTCAACCGATCCCGCTCCTGTCCGGTTTCTATCGAAATTGGGAAAGCCGCATTAAATGTGGATTATGGCAAAATCCTTGCCACAGTAGTTCCACATCGCGCTCGCTGGGAGCTTCTCGACCTGCTCATCCTCCCGGGCCAACTTCGTACCATTGAAGAACCGATGCCTTTGCTGCAAGAACTAGATTTGAGGCTCATTGGCTCGACGTTGGACCCCATCCTCGAAGTTTTTACATTTCGTCAGGTGCCTTTGTTGCATACCGTCGCCCTCAACGATGTTGCTGCTCTAACGGTCGTATTGCCGTGGGCACAATTGACGTCTCTAACGCTGGACACTCTATTCCCGCATGAATGCGTCCCGATTTTGCAGCAGAGTACGAACATCGTTTCTTGCACACTGCTCGTTTTCGATAGTAGCGACGAGCAACCTGGACCAGATATCACTCTTCTGCACTTGAAAAGCTTGGTCTTTACTGACCTTCAACTCGAACGGGCCACAAATTTCCATGAAAGCTTCATTGTCCCTGCTCTCTGCAGTCTCGACATCCCAGAGCGGCATCTTGGGGCTGACCCCATAAATTCCCTTCAGGCATTCATATCAAAATCCGGCTGCAAGCTCAAGAACTTGCGCATCACCGACGCGGAATGGATGTCGGGGCATTACTTCCGCAGTGCATTTCCCACTATTCAGAACATTGATATTCGCAACAATCGTCAGAGGATCTGAGATTCGGGGTCTACAATCTTGTGCGTTTAGAGCCTTTTCTGTCTAGTCTAACTCCCACTCACTTTCGAACAGAGCCTGCTAATACACCGGCAGAACGACGTCTACTACGAAACCTGAAAGGCTTGCCGATCCGATTGTGCATACTACGTACAAGTACAACAAATTCACACCAGCAATTAATAAGAAGCAAAAAGGAAAGCAAAACTATTTACAGTGGAGCGCAAGCTGAGAACAGCGTGTATCTGAGAAACTATAGACATAGAAACTGGGCGAGTCAAATGGCCCTTTTGAAACAACCGTCCATCCAATTATTATTGCTGCGGCTTTGCACCCGTCTGCCGCTATAGTCGGCGAGCATCAGCCGACGACCCCGGGATTCGAGCGCACTGCACTCACGAGGTGGTACAGCAACTGCTGGTACTGCTGAGGGTTCGCGCTCGGGGGCGGCGTGTTCATCATCGGGGGCGGCATCCCGCCGGGCATGCCGTACGGACCCGGTTGCTGTTGTTGTTGCTGCTGTTGTTGTTGTTGCTGCTGCTGTGCCTGCGTTAGCAAGGCAAGGATGTGTGGCGGTAGGGAGGCCATCGCCGCGGGGTTCTGTGGCGGCCCAGGCTGCAGTTGCGGCGGCTGTGGTGGTGGAGGCCCCATCCCGTACGGGTTTGGCGCGCCGTACGGCGGCGGCTGCTGCATCGACCCTGGTGGAGGAGGCTGCGGCATTCCACCGGGTGGAGGCGCCCCGTAATACGGGGGCTGCATCTGCATCCCGGGCGGTCCAACGGGCGGAGGAGGAGGAGCTGATGGTGGAGGACCGCCCTCTTGTGGTTTCAGCGCGGCGAGGAGCTACGAGGCTGTTAGATGTGTATCTCAGCTGCGAGGGAAATGATACGAACCGCTTGAACCTTGCGTGCCTGCTCGAGGCGCGCGCGCTCGTCGTTTTGTTGCTGCTTGAAAGAGAACTGTCAGCTTCGGAATCGGACACAGGGAGAGAAACGTACGTTTTGCATAACCGGTGGAGGTACAGGCGGAGGAGGCCCATAGTTCCCGGGACCGGGGTGGTTCATCCCGCCGTCGTATCCGCCGCCATACGGACCCGGACCGGGACCACCTGGACCTGGACGTGGTCCGGCATCGTATCCTTGGTTGTTGTTGTATGTCCGACCTCCTCCTCCCCCTCTCCCTCCTCCGCCGGGCCCACCTCCGCGGTAGCTATAATCATCGTCGAATCGGGGCCGGCGATCTCGTCCACCATGATCCCCGCCGCCCCCTCCACCTCCGCGATGGTCGTCATATCCACCGCCCCCGCCCCGACCCCTGCCGCCCCGCCCACGATTCCCTCGGTTACCTCCCCGACCGCCGCGCCCGCCGCGGAACCCGTCCTCGTGGCTAAGGGGGGAGAATCAGACCGCAACCCAAAAGATATGGAGATTCGCCTACTTTTGGCCGCCCATCGGGCCATTATTGCCTTCATTGACGTCCCACGCGAAGACGATGTCCATGACGCCGTCTTGCAGCCCCTGGTGTCGCAGCCGGTCGTATGCCTCGTCACACGCCTGAAAATAAAGGATCGGCAAACAGGAGACGACACAGATGTGGTCGTACTCACCCTTGTGTCATAAAACTCGACATAACGAGAGCTGTACAGAATCGAAATTCAGCGCGGAGCAAGACCTGGTCGGACGGATTTACTCGGAGCGTTCGCCGACAGGTCTTATGGATTTGACGTCCCCAAACTGCTGGAATTTGTGTCGTACTTCGTTATCGTCAATCTGGCCCGATTGCGAACTTCGGAGGGTGACCTGGAGACACCCTTGTAGTTGCTGCTTCGACGCACCAGACGCATCAGTTTTGCTTCGAGGAGACAATGAAATGAACTGACCTGATTTTTGTCGCGGTCGCCTCCCTTCGCATGGTCGTCTCGGGGAAGAGAATAATGTACATCAATCTGGAGAGAAAATGAGAGGATATAGCCGTCGAGACAAGTCTGCACTTACTGGACGTCCGCTGATCTCAGACCCCTGCAGATGATCCCGTGCACGTTCTGCTGCTCGTAAGTCGTACTGGACATTCATTCATCAATCATTTTTCCTCGCGAGGATTCCGAGTGTGCTTACGTATGTCACGAAGACCATTCCACGGGTGGAAATGAGGTCGAAAAAGGTCTTGATCGCGCCGTGTTCCTCGAATATGCTTCGCACATCTTCACTGTTCGTTTCATACTGATGAGAAAGTCAACTACTGTCGAGATCACCAAGTCTCATCGATGACTCGCCTTAATATTGCGGATAAAGAGAGTACGACACGGGCGCTCGCGTTGGATCCGTTCTTCAATGATAGAGTCGTGCACCTTATCATCTCTTTCCTTGCGTACAGGAGGGGGGCGACGACCGCCATCGAAATTTGAGCCTACTCCGCGTAACACGGATTGACAATCGCAAGTGAGAAACTTTCCGAGAATCGGCAGAAGACCAAAGTAGTGCGGTGGGCAAAGCAGGCAGACACGCGGGGCACAGCACGCGGAGCACATGCGCAGTCAGCGGCGATTGACTTTGACCATTTCACAGGGCAACTCTTTCACTATGCATGGCCCGTGCTCGCAACTGACGTGGCGGAGGAAATTCACCACACTGCGGGCGCTAACGGATGCCTCAATTCCGCTATCAGGTTCAACCAAGACGAGGGCCCGTTTCCGCGTGCCTTACTTGCAATTCAAGCGCTCCTCCTGAATTCGCCGCACACGTCGTAATTTAGCTCAAGTTTCAAGCGCACCTTCATAACTGCCATTGCCAAAACCCTGATCATAGCCAGCTGACGGCGGAGGGGGAGGATTGCCCTGGAACTGTGGACCTGCACCATAATTGTTGTTTTGGTAATACGGATCTTGTGGTGGGGGAGCTTCATAATTATTGTTGTAGGCCATCGATGGGTCGGGCGGTGGACCTTGGGCATAAGCGCCGTTGCTCATATTGCCGTCGAAACTGGCATTTCCAGCACCGTAACCACCACCACCTCCTCCTCCTCTCCCACGGCCGAAGCCCCTGCCCCGGTTGTTGTGGGCAGAAAAACGTTGAGGACGGTCGGGACCTGGGCCTGAAGGGGGGCCTCCACGACGCATTTCGAAACTACCACCGCCGCCATACGGGTGATGACGATTCATTGGTGTTTTCTTTCTTCAAACTTCAGGTGCTCAAGGGGAGAGACGATAAGCTGCGATAAGGCTCGCGGCGGGTGTATGACGGCGGGAAGGGGGACGGATTGACTTCAACTCAAGGACTAAAGAGAGCCAAGTAAGGATGGCTGGGCAGGGCGAGGGTATGCGATGCTACGTGGTGAGAGTTGAGAAGGAAAAGGCAGATGTGATCGCTTTCGGCAGTTGCCGGGGCCCGAGCTTGGAGAGTCCGACTGCGCCTTGCCGCTTTACACCTAACCATGTCAGCCTCCAAGCAGTTTCAATTCAAGCTTGGTACATATTCCATCTGCAAGTCCAGGGTCCAAGCTGACACGTCGTGCAATAGTCCTCCTCGGCGAGTCTGCTGTCGGCAAATCAAGGTATATACCACATTGCGGCCGAATCCTCGAGCTAATTCTTCTAACAACCCAATTAGTCTCGTCCTCAGGTTCGTCAAGGACCAGTTCGATGACTACCGGGAGAGCACCATTGGAGGTCTGCACTCGCTCGACGCCACATCTGCGCCCACTCACTCTGTTATCAGCTGCGTTCCTGACGCAAACGGTGACCCTCGATGACCAGACCACCGTCAAATTCGAGATTTGGTAGGTAATTGTGCTGAAGTGCGGCTAACCAGCTCACAAAACTACCCCCAGGGATACGGCCGGGCAAGAACGATACAAAGTGCGTGTGCCCACCCTTACTTGCATGATACGACGCTAATTCACCGCCAGTCTCTCGTATGACGCACTCTTGCATGCGACACTTACGCTAAACCCGCACCTTAGGCACCGATGTACTACCGCAACGCCAACTGCGCGGTGGTGCTGTACGACATAACGTCATCCGCGACGCTCGAAAAGGCACGCACCTGGATCCGCGAGCTGCAGCGTCAGGCGGATCCGTCCATCGTCATTGCGCTTTGCGGAAACAAGTCCGATCTCGCTGCCCGCCGCCAGGTCACCGAGGAGGAGGCAAAGAAGTACGCAGAAGAGGAGGGGCTCATGTGGGCCGAGACCAGCGCCAAGTCGGGCGAGGGCGTATCGGAAATCTTCACCGCCATTGGTGCGTTTGCGTTACTCTGTTTCGCCTCCCTAATTAATCGGCAACCTTGCAGCCAAGAAGCTCCCGCTGACTGCGCCACCTGCATCGTCGCGTGCCGGTGGCGGGCGTGCAGCAGGCCGGGCAGGCGGAGTCGATCTCAACAAGCAGGCAGCAGCGCAGCCCGGCCAAGACGCCTGCAATTGCTAGGCGTCCGGCGACTCTATACATTCTCTTCTCACATCTATTTAGCCTGTATCCTACTTCATTCATGCATTTACATCTTGTCGCGGACGCTGGGATATACACATTTTTTTATTGATTGGATGCAAGGCCAGTACCTCTCGGTCCGGTATGTATATGCGGTATATGCGTACAAATGGTAGGTACAGCCGGCGAGGCGTATATGTCCGTATGATAATAAAAAATACAACAAATTCACGACCAAGGTTTCCAGCCTCCGGCCTCTAGATCATATTCCCTTTATAACCCTATAACCCCTGCTCGAAATCAGTCGCAGTCGCCGAGATGCATGGGCCAACCCACATATTAAAACCCAGCTGCCTCAAGCCCCTTGCGAATATCAGCATGCGCCAGCTCCGACTGCTGCACCTCCTGGCTCTTCTCCCAGAACCACGTCTGGTCCTTCAAACTGTCCATCCTTAGGTGGCCCCAGATGAAATTCAGCGTCGTCTCGCTCTCCGCGATATTATACGGCTGCTTCTGCGAGCGGAGCATAATCTGCACGACATCGTACCAGCGCTGGCGCTTCAGGAACGAGATCTGCCCGTCGTGGTCGCTGAACTGGTCCGAGATGTGCACAATGTCCGTCATGTACATCCCGACGAACGGCACGCACGAGCCCTCCGCGTTGCTCAGCAGCAGACGGTACCCAGAGAACCCGCCCGAGGGGTCGTTGAACTTGATCAGCGCGTCGAGGATCGACTTGCGGCCGACATGCGCCCAGGTGAGGTGCAGACGGCTGATGACCGTGCTCGACAGCGCGTTGATCACGGCGGCCATCGACGCGAAGTTGTTCATGTTCCGGCATTTCTGCGTGCGGGCACGGACGGTCCGTCAGCGTAAGGGCGCGCGAGTCATATCAGGTACGCTACCTCGGCAACTTTGATCCAGAAATCCACGGTGTCAGCGCGCTTTCCCAGCGCCTCGTTGTTCAGGATGCTCGTCTTGACCCACGCCGCGAGCTTGTCGTGCGTCGCGCAGAATGTGCACAGGTTTTCGACGGCTTTGCCCGTCTGCACCTTTGCGTAGGAGATGCACTCTTGCGCGGTGATCTTCACGTAGAGCTTGAACTCCAGCAGAGCCAATTGCTCTGCAATGTCCGTAGGATCCAGGCGCAGCAAGTCGTTCTTGTGGTTTTTCGACTTGCGCCGCTTTCGTGTCGAGACAGTCGGCGACTGGTCTACGGGGTTGGCAAAGGTCTGCAAAATTAGTTCAGTTTAAATTCGGACGCGTAAAAAATACATACGAGATCCTCGATGCTCCTGATGATGAGTTTCGCTGTAAGCGCCAAGGGCTGGGGCGTGGTGATCTTGGCCAAAAAATCAGTCAGGCGCTGCGCGATGTGCGGCTCTTCCTCCAGCAGCCGGTGATCCTGCAGCCACATTGTAAACAGAGTGAGCGTGCGCCGCTGAGTCGGAAGCTGCATCTTCTCGCGCCATTCGTCCGCCTGTTCGTCAGTCAAGTGCTCCGGGCGCTCCATGTGGTATCGCGCGACGAGCAGATCGAACAGTTGGTTGGCGGTCGTGAATGTGCGGAACGTTGTGAGGAACACGTCCCGGAAATGCTTCTCTTGCTTCAGTTCTGCGATGCGCGGGTCAACTGGATTGAACCAAGAGTATGGGCTACGCACTGATCGGGTCTTTCGTTAGCGGATCCGACGACAGTTTCTCCACCAAGGCGACGAGCGAGCCCGTGCGCACGCCCCCCTCCGCATCCAGCTTGAGCTGGTCACCGTAGCTGGGCAGCAGATACGGCGGGAGGATCGCTTTCGCGAGGTGGGTGTCGTACCACGCCTCCTCGCTGCCGGTTATTTTTGCGATCTTCGACTTTTTCGCCTCATCAGGACTCTGCGGGGAATCCCTGATGCTGGACGACTCGATAAGCATAGACAGTCGCGACGCCAAGTGGTCATCTAGCCGCATCGGCTGCCGTCGTGTTCCTCGGGGATTGGGGAGGGTTTCCGAACGCTCGCGGCCGATGAATTCGTGGCGCTCGGCATCGGCGTCTGGAGTTGGAGGCGTCGGCTTGTTGTACGCAGGAGAACTGTGTAACGGAGGTTGGGGCATAGGCGTAATTGGCGAAGGCGGGGGATATGGCCGCCGCCCTGGCGAGGGAGGATATTTCTGTGGCAAATGAGTGAATACAAAGATAATAGGGAGTTTCATGATAAGATTTGGGGCCCAACTCGGGCTCCAACTTGAGCTGCAACTTGGGCTCAAGTTGGGACCCAAGTTATACAGTCTATCGGGAACACCCTTCTCAGTGTCGAGTGCCGCGACTTGGTCACCGAGTGGGTGATCAGCGCCTCGCAAGCCAAATTGCGAAATAGCCGAAGTTGGAGAGCAAGTTGGGCATCTCGCAATCTGGCTCGCGAGGCTCGGATCACCCGCTCGGCGACCAAGTTACGGTCGAAGTTGGAGGTCGACTCGTGGTCTTATGCACGACTTCACATCCAACTTCGATTTTGGCCTCCAAGTTGGGCCCAAATCCTATTATGAAACACCCTAATGTGTGGCGGCACTCACAGATATCCCATTCCCATACCCGGGGGACGCCACGGGCGACGGCTCCGGGGAGGTGTCATACCATTCGTTATTGCGAATGGTGGGGGCGGCGTTGTAGAGCTGCTCGGCATCATACTCGTAAACGCGCAGCTCTTCCCGGACGTTCGACAGCTTCTCGGCCATCTCTTCGCTCAGAGGGTTGACGAAGGCCTGAGGTATCCAGCCGATGAAATCGCCGCCGCGGCGCATCGCAGCCCACCAGCCCGTGTTCTCCTGCTTGACGACGTCGAGGATTTCGTTCTTGCGGAACTCGAGATGGTCAGAGTCGGTGGACACAAAGTCGTACATGCAGAGGACGGAGCAGATGATGAGCTCGGACATGCTGCTTCCAGGGGAGGTGAGCTCTGTGCCTATGCTGGCCCGTGCGGAGGACGAGGGGGAATTGGAGCCCGAGGGGATGCCCTCGAGGTCATAGGGGGACGCATCGATGTTGAGATGGAGGGATTGGCGGAGGTGCTGCTGCGCCAGGGTCATTAGGTCGCGAGTAGGGGGCCCTTAGGATGGGATATGTGGTTAAGACGTGGATCAGGTCCTCAATTGACAGCAACCATCATCAACTCCCGCCAAGTCCTATTCACGCTCCAATTCATGCTCTCGTCCCCTCAAAAATATTTATAATGCACCCCTTGCAGAACTGGACCCGTTTTCTGAAACGGTATCACATATTGCGGCAAACGAGAGGTATCAGTGGTACTTGATCCAGTGCAATGTACATCAACTGCTTTCAGTTGGACAGCCTGATCATGATGCTTTCCGGTTTGCGTTCCGGATGAGTTAAATTGGAGCCACTGGTGTGGGGACTGCGGCATCTGCGCAGCTGCGACGGGGAAATGCGGTGAAAACGAGTGCATCGTACAGCAGCAGGGCAATATCTGCTGTGCAAAGGTGCGCGAGTTCGCGCCGCCAAGATGGAAGCTTGCAGATCGCCCGCTTGGTGCTGTTGTGCAACATCCTTGGCCCGATATGGCAACACCTCTTCGACTCGTCTCCGTTGCTCGAATTTCTCGATATGCCTCCTTGGAACGCAGCGAAGGCCAAGGTGCGCTAGGTGCGCTCCGGCCGTGTCTCCTCTCTGTTCTCATAGCCTCTAGGTGCAACTCCGGTACTTATGTCCGCTCCGATGATCTCAACTGTCCCATTAACTCCTCGCTAGCCTGGCCGTGCAGCGTCTGCGCATTCTTCAACAGAAGAAGGAAGCGCAGGCTAAGGCCAGTCGCAGAGGTAGTCTGGAATAAATTGCTTCGTGCCCCCGGGCTGATCAGGCGTGGCAGACATTGCAACTCTGCTGGAGCGCGCAAAGATTGAAACGGCCCGGATAAAGGTCGAGACAAGTACGTTTTACCGGAAAAAATACGCGCCACAGAGCTTACACTTTGCTTCTGTTCGTAGTCATCAACGAAGACATTCATGTCGAACTCTTGGAACTCCTCGAGCTATACTCTGAGCTCCTGCTAGCCCGCTTCGGACTCCTGGACCAAAAGTTTGTAACGCGCCCACCGTCCGAATCTCCGATGTTTAATGTCAACTCAGCACACGGGAACCGGATCCAGGCATTGCAGAAGGAGTTTGTTCGTAAGACTCTTATAACCTCGTCTCATCTCCCCCGCTGATCTGGAGCCCCAGAATCATCCACGCAGCCCCGCGGACCGAACTCAAAGGTGCCTGAATCTCCCCGGTCGCCCGCGCCCTTCTTCCGTTTACACCCGCGCAGAGCTTCATGTCCTCCGGGACATCCTCATGCACAAATACGGCCGTGAGTTCTCGATGGCCGTTATGGAGAACCGTGACGGATGTGTCAGCGACCGTGTACGCCGTACACTCTGTATCGTGTGCACCCTCCCTCGGGACTGACTCGGACTGTCCGGTTCTGAAGGTAGTTCGCAAGCTCGTAAACGCCACGCCATCGACCGAACTGGTGGACGCCTATCTGACCGAGATAGCCAAGGCCTACGGCGTGAACTGGTCCCCGCTCCCCGCGTACTCGGCGGGCGCGGCCGACGACGCGGAGGCCGGCGACGGGGGTGTCAAGGTTCGAGTCCCCGTGGCGGGTGTTGATGATCAGGATATTAACAACCCCCGCAGCAGGTATCGGCGTCGGGGGACGAAGAACCCACCTCCGATGACCCGGCTGCTACCCTAAAGCTTCCAGCTATTCCGCCGGTGGAGGGTGAAGGCAAAGAGAAGAAGCCCACGGATGATAGCAAGCCGAAGAGTGGGTCGGGGACGGCCGCGCTGAAGAAAGGCCCCCCATCTCCGCCGGACGAACCAGAAGACGAGTTCGATGCTTTGGCAAAGCGGTTTGCAGCGCTAAAAAAGCGGTAAATGTATTTCATCAATCCTTGGCGGCTCTTATAGCCGCACAACTGGTGTCGTAGGAACTGTATCATTATTTGCGGGCGGACGCAAGGCGGACGATTGCAGAGAACTTGCGCTAAGAATACGAAGATTGACGGCCTGGGAACTAATGTTGGGAAACAAAATGTCTTGATTCGACATCGTGGAATTGGAAGAAGCTCTTGTTCTTCCCACACACGCGAAGCAAGCTACGCCGAACGCGACGACCACAAAAAATACGGTTCAACACTTGTGAAGAGGACGAATTTTTTGGGGACGCGGGGTTGAAGTTGGTTGTATCTGTATTTCATGGGGAAATAATTGTTGATATGTTTGAAGGAGCTGCTGACCAGGATGGGCTGCCTCGAGGCTCAACTGGGAAGATGAGCTCCACGATGCGGTGCTTGCGCGTATACTCGACTCTCACCCTCGTCGAGGCACCAGGGAGAACTTGTCTCATTTATCCTCCAAGGTCAAAGCAGGGCAGAGCGTATAAGTCGAGTGGGTCCCGAATCCCGCCCGGAGAGGAGAGAAATATTCCTTCGCACCTCCTTCGGCGCCATCGTGGCTTCGCTTGGATCGTAGGATGTCTCCAGACCGTCATCACCATCTTCTGCTGCCGCCTTTGTGTGGTCCCCTTATGCTGTTTCCGAAAGACCGGGATTGCACTGGGATTGCCAATTGGTACGACTAGCGAGAAAGGCGGCGCTGCTCGGAGCGGGGGCTCAACGCCGCCGCAGATCGATCTTCCTTCAATGTCGCGGAAACAAACGCGTCTCGATCGTTCTTCACACGCATGCGGAGCGAGCTACGCCGTGTCCATAAGCAGAGGACCCGCGAAATTTGAATGGAGACCGCAAGGAGAGAGCATGGAGAATTTTGAGAGTGGGGCGCGGATGAAGTCGAAATTTGAAATTTAGATCACAAGCGCTGATGATGTTCGGCAGTTGGAGGAGGAAGGTATGTATTTTAACCGCAGCGGCTCAGTAAGAAACGTAGCGGCGGGCTGAACCTCGTAATTTCACGGGATATATTCCCATTGCCGACGTTTTAACCGACTTCCACCGCTGCCGTCGAGCCCTTGGTCGGTAATTGGAATTCGGTGCAATCATTTTTAGCGGATTTAAGTTTTCCAAGGGGTCTAAGTCAAGATAAAGATGCCGATGAGCATTTGAGTCGCCGAGTATTGGACACTGGACCTCCTCCACAGACCGTTCATGATCGTGAGGAGAATTGTCCTCCAACCACAAAACCAGTGCTACCACGAGATGATGCCGGTCTTGGAGAACATTCAGAAGGAGTTGGTGGCGTAAACGTGGTACTTTGAAGGCCAGAAAACAGATGAAGGCACAGTGCCGGTCGCCAAGTATGGGGCAAAGAAGGAGTTCGGCAGGTTCCCGCACTGGGCGAGCCCATCGTTCAACTTACCTATTGTGGTTGTCGGTAGGGAAGGGAAGGCAACCGTGGCAAGTACTGAACGCGCGAAAATCAACGACCGGATTTTGAGGCGAGGGCCGGTCGGAGAAAGCGGCGAAACGTTAACTGGGTGTCGACAGTAGCCGTCGTTGCAACAACGAGAATAACTCTTCATAGGCGCAAAGTAGCTGTACATAACCGGAAGGAAGGGACCGAATCCGAGTCGCTTCGCGAGTTTGACACGAGCCCAGCGAGTTCAGGTACAAAAGAGGTTGGATTCTAAGTTGGACGCGAAGAGGTGAGTTCCAAATCCGGCTGACTAACGCTGCGGCTTCTGTAAGTCACGAGGAAACACGCTGGGCCTGCAGAAAAATATATTCAACCCACTGGCTGGGTTCTAGTCGGCGGACTCTCTTGGACTTTTTGAAATACAGTTAGATCCATCCATCCCGATTTATCGAAAAAGTTGGGGGAAAAGAGGATAAATTGCTCCGAATCCTCTGATTCGGGAGATCTTGCCAACTACCGCCGACTGCTGACACGGTCGAACCGGGCCTCTCCTTAATATGCCCTAAGCTCAGAAAACTCGTCCTTCATTACCCTGCTCCATGGCTCACAATGGTCGAATGCTGGACGCAGACGACAGCGACGATGAGTCTATCGCATCCCTGCCCCCCTTCACCCCTCAACCAAGTCTCCGCGGCTCGGTGACATCCTACGATGCGTCTATGCGTTCCGTGTCTCCGACCCCTTCAGTGTGGTCGGTGACGAGCTCCCTACGCGCCACGGCCTTCAAACAAGAGTATGGTCGAGAGTTGAATAATTACTCGGAAGTATATCGCTTGCCAGCCGACGACGAAGAACTGGACCGGCTTAGTGCGCCCGACTTTACGCCCTCGTGTGCCGCCGATATTCATGGGCTTCTCCGCAGATAAACAACACGATATGTTTGTCGAAATCATGGGGAAATATCCTCCATGTCTTCCCGAGATAATGCGGGACGACGTCCCCGGCGAAACCAAGGCCTGTCTAGACCTGGGATGCGGGAGCGGCGCGTGGTACGCCCCGCTCGGTATTATTTACGGACTGACCAGCTTATCCCCCTCTCGTTAGGATTATGGAACTGGCCAGAGAATATCCGCAATCTCTGGCGGTTGCAGTGGACTTGGTACCTATGCAATCTCTGTAAGTCGGTTATGTTTTTTTCCCCAGCTGTCTAGCTCTAACACTTGGCTTCAGAACGATGCCAGACAACTGCAGGTATTTGCCCGCCCACCACAAAGCCATTTTCTTTGCGTGACGCCGATGCAGGAGTGAAGTTGACGATATAAATCTTGGGCTGGAGCATTTCTACGGCGATTTCAACGTCGTACATGCTCGTCTCGTTTCCTCTGGTGTGCGTAAGGTCAACCCTCGGCCCATGCCCTGCAGCTAATATAATATTCCATCCAGATCCAAGACTTCGTCCGCCTTATCGACCAAATATCGCATGTCCTGCGACCAGCAGGACTACTAGACATGATGGAATTTGACTTCCATGTGTATGATCACATGCCGGATGGCAACCATCGACGCTGCGACCTGGAAACATCCATAATAGATCAACCGTGGTTAGCGCGCTGGATGGTCTTTGCGAACGTGGCCGTGAGGAACGCTGGCGGGACTCCAGACGCAGCGACCCATTTGCATCAATGGATAACTACCAACGGTTCCTTCGAAGATATCGTGTACCAGGAGTACTGGGTGCCGGTGTCGCCTCACCCCTCCATGAACGAATTCCAGAGAAGAATCGGGGCTCAAATGAGAGAAGATATTCTGGTTTGGACCCTTTTATTTCCCCCTGCTTCTCGTCCTTACCGCCTATGTTCCCCAGTCATTCTTGAAATCGGGGCGGCCGTTACTTCTCGGAAGCGGCGTTCCAGAGCCAATTGTCGACGAGCTGCAAGTGAATGCTGAGCGCGAAGTGCGCTCTTCATCCCGCGCTCAGTATATTCGATGCCAAAGCGTCCACTGCAGGAAGAAAGTGCTTTAATTCCAGCATCGGCGTCGGTCCTATCTTATTGTAATATTATCTTGTCAATTGGCTCATGGCTCACGCACTACTGACTCTAATCGCATATCTATTATGTATAACTAGCTTCCATGTTCTCCGGGTAGACAGTCTACTTTTGCTTTCGTCGTACTCCTAGCTACATATACATAGAACTAATGTTCGCCCGTAACATCACCTAAAGTGTACCATGTACCATTCATTGAACCGCACGCATTTTTCGGACTTCTCCGGGCAGCTGAGCTTAGTTGACAACGCAACTCGCGAAGCAACTGTGAACTTCTGAAGAAAATGATACTGTTTCAGATATGTGTAGTACATGCCCAATGGGCAGGTTGGTCATCGTACCTCGTAATTCCTTATACCCGAAGAGATATCTGCATCGAGAGACCCCGCGACGCGCACTTCTCACTGGCATGATCAACCTTCAATTGAAGGCCGGTGGAATCCGCAAATAGCGAGCTGGAATCGGCGGCGGCGGATATACAGATTCCCTGGTGAAGTATTTAGCCGTGCTACATACAAGGACGCGAGTAGACGCATGGCGGAGTTTCGCGGAGCGCCCACAGTTAGTTTTATGAGAACGCATGCCCTGGTTGACAGGGTGTTACGGATGGCAGGAATCAGTCAGCTTGAATTTGGTAGGGATTTGGCGCGGTCTTATTGCTCAGGTCATAGTGCGCTCCGGAGATGAGCAGGGGAGTTCAATGTAGTGCCAAAAAGTGAATCCTAAATCCTAGGCGATCGCGGCTGACTGATTCATCCACGGACGTTCAGATACGGCTACAGTTGTCCGCCGATGGACCGACACTTGATCCCCGGATGCTATGTGCAAGAATTCAAGATTGTCCACCAGTAGCGTAGCTGCTTGAAATTAATAGTGAAGAGGAGTCCGAAGCCTTCTAGAGGATTGGGTTGATCGAATTAAAACGAGAAAGGAAGTTCATGTACAAAGGAAACGGCAGCGAATAGAAGGACAGGACGTTGCATCGGTAGGACCTTGTAGGCGCCGAAATATTTGTGGAGGATCGGTCGGCGTACTCGTAGTGCTTTTCTGGGCAGACGGTGATTTGGGGTCGGGAATCCCGCGGCTGACAAACGGGAGAAAAACAGAGAAATATGAGGGCAACAAGCGTCAGATTCCTGGTTCCACGGTACCACCGTTCGGGCAGTCTGGGTAAAAAGGGCGAGTCGGGGCCAGCAGCGAAGTTCAAGCGTCGTTGATCGGACCCACTGCTCCATCGGTACCGTTCGGCTGAGGGTCCGGCAAATTAAAGTTGGCCCGTTGATCGAGGTAGTCTGTAATACAAGGCCTACGAGGGAGGGAGGGCAGAAGAAACATGGGAGGAAGAGAGGAAAGGCTGCAAAGCTTTGTTAGCAACGCATGTCAACAGTCTCCGGACCAAACTATACGAGACCTAATTGGGAAATGACACTAAGTTGAGATGCCATCAATGTCGATCAATTAATGCGCAAAACGAAAACCGGTTCAAACGAACGCAACAGTATGAAGTCACTGAGAGGCCTAAGGGTGTATCAAGTTCCACTCAAGCACACACCAAAGTTGAGCAGGTGTACATGTGGTATATACGCTCGTCCATGTCCTTGACATTGGTCACGGTTTCGGAGGGGGTCGATATCCGCGGCCTCGAGGTGAAGGAGCCTCGAGTCCTGTCAAAAGGTAAGCGATGGCGGAGGACACATTTTGCCGAGGGGAAACGGCGAGAAAAGGGGCCTACCGGAGCAGGGAAAAAATGGTTGTGCCTGTCGGCAAAGCCGCAAGCGGTTTGTCGGGCTTCGGGCATGAGTATGTACCCGGATGAGTAGACTGAACACGGGAGGACGCAAGCGCGTGTACCGCTCGCCTTCGTAAGTCGATGCGAAACCGAGTCCCCAAGTCGCGAGAATGGCACCTGAACGTCCAGCCACTTGGATTTCAGGGATACGCCGAAGTAGCCCCACGGGGCGGATGGTGGTGAGGAACGGTGCTATAACCGGGTAATCGGCCAAACTGACCGGGTAACCAGTAGGGATCTATCGAAGATACGGTGAGCAACCAGTGAGTATATCCTGTGCTCTAAACAGCCAAGACTGGGATGGGCGCGCGCCTATTCCGCCACCAGAAAGACTCACACAGACATACCACGATAGAGTACGGGTCTCTCACTCCTCCTTCACCGGATTCCGAGATAAATCCAGCTCCTTGTTGGCACCGGAGTTTGATTCATCGCCTACGGATGCAGTGGATAGTCTCGGAGATAGGAGCCTTGGGAAGAAGTCAGAGTGTCAGCTACTCAGACTATAGGAGGACGAATTGTAAGCTGGGAATGGCTGGTGCCTTCCGAGTCGATGGTACGGAATGTTCATTTGAATTTAGCGCGTCGAGACCAAACCGGACTCGTCCCGAATTGATTCGCCAACCGTCTATGGAGGGTTGAAGAGATCTATGTGTCATTCAAAGGGAACTTCTGCTGCTCCGGGGTCTGTTTTTCTGTCTCTATTTTTTTGGCCGTTGATTACAATTCTTGTGGGTCCGTTGAAATTCCTAGCTCGCAGATGGGGGTCATGGGGCCAAAGCCCGTATGTTGCTCTTAACGCAATCCCGCATCTTCCCTCGCGCAATTTGAACAGGGGCCATGGTCCATACGATTGTGAAACGGTGCCATGGGAATCAAGAGGAAGAAATAATTGTCCCCGCAGTGGCGATGCATTACGTATGCCTTCGGAATATAATAGCGAGCAACAACGATGGATGCTGCAAGACAGCATGAGCTCATCCAGCACATTCTCTCCCCCGCGTCAAATACTATTGACAAGGATGAAATCCTGAACGACCTTGGACTTGCCGGCCTTCCATCTCGTGAACATGTGCATCGAGAGATAGAGGAAAAGTTGCTGTTGCCTCGAGAAACATTGCCTTCACATTGGCTACCGACGTATCAAGTGTACGACCGCATTCAAGCCCTATCACCTTGATTTTACATTTGTACTAGGCATTGGAACTCGCCTCTGTCGGTGCCTTCGTTACTTACATTCACTCCCTCGCCGCCGCCTACGAGCGTGTCCTTTATTCGAACTGGACTGAATGGACGCGTTACCGGTCATGTCGAAGTAATATAAGGAAGACCCTCCATCAATGCTATCTGAATATATATTTTCAGATCCCTAATGTGCGCGCCTCCACAGGCCTCACCTCGACCTCGATGGATCGTACCCCGGGACCTTCCAAGAACTTTGTTCGGGGACGATCAGGTTACGTTCCATTCTGGCCAGGCGGTCTCGAAGATGCCGCAATATCTGGAAATGCTGGATCCCAGTCGAAAGTTGGGTTTAAAACGATACCTCCGGGCTTTAGCAGAGGGTTGCGCCTGACTGAGGATGCCGACGAGAGCCTGCTCGGGTTGGACGATGTTCGTGAACCAGCTACAATCGGAGAAGATGAACTTGCAAGTCTTATCATTTTTATATTCTCTATCCGGCAGTCCTAAGTCATGGCCACTGGCAGGCCGCCGATGCAGACCCATATTTTGACGAGGTACAAGAAGCCGCATCTACTAGCACCGAAAATGAGATAGATCAGCTTCTGCCCACCACAGTAAGCACGACGGTCGCGACAACCAGTTTGTTTATACGCTGATTTCGGTAGCGTTCAAATCTTAAACCGATCAAAACCGCTCGTCGACGTGTTCAGCGTATTATACAAAAGCGAGATTGGGCGCATGTGATCGATGTGAATACGCCGCTCACAAACTTCCATGAGCTTGTGCCAGAGATGGCTCACAAGGTATTCAATTCCCGCTTTCGAATGAATGGCTCACCGATCCATGCTCTTAGTATCCGTTCGAACTCGACACATTCCAAAAGCAAGCGGTATATCACTTGGAAATGGGTGACTCTGTATTCGTCGCTGCTCATACATCCGCGGGCAAGACAGTCGTAGCAGAATATGCCATCGCATTGGCAGAAAAACATATGACTCGGTGAGTCCTCGCCACTGTTGTCTCCTCAGCTAACTTTTTTCGCCAGGGCAATTTATACATCTCCCATCAAAGCGCTGTCGAACCAGAAATTCCGTGATTTTAAGCAGACATTTACTCCCTCCTCCGTCGGAATCTTGACGGGCGATGTTCAAATCAACCCTGAAGCAAGTTGCCTTATCATGACAACCGAAATCTTGCGGAGCATGCTATACAAAGGGGCCGATCTTATTCGTGACGTGGAATTCGTGATTTTCGACGAAGTGCATTATGTCAACGACGCTGAGGTGAGGCAGAAATGTACTTGAGAGCACCGATGTTGATTCCATACCCAGCGGGGTGTTGTCTGGGAGGAAGTTATAATAATGCTTCCAGATCATGTCAACATCATTCTTCTATCTGCCACGGTCCCCAATACCAAGGAATTTGCTGACTGGGTCGGGTAAGCGTTTTCTTGCGCAATGCCTTCCTTCCTTGATGTCCTTCAAGCCGTACCAAGAAGAAGGACATATACGTAATCTCGACCGCGCAAAGACCAGTGCCCCTTGAACACTATCTTTATGCCGGTCGCGACATGTACAAGATCGTAGATGCTCGCCGCGATTTCCTCGCATTGGGGTGAGCAAAAAGTTTGTGAACTCGGTGTAGTAGATTAACATCACATGTAGTTACAAAGAGGCAGGCGAAGCTCTTCGACGCAAGCAAGATAAAGAGCGCGAAGCGGCAGGGCTGCCTTCAGTACAGCGTGTAGGCGCTCGAGGGGGTGCTGCGGCTCAACGAGGGCAGCAGCGTGGCGCGCCCGCAGCCCGTGGACGAGGTGCTCCTGCGCCGGTCAGAGGTGGCCGTGGCGGCGGGGGAGCGCCGCGAACAGTCCACCATGCAGCAGACAAGAACCTCTACGTCCATCTTCTTGGGCACTTGCGGAAGAAAGCATTACTGCCTGTTGTTGTGTTCACCTTTTCCAAGAAACGTTGCGAGGAGAATGCGGCGACGTTGACGAATTCTGATCTGTGTACGTCTGTGGAGAAGAGCGAGGTGCACGTAGCAATCGAGAAAGCTCTCGGTCGACTTAAAGGTTGTTTCATTCCAGTTCATTGTATGCTATTCTCAAGCCTGATTAGGGTCGGACAAGAAACTACCCCAAATTGGGCGAATGCGGGATCTTCTTTCCCGAGGGATCGGTGTCCATCACGGCGGTCTTCTACCCCTCGTCAAAGAGGTCGGTTTTCAAATCCATTTTCATTCTTGGATCACTTAGTTTCGCAGCTTGTAGAGATCCTTTTCGCTCGAGGCCTTGTCAAGATACTGTTCGCTACTGAGACCTTTGCGATGGTACATTCCTGTTCTTCGTCAGGTCGTCTGTCTAACCACAGCTCAGGGTGTAAACATGCCGGCAAAATGTGTCGTCTTCTCTGGCATCCGAAAACATGATGGCCGTAGTTTCCGCGACATACTGCCCGGTGAATATACACAGATGGCGGGCCGCGCAGGGCGTCGTGGGCTGGATCCGACCGGGACAGTTGTTATAGTCGCCAACGATTCATTGCCTGAGGTATGTCCAAAGTAGAATTCTACGACAGATATTAATGCCTCGATAGCAAACAACACTGCAAACCATGATGCTCGGAACTCCCGGGAAGCTTTCTTCTCAGTTCCGGCTCACCTACAATATGATCCTGAATCTCCTGCGGGTCGAAGCATTGAAAGTAGAAGAGATGATCAAGCGAAGCTTTTCTGAGAATGCATCGCAAAGACTGCTGCCAGACCAGCAGAAACAAGTGCTGGAGGTCGGTCGCAGCCTGATATATAGTAGATGCCGTCTGGAACTGAAACTGCTTGTAGAGCGAAAAAACACTGACCACCTTGCCGAAGCTGAATTGCGACATTTGCCAAACTGACATCAACGATTTCTACGATGATTCGTTTGCAATTGTTGCTTCAAATCAACGGTTATTAGCAATGGCCGTCGGCCATCCGCAAGGGGTGAAAATCCTTGCCCCTGGAAGGGTTGTTGTGCTACGCGATGCAGTAAGTCCTCTATGCTTGTTGGGAAATTGTGCTGACCCAAAATTATAGCATTTCAAGACCAATAACCTTGCTGTTCTGCTCAAACCTGCTCCCGTAACAACATCGGAGTCCGGGGTTTTGGAGAAAGTAAGAACATACTTCGTTTTGGCTCTCGTAGATGCCGATACGAAAGGTCGGAAACGAGGTGAGCTTGCATATGATGGTTTGGGACCCAGGTAACCCTGTCCAGATATTGACCCGCAAGCCGTAACTCCCCGGTGGCCCCCAAGTCCTGAATCGTTGGTTGTCGAGGATGGGGTTTATGAAGTAACGGCTGTTCCTTTGACAAGTATTGCCCTCGTCACTGGGCGTACTATCAAGGTTCTTTTAAGCCACCTTCTATCTCCATCATCTTATCCCACGATAGATCGATGTGGACTCGATTGTCGACAAGCACCTTATTTCCCGCATGCGCGAAGCTCTTACGCTTTTGCAAGGCATCGTGAACGAATGGTGCACGAGCACCGCAATTCCAGAGGTTGACTGGGCTCGGATGCGCGCATTAGATTTCCAAGACACGTTACGGTCGAGGAATACTCTTGTCAAGCGGCTGGACCGCCGCGGATGTTTACTGTGCGGTGATTTTAGCGACCACGCAAGTAGAACGATATAACACACTCATCCTTGAACTGATCCTCTTGATCCAGTATTCCATCTTTCACGGGGAGAAAGTTCTGCGAGCCAATATCGCCAACCTGAAGCTGGCCATATCTGATCAAAATCTGGAGCTTATACCCGATTATGAGCAGCGGATAGATGTGCTTCAAGAGCTGAAATTCATCGATGAAAATTCAACAGTACTGCTGAAAGGCAGAGTGGCCTGCGAGGTGAGATCGAAGTTTTCCAGCCCAGCTTGCGTGTCGAATGAAACTATCAGATCAACTCCGCAAACGAACTTGTCCTGACGGAACTGATTCTCGAGAACACCCTGGCGAACTACGACCCGGAGGAAGTGGTCGCTCTCCTTTCGTGTTTTGTCTTCCAAGAAAAGACCGACGTTGAGCCTGTCTTATCTCCCAGACTGGAGGAGGGACGGGCCGCCATTCTTGCCATCAGTGACCGGGTGGGTCGGGTCCAAGATCTGCACAAGGTCGCGGTGGAGGAATTCCGGTCCAACTTGAAGTTTGGACTGGTGGAAGCCGTGTACGAATGGGCGAAGGGGATGGTAAACACTTGCTTTTGAATGCCGTGCATCGCTAATGAACAGTTCAGCCCTTCGAGCAAATCACAGCTCTCACGGACGTCGCAGAGGGAACAATCGTGCGTGTTATTACCCGGCTGGATGAGACTTGTAGAGAAGTGAGAGATGCTGCGCGAGTAATCGGTGACGCAGAGCTGTTCAAGAAAATGGAAGAATCACAGATAAAAATCAAGCGGGACAGTGAGTTTTTTCCCTGCCCTGTCTCTTCCTCTTCTCACCGTCCACACAGTCGTGTTCGCTGCGAGCTTGTATTTCTAAAGTAGTGTAACACCTGTAAAATAAAATAAAATACTTACCTCATGACACGATCACCTGCATAAACCTTTCCGTGACAGTCACAAGCTGTGACGCTCCTTCTCTTCTCGCTCCTCCTCCTCCTCATCGCGATACACTCCATGTTCAACCGAAGCGGCTCTCCGTCGAACCCACTCTCATTTGAACCCTCCTTGAACCCAAACTCCAAGAAGCGCCGACGCCAACCTTCCGAATGCAACGAAAATCCGAGCGATAACAAGCCCAGGGTGGTTAGTAGCTAGTATCAGTCCATCTTGCGCCCACCTTACTCCCATTAAGCCACGACGTATCGATCCGGATCGCCTGGCAATCCGTCTGGGACCGGACCTTGTCAGCGAGATGGTATGTGAAGGACTGTCTCCAAAATGTCGCGTTCCTGATGAATTTCGTGAACCAGGACGCTTACATTGTCCCAGGGGCGAAGATGCCTTCATTCCAAGTTAGTGTATATCGGTTTATAGTCCACAACACAATCGCTCAAGATCCTTTTCACTAGGTTCGGCAGCAGTTCGTGAAGAAGTATAGCGTGGATCGTAGACACATCTACGATTATTTCCACTCAAGAGGTATATCCCTATCTCACCGGAGTAACCGAAGCTGAACCTCTTCTGCTAGGTTTGCGCGTCGCCAAAGAAGACAAGCATCTGAACCTTTCGAACCGGATGCGAAAACCTGCGGCTTCTCGTAAACCCCCAGCTCCGCGAGCCACTCCTTCGGACGACTCGAATCTTGTGGAATCCGCTACTATTGTCGACTCGTTCCCTCTTGCGGACTTCGCTATGTCCGACGTTCCTGTGGACTCGGCTATGTCCGACGCGCCTTCTCAAACAACCTCGGTTCCTCCCCCAACCAGTCTGGTCAAGTCGACGAAAGGCTCATCGAAACGCATCTTAGCAGGATCCTCCCTCCCCGCTCCTGCTTTGCAAGCAAGCGTCAGCCCACTTCTCCCCTCGCAGCAATCGATAGATCTTTCCTCGGACTCTTCCGGCAGCGAAGAAGGCGACAGTTCCATGTTTGATGTTACGAATACCTTGACAGATTCGTCTTCTTTCGACTTGAGTCTGTTAGCGCTGGGGTGTTCAGTTTCCGACGACAAGCTCCGTGAATCGTTTGGCCCCGACTTTATCCCCTTCCCACCTGCCTTGACCGAGGATCCACTCTTTGGCCTTGACGAATTCCAGCGTGACATACCACAAATCTCCAGCCAGCCTTTCTCCCTCCGCGACTCCCTCCTTCCTCTCGACGACCTTTCTCGACTCTCGGAGAATGACCGTATTGAATTTTATGACCTCGTTGATGCAGGTATCGGCCCTGCTCAGGGCATCGAAGAATGTGTTGGAACCTACAAATCTCACATGGAACGTCTCTATTCCAATCGATCGTACACTGGCGCCCAGTCCCCGTCCCGCTACCACCACGACGGCTCTAGCTACCCGCACCCTAAGACGGTAGTTAATACACGTCCGCCAACTATCGTAGAGAAGGAAAACATTAATCCCCGCTGGTCGGCGCCACGCGATCCCCAGCCTCCGAATAACAACTACTATCGTCAAACTGCCGTCCCATCTTCTCCACTACGTCTTCGCAACTCTCATCATGTCCCTCTTTCCCCACGACGCGAACAGCCGTTCACCTCTTACCTCCTTGCAAAACCCATTCGTCCTGCCAAGTCATTCATCTCCCCAAGCGTGACCAACCCAGACAAACGCATCTCCACGCGCAACCCCATTCCCCACGAGCTCCCCACACCATTGGTTTGGACATCCCCCATCACTTCCGCTCCCTCGCAGCCGCGACCTCAGAAGTGGGAGGCAGCCAGGACCAATCCTTTTGCGATCCCCACTTACTACTCTTCGTCTGGGGATCGTATCGTCTACCAAGCCAAGTCTATTTTGACGTGAAACCGTTCTTTTTCGTACAGTGAGTGACGCCATATACTTTTTGTCCAACCACTCAAAAGATCTCAGACATCGCATCAGATCGTTATTCCAGCTTTCGACCCCATTTACCATTTTTCTTATCTCCCCGCGGTCGCCTCACGATACCTCCATTGCGCAGGCGCAATTAATCCCGACAAGAATCTCTCCAGGGTTGTTTTGTTTATACAGAGTGTAGTTGTCAAGCAAGATGTGATGATACGATACGATACAGCAGTGTGTAATGCGAAATGCGACTAGGCTACAGAAGTCAATGATGTATGAATGAACGAATGAGCGTCTACGAAATGGGATAAGCATGCGTCGTGCATTGGGGGCATGGACAGGGAGGTGGATAAGCTGCAATTGGCACGGTATCAGGTGCCGAGTAAGACGTCATGCGAGCGTCTTGTGAGGGCGGAAATTGCAATTCGAGGGGCGATAAGGCAGGAGATGTGGTGGCCCTTGTGAACTGTGGAGACGCTTGCGCGACGTCCTCGGATGAGGCAGACGCCAGCGCGGAAAGGGAGACAACAGGAATGCTGCGTCGCGGCTGCGGCTGGTGCAGTTTGAGCGGGGGAGGGCAAGAAAGGAGTGCTGGCGAAAGACACGACACAGATGCATACGAGGAAGGGTATTCTTGGGCGCGCGGGGGTGAAACAGCCGATGATGTAACGGGGGGGAAGTCAGAAGACGCGTATGTCGTGTAATTCGAACGGCCTGGTGCGGGCGGTGCGTCGAAGTACTGGAACTGCGCGATAGCGGCTTCGCAGGCCCAAAGCGCAGAGGCGGTGTCGTACTGGGGCTGCGCTGCGGACGAGCGAACGCTCGATTCTGGCATAGCGACACTGGGATACGCGCGCTGCGTCGCGTCCTCCTCCCACCGGTCATACGCGTACGGCGACGCGACGCTCTCGTGATATTCGCCGCCTGCTGGCGGGTCGAGCCGTGTGTAGAGCAATCCCACTGGTGGCAAGGGCAGCCCGCCCGTGGTCTGGTCATAAGGCGTGATTGGCGCGTCGGAACATGAGCTGGAGCTGGAAGACGCGGACCCTGATGGTGACAAAGGCGACGACGATTCAAATTCGTCAAAGAACATTTCGGGTGAATCAGCATAGTCGTATGACGGGGAAAAGGTCGCGGAGTCTGGGAAATTTGTGGATCCAGATTCGCCGAGCGTAGCGGCGCGGCCCCCGCTGGTATAACCATCATACGGACTCTGGTAGTCATATGGGGTGTTCTGCTGGTGGTAATGCCACGACACGCTATCTGAGCAGCTTGGCCCTGCGTGATAGTCGTTATATGGATGGGACATGGACGGACGACTCGTCGAGGTCGTGAAAGAGATGAGAGATATTAAGACTGAGAATGCAGCGTTGTATCGGGCGGGAGAGCAGAGTCTGCCGGGGGGACGGGAACGAGGAGTAAGGTAGGAAGGAAGAAAGATGAACGGACTAGTTGACGGTGAGCTTTATATCCCGCATTGTGTGTTTGTGGCACAATTTAAAGTTGAAATCAATTACGGCTCTGATATACCGCTTCCGTTTGATCTTCGGCGGGGTCAGGGCCAGGTCCATATCGGGTCGAATCAGAGCAGAGTGTGGCAGATCGAATGGTCCAAATGGCAAACAGCCTCTCCACCCGAGAAAGAAAAAAAAGGCTCCGACAGAGAAGTCTGAATCGTTACCCTGGATTTTACGTGCATCGTGTTGATCCAGTCAATTGTGAGCGCCTTGTTGTTCCTTTATTATGGAACGTGTTTCTGGCCTGGCGGACGAGCGTATTATAGACGTAGCAACCCCACCGGGCATCGCATTGATACGTCGGACGGACTCCGCAGCACAACTGTTCTCGCCGACCTGAGAAACATACCGTACAGCATGGTCGCGTGAAAGGTGTATCGCGTCCGTTTTGGCTGTATGTTCCGATGTCTCGTTAGATTGGAACAGATTGGAATCAGCCAAGATTGGAGTCACTCTGTTTCTTTTTTTTCCTGCCCTTTTTTTGCCTCCGCGGAGAGGATCGATGCCCTTCCTTGCTTGCCCGCGAGACTTCTTGGGGTTCAGCTTGACCTCTCCCGGTGGCATCTGACAGGGAATGGTCCTTGTCTCGTTATTCCTGGCCCGCGAGGAAGTGAAAGAACCACAGCTTCAGCTTCGATCTCCGATGGGTTCTAATTGGGTCCATAGTCTTCTTTCGTCTGGTCGCCACACTAAGCAGTTGTTGCTACATCAGAACGGAGGGTCCATGAAAAAGACAAGGCGGATCTCCAGACGAGAAACAAGAGCAAGCGCTAGGCGACATCACGAACGTCCCAATGCGGATCTTGTTTTGTTTCGACTGAATGTTGTCCGCACCCACTTGGCCTCTTCGGACGTGTGGCCGCGCCAGAACCCGTATGAATGGAGATCGAAACAACAGCCTCGCGGTGGCAACGCGCTCGCTAGTTTGCCTTTTCATACTCAACTGTAGCCACGCCTGATCGGAACTTCCGAGCTTGCTGTGGTTCCCATACGCTTCGGGCACCCTGGACTAAGCTGCACACTGGAGATGATGATGATCCGTGCTGGTGTCTTTTTTTCTCTTTGGCAAACGGCAGTCTTCACATGAAACGACGGGTGTTCTGTGCTTCAGGCCTGGCGCTGAGCGGACTTGCCACGGGGACCACAACAAGGAAACCCGCGCGGCTTTTGATCTTACACTGAACCAAGCTCTCAAATTGTTTTTGTTGTACGTGAATAATGCAGGAACAAGAGAAGAGCACCCCGGACTCGGTATACAGCTCAAGAGTCACACGTTAATCTCGAGGCCTTCCTGGGACTTCTCCCATTGTTCATCGTATAATCTGTACACCCGGACTGCTTCAATGTGAACTCGGGCATAGTGCTCTACACTGCTGCGGAGATAGTTATAACAGAACGCCGTCTCACAAGGCGGCGCAGAGGTTTCTAGTCTCTTCTTAGTCCAAATTCTCGTCACAAGACAACAATTCGCATCCGCCCGGAGCGCGAGCCAACGGGGCATCTCTACGTAGCAGCACACGGCATCTTTTCATGGAGCAAACTGTCACTGTCCAAGATTACCTTTGGATTTACGGAAATCCGACAAACAGGTGTTCCAATTGCCCAAAGCCATTGGAGGTCGTGATGGAGCCCTTCTTCTGTCCTCTCTCCTACCGAGCAGAAGACCGGCCTCGTTCAAATTCACGACTCTTTCAAGCAAGCTGGTATATACGCCTTACATCTTCGGTCAGCACGGGCACCGCGACCGGTTTAATTCCCGCGGCCGCAATGGGTACGACGGCAGTCGGGCGCGGCTCCGACGTGGGGCTGGTGGCGACCAATGACGCGACTAGGTACTCGTACGGGAGGTCTCATGGAGAAAGAAGGAGGGCAAGCTGTGGTGGTGCTCCGCGACGATGTTGAGCTCTGTCACTTTGCTCACACTCCAAGTGTACGAATCTATGACGGCGAAGATGATGATACCTTGCAAGCGATATAATGGCCTTTCGAGAGGATGTACGTGACGATTCGCGGCTTTCTGTAATTCATTGCTGAACTCACAATCTCAACCTGGCGTAGTAAAATCATAATGCCGCCCCAAGGCCGTTGATGTGTATCGATGTCGTATTCCCGCTTGTATGTGAACAGACGTGAACTATGTACGTCGTATTTTTTGTCCCATTAACATTGCGTAAAGACACTGAGGGCATCAAGATATCCTGATATCAACGTCTTGATATTTATCAGGATTTCCAGAGCGTTTTTCTTTTGCGAGATCGACGGGTCGGTGTGCAATGTTTCCCCGAGCCAAATTCACGGAGAATATCTGGCATATCGTCTCAGACGTGTTGAATTCAAATAAACGATCGTTTGTTGCCGCAGCGGGAATGAACGGAGAATGGAAAACGTGTGCATTTCAATCGACGATCCGCTCTGCAAGCACGTATCACGGCGGAACGAGGCACATATTCAATGAACGGCGCACAAGCCGCAGTATATAAAGTCGAGGGGTGAGGTACACCGAGGAAGCCGCAAACGTCTCACTGGGCGCTGAGCATTCAAGCCATAGAATTCTAAATGCTTACCTCGATGCGCGGCCGCAGGATCCATAACAGAATGCGACACGCCATTCACTTTTGCAGGAATGGAACAAGAAGAACTCATTGGGCGGATCCATATCATGCCCGAATTCCATAAAACTGCATTCGAATCCGAATTCCATGCATACAACGTACACTCGAATTCCGTGAAATCTGTAGGACGTGGATTTTGAAAGTATAAAGAACTTGCAAATAAATAGGAACCGGTAATACAGTATGCAGGGAGAGAGACCATCAGGAATGGCTGCCGAGAGAATACATTACTGCACCGATTCGCTACGACGACGGAACGATATAACGAAGGCTGCGGCACTCGCTCGACGGGACTAAAGCTCCGCGCTGGAAAAAAAAAAAGAAAGACCACAAAACGCATACGTATGTTTAACACTCCCGTGGGTGGGCGGGCGGACACGAACAACGAACAGTACATCGAAAGGTTTCGGAAGGAGATGAGGGCGCGCGGTGGGTCGGTCGGGGGCCGTTTACTCGGCCATGACCAAGCCGTTCATGGCGCGCTGCACCTCGCGCATCGCCTGGTCGACGCCGCCGCCCTGCGACGGACTCGTGCCGGGGCTACCTCCGCTGATGATCCTGGGCCCCAGCGCGGGGTGCCTCACGCCGAGCGCGGCGCCCAGCATGCGCTTGCCTGGATCGCCGATGCGCGGGCCACTTCCGGCGAGCATGTCGGGATGCATGCTTGACGCAAGGATGGCGGGATCTGTCGGGGGCGAGCCGTGTTGGCCGACAGGCTCGCCGAGGGACGAACTGATAAGGGCGTTGAGAGTGGGGTGCGAGGGGAGCGACGGGAGAGTCGGGGACGGCTCGCGGCCATTCATGTGCTCCGGGATAGGGATGCTGACGTGCTGCGGCATATTGGGGTGGAAGTTGGGTGGGCCGCCGCGGGAAATGGAGCCAGACGGGGCGCGGGTGGCGATGGGACTGACACCCACAAGGCCGGAGATGGAGTTGGAGCGACCGTTGTGTGCGCGCGAGGGGTTCGCGTTGTGCTGGCCACGAGAGTTGACGGTCTGGATGACATTTTGGGCGTCGGGCCCGTCATAAGGCCTGATAGTGGCAGATGTGCCGGTGGTGCTGGAATGGAGGATGGGCGGGGGGAACGCGATTGTGTGCAAGTACGCCCGCTTAGCTGTAATCGGTGAAATAAGCGCCTGGACACAGCACGATGGCAAAGACGCTCACCGACGGACGCATCCTGGAAGACAATCAGCAAACTCGTGTCGTCGCGCCACTTGATCTTGAAGCCTCCGTTGACGGCCTCCCACTCTGAGAAGGCTGACTGGATGTCCTTGGTCTTCAGCTCTTTTGGAAAGCCGGTCAAGTAGAGAATGCGGGTGACGGACGCAGACAGTCCTGCAAGTGATGCGGCCATCGAGACGAGATTAAAGGGCGATTAAAGGGAGGGGCGGACGGCGACAGGAGAGGTGGGAGCGCACAGGTCGGGCGCAAGACACTGGTAGAAATATTTAAAGGAAAATAGAGTTGAGAGAGGAGGAAGAGAGAGAGAGTTACAGGATCACGGTATGCGGCAAGTCCCGATCACGGGACGGGTCTCTCTTTTCTCCCTCTCATCCGCTGGCCCTGAGTTCATCCGTCGACGGGAAAAAATACATTGGTTTGTACCCGCTAATACAGTATCCCTCATAGCGTAACTGCGCCATCGCTGCAAAAACAGAGCACTTTTAACCGCTGCATTGTCCATCTCCGAGCTTTGGCGGCCTGTGCATTGGGACCTACGACAGTCGTCAGCTCAAATACTCCGCAAGACAACTATTCGACTTGCTGGGGAATTTCCATGGCTTCAAATCTGTTGACTGCCTTGCTATTGGAACGCTGCGAGTTCGAGACAGCAGTAACACTTGAACCCGTTCACGATACGATGACCGCTGCAGAACTCTGTGAATCTGTGGGACACACGACTGGCCTCTCACTCACAATGGCCCTCAGCTGTTCCACTTCATCTAAATCCTCCACATCCTCCAGTGGATTCCGCTCAATCACATCCTCCAGCAAAGAAATCGAGCGTTGGTACGCCTCCACTATAGCCATGGTGTCCCGGTCGGCCTCGTCGAGCTTGACAGCAATCTGTGCGGCGTCCAGCGCGCGCTTGAGTGTTTGGCGAATATTTTCCGAAGGAACGTTGGCGTTACCGTACATGAGGGGATCTTGTGTACCATTTGTGAATTTATCGATTTACTACTTGTACTGTCCCGCAATCTGGCAGAATCAGCGCCCATGAATCATATCACCTCGTTTATTGTGTAGTTTGTGTCGCGGCCTGTGAACCGGAGCTGTTTGTCGGTGTTGCCGAATAAGAATCCCATTCACGTCTCGGACCAGAACCTCTACCGCCATGGAAAACGAGCTGGTTCGCATCTGGCAGATTGTACACGAGCTCAGCGACCAGCTCGCCCAAAATCAAAAGACTACAGCCTCGCTCCAGTCGCAGGCAGCGTCTCTCAAGGTGCTCTATTTCCTTTGTCTCGCGACCCGACTGCAACTGCGTCCAGAACCAAGCCACACATACGGGGACGGGCTTTGTCCTGCGACGGTTCAACACTGACATTGCAAATGGTACGTCGGCGACGTCTATTTGAGGAAACAACTCATGAACAACTGTGTAGAAACGTTCGAGTCCGAGCTCGAGCGTATGAATGCGCACATTGTAATCGAGAACCAGACGCTCTTGCACGAAAACAAGCAGCTCAGCATTTTGCTGAAAGAGTATGAGGGCACCCTGGAGACCGTCATGGCCAAATTCCGCAACCACGCTGTGCGTACCACCTCGCTCGGAAATTGCATTCCACCGTCCTTATAAAGAAATATCTAGCTGGCGACACAACAACACGAGCTGAATCTCACGCGACACTACGAGGCGCTGCTCCTGACGCGGGAGACGCAGAACCTGTCACAGGATCTCGCGTCCGGGACAGACATCGCGCGCGCGCTGCAGCGGGTGTCGCACCTGCTCCGCGGCATGCTGCGCTCGATGGCGGGCGAGGACACCGACCTGCCTAACCCCGACGATTACGACGGCAGCGACGGCAGCCTGGGCTTCGTCGACCCGTCCGACCTGCAGGCGCTCATCAACGCGCTCGACGAGACCGGCCAGCCCGGGTACACCGGCACGGACGGGCGTGAGGACTGGGCGTTCGAGCGCGAGTGCGAGATCGCGCGGCTGGAGCAGGAGAACGCGGAGCTGCGGCGCCTGCTGGGGATCGACCCCGAGAGCCTCGCGGCGAGCGGCGTGAACATCGACCTCGAGCGCGAGCCGGGGCGCTATGCGTCCATCTTGTCCTCCCGGCGGCGGAGCGTGAGCGGGCATGTGCACCAGGGGAGCGGGGACGGCCCGCGAATGTCGTACTGGGAGACGAACGGGAACCAGCAGCAGCAGCAGCAATATCAGCAGCAGGGCGCACCGCTGCAGCGCGCGATGGATTTGCAACCCGGCATGCGTGCGGGGCAGGGCTCACGGCGGCCAGGGATGTTCGGTGCGGGGCGAGGGATGATCCCGGGTGGTCTCGGTCCTGCGCCTCCGGGTACGAACTCGCTGTGGAGCAACCAGGCCCCGCCCTCGCAAGGGCCCGAACGACCGTGGCAGTCTCCTGGTGGTGTGACGGCTGTGGATTTTAGTCGCTGAGCTCTCTGTATTCCATCCTGGTGATATTTTGCTTTATTGTATTAATTGTAATTGACTAGTAGGGTATTATATCGCAACCTATCTCCGGACCCTGGCACCCTTGCTTTGACCGACCTCTTTCGTACCCGTCTCGTGCCCTGGACACAAACGGCGAAAAGAATGCCCTGAGAAGTTCACTTGTGCCTGAGACGCATCCAGTGCGTGCCAACGCACGGCTGGAAGTGTCCAAGAAGCGGAAGGAACTTGTTATCTGCATGCCTCTGCTATGCGAACGCAGTCGCCGTCCTGACATCACTTTCGACGCATCGAGTCATTATACGAATCGCGTTGGGGCGATCTGTTCCTAAAATCTCATGGGCAACTTTGCGCAAACGGGCTAGAGGATCTTCCAAGTGGAATTCGTATATGCTTCTCCTAGTTTCCAAGGACTTGTCCGAGACTGCTTACCGTCACCGCGCTACACCGTCATTTTGCATGGAAGCTTTGCTCAAACTTCTCCCAATTATCCGTTCCAAAAATGCCTTCACCCCGAAAATACTAACGCCGAATTCGAGGCTGTTGGTCATACGGCAGCCCCGTTGGCTACATTGCGAAAGTATTGATTCCAAGAACGGGAGATAGGGGTATCCGTCCAAATGCGGAATCTTACTTGGGATCCCGGATCACTGATGCGGGGGACTTCGGCTACCGCCTTAGCAAGCGACTCCCATCGTTGCTCTCGACTCGACGTCTACAGCTTACAGTCTGTCTATGTCCTTGTCATCTCTGCCCTCAGAGCTCTACTCCGCAATTATCGAACAATTTCCAGCCAACGAAGCCCAACAGGCGTTATTGTCCTTGACCCGCACCCTTCCTTACGCCCCGATACCGATTGACCTCCTCTTCCACTCTATAACTATAGCCCGTTCGGAACAGGCTATCCAACTCACGCGCCGTCTCCTTAAACCGGACCGTGAACGCGTCGCGCTGTATGTGCAGGAGCTGTCTTTGCACAATGAGTGGACCGTCGATGCCGAGGTCATGGTAAATCTGCTCCGCAAGCTTCCCAGGCTGCGTTCACTAAGCCTTTGCATCGGAACCAATTTCGCGCCGGAGCACTTGAAGGCCATATTCCAGAAGTGCGTGCTTATTATCGGGCGACTTTACTCTGTGATTCATAACAATTGCACAGGCCTATGCCTGACCTGAAATATCTGTCCTTGAGATTCCGACCCTAGTGAGTGCCAGACTTGTACAGCGGGTCCCATTAACTGAATCTTACCAGTGTTCAAAGAGCGACCTACCAGCAATTTCTCAGCGTCAGTACACGGTTCAGTTCCAACGTACTGGTGTTAATAATATCTTCTCCAGGGATCATACTTTGATTCGACACTGTCCTGTCTTGCGGACTGGCCCCCATCCGATCTCCCGACGCTCTCCATTGTTCAAGAGCCAATGGATCCTGCCCAAGCGCCCAAGATTTCCTTTGCGCAACCGATCGTGTTCTTTCGTCTGGACTCTCACCTGTCAGAGCTGGCGCAGTCGCCTTACCTCTCCTCAGTCACGTCCTTCAGACTCCGCATTCCCTCGCGACCCGTCGCCGGACCCCTCACGATATCTCCGCTCTCTCTGCCATCCGTCGAGCTCCTCGATCTGTCGACGTGCAATGTCTTTGGCGCGGAGCTCACGGACACGATCTTGGCGCGGTTGACCAAGCTTAAACACCTCATCCTGGACAACGGTGCGCTGCTTCGGGGTGAATACCACCCAGAGGATTGGGCCGTTCTGGGCAAAGGCTGTGCAATTGCGGGATTGAAACGGACGAAGGAGCGAGAGAAGAAACTCAGGCAGGCGCGGCTGGAGACTGCCCCAGTGCCGGTCACAGAGCGCCGCCCCCGGCGCGGCCGCCGCGGGGTGAGCACTGCGACGATCTCGCTCCGTAAATCCCCACCCCGGGACTCTCGTGTAATCGGGGTGATCGACACCCCCGCGGCGAACGCCATACGCAAGATACGGCTCTACCCGGCGTCACCCAGCCTCTGCTCGTTCGCCACGACCCTCCCGCCATCCATGCCGCCCGACAAGCACGCGGAGATCAGGGAGCAGTTCGAGAAGGGGTGGTTTGAGGGGCTGAGGCAGCTCATTGAGGTTCGGGCGCGGCTGTACCAGTCTTACAGGCTGGGGTCCACGATAATGAAGTTTGACGACGACGCGGAGGAGAGTGATGGGCAGGATGAGGTGCTGAATGGGTTGGTCGAGGTGAGTGAGTGGGAGGACGATGTAGAGATCAGAGCGCCTGTGCTGTGCCTCGTTGGGCCCGGGAAGTCGGAGGCGCATGAAGAAGGTTGTGCGCACTCTGTTGCCTGGACTGTTTGGAAGGACTTGTAGATTTTTTGTATCTAATCTAAGCGATCATGTATTCGAATGAACATCCGATCAGTCAATGATTCTCTGTTTTCAAATGCAAGACAAGAACCAACGATGATTCATGGTGCCTGAACAACGCAAGCTGGATGCATTGCACTACTCCAACTTTCCTGCGGACTGCCGGGTGCGATAGTATTTGCCTCGATGTGGAATGACTGTGGGGAGCCCCGACGCAACGTCATTCTGCCATCGCCTCTTGCATCCAACACTCATGTCGACCCCCACTGAAGCCAGCGCCCCTACCAATGAAGCCAGCGCTTCTACCAATGAAGCCAACGTCCCTACCACTGAAGCCAGTGCAGCTACCACTGAAGCCAGTGCAGGTACCACTGAAACCAGTGCAGATACCACTGAAGCCAGCGCACCTACCACTGAAGCTAGCGCCCCCACCGCCCCAAGCAGCACACCCAGCGAGACTTCCTCGATCTGGCGCAATCCCACCCAAAAAATTGCATCGTACATCCGTCTCACTGGTGCTTACACTCAGAAGGAAAAGCGGCCCCCCATAATCTTCCCCCCGCCGTCGTGGTCGCTTGAGGAGACGCAGAACAACGGTGCCGGTGCCTCGGACCCCCCTGAGGAGCCCCGCACATCGAAGAAGAACATACCCCAGGACACTCAGGACGCTGAGGATGCCCCTGAACCTGGTGTGTTTGCACAAAGGATCGGGACGCTCATCGACTCGCTGCCCTGGCCTGCGCAGACCAAAGACACCGACGATGGCGTCATCGATCCAAAAGGCCCCCCTCTGCCGCCGTCGGTCACGTCGGACTCGAAACTCATGAAGCTGCTGTCGTCGGAGAGCGTCATGGGTGGCTCCCTCTCGCGCGAGAGTGTGTGGTCCATGCTTGAGCGGCTGAAGCGCAGTGTGCCTGGGGTCAGCGGCGAACCGCCGAAAGAGGACGGCGAAGAGGACATCGGCGGTGACCGGGAGGACAGCGGCGTCATGATGTACGCGCCGCTGCAGCCCAATGCCGATTCGCAAGCGGAGCTGGCGGATTCGGAGACTGTACTTGAGTACCTCGACGAGCCAGACAAATCGACTCCCGCGAAAACCCCAGGGCAGGAAGGAAAGCCCCCGCTCGACAGCAAGAAATCCGATGCCTCGAAAGGCGGCAAGAAGCGAAAAGCGCAGGAACGCATCCACTGGATGCCCTCCCCGACCCAAATCTCGCTCCAAGCAATGTGGTAAGCCTCCTTAACTTCCGTTGTACGAAGTCAATGCCAATAAATAACTACAGGTGGGGCTACCGACTTTACCTCCCGCCGCCCGTTATGGATCTCCTCGACGACACACATCTGGCCGCCGCCAACCGCGGCGCCATGATCACCGCATCCCTGAAGTGGCTCCTAGAAAGGATCCCGACCATGCTCTTCCCGCCTCAGATCCGTCCCGCTATTGTCGCCCTGAAGCGCCTCACGCCGCTCGTGGGCTACGTCGGTGTCTTCATTGCGTGGAGCTGGACCGCGATCAAGGCGCGAGACAAGGGTATGTTTCTACGGAACCTTCAGTTTGATTATCCGCTCATATGTGCGGTCCAGGTGATGGTGTGGTGCTGACGGCGACGTGGTTGTTGCCCGTCGCGCTGGTCCCCGCTTCGCTGAACGCAGCGGATTACCAGCGCCCGGGCGGCGTCGAGGGGGCGAAAGACAAGCCCGCTGTGGAGTCTTCTGCCAAGAGCGCCTCCACTCAGACTGCGAAGAGCACCGAACCCGCCGCGAAGCCTCCTCTGAAAAGCGCCAAATCCGGATCCACCCGCGCGAAAAGCTCCGAACGCGGGCTGAAGGCCCCGCCCGTCGACCGGAAACAGAGCGGGTCCAAGTCTGATACGGAGACTGAGACAACGGCGGAGTCGCTGTCAAGACGGTGGTCCACGCTCGTGCTTCGGCGCGGCAAGTCCAAGGGAAAGACTGAGAAGCCGGCGGCGGAGAAGGCAGGGGCCGCCGCAGATCCAGGGAAGTAGATTTGAGGTGTATGCGAACATGTAGGTTTTTTATCCGATAAGTATGCACTGTACTATAGTAGGGATGTAGCAGACTGGAACAATAGAAACGATATTTGTAGCTAGATGACCAAGCGCGCCGCAATCTCTTCCTCGCATCACATCTTGAGCGCTGGGCCATGGGCACATACAGCTACGACATTGCGCACGAACAATCCTGAGCCCAGTATGGGCTTCGAGATTCAAAGAGCGCAAAGCGGAAGGAAATGTCTGCGAACGCGGCTAAATAATCTCCTCGACTGAACGACTTGCAAGAACGGTTGGCTCGTCCTCTATGGCCCTTCGCATGCATGGAACTTAGAAGCTAGAACGGACTATCGGCGCCGCCAGCGCTCCAGATGAACAGGGCAATATTCATTGGAAATAACATACAAAAAAGAGTTCTCATTTCTATGTACAAGTCTACGCATACTGCGGCGGGCGGACCGGGGAATGGTGCTTCACAATGGAAGGACGGGGTGTCGCATTGCTGAGCGGCCGCGCGCTACTGCTGCGCGCAGGCGGGATGGGACTTGACCGTTGAGGTATCCACGCCTGGTGCGCCTGCTCCCGAGTCCACTCCAGCTCCTTCAGCGGCTTCCGGAACTGCTCCAATGTGGAAGGACTGGCGTCCGCTTGTCTCTCAGCGCTCGATACGTACGGAGAAGGTGGGATAGCGGTCCATGTTGGCCTGCTGCTCGGAGTTGCACTGCGCGACAATTGCGCAGTACTCGAGGTCGGACTTGGTTTGGAAGTGCTCGACCAAGTTGTCCCGGTGGTCAAGTTGCTGCGCGCAGGCATAGTGGCAGGTCTACCCCAAGCCGGGCTCTCCGCATACGTACCCCCTTGTCCTCTACGCTCATCCGCCTTGCGCTTGATCTCAGCTTCACGCTGCTGAATTGCAAACTGTTGCTCAGCTTCCAACCTCCGCTCCACCCGCTGCCTTTCCTTATCCTTTTTCTGCTTCTCCGCCTCTTCCTTTTGTCTCGCCACTTCCTTGAGTCTGGTCTCCTCCGCCTCGCGTTGCTGAAATGCAAACCGTTGCTCCGCTTCCAACCTCTGCTTGTCTGCCTCCGCCCTCCGCCTTTCCTTCCCATTTCTCTGCTTCTCTGCTTCTTCCCTTTGCCTCGCCGCTTCCTTCATTCTTATCCCCTCTTCCCTCTGCCGCGTCTGCTCCTCTCGTTGCCTGAACTCAGCTTTCCGCTGATTGATCGTCCTCAGCTTCCTCTCCGTCTCCTCTTGCTGCCGAAGAAGCTCTGTCTCCTTTTTTAGCGTAGCCTCGGTTTTGAGCCTGATCTCCTCCGCCTTGCGATGGGCCTCCTCAGCAATTTGTTTTGCTGCCCCTTCGGCTTCTTGAACCCCGGGCCTCTGCACAGCGTCCACCGTGACAGCATCATTTACAGAGCCCATTGCAATCCGTCTCGATACCCTCTCACGCGCCAGACTGATATTGAGTTCCCCTTGGCCCAGCTTTTTGATTTCCTCTGCTTCCGTCTCAAACTCGCGGAGGAGGACCTTGCGCTGTGCCTCCAAGACTTGCATTTGGGACTCCAAGCGAACCTTGGCTTTGTGGAGCATGGGAGAGAGCCCGGCCTCAATTTCCTGCCTCTTCTTTTCTTTCCATGCCTCGTCCGGCTCGAAGTCCCCAACGGACGTCGAATGCAGCCGAGCGGTAGTTGAGGAAGATCGCGAACCCGTAGAGGCCGCCATGGAGCGTGATCGCGGTAGGCCCTGTGCGGGGACGGGAATTTTGGCTCCCTTTGTTTCCGGCTTGGAAAGGATCGTGGACCTCTGGGTCGGAACATTCATAGCATCCCTGCTCTTTTGTATCTGGGCCATAATCGATGCTTGCTCTTCCACCATGGATTGCTCCACTGTGACATTTGCAAAAACCCCGCCTGCTATCCGTTTCAGTGCCCTCTCACGCGCTATACTGTGAGCGAATTCCTCTTTCGCGAGATTTCTGATTCCCTCCGTTTCCATCTCGAATTCACTGCTGTGGACCTTCAGCTGTGTCTCCCATTCGAGCGAGTGCCTTGGGAATTCCAAGGCCTGCATTTTGGACTCCAGGCGATCCTTGGCTTCTTGGACCATAGGGGAGAACCAGGCCTCAATTTCCCGCTTCTTGCTTTCTTTCCATGCATCGTCTGGCTCCAAGTCCTCCCCAACGGACGTGGGATGCAGGTGAGCGGTGGTTGACGGAGATCCGGAAGCCGTGGAGGTTGCCATCGAGGGTGACTGAAGTCGTTCTCGGTCTAAGAGCGAAGCCGATGGCAAAGATAAGCGGATTCGACGCGGTTTAGAACTCAGGGAGCCAGACTACCCCGGGCAGACTCTGACCGCCCTCGATTGAGTGCACCAGTTGTCCCTTATTGAACTCAGTGGCCTTCCACGGAGAACTTCCAATTGAGCGGACTGCTCCGAGTTTCTCACGCGTTTCGGCGTGGCCCGGAAAGAAACTTGTGAGCAAGCGGTACGGTAAAATAATTTTCGAAGTTATCTGACAGTTTTTGTCGATTGGTTCGCGACGAACGGACTCGCACACGCGCAGCCAGCTTCGGTGCGAGTACTACATTGGCGCCGGATTGTCTCTGTAATGCGGCCAAGTACGCTGAATTGTAGTCAACAACATGCTGGCTGTAAATTTTGAGCGGGAATGAGACCGGAGAAGAAAAGCAGAACGCACGAGCTAAGTTGTTTGCAATATTGAATCAGAAACGCTCAAATCCAATCGTTGTTGTAGCCAACATTTTGAATGGCTAGAAATTCCCCGCGGAAGGAAGTTTCGGGCACCGATTTTGCGCCAGTAATGTGCAGGTACTCGAGCTTGCAGCCAGATTTTGATATGAACGCCTTGATGGAATGAATGGGGTTCGACCCAAGGAATGCCTCTGGGACCTCGAGACTGCGGAGAGCAGGGACTAGGAAGCATTCGTGGAAATTTGTGTACTGTTCGATATGAGGGTCAACGAAGATTAAGGTCTCCAAGTACGGAAGAGTGATATCCGGCCAGGGCGGCTCAGAGGAACTGTCGAACACATGCAGCTCACAATAAGCCAGATTCGTCGTCTGCTGCAAAATTGGGACACATTCATACGGAAACACGGGGGCCAAAGCCAGAGACGTTATCTGTGCCCACGGTAATACGACCTTTGAGGCAGCAACATCGTTAAGAACGACGGTGCGCAACAGAGGCACCTCACGCAATACAACATCGTCGTCACTTGGAAGGGTCGGGTTGAGCAGCAAATCTAGGCTCCGCAGCAAAGGCATCGGTCCTTCGATGACACCAAGTTGGGCTCGGGAGAGGGCAAGTTCCAGGCATTCACAGCGCGCGCGATGAGGAACTACTGTGGCGAGGATCTTGCTCAAGTCCACATTTGTGTCAGCTTTCCCAATTTCGATGGAAACCGGGCAGCTGCGGGATCGCTTGAGCCAGATATTGAAAATTTCTGCTTGCATCTCGCAATTGAGCGCGATGCCCTCGTTGTATGATCCCACTGCTCTCCAGAGTGGGGGAGTGGCAAGCGCTATTTCACGCCATCGTCGGCAAATTCGTGTCAGAAGAGCGGGTGAGAAAGTGCCGGTAAGTGGTGGGATCCGTGGATAGGCTGGCAAAAAGTGTATGAAGATTTCGGATATGATTTCGTTTGGCAGCGTCGAGACCGGGTATTTGTAGGCATCCAGTCGCTCCTGTACGAGCGCTTTCTTATTTCGCAATGCGGAAACAGAGAGTTCCAACTGCACGATCTGCGCCTGAAGCTCTGCGACGCGGACACGGGCTGCTTCAAGGCCAGCGAGCATCGCGGCGATTTAGCTGTAGTGGAAGAGAGGACCAGCAAGTGAAGGAAACCGCGGTAGAAAACGTCCGTCGGTTTTGCGCCGTCCGGACTGCGTCGCTTCACGAAAGAGTCGGGACAAAAAAGCGGTTTATGATGGCATCATCAGACTGCGCTGTGTTGATGCGGTTTTCGAGCAATTTTCGTTGAAAAAGCATGCAGTGGAAAATAGGAACAAGAATTGCACGAATGTTCAGAGCGGATTGATTCAATCGCAAAAGAGGAAATCTACTTTCTATCTACTTTCCATCTATGAGTATCTACGGGACGAGACGGGGGGCAAATATTGGGCGAGTCGAAGGGGCGGCGGGGCGGTAGGGCGGTAGGGTTTCTGAGACGTAGACATGGCAAAAGTCGAGGTGGTTCGGGAAGGCGCTTGAATTCGGTGTTGCGAGGCTCGGTATGGGACAACTCCGTTCGATTCGATAGTGCACTCAGCACGCATTGTGCAGTGCACTGTATTCGGAGTGTTGACGGTCGCGAAGACGGTGGTGTCATCGCTGAGTAGAGGGCAAAACAAGGAGCGTTGTGAAAGCTCGCGTAGCGATGGTGTTATGTGCGCAGACGTTGTCGAGGATCGAGGCATCAGCAGCGGCGATGCTAGCGTTCAGGACGGTGCTGTTGGCGTTGAAGCTCGAGTGTGGGTGTTACTCGGAGTCGGATTCAACGAACTTGTGGGTCATCGTGCTGTACGAGCGTCTGGATTCGCGATCCATTGGGGAGGTCTCTGCGCTCGTGATGTTTCTTTCGAATAATTGGTTCGATAACGGCGTTATGCGAGGGTGTGTTTGGGTTGCGCGAGCGCATTTGGAAGCTTTAGAGTTGGAGCCGAGTCGTTCGCGAGGGATGGTATCTGGCGCGGAAAATGCTTGGCATTGAGATTGAGGCTCTGGTTGCGCGTGACGACGACGATGATGATCTTGAAGGCGAAGAACGCCTAAAATGCAAATGTCAGAGGATTGAATTTGAGGTAGAAAATATTCGTACCCAAGAGCGAGACACAAAAGGCGACATCGGAGAGATGAAATTGACGAAATTGACGAAATAAGCGCTTGCAGTGCTGGTTAAGCTGATGAAGGCGAAGAAGGCCTGCAATAAAAGATCTTGGTCAGAGAATTGCATTGAGGATAAAAATTATTCGTACTTGAGAGCAAGACGCGGGATCCACGAAATGAATTCCACGAGAATACCCCGAAAAGCCCGCCGAGCCGAAGGTCGTCCCGCCTTGTTGTTGGTGCCCGCCCGTCCCTGTGTCCCGCCCTGTATACCTACAGCTATCTAATATCTAATAGTAATTACACAGAAGTCCGAAACCAGGAACCCGTAACCAGAAACCCGAAGCCCGAAGCCCGAAACCTGAGATGACGACTGAGAACGTTGCGTTGAGAAGGAACCTAGTGAGCAAGACTTTGCGTGTTAATAGGAAGCCAGTAGTGGACATTGTCCAAAAAGCGTCGCGTGGCCAGGAAACAGGGAAGCGCCGCTGCGCTGTTGCGGTGGCGGCGTATGGAGCAGAAGATGCTGTTGATTTGATGCGAAGCATGAACCGAGTTCGCGCTTGGGTGCGCTCTGCTTGCCGAGGATCGAAGAGCTGCGCAGGCATGATGGAGGCAGTGGGTTACAGCGAAGCGCTGATGAATGATGAGACAAAAGCGGCAATAGGAAATGGGAGGAGAACGACGATGATGCCGAGCCTTGTCGGAGCGAAGGGGCCAAGTTCACAGGATGAGAGTATGCCGACGTTGTGAAAGATGTGACTCGTGCGCTAAACGTCTGGAATGCGTGCATCGCGTCTAGACGCCAGCGACGGCCAATAATGACGTGGTTTGGTTGAAACTTTGTGCCGCTGGTCGCCGAATGGCGTGTGTGTAGCTGCCGGGTGCCCCATGGCTTGGTGTTGCGTATGAATCCCTTCCCAGCCTCGTCTTGAGACGCGTTGATGATGATGAAATTGAGATGAAACTCTGCGCCGTCGGGTCGCATGGTGTGCGTGTAGCTGCCTCATCGCCTGGTGTTGCTGATGGATCCCTTGCTCGCCTCGTCTCGAGACGCCGACGGCGCGTTGAGGATGAAGCAATTGGTTGACTCTGCGCCGCCGGTCGTCGGATGGTGTGTGTGTGTGTGTTTGACCGCCTCGTCGTCGTCTGCTCAGCAAGGGTGTTTACTTGCTCCCGTTTGCTATTGATTGATATGCATGCGATGCCGTTCCGTGCCCAAGGGTCAACCAAGGGGGTGTAGTGTTTGTGAAGGGTATTCATGAAAGGTCCGTGCGCTTCGGTGGATTCGGTGCGGCTGCGATGCTAGCGGTATGGGAGCAAGGTGCTGTGGGCAAGTTAGGATAAAGAAAGCGAACAGGAAAGAAAGACCGTACCGAGAGGACGAGGCGGGAAGCTATTTACGTTGGCAACTTCAACCCTGTCCTCCTGACCACATTGCGTCCATACCATCCTTCATCCTTCCGCCCGTCGAATTAATGAATGTGAGTGCGACGTCAGGGTGGCCAGCCCTGACGTTAACCTGTAAAAAAAGGGAGTTCGGTCAGCGGTGGGCGTCCCCGCCCCCTCCAGGCCCCCCCGCGAGGCGCTGCAGCACCAACACGCCCCCCCCCCCCCCCTTATTTAGCCTCTCTCCAACTCTACACGGCAACGCTGAGCTCCCCTCCTGCAATTGAAACATGAGAACGTGACGGAGCCATGAGACGGGGAAAGACATACATGCGCGCTAGCTTCCCTTACAGTCAGCCCGTCGTCCTGTCGAGGTCTTGAGGTCTTCTTGTCGTCCCGTCGAGGTCTTGAGGCGTCGTCCGGTCGGGGTCTTGAGGCCTAAAGAGATCCGAGGTCTTGAGGTCTGAAACGTCTCCCGCGCAGGTTAGCCCACAGCGCGAGGGAGAGGTGGTTAGAGGGCCAAAACAGGCGAGAGATAATGGCACGCAGCTTTACGAGTCCTTGGATAGAATGAGGGAGGGGTGGGGAGATGGAGGGCAGCGAAAGGAAGGGAAGGGCGAGTTACTACGAAGATGGGAAGGACAATTGAAGACCAAGGGGGACATGATGAAGGTAAGAATGAATGTGAGAATGTAAGGAGGGAAGGTCTGGGACGTATGGAAGAGGGAAGAGTCGGGGGAGCGAGAGGGCAAGACGATGGGGAGGGACAGAGGAGGGTGGAGAGGAGGGTGGAGGGCGTCGAAATCGAAGGTCTGGATGCCAGAAGGAGGGAAGTGAGCAAGGGAGAGCGCCAGATGGAGGGAGGAGACGAGAGTGAAGGAAAGGAGGCTGACCACGATCCGCGGAACCATCACCAAAATTCAAACTCCGCTTGAAACTTCAGGGTCACGGTACCGTGTCGCGTCGCGTCGCGTAACCGAACGTCACAGGGTGAATCCAATTGTAACGACGCATCATGTAGAAACGGCCTTGAAATATCCTAGAGCTCTATTGCAACTAAACCCCCCTCATTCACTATTCCAACACATCGACGCCGGAAAAAATCCACACGCTCTAAAAGGTCGGCGTCAGTCATCGAACACAAAATGGGAATTCTGCGGCAACACACCCTTTATTCTCGTTGAATTGAAGCCCTTGTGACCGATAGCCGTCCAATTTTGCTGTCCATTCTGGAGCGAGGTAGAGGGGGGTCCATTCATTGTAGATCTTTACGCACTTCAACCTCGTAGCATGAGGAGGGGTAGGCATCGCACGTAGCTCATCGTCGGACCACCAGCGAGAGCGTATCATATCTGTGAGGCTTTCCTCAGCATAATATTCCCCGGCATCCCACAGCTCTAACTGTTCCAGTTTTGGAGCTAACACGGGATCGTGTTCGGCGTTCTGCAACACCGCGAAGAAATCATCGTCCACCTCGCTATTATTGAGAACCAGGCGGGTTAGGTTCGGCGTGCATTGTAGAATGTCTGCTATGTCCTCTGCAAAGACACAGTCATCCAAGGTGAGGCATTTGACATTCGGTGACCGAGTCAAAAATGATGCCAAAGTCGGGGTGAGCCATGAAATAAAGTATTCTTCGTCACCAGGACGCACACGAAGAGACAGAGAGAGCGAATTTAGAGCGGGGGGCTTCAGCCGTCGGAGGAAGGGACCGAGATGTTCACCCGTGGAACGTATATCCATTTCGATGTTCAACTTCTCGAGGTGGGCCAAAAAACCCGAAGGTCCGACCGGAGAAGTATCGGGAGAGTCTGACTCAAGCCACTGTTTAGTGACGAGCTGGGCAGAGACCACGTTTTTGCAATGCACAATAATGTCGAGACACGGCTGCGGTGAGTAGTAAGACACGTCAAGCCGAGTGAGTTGGCCCCACGGGATAAGAGGAATGTCGGAGGATATATGTGGCACGCGGATGGTGACGTCGTGAAGGCGAGGGGCAGACAGAAAGATGTCCAGCTCTACACCCTCTGGTTTGTATCAATAGAGTGTTTCGAGGTTCTGCAGACCGCCCGAGGCGATTTGCGGTAGCCCGATCGCGTGTAGCTCTCCGCTATCATACGCCACTTGGAGACACTTCCACCTGTGTGAGGCACTCATTATGAGATCCCCTTTCTCGCCCAGATAATGCTTCATCTCCATGCACACGGAGATAGGAAGTTGCGCGGAGCGTTTTAAGAACATTTGCGTCAAGATCGTAGGCATTTTGCCTTCAATCGTTGGGGGGAAAGGTGCGATAACCCATAGGCGCGGAGTATTAAGAGCCACTTGTCTCCAGAAGGAACATACCTGGCAGAGCACCAGCACATCTGCAACGGAACGCCCGTCGAATCGGTAGCTCTGGATGTCCTCGCTCTTGCCAGGTGTCAGTGTAAGGACCATGATTTCCGCTAACAGCTCGTAGGGAGTGCCGTAGATGGGCGGCGACGGCCCCATGTGCGCCACCTGGTTGTTTGTGTTGATGAGGTGCATGATGAATCCTTTTGAAAGATATAAGCGGCGGATTTGATTCGTACTGAGTGAGTACCTTGATATCTGTGAACGGTGCCACTCTAGAGTGGGGCTCTTTGTTCAGAATCTTCAGATGTTTCGATATTCAAGATCTGGCAAGAAAAATCAGATGGCGTGTCTTTCTTCGCGGTGATCTTACCTTGAGAGCTGGATGTTCAGTGCTTCCAGTTCCAACGGTGTTCGGACGCGATGAAAGAGGAAGAAAGAACGCGAGCGGACACGCGTCTGATGGGATCAGCTTTCACGAGATCCCAAAAGGAAAGACCCCTAATTTGCTCCGAAAAAGGCAAGCCCCTAAATTCATCTCTCGACAGAGCCGTCCACAAGAAACGCAAAAAATGACTGACGCAGTGTATACGGCATCCGCGCCACTTCCTGCGCCTTGCAACGTACTGCGACCTGCAAGTATGGTGTTATAATCCAGCTATTAATCTTCCACGTCTAACGGAGATGTGAGCAGGAGATCAAAGCCACCACCACACGCACAGAAGGAATGCTGCACAATGCGGCCACAACTTTATCGCGCATCGAGGTATGTCGAGTGTTGAGATTCTCTCATACTATGTCTGATCAGTCGTTCACAGAAACTGTTGCTTGAGAAAGCTGAAATGAAACAAAACGAGAAGAACGAGAAGGATGGGAAGAATGGTATTGAATACCCGATGAAGTAAATGGTGCATATTCAAGTCCTACGTGTCGAAATGATTCTATGTGTTCCCGGCATCCCAATGTTCCATTGTACCAGCTTTGGAGCCAACACGGATTTCGCTCGGTGTGGACAACGAACAGACGGAACAGTGTTCATTCGATAGATTGGTAGGCAAGGGAATCCTTGAGTATACAGAAAAGGTTTACTTGCTAGTTCAAATCAGATAAACTCGAACGGTCATTTGCTGTCAACGCCCCAACATAGCAGGATACATTGGAAATGGCGGGAAATGCCCACCAGAGCGAGGTCGCAGTCACCGATTTCGCATGGGTTATGTGCAGGCTCTCAAGCGTGCAACCGGCTTTTGATATGAATGCTGTAAGCGAATCGATGGGTTTGCGTCTAAGATGTGACTTTGGGATCTCAAGACGGCGGAGAGCAGGGACAATGAAGCTTTCATGGAAGTTTGTGGCCCGACCTGTAGCGTGGCCAAGCAAGGTCAAGGATTCCAAGTACAGAAGGGTGATATCTGGCCCTGGTTGTTCGCCGGGGCTGTCGAAAACGCGGAGTTTGCAGAAAACGAGGTTCGGTGTCTGCTGCAGAACCGAGACACATTCGTGTGAATATACAGGGCACAACGTCAAAGACGTTAATTGCGCCCACGGCAATATGACCTTTGATGCAGCGAGACCGTTGAGGGTGACGGTACACAACAGAGGGACATCACCAAATATATATTTGGTTATGCCAGGGTCGTCGGAGGAGTCAATTGAAAGGTGTAAATCCAGTTCCCGCAGTGAAGGCATCGCTTGGTGAGGTCCCCCGATGATGGGAAGTTGAACTGTGGAGAGGAGAAGTTCCGCGTACTCCAAGCGTGCACAGTGATGGGCAATTGTCCCCAGAATTTCGCTGTTAACCAAACTAAGACCACTGGGTCTCGCAATTTTGAGAGAAAGCGGACAACAGCGGGATCTGTTGAGCCAGATCCTGAACTCGCGCGCCGGCGCTGCATCTTCGTAAATCTCAAGTCCCAAAGCCCTCCAAAGACCAGGAGTGCCAAGCGCTATCTCTCGCCATCGTCGACAAATTTGGGTTAGAAGAGCGGGAGACAGATGGCCCCGAAGTGGTGGGATACGTGGATAGGTTGGCAGGAAGCATATAAAGATGTCGATGATGATTTCCGTGGGCAATGTCGAGACTGGATATTTGTAGGAATCCAGTCGCACCTGCGCGACGAATTTCTCAATTCGCAAACCCACAAGGGAGAGTTTCAGCTGCGCGATCTGCCACAGGGATTTCTCATTTCGCGAAGCCAAAAGGGAGAGGTCCAGCTGCGCAATCTGGGCCTGAAGCTGTGCGATACGAAGACGATCTGCTTCGAGAGCAGCGAGCATTGCGGAATGGCCGTAGGTCGTTTAACGGCCGACACAGCCACTATTATCGGCCCGACGGCTCCCGACTCTTTTGAATAAAACATCATTCAAGTCGCAGGGAAAAAAGCAAACTAAAATTTGCTGAAATTGATCACATAACAAATAATCTAGTAGCCCGCTGCGCGGCAATGCCCGCTATCTGTCTTCAAGGGTGAATTGATTATGATTGATAATGTACAAATGAATAATGTACAGATGAGTTAACTCGAACGCTCCGCCTGCTCCGAGTTCAAAAACCTGAATAGATGCCTAATGAGAATACACGAGTAGAGGTTGTGAGAGGCATCGGGACCGGAGATAGTACCTCCTTCGCTGACAAGACGGTAAAGTGGTGTGGCGCCACGGCAGGTGGAAGCGGTGCTGCATATAACATACCCTGTACCGCAGCAACAGGTGGATGGATATCAAGAGGATCAGTGCCTGGAGTTTAGTACCCGGGTGCCAGAAGCACAATTGGTATAAATAAATGAAAACCGCAAAGGGGATGCTACGGACCGTCAATTTGCCAAGCGCAAAAAGGTTGGATTCAGTGCAGTGCATAGACCCAACTGCATTTCGGCGATATGGGTGAAATTCTGAGGTTGTGAAGTAGCGGCAGCTTGAGAGTTATTGGGATATTCGGTCGGTGATCCGGTAAAGTTTGAAAATTCCATGCGTTGAATGTTCAGCAGGGACTCCCTATGAAGCCCAGTCGGACCGAGAAAAACTCACGTTATCGACGTTGACGTTGGCGTAGGTTGTTGAGAACGGCAGGAGGTCCTGGTCAAGAGAATACAGATCATGCAAGCGAAAGGTCCAGAATCCAGATAGAATGGCATTCCGCGGGTTGCCTGAGAAAGTTACAGAACATGCAATTTGACGCGACATTCTAGGGGGAGCAAAGAGCGGGATATCGTCGACTTCCACCAAGCAGTAGATGTGAAGCACTGGTAGACAGTGGCATTTGGAAATGTGTTGCAAGTCAGAGATGGGAGTTGGATGAGAATTGCGGAGTGAAAAAAAGAGAAAGTTCAAAGTTCAATTTGTCTCATCAAAGTGACGCAGGAAAGTGACGTCAGCTTAGTAAAAAGTGGCAAAAACGAGTCCGATCGCTGTCTTGAAACCACCACAAAAACCCACTACTAAAGATAGCGGGAATTACATCCATGTAATTCAAAGACCTTCTCTGTCCCACCTTCTCCCATCCTCGCGGAGCAGGACAAGTGAACAATCACAATACGTGAAATCGGGAGTTTACATAAAACCTATGACGGCCACTATCAGGCCGACATTGAAAGGTTCTCCCAACAGTTACAACTTACCAGAAGTTAAATCGATGATCGAGCATTATCAGGAAAAACCAGGGGCGCATCCTTCTTGGGATAGATCTGCCCATAGTCACTCCAGATTTTAGTATCCGTCAAGCGCGTAACCCTCGGAGGGGTGGGCATTGCAAGTAGCTCATCGTCAGACCACGAACGAGACTTGATCATGTCCGTAACGCTCGCGTGGTCGAAAACGCGACCGACATCCCAGAGCAACAGGTTCTCCAGTTTCGGCACCAACGGTGTTGCGTCTGTCTCTGAGTAGCGGAAGCACTCAAAGAAATCATTGTCCACTTCGGTGTTTACTCAAAATGAGCCGAGTGAGATTTTTGGTTTTCTGTAGAACGTCTGCTATATCCTCCGCATAGATGCAGTCGTCCAGTTCGAGATTGCAGACATTCGGAGCTCGTGCCAGAAAGGATATCAAGTCCGGGGTGCACCACTCGATGAAATAGTCGTCGAGGTCAGGAGGGGTAAGGATCAAGAGGGTAAGCGACTTAAGAGCGGGAAGCCGGAGCCGGCGTAGGAAGGGACCGAGATGTTCGCCTGTGGAACGTATACCCATCTCGATATTCAGCTCCTCGAGGTGGGCCAACGAACCCGTTCCGATGGGGAAAACATCGGGAGAATCCGACGGAAACCACTGTTTAGTGACAATGTGGGCAGAGACAAGGCTGGCGCAATGCACGATAATGTCCAGACACGGCTGGGGAGAATCGTACAACAGTTGAAGCCGGGTGAGCTGAGCCCAGGGTATGAGAGGAATTTGGAAAGACATGTGCGGTACATGGATGGTGACGTCGCGGAGGGAAGAGGCGGTTAGAAAAGTATCCAGCTCTAGACCGTCGGGTCTAAACCACAGCCTTTCAAGGTTCGCCAAACTATTCGGGGGGATTCCTGCCAATCCACTCCAGGTGAACTCTGGGTCGTATGTCAAATGGAGGGTCTTCCATCTATGGGCAGCAGCGATGACTGGCGAGAGATCGACGTTGCGATATCGCTTAGGGTCGATGAAAACAGAGATGGGGAGTGGTGCAGAGCGCTCTAGAAACATCTCTGTCACAATGGATGGAATTTTCCCTTTCATCGAGGGGAGAACCTCTATGGTCCAGAGCCGCGGGGTATTGAGCGCCGCCTGTCGCCAGAACGAACAGACCTGGCATAATACTAGCACGTCCGAGGGTGTGGGTACGTATCCCAAATGCAGACCAGATCCAAGCGCCAGAAACATGATTTCCGCCAACAACTCGTAAGGGACTGTGGAGATGGGAGACGACGGCTTGGCCATGATGCCCTGGTGGTGTATGAACTTCATGGAGAGTCCTACTTGAGAACACGGGACAAGGTTCGGTATTTCTCCAGCACGGTCTCACCTCGATAAACTATCCGAGGAATGCGAACCACTGCGCAAGTTCGAGCTAATTCTGGTCAAGAAATGTAAGATGACAACTGCTCTGAAGGAACGCGATCTTACCTTGAGGTCTGCAGACAAACGACGAGCTCAGGGCTTAACCCGAGTTCGTTGTAGTGCAAAAGAACAAGATGCAAGAGAGTGAAAGACACAAACAGCGCGATATTGGCACGCGTTTGATGGGATCAGCTCATTTAGGAAAGCGTAAGCCCCTAACTCTGGACCTCCGCAGACAGGCGACTATCCTGAGGTGACTCTGCGGGTAGTCAACTGAAGGAGAGGGAACCACCAACGCAAGCCTGTTCTTCCCAGAGAAATAAACGGACTCAGAACGCGAGGCTTATGTTAGCATGCATAATAAAAAAGAAAAATCCATGTAGTATACATGTTATGCGGGAAGACTCACTAAGGTACGTAGATACAGCATACACATCAGAGGGCGTCGAAATTAATATGATGCGACGCCCGCCTCCGCTCCAGCTCGTCCTCGCGCTACATGAAAGATGACCCGTCACCGACCGCACAGAAAAATAACAGAGGAGAAACGCACCTTCTCATTCAAATGCAGCACCAACACAATAACCGCCAACAACCCCGTCCCCACCACCACCGTCAGCGTCACCCACGGAATCCAGTCCCCAGGCCGCAAGAACAGCTCCTGCTTCCACGGATCGCCCGGCTTCGACGGCGGGAGGATAACGACCTTCGAGTTCGGTATGACACCCTCCATGTTGATAAAGTGCTCCTGCGTGTGCATCGTCGACCCGACGAAGAGGTTCTCGATGTAGTTGTTCGTGCGCCCGAGGCCGAAGAAAGAGTAGGGCGTCTGGAGCGCTTGGTAGGAGGTTTGGGGGAGTTGGCCGACTAATTGGTAGGGAGGGTGTTAGTTGATAGATTGAGGAAGTGGGAGGCGACGCACCTTGCGCTGCCGAACGCCCGCCTGTAGTATCCAATACGGTGTATTTATATGACGCGCCGGAGTAGCTCACGCCGAACGGCTGCAGGAACAAGTCAACTCGGATTCGGGACACGGCAGAGGACGAATAGCGTACATGATATCGCCCGGTTCCATTGGGACCGTAACACCACCCGTTGCCGCACGCACCGTTCAGCACTGGGGATTTTGTGTGAATAACGACGGCGTCGAATAGATGAACGCCACGCACCGATCGCCTTAAGGAAGAACGCATCGTAGTAGAAGTTGTTCTGCACAAACAGAACATTCCCCTTGCCCAGACTCCCTGTCCGCTGTACCATGATATCGAGCGTCCCCTGGAAGGTCCAATCAGTATTTTCTTCCGTAGACGGAATCCTAAAACTCACATCCTCATCCATATCCAAAAACGACACGCCCCGCGCATCCTTCACAGCGTCGAGCGATTCCGTGCCCTTCGTAGCAACCTTCCACCCGCGCTTCCCGCACCCCACCGCGCCTTTGGCACTGCAGGGGACAGAAAACAGCATCTTCGGGACGTGGTCCTGCCCCGACGCGACGATGAGCAGCATGTCGGGGAAGCCGTCGAGGTTCGCGTCGCCGAGCTTCAGCGCGATGGGCAGCGGCGGCACCTGCGTCGTGTCGAGCACCACGAGGGAGGCGCCCGGGAAGAGCGAGCTGATTGGGAAGCTCACGAAGCCCTGGTGTTTTCGTTAGACGGCGGTGTAACTGAGAGCGGGATGTTTACGTTGTTGTCCGGAGTGTTGCTCAGATCAAATTTGAAGGCGGGGTCGGCGGTGCAGAGCGCTTCCGGCGGACGGCACGTTCGTACACCCTTCTTGACGCCGGAGTCTCCACTGGAACACAGAGGTAACTGCTGGTTGTAGGCGATGTTGATGGCGCAGTCGGTTCCTACACCGGTCGACGTCGATATCGACGAGCAAGTGACGAAAACCATGTCGATGGTACCGTCACGATCTATATCGTAGGTAAAAAAGTGCAGGCACAAGGTAAAAATATTTGACATACCGACATCAGCAAAGGACACGCTCCGAACGCCGGAAGGCATGGGTCCTTGTAAGGCGAGCGAAAAGCCATCTGCTTTGTTGTTGACCCAGATCTGGTACGAGTTCTGGCCATTGCCGTTGTCGCAAAGGAGGAACACGTCTGCTTCACGTTGAGAGCTGAGCTCAAAGCCACGCAAGAAACATACCTGCTAGACAGTCACCGTCCAGGTCCACAACAGCATTGCTGTGAGGGCTTGCGAGTGTGCACTGCGCGCCTTTGAAGAGAGGGTCACCGCTGCGCGATCTTAGTTCTACATAGAAGGACTTGGACCGTTGCGCACGTAGTGAATAATGGCGAATGCGGCTGGGACGCATTCCAGACATTCTGCCAGACCTGGAAAGGACTGGAGCTACCTTGAGAAGACGGCGTCATCCCAAGCATGTCGATTTTCATGTCTCCGTCCACGTCGATCGGTATGGGTTGGGGGAGTGCGGACGGAGGGATTGAGATTGGACTGCTCGTATCTGTATGCTGCTTCAGTTGAATTTGAAGAACAAAGGAACCACGCCGCACCGAATCCACCGCCAGGCAAGGATGGGTAGAGGGATAAATCCAGTTGGTTGCTCGTGGAACTCTGAGCCATGACGAGCAGGTCCAGTTTGCCCGAGTGCGTGAAATCTCCCGGCACAACGTTGTAGATTTTACGCGGGTGCTGGAAAGGGGTGGTGGGCTTGAATACAAAGTCCTCTGCGAGCAGAGTTCAGCTACGCGGCGCGTCTTAGGTTGTGCAAGTTACCATGACTCCATAAATATACTGTGAGTGTTTGCTGGTCAGACCCGAGGGTCAATGCATCGAGGCTAAGCATGCATTAGACGTGCATAGGTGATAATGCACCGTATTCGTACAACTGGTCCCCGTTAAAGTCGCCAAACGCGATGACACGGCCCTGCACGTTGATGCCCATGGAACCGGCGTCCACCAGGGAATTTCCGGAGAATCTCTTCGGAGGGAATGGCCATAGGGCATCCGCGGTGTCGGAGAGCCATGAGAGAGCCAAGAGAGCACTGTAGAGGGTCTTCCGCCGGCCCAGTAAATGTCGGTACATGGCGGTTCGCGTAAAGCGTGGTTGTGTTTGCGCAGCACGCCGCTGGCTTCTGCACTACACAGGACCAAGCAACACGGGAGTCTTCCTTCCCTCCACCACCACTTGACTGGTTTCCCAATAAACCGCCTTCAATCTTCCGTGCGTCAAAGCGCTTTCCGACTGCCCCAACTGCCAGCAAATTCCACCAAAGGATCTCAATCAGCAAGACCGATATTCCGTGGTCAGTGCAACTTGTCACGCAAAGGATGCGGAAACCCAGGGAAGCCCCTAACGACTCAGCCTCTTGTGGAACGAGGATGCAAGCGGCTTAGTCCCTGTCAAGCTGCATATTTTGACTCGCCAGAGAAAAATTCGTGGGACTAGTTAAGACTTAAAAAGCTGGCAGGTGGCTGCGCTTTTGACACTACACATGTCGCCAGACCAAGGATGACATAGCCTGCAGTTCTGCGAAGGCCATCCTATGGTGGCGACTCGACACTTCCGGCTGGAGTGGTCGAGTACAGGCGAGACACGTCAATCACAACTCGAACCCTTAGCATTCAACTCGCCATAGCTTCAAACATCAAATTCACCCAATATATACGAAAGTCGTGCTCTAGCATCGCTGTTCCTCTGGCCCTTTCGGTAGACTGGTTTCCGCAAGAGATTCCAATCTTCGACCCGTGCATCACAAGTCTCTGACCACCTCGAGACCTAAAGATCAATCCGTCAAACCTCTAGATCGATATCTTGCGTACATATATCCCTCGAGAGCAAAAGAAAACTGGCTAGCTGTCCTCAAGTTCAGTTAGGAACAAGTACGCAAGCATGCAAGGTGGCTCTTTTCTTGTCGACATCGCCGATCTCGAATACAGTACTTCCAATAACTCCTCTGCTAAAGTGTGCTAAAGTGCGGTGCAGAAAAAGAATCTGGGGGCCCATGCGCAGAACCTTTCGACCTGATGGCGCCAAATCGACAGCATTAAATCCGACTCGGTCCTTGACTCCTTGGTGGTCCTTTGGGGGTCCGCGTCAACAGATGGATGTTGATGGACGTTTGTCGTCGACCTCGAATAATTCCGTACTTACTGCCGCTATATACAGCATCTTGGTGGATTCTTTCAACGTCTTTCAGTGAACAAAACACTCTTCCAAAGCTTCTGTGCCTCTCTGTCTCTCTCTGTGCCTCTTCCCGATTGAATTTTATGCGGCACCCGGGCACCGCATCAAGAAAGTACCTCGTTTAGGCCATGACATCATGATCGACGGCATGTGGCACCATGGGTCCATGTTTTCCCTTGGTTCTACCTAATCCCTTTGCTTTGTGAAGCCTCTTCCTGTATAGCTTCAATGTGCGCGATCCCGAGAGACGTTCGCGAAACGCAGTCACGGATCGGCGTGCAAAGGAGTTAGGGCCAACCCTGGCAACCGCAAAACAAGCGAGTACAGCTTTGATGCCTTCGCTGATGCGCGACATTCCGTCCGCCAGCGTTCTCTCCGACGCGTTTTTTCTCGTCAAGGACGCGTCGTTGAGAGCGTTGAGCCCGATGAGCGCACAAAAGACGATCGATCGCGGGGTAGGGGCTCGTCGTCCTTAATTTCAACTGCCTAAGCATTAGTGCTCCTGAGCAGATAAGAAACAGTAGATATTCTACACACTCGTAACTCGAAGACACAGTAGTAATACGAGCATACTCTTGAGGGCTTGAGTATAAAGCAGACCTAGCCTAGGTCAGGTACATGACCGACCTAGTCGGGGTAGGTCGGACCTGCAAGCCGGAAGCAATGTCATTGGATTTCAGCTGGACATCAGTTGATCGAGCTCTTGCTGCTCCTTGTCTCACTCCATCTCTCTCCTCGGTGGAGGGCTTGTTGTTCAGCATATACCCAAACTCCACTCTCCTCCTTACTCTTAATAGCGGCCAGGGATACCTACATTCTGTCTATCCACACCGCCAAAAATCCCCTTCGACGTACCTGGCTCTGGCATCGACATCCTGCTTGCAAGTGTCTTGTCTGCGTCCTTCCTCATTACGTCCCCATTCCCCGCTGGGATCCCCACTGCCGCCACGCACCGCTCTTTTCTTTGTCCCATAGTTCTTCCCGATGCTCATAAAACTCACCCCTCCGACGTCGCCGACCCCGACCCCGACCATCCTCTTTGCGCTTGCCTTCGCAGACCCCCCGCAGAACCTCCCGCTGCCTCCCGCATGGGCGACCCAGCTCGCGCGCCTCGCGGCGGACGACCTCGAGGCGCCGCCGGCGTTGCATGCTCTGGACCGTGCCGCGGCCTTCCCGTCCCTCCTCGCCGAAGTGCTCTTTGATCTCCCGCAAGGGCGTATCGCGTGCTCCTTTCTCGACGGCGCTACGGAGGACTGGGCCCTGCCGCCGTCCTGCGCGGAAATGCTCGCGAGGGTTATATCCGACGTCGAAGAAAGCGGCTTGGCGGAGGAGCGTGCACGGGAATGGCAGCGTGCGCTGGAAGCGGAACGTGCGAGAGTGGAGAACGAGCAGCAGACAGCGGAAGAGCAGGAGAAGGAGAGGGAGCAACAAAGGGAACAGCAACGGGAAGCGGAGATGGACAGGGAGTATGAGGAGAAGATGCAGATGCAGCGGAACAAGGGCAAAGGCAAGGAGCAGAGCTTAAACTCACCGCCGGCGTCAATGAAGGGCACGCGATCCAAGGGACGTCTGCACAAATCTCGGTCGCTGCTGATGGCGTTGGTTGCGTGCGTTTAATTTCCTTGCTTTCTCCTCGACTCGGCGCGCTCTTCATTTTTTTTGGCGGCATTTCGTCATCCGCCCCTGTGCATCCCTATCAATAGTCTCTGCGCTCCCTTTCGGCTTTTCCGTCAACTAACTTGTTTCATTTTCTACAGGACATTTTCTCCTTCTAGCTCCTCTTCTGCCTCGTCTTCATCGTTGCCTGCGGCTTCTGTTTCTCCGCCAGCGACGCGTACTTCGTTTTCTGGAACCTCACCGCGCTCCCCCTCGCCTCTGAGAGCCTTCGCGCGCCGCGCATCATTCTCTGCCCTCTCATCCGTTGCGCGCGCAGACTCTGCCTCAACCTCGACCCCGATGCCGTCGCGGTCGGATTCCCTGCCCCCGGCCCCCTCGTACGCACGAAGCGCATCATCCTCTTCGTCCGCCGCCCCGCCCCCGGCCCCCCGCCGTTCGTCCATCCACAACCTCGAAACACCCCCAAGCTCCGCCCCGCCCTCCGCGCCCTCCTCCGCCTTCGCCACGCAGCAGACCCGCGCCCGTCCCCCGCTCGACCGCATGAGCCCCCGCGCCCTGCGCCGCCGCGCGCGCTCCACCCTCGTCGACGCCTTCCGCGCCCACGTCCTCCCCGAGCTCCGCGCACGCGTCGGGCTGTTCGAGCCCTCAGGCACGCCGCGGCGCGTCCCCGACGCGGCGGACGACGCGGACATCAACGCGCCGGGCGGCGGGTACCCCGCGTGGGTCGCGCGCAGCATGTTGCGCCGCGCGGAGGCGCGCATGCGCGAGCTCGAGGGGCAGTGGCCTGCGCTTGCGACGCGCCGTTCCGCGCACGCGCACGCCGCATCTGGCTCGGGCTCCGACTCGCAGGGGCCGCGCTCTCCGATCGCGGTCGCGTTCCCGGGCTCGGTGCCGGCGTCGCCGACGCGGCTCGCGACGTTCGAGCCGTGGTCGTCCGAGGACGAGAGCGGGAGCGAGACGGAGAGCGAGACGGAGGGGGAGGGCGGGAGCGAGGCGGGGAGCGAGGGCGAGAGCCTCGGGGGCGGGTTTGCCGAGGATGAGGACCAGGACGACTCGGACGGCTCGTCCGTACACACGCCCGAGTCGGGGCATAGCATTGGGTATGGGCACCGGCACGTGCAGGAGGCGTCGTCGAGCACGACGAGTTCGTACTTCACGTGTGGGGACGACAACGACGAGGAGGGAGAGGAGAGCGATGCGCCGCCGCCGACGGTGTCGCATATACGTGGAACAGCGCAGTCGCATGCGCGCCGCGTGTCGGAGCGCTCGGAGAAGCGGGCACAGCGAGAGCGAAAGCGTGCAGGACGTGCGGCGCGCGCGGAACACACCGCGTTCGTGCGCATGACGGCGCGGCTGAGGCGCGTGCTAGAGCAAGGCGCGGCGGCGCGCGGTGTTGCAAGGGTGCAGCGCATGGAAGGCGAGCGCCTGCGCGAGGGGCGCGGGGTGCGGCGCGCGTGGCTCGACCGGAAGGGCGGGACGAAGGCGGCGCTGGTGCGCGCGCAGGCATTCCGACCGTCGGGGCTGCGCGGCGCGTGGGATGCTACGGACGTGGAGGAAGAGGAGGACGACGCGCAGGAACAGCCGCCGGCGTATGAGGACGTCGTCGCGCAAACACCCGTTCCGCACGCGCTGCGCCGTATGCGCCCCAGCCCGCCGCGGCACCGCGCGCACAAGGCGCTGCCGCTGCTCGACGAGTTCGACCGCGACGTGGACTTTGAGGAGGCGCTTGAGGGGATCGACATCGAGGTGGATCTCGAGCACCTCGAGCTGAGCGACGCGCTGGACATTGAGGGCATGGCGCTCGCGGTGGACGGCGACCTGGACGACGAGCTGGTGTTTGGGGGCGTGGACGTGTTTGCGGATGCGAGCGGCAAGGGGCGGACGCGCGCGCGGCGCGTGCCTGTACCCTTGGGCGGGAAAGGCAAGGGCAAGGGGCTGGTCGAGGCGTGGGCCAGGCGGCGGCCGGTGGTGGTCTGAGCCGCAAGAAAAGCGTCTTGCGCGTCCGACAGGCAGGTCCTTCCATCCCTTCTCATCCTTCTCATTCTGACGGCGCGATCGTAGGACAAACTGCATTTTGACGAATCAACTAACGAACGATACTTATATTCCCCGCATTCTGGACTGGCGCAACTGCGCTTCAGTCGTCCGCGATAATTTCCTTCTTCGTTCAGCCAGCAGTAATTTGCAAGGCGAACGGAATGCTTTTTCATGAACAATCAAACATCATCTCTTCGAGTTTATACCACCGCAATATTTTACGACGTTACGACTTGCTTTTCCCGTTCATCATCTTCACTCATTCACTCATCCATCCATCCACCCACCCATCCATCCCATCCTCACACATTCAATTCATGCATAGTCTTTTCGCATCATCAATCCATCTTTGACATTGAACCCAGCAATACAAGACTTACAACTGTACATACATACCACCTCCGTACTCCATGCTTCATGCTCCATTCCGTACGTACTTACAAGTCGCCCTTGCAACGCGCCCCCTCTTGGAATACATACCTGACCCCGACCCGGCTTGGCTTTCCTACGATATTCAAAGTTACTGTACTCGATTTCCTACTTACGGCGCCACGAGCGTCTTCCTTGTTTGCGCCGCTCCACGAGAGGGGGGAGTTGGTTCGGAGAAGGTTTAATCAGATGCGTGTGTTCTCGTTTTGGGATTTCAATTGGGTCCACTGCGACCTAAACTTGAATTTGAGGGACCGTTTGCGTCGTTCTTTTTTGCGGAGCGTGAAGAAGAAAACAAAACACACAACTCTACGAAGGGACAATGGATACCAGGTCCATTTGTGACTCTCACCGACTCGGGGCACTAGAGGCCACACCGTTGTGACTATATCATCGGATTCAGGGCAGCGGGCAAGGAACACGGAAACCGCACACGTTTTATTCAATTACATCTCCCTTTTTCACTCAACTTATTAGCAGGTACGCGTGAGGCTCGTTGGCGACCCTTCGAATAGTGCCCGGGGACATGAAATCGACATAGAACTTACACGCTATTTACTTGTTCTCATTCTTCTGGATCCTCTCATTCTGCTCGTTTCGTTCCGTTTCAGCTTGCTCAAGCAACAGCTTCTGTGAACGATTGATCAGTGATCAGTGTACCTGGGTGTGAGAGAGTCTCAAAAACTTGACATACCTCGATACGCGATAAAGCTGCGGCCTGTTTGTCCACTTTTCGCACCAGCGTGTTCAGCTTTCCCTCTGTGCGTATGTTGATGGCTTTGATCTCCTGCGCAGACCTCGGTCAGACGTGGAAGAGTAACTGGTTTAGTAATTTAGTACAACGCCGTGCTTACTTGCATTAACACCGGCACGTCGCAGTACGCTGCGAGGCTCAAGATGTTGGAAGCGGATGCCGTATACACTGCGCCAGTCATTCCTCTGCGTTTCTTTGCGCTGCGTTTCTTCAGAGAGCTCTTTTGAGAGATGAAGGGAAGTGAGGGGATAGGGGCTTGCCTTTTCGGAGCAGAGATTGATCCCATCATATACCGATCGCCTCCCAACCTCTCCAAACCTTGTCCACAGTCAGGACAAAAGACGACCAGATCCGTTGTTATTTGACGATCAATGCCGGGACAGGCGCCAGATAGTACTGGGAAAGGAACCGGCCGTCTAATAGCAGAGATGGCAGAAGCATTCAACATCTTCAGTGCCGAAGCGTGCGCCTTACGTGAAGAGATTGCGGCAGGGCGCCGCGAGGCGGCGGCTGCGCATCAAGAGCTCCGCGCCGAGGTGGCGGCTGCGCGTCAAGAGTTCCGCGCACACATACGCGAGCTTCATAACATGGTGGACCGTGACGGTACGCTAGCGTGAATGGATCCTTCTCTCCCTCACTCAAATTTGTTCATAGGAACGTAGATACTTGTCACAATTTGGTGGATGTACCCCGAGTCGACAACAACAACACAAGGAACCGTATCTGCACACAAATACCTACGACATGCACAACTAAAACTAAAAAAATAGATGAAAGCAATTTCTTCAATCCAAGCCCGTCCTCTCATTTCCGTCCCCAGGACGGTACGGGCTGAGGAATCGGTTTGACAGTGGGGCTGCGAATGGCCTCCGGTGAACCTGTCGTGTCTCTCGATGCGGCAGGAGAGGAGGCTGCGCTAACGCTCCAGGGACTGTTGTCCCGTTCGCCGTCTCCTCCTGGGCTGAGTGCCCGAAGAGTTGAGGGGCCCATCGAGGGCGACGATGAGGGCACGCTGTCCCTTCCCGCGTCTGTCCTGTTCTCCTTGTAACGCATCATGGAGGACCCCGACGTCGAGTCTTGAAGTTGGAACGTTCGTGGATTAGGGGGCTGCCCAGCTCGCTCTCGGTCTGACTTGATCGCATTCTTCTTTGCCGTTTTCTGTCTCTTCCTCCCATGTTCATCTTCCCCGCTGCGCTTCCGTTTCTCCTCTTCTTCTCCAGACTTGCGTTCCGTGTTCGGATCTCGTTCCACAGGATTGTCGAAGACTGGCAAAAAACGCTGGTCTGGATCGGTTGTTGTTGCGAGGAGCTTCTTCCAGTTCAGAGCTACGAGAGGATGGCCATCTGGGTCGTGGTGATTGTGCGCGAACGACAATTTCGCTGCATCTTTATCGATATGAGCATCCAGCTGATCGATTCCTGCGGTGGGCGGGGACACGACAACCACCCGTAACAAGGGATATTTGGTGCCAATATCTGCCCCGCCTGCCAGCGACAGGGCTTCACGAGTCTTTTCGACCAGCGTTGGGCGTGTTTCTTTCGAATAGTGGACCCCAGACTAAATCGTGAATAAGAAAAGCAACAACGAGAGTGGCTCGCAATTTACCCTCCATACGAAATATTTATCCGGAACGGTCGTCCGTATGGCATTTCGCAGTCCTCCACTGTCGATTTCCTTTGCCAGAAACTTGGCTTGGAGCGCCACCCATATAAGCTCCTTGCTATCCAGCTGCAGGACGAAGATGAGGTCTGGGCCCATATTGTCGTCCGGAAAGCAGAACGGTGCCTCCCGCTCGTGATTCAGCCACTCGAGGGTGCCTTCAACATCGCATGTTTCACCAATCCGTCCGGCGGAAATAGCACGCTCCCGCCAGTTGAAGTTGTGGACGTGTAATTCCTTCTTGAGGGACTCTGGACCTTTGGAGAGGGCGACCAGGCGTGCAGATTGGTCTGCGAACTTGGGGGCGGGCGAGGAGAATTCGAACATGTCCTTGAGGGGAACTGGTGTAGCAAACGCATCCGCGAGAAGAAACGCAAGGTAGGTTTCAAAGCCGTTGTATCCCGAAGCCTTCAGTTTGCCGATGTTACGGACAACGTGCTGCCAAATACTGTTGCCGAAAGGATTTCTGCGTGGACTGGCAAGCTTCCTTTCGTTGATGTAATAAGTAGCGGCCAGGAGGATCATAGGCTCTGATATACACGGGGTGCTGCAACCGGCCTGCGTGTACTGAGCGAAGCCGCATTGCACCATGAGATCGTCATGGCCAGAAAAAGATGAAGCGATGCCCGATCGTAGGAGTGACTCGTATACGGCATCAGTAAGAACTCCGGAAAAACCCTGAACTTTACACGAGATATTAGTTGACGATGATACACATGAAAAACTTGCGTTGACCTGAGTCCATTTTGTCAAAATTGATCTGTTCGTACAGTTCCTTTATCGAGAATACAGTCGTGACGCGGAAGGGCATTGTGAGATCGGGGGCATCTGTGGGACGAAACCCTGTGTGATATTCGACCCAGTCGCTCAGGAACTGGTGAGGGTTTTTCAAGTCCGAAGTGATAAGATTCGCGAGGAAACTGGCAGTAAACCGGAATCTAGAAAGACGTGCCAAACAGTGAGGACAAGACTTCGCCAAAAAATAATCGTCACTTACCTGCCTCCCAACCAGTGGAGTACTCGATGAAGTAGTCTCTTGCCATCGTCGGTTCTCATGATTGATTCGGGAATATACCGCTTGATGTAGGATTGCTGCGTCGCACAGCTTATTTCGTCAGTCTTGTCAAAGGAGCCTGTCGAAGACAGCCATCGGCTTGTGCTGTTCTTTCCGATCACGGAATCCAACACTTCCTCGACCACGTTCTTGTCAATTCCGGTCCCGCCAATCGTAAGGCCGACGCCGCTACTGAACAGCTTCCGCAAGGCGACGATAAGTTCTCTGAGAACGGAACGCCAATGACGAGAATTGTCGCTGGCTGATCGAAAAGCGTCAGACAGGTGATTGGCGGCGTACTGCGCCTCATCCAATACGCAGTGGAATGCGTTTACGCGCGCGTCGTCGGACCCGACATTGTTGTTTATCAAATGTGTGAGTGTCACCAACATTGAGCGGTTTTTTTCTTCGCACATTGCCGCACTGAAGTTATGGCGGTTGAGCATTTGGGCCACGCTAGTAAAGATGTCGTAGGGCGCAACAAGGCTTGGATTGATCTGGAGATAAACCCATCGAAGTTTATCGTCCTTCGTGATTTTCCGACCAGACCGGATGATGGCATCCAAAAAGGCTTGGAAGACGAGGAGTCTCGCAAGTAAAACTTGAGTGATGCAATCTGCTGCTATTTCACGATTTGCTTTGAGCTTCGCAGTGAACTGCTCGCGGGGAAGGATTCTAGTGAAGCCTTCGATGGCAACAAGTCGGGTTTCTATGCAGTCCATGATGTCCGTAGAGCCGACCTGGTCACTGGCCGTAGTCGAACAGAAATAAAATCCCCATTTTTCGCAGAGAGCCTCCAACATATGTCGGGTTTTTCCCGTCCCAGAAGAGTTGACCAACAATCTGAGCGAATGTTCAATCCGTATGCGCTGAGTAATATCGGGAAGCAACTCACGTAGGTTTTTTTGCGTTCAAGAAAATGTCGTGGACTCGTTCCTCCATACGAGAGTCATCTTGGAAAGTCCCCAACTGGTGAAGTAATAAACTAGGCTCGTTGTTCATGACGGGTATTTCAAGGTCGGAAAGCCACGAATGAATTTCGGGTTTATCGGATGCTGAGACGTTGTTCGGCACCCATGATGGCCACCTCCATCCCGGAGAAAGAATCCCTTTCAAGGAAGGTAGTATGGCGTTGATAGCGGCGTGGACGTCGGAAGGAATCTCGACGAAGGCACTCGAGTTGTGGGACTTGTCGGGGACTTCGTTGAGATCACTGTCCGGTTCAAAGGCTTCGTTGGGATCGGAAACATTTGTGGACGTAAAGGCACGAGAAAAATGGGGTGCCGCTACAGCTAGATTCAACACTTGTGGATGTCAGGCAAATGGAGGATTAAGGATTGGAGAGGAGGCTCACCCGCATCGACCAGGGGCTTGTAGCTGGCATTGAGGTGAGCTTTGATTAGAGGGTCGGAGAGCTGGGGTGAGTTCTTCAGCAAACTTGCGCAGACTGCGAGAGTATATCCCGGACAATCGTATCCGCGCAACGCTACGTAAAGGATATGTGCAGCGCCGTCCTCATAGGGTTGATAGTTCTTAGCTAATAGTACAATGTCTTTGTCGCGCTCCGTCCGTGCGTCCATGGTCGGCGCTGGTGTGGGTGTGGGTGGTGAAGAGCGCCGAGCTTGATTTTGTGTATCCTTATAAGACCAGAGACGTTGGGAAGGCAACAGGAAGGCCCGCGCACGATCTTGAGGGCCCCGAAGGGGCTCAAACTTGGCTTAAACACCGAGTGCATGAACCAAAAACAAGAATGCTATTGTCTTCACCCCGATCGTAGTAGCCGAGTCGTTGAACTACGATCGACATGGAGTCAAATGACAGGTTCCAATTACCGGTGGCAACGTAGAGTTTTCCAGACAGAGGGAGAGATGTTGTAGTCGAGTCGCGAATTGAGGAACTTTGGGAGAAAAAGAGTCGCACGTAGAACGAAACTGAAACAAACAACGTCCGGCCTTCGGGCCGCCTATTCCGATCGCTTATGGACCTTGAACACCACCTTAACTTGCTCGGTGCCCGATGCCATCGAGTTCCGCCGCTATACCCTCTGATGTCGAGGACGGCGAGATGGAAGACTCCATTCTGCAGAATATGGCATCCTTTTACCCGAACATCGACGACATCGACTTAGCGTCGATGTTAATAGACCGAATCATGCGCCAGCTTTTCTTGAAAAGTGGTCGCCCAGTCGATGAAGCTATTACTTCTATATCCTCTTGTTTGGAACTACTTCGCATTAAGCCAGAACTCCACGAGGTGTTGAAGCTGGCGCATGCGGAGAAGGATTACACACGGGTTGCAGAGTCTCGTACGCATTTCCTTGTTCTCTAATGTTTCTGTTTGCTGAAAGACAAGCTCACAGCTTTAATTCCGCCATTTGTATCCACCGCTGCCAGAGTGTATCTGGACAGTCTTCGCCCAGAAATGGAAAAGCTTGTTCGCGGCGAGAAAACTTTGAAAACTTGGACCCCTGACTCCGACGTGAAGGTGGATGATGATACCCTGCGGCACATAGAGTCCTTGAAGCTATGCTGCGTGCTTCGCCCTGGCCCCTTGGGACACGATTTCAGCATCATCTTGCATGAACTCGGTGGCTTCAAGAATGACCCTGTTTTGAACGCCCGCGCAACCGAGCTTTTTACGCGGCGGAATAAGTGAGTCACTGGAGCGGATAAGAATACGCGTATCTTATCTGAAACAGGTTCTTGGTCAATACTTCGGGAACAGGAAAAACGCGCCTGCTTTACGAAGGGCTCTGTCTGAACTGGGGTCTCTATTTCACCGTTCGGGTCGATTCTGGTTATTTGGGCGCCGACGACATAGCATACGCAGTCGAGAACAGATTCAAAAACTCTGAGGGCTTCTGGCAGTTTCCAGACGAGGAACCTGAGATCACTGATATCCCCCAGACAATGAAGAACAACCTGGAACATTCTTTTCGCGTACTTAGCACGCTGCTACTCGCCCGATTACTCATTTTCCAGCTGTTTCTCGAGATAGCGAGTACTTCTGGCCTGACCGAGGAACACAAAAAACGTTGGCTTATGATGCAACTCAGCCCGGAATTGCTAAACCCTCGGTCCGATGGGGCATTCGGCTTTTCAGCTTTCGAGGCATTGCCAAAGATTTTAGCAAAACAGGATCAGACCTACCTTCGCGAAAATATAGCCGATGCTCTTCGCAAGATACGAAATTTTCTCGGGAAAGATTCGCCTCTCTTCTTTGTTTTAGACGAAGCGCAGGCTGCGACCAAACACCTTTCCCGTGCTTTCCCAGACGGAAAGTCTCTGTTCACGGAGCTCGTCCGAGTTTGGGGGAGTCACACACCCCACACTTTCATATTTGCCGGGACGGATATCCCCAAATCTCTCTTCAGCACCGCCGACAAAGGGAGTGATTTTTTGTGGTGCTCGGGTACTGGTGCATTTGATTCTGAAGCACAACAGTGCTACGTGCGCCGCTTCTTGCCCCCTGCATACACCATCTCGCCATCTGGGACTCTCTTGATTTCTCGCATGTCACGCTGGCTTCTTGGGAGGTACAGTACTCCTTAAGTTCCCAAAAATGAAGGCTCATTCGTGATAGACATCGTTGGACAGCTTCATTCGTATACGCCCTGATTCAGGAAGGCTTCAGAGCACCTCACACTCGGTTCAATGATTTTATTTTGGAGCAAACTGGATTCAAGCCCCTCGACGACCTCGAAAAAGTTCAAGTCCAAGTGAAGGCGGAGGCTCGTAAGCGAGACAACCTCTGGAACACTGGATTCGAAGATATAGCTTTTTCTAAGATGCCGACCGGTATGTAGCGTTGATAATGTTTCCCTTCGCAACCGCTGACTGGGATTAGATACCAAACCATTGTTTCTCGACATCCTTGTCCGGTACATGGCTACACATCGCGCGTCACCAGCCTTTGGCCCTGAGTATATCAGCTTGGTGAATAAGGGCTATGGGCGATGTACCGATGCTGAGTTGTCTCGTATCGTAATCGACGAGCCCCTGGTCCTGGTTGGTGCCGCCCGAACCCTTCTTCCTGATCCCTCAAGTCGTCCGGCAGTCGAAAAACACATACCGGGACATCCCAACAATCATCCGGAGACTTTTGTGGGCAGCATGCGTCTAAACGTTCCGCGCACACCACGGGCTCTCTCGCACTGGCTCGTCTTCTACCTCGCCCGCCTGTTTGGTCAGCCGCGAAATCTGACTGAAGTTTTCAAGTTTCCACACAAAGCGCCCGCATGGGCCAATCAGTCTGCGCAACTGGCGACGTTCCACCCCACCGGAACTGAAGCTCGAGAGTTCGGGTATTCGATACTGTCCAACGAGGATGCCTCGGAGGAGCGCCGGCCACCCTTGGCCACTGAGCCCGTGTCCCTGGAGGAAACACTTTCCTGGCTCGCACACGAGAACGGAAGCGCCTTCTGTCTGCCTTTTCCGAGCTCAACCAGCCCGGACCTCCTCTTTACTCTCATGCTTGCCGACGGCAGTTCCATTCTGGTCGCCTTAAGGGCAATAGTGTCCACCGATCCCGTTCTCGACTCCGAGCTCCAGGCCGCCGTGTCGCAACTCCGGCCAGAATGTTTATTTATGGACGATGTGTGTTCTCATCCAGTGTCATGATGTCCTAGCTCACCCTTTGTATAGGACGACCCATCGGTTCACTCGCGTGCCATCGCTGCCGTGCAAGACAGGCCTGTTCGTTCGTCCAAACTCGGCAAATACGGCCTGCTCCGCGTCGTATCGTCGTTCCCGGCTGAGATCGACCTCGAAGCCTGCGTCCCGAAACGCTCCGGCGATGTTGCCAGTCTGAGCCTGACGGCGTTCGAGGACGAGGTGACGCAGCGCGAATTCTTCAACAGCGTTGTCAACGGCGTTTTGGCGGGGAGCAAGCGTAAATCTGAGGCGGCGCCAGAGGGCAGTCGCAAACGCCAGAAGTCCGTCGATGCGAAGGCCGACGCGTCGCCTACGCATGATGTGCCGGTGTCACCCAAGAAGAAGAGGGCGAGTAAATCGAGGGTGAAAACTCCGCCGCCGTCGAATGCTACGGTGACACGCCGCGGCAGCGTCAAGCGCAAACCCGAACTCTCGCCAGACGAGGTGCCCGTGAAGAAAAAACGGAAAGTGAAGGCTGACCCGTCACCATCCACGCCTGTTTCCCGCAATACGCGGAGCAGAACGAAGGCTGCTGAGAAAGGAAAAGGGAAGGCATGACCTTGAGGAAGAAAACACTCTCTGTATAACATTGCCTACCGGCTTTCGAAGTTCTTGTATCATATGTTTTTTTGTGTATTTCGAAGCTTTACTAATAGGTAGACTTAGAGTGAACTCTGTCGTCAGCCAACTCTGCAGACGTCTTATCAAGCGCTCCGAGCCGGACGCACGCACAACTACATACATCGAAACCTCGTCGTCGGGCCGACGATCAGGGGTCAATTCTGTTTCAGCCCTCCTCAATGACCGCGCCGCCGCCTCAAAACCCACTTCCCCTTCCTGCTCTTCCAGGCATAGCGCCGCACCTGTTCCAGAGTAGGCGCCCACACTCAAACCAGCGTCACCGACGAAGCGCGATGGAACGTTCGTCTTCCTCAGCGTATACGACGTCGGATGCCGGCATGTCTCTTCCGCATTCACAGCTTTAGCGTCGCTGAAAGTCTTTACGGTAGACGGTGCGATGTATATCCCCACGGACAGCTCGTCTTCGGGGGGTGTCCCCATTGTTGAGGCCCTCCAGCAGGCGCGCAGAGAGGCTGACAGGCAGATAGAGAACCTGAAAGCTATCAACGAATTTCTCTTCGATGAGCTTATGAAAAGGTGCCAGCCACAGCACCCCGCCGAGCCGTGGTTGGAGAAGGTCGTAACTGTTGCATTCAGTGCCACGTTCATATTCTGCGGTGAGTTTTGGAAGCCTTCTTTGACTGCTGCATTTGCTGACATGTGCAGCTGCATTTGGCCTTTATGGCAGTCTCCGCCGGCCCGCGTAGATCGTAAATTTTGTAGCTTTCGCTTGGATCTTCAATCTTGTTAATGTGCTTGTCTATAGTGGCTTTCGTCCTGTAGTCAGGGGCTTGCCTTTTGGTTTGATCCCATCATATCCGGATCACGGTTCCGCGACCCAATTGATGCCAACATATCTTGATTTCACTCCCTCATACGATTCGCGAAACATGTCGACGAATATTCGTTCTCGCCTCATGGCAATCGAGGACCCTCTTCTTGTCGAAAGGACTCACCTTCTGAACAGCCTGAATTCTATCGTCCATCCCATCTTGACATTACCGCCCGAAATCACATCGGAGATTTTCGTCCACTATGTCGGAGGTGACATCCGCCGCGGCGCGTCCCTGGTGGCGAGCGTTTGTAGAGTGTGGCGAAACATTGCGCTCACAACCCCGGCCCTTTGGAGCGAATTTCACGGTCCCATGTCGGCTGTGCAACCTCGCGGGAACCTGGCCAGGTTGCTGCAATGCCAACTCCAGCGGGCTGGGAGTCGCCCGCTGATTCTCCACATTTCGCTCGGAGAAGACCACGAAGACGTCTTGTCATCGATTGCCCCATACTCGTCGCAATGGATGAGTCTCGACTTGACCGGCGCATTCAATCCCATCGTATTTCCTGTGGGAGCCATCCGCACACCGTTACTCTCGCTCAAAACGCTCAAAATCCAGGTCCACCGGTGGCCCCGCGACGGCCCTACCTGCGTTACTGCATTTGCTGACGCGCCCCAACTTCGAAATGTAGAACTCGCTAGGATGTCGCTCTCACAGATTTTACTCCCCTGGGTCCAGATCACTCGTCTCATGCTCTGGTACCAATCCCTGCCCGAGATTTTCGAGATCCTGCAGCAAACTCCCGTTCTGGAAGACCTCACGGTTGCGGTCCACGAGCGCCAGGTTGTCCAGCTATCACCACTCATCCTGCTTCGCGTCCGTCGTGTCAAACTTTCTTCGGCCCACATGCTCATCCTCTTTACTTTCCCTGCTCTCGAAAGCCTTGAGGTCACACATTTAAGGGCTGCAGAACGTACATCGATCCAGTCGTTCTTGCAACGGTCGGAATGCACAATACGAGTGCTAAGCCTGGGCTGGACCAGTATGCAGGATACTTGTGACTGCCTCTCTCATTTACCCTCCCTCACCGACGTCACGATTCAATATCCGGATTGGCTCACAGCCGAATCTGCTCAGTTTTTTCACTGGCTTTCCCAGTCTGAGAACCGGACCATTTTGCCTGCGCTCGAGATGTTATATATCTGTGGGGGAGGAAAGTTGGAAGTGGGTACCATCGCAGCTTTCCTTGCTGCCCGGAGATCCAGGGCCGATGGAGAGCCCAGCTTCAAGTCACTAAAACTAACTTTTACATACAAGCATTCCTCGGTTTTCGAGGTAAACGAAACCGTAAGGACACTTGCCGGTCTGCGCACACGTGGCCTACAGATCGACATCCTGGCCGAGAATCAAATCGCTTTTTGTTTCAAAAAGAAAATAGGAGGATTGGACACATCTTAAACTGATTAAAAAATGGTCGGTTCTGACCTGTATACTTGCGCGGGTTCTGACTCTCTTGCTAGGCGAACTGATTTCCCGTGAGGATACTGGGGAGATTCACGCCGTTTGATGTTATGTGGTTCGTGATAGATGACGCGAGCGAGCTTAGACACTGACGATTCACTCCAGATGCTGCGATTTCTTGCTGCGATTTTTTGAGTCACTCTCCGCTTCTTCACACACATTTTCTTGTACATCGGCCGCCTCGCTGTGAAGCTCTCTGTGATCTGCCAATCTGTTGGTCTCTTATTTAATGGTGAACACCGGTTGATTAAAATTTGTCAGACTGTTCGTCAATTCAACATTACAGCGAAGTCCGCACAATATAGCATCAACGATTTTCCTAACTTCCACTCGTTCAGAACCCTAACACTCACGACATACGCACATAAACATGCACTGTGCGTAAATCCAACGTCGCCCCGACGGTCCGACAAGTTATCCCTGCTGTCCGGACCCACAACTAGCCCAAACTTGCATCGTTGTCCCCGAGTTTCATTTCGCCTGCTCTCTTGATAGACGTGCCTCGCCATGCATTGTATGTGGCTGGAATTTCCTCCCAACTCGTGCCCTGTGCGTATGTAGGAAATGTAGACGATCTCTTCCAGTGTATGTAACGCAGCATTATTCAATTGCGAGCGGTCATCGATCATCGATCATCGTCGTTCAAAGTCAGTTGCACACTGTCATATCCATACGATGCGGCGAGCTCGCCGCAACGGTGTCCTGCTCGCCGCCCCAGTGGCTCTCTCCACGCGTCAACCAGCGATCCCGGTATTCGACTGCCCAACACGCGAGCGCCCGTTCTATGCCGCCCTTGCACCGGCTCGCCGCCAGGCATACGACCATACCGCCCGTTTCCTCCTCTTGTTCCCGCTCCTTGCCGAGCACCACCGCGCCGCACACGCCCTTTGGGCGGGCGGTGTGCCAGTCGCCGTTGACACCGTCCCGCCGCGCAACCTTCCAGACCCCAAGAGCGTTCGAAAGCGGGCGGGGAAACCCGAGCAGGCCTGGTACGACGCCATCCAGGACCGTCTTTGCCTAGCTGTACTCGACCTCGTCATCCTTCGCCGCCCCTTCTAAACATGACCATCGGTCGGTATCCACTCAAGCGAACGAGATTATGTTTTATTAAATAAAACGATTGTGCTATAGTTGCTCCCCATGTTGCCTGTATCCGTATTTTATTCGAGGCGTCGCTGCGTAAAGCCAAACGACGCCTCTCCACGCGTACTAATAACAAGTTGACAAAAAAGTGAGATGCAAAGTGTGTGCAGTTTGACAGCAACCCCGTTCCCGCTCCTCCATCAGTTCATTCCAGCCCAGTTCCCTTCTACCTCTTAACCTTGATTCATTTATTTTCCAGCTGCCGCACGCTTCTTCGCGCCGCCCTCCTCCTTCTTGTCTCCACCGGCGGGCGCGACGGGTGCGGTCTCCTTGGTTTTCTTGTCGTCCGCAGTAGGGGCGTCGGTCTTCTTGGACGACTTGGTGATGGGCTTCTGGCCAGCGCCGACGAGACCGAAGAGGGCGCCGATCATGCCGAACAGGGTGAGGAGGGCGCCGGCGAGGGCGACACCAGTCTCGGGGTGGGTCTTGAACGCCAGGAGGGGGTCGAGCTTGGCGAGGTCGACAAAGGTGAACACCTTTTGACGGATGAAGGCAATGGGGTCCTCCTTGAAACTGACGTTGTCGTCCTCATCGTCGTCGTCAACATCGGGCTTGGCCGCGGCCGACTCGAGGGGCTTCTTGATGTCGAAGGTCTCCGCGGCGAACGCCTTGGCGTCTTCGGGCGAGTGGCCGATGTAGATGTTGTCGAAGAGGATGTCCTCGGTCATCGTCCAGAGCTCGATACCGACACCGCCCTACAAGAAACATAAACGTGTGGCCGTATATATATATGTTGGATGCAGCTTACGATCTTTCCGAGGGACTTGACGGGGGTGAGGTCCTCAAAGAAGTCGGGGTTGGCGATCTTCTGAGGGGCCCACTCGCCCTTGTACGCAGGGTTGTCGATCATGGGCGCGTACCATTTGCCCTTGTAGGCGGGGTTGGCCTTGAAGGGGCTGAGGGAGACGTCAGCGACCGCGAAGACGCATCGAGATATCCGACGCACCGTTTCCATTCACCGCATCCGGGGGCCTCAGTGCACTTGGGGTTGGGCACGGTCGGCGCGATCCAGTCACCATCTTCCTCGTCGTCCCACTCCTCGGGCTTCTCGGCGTCTACGTGGCAGGATTAAAATAAAATTCGGAGGGCCTACGAGAGAATCATACCAGGGTCGGGGATGGTTGCGGGTTCGTCATCGAGCCAGCCCTCGGGCTTAGCGGCCTCCTCGTCGGGGATCTCGTAGGGTGCGTCCTCGTCCCAGTCCTCGGGCTGTGAAGGAAGATTCAGTCAACGAGATTGTATAAGGGTGCGGCGCGTGACCAACCTTGGAAGCTTCGGGGTCGGTGATTCTCTTCTCGTCGACCCAGTCAGCGGGCTTCTTGTCCTCGGGGTCGTCGATCTCCTTGGGCGGGTTGACGGCGGGCTGGAAGTCCTCGAGGAGGCTGCCGGATTTCTCGCTGACACCGTTGAAGAGAACCTCGTAGGTGTTGTCGGGTCTGCATGTCAATTTAGTATGCGCTCACAGACGACCATGGCGAAAACATACTGGATAATGAGAGTGTAAAGGTTCGTCAACTTCTCGATCGTGGGCTTGGGAGGCAGGTTGAGGTGCTTCTCCTCGACCTCACCGGTCTTGGGGCTCTTGTAACGGAAGATGAAGTGAACCTGCATCCACGCATTCAGATACACGTCGACGCATAGTTAGTGGGCGCAACGAACCTTGGTTCCAGGGCAGGTGAGATCGGGCCCGAACATGACCACCCATGGGGTGGTGTCGGAGAATTCCTTGCCGCTGGTCTGGAAGCCGTCCTCGAGGAGCTTGACATAACCGCCACCGCAGTTACCGCCCTTCTGGTACTTGACTTCGTATTGTACAACGAGAGGCTTGGTCTTGAAGTCGATGGGGGAGGCGAAGGGAGCAGAGATGGCGTGGTGGGCAGCCTTGCTCTTCGCTACGAGACCCTGGTCGCCGTCGATGACAGAAATGGCGGGGTCCTCGACCTTCCACTCGCCGACATAGCTGAACGTCTCACCGCCGACCGGGGTCTTCTTGGTCGCCTCTGAGGGTGTCCAGCGGTCTGCCCAGTCTTCCGTGAACTGCTCGACAAAGGGGGCCTTGATCTCGGTGGGCTAGAACGACGTGGTTGAGCGCGGGACGAAAAGAGACCACGACGACGAGACACTTACTGTGAATGAGGGTTTGGGGTCTTCGGATTGGGCGACGGCACACGCGGCCAAGGCGAAGACGGAGAGCGCTACGCTTCGCATGGTGTACGAAGGACCAAGAAGGGAATACAAGAAAAGGTAGGTGGTAAACTGTGACAACGTCGCTTTCACCCGGCTCTAATTTATGTGCCACGAGTAAAGTTCCACGTCAGCGTCACATCACGGGACCACACATGGAACGCCGAAAATTCGGAAGAAATGCATTTTGTTTTTTCACTACATAAAATACAAACAACAACTATCCAAGCAGGTCCGCATGTCCGGAGGCAGAGAGTGCGAGCTACCGAGAAAATCAGCCGGAATTTTAGGCATAGAAAACCAACAAACTCACCACAAACTCGTCGTCCAAATATTTAGAGACGGCAATCTGCTCCCCTAGTCCCTTTCGCCGCCGTGTTTTGAGTACAAGATCCCGCGCGAGCGCCTGCCCGGACGCAGGTTCCAGCGGCCGAAGTTTGATGCTCGTGTCCGTAGGATCACCTGAGGGCTTTCTTCAGCTCCGGACACTCTGGTCGTGAGAAAGCGCCTTACCTGGCACGATAGACCAGTGGTCGAATACCTGCAAACAGAACGCTTGCCCCTGCGTCGCCGTTCTCAGGTCCGTCTCGAAACCGTTCGCGTCAATCACGGGGATAAGCGCCTTGACAGTGTACAAAGGTGATCCGGCTTTCGGTATGTCCTGGGTGACGTGGCCACGTCGGCGTGCGAGGACCGTGTACACCGCCGAGATGCAGTCCGCGGGAGCCTGTACCTCCACGTAGTATATGGGCTCCATCAGTCGAGGCGCAGCCTGCCAATAACACGATCGGTATCATACACACGGAAGACGGAGAGTTCGCACCATCAAGAACGATGAATAGCAAACGCGGCGGGCGGTGGGCACAATTTGTCCGCCGCCGCGGAAGATGGGTTCCTGTGCTAGGCCTGCATCGAGAAGACGGAATTTAACATTCCGCATAGCTGAAGCACGATCAATATGGCAGTTTGACTCCGGAATAGGACCAAAAACTGACGTTCATCACATAGAGGGCCCTCTCGAGCACCCCACTGGAATCCCTGCTTGATGTGGTCTTTGACCGTACCCAATAGCTTCTTGTCAATCTATAGCATATTCTGTCAGTGTAAGAGGGGCACGGGAGGTTGCACACACTTGCGACGGAAGCGTATCGTCGAGCAGGATATTGGGACCATTCTCATCTGGGCCGAACGCCCATATTGACCGCGACGCCAGCAAATCCCATTGGTATTTCTCCTGGAAGAACTTGCCCCGGTCCTTGGGCGTCATGCGCATGTTGACCCGCCCTCGCTCAATATCCTCGGCGACCCCGCGCTCAAGCGGTTCTGCGATCATGGTGAGTTTGTTTCTACGATCTCGGTCAGTATAATAGGAGGCAAAGATGAGCGCAAAACCTACTTTTTGTTCGGTGTATCAGCATAGCACTTGAGCGCACTGGTCTCCAGCACCGTCTCGCAGAACTTGGTTACTGGGTCGGAAACCTTGATCTCAATCTCCGAAAACAACTTCCTCAGGTCGTGCATCACAGAGTCCAGATACAGCTCGCCCGTCCCGATGACAACGTGCTCACCGCTCTCCTCAACCTTCGTTGAAACGAGAGGGTAAGACTTGTTGACACTCCGCAGACCTGACAGCATCTTGGGCAGCTCAGACGGGGCGATGGGCTCAATGGCGATCTTCAGGACAGACTGGGTCATGTGTTTAATCGGCCGGAAGATGTGGAGGTCCTCCTCGATGTTCACTCCAGCCAGGGTGGCGGATTTAGTGATTGAAGCATCCACACCACCGAGAAGCACAAGGTTTCCAGCGGGAACCTCTTCCGCGGGGATATAATACCTGGGCAAGAATGAGCAGGACTCCGGCTACAAACAGTGCAGCGTACCTGGATTCACTTATCCAGACATCTTCGATCGTGGCCTTCATCATATCTTCCTCATCCTCTGGCGAATAGCCTTCACCGAGGACCTTGATCTCCATACCCTTCCTGACGGTCCCGCTCATGACACGTCCGAAAGCCCGGAACGATTGCGCGTCGGTTGTTTGGTACAGCTTCGTTATCTGCACCATCACAGGCCCTTCTGCGTCGCATGCCTTCATGGACGCAACCAGATCCGAGCTGTGTGGGCCACTGTAAGTCCCCTCAACCTAGACGAAAACTAAGACAGGTTTAAACGTGCATGAAACAGAGAACAACCTTATTCTCAGCTCCGTCAATAGGCGAAGGGATATGCTCCACAATCACGTCCACCAAACCCGTCGCCGGCCCAAAGAACTGTGCTAAAACCACCTTCAGAAGCGGACGCACATCCATCTTGAACATCACTGGCTTCAGATGTATCCCCAGCCCGTGTAGCGTGTCCTTGAGCGTGTCGGTATCCTCGCTGAGGACGTTGCTGTACAGCTTATACAGCGGCTCCAGAATGAAATGAACAAAGGTTCGATTCGACTCTGGATCTGCTTGTTTCCGGCTGAACTTTCTGTCACTGTTGAAGTAGATGTCACCCCAGAGGCGATCCGCGAATGAGGGAACGTCAAGGGAAACTTCATAGGAGTGAGTTGTGCGTAGTAGTTAAGGGGGAAAGCACTGACCGGCGAAAGCGTCTGCATACATCTGCGCGAATGAGCGCAGCGTAAAGCACCAGTTCATGTCTGTGCTGGCGAACGCAACATTTCCATTTTCGGGGCTTAACCGCAGTTCTGGGTCAGGATCAATCGCACTGGACCCACTGTCAGTCTTCAAAGAACCAGGGGACACTGGCCAAACTCACGCAATGAATGTGTTAATCTCTTCAATGGTGTGTTTGATTTTGTAGTACGCATCAGCCGGTTTTATGCGCAACTCCAGGATGAGTCGGTCGATTTTGTTTACGACGAGCGTAATTTTCACGTTCTCTTGCAGAGCATGCCGCAAGATATTTTCAGTGCCAACCATCAACTGTTTAGAATTGTCAGCAAGACGCCGGCAGATGTTGTTCCAAACGCACCCCTTCAACAACATCAACCACCAACACAATCCCGTCAACTAGCCGTATGGCGCAGGCCACCTCGTCCACAAAGTTGACGTGTCCCGGAGTGTCGATGAAATGGATTAAATGAGACTTTCCGGACGTTGTGGATAAGATGAGAGACATTGGGGACGACTTGATTGATATTTCCCGTTCTCTGGACAATATATGGGTGTCGGTGTATCGTGTCTAGGGAATAACTGTTAGCTATTCGAGAGACGAGCTGGAATGCTAACCTGACGGTCGGCGTCCCAGACGAGTTTGTGCGTCTCAAACACAAGCATATCCATGAGCGCCGTCTTTCCGTGATGCAGATGCCCTACGACGGCGACGTTGCGTATCATGTCAGGAAACGCGGTCATATTCAGCAAGAAACTGTAAATGCTACATCAGAACTTGGCCAACCGCATCCTAGCGAGGCTCACCCCTTGTCAAACCGAGTCTCCGGCATGTCCTTCTCCTCGATGTTCCATTTTCGCACTTTTATCGGTGCGACGATGGGTTGTGTCAGCGGCTGGGCATCTTCCTCCTGGACCATTGTCTCGACATCCGGACCATAGACGTCGGAGGCAGACGGATAGTACTGCTTATCCTCGTGCAGAACAACAGCATTGTGTACGGGCTCTGTTTAGGACTGCTCAACAGAGTGAGCATCATCTGCTCGCAAGAGTACGAACCGTCAATTTCCATGAGAGCATTTTCCTCCGTGCCCGGCATGGGTTCATCTTCGTACCCCTCTAGAGGCGCTGCCGTGGACTGCGGTACAAACTGTTGCTGAGGGATGTCCTCTTCATCATCCGAGTCCAAGTCAGCACCGATGTAGTTCCCGAATTCATCATAGTCCTCGAGAGAAGCCATAACGAAGAGAAATCACAAAGCCGCAGTGGTAGAAGCGCTCAAACAGAGGGACTCTGGTAGGAGTTTCTGGCTCGATGGACAAGGTTCCGGCGCGAGGTGAGGGACCTAATGGGGAGGCGCGCGAAGTTCAAAATTCGCGTCGAGAAGGAAGCCGCTGGACGACAGAGCCAAACATCGGCTGAATTTAATCCACCATGTCCTTGCCCGACGAAACCCTCAGAAAGGTCCTGATCTTCTAACATCGCTCTCCATGCACCTCTGAAGGGGAACGCGAGTCCAGATCTTGAATCAAATCCAACAAACGGCTATCCAGTCCCAACGAGCTCTCAATGTTTCCATGCAACAAACAGCGGGCAAGGACCGGGAACGGCGCATACTCCAGCTCACCATCGACGAGATAAGCGGAATAGAGGGCGATGTAAACCTCTACAAGGGCGTCGGAAAGATGTTGGAACGCTGTCTTGTCGTATTCCACGCGCTAATGGCCGACGCCAGGTTCATGATGGTCCCGCGGAAAGAGATGGAGAAGGAACTCAAGGACCAGGAAAAGGAGCTGGCTGACGACATTACGAACTTGACGAAAAAGGTGCGCGTTTTGCCCTCGATAGTTTTAGCTCATCATACGTGCACCAGTCAAAATATCTCGAGAAGCAATTCAACGACGCTCAAGCACAACTGCGAGATATCGTGCGTACTACGCTTTCCACCGAAGCTCCTCAACTCACTACTCTTGCCAGTTCCACCATGCGCCGAAACAGCAATAAAACAAGCGTCGACCTGGCGGTTTCTTCTCTTCTCACCTTTCCAATAGCAATTTGTATCATCTAGCCACGTCCGTTTATTTTGTCAATACCGCGATATGCAAGGTGTCGGTCCCACCGTGATTCACCTCATGCCAGGTACGTTCTGTAGTTAGATTTTCCCAGTTTGTTCCCGACGAAGGAGCTGCGCGGTGATTCGCTCGAACTCCACCGTACATGTTCTATTGGATACACGTAATAGTTAAAGGGCTGGATAAACAACAAATCCACAGTGATCCGCTTGTCCTGAACCATCATGGCTGCCCTATCTGACCCGAGCGTCGTCGAGCGCCAGAAGGTTGAAGGGAATGCTCGTCACAAGGAAGCGAGCTTCCAAACTGCTTGGCATCTGAATATCTGAGGATCTAGCAAGGATCTAGCTGAGATGTTGTATGTCCCCGTGGAATTGGTTTTCTTTTTTCTTTTTTTCTTTTCTTCTATGAGCATTACCGGTCCCTTGGTCAAACCCTGGTACTTGCTCTCTCATAGCTATGCAACTGGCTGCATGATTGGCGCAAAAGACCGCCCGAAGGGCGTTGGCTGGGTTCTCGTTCATCACTTCTGTAAGTAATTCTGGTATGGCCAAAACGTTTGTGTCCAGCGATAAACAATCCCAAGGACCACTTGCCAAACAGTGTACGTGACTTCGAGGCATTTCCTGGAGCTGAACCAATTTCCGAGCCATAGGGCTCCGTTATCCTCAACGCGTAACGGGTAAGAAGGGTTTGTCTACCAGAACGTTCAGTTCGCTGATATTTTTCTCAAGGATTTAATTCGAGGTATGAAAAGTATGAAGCAGTGACAACTTAGAAGGGAGATGGTGTGGATGTCAAGACGAGCCCATCATGGCCAATCTCAAATAAATTGACCTGTGCTGACGATACCTGTAGGCTCTCGTCGATATAACCAACGGGATACTACGAGACTACAACTACAGCGTTCTATGCGGACTCCCAATTCTTCCAGTGGAAAATCAGCGTGCGCGTCTCGTCGTATTGCGTTACTCGACCTGACCTAAAGAAGTTCGATTCGAGGGTGAATCAACAGGTGCCCCGGGCTCGGGCGGCCCACAACAGATCTAGAAGGAAGTCCCAAAGAGACTGAAGATATCATCAGAGTGGCTCCCTGTTCGTCATGCCCTCTCCATAACTGTCCAGTAAGGTAGCCAGCCGCACGTGTGTTTTTGCGTATGACCTTCGTTCTTTTAGGATGTGGATGATGAGAGGCTTCATCGACGAGAACATGGATGCACTCAACGGTGCGGTCAAGGTGTCCAAACTTATTCAATGTCCTCGTACAAGTCTAATGTTGCGTGCAGGAAATATTGCTCCGTTGCCGTACTGCCGATCAGTTATGGAACAGGAGTACAGTACAGTACTGTCAAACATCGATCGGCACCTGCGGCCCGTTCCTCCTTCATCCCTCTTATGTCCCTTTTCCTCACCGAGTGCCAGGCCCTTGCGCCAGGGTTACCTTTCCCGTTCTCTCCACGGGTAACAAGTGCATATGTCCACTAAACACCTGGCTTTTCCACTAATACCAAACGTAGTTGAGAATTATGACCATGACACGCTCTTCTTGGCGGTGAACTGCGCGCCGTTCCAGGCCACCGCCGCGTTAAGTGTCAGATGCGCGGGTGTGTTTACTCCCCTCTTTTGGATCAGGCATACTCATAATCCATGAAGATGGGACTGTGTTTCCGACGGGCGGGTTTGAGTTCGTCGGCGAGGACACCGAGCTAGTTACCCGCATCCACACAGCGGGGTTGGCTGACCAGGAGCAGTCCCTCTCTCCCATCCTGGCCGCACTCACGGCGTTCCTCGGCAAATCCGAACCGCAGGTTATCCCAGTTCCCGACCAAAAAACCCACATAGTGGGTGTGCTAGGCCCAGCGGATCTCACGGACGAGGAGAACGAATGGATCGCTTGCGATTACGCCTTGCTCTACCACACGCTCGGTGGCTGCGCTGCGACGGAGAAGTGGCTGACCCCGGTCAGCCTGCACTCGCACGTACGCGAGAGGGGGAATCTTCTCCACGGGGCCGGAACCCAGGCACGCAGGGTGGTGCTCGACGAAAGCAGCCCTATGTTCTACAGCGTCGTAACCGACGTTCACCGCGCTTTTGACAGCGCGCTACGCGAGGTGGTCGCGTCGGCCACCGAGTTGGAAAGAATTACAATAATAGTCTGCGCTCATGGAGAACGAGCAACCGGCTCAGTTTCCCTCGGTGGCTCTCGATTCTCCGTGACTCGGATGAAAGGCATCCTTTGCCAGTCGAAGGCACCGGCAACAATCCTCACCACAGCATGCTTTTCCGGACTCTGGGCTCTGCCATATCCCAATCCTCGAAGCGGTTTGGACCTTGTCACAACGTTTGCTGCCACCACGGGCTCCCTTCCCTCCTACAGCTTCCCTGTCTCTGCGAGCGATCGCATTCGGGGTGGCAAGTTTGCCTCAACTGTTGTCTCGACCATAGAGACATTCGCGACGCCTATCGACGCTGACGACGATGCACCAAGAACATTACCGCCCACTTGTCTAGCGGGAATGGTAGTCAAGGTCATTGATACCATGACCTTCACGTCGACCACGGCAGCGAGGGCCGCGCGTGTCGAATTCTCCGACTTCGCGCAGACAGTCCAAGACAAGATGACACAGGCCCAACACCCCAACCCTAGCCTCTTTGTTGCCACGCCCGATCACCAATCCCAAACGAACGCGATGCTCGGACTCCAGGACGAGGTCGCCCTACTATATTGTTTGGTCGCTCTCAAGGAGCTACCCCTCATCGCTAACTACACCACTCTGCCGCTGGCGGTCCAGCAGGTCACGCCCAGGGTTCTTACTGGCAGCGTCGAGCCAGACGTCCAAATTGTCCAAGCGCGAGTCGACCAATATTTTACTGTTTACTCGGCTCCGATCGACCCCAATCTCGTGGCGCCGAGCGATATGCGCCTTTGGAAAGGCGTCCGAAACCTTATCAATTGCGGCGCAACAGCAAGGCGCCAGCTCCTGTCTGACATCAACGTCAGAATCGAGCTCGACGATGGTGCCCAACGATTGGCGGAGCACGTTGCGCGCCTTGGTTCCACAGTGCGCGCCCCTCGCCCCTCCATTTTGCGATGGAGTGCGGAAGAATATTCCGCGGTTACGATGGGGGAGCTTGCGGTATATTTTATCGACGAGGTGCAGGAGAAGCTGAGCCCCGGCTGGCGTGAAGCGCTGGGTTGCGTTTCCGGGAGCCCGGTGTACGAAAAGCCCGGCTGCTTCCTGGCTTTCACCTCGTACCAGTACGGCTACCGCACAGTCGGCGAGGCTGCGGGGATGGTAACCGCATGGTTTGCGCTACCCTCGCCTAGATTCCTGAACACGATGCACAGTGCCCCCAACTTATCATCCATAGATCAACGCATCGAAACATTAACCCACAGTCTGTCGCTTACCGCTATTTCGAGTTAATCATGGGTTGTCGAAGCAATTCAACGACGCTCAAGCACAACTGCGAGATATCGTGCGTACTACGCTTTCCACCGAAGCTCCTCAACTCACTACTCTTGCCAGTTCCACCATGCGCCGAAACAGCAATAAAACAAGCGTCGACCTGGCGGTTTCTTCTCTTCTCACCTTTCCAATAGCAATTTGTATCATCTAGCCACGTCCGTTTATTTTGTCAATACCGCGATATGCAAGGTGTCGGTCCGACCGTGATTCACCTCTTGCCAGGTAAGTTCTGTAGTTAAATTTTCCCGGCGTGTTCCCGACGGAGGAGCCGCTGCGTGTGATAAGCTCGAATCTATCACTTCCATTGCCGTACATGTTTTATTGGACGCACGTAATAGCTGCAGGGTTAGATTCAACAAATCCACACGAGCGGCCTCATCCGCTTGTCCTGAACAACCATCATGGCTGCAACCATATCCGACCCGAGCGTCGTCGAGCGCCTGAAGGCTGAAGGAAATGCTCGTCACAAAGAAGGCAGCTTCCAAACTGCTTACCAGAAATACACGGAGGCGATCAACGAAAACCCAGCCGACGCCCTTCTGGCGGTCTTGTACGCCAATCGTGCAGCCAGTTGCATAGCTATGAGAGAGTAGGCATACCAAGGTCATGAGGGACATGTTACATCTCAACTAGATCCTCAGATATTTAGATGCCATGCATGATGGCCAAAAGGTTTGTGTCCAGTGGTGGACAACGCAAGGATTCTGCTAACTTCCCGGGAAGGCTATAAAATGCGATCCCAAATATGCAAAAGGTTATGCGAGAATTGGCACTGCAGCTCATGTAAGTTGTTGCGCGCGGTTTGTGAAATAACTCAATGAGCCATCTATTCGCCAGGTCCTCGAGCTATGGGATGTATGCCGAAGGGCTTGGACATCGGGATTGGACTGCTTACCAGCTACGGGCCTTACGCCTGCCGAAGTTGTGCTCAAGGGGCAATTTGAAGCGGGATTGAAGGCCGCGGATGCAGGAGAGGCTAAGCTGAAAGCAGCTGCCAAGAGTGGGAAGTACACTTCGGAGGTGACGGGCGGGATTGCCGACATGCCTTGGAACCGGGCACTGGCGTTGGCTGAACGCAATAAGCTTCCGAAAGGCGACTTGCCAAGCAGTGTGCGCTTGACTTCGAGGTCCGTTCTGAACCTGAACTGATGTCCCAGCCATAGGGCTTCGTTATCCTCAACGCGTATCGGGTAAAGAGCTTTCTTTACCAGTACGGTCAGTTCGCTGAAACTTTCAAGGATTTCATTCGAGGTATGAAAACCATGGGGCAGATGGTGACAACCCAGAAGGGAAACGGTGTGGAAGTCAAGACGAGCCCAGTATGGACAAAATCTCAATAAATTGACGTGTACTGATATAAGGTTCAGGCTCTCGTCGATATAACCAACGGAATACTACGAGATCACAGAGTGTTCCATGCCGACTCCCAATTCTTTCAGCGACTAGAAACTCAGGGTGCGCGCCCCCTCATTTTGCGTTACTTGACCTGACATACGCCAAGTTCGACTCGAGGGTGAATTAACAGGTGCTTGGGGCGCAGGCGGCCCCAAGCAGATCCAGAAGGAAGTCCCGGAGAGACTGAAGATATCAGGCTGGCTCCCTGTTCGTCGTGCCCTCTCCATAACTGTCCGGTATGCTAGCCAGCCGTACACATGTGTTTTGCATACGACCTTTCTTTTCAGGATCTGGATGATGAGAGGCTTCATCGACCAGAACATGGGTGCACTCAACGGCGGGGTCGAATTTTTCAAACGTATACTTGACGTCCTCGAGTGGGGGCGGCGCACGTACCCCAATGTTCCTTCGGAGGTCGGTGTTTTTCGTGCTCCGAAGTTTTTGGGACTGAGATGAGGCAAGGACCGTGGCGTCATTTTTGAAGACAGCTTTGTGCGAGGGATTCGTAGGATGTATCTTCCGGCTGTCCTTGGGGTAAATTTACCCCCCGCAGTCAATCGAAATGCTGACGAAACTCTTCGCGGTTAAGCTGCATCTCAAAACTGGCGACAACAGCGGGTATACCCTCAAGGATATTGCGCAAATGGCCAGAGATCTGAAGGCGGAAACTGAGGCCAGTGTGCGCTCCCCGGATTGCGATCATGACCCTGGATTTTATGCGTCGTTCGGGATATATCCTATTGGTGAAGCACTGTCGTAGGTTGATGTCTGTTTTAACCCTGCATATACTTTACTGCTCAATAGGGTTCTCGGGTGGTGTCATATGCAACTCGGATTCAGAACCATGGACGTGAAGAAAGGATTCCACACCCTCGCTGCCAAGGACTTTTCCAAATCGTCGGAGTACTACATTCAAGCTGCAGAGAAGCACCCGATAGGCACAGTGCCTGCTTGTTCTCTTTTCGTTTACTGATCCCCCGCGTTGTACTGTCAGACGATGAGCAGCATCCCTACTTTCTCGCCGTCGCCCTGGAGGCTCTCTGGTGGAGTGGTGCACCTTTGCGAGCAACTCTGCCTATTTGTCGCAGAATTCGTGCAGCGAATCCCAAAGCAGCGAAAATATGGGAATTCTCTCAAATGGCCAGGAATAGACGAAACGCGAACACGCTGGAGGCAGTCCATTTCTTAACTGACTGTGAGAAGAAACTTGCTGAAGGCACGGCGACACTGGACAGTAATTTGATGCCTCCAGATTTGGTTTGTCGTAGGCTCGATTTCTGTTCTGAATCCTAACCTTTTTTGCAGTTCGAAAGGCGAGCTGCAAGAATCGCCCAAATACAAGATGACTAGCACGGCGACTGAATCCTGTCGTCGCAGACCCCGCGGTTGGAGAGGCGAGTTGGAAGAATTTGGAACAAAGATGACTAGCATGCTGCGACGCCCGTAAAATTTCCAAGCCGTAAATATAAGTTCTACTGTATCCATAGTTTTTTCTTGCCATTCAGATCTCTCTCGCAGTTGACAGCGGGCCGACTGTCACGTAGCGCGTGGTGTCACACCGCATGCCGTGACGCGTTTGCGGTTGCCAGACGCTGCAACGTGTCCAAAGCCGTACCTCTCGCCTATTGCCTGCGACCAAGCGTTTTGTGATAAACTCTTCGATCTTGCCCGATGGCCTCCCCAGAAGATAGAGCTCAGCGTCTCAAGCTGCAAGGCAATGCTTTACATGAGAAAGGAGAACATCAGGCAGGTCCCACGATTGACCGTCTGTTCTGAGCATGAGCCTTGCTGAAGTTTGGACCTTTAGGCAGCGTATGACAAGTACACAGAAGCGATCAAAGAGGATCCCCAAAACGCTGTTTTGTATGCCAACCGTTCTGCCGCAAGTCTGTCCATGAAAGAGTGGGTCCCATGGCCTTCGAGCTCCGCGCATATTGACACATCACAGATTCCTCGACGCTGCGTATGACGCTGAACAGGTTCTTCGCTGTGGCTTGCACAAATTTTCTGCTGATTAAAACGATGGGTAGGCAACAAAACTTGATCCAAAATACGGAAAGGCTTGGGCAAGGCTGGCAACTGCGGCCCAGGTTTTGCTGCACTTTCTCCCTGCGAACTTTAACATACTGACCATACGACCAGGGTCTCGGTGTTTGGAGCAAGTGTTTCGACGCCTGGGAGGCTGCTTTTGCCTCTCGGCCTTCACAAGACCTCACTGCCGGCCAGAAGGCGCTCCAGGCCCAATTTCAGGACGGCTTGAAGGCCTCAAAAGCTGCAGAAGCGAAACCACCACCCCCAACTCGACTTGTCGCAGTGGCCGTCGGAAGAAATGGCCATAGAAATGCCATAGGGAAAATGCCATGGGTTCGCGCTGCGGCTCTCGAAAAAAAGGTCCTGGCCGCGCAACAGCATAGCAGCGTAATCGTGCTTTTGTATGCCTCCCGGGTCAATAGTTTGATCCACCCCACTTGTTCGATTCTTATGGGCCACGTAGACATTCGAAATAGGCGTCAAACGTATGAAAAGCCTTGTTAAGCGGACTATTCGTGGGGAATTGGCGGTTGAAGGAAACCCCAACGTATATTCTTGAGTCTTTTGGGTCTTCACTCGGGCTGAATTGTCTTCAGGCAATCGAGGCAATGAGCAATGGAATATTGATCGACCGAAGGTGTTTCTATATGGATGGTAAAGAATGGATGCACCAATATCTAGAGCAAGGTATGGGATGGATGCGATGACCTGCACTTCCCACGTTGCGCTTACTATGTGATACTGCTAGTCGACTTCGAAGGGCAGTACTACCAAGCGTGGGGCAAGGGGGGGTCGAAGATTGTCATAGAACAGGCGCCAGGCCGACTAGCCGCTGAAGGTTGGGACAAACTTGGCCCAGCCCTGTGTGTCACAGTGAGGTGTGCAACCCTTTTGCTGCCTGCCCATCGAAGCGCTCATTCGGCATTAGACTATGGATAATGCAGGGCTTTATCTGCGGAAGCACTGGCTCCCAACGCGTCGCAACAGAATACTTCCGCAGCGCATTGGATATCATTGAATGGGGCCGCAAAACTTGGAGTGACGTTCCGCGCTCAATGCGAGGCGACATCTTCGATATCACCTTCATGCGCTCGGTCCGCCGCTTATTTGTCGCCGCCGCGATGGACTGGGTCGACTTGAACGATCCAGAATGCGACTACACTCCTCAAGATGTGGCCAAATTTGCTCAGGACATGATCAAAGAGCTTTTGCACAACACCCCTGAGAGAACAAACGAAGACCAGTATCACCCAAACCATCCTGGGCATTATGTCGGGTCGTGGATTTATCCTCATGCAGACGCCCTCGGGTATGGCTCTACCGTCAATTGTATGAATGTCATCTCAATCTTATTTGCAGAGTTCTTGGCTGGTTTCATATGAAACTTTCCAAAACAGCACAGACGGTCGAGGACGAAAAAATCCATCTGACCGCAGCTGCGCGGAACTATATGGAATCTGCGGACACGTACCCGGCCGACGATGAGTTTTCGGTTCTATCAAGTCTCCCAAGTCAAACGGTCTCAATCTGATTCGTCTATTCGTGCAGGTCTTCTTCAGGTCCATCGCTCTCGATACCTTGTTGTTGCATGGGACACCTTTGAGGCGCACCCTCCCTATCTGCAAACAGATACGCTCGGCTATCCCAGCCATGATCAAGATATGGGAACATTCTGCGATGTCTAAAAGACGCGATGTCGCCCTTCAAGAGGTTCTGGACTGGGAAAGGGAAGCACAAAAGGGTCTTCTGGCAGGGACATTGACACCCGGGTCTGAAGTCGGGCGAACTAGTAAAGTGTAACTAACTATGTGTATTATAATTCTATGTCTATGTACATCTAATTGGGGTCCCACTTCTTGCTTGCGCAATTTACCGTTTGGCGTATCGAAGGAATCGTGATGCAATTACGGTCGCAATTATATTGAAACCTGCAGTCAATTAGCAAGCAAGCACACCGTTCAAGACACAGGAAGAGACTAACCGACAAAAGCCAAGAAGATGAAGGCGTCTCGCCAGCGATGAGCATAGCTGATGCCCAGAGGAGTATAGAATTCGTCGCCGACAGCATACGCGCAGTATCGGCAGTTGGACGTATCGTTCGCATTGTCCAGATAGCCACCGGCTACACTGACAAAGTCCTGGGCCCACTGGCTGCAAGTACTGCCCGCCGGAGGGTTGAATGTGGCAAACTCATCGGACTTGCAGCGGATTACCAAGCCACTTTTCTCGACGTCAGCGCAATTTAGATCGGATAGTGAACTACGCACTGTAACTCAGTCGACACCATTGCGGCAAGACTGCGAGTATATGGCACGAGTTGATAGAGCCAAGTCCACTACAAAAAAAAGTGGTGAGCGATGTCACACGCTTCTGAAGAACGGCGTGCTTACCCAGAATGAATTCGTAACGTGCGGAATTGTAACTCCACAGAACGTCGTGAGGACAAGTCCCAAGAACGGATTGAATAACACGGCGACCTGTACGCTTGGGCTTATAGAGGCGATTAGTTGACCCAAGGTAACGCCAAACAGCATCATTATGATTGTGACCTTTCGTTTCGAAGAGTAAGCTCAAGGAGGGGAAGTGTAAAATCCCACTCACCAACAACTGGAAGCCGGTGCCATTTGTTCCAGCGGAGCCTTGACCAAAGCCTTGCGGATAAACCTATTGAAGTATTGAGGATCCACAAAGGACGAATCATTAACCGAGCTGTCTCACCATCAGCACCCAGTAGACGATGCCACAAACTAGATCATTTGTCTCAGCAAAAATGCGCAATAAAACCACTGGAACCTACCAATCGATCCGGGAATTTCGCTCAGCGTTTGGGAGATGGCGAACACGTATGGGCTGTAGATGCGGCTTGAAGCCTCCCGAATGAAGGTCCGGCGATTATGGAGCCAAAGCGGCTCTATTTGCGACATAACGATAGCCTGTTTACTCTTGTCAATGCAGAGCGTTTTAAATAGGGGAAAGTCCATACCGGTAAGATAGAAACCCAGAATATGGAGAAGACACGGAACTGCAGGTCCCTGAGACTAGTCCCCAGCTGCAGGAACGAGAGCGACACAAATAGTGAGATGAAGCTGCAGACGAAGAGTCGGGTGAACAAGTAGTCTGGTGAGCGCCAAAGAGCAAGATTGTTGCGGGCAGTGACAGTACGGAGCTGATACCAGAATGAAGTAGCATCTGGAATACGTAGAACGTTAAGAAGAGGGCAGCTGGATGAGTAGCTGGACTGACAAGTGCTCTGTGCCTTTTGATCGGGTTCAGGCTGAGCGAGAGCTTGACTTTTGATAGACGCGATACGGTCCCGGAGCTTCTGACACTCGGGAGAGTCTAGCCAGATATCCTTCCAATCGCGATCGCCGACCATCGGAGTGGTACCGGCACCTATCGCCTCCAGCATGAACTCGGCCGGGTTGGCGTTGGGCGGGCAGGTGGCACCGTTTGATGCGAAATAGTCACGCAAAGCAGAGGAGTCTTTTCCGATGTCTCCAAAGTAAACAGTCTCGCCTCCGCGTTCAAGCTTCGAGTCGGAGTTAGTAGAAGCTCCCGCACGGAAATCAAAGGTGCTAACCAGCAAAAGCCTGTCGAATGACTCGAACAGTCTGGAGCGAGGGAAATTCAGACGCGAATCTTGCAACGAAAAAGAGCACGTACAGAGAACTGGGCTGATGGATAGTGCACAGGATAGCTTGTCCTTGGTCTGCAAGCTTGCGGAGGAAACGCACGACGTTCCAAGCAGACTGACCTAGAAGTCCATTTTTAAAAGGATATCCTCAGACTATTCAAAAATATATACGCACTGTCGAGACCACTGGTTGGCTCATCCTTGGAATTTTGATCAGTTAAGCGCAATTGATGGGGTTAGGGTTCGAATTACCAAATAAAGCAGTAATTCTGGGCACAAGTCAGTACAGCATATTCGTGGAGGAACATGAAGCAGCGCACCTGGTTTGCTGGCCAATTCGACGCCGATAGTCAGTCTCTTCCGTGATTCGGCGCTGAGCGACCAGACTAGGGCCTCAGAGAGATCTGGTTGCACGTGTTATTAACTAAAAAAACCCTTGACCACTAATCTTACCTTGCAGCTCCAGCAGTTCGAGCATTTCTGCCAAATTGGTGTCAGTCCGGACGGCAGCCAGATATAATGATTTGTTACCTTCGACGTAGTTATCTTTGTCCTCCTTCGAGACTTCGGCCGGTTGGCGGAGATAGGCAGAGAAACGTAGAGCCTCGCGAACAGTGGCAGTACCTGGGTGGGACATCCTCAGAATTGCTTCCTTGCATGAGATGGTAAGTACACACCTTCATGTACATCCATTTGCTCGGCTGTTGTCTCCCGTCAGTATGGAAGACATGCAGATGTAGGTGAGACGAACCGTAAGCCGTTCCTCGTGCAAAATCGGACGTCAACGGCCGCCCACCCAGAAGAATGTCTCCTGAGATAACACCGATATTTTTGCGCTGTGCAAGCACGTCAAGACAGGTAGTTTTGCCCTTTGATGGACCTGAGCATAGTTACGCGAGAAGCAAGTGCAAGTACTCACGGCTCCACTGGCGCCCATAAGCGCCGTTAGTCCAGGTCCGACGTATCCTTGAACATCGTGGAGGAGTCGCCGAGTGCCGCCTGGCACCGGGACATGGTAATTAAGCTTCTCCCAGGTCAAGATTTTTCTGGCAGTCGGTACGACGCTGGTAAATATGTTAGGAGGGGATATTTCCTAACAAATAATGCCACATACGCGTGCTCTTTTTGTACTTCAACGCTGGTGGAGAGGATTACGAGGCGATATTTTTGAGGTGAGAACACAACGCACCCTTTCTCGTCTTGATCTACAGGGTCGGCACGGATTTTCTCCTTCCTCTCGGCCTTGCGCGAGCGGAGGGTCTCGTTCCTGCTCTTCGTTTCGTTGTCTTCCTTGGCGAAGACCTGAACAGTGAGTTCTTGATCGTATTGCTGTGCACGCAGAATAAGCAACAGCCTGGAATTTCTGAGCCAGCACCCACGGGGAAGAATTCCAGAGACTATGAAACAAGTGGTCAGAATCCGAAAGAAGGACGGTAAAGAAAGTGAACGCACTATAACTTGGGTGATTTGGAACACGATCGTGAAGCCGAGCAAAACCAGGAAGTTGCGGATCCAGAGATTGGAGCTGCTCAAACCGTACCCAGCCGCTATGTACGCTTCCCCAGAAACGCTGCTGCCACCGGCACTGGAGCCGAAGAGTGTGCATGCCTGATTCGGCCCAAGTCCGTCACTGTTCGCCGGCTCAGTAGGTGAAGCTTCAAGTACGATATAAGAGTTACTGACGGGTATTTGGTGAGCCCACCGACGTTCCGGGGAATGACATAAGTTCCATCGCAGGTGAGCTACAGGGAACGGTTACTAAAACTGGTTCCAACCATGTCTGAGCCGATGCGTACCTGAATCCGCATAAACTCATTCTCGATGCAGGCTTGCCATGCTATAATGGTTGTTTATTCGTGACGTGCTCGAAGACGAGTTCGTAAAAAAACTTACCGTACGCAATTGGGTTGATGTAATACTTGAGATAGGGGTCAGCATCGCCATTTAAGGAAGTTGATCAAACGATTGTAACATACAATCCAAAACAACCAGCGTTTCATCTGCGAGTCTGGTAAGAAATAGAGCTTGAAAGAAAGGGAAGGTTTGGCTCACCTTGATGACTGGGATAATATAACCAGTGTACTCAACACTAGAGGCAGTTGGCATGCGACGAAAAAAAGAGAGAGAAGAGTAGACGAACAAATTGGGAATGAAGAACACGGCAAGGCGGAACGCCACGTTGAAATTGGTGCAAATCAGTCCGAACGAGCGGAAGAAACCTTTCCAAGGTCGTTAAATGGGTTCTGGCTGAGGGAGAAAATAGCAAACCTTGCATCGTCAAATAGGCCAAGTAATTGAAGAGATGGAACGTCCAGAAACCACCGGCTGTTCGACTCAGGTTGCTCATGAAGTACACTGGAATGTTGAAAATCAAGACGCGCGTAGCAGAGAACGGTAGATCGGATAGCGTGTTGGCAACGGCAATGGCGGAAGGACGGTACATGCTGTAGCTTGTTTGTTTCCGCAAAATCGGCCGACCGAGCATCGTGCTAAGAAAGGACCAGTTAGTATCATCCCTGAAGTCCTAAAAAGCACAAGTTACTTGAAAATTTCACCTACGCAGATCGTTAGCGGTGCAGGAGAAAAGGTAGCGGCACAAGGACTTACCGAAGGCATCCAAACATGTCGTAAGTAAAGCTGCGAAGATAACACCTCCGCGAGTGAAGGCTCCGGCGGAGGTCGTTGGGAGGTTAAGGAATGCAGCCCCGAGGACCAGGGAAAGGACGGTGGATAGCGTAAAGCTCGTAACGAGCTGAAACTTGTCCTGCATCTTCATTTGGAACTGGCGCACAGTCAGGGCGCGGACCTGGCCCGTGAAGCCAAGGGTGTACGGGCTTTTCTTCGAAACGCCCTTCTTCTTGTCGGCCGCCACTGCAGCGCGGAAAGCCTCTTGGTCCTCTCGTTCCGTTTCCATGGACAGCTTCAACTTTTCGCGGCTGTCTTCGAGCTCCCTGTTGAATCGTGATGTTTGGAATGCGCTCTCCAAAGCCTCTGGAGTGGAAGGGGTGTCACGTGCGGACCGCCCAGGAGCAAATTGGCGCTCGTTGGGGTCGGTGCAGCCGGTCAGATAATCAGCAGTGGACTGTCTTGGGAGCGGCTGATAGCCCAGGTCTTCGAAATAACGCCGCGCCTCGTTGGGGGGTCCGTAGAATACTGTACGTCCTTCGGACAGGACCATGACCTTGTCGAACAATTCGTAGATGCCTATATAAAGAGGTCAGACCTGTTGCTCAGTTCTCGAGGCGGGGCTCAAACCTTCTCCAGCTTGGTACAGTGTGACAAAGGTCGTCTGACCCAGGACATCAGTCATTATCCGAAGACATTTGGCAAAGTCAAGAGCGGTGGACGCATCGAGACCTCTCGTGCTGTTGTCCCACGCCTGTACTCGGGCTGGCAGGAACTCAGATAAGGGTGTCAAGGAGAAGAGCCGACGTACCGCGTGTTGCCATCATCTCTGCGATGGAGACGCGTTTACGCTCTCCACCGGAAACGCCTGCGTTGAAGCATCAATAAAAACATGCACGGTGCCAGGACTCGGGAGAACATACCGCGCACGAATTCGTCGCCGACAAGGGTTTGTTTGGTGTGCAGAATATTGAGCATGCGAAGAAGGGTATCTTGCACTTGGGCGTCGAATTCTTTTCTGGACACACCAGGAAGACGGCCTTGGGGACCGGGCGTTTTGCTGCAGAATTATCGGTAAACAGCAACACGGAAGGGAGTGATGAATTACGTAGACAACGCGAAAGCCAAAGTTTGGGCGACCGTGAGCGTGGCGATATGAACATCATCTTAGGCGACATTGTTAATGTGCAATTCACCGCATTCACAGCGACAACTGACCTTCCTGATTGAAGACAACTTCTCCTTTGTAATACTTGCGCATGGTTGCTGCATCGATACCTTCATAGAGGACCTCGCCCAATACGCTCTGAAACGTCTCTCTCTCATTAGAAATGGCCTTGAGGAACGTCGTGCAACCGGAACCGGGACAGCCGAGCACTAGGCACATTTCACCAGACTTCAACATTCCAGACGACCTGCGGCGTGTAAGCGGATGCGCAGAACAACGAATCGAGATGCAATCAACTTGTGGAGAATCGTGCGACTCGACCCTTCTTTCTTGCTGAAGAACGGGGCGAAAAAGCTCCATATAAAGAGAGGAACCGCGAGGAAAAAATCGAGCACAGCGCCTCCGAACGTTCCAACAAAGATCTTTACGAAGACGTCAGGAGCTGTAAGAGGCGGACGGGAGAGTACTTGCCTTGCTATCCAGGCCGCCCGCTACCCGTACTTCGAGATCTTCCCAAGTAACATCCACGTGCTACAAAAGTGAGTAAGGACCGACTCGATGCCGCGCGATGGACGCGTACTTTGTGCTAAGGGGGAGCGATATGAGCCTCAAACTTTTAGTTTACGCGTCGAACACGATACTGACCTTGATTCCAGCTTGCTGTTGGGCATCGTTGGAACTGGAGAGGTATTCGCGAAGGTCAAAGGCCGGCTCTTCGTCTTTTCCTTTCTCAATATCTGATGCAGCGCGGGTTGTAGCACCGGAAGCTGGGTTTATGTCTTGCGATACCTGGCTCAGTTGGCGGGCAAGTTCGGCGAATTCATGCTCGGCCCTGGCGACATCGACGGATTCCGTGGTCGGTTGAGATAGGGCTTGATGAGAAACGGATTTCCGTTCATCTGGGGATGGCGAGGTATCGGCCATGTTGAAGAGAGGAGGAGAATCCGAGTGGTACTTTCGGGGGGGCCGCCTGACTCGAGCTCAGGCAGCCGGCACGGAGCGCCCTTTATACTCTCCTCTGTCAGCTTGGTAAGATCTTTTTCAGTAACGAGAAATGACAAAATCGAGATCCTCTGGGCCGAATCCGTCGCTTGTCAGCAGTTTGCCGCCCGATAACCGGGCTTTCCATTAGAGCTTATTAGCAACTTTTAGCCGAGATTTTGCTCAGCCGCTGATTGGTCGAGAGATGTGGAGCAGCCAATGGGCGGCCAAGAAAAATCTCGGCTAAAAATCTGCTAATAACCTCTATTGGCTGAATAAGAAAACCAGAGAGAAATCCTGGGATCTTGCATATTCTCATTGGTCCGTAGAACCGACTCTGACCGCCTCCGAGGGCTCAATGTTTTGCCGTTCATCGGGTGTTCGTCCGGGCTTGCCGTCGATTTAACCGTTCAACCGAATTTTGCATAAAAGCAGCACATGATCACTGTCGGGATGGTATCCCAGGTCATCCTTCAAAGCTTCAACCACTTCCCCATTGCTACGGCTTGCCTTGATGTGTGCAGAAAAAATAGGGCGACGTGGTTGAAGATCAAAATGTGATGGTATGGGCTTGGGCTTAGTCAGCAGCCCATCTCGCACTGACCTTTCACGACGATGAAGGCAGCCTGTCTTTCCCTTCTGGTCCTCGCCCGCAATGTCTTGTCACACGGCGACCATGGCACGGGCATGCAGCCGGGCGAGGACATCAAGGCGTATGCCCTACGGCATGTAAGTATCCTCGTTCTGCTTTGCAAATCGTATATGAATTCCGTCCGTAGATGGCCTCGGAGCACCATATGTACGCCTCACAGTCCTCAATACACAACCCATACTAAGTGCCGCCTTTGCAGAGATTCATTTGACCTCCGGAGCTTCTTCCAACTCCACGATTTGAACCGGTGCGCTCTCCCGACTCACAGCAAATCATTTTACCGACGTGTCCTCGCAGAGACGGGTACTGGGACAAGGACGAGGTTGAGGCCATATACGGGGTCCACCACGTCTACTCGCAGAAGAAATCAAAGGCACGAAGCCTGCGAGACGTGTCGCAACAGTTACTGACACGTCCTGTTTTAGGACGACGAGGAGCACCAGAAGAAGGCCGACCACATTTCCGGCACGGTGTTCAATCTGCTGGACAAGAACCACGATCGCAAGATCTCCCCGGAGGAGTTTGAATCAGTCGGATTGGATGGGTTACCCAACTTTGATTCAATGGGTGCGGAGGGACACCACTACGATATCGAGAGCGAGTTTTTCCTTCACCACGAAGGTCGGGCAGGCGTTTGCGCATATTCTCCATCGCATGTCTCACATCTCGCCTGCAGAGGAATTCCACTCGACCCCCGAGACCCAGACGGACGAGTCTTACAACCACCCCGAGGACCTCGAGCACTTTGCGCACCACGAGTCGATAGAGCGGAAGGAGGCCGAGAAAGAAGCCGTGTTCCAGGGAATCACCGTCGAGGAGGCGCTCCTGTCACACGAGCCGCCTCCACCGCAAGAGCACGCCGCCGAAGGTGAGACGCCGGTTGAGCCCCCAGTAGAGGCCGCACAACACCCCGCGGCCGTACCGCACCCCCATGACGAGCAGATCGTCGTTGAGCCGGTCGTCGAGCCACCCGCTCATGTCATGCCAGGTTCGCCCAAACCCAAGGTGACGCGGACGCCCCCGCCGGAGAAGCAGGACCCCAGCATTAAATTTAAGAATGCAAAGTCCGAGGGTGACCAGAAGGGTGAGTGGGGAACTGGCTCACAGGGGTACAAGCCGCCTACCAACCCGAGCGACAAGATGCGGTACGCTTAAGCTAATCTCATTTCACATTACGGCCGCTGACACCTATGTCCAGGAAAAACCTCCCGTACAAGGTAATGCACCACGCCCGTCCTGCATCTCTTCAGCTGAGCGTGCTGACGTTCAGGAACGCATGCAGTATAAACTCCGCCGCAACTGGGGTGACTTTTAAGCTCGTCGACTTTGCCAGCGCCCGGCGCGTCCATCATCGCATTGCTTTCGAGTTGGGGATATTCTGTCGTTACTTCATCTCTATGTACACCAGCTTTTCATATTCTACATTCGCAGAAGAGCCAGGTGGAAAACGTTGGTCCGACCGTCGATGGGTCAAAGCCAGTTTCGAGATGATGCTGATATATTCAATGGTAATGTATTAGTATGCGTGAGGTATCGAGTGCGAAATGTGAATAAGTTAGCTAAAATCCAGAGACGTTACCGTCCGTCAAACATATCTTCCATCACCCCCTTCTCCACCGCCGCCCAGTCGACATTTCCGCCGCTCGCGTACACACTCTCGTACGAGGATATACTGACGCTGGCGAAAAATGGCACCAGATCTCGGATACTCTCGATTTGTCGGATGGAATTGAGCAGCGGCCGCCGCATAGGCCGCTGATTACCGAACGTCGCCGTATGCGGTGCAGGGCTGACAACGAGCCCGTTGGTTACAGGTAGTTCCTAGGAGCGAGAAAGTAAGGATTTGGTAAGGCAAGATAAGGGATGGCCGCGCACTCGGGATTCGGCGACCGGCAGGCTGCTGACGATCTCGGCGAGCTGATCTAGCATTGCCTCGGGGAAGCAGTCATCTGGGCGGTATATGGCGTCGACTGTGTCCGTGATGAATATCCATTGGTGTCTGGAAAGTTTGAGACATGAGTGACATGTGAATCCCCAAGAGACAAGACCTACTCTTGGAATTCTTCGCATTGTAGTGTGAGCAGCAGATCGAGACATTTGCTAGCGGACAGAATAAGTTGGAGGTCTTCTGAACCATCGGCAGGTAGTGTCGTCATGAGTTGCTCAAAGATACGATACTATTATCACCTGTTAGCGAGCGACCACAAATAGTATTGGCTACTCACCAGTTCAGTCAAAAGCACAGGCCAGAAACTCGTCAAATTATGCGGCGACAGTCGACATAAGAGCACCCTGATTAACAGATACACCTCGCTTTGCACGATAGGTGCGGTCACATTCCGCAAAATATCCACGAGCTTCTCTTGAATCGAAGGCAGCAAGGTCAGGAAGTGGTTCTTGTCGCCAGCGAAAAGGACAAAAGACAATCGCCGGATATTCAGAGATCGCAGGAGCATCTCATATTCCCGATTTGTGAATATATTTGCTGAAGGTGCGGTCGCAACTTTGGCTGGGGAGTTGAAGTCAGTATCGCATTCCAGACGACAACAAATCAAGGTACCGAGCAATTCGGGAAATGCCGCCTTGTCAAGATCAAATAATGATTTGATGATCGGCTTCCACTTTTCAGCACCCTCAGCGCTGCAGTTGAACAGTCTGTTATCGCTGAGGAGTTCAGCAACAGGCGGCCGCCAAGTCTTTAGTGCTGCTGGGATCTTGGTCATTTCGTGGATGATGGTCACGACAACAGTGTCTACGTCCATTGGTCTACCAAGTGGTCAGCAAAAAGACCGTTTCAGCTCGGATATACGAACCGTGTCTTTCCTTTCATCGCTGGACCGATGATGTAGTACACGATATTCGTGCACGAAGCAACCACCTTGTCGTTGTCCATCAGGAACCTGCGCAGACCAGGCATTGCTGTGGTCGCAATGAACTGATTGATTTGAGAAGCTAGTTCCGTGAAGGCTGGTCGAGGAGTGGCATCGGGCAAGGATGCAACACTGGAAGCCAGCTTCTCATCTGTGCGAACATCAGCGATGTGCTCTGTTCACTCTTGTGGGCGGAAAGACATACCGCGAGGGGCAGGGGACTCTCTGCCGTTCGTGGCCAGCGCGTCCTTTGTGCTTCGACGTATCCATGAACCCTGATCGTACGCCCGCCCGACAAAGACGACACAGGAATCTAGAAGTTTCCCAAAAGTTTCCTTTACGGCGTTGGTCAATCCCGAAATAAGTACGGCCAAAATAAGCATACCTGCAGCTCCTTTCGGATTCGCCGATCTTCCATTGCCGTTGTTTGAGTTATTTTTTCCGCCAGCACCGTCAGGCACCTGATGAGGGTGAGTCATGTCTTCCTAGATCCAGGCTTCGACGAACCTAAGCGTCGGGTAGGTTTGGGCTTTGAATTCTCTCGTACTGCCGAAAATATCCTTGACGAGTTGCAAGAACCGGCTCCACACTTGAAGAGCTAACGGGCCTTCAAGGCGCTGTAAGTATTGTTCCAAAAATTTGAAGAGAACAGCATCGGTCCTGCAGAGATAATGTTAGCCCAATGATCAAGACTCCTCACTGCGAAACTAACAGGTCGGGGTTAATTGCCTGCTTTTTGGTCTTCTCGGAAACACCCGAGATACGACACGTGATACTTTCGCAAATCATATGGACGGCGCTCTGAGCACTGGCAACGAGAACGTCGACCAGTTCGAATGCTTGCTCGTAGGGGACCTGCGATTCCTGTGGCCTGCGTTCAGCATTTGTAAGCCAATCGGGCGTAAGATCCCGTACCGGAAGTTCCCGGTTCCAACAATCGATGATGGATTCAAACACCTCTGCAGATTGAACGCGAAACAGATGTTCCAGGACTCGTCTACACCGCAGTCTTGTTCGATTGTAAATGAGCGATAGGCTATCGTCTTTTGAAGACCAAAGCTCTCGATCGGACCAAGTTAATGTTGACCAAACGAGGTACAAGACGCGGACGCCTTCATGCAAAGCTCTATACCCGGGAGACCGGGCCTGATAGGGTGGTAAGACAGTTATTACTTTCCGCTGTGAAGCATCTCACCGTAAGTTGCTCCTCCCCGAGGTTCTGAGCACTGTCGGAGCTGAAGACTGTGGAAACATATCCAAGGAGACCACTGTTTTCAGGCCCTTTGTCTGTAACAGGTTGATCCTCCTCGGAGCTCGCAGACTCGGTGGGGTAGGCGAGACTGAGCAGTACCAGTCTTTCAAGGCCGCCGAGAAGCATAATCAATTCGGCATCCGTAGCAGTCGACGTCAGATCATCCGTGAACAAACCATCCTTGAATGTCACATTCAGGACATCCCCCAGCGACGCGAGCAACTGTTTGCACATGCACTCGTTGAGAGGAGTCACCACGCCTTGCAAGGTCGGCTGGAACTGCGGTACGGCCATGAGGACGAAATCGACCCAATGCTGCAGAACCGGCCGGTTCGTCGGAGTAGCGATACCATCCACAAGAGTTTGTATCAGGAGCGGGTTGACGGGATATGCGCGGGGCCCAACGTCTTGTGAGGAGTCCGGACCTGCTGAGCCATCCACCGATCCATCGCCCTGCCGTTGCTTCCCGCTCGGTGGTTCGTTACCGACCACAGAAGCGGATATAAGCGAATGAAGAAGATGTAGTAGCTTGTTCTGGAGATCGAGTCTTGCCCGGTGAATGCAGAAGTACAGTTTGCCAACAACAAGGGCCTCAATGACTTCGACAGTAACAGGATCCACTTCCCCTCGCGACACAATGGCTTGGAGAAGATCAACCGAGGTTGACTGGATGGCGACGTTATTAGGTTGCATGACGGAGTCTGATGCTGGTTTCGGTTCCGATTGCAAGAACCTGTTAAAATGCATGAGTCTGGGAGAAGAAAAGAAGAAAGGAAACCAAACACACCGAAGTAGAATTTCAACCAAAATTTCCAGATAGCTTGGCTCAGGATCGGGAATCCCAACTGAAAAAAGTAGATTATCAGCTGGAGCGATAGAGGTCCGCCAAATATGCATACCAGCCTCAACTCTCTGGATTAGACCAGAATGATGGGATCGCTTTATCGAAGTAATGCGCGCTGTTTTGGCAAATCCTTGACCGCCGAACCGGATGATGGAAAGCAGCATCTCCATGAGATGGTTCGTATAGCGCTGATCGAAGGGCCGCTCATACAGGAATCCTTGCAACTCTTTGCCTCGGACTTTAGCAGTATTCGGTATTCGACGAATAGATGGGTCTAAGAGGTCAAATATTATTGGATCGAGAACTCTGTAGTTTGGGTTAGTTGTTGTCGGTTGTTTGGATTACAAGCTCACCGAAGGTACGACTTGAGACTACACCGCATCCAGGTCTCGCCGATGCGTCGTAGACAAGGGTCCTCATTCTTAAGCGTGTCTAAAACAATCATCATGGGCACCTTGAATCTGAAGCCAGGTAGAAGGTTGTCCTCTATGAGCCTCATTAGACGTGTTGGTCGAATGAACGAACATCAGAACTCACCAGAAAGTCTCCACAGCACCCCAAATGCCTCGAAAGCCTCCTGTACGTTGCGAGATTCCGGGGAGTTCATCGTTTGCGCCAGAATAGATTCGACATGGCATCGACTCGTTGCGCTCTCCAGCGCCCAAATTAGATTGACGGATCGAACATGATAAACCGTGAAGTTGGGGCGTAAATACTTCAGGAGCCTGTTGACCATTTTGTACATGATCGATCGCTCGTCCACCAGTAACCGCGGGAGTAAATTTGGATTCCCATGTAACGCAACAATCAAAGAAATGGTTCGATCAACCAAAGTAAAGTTGCACGACTACGTTTTAAAATTGAGACGTGAAGCATTGCAAAGTGAGCAGACGCACATCATGCTCCAGAGTCGCGAGGACTGCCGACAGCCATTGGTCCGGACTCCAGGTCAAGGTTATTTGCGAGTTTAAGCGCTCCACTAGTTGAGTTAGAAGCAGCAATGCCTGCGATGAAACTTCGCGCAGAGGGCCGGGAGTTTCACACCCCTCGGTAAAGAATTGAGCGCAGTTAATGCTTAGTGTGATCAAATTCTGGAAAGCCGAGGCGAAAGGAATTGTGAAAGGTCCGACCGCCGGAGGAAGGTCGTCGATGGTTGGTTTGAAGCCGTAAAACGTGGCAGCGAATACATACGGCCTCTGTGACTTCGCAGCCTCCTCCATTTCGCCGCTGAGCTCCGGACGCTGCATGAGGGCGACGTGGGGAATTTGCTGAAGCATTTCCTCAAGAAGAACGACGGTTTCGCGAGCAGTCGGTGTCAGGGTCCGTGCGACACTCCGCTGTATTTGGATCTGCAAGAGGCGGGTCAGATTCACTCGATGCACACACTGGTTTGCGCACGTCTAGCAGGTCAGTAATAGAAGCAAATATGATTGGTAGGTGTATTGTTTGAATCTCTTCTTCTTGAGTGAAAGTCCTGAGGATAAACAACACCATGCGGATCGCCTAGGAGTGCACCGTAAGCGGATAGCTGGAGACGGATTGCGGGACAAACCTCAACTCGAGTTCCGTCTCCCGTTATTTCATCAAACACTGCACTGAGTAGTTTTTTCCACAGAACATGAGGTTCCACGGCTTCATACAAAGTGCTCGCCGTCATCGTCACCTGTGGAAGGTTAAGACAAGTATAAAACAAGGTGTCGCAACACACATCTTCACCGCCGTCCGCATTCTCAATCAGATGCTTGATCGCCTTGAACGAATCGAATGCCAACGATTCTGTTAAGGGGGCCCCAATCTCCCACTTGTCCAGCAGAGATATGAATATTTTGAACGGCCGTGACTCGGCGTATTCCCCGGACGGGGACACCATCTCATCCTGGTCGAGTGTAAATGACCAAAGGTGGCAAAAAAGTAACAACACCGACCCTGAGAGTAGACTGAAGCAGTTCCAGTGCGTGCTCTCGTAGATAAACTACTTGGTGCTCGCTGTTTTCGTCTGGACCCAATAGCCACGTATATAACCGGCGATTTAGCGATAGATCACGTCGAAGCACGACGCTAGTGGCTGCGCGCATAAGGATAGTACGATCGTCCGACTGTGCTTTGTGTATCGCTGCGCTGTCGACTCGCAAAGATTGGAGTAGAAGGTCCAGCGCTCCACGTCGTACAAGGAGATTATCGTCCTCGAGAGCAGCAGCGAATGCACGAATCATGAGACCGATATCTCGGCCTATGATCACAGTAATGTCTGCAGGGCTGTCAGAGATTAACACACAAATAACAGTAGACTTCACCTTCTCCCGCGTTCAAGCGAGGTAGTCGACGAGCCAAAAGGTTGAGCGCTGTCCCGCGGGCAGAAGGGGTGGTTAGCATCACTAGCCAGATGTTCTGGAAGAAGAACGCAGGCGATACAGTGCCGGACAGCCGGTCCAGGAGGCTCAGGACCTGGAATCAAATCAGGGATGGAACGAAAAAGAAAAGCTTCGCCGCTCGCACCTTCTCGAAAAATTCCCCGGTCTCTTCTTCCAGGCCAGGAAGTAAGGCCAGAATAAACGACTTCATGATGGGACGCAGTGCGGCCTGTAGAGGTAGATAATGGGTGTCATACAGATTAAGCAGCGCCGGCTGTGACAATTCCGGTTAATTTCATTCGTGGCAAGGGAAGCAAGGCGTGCCTTCACGGATGTTGCTGCGTATTCAAAGAATGGGAAAAGCCCAGACGACCATAGGGCAAGGTCCCGTTTGAGACCTTCAGACTGAACGTAGTCAGTTCACCGTACGAGAGAGCCCACTGAGGCGGCCTACCCCCAACACGGCGAGAATATGCGAATAGACATCAAGGGCTCGTTGATGGACGCCAGTCGGCAGGGCAGGATTCAAACACTGCGCAAGCCGTTTCGCGACAATTAACTTGCGCGGAATCTCCTTGAACTGCATGTAGGATTGAAACGTCTGCGGCAACCAACCAATTAGAGACACTTTACGCGCCACATACTCAAGGGCACGTACCTTGAGCAGCTGCTTCAAAAACGCGATGCAATCCGCCCACTCGTGCACATTGTCGAAGGAATTGAGACACCTCTCCACTTGCTGAGTATATTTTTTGTATTTGGGGTCCGCGGCGAACGCCTGCTGGGCTGCAGCTATTCCCGGAAGTATCAGAAGAGGCTTCATGGGAGATATATGAGCTGAACGGACCGCGTTCGCTGTTCCTCTCCGAAAGCCATGTCTTAACAGAGATTCCCGACCCGTCGGCGCCAAGGGGCTTGTGTGACATCGCAAGGTTTGCCCCAGGAGGCCGAAGAGAAGGCTTGAGCTAGGTTGCTGGAATGCTACAGGTTCGAATGCGTAGCTTGAGCGTGGCTGGACGTGGTCGGAGCGTGTCACAGGCGTGACGTCTTTGGCGCTAAACCACGATCGCAGTTTGCGCGCAGCTGGATTTCGCCATGTTGCTGCCTCTCAGTCTGTTTCCTTCTCCAAGCGTTCCTCCCGCAGCTCTGCCAGGCTTTGCGGGTCCTGTTGGAGCTGTCGACGGGGAGAACGAGGCCAGCCGTGCTTGCACCGGCCCAAGCCTTGGAAATTTCTTTCCTCCAGTTCTTACGCTCCCTCCCCCTCCAGGTATCGCGCCGCGCCCTCTAGGTAACGGGAGCGTCATCAGAGTCGTCGATGGTGAGTACCAGCCTGCGCCGCTGTCACCCCAAGAGCGCCGCCGCTTGGCCGACAGGAAGCGTAAGTCAGCTCCTAAGTCCCAAGTTTACCGTCTCTAACAACGAACCCAGTCATTCTCGAGTTCGAGGAACCCATCCCGCGTGCCGGCGTCGATGTCACCCCCAGATCCAAATTCATTCCCTCAAGGCCCCCCCACGATCCGCAGCCCACTAACGTCGACCCGCTGTACCAGGAACAGCGTCGGCGCCGGCTCCGCAAACTCCTGGAAGACATAGCTCCCTATAGCAAGGTTACACCTTACAGGTGTTAGGTCCCTTCGCTATCTTTGTGTACTCGTATATTTGAACCTGATGTACATTCCTCTTTCCAGTCGATCTCAGTTCATTTATTGTTCTGAAGTCCTACTGAGGCCTTGCTAAGGCCCGCCAGCATGTCCTCGTACCTCTGACGTGCCTGTTGTCTGGGCTTGAATCTGTGGTGTATTGCACAAGAATAAAGCAGCTATCCCCGCCATTTCACCTTGGCTGCCCATTTTTTTAATTACACATCGTGCTTTTTATCATCCTGCGATCTTTCGCCCGTTCTTGACCCACTAACTATCTGTCTCTGCATCGAAACCCGTAAACACGCCTTGGCAACGCGATTATGTAAGACTATCGCAGTCCCAAAGCGGACGTCTTCGATGGACGATCATCGCCCAAAATGGACGGTCTCGGGACTCTCGGCCTCTGTCCGGACCAACACTACCGATGCTGTACAAGTCGACTCCCGTTGCACCGTCGGGCACGGACTCGAGGGCGGGAAGGATCTCAACCGCCTTGCATGAAGCTGTTGTGCAATGCGGGCGGTAAACGGCTTTGAGCTTCCAGTTCAAGCTCCGGTTCAAGTTCCGACTCTTCGAAGGGAACAGCTACGGCTCAATCGATGTCTTGTTCTCACCCCAATCCTTGTTGTTGGTCCCTCCGAATCTAAACCGAAACATACAATCAACTGGCCTAGGCCTCATGTTCCCCGGCACTTACCCTTTCTCTCTGCAACTTCTGCATTCAGCTCTCTCTCTCACCTAGTTCTCTCCGCTCTGCAGCTATCCCAGTCATCTCAATTGATGCCAGTCTTGATGGGCGCGATGATTCAGATGGGATGCAGGCGCTTGTTTCTCCCAACTTGAAGTTCCTTCGGATCCCTCCTGGATATGGCTTCCTCACTCGCGTGCGTGCCTCGTTCCTCAACCACCTGTTGTTCTTGCTCTTGTTCTTGTTCCTGTTCCCTGATCTTTTCCCGAACATGTTTATCCGACATCGCGTGGGCGCCTGGCTTCCTTCCTCATCCGGCCGGGCCAAGGGCCCAAGTTCGACTGCCTCGTTGTTTCTTTCTCTAAGTTCTTGCGCGCACATCCACCCGCTTTACATACGGTGGCTGTGGGTGGGTCCATCCTGATTTCACATGTTTGCTCAAGTTCCTCGATACGGCTCTCTTGGACGCGGACGCGGTTGTGTGCCTCGTTGCTTCCTCTTCTTTCCCGCTCCGAATCCGGGGGCCGTTGCTTTCGTTCAGATGGAGGTTTCGAGTTGATTCTCTTCGAATTTTGTTTCTCTCGTTCTGCTCCTCGTTTTCGCTTCACGCAAGAGTCTCCAAGAATCCAGTGAACCCTACTTACGAGATTTCCGAAATTATCAAACCAATGGTCTTTTTTATCAGTATTGTTTTTCTCCCTCAAGCGCCTCTTGCTCTGGTTCCCTCCACCACCGACCCAGCCCATCCGACCTCTTTCCTTTCTTGTTCCTTTTTCCTCCAAGCCCCGCTTCTCACCGTACAAATATCTCCGGATCCCCTGCACCAACGATCTTCCTCTGACGTCGTTCAACAACCTTGTCGCAAAGCTCGAATGTTCTCGAACGTCCTTGTTGTTCTCCTTTTTCTCCGAACAGCCTATCAGGTCTTACTTTCTTTTACGAGGCTTCAACTTTTTTCCTACCAGCCCCGCTTCTCCCCATCCCCATGGTGATCGGCAACGCACCGCCAAATTCAAACTCCGACTTTGGCTTGAATGATGGTCAGACGCAATTGCGCCCCATACAGGAACATTGGCACATACTTTTCACGGAATGAAACCATTGATTTTGCCGCGCCGTGAGGTTGTATTGGCCAGTTTTTTAAGAAGTATCTCCGTTATGGAGAAACCACCATTTTTTAGCATAGAATGGCTCACCACTAAAGAATGAGGAAGAATTTCAGAATTTCGGCCAATAGACCGTGTTCACATATCAAGTATGTATCCCCAAAACCATTTAGATGGACCCTCGGTGACCAGCCTGGTGCACAAAACTTTGGTGAGGGAAGTTTTAGCTCAGATCTGAATCTTCAAACTTGGGCTCTTTCCGCGCTCAAAAAACTGGCCATTAGCAGTAGGATACATACTTCGATGTTTCTCCAGAGTTTTGTGGCTTCCACAAGTCTCTGAGGGCACCGTCGAACAAAAAAGAGGCAACATAGGGGCGGAAGTTCCTAATACGGTAATACCATTCTGTCCATCACTGATTTCCGGCACTGTTGCCGACCACCAATCCCCATGCCTTTATCGTCCCCGCACGCGTCGCCTCCTCTAGCCTAGGCGAGACTCTGACGTCGCCTCTGACGTCGCCTCTGACGTCGTCCTCCCTCCTCCCCTCATCGAACAACAACTTCCTCAAACCCGAATATCTCCCGATCAAAACGAGGCAGGCGAGAACAAACGAAGATCAAGGACATAATCAACACGGGGGTGCTTATCTCCTGCACAATTTAAATGGGGGATCTTACTCCCTTCAGCTTGACCTTGCTCTGATTCTGAACTGGGCAGGACTTGGCTCGACTTGGGCCGCGGAGGATTGGTTCAATTTTTACTCGCGTAATCAAAAAGTAAGTATGCTTTAGGTTTCAACTCGGACTCAGCCTCAGCTTGAGTTGATCAATACATAAACAATGCGCGGTTGGCTACGCGTCAGCAGCCCTTTCGCGTTAGTTAATGTTAACGTTTGCGTTTTCCTTGGCGTCTGCGCTGGAATTCGCGATTGCGATTGCGTTCAATGCGTTAAAAGCGTTGACGATTGTGTTTGCGCTAGAACCAGAATTAGCATTAGAATCACTGTTAGGTTGAGGTTCGACGCGTCAGCTGCACGCACGCGCCTCGTTCATTTAATTCTTACACAATTCCAACACAATTCTCCCTGCCAGCACGGTCTTAATTCTCGAAACGACGCGCGTCGGCGTACTAGCCGACGCGTATAGATGCCTCAACTTAACGTGTTTGTTTTACGGGGATTCTGATGGATCCCATCACGTGTGATGGAATCCGCCCCGGCCGTCCCTATCCGTCCTGATCTCCGCCGGGGCAACCGGAACTTTTTCCTTTGATCACCGTTGACAGGCTGCCGCTGCCAAGCAAATACAAACAAATAACGCGTCGCGCGACACAATAGCGCACTTCGGATCTACCCAATTTCAGCTTCAAATTGAGCTGGGCGGCGAGGGAGAGAACTAAACTAATGATTTGAACATTGCAAATCAAACACTTTGTAAACGGTGGTTGTGGCCCTGCTTCATCAGCGGAATCTGTGTTCGTCCGGTCAGTGTTTCTGCATTGTCCGTCTGGACACTGAACTGTCCATTTTATCCGGCCAGTGTTTCCGATTTGAAAGCATTGTACCAAGGTGTCCCCTTCTCAACTTGTCCATTCGGACATGTTCAACTGGAGTGTCCATTTCATCCGGTCGGCCCTTCTTGATTTTGTCCATTCGGACAACTTCAGCTGAAGTATCCATTTTATCCGATCGGCCCATCTCAAATTGTCCATTCGGACATTTTCAGCTGAAGTATCCATTTTATCCGATCGGTCTATCTCAATTTGTCCATTCAGACATTTTCAGCCGAAGTATCCATTTCATCCGGTCGGTTCTCAATTTTGTCCATTCGGACATTTTGCAACTGGAATGTCCATTTCATCCGGTCGGCCCTTCTCAATTTGTCCATTCGGACAATTCAGCCGAAGTATCCATTTCATCCGGTCGGTTCTTCTCAATTTTGTCCATTCGGACATTTGCAACTGGAATATTCTATTCAATGGCCTATCCTTCCAGTTCATCCGGTTGACCAACAGCTTTCCATTTTATCTTGTGGAGAGACTTTCCTCACAGTTCAAATACCACGGAATCCCGTTCGTTAGATTGATCGCTTGGTGTATCAGGTAATGTTAGGGGTTAGTCACCCTGTCCATTCTCATTCTCTCTCATGGCTACAACCACCCAATCTGAGGTACCCTATGAGAATGAAGATGTGTGAGTCCGTTCGGAGGATCTACAATGTCTACTGATGTCACGAACAGGACTGGGAACGTGCGCAAAGCCGAGCTTGTTAAGATGGTAGCACGACAGGCAGACAAATGGCCTGGTCCAGATGTCTATAGCGCTAAATCGACAGGGATAAAACGGCTTCGAAAGGTTCTGCTAGACCCGGAATACCAGTTTACAAAGCTTCAAGTTTATACTTCACCCGAACGTTCTCCATCTCCTGTGAGTGAACATGAGAACAGTACGCATATTGCTACAGACAAGTCATGGCACCTGATTTTTTTTTTTTTTAGGGGATGAGCTGCACCCTGAAACAGACGAGATAGACGACAATGCATCTGTGGGTCAAGATCCCGACTTCAGTTTACATGTGAGAAATTTTCTTGTTTTCATTTTGCTGGTTTTTCTAACCTCGGAATCCAAACAGTCCCGTCGCATCAAGCTCCTAATCCAAGATACAAGGGGTAGAACCGCAGCCAAGACCTCCCAAGAGATAACTGTGTCCGCCATAGAGACTCATGACGAAGACTCGGATAAACCACTGGCAGAACTTCACGAAATCCTAGTTATGCTTCAAGAATCCAACAGTGCAATTATCGGTTGCTTGCTTTTGCTTACCACTCTTCCTCGCTAAACAGACTGTTGTTGCAGGGCCCGTACGCATCTCGTGCCGAGATCCAGAAGACCCGGAGTATTGGATGCCTTTCGTGAAAGTTACAGACGACGCGCTGTTGGAGGAAGCTCACACGGACCCCGAATTTATTGCCATCCCAAGCAACAGCCGTCTTGAAATCCTTGTTGAGAATGTTCCGACTTTAACCTATCTCTGTCTGCTCCTGCTGACTAGCATTCACAGTCAGAGGATGTCTATTTCCATGCCCCTCCCCAATTTCTTGCTGCAGCTCCGACCGCAAACACTGGCGGCTCGGGGACATTCAATGTGAATGATCCTCATGCAAAACCTCTAGAACATGCCCGTCGTCGTCCTGCGACAAGGTTTGATAAATCTGATGCAGACACTGACTGGCTCAAAGAGCAGCTAGAGAACACTGAGGGTTACGACGAATTCAAGTCCAAACAAAGAAGAGTTCAAACGAATCCCGGCGTTGTTAAGCAGTGGAAATTCATTGCGGACTTCTGCGATAAACACATGAAGCAACCGTCTCGCATTCCGGTCAGTCTCAGGCTTTGTGTTCTTGCCATAACAATTGGATGACAAAAAGGCCCAGCGTCGTAAGAGGATTCAAAAGAAGAGCATCATTGCGGCATTTGGATTGGGCTCAAGCACCATCGGCGAAGCAGAGAAGGCCACAAGAATTTTGAAGACCTATGGAGCGGAAGGTACCAATCCATCTCAAGCTGTCATTGAGCGTGTCAGTTTGGAAGAGGATCGTCCCAAAGGTGCTGCAGTCTTGTATCCGTTCCTTTGCAAGTGGTACAAGGACCACAATTAGCTTGCGACTACGAAATATTTACAATTTTGTTCATGTTTCACGCAATTGGCAGTCTCGAGACAAACTCATCATAAAAATGAATGAGATAAAAGACAAGGCAGAGTATTAAGGTAGCTAGTCTCTGCTGCTCTTCTTGCTACGACGACCCATCGATACTCCACGCATCTCATTGTTGGCGCGGATTGCAGCCAGAAGTTTACTGATACGTTTGTGCGCCACCGGGTACGTCTCCCTGAATTTCACTTCATCACGATTCAATCTGCGAAAGTGTGTTAGGGATAACAGTGTCCAAGTAGCTCGAGACTCACCTTTTGTACTCGTCAAAAATCAACTTCCGCTGTGAATATTTCGAACCTGTAATACGCCGCATGCCACCTGTATACCATTCGCGAGGCCAATCACGCAAGGGCTTGAGGCCATTGTCCGGATCCCCATGTTCCCATTGCCGGATAGCATCGAGCCAAGCTGACTCTCCCTTCTTGAGGTCAGGAATAGCCACACCCGGGATGATGTTCACGCGGTCGGAAATCGGGATGGAGTTGGAAACCGGAGAGTCCTCGCGCCTGAGCTGATTGGGCCGGTGGATGACAGGCAACACGACAGCTGGTGCGCCAGAAATCCGGAGTGCTGGCGGAGTTTGGACAGGATGGCCGCTGCTTTCGGAGTGGGAGCATCGGCCATAGCTAGACACATTCAGATTGATTTTGGTGAGCTGCGTTATGATTTCGGAGGTAACACTGCGAAATTCCTCGGTTGCAACAGGCTTGACCAGAAGATGATCCCCCATGAAGCTCTTGTCGGCTTCGTGGGGCACCGGACATAAGGCATCACCATGGCCCGTCTCGTAACTTTGGAGAGAGTCGAGCAGGTATTTCATCAGTGTATCCACCTAAGAATGGATCAGATGCAGTCCTAGTCGAACACCAACGACTTACATGCTCTCCGGATGCCCACCCACCCCACCATCGAATGACGCACAGAGACCAACGTTTGCCGAGAGGGGCAAACATGAAGCGGTATTGAGCTCCACCGCGTCGAAAACTGTGAGTAGTATAGTTCTTCTCGAGTCCGGCACCCTCTGTGAAGTCCGTGATGAGATCCTGACACATCTGAATTGTCATTTCTCTGTCCGGATGAATGACTCCGTTGGAAGAGATGTAAGGAAATATGTAGTCCGTTGGCAAAAGCTTGCGGCCGATACAAAGCTCGTAGAAAGGTAGCCAGATGAGAAGAAAGTTGTGCATGTCGAGGGCGGGAAGATCTGGTTGCGGATAGATGTTGTATTCGTTGCCTGCGCATCACGATATCAGAACACAATTTAAAGAAGGGTAAAACACGCTCTCGTGATCGAGGCATCCACTTACTCTCACGCGTGCTGTTGTTATAAGGGTGTTGAATTGGTGATTAACTAGTTCACGCCCAACTGAACAGGAACCTGTCTATATTCAATAGAGGTTCGGGAGTTCAGCGTCGGGTGTAAGTTCGTTACCCGTTTGCTGTACTCCCGGACTATAACTACAACAAATACATAATTACAACTGTAAGGGGTCGTGATCCCGGCCCGAGGTGGGCCGGAGGAATATACCCCTTTACACTCCTCCCCTCAGGACAAGCCTCGCGAGTCCGACATTGCATAGTAAGAGAGAAAGAAAATTTTGCGCATGAAATTTACAGCTCCAGGATTTTCCGCCTTCCGCGCCTCACCCAAGCATGCCCTGCGTCACGCTAGGCATCCGCGGGCTTGGTGTTTTCGTCAGGAGCGGGGACGACGGGCTCGGTGCCAAGCGTCACGCTGGCCTTGGGCTCGCCACCCTCACTCCGTGGCAGGGGGGGCTCAGGGGAGTCGCGCGGCTGAGTTCCAGGCCCTTCGACAGGCGCCGCCACGACCCCGACTGTGTCAGCCTCCACGTCGGCGAGGTCCTTCATGTCCGTGTCCGCGTCAGGAATGACGGGGGCGGGACGGACGACGACCGGCGCTGGCCAATACCCCGATGGGACTTGAGCTGAGGCAGTAGTTACGCCGGGCCTCACAGGCCCATATCGTATATATTGCCATCTGGTGATCTGGCTGTCTGGCCAGTGCGGGATTTCGTCTGCGTTGATTGGAGACTCAGCGAACTGCTGACGCAACGGGTCCGTCCCCCCTTCGCGGTGATTCCTCCAGGAGGTCGCGAAAGATTGGAGTAACTCCGCCGCTGGGGATCCTTCCCAGACTCCGTGCGTGACTACCCAGGCGAATCCCAGTGCCGTGGTCATATTCGTCCCGTCAAAGGGGAATTCTTCCAAGTTGTCAGACGCGCGGCGGTACCCGCCAGTGCGGACGAAGTGCTCGAAGAGCCCTCGGACCGAAAATCCGGTGAGTACCACTCGCACGAAGTTGGAGTGATGTAGAGACGTGGGGTCGCGGCTGGGCGAGATGAATGTGATGAACCGGGCTGCGAGGACGTCGTTCCGATTGGGGCGTGAGCCCACAGGCGAGTCCTGCGTCGGCCACAGTCCATTCTCCATCCGTACGCCCTGCATCCACGTGTGGGGTGGCACTGAAGACCACTGCGTCATCACGTCTCCCAAGTTGCCCGCCGGCCCCAATGGGTTCGTGACCGCCAACTCGTTCGGCGGCGGCAGGGAGAATCCTAGGTAGGATTGTTCCCTATACACGAACCTCGTCGGGGCAGGTCCAGCCGCCGGTATTTCGTGACCGGGCGCTGGAGTGTCTTCGGCGGGCGGCATGGGGACGTCTTCTACCGGCGCGTTGGGGACTCGGTCGGGCACGTCGCGGTCGGGGAGGATGCGGGGCAACAGATTGACCTGCGGTTTAGGTCGTTCTTTGCCCACTTTCCCTTCGCGCTCCTCGCGCTCACGCTTCATCCTCCGACGATCAGTCCGAGTGGGCCCCTTTTTCGCGCCTCCAGGCAGCGGGCGGCGCGACATGGGCGTGCTATCGCCCGTTGTCGCGTACAGCCACGCAGTGTTGGCGGCGGTCTGACGGCGCATGAGATATTGCACGCCGTCCGACCGAGCCGCAGTCGGGTGGTGACTATAGTAGTCCCGCAGGTAGGTGAAGGCCGCCCTCGCACGGGGGCAGCCGGCTGACATCCAGCGCAGGAGGTTGCGCATTTCGCGCACCGAGTTTATACCGACGGTCGCCCATATCCCCGCCCCGACAGATTCGGGCGGGCTGGGTGCCGGCACTGCGTGTGGCGTTTCTGCCCCAACTTTGCGCCGGGCTTCGCCCACTCGGGTGCTCTCGCGTGCACGGAACTTCTTGAGTTCTGCCTCCTCCTCGTCAGAGTCCGTAGTTCCGCCGTATTCACTCTCTTCCTCGTCGACGGCGGCCGTAGGGAAGATGGGGTGCCCCGTTCGGTCCAGTTTCGCCTTGTCGACATCAGGTATCTCCCGCAGCGATGGAGTCGCGGAGGATACGCTCGACGGCGCCTTGGACCCGCGAGACTCCCGAACGCGATCCCGCAGCTGTTGCTCTTTGGCGCGCTCGTGGTGCGCCTGGGACTGAGCACGATGCTCTTCCCGATGCGCCCCACTCTGCAACGCGTCCGAGTATCCACTGCGGACATCGCGCCGGGGCGTATTCCGCCCCAGATCTTCGCGACGCGGGGGCCCATCGTCAGGGCGGACGCTCGCGGATCCGTGGTGGTATCCGTCTTGAGGGCCATTTTGGGCCTTTTCGAATTGGCGGTGTTCGCGGTTGCGTACCTCGCGGTCGCGTTCTTCTTCGCGGTCGCGTAGTTCGCGGTCGCGCTGGGATCGCTCGCGCATAGAGCGCTCTTGCTCCCGGCGGTCACGGTCGCGCTGCGCTCCATCGCGCTCCCGATCCATGCGCTCTCTGTCTTCGCGTTCGCGGCGCTCGCGATCGAGCCGCGCCGACTCATCTCGGTGGCGCATGGTGTTCGCATACGGCCCAGTGTAGGTCACCGACCCACTCGTGTATGTGCTCTGGGTTATTCTCGGGAGCGGCGTGCTGCCCCATCGGTCCACGGTGCTTGCGCTACCGAACGCGCTGGGGCGTCGGGCGGGTGTATTTTGTACGCCCGCGGTCTGTTGGTTACCCGGCGGATTGGCGGGCACAGAGCCAAATTGTTGAGGAGCGGGCTGGGCTGGCGCAATGCTGCCCACTTCCGCGTCGAGGTTGGAGAAGTCGTCGGGGGGTGGCGGTAGCCAATCCGGCACGTCGATGGCGGGGACCCAGGCGCGGTCGCTGCGGGGTCCCTTCCAGAAACTGCCAGAGGGGTGGCGCCAGTACCAGGTGCCGCCTCTGCTCTTGACCCAGATCTTTGGGTCGCGTTCTTGAGGTGCGTTGGTCATGGTGGTTGATGAGAGAAAAGAAAATGATGTTTGTCAAACTCGTTGATGGCAATCAATTACCTAAGCCCCAATTATTATTTGGGCTTAGGCAAATCCTGCCATCGGGTGACCCCGGCCGCCTCGAAATATTCGTCGAGGGCCGTCAACTCATTCAACGCAGCGGGCAATTCCCAGGTATGGTCGCCCGCTGTCCAACGCACCCAAAACTCGACCTTCCGTCCCACCCAGCGGTGCTTCTCGATCTCGTCGACGAACCATTCTTGTTCGTCGGGCATACCGAAATCGTAGAACCGCTGCACTTCCCGGCTGGGAAATATGGTCTCATCGTTCGCCTCGTGTGGGCGAAGGAGGGAGCTGTGGAAGTTGGGGTGAATTTTGCGGGCCTTAAGCTCGCTGGGCAGGTCCAATGTGTAGTTAGACGTGCCCGGGTTTGCTTTAATAATTTTGTATGGCCCAATAAATTTCGGGGCAAGCTTCCGAGCGCGCCCCTTCGGTAAATTAAGGTTCTTTGTCGACAGGTAGACTAAGTCTCCCTCGTCGTAGGGAATTTCTTCCCGTCTCCCTTTGTTGGCATAGTGGGTAGCCCGCACACGCGCCTCGATAATGTTATCGTGCGCGCGGGCTATGTTGGCCAGCGCCTTCTCCACGAAGTCCCGAACACCGGGATAATCAGTGGCTTCAGCCTCAATCCCTCCCATACGCGGGACGTAGCCGTAGTTCAGTTCAAACGGGGCGAATCCGGTTGACGCGCTTATGCTTGAGTTGATCGCAAACTCAATCATGGGCAGTAAGTATACCCAATCCTTCTGGGTCGGGTCCACAATGGACCGCAGGATTTGCGTGACGTTGCGTATTGCGCGTTCCGAAACTCCATCCGTTTGCGGGTGGAACGAGGTCGACATCAGCAGCTTCGAGCCCGTGAGTCGGTGGAGTTCGCGCCAGAACTTCGCCGTGAACTTGGCATCTCGGTCCGTTATAATGGACGAAGGGACGCCGTGCAGCCGCACGATGTCCCGTACGAATAGCCAGGCTACGTCCGACGAAGTGTCGGTGACTTTCATCGGGATCAACGCTACCATGCTGGTCAGTCGGCAAATTACGACCAGCATGTAGTTGTAGCCGAGGCAGCTGGGAAACGGGCCCACGAAGTCCATTCCAATCGAATCCCAAGGATGCCTCGGGATTGGAAGGGAGTGTAGTAGCCCAACAGGGGCTTGATTTATTGTCTTCGACATGTCGCAAGCCCCGCAGCTATCACAGAACGTCTCTATTTCTGGGCCCATTTTGGGCCACCAATACCACCGGCGGACATATTCGGCAGTGCGGAGTTCTCCCAGGTGCCCAATGGTTTTGTGCGCCTGGTCGATTACTATCTCTGTCAGTAGCCGCTTGTGGTGTAGTTTGACCCCGCGTGGGATGGCCAGGCATTTCGCGCCGGCTACGTTCCGGGCATAAATCAGCCCGTCCTCCATAGTGAATTGTTGGAACGCCGTGGGGCGCAGCTCCACTTTCGACAGTACTGAATCCTTTGCATATCCCTCTTTGACCGCCGTTAAGAAGGAGGAATCTCCCTCCACACGTGGTCTCAGAGGTTCGGCGGACTGCAGCGACTCCTCGAGCGATATGGCGGACATGTCAAAGCCCTTGTCTTGCATGCGTTCGGCGTGCGCTTCCATCTCCCTCGCCTCCGCGACTCGGGCCTCAACAGGCTCAGATACACGGCGAGCGAGCAAGGCGATCCGTGACGCCCTGAGCTCCACTTCCCGACCTCTCGTCATGAACTCTAGGTCGGGGTCGAGTCGGGCGTCTGCATTTACAAAGTCTTCCTCGTCGTAGTGGTCGTCCGCCGTGTCGTTCTCGTAGTACCGCGATAGGCAGTCGGCCACTTTATTTTGTACCCCTTCCACGTGGATGACCTCAAAGTCAAAACGGGAAAGGTACTCGTCCCACCGGATGAGCCGCCCATTAAGCCCACTTCGCGCGGCGGTTTTCACCGCGAGCAGGGCTTTATGGTCGGACGCGATCATAATCTTGCGCCCTATAAGCTTGTCCTCCCATTTAAGTAAGGATTCGATCACAGCCAAGGCCTCTTGTTCGTATGTCTTATACGACCGCTGGGCCGATGTGAATTTCTTCGACAAGAACCCAGCGGGTCGACAAGTGCGCCAATCCGGCCCTTGGCCGTAAACCGCGCCTACACCGACCACCGACGCGTCGCACACGACCCATATAGGGTCGGGATTCTTCATGTCGATGGGTCGGAGTATTGGGGTCTTCCGCACAATGGCTTTTATGCGATCGAGGCATAATTGGTGGAAGGGGCGCCACGCGAACGCTTGGCCTCCCCTGCATATCCCTTCCAGCCCGGACGTATAGTGAGACACGTCGGGTAGGAAGTGAGCTAAGTACTGTATGAGCCCAAGTAGGCGTTGTACCTCGTTTAGCGACCGCGGGGATCGCCATTCAAGTACTTTGGCTGTCTTCTCGGCGTCGACATGGAGGCCGCGGTCGTCTATTCGATGACCAAGGCAATCCATGTCCTTCGAGTATAGGTCGCATTTTTTCTTGCTGAGGTATAGTTTCTGCTCGCGAAGACGCGAGAATACTAGCTCGAGATGTTGCTCATGCTCCGCCACGCTGTCCGAGAATATGAAGATATCGTCGAGATAGACGTGGATAAAATCCCCGATCACATCTCGGAATATCCACGCCATCAATCGCTGGAATGTGGCGGGGGCATTGCAGTCCCCTTGCTGCATCACCCTAGACAGGGCAGTGCCGAAGGGGGTGGCAAACGCAGTCTTCCATATATCGCGGTCGATGATGCGAATTTGTTCGTAGGCATCCGACATGTCGATCTTGGAGCGATGTTTGCCCCTCGCGACATCCATCCTAATCCCATCTTGATCTGGGAAAGGGGGTGACGTCTTTTACCGTGTTATCGTTACGTTGGCGAGCGTCGACTACAGTACGTAGCTTGTAATCCTTCTTAGGAATACATAGTAACGGTGCCGCCTGGGGCACGGGGGTCATTTCCCACCAGCCCGCTTCCGTGTACCGCTGGATTTTTGCCCGGAGTTCTGGTCGCAGAGCCTCTGGGCACCGGGGTAGATGGTAGTTGTAGACAGCTTGCTCGTCGATGAGGTTGATCTCATGATTGATTTCACGGAGTGGGGGCAACTGCAGAGGTATGGGCCCCATGAGGTCGGCACAGACGTCGAACCACCGGGCCCTCAGCTCGTGAAGCCGCTTCGGCGACTCATCCTCAGCCATCTGTTCTGCTTCAGCCTTCTCGATAAATCGAGCGCTCCGGAGCTGAATGATGGCTACGGCTTCCTCCAGAGCTTCTTCAAATAGCCCATGAGGATCGTCGTCGCCCATGGCAGACACTTGGCTTTGTTTCGAGGATAGGGATACCCTATCCAGGGATTTAAGCCCAGGCATCGATACTGCACTTGGGTGGCTTGTGTCCTCGCGGAACGAGTCCATCGGGCGGTCGAGCAGCCCGAATGTTATCGTTATGGGAGTCGCGACTGGCTCTTCAGCCTCGTCGGACTCGGTGTCATCGATCCTGCCAGGGGACTCTGCCGGGCACTCCGTCCCGGAGAACTCAGATTCGGGCAATAACACAAATGGGTGATCCCATGGGAGAGATGGCAGTGGGACCGCATCGCGGTCCTCGTCCACGATCTCCTCCACAGTTACACGCCGGGGATGATTGGTGGAATCGGGACTCTGCAGTCCCGCGTTATATTCAGATTCTAGTATTAATACATGAGGGCAGTCACGCGGGAGTGAAATGCGGGGGGCGTCAATCTCTTCGTCGTCCACTTCCTCCATAGTGGCTTTCGGGCAGCGCTTTCGGTCGCCGCCCAGTGCCGAATGGCCCAGTCACTCCGCGCGCCGCTTGCCCTTATGGGCTGCGGCTCTGGTTTCCACCAGTGCGGCTTCTTCTGATGACGAGAAGGCTGGTATGACTTCCCCGTCCGAAAATCGGATTTCCCGCTTTTTGAAGTCGAGCATGATCCCATGCTTGTTCATGAAGGGGGTGCCGATGACTATGTCATATCGATCCAGATTAACCTGGTCGAAGTACACATAGCCCCGCACCCCGCCGAACTCGACGGGAACGCGAGTGCCATACAGAATCTTTGACCGGCTCCCCACGCACCCTAGCTGGAGCGTGACTTGCTCGGTCAATAGGATGCGCACGCCCTTGATAGCGTTACAAAACTCCGGAGTAATGGAGTCAGTGTTGCTGCCGGAGTCGAACAATGCGTACGCCAGGGTACCACCAATATTTACAAGGGCCGATAGGCAGGCGATGCCCTTCGAGGATCGAGTTGGTTGATCCAGAAGCCCAATGGATTGGTGCGGAACGGGCTTGGGCAGTGCCCGAGGCCGCCGCACCGTCGCAATGTGCTCGACCCGATTGGATAGCACCTGGAGTCGATACCCAGGCCAAGCTTCCTCGTCGTCCGCTTCAGGACCTCGAGACGCAAGGCCTTCATGGTAAACTAGCCCAGGAAATAAGTTGGGCTCGCGGTCGGGGAAACCGTCGACGTCGCGGATGATATCACCCGCGTTGTCGCGTTCTGGCCGGGATTCCTCGTCTGCCCAGTCACGCATTTCCGTAGACAGAACTCCCCGTTCCATCGCTCGCTCATATATTGCCGTGCGGAGCGCGGACCGGTGTTCTGCCCGGAATGCAGGATTACGAGGGTGGAACGCGGGCAGTTCAGATCGTTCGACTCTGAGTTGCCCGTCTGGGTCGACGAAGGTCGTCAGGCGCTCAGCGCGGATCGCCGTATGCACCTCGACCGACCGGAGGATTACTTCAGGAAGTACCACTTGAGGGGCTTCGACCGCCTCATCCTCCAGTGAAGTTATTTCCTCGACTGGCGGAGAGTCGGGTATCTCGACCACGAACTCCGCTGCCGGGGAGTCGGGTGTATCGAAGCGAGGTACCCTCGATAGTACTGGACGTTCGTCTACGGAATAGTAGTCGTCCGACTCATGTGGGGATCCTGGGTAGCTTGGCGGTTCCGATGGTGGAGGAGGAGTTGGGGCCGGGGAGGCCGCTCCGTCCACCTCCATATCCATGCCGAGGCGCCTTTGATAGTCCTCCCGGGCAAGCAGCCGGAAGGTGAGCTCATCCGCGATATTGGCTAACGCGTTGCGGACCCACTCGAGTCGGTGCTCAAACAAATAGATGCTGAGCGACACATCCTCGGTGAGTCGGCTGTTTACCGCGGAGGCGATCTGGATAAGCTCTTGTAGCGGTCGGTCGTCTTCGGGCACCCGCTCTCGCAGCCCAGCTATATACGAGCGGGCTACGTTCCGCAGGCGTCTGACTTCGCCCAAGTCTTGAATAGTATCGTTGAGGCCGCGTTCTAGCTGGCGGTACCCTAGATCCAGCCCTTCTAGGTTCACGGCGGTGGTGCGGAGGTAGGCGTTGGAGTACCCGATAACTAGGGTGGGCTGCGTGTTAACGATGCCCATCCAAGCGCCTCGGGCTTGCTCCTCAGTCCCAACCGCGTTTATAACCGATAGTTCAAGCACAGAGGGGCCCAGATGGGGCCCTTGCCCATGAATAGCTTCGAACTGAGCCAATAGTGACCCATGAGTGTGCAGCGAAATAAGAGCGATCGGTTCGCGATCGGCCTCTGACGCCGCCGACCATTCGGGATATCCAGCATTGGCCATATCCACGCGCCCCGCGTCTAAGAACGCGTAGCGTATGTTAGGTAGGGGCGCAGCGGGCGTTGGAGTGGTAGGACGAGATTCCTCGACGTCCACCGTCTCCGCTGGGGCGACGCGTAACGAGAAGTGCTGGCGCATCGCGCCACTGCGTACTTCAGCTTCTTCTTGCTGGTCGAAGATAGCGTCGATGTCGGGGGCATCATTAGGGTCTTCTTCCCCTTCTCCGTCGGCTCTTTCGTCGTCGGCTGGGTAGTCATCGGGGCCCTCGTCGGGGCCGTACTGAGACCCTTCATAGTCGGCGTAAAGTCCTTCGCGCTCGCTTGGATCCTCGGTTGGATAGTCGGTGTATTCCAGCTCATAGTCTGCATCGGCATCTTCCTGACGCTCCCCAGAGTAGCTCTCAATCACCCGCTGGGCGTGCAATTGAGCTACTGGTCGGGGGCGGAACGATGCCGAGTCGTTGTATTTCGGGCAGGCGGGATCGCTAGCGATATGGCCTAGTATCCCGCAGTTATAACATGTCTTGCTTGTCTTGAGGGTTGGCCCAGTAGGTGGGCCTCGTACCACGGCCGTGTAGGCGGAGGGAGAAGAGCGGCTCGGTACGGCAGTAGCGGTCCGAGCCACGGGAGTTTGAGTGGGCGTGTGAGTTGGTGCACGTGAGGGCGTGCTTCTTGCTCTTGCCCCCGTTGTGCGGGCGGGAGTAGAAGTGGATGGGGCGGCCTTCACGGCCGCGACTCCGCGCATCTGCCCTTCACCCTCAATAGTCGTGCGGGCGTGGTTCTTGAGCAAGTCCAAACTGGTGTACTCAGGGAACAGCCCGCGACGAATCAACTCATTATGGACGGGGACTGGGATGAGGCGCATGAACCTCTGTCGAATGGTAAATTCAGACGGAGGTTCCCTCATGTCGTCTGCCGTACGTCTCAATTCGCTCGCAAGCGCTTCAATACCCCGGGTCGGGTCGTATCGAACGGCTTCGAACTCCCTGGTCGCGCGCGTTGCCGTGGAAGACGTAACGAATCGGCGGTACATGGCGCGTATGATCGCGTCGAACTCCCGCGGGATGGTGCTCTCCCGGTTGGTGGGGTCCACCTCGGTCCGGAACCAGGTTAGGGCATCTCTGCCCAGTGCCTGTTTGAGGTATATTACACGGTGGGAGTCATACTTCGGACCACCCATCGAGTACCCCTCGAGGTAGGTACACAACGACCCCAGCCAATTCATGAAGGCGGTGTCGTCGTCCTCGCCATTGTACAAGGGTGGATCTTTCATTTTAGGCACGCGAGGCGGGCCCTCCACGTAGATGGCCAGTTGTCGCATGATAATGCGCGTAATCTGCGCGCTCTTCTCATGCATGTGTACCTCGAACGCCGTAGCGGGGGTTCCGGGCTTCACCTCCGCAGTGAGATAGCCCGAGGGGGATTGGTTGTACCCCATGGTGGATACAGTTGTGCCAGCGCGGAGTCCGCCTGCGCTCGACACGCTACTGTTGTCCACGAACCGCGTCGTCTTCAGTATCGACTGCGGTGCAGGCGGCTCAGCCGGATGGTCGCGATATTCCGGGTGCGCGTCCGTAGCAAATGCTCGGGCGGCTCTCGCCCGTTGTTCGAATTTAGCGCCGCCGCGACGGAAGAACTCGGCGTCCGTTTCCTCAGGGCGCTTGGGGGACAATGCCCGGTCAACTTCTGGCCGGAGCTCGTCCAATGAGCGCGCCATATGGGGCGGCAGGTCTCGCACCGGCGGCATTACTGCCGACGTGAGCGGGTTGCCGCGTCGGTTCTTCACAGACGCGACTAGCTTAGCTAGTTCGTTCTCTGTCGCACCGGTAGCGCGCAATATACGGACGTTGTTGTCCAGGGTCGCGTCGATCCGGGCAGCCGTATTCATCACGGAATCGCTCAACTCCTCTATCCTGTCTGCGAATTCGTTCCGCAGGGCTCTGATAGAGCCCGCAAGTGCCCCGAGTGTGTCATCTTGCCCTGTAACGAGGGCCGTTGTTGTCAATAGGGCATCTCTGCCCAGCGACAACATGGCGCGGATTGTGTTAAAGCGGGCCATTTGTTCCGGCGTCAACTCGATCGGGCTAATCTCCTCTACCAGGGCTGCAAGTAGCCCTTCGGAAGTGTGACCTTCCGAGTTCGAGGTAACGTCCGACAGTTCGGACAGGGTACTCCCCAAGGTCGTCCCACCAGTCGTCTCCGGCGATGGTGGGAGAGGACGCGGGCCGTTCGACGGCCCTCCGTCTTGGGGCAGTACCGTCTCGTCGTCCGAGACGTCATAGCGCTGTCCCGTAGCAGGGTCAAGGAGATAGGGGGTCCCCTCTGCGTCAACATGGACTTTGACGCGAGGGTTCCGAGGTGCACCTACTTGCTCTGCAAGTGGTGACGTTCCTCTCGATCCGCCCTCTGGCTGCGAAGCCGCAGAGGTGAACTGGGAGGTGCCGGTCGTCGACGTAGGCCCGGTGGATCCTGGGCCTGCAGTGGACATTGGCTTTTTCTTCAATTTTGTTGTAGTTAATTCTCAGTGGAATATAAGGCTTCCTTTGGAAGCCAGGTGTTCAAAAAGTATAAGGGTGTTGAATTGGTGATTAACTAGTTCACGCCCAACTGAACAGGAACCTGTCTATATTCAATAGAGGTTCGGGAGTTCAGCGTCGGGTGTAAGTTCGTTACCCGTTTGCTGTACTCCCGGACTATAACTACAACAAATACATAATTACAACTGTAAGGGGTCGTGATCCCGGCCCGAGGTGGGCCGGAGGAATATACCCCTTTACAGTCGTATCCTTGCTTGTGCTGCCAGCCTTTCCTGCGGTCTAGAAAAACCTTGAAGTATGGATGGTTAAAGGGCAAAGGACCAACACAGTCCAATGTCAAGTCTCGCCGCTGTAATCCACACAACTCGAAGTTCCTGCAAAGTTTTGTCAGTGCGCATTAAATACACAAACTCATTGTCATACCTCGTCCAAAGATTGAATCCGCCTGAGGCAAAGCTGCGCATCAGACCGTGTGTCAGGAGCAACAAGCGGTCCTCAAGTCCTTGCGGAGCAGCACCGGCAGTAACAGCACTGGTGAGTCTGAATGACGGGCAGACCGATTCCGACCAATTCATCATAATCTACAATGCAGTCAATATTTGTCGAACACTTTCCAAGACAGACAAACCTTCATGTCCTCGGCTGAAATTGCCTCTGCATGGTTCCTGGTAGCAGCTGCACCCTTCGCGTTGTCACGAATTTTGATGATTTTCACCAAACTCGCAACAATGCCTGCACGCGCCGGACAACCTTTCACCTTCTCGTTCTCCTCGTCATAGTGATACTCTCCGGCATATTTATCCCCATCCCTAGCTTTTACATGAGTAGCAGTCCAGCAACCGGCAGGAAATTCTCACATTGTGTCCCAAAACTTTGCGTACGCTCCATGAATTCCCTCTGCGGTGCTTTTCCCAAGCATCTCGACAATGCATTTCTGGGTAATGAACATTTCCAAAGCTGCAGCGGAATGCTCGTTGGGTGGCTTCGAAAAAGCTTCCGCCAGTATGTCCGTGTCGATATTTTGCGGACAAACCCACTTCGGATCCTCCAGCTCCTTCTTTCGGCGCTCAGCGACAACCTCGGCCAAAAAGTCACTCCCCCTGGCGAGATACCCCGCATACGCAGCTGTGGTCCGCTGGGCATTGGTGTATTTTGCCCGCGCCTCACGCGTGCTTTGCTCCAAGACCTCCGACCCCGCCGACTTCTTTTTCCCTTTCTTTTTCGCCTCCTTCGGTGCGCCTGTGGCTGTAGATCCAGTCTTGGCTTTCTTGGTACGAGCCCGAGCCATTAAGAGAGTGTAGAGTATGAGTGTAAAGTAGTGAAGTGCAAATTTCTTAGGGGCTGCTTACTCAAGATTGATGTCGATATCAATTCAAACAGACTCGTAATATTCAGACTGGAAGTAATACAAGGTGAGCAGACCCACCCATGCACCCATGATACATTTCACACCATACCAGAACATTTTGTGTATATAAAGATGGCCTCGGAAACCATATCCCATCAGCACTGCAAGCGGTGCGAGGCGTGTATTTATGCCTGCCGTACTCGACGCCGTCGCACTGACGACGAGGGGCGCGCGTGGCGGAAATTGGATGCGGGGTGGCTCATATGCATCCTAAGGTATCTGTAGGTGCTGTAGACCCATGATTCCAGTGAGAGGTTAAGTGAAAACTTACCTCTGAGTCGAATATTTTGGTTGGCAGAGGCGGTGCACTCGATGCCGCCGCGCCAACGACGACGGGTGCGCGGGGCGGAAATTGGATGCGGGGCAGCTCATACACATCTTAAGGTACCTGTATGTGCATGAGACGGATGAATTTAACAACTACTTGAGTGAAAACTGACCTCCGAGTCAAATATCTGGTTTGGCGGGGAGGCCGCACTCGACGCCGCCGCGCCGACGATGACGGGCGCGCGTGGTGGAAACTGGATGCGGGGCAGCTCATACGCACCCTATAGTACCTGTAGGTGCTTGAGACCGATGAATTCAATATCTACTTGGGTGAAAACTGACCTCCGAGTCGAATATCTGGTTTGGCGGGGGCGGTGCACTCGATGCCGCCGCGCCGACGATGACGGGCGCGCGCGGCTGAAATTAGATGTGGGGCGGCTCATATGCATCTTAAGGTATCTGTAGGTGCTTGAGTCCGATGAATCCAGTGAGAGGTCAAGTGAAAACTGACCTCTGAGTCCGGACACTCAATTTTGCTGGTGCCCCGACGCGGTGCCGCCGCACCGACGAAGATGGAGGTGTGGTGCCAAACTTGGACCCGGAACCTTTTTCTAGAGTGAGTCCGCAGCACCTGTAACTGCACGCCGAGCGATGACGAAGGTGGAAGAAGAGACAAAGAACTGAAAGAGCTTCAGTCTTTGATGCAAGGCAGACGACGGCGGCGTACCTTACGGAGGTGCGGTCGGCGCACAATGACTTGATAGGGATACGAAAAGCATCCCGAAGGTCTGGGCTAAGACTTGGTTTAGCCAAAAAATCCAAAACTAACACTGAGTTTCACTCACTTTGTCCAGGCACAAATTAGGCATGAGAGCAATACTTCGGACGACGACGGCAGCTGGTATAGCCCACCGACTGACACATCGAGGGGACAAGGCGACGGGGCTCATCTAAAAGGTGCTGCCTACAACTTGATTTCAGTAAAAAGACAGAGAACTGAAGGACATACACTTACTTCGGTGCCATGTCCCAAATAGGAAAAACATCGATGCTTGGGTCGACGACGGCGAAGGTTCCAGAGGCGCGATCAATACGGCGACCTGATACGGCGTCGGAGGATACATTGCATGTGCAGCCCGAGGCTTGGTTTGGCCAAAAAGATGAGGAACCAAGTGAGTTTGACACACTTTATCCAGACCCAGCTCAAGAAAAGGGCGCTGCTTCGGACAACGACGGCGGCGCTTCTAGCCACGCGAGCGACGGGCCAGCACAACGGGACGACAGGGAACACTTCTAAGGTGCAGTCTATGAGTTAGTTTGGGAGGAATGACCAAGAATCAATGGAGTTCACTTTATTCCAGGTCCAAATTGGCAAAAGAGCGATGCTTCGGACGGCCACGGCGATGGTTCCAGGCGCGCGGTCGACACGACAACAGGACGGGGGGACGGGGGGACATTCCAAAGATGCAGCCTGGGCTTTGGTTTGGGGGAAAAGACCAAGAACTCGAAGAGTTTTTACTCACTTTATTTCCAGGCCCAAAATGGGAATGGTGTCATTACTTCGGACGATGTCGGCGAAGGATCCAGGCGCGCGGGACGCGCGGCGACAAAACAGGGCGACGAGGAACATCCCAAATGTGCTGGCTAGGCTTTGGCTTGGGAGAAAGCTCCGAGAATTGAGTGATTTTCACTCACTTTACTTCCGGGGGTGTGGTGTCGACACTTCGGACGATGACGGCGACGGATCCAGGCGTGCGCGCGACATTGCGACAAGGCAGGGCGACGGGGGACATCCCGAAGGTGCTGTATAAGCTTTGGTTTGGGAGAAAGAACGGAGAATTGAGTGATTTTCACTCACTTTGGTGTGAGCTGATAGTAGTGGGTGAAGGTCCCTAGTCCAAACAATTCTCAAGCGATGACAGCAGTACGGAGATGCGACAGGGCAACATAGAATGCAGGGTGGCCGTCGGAGGCCGTACCCTGTGGTCACCCAGCTGCACTGGGAAAAAAAAAAGATTATATCAGAAGCGTACAATTTGCCATAACTCCAGCTGGCTCGCTGAGAGTCCCAGGTAAGAGCCTACAAAGCAGCAGGCCGCTGGAGGGAGAGGTAATACTCACTGCAGCATGTGAATCCTATCCTCCTGGCGTCTCTGCCTCGCAAATTTTTTTGGTCCTTCTGGTGATGAGGCGGGGCAAAAGGTCAAGATTTGAGGTGGTTAATTGCGAGGCCCATTTTGCGAATATAACTTGGCAGAGTCGAAGTAGCATGTCGGCGTGTTGTTGAGCAAAGGTGTGGAGCAGAGTTGACGGTAAAGAACAAGGTCACCCGTTTGGTCACATCGCGTATACTCACAAAGCAGGTGGTCTTGTCACAGATTTTCCCAGGACCTACGCGTAAGCGCGACGCGCTTTTCTCATGTGGCCGCTTCGCGACGCGATTTAGCTGGGACTGGCTCACTGGTGACAGACACAGAGGAAAGGGTTTTGAAGGCTGAGTTGTGTTCTATTTTTTGGATAGAGTGTAATTTAGCGCATGAAAACATGTTCAACCAGCTGGTGAATGATTCCAAAACACTGTACTTGCACTGTACAGTGGAAAGCTTTATTCAAACCCTGATAAGTAGAGTGTCTGATTCGGAAACTCGTGATTGAGAAATGTTTGCTAGATGTGGCATGTTGGCAAGGAGTCACCAGCCATTGTAAATTGGACGAACATTGTTGGACCTAAAAGTTAACCGGGTCCCGCAGCTCTCCAAGTTTCAATGAACATTGTGCATGCATAGAGTGAACAAACTGAGGGCTAAAATCAGGCAAACCTGAAGGAATTGCAGCAACCGCTGGGCCAAAACCCCAAAATAAGCCCCATAAGCACTTATTTTGGATCATTTTACGGTAAAATGATGGTGTTTTACGGTAAAATAAAACCACGTGACCTCAGCGGGGCGAGGCAAACGCGTAGAAACTACGTGTCGTACGCGTTTTTCGGATAGTGCACATGACTGGATGTGCTCATTGACGTTGTATGCTGGTCTTCTCATGCCCAAACAATTTTATTTCTCATCCAAGAGTACACTAATGAGTGATCTAAGTCGCTTAAGTGGTCACCGTGAAAACTCGACACAAAGGTCAAACTCGGCCAACAACAGCTTTAGGAATCCTTGAAAATAGTCTGATATACTAGCCCCTCACCTTTGACAAGGCATTGAGTCATTTTAAACCGTAAATAAGTCATTGGGGCAACTTGCGTGGGGATAAACCATGTTCCACTACCTGCAGCTTGGACGTTGCAAGACCACTCCAAAACCATTCATGACTGAGAGCCGACCAAGATATGTCTCTGGCTTGAGCCTCTCATCCTGCACTGATTTTTCCGCGCTGATGCGGTATTATATAGAACCTCGCAGGTGAACTGCTCAATATGTACTCACTTGCTTTCGTTTCAATCCAGTTAATCCGAAGTTCCTCATGTGAATTCCGTCGTGAGCGAAAACATAAGAAGCGGTGGGCTGGATATACCTAGCATGGAGCTTGGAATGTGTGCAGGTAAGTCCGCTTCTACTCAGGTGCTTCATATCCAACATGGCCGCAGATTTGGTTTCAATCCATGAATGTGAATATAAGGTAACATGCGACAGGCAAATACCATGATTCATTTGCGTCAAAAACAAACTCAAAACCAAACGCGGGACTTGTCTCGGCACTCGAGACTCAAAATTCAAAAAAGAACAAAAAGATATATCCATTCAATGTTCATCTACCTTGCCGGTGTATCCGGGCAACAGTAACTTCCTTACTTGCATGTACATACTGACTCTAATTGATTCAAAATTTAGAGTCCCTGAGTTGCGATGAAACCAGCACTCGGTCTCCGAGGCTCCAGCGCCCGAGACTTGGGAGGCACCTTCCGCACCCATTCAAGTGGTAAGTAATGTAGTGGATCTCGCCTCGTTTCAGCGAATCAGATCTCTACACAGAATCCGGGACAAGAACTTACCCAGAGGATAAGGAAGGGGTGGATCACAAATAAACTGAATTAGAGAACGGCAATATGGTTCACTCGTTGTGTGAATGACAGTCGGATTATGCATGACGGAGCTACGTATTGATTCAACGCGAGGCGGGTATGCTGATTGATATTCACGCACCAGCCGAAATCAAAGCCCATTTGAGGACGGTGCGGTGCTGGTTTGTTAAGCCTGAATCAGTCATAGCGACACTTGACTCATGGCAAAGTGAGGGTAGACAATAAAATTAAGGTCCCTAGTAGTTATCTTGTATCCGAACAAGAGCAAACTTTGGGAGATGCGCGTGGACGCGCAATGGACGCGTGGTTGACGTGTTGGTTGAGCCAACATGTTAAGCGAGCTCGGATACCGGTGATCAAAGCTGACATTGCTCAATGCGGATGCCAAGCGGATTGCGGCAGGCATCCGGAGCTATCTTTATAATCGGTGTAGCCCGCGCGAGCGCGGCAGGGCCCGCTATCTGACTTCAGCGGCACGAACTATCAAGATTCCTGAGTCAAAAACACCTATGCTTGGACATTTTTACATGGATCAAATACAGATACGTAGGTTATGGTCCGCCGTCGCATAATATGTACGCTGGCACTGACAAGTTTTGGTGCAGGATTTTTTTTTTTTTTTTTTTTTGGGGGGGGGGGAGGAATGCGCAGGCGGTGCTCGGTTCCGCCGCGATGCGTGCGCGTTAAGAATGAAAAGAGGGAAACTGTTACGCTGTTTGCGGAGGCACTCTGCGGTCCACGCGGAGTCCAGGGCTTCATCGCGTGCCCCTCAGTGTCCTAGGTGCGTACCAACTTCTGTTTGTGATGGCTGTCACTTACATGACTGGGGGGGATTTGGAGGGAGGGGTGGATTTGACTCGGTATGGGAGTGTGTGATTCCTGATACCAGAGCGTCAGGTCAAGTTCTAAGGCACAAGTCTAAGTAGCCGCCGTCTCAAAATAGAGTTGATACTCACCGAAGAGCGTCCACTTGAGGCGGAACACGCCGGCTAGGTATAGTAGAGGGCAAACCGTACTGCGTGAAGAGGTGCGCGCGCCGCAGACTGGGAAATCACTCGATGTGGGGGGAGAGCATCGCGGTGGGGTCTGCTCGGCTTGAGTTCGGGTGGCAGTGGGAGACCAGGATACTGGTGCAGAATCTGAGAATGCACAGTCCACAGAGTCGGGTTACATGTACACAAATCGCATGTCGTGCGTTGTACGTTCAGCCTAGAATCGAGGGATAAGAAATTCGGACCAGAAAGCAGACAAGGACCCCCACTTGCCTGTTGTCCGTGAAGGGTGAAGAACTCTCCGAGTCGGCGATATGAAAGATCCATCCCACTTGGTGGCTTGGCGGTGGAAATATCCGAGAAGGAAGTGCGAAGGTAAGGAATCGACGAGATGAACACAGCGGACTCCGGAGACATATGGTGGTAGGGGCACCACAAAGAGGATCAAGATTTGCGTCTCTTGCCAGTGGATTTCGGTGTTAGCGGTGAAGTATCGTCCAGCTTGCGTTTGCGGGTGGCTTTCCGGGGCGCTGGAGGATGCGATATGGGGGGGAGGAATACCACACCTTGACTTGGTCCAGCGACGGCTGAGGTAGTAGCGGGCGTGGAGAGTGGAATCCGCGCTCTGCGAATAGGCGCGATCAGCACAGCATTCGCCCGCTGCACCTGATCCAATCTGACGCCGATGTCTTCCGACGCCACGACATCCGCCCCAGATGTCTTCGACGCCGACGGCGTCGTGAATGACGCCTGTAGCTCGGTGGAGGCCCGAGCAGCCTCCTCCCGAGTCCCATGTGCGATGACTGTCCGTAACTCGTGATATCTGAGTCTCCGGAATTCGGCCCGAACATCCTCGCTCTGCCGACTACAAATCTTGGCTTTGGCAAACGGCGTCAAGATAACAAGACCTTCCAGGGATGTTGCTCGAGAAACCATGACATACGGCGACTCGGTACCACGACACCCGGTGAAGTTGATCACGCACGCACGCAACGTTTTGCCCTGGGACTTGTGCGCTGTAATGGCAAATGCCGGGAGTATTGGCACCTGTGTTCTGTTTATTGTGACCTTGGCTTTCGAATGTGGGTGCTTGAAGCAAACGGCTACTGTGTCACGTAGACTGACGACATGGTGGTTCGGCATTTTTGGCAGAATACCGGGTGTTGTGTCTGGAGCGTCAACGACACAGGAAGTGGCATAGCGCTTGCCGTCTTCTCCCACCTGATACCGGACGCTGACCAGTTTGCCTGTACAGCCATTGACTACACCTCCTAGGACATCAAAGTTCTGGGAAATCATGACGGGCATGCCAATGACAAGAGGGATTCTTCCGAGCCGTGAGTTGGTTTTGCCCGAATCTAACTTCAGCAGCATATCTTGGAGGGCAGGGTTTGTTACCGGTGTATTCTTCTTATGGCTGTCCTTTGCATAGTACCAATGAAGAGGTTGCCCCGTCTTGATTGCAAAATCTTGGGCCATCTGGGTGTTGAGTGCGTCTTTCATGCCATTCTCCGCAACGATGACCGGCGCAGAACTCCATAGATCGCTGTCCCAATCTATGTTCAATCTGCTGGCAAGTCTCGTATTAAGCAAGGTGTAGTCGGCCGAAGTACATCGTCCCTCTCTCAGCCGACCCAAGAGATCCACAAATGCTGCATTTTCCGGACCACTCTGCCGCATATTTTCCGTCAAAAATACCACGCTAGTCACCGATAACCAGAGGAGCTTGCCGAAGACAACTTTCTGTCCTTGTGTGGTTCCAGCCTTAGCAATTGCTTCGCGATCCAGATGTGCGTAGAGTCTCTTCTGGCCCACGGGGGGTAACTGGGCAAAGTCACCGGCGAAGACCAGATTTACGCCGCCAAAAGCAAGATCATTTCCCTTGGCAATGCTCAGAGCGCGGCTGATGTCGTACAGGAGCGAGCATCCAACCATTGATATCTCGTCGATGAACAAGTAATCCACGCCTTCCCACATGGACATGAGCTCCCGTTTAGATTTTGCGCTGAGTGCACTATGGAACTGATCCCCAAGCATGAGTGCCGCGTGAAGTGTCATCCCAGAGATGTTGCGAGCAGCGACACCGGTGTAGGACGAAAGTCGGAATCTCCGAGATTGACCGCGAGCAACGAAGAAATCCTGCAAAGCGTTAATGACTCTGGATTTTCCCGTACCACCGGCGCCCCCAAGATACATTCGTAACGGACTCTTCCCTTCCGACATGCTGTGAGAAGCGACGATAGAAAACGCTCTTGCTTGTGCCGTGTTCAAGTCATGTTGTTCAACAAGGCTCTGAATGTCTGAGGCGTCTTTCACAGGTAAGGGCTGGTCGACCGCATCACGCTCTACTAATTTGTCGGCGTCACGTATGGTAGGCTGCAAAGGCACAGATGGTCCATTGTCGCGAAATATCGAACCATCGCGTATGGCCGGGGCAGCAGTTCCTGAGGATGAATTTGAGGTATCTTTTGCAGCGGTATCAGAATGGCCTGTGAGTGCTGATCGTTTCAGCTGTTCTTTGCGCGCATCGTAAGACTTCTGCCACTGGGACTCCGCTACAGGGAAGCGTTCCTCAACCAGTGTGTGCATATTCATCGATACCTTTGTACGGTCCACGTTTGACGGTGCGTTTCGTCCTATCATCCCGCTTTTTTCCGCGAACTCAAGAGCTGTGATGATATCTGCTCTGCTATCGTCGGCACGCATTGACCTTGCCAGTTCCATTGAAGACAAATGTTCTAACAGAGATTCATCTGTTTCCTCTCCGAACTCGTCTGATGATCGGGAGCCACGCTGGAGCTCGAGGGATAACCCGACCTTTCGACGATTGCGGCGATTGGCATAATGTGCATCTCTACTGTCTTTGCACTCATGCAACAGCTGCATATTATTGATGCAATCGACCACGTCCGGGGAACAAGTAGCCATAAACTGCGTGAAGGATACCGACCATGTCTGCCCCACTTCTCGCAAGTCCTCCGCATGTCGCCATGGCTTAAATAGGATTAACATCAGTCTAGCATGCTTTTCAACAGACGCGGGCGTGTCCCTTCGAGGCAATGCTGGTCCTATCGGAACCACAACTTTGCGGTTGGAAAATTTGTTCACTTTGACGACGTGAGTCCCCTCCTCTAAATGGGACTTCTGGAATGAAATGCGAGGCATTGGACGTCCCTCAAAGTCCAGAATGTTTGCACTTGTCCAAGGAGGATCCTCGTCAACTTCGCCGGCTGCGCAATCATCTGGGTCTTCAGGTTGATGTTCGCCATCGGCGTCCTCGTCATCGTAAACCGCCGCCTTCTTCTTGATTCTCTCCTTCTCCGTTTGAGCTACAAAATCCCAGACGTTGACTTTCTCGAGGATATCACCGCGCTTTTGGTAGTCGCATGCCTGGGTAGCACCGGTCCCAGCCACAAGTTTGCCAGATCCATCAAACATCAGCTTGACCTCATCGCTGTCGTCCAGCTCCGCAGTGGCTTCCTCAATGGCTTCAAAGTCGGTCTCGTGTGCAATTTCCTCCTCGTTCTCGGGCATAGTGTCGTCGGTCGCAACGTCCCCTTCGCTGAGAACAGGGTCCGACATTTTTTTGGGGTAGCATTCGGGGCTTGGATCTTCTTTTTCAATAAAACTTTCGAGACTAGTCCAAAAGAGATTGGTATATTTGTGGCTTGTGAAATGGTCTTCATAATCCATCAGGTACGAGACAACTTGTTGAGCTGACAGCTCTTGTTTTGAGATCATTGAGTGCGCACATTTTTGAAGCAATTTTTTGGCCCTCACAGTGAGCTCATCTTCTTCGGGCTTGAACTCTCCAAGTTTATTGACTGCGAGTTCTAGAGCTGCGTACGCGACGTGGGCTTGCAACTGCGATTTGGTGATATAATCTGTAATATAATACAAGATAGCCTTCGCAGCAAGCCCGGACCCGATAAATTTGATATCCATGTTGCATCGGACGGCCCGTATCATGGTTTCGTTGAAATTGTTTACCAAACCGTCAAGCGTACGCAACGTGAATTCTCCTGTGTCAGGATCAAAAACACTGACATCGGTCTTGTTGTCTTCATCCAGGTCGAACCGGCATTCTTTTGGCTCTGGGTGTCCCTTCCAATATTTGTAACAGGTCGCTGTGTGGCGATGTCGCTGACAGCGCTCGACAAGGTTGTGCAGGTCGCGTTTCTCGGCATCTTCCTTGTCCTCAGCGTCAATATTTGGACCAGGCCCACGAGTAGCACACGGATGAAATTTCGACAGCGGTGTTTCGAGGTCAGAGCGGTCGACATCGGGAGGTACAGCCGTTGAAATTGTGTCTTCAAGAAAGGCAATCAATCTCTGTTGAAACTCAATGTTGCCTCCATTCTCGAGGGCTTTTTCTTTGATCTCGTTGGGATTCAAACTGCCAGCGACCCAGACCATCATATGGCAATGTAGGCTGCCTCTCCCCTGTGCCTCAACTGTGCCATAGTAGGCCTTGACCACACCAAGTATGCCGCCGTCTTCGTCGCATTGTTTTGGATCATAACCCAAGATGCACTTGATGAAAGCTTTCATGTACACGTTGAAAAACTTGGCGGCGACGGATGGATTCTTGGCGATTGTTATTGCCTGTTGAACATAATTGGGCACATCTTTTGGAAGAAGGGAATCGAGATCAATTTCGTCCCCGGCAAGGAATTTCACCAAGGGATTGTACACATCGGCCGGATTTATTGTGATGTAGAAACTTGGGAGACCTTTGTCAATCATAAGTGCTCTGATCTCATTGCGCATGACGAGTTTAGACTGCGAGGATCCTGGAACGGCGGCGTTGACAAGGTTTACTTCTTTCATCAGACGTAGGACACGCCGCTCTTCAGCAGAATTCGCCGTGATACTATCTCCTGCGGCAATCTGTTCGGCGACTACGTGGACTGTCGTGGGAGATACAGTTCCGAACTGGGCCGCGATGTGGTCAAAACTAGCCCTTTTAACCTTTAGGCTGGTCCTCAAAAGAAGCGCGCGCCGCTGTACCATGTTGAATGCCGTGAAAAGGAAAGAATAATGTTCCTGGAAACGACGGTCTGCCAAGTTGAAGAAATGTTTAATTTGGCGCTTAAAGCTGAGGCGAGTTGGCCGATGCTTATCCTCCATACCACCTAGACCGTAGGGGAAAAGAGTTGGATACATCATCGGGAAAAGATGAGGGTTGTTGAATTCATTTGCCGGGTTGGGATCGTGCGGAAGTTCAAGATAATTTGAACCGGGTTTCTTCATATGTTCAAGTGCTGCTGAGCGAAGCTCGTGGGAAGGAGCATTGCCATCGACGTCTGCTACGACTACGCTCTGAAAGGGTATAGACGAAGGTGGCGGGCTCAAGATACCGGAAAAATCAGGGACAGATGGGCCGGATGGAGGTGGGGGTTGCGCGGAACCGGGAACATAGTCAGACGTAGTTGCATCGATGCCAGCATTGGGAACGATGTGTTGGATATTGAAAGGGAGAATCGAATTGTCGGGGAGCTCTTGAATGGTTGTTTCATCAATGGCAACGTCACGATACAAGTGGTTGTGAATTTTCAACCAGGCTAATGCATTCTGTACGCGTTCTTTCCGGACAATGAGAGGGGTGGCTTTCTCCTTCAACCATTCTGCAGTCGGTGCCTTGGAACCCACGAAGATTACACACACGGGAGTGACGATGTCGGAAAGAGACGGAGGCAAGGTCTTCGCAATCGCAGAGGGCCGTTGAGGATAAACGATGATGTGCCCGCGAACACCGCGTTGAGTGAACGGAATACTCGTGTCGGACTCGTCTTCTCGCAGTTGTATTATCCAACATTTGGATCTGCATAGCGCAATCATCGCTTCTTCGACAACGGTCAAGTCCTTGAGTTCTGGAGGAACTGGGCCGAGATAATTGCAGTTAGCAACTGAGAGAGCAGGGACACGACCAGCTTTCAGATCAGAGCGGCACCGACGACACACCACCAAAACTGGCTCCATTGTGTCAGGATCTTCCTCAAGGCTGGACGGGTTAATGAGCAAACTCTGGTACGGGCTATTATCCGGCATCATCATTGGCGGCTCGGGACACAGTGGGTCAAGCCATGGATGAGGGTCAGTCTCTGCGTCTTGGCTTGGGTCTCCATCAACCGACATATTGTCCTCCGAGTCTGCGTTGATATCAATGAACTCGTCTGGACGCTTCAGCAGATTGATATCAAAGTCTTCAAAGGAGACGGTAACCTTGTCATTAATTGGACAGTTCTCGACGCAACTACCACAGGTAAAGGTCTCCAACGTCTCGGATGAAACCTCGAATTTGAAATTTGCCAATAGCTTGCGCTTGAGATGGTCCGGTACAACTTGCGGCCACTCTTTGCGAAGACGAGTGTGCTCTCGAGATCTTGCTTTCCGGGTAGATCCAGTCAAACTCAGTTCATCATCCCCGTATTTACCCCTAATCAATCGCTTCAAGAACTTGTTGAGACGGCGCCTCAAAATTTTGACGGTGTCTGATTCAACATAGTTGACATCATGCAAGTCGAGTAGGCGTCGCAATGGCCGGAGTTGTAGTTTGGGCGCAATTTGCCGGATAATGTGTATCTGGAGAACGGTTGCGGGATCCTCTGCTGTCCCAGGTTGCGTGGTAAATGGTTCGAACTGAGACTCTACAGAGGAACAAGCGAGGTAGGATGAGTGGCCCTCTCGACTTGTACAGGAACCGGTACCCACATGGTGCACAATCGCGTAACGAATGTCCTCACGAGTCGCAGACTTCTCGAGCCGGATACCGTGAGTTTGCGCAAGCACCAGTAAAGGACCCTTGTTCAAAGTCTCAAGCTTTTCAAAGACGGTGCTAACAGGATGAGCAGAAGACTCGTCCTCGAGAATGCGTTGTCGTTTTTTCCCGAGGTGGAGGTTTAAATTGAAACGGGATTTATCTGCCAACCCGAGACATGAAGCAATAGTGTCGACATTAATATCCGGAAGCCTGTCTTCGGAAGCAGATATGAGAAGGCTCAGTACACAGAAAGCCATGCTCTTGGAGGACGGAAAGACTGAATAAAACTGCTTGCAATGGCATTTATGCCGTTCAGTGTCTGTCGGCCCACATGTACTCAGACAAGACCCCGTAAATAGATGAGAAAGAATTGCGTGACGTGCATCGTTAACGGAAAGCTCGGTCGGACGCTCAATGTGATGCACGGTCATGAGCTTGGACAATGATGCTGCGTTCATTGTGAAAAGATTGAGGTGTTGGTCGGGGGATAAAAGAAGGAGCTCCAGAGCATCCACACCACGGCGTTCAACAGAAATCTTGTGACCAGACGCCGAGGGCTGGGACTGAGTGTCGGGTGGTACGTAACTCAGAAATGTGGTCGTGGGATCTGCCACCACAAGATCACCGGAGGTACTGGGAGCGGATATTTGGAAGGGGGATTTATTTTTTCTGGGTCTACGTCTCACGGAGGGATCGCGTTTAACGGCGGTATCACGTTCGACAGATTTATCATGGGGGTTCAAAGTTTTATAATTCAAAGTTTCAGAGTTAAATTCAGAGTTATGAGGAGCATGTGCGGGGTCTGTACAGCATCTCGTTAGCCGACTGAAAGAGAAAAGAAAAGGCGAAAGGACTTACCATCGGCATGATTGCGTTGCGAATTGACAGAAGAAGTCAGCCCCGAATGGCTGGGCAGCGACGCTGGCACTTCAAAAGAGGGTAATCAGTCTTGGGATCAAAACTGAATCTTGAGCTTACCAGTGGGGGATGCCGAGAGGAAATGCCAGGCGTCGAATGAGCTCTCCAAGCGATAGCCGAGACTGATCATAGAGTCGCGCAGATCGGCCGCCCAGTCAAGCCCGAGCACAACATCGTAGTCCAGAGCGTGGACAATATCACAGTGGATGAGGCTGGAAGAGGGCAGGAAGCCGGGGACGGCCGTAGTTACGAGTAGACTGGAACCAGGGACACCCCTAAGTGACGCATGGAAAGCAGCGGAAACCCTCGTTCTTGCGCTGCGTTGGAAAGACACAGTGCGAGCGGAGATGCCATCGATAGAGAGACCCATAGTTGGAAGTTACGAGAGCAAGGTTAAGAGCTTGCGTTGGGGGGAGGGACTCGAGAGGGCGCGGAACGACGGGCGGTGCAAGGATGGAGATTTATAAGGAGCGGCAAGTAACGGAAAGGAGCATCATGTCACAAAACACTGATCTGACCCGAGAAAAGGGTACATCAATGTATGAGGTCATAGGGCTGTTTGCCTAATTGGGCGAAAAAATACGGCTTCGATCACTTTTTCGAGCTGGGTACAAAACCCACTATCAATATAGATAGCGGGAATTTTACGATCGTTTTACGGTTATCCTGGTAAATCAACGTAAATAAACCTACTTAGGCGTCGAGTCAGCTGCAGATTTGTTTAATCTCAGCTGCAGAGCGCCGGGGACGTGTACGCATATATACGCGGAACGGACCGTTCCTCCGAGTCTCCGAAACTCTCCGAAAGCCATGTCCCGTCCGAGCGCCAAGGAACTTCAAGTTGTGTGACATCTCAAGGTTTGCCCCAGGAGGCCGAAGAGAAGCCTTAAGCTAGGTTGCTGGAATGCTACGGGTTCGAATGCGTAGCTTGAGCGTGGCTGGACTCTGGACGTGGTCGGAGCATGTCACAGGTGTGACGTCTTTGACGCTTACTAACGTTCAAGCACGATCGCAGTTTGCCCGCAGTGCCATGTTGCTGCCTCTCATGTTGCTTCCTCCTCCTCCAGGCTTTGCGCCTGTTGGAGCTGTTAATGAGGAGAACGAGGCCAAGCATATCCCATCGTCCACCCCAGGCCCTTTACCTCCTGCTCCGACGGGTCTTGCGCTGCATGGTATCGCGCCGCCCCCTGTAGGTAACGAGAGCGTCATCAGAGTCGTCGATGGTGAGTACCAGCCTGTCACGCTGTCCGCCCGAGAGCGTCGCCGCTTGCTGTACAAGAAGTGTAAGTCAGCTCCTAAGTCCCAAGTTTACCGGTCTCTAACAACGAACCCCAGTCATTCTCGACTTCGAGGAACCCAGCCCGCGTGCCGGCGCTGTCGGCATTGATCTCACCCCCAAATCTACATTCATTCCCGCAACGGCCCCAAACGATACGCAGCCTACCAACGTCGACCCGCTGGTTAAGGAACGCCGCCGCCGTCTCGTTGAACTCACGAAAGAGGCCTTTCCCAACGGGTATATCTCGGATCCCTATCATCTGGAACAGCGGCCTCGTGGGCTCCGCAAACTTCTGGAGGAAATTAAGCCCTATAGCAAGGTGACACCTTACAGGTGTTAGGTCTCTTCACTATGTTTGTGTACTCGTATATTTGAACCTGATGTACATTCCTCCTTCCAGTTGATCTCAGTTCATTTATCATTCCGAAAGCCTACTGAAGCCTTACTAAGGCCCGCTAGCGTGTCCTCGTACCTCTGGCGTGCTTGTTGTCTGGGCTTGAATCTGTGGTGTATTGTACTACCCCCACCAATTCACACTTGGATGCCCATTTTTAACTACACATCGTGCTTTTCCATGCTCTTGTGATCTTTCACCGTTCTTGCCCACGAGCCACAGACGCAACTGAAGCATTGCCCAAATTTCTATCTATCTACCGCTGAAGCCCTGGCAACGCGATTATGTAAGGCCATCGCAGTCCCAAAGCAGACGTCTTCGATAGACGATCATCGCCCAAAATGGATGGTCTCGGCCGCTGTACCTTCAGACCAGTCAACAACACGCACTCAAATACTGATTCCTGGACTGGACTAGGACCTGCAGCTAAGACTGACCACAGTCTACCCGTGCTGCACAAGTCAACTTCCTTTGACCGTCGGGCGCGGACTCGAGAGCAGAAAGGATCTCAACCACCTCCGAGTCAAATAAACGTGAAGCTGTTGAACTCTCTGCGCTGATAAACAGGTTTAGCTTCAAGCTCCGGTTACTCAATCGGAAGGGATGTGGCCCCATCGATGTACTCCCGGTCATATCTCGCCCCAGTATTTACTGTTGGTCCCTCCGAATCCAAAGCCGAAACGAAAGAGACAATCGACTGGCCTCGTGTTCCCTCCGGCTCTTACCCTTTCTCTCTGTAATTCTGTTCTGGATCCAGCTCTCTCTCAGCTCTCTCAGCTCTCTCAGCTCTCTCAGCTCTCTCAGCTCTCTCAGCTCTGCAGCTATCCCAGTCATCTGAAGTCAATTGATGCCACTCTGATAAACGCGAGGACTCAGATCGGATGTAGGCGCTTGTTTCTCCCACTTAAAGAAGTTCCTTCGGATCCCCCCTGATATGGCTTCCTCACTCGCAAGCGTGCCTCGTTCCTCAACCACCTGTTCACCTGTTCTTGCTCTTGTTCTTTCTCGTACCTGATCCCTGATCTACTCCCGAACATCGCATGGGCGCCTCCTTCCTCATCCGGCTCCCTCTCCCCAAGTTCACCCGCCTCGTTGTTTCTTTCAAGTTCTTCGAGTTCTTGCGCGCACAGCCGCCCGGTGGCTGTGGGTGGGTCCACCCTGATTTCACATGTTCTTTGACATCGCTCGATGCGGCTCTCTTGGACGCGGTCGTGTGCCTCGTTGTTTCCTCGTTTTCACGTCGACTTGACTCCGAATTCGAATCCGGCGGCCGTTGCTTCCGCTGCTTTCGTTCTGGTTCCCCAGATGGGAGGTTCAGCTGTCGCAGAAATGCATCGTTGTCTCTCTAGCGGCCTACAACATCTCTGAACAGCTGATATCTGTGGGCCTCTTTCGATCAATGTTGTTTTCCCTCTTCCAAGGTTTTCTGGTTCCCTCCACCTCCGATGAAGCCCATCCAACCCCGATTCGGCCAAACTCAACGTTAACCTCCCTCCTTCCTTTCCTCCTTCTTTTTTTCCTACAGGCACCGCTTCTCCCCGTACTAGTATCTCCGGATCCACCGCAACAACCATGTTCCTCTTCTCCCCCCTTAACTTACCATCCTCTGACATCGTTCGACATCGACAACCTTATCGCAAAGCTCGAATGTACTCGAATGTTCTGGTACTTGTTCGTGGTCCTTTCTCTCCGAACAGGCTCGACTCAACTCGCATCTTCCTCAAATTTTTTCTTTCGTTCTTTAACTTTTTCCCCCCTTCTTCCCCGTGTTCTTGAATCTTCTTCCGACCGGCTTCTCCCCATCCCCACCCCCATCCCTTATCTTCCCCACAACCCCTCCTAGCCCACGCGAGGCTCTGACGTCGCCTCTGACGTCGTGTTCCCTCCCCACCTCATCGAACAACAACTTCCTCAAGCCCGACTGTCTCCCGATCAAAAACGAGGCGTAGGAACAAACGAAAATCAAGGACGGAATCAACACGGGGGTGCTTATCTCCTGCACGATTTGATCTTGCTCCCTGCGGTTGGACGTGCTTTGATTCCGAACTACGTTGGACTTGGCTAGGACTAAGACTTGGCCGAGAGTGCTGCCGAGGTTTGCTCACCTGTGTAATAAAAAGTAAGTATGCATTGTTTGTTCAACCAGACTCGATAACTAATGTGCGTTTGGCTTCGCGTCAACAGCCGTTTCGCGTTAGTGAGGGTTAACATTAGCGTTTGCGTTTGCGATTGCGTTTGGGCTAGACTTGGCGTCTGCGTTTGCGGCTGCGCTAGAATTGGCCTTAGTGCATTAGGTTGACTCGCTGATGTTCGACGCGTCAGCTGCAGTGCTCGCGGCCTAGACGCGTACACACCTCGTTCATTTAATTCCTACTTACACCCCTGCACGATTTTAATTCTCGAACGGCGCGCGTCGGCGTACCAACCGACGCGTATAAATGCCTCAACTCACGCGTCGAGTCAGCTGCAAGGTGATGTTTAAACGTTTAATCTTAGCTGCAGCGGAGGCGTACTACGCGTACGCGTCTTGGTCAACGGTAGAATTGACGTTAGTGTTAGCGTTTGCACTAGAATTTCGTTAGGTTGAGGTTCGACGCGTCAGTAATCCCCGCGGGCTCATCCCGCCTCGTTCATTCCTACACCTCTGCACGCCGCTGCGGCTCGGTAAGGGTTCAATTTTAATGCTCGAACGACGCGCGTCGGCGTACCAACCGACGCGTATAAATGCCTCAACGCACGCGTCGAGTCAGCTGCATCTCGCATATTTAAACGTTTACATGTAATCTTAGTTGAGCGCCGGGGACGCGTACGCGTTTAGTCGAGGGGAGTCAGATACGAATTGACTATTGACTCGAGCTCTACGAGCCAACCTTGGAATTATAATCGTACCTTGAGTCAACCTTGAGTCAACCTTGAGTACATGCTAAGTACTATAGCAAAGTATGTACCAGCTTAACCGCAATCGTATACACGCCCGAAGGACGCCGAGGCGCGGGGCGGCGCGGGCATACCGGTTGCGACTATCCGTCTCAAATCCGTCTGTATCTGTATCCGTCCGACTATCAATTCAACCCTTCAACCCTTCAACCCTTAAGCTTCAACGACTATCATGGGATTTAGGATTCAGGGTTTTGAGAGGATTCCGATCAAAGACGGAGGCGGGAGACGGATATTGAGCGGAGGTTGCGCCTCGAGCTGCCGCGGAGAGTTGCTGACGGAGATATACACAGACAGACGGACAGATACAGGAGAGAGATGATTATAAGTGCGAATGCGAATACAAGTAGACTAGCATATAAACGGCGGAGCGGACGTTGTGCGTCGACAAAGCCAACACAGAATAGAATAGGGTAGACTGAGAACAGATTGAGGAGAGTTAGACCAATGGGATATGTCTTGGTAGCCGCGGCGGCGGACATTTGGTGCCTGGGGTTTTGAGAGAACATAGGAGATAAGACAGACAGAGTGCCTCGGAGAGTTAAGGAGACAGCAGAAGAGAATGATATGCTCGAGGGTTGGGAATGCTAGGTATATATACGGGAGGACGGAGGAGAAGGCGGAGGAGAAGTGAATGGGAAAGGCGGGAAGGCGGAAGGGAAGGAGAGGAAGGCGAAGGGGAAGAGGCGACGGAGGTGAGCGAAGGCGGGCCGCCACCGGGGATGGGCGGTATGATTGAGGACCGGATGGGACTGTGTACGCCGCGGCCAACAGCAATCCACACGAAACAGACAAGAGCGTGTATGTAGGGAGAGGCACACAGAGAGAGGCGGGCGGATAGAGGGTAGGTAGCGAGAGTCCAGGCCGGAATCCAGAACGCAGCACGGAGAACACCGAGTGAGACGTCGAGAACAGAGACGGTAAGAACAGAGAGTGCGAGAGACGGTGGCGTACTTCGGGACGGGACAGCTTGAATCCAGAATCCACGGACATAGGCAGTCAGTTTCCCGGAAGACGAGAGGCGGCGGGGGCAGAACGGCAGAGAGGCTGGCGAATCCACGGATGTAGGCAGGCAGTCTCCTAAAGACAAGACACAGTGAGACATAGGGCAGATACGCCACGCTGACAGCATAGCGGGAGATGTACATGCAGATAAGTAACTTGAGGAGAGGACAAGACAAAGCAGCAACGCCACCACAGAACCGGGGGACAGATAGCTTGGGAAGGAGGACAAAGAAAGAGAGAAAGGATATTATAAGGCGAAGGCGCCATAGATACAAGATAGCGGACAAAGAAAGACGCGGTCGCGGTGAAATAAAGACGGGGCGAGGCAATTGGAATACGAGTTGGGGCACACGAGGAGGATAGCAATGTGTTCGGGGTCGCTGGAAGGGGCAGTTGGCAACAGCAGGAGATAAGTGTACGTGGTGTTGGGAACAGGCTTGGGAGATCGTGGGCATGCGGGTGTGCGGGATGTGCCGGGGCTGTGGGGGTGCGAGTCATCCGCAGTGACTCTGTCCAGTGGCGAATACTTTTTCTGTGTGGACAGTGCTGGACCTCTGTGGGTGCTGGGTGTACACGCCGGGTAGAACCGACGAGAATGTGCAGGGACAGAAGAGGCGAGACCACGTCATGATGGATACGAATTCCCAAAGGGGAAGGAAGCATACATGCGCTGCACCGCCACGGATAAGCAGCCGCGCGACCTCTTTATGATTGGAGTAGGCCGGCAAGCGGCGGGTCACAAACAGCGGGGATTAAACACATCCAGGGATAGTAGATTCCTTCACTTTTTTCGCTTGCATATTTGTTGGGATTTGATCTACACCTGACTCCGGAGGTTGCTTCCCTTTTGCGCTTTTCGGCGATGTTGTTTTTATTCTTTAGTTTGTCGCCTTGGGCGCTGTCGTGTTTAATCAGGCTTGATACCCCTGGTGACTGCAATTTCTTGTGGGACACTCCTTGCATTGAGGACATTCAATCCAACGGTGTTCTATTGCGGAAGTTCAAGTTGAGACAAGTTGGAACCATTTACTCACTTATGTTTCTTTCAGATCACTTTTAGATCCATTTGAAAGATGGACCATGCTTAAGATCTCGGTAAACGCTCAGCTTAGCTGTGTGCTGTGAGGTAGACCAGAGACTCCGAGGTTCAACTTCGAGTCGATGTCACGTGGAGCCTTCTGCATTCGGTTGCATTCGGTCTGATTGGGGTGGCTGTGCCTCTGATTGTGGACATTTTCGGTACTCATAGCACAAAACAGAATAAATTCTGTTTGTGAATATGCCGACGGCGACATGCAATCCGCTTTTACACCTTCCACCGCCCATGCACCGCGGCAGACCAAGGACACCCAAAGCACGCCAAGAAAGCATCGAGCGCGCATTCTGCACAAGCCGCTCCCATTCGCCCCCGAGCTCCGCGTCCCTCTCCCCGCGCTCCCCCCAATCCCGCTCACCCACGCCCCCGCTTTCGTTGTCGGACCGCGTGCACATCGCCTACGCCGACGACGACATCCACCTCGCAAAGGTCCTCCTGCTCCGGCTGCAGGGCATCGAGGTCACGTCCGACGCCGACCCGCGCATCGCCGCCGTGAAAGACGAGGACTTTGACGCGTGCTTCATCCCCTTCGGCCGCCTCGACGACGGCCGCGGCGAGTCCGCCCCAACTCAAACGCCACCGCCGGAGGAGACCCCGGATGCGCTGCGGGCCGAGGCGCTGAAAGCCAAGGAACGGCTGTGGGATGCAGAGGCCCGGCGATTCACTGAGGAGCGCTGCCGGTACGCCGCGCTCAAGCGCAGACAGAGCGACACCCTGCGCGTCGCGGCCGCGGAGCAGGAGCGCGTGCGGCTGATAAAGCAGAAGGAGGCCGCCGCCGCCGTGGTCGATCTGCGCCGTCGACGGGTGAGTCACTTCATTCATAATTATTTTGTATGTTGCAGCTCACACGACACAGCAGATGAAGCCCACGGCCCGCACGCTCAACTTTGCCCTCGTCCCGCCCGTCCCGAAGCCCCCGCAGAAATTCACATACGACTTTCCCTTCACTCCGCGGCACACAACCACCCCGCCCCGACCCGCGCCCGCACCCCCGCGCCGCTCGCCCCAGCCTACAGAGACGCGCGACGAACCCCCGCGCGAACCAACGCGCGTCACATTCCAACAAGTCCTCGCAAGCATCCAGGGCGACCTCTTCCCCCCGCTCCCGCACGAACGCCCCCTGCGCCTCGCCGACCGCCGGCAACGCGCGCTACTCGACGCCCTCCTCTCCTCTGGCATCGACTTACGCGGGAACGGGAAAGGCAAAGGCCGCGCGCGCGCGATCCCACAGCCGTGTTGCAGCCCCACCCCCGCGCCGGCGTCCCCGACGCCGTCGACCTCGACGGCGTCCTCGGGCCTCTCGCGCGCGGGCTCGTGGTTGTCTTTCGGCGGCTCCTCCTCTTCTTCCAGCACGAGTACGAGTACGAGCGTCAGCACCGCTACTTCTTCCTCCTCCGGCTCGTCAAGCTCGTCCTCGTGGTCCGCCTCCGAGCCGGCGCCGAAGCAAGTCCCGATGTTGCGCCTCGCGACGTGGCTGCCCGGTGCGCGGCGCACGGCGTCGCCCGAGCCGTCGTCCGCGTCGTCTTCGTCTTTCGTGTCTGATCAGTATAAGGGGGCGCAGACGCACACACCACAATGTCCGCGCCGCTCGTTCGACGCGCCGCGTGCGCGGGTGGAGGTGCACCCGCTCGCTTCTTCCCCCTCCTCTTCCTCCTCTTCCTCCCCTTCTACCTTCTCTTCCTCCTTCGCATCCACCTCCTCCTCCGACCACCGGAAACGCACGAGGGAGGAGAGGACAGGAGCGCACCTCCCCTTCACGCTCTCCCTCGCGCGCCTCGCCGCGCTCGCGCGCAACCTGCAGACGGCGTATGTAAGGGCGGTCGTGGTTGGGTATGGCACGGGCGGGTACGATGATGTCGGCGACGACTTCTACAATGACCACGACCACGACCACGAGCGGTTAGTGGAGGATACTGGGTACCGGGAACGGGAGATATACGAGAAGGCGCCGAGAGTGAAAGAGCCGACTCAACGGGTGCCACTCGCGTCGAAACTGCGCCTGAGGCCGGTTGGGGCGAGGGCGGGGAGGAGGGATGTGAGGAGGTTCCTTGCCACGCCATCTCCATCTTCTTCCTCCACCTCCGAATCTGCGTGCACTCCCGAGTCCGAGGACTCGCCCTCAGCGACGGAATCGCCGCGGCTCGCCCCGCACGCGTCGCTCTCTGCGCTCTCGCGGTTCAGCTCCTCCTCCTCTTACCACTCTTACCACAACCACAACCACAACGGGAAAGGAGCGATCTCGCGCCCGCGCACAGAACTCCCCTCACGCCTCCCCTACGCGCGCGTCTTCGCGCCGCCGCCGCCGCTGCCGCGCAGTCCGTGGGCGCCGGGGGCGCGGCTTGCTTCGTCCCTCCCTTCTTCTCTCCCTTCGTCTCTCCCCCTTACCACTTCGCACGCGGAAGCCGAGCGCGGAGAAGGATGGGAAGGGGACAGAGAAGACGGATGGGCAGGGGAGAGTTGGACGCCCCCCGCGCTCCGCGCGCGCGCGGTGCCGAACAGCGCGTTTTTGAGGGTGAAGGCGTTGCATAACGATGCGCTGCCGCTTTTGGCATCCTCGTCCTCCCAATCGCAATTTGATGCTGCTAAGCAACACGGGCTCTCGCGGTCCTCGCACTCGCCGCCCAACGCCGATACCACCAACGCACAAGCCACCGCCGTCAACGCCAACGCCCAAACCAACGCGAGGCTAACAGGGCTGATGGAGCAGCAGGCGCGCGCGGTGCAGCCGCGCCGCCCGCGCGAGTGTGTGGTCGGCCTCGGGGTGGACTATGTTCCTGGGAGTGGGCTGCGGTTCGTTTATGCGGAGGTTTGAGGGTGGCGGGCTTCGTCCTTCGCGTTCGTGCGTTCGCGTTCGTGCGTGGCGGCGAGTGCGCAATGAGGTTGAAGGGAGGGAGGGAGGTTTGTGTGTGGAGAAGGGAGGAGGAGGGAGGAGGTGCGCGAGACAACGTGGTGAAGACGCAAGATTTCCGCGTTCGCACATTCGCGTTCGCTCTGGCCCCATTCTCGGGACGGGACGGGTACCGCCGCGGTCGCCGTTCAAATGCACGAGACGATCATTCGAAGGGATTTCGACATCGACATGATCTCGCCATCCTCCGCCATTCTGTGTATGACTCCTCGCTTCAACTCTCAACTATTAACTATAAACTCTTAATCCTTAATTCTCACCACCCAGTGTATTTTTCTTCTGTGTACAATCTCCCCCTCCCCTTTTCTTCGGTGTACATTCTATGCGGCTTCCTTTCCTTCGGTGTACATTTTACTCTTACTTTTACTTTTGGTTTCGGTGTTTAGAGATACGGATATGCAAGCATGTAGTTTTACGCAACCCACGATACAGAACGAGATACATACAAGGATACATACGAACGAGATACAGAACGATTACGATGACTACGACTATAATACGACACTTTATAACGAGATGATTCTGAATATAACGATTCGAAATTTCGCTTGAGGCGAAAGTTGGGGTTACGTTGAGGGTTTGAGGGGTCCGGATTTGCGATCTGTACGCCTGAAATGTCAGCCGATAGTGGTTTTGATACTTGGAGGAATTTCGGGGATCGTTCGTTGCCTGGTCAACCCCGGAGGCTGTCATGCGCCTGCAGTGCACAACGGCCACAAAATGGCGGGGGCGGACGATTCGAACGCGCCTCCAGAAATTAGAATCGAGATTGATGGGGACGAGATAATGAGGGCCCACACATTGGGAGGGGTGGGGTTTGATACAGTTAGGGACGGAGAAGAAAACAGCGCTGTGGAGTTGATTAGCGGGATGAGCAGGGAGAAAAGAATTGAGCTCTTGCATTTATTCTTTCTCCTTCTCCTTCTCCTCTTTCTCCTTCTCCTCCTTCTCCTTCTCCTCTTTGTCATCTCGTTCTCGTTCTCCTGCTCTATCCAGTCGGCGAGAAAACTCCGCAAGTCGCCGGTTCAGCTCTTCATCGAAGGCTAGCTCAGATTCCTGCCGAAGAATTAGACTGTAGAAAATCAAGAGTCGTCCTGGCCTACCCTCAAGGCTTTTATCCTATCCTGGACATGACCGAAATCAGACTGCAGAAAACAAGGAGTCATCCTGACGGCCTACATGTATCTCCTCCATCGTAGCTGCAACTTGTAACAGTTCATGCTGGAATTCAGTGTCGCCACGCCGGAGCTCGGCTATCGCCTCCCCACGGCGACGAACTGGTAAGGACTGGTAAGTGGGAAAAAACTCGAACAAAACAATTAAGAGGAGAAGGAGGAGCACTCACTTTCCGATCTCCAATGAGGGATAGAGATCGCGGCGCTAAGCCCTGCTCCCCCCGCGAGAGCGTACTAGTAGCCTGGGTAGGCTCGAGGAATACATTCTAATCCTTCCGAGCATGTCTGAGAGAGTAAGATACCAACGAGCTCGTGCCTACCGTTCGACCTCTCGAGAGGGAACTCTTACTTTACGATTGGGCTTGGTCGAAAGAAATTGAGAGTGACTGCGAGTCTGCGAAGTGTTTGCAGACAACAGGTATACTTTGACGCGTTGCAAACCATGGGCATCCAGTGGTCTGGGACCCGAGCTTCAAGCCACACGGTCAGTGGATGCGCAGGGATGCGCCTCGGCATTTGCGCAAGTTGACGCAAGACTGTCATCGCTGACTAACGATCAATTGAGGTGGAAACCAAACAACAGTACCTTCCAATTCGCTCTTTCCATGTCGAACCAACCTGAAGATTCCGTCTCTTCTCATAACGCCATGAATCAAAGTGCGTCTGCCTCACAAATATCGAATTCTGGATGCTCAACCGCTCAAGGTGCAGCTACCTCGATTCGCCCTTCTCCCCCCGAACGTCGGCCATGCTGGCATCTGCTGTTCGACTCGCCTCCCCCCAACTACGACCTCAAGACCGGCGAGTCTCTGTCTACATTCTTAGATTCGTCCCGCTCGCACTCCCTCTCGGCCACCCCCGTGTTCTGGGCTCGGTCCCGCGGCATAGTGCACCTATCAAGAACTCCCCTCAAGGGTCGGCTATCCGGAGGTCCCATTTCCCCCGCAGCATTCCTACGCAGTGTACCACCTACTGCTCTCATCGGATCGTACTGGTCGGACGACAGTGCCGACGTGGAAAGTCTATACCCGGAGACACCAAGCAAACTGCTTGGTGTAGTTTTCACGTCTTACGTCAGCCGCAACCCCCCCCTCACCGCCCACGACCGCTCCACCCTGGTATCTGCCTCTAACATGTGGCTCTGGTGCCTCGTTGCCTACGGTCCCAACTCCAAAACAGGTCCAGACGACTTTGCCGTCGGCTCCAAAATACAACTCTCGGAGTTTGAACTCTTATGTATCAAGGAGGGCTCCCTAGACCGTCTCGTACGTTGGATCACGGACGGGATGCAGGATATCACGGTGGTCTGTGCATCGCCGGACGGGACCGCGGATGGGCAGGATGGCATTATGATCGACATGGAACAAGATCCAGGTGACGCGTCTGGGGAGCCCAAACCACTTCGAGAGCTTTTCGTGGCGAAACGGCGGCAGTACGGGGGAGTATTGCCTTCCACGGTGTTTGTTCTTTGATTCTCAGCTCCCACAAGACTTTTTCATTCGTTCTTCCTCTCATCGGTGTGCCCCGTATGCATAAACCAATGCATCTTTCTTCCTTCTCCCTGTGTACAATCTCCTCTCCTCTTCTTTGATGTACATCCTATGCGACTTCCCTTCTCTTTCCTTCGGTGTACATTTTACTCTTACTTTGGGTTTCGGTGTTTATAGATAAGGAAAGGCATAAGCAAGCTCCAGATTCATACAAGGAAAAATACGAGATACAGACTGCATACGAACGAGATACGATACGACTAGAATACAATTATTTATAACGAGATGATCCAGAATGTAACGATTCGAAACTTTGCTGATCCCAAAGTGTAAGTCAGGAGATTGAAGGTTCGAGGTGTTCGGATTGCGACGGAAGTGTACTTTGAATGTGTGAATGACTCGAACGCGCCAACCAGAAACGAGGTTGAACTTGTTGGAGTTGTGTTGGAGCCTTGAAGGGGACAAGTTCATTCGGCCGACGAAATGGAGAGTAGGTGTCTGCATCGGACAAGGCGTACAGCTTGAGAGGGATAGCATTTGAACCAGTCAAGTGAGACAGACAAAACAGGTCGAATACAAAAACAGCGCTAGCGGTTAAAAATTAATTAGCGGGACAAGCAGACATTGGTTGCCAATCATGAGCCGCTCACGTTATCGCTCACTGTGACTCTTCGCTGGCTCCTTCTCCTCTTTCTCTTTTTCTTCCAGCTCCTTCGCCTTCGCCTTCGCCTTCGCCTCCTTCTCATCCTTCTCCTCCTCCTTCGCCCTCTTCCAGTCGGCAAGAAGCCCCTCGAGCCGCTGGTTCTGCTCTTCATAGGTGCTATGCAGAAGGCGGAGCTTTTCCTGCAGAAGAATTGAACTGCGGAAAATCAAGAGTTATCCTGACCACCTACCTCCATGTCCCTGAACCCGTTCTCAAGATGACCAAATCAGACCTCAGAAAACCAAGACTCATCCTGGCGACATACCCTCAGCTTCATTTCCTTCAACCAAGTGTTAATATTGCGGTCCATTTCCGCCGCAGCTCGCATCATTTGACGATGGCGCTCAGCTTCGACACGCCGGGTCTCTTCTTCAGCCTCCTTCTTGCGGCGACGGCCTGGTAAGCGCAAAAAAGCCGATTGAACACAACAGTTGAGGCGACGAGGAGGTGCACCCACTGTCTGCTGTCAAGCTCCAATGAGCGAGAGCAATCGCGGCACCAAAGCCCCCTGCCGACGCGTAAGCGTAGCCTGGGTTGGCTTCGATGAATACATTGAGGGCTTTGAACCTGGCCTGCATGTTTGAGCGAGTAGCCCTGCGCATCTGTGAGCCAAGGCAGAGCAAGAACACATCTGCGTACCAACGACGAGTAACAAATGTGACGCCTGTTGACTCTGAGGTGAGGCCTGGTAAGTATGCGGACGGCGGATGGGGAGGAGAAGGCGTTGTAGGCCGCGGCGTCGTGATCGAACAACGGCTGAGAAAGGGTCACCCCTAACTTGAAACACGCAAGTCCTCGGCCGGCATCGCAACGCAGGACCCTTGCTCAAACAGGTGGAGGATGCGCGCGTCGCTGGCAAAGTTCGCGAACCAAGTGGTATCCCATTGAAAACGAAAGTTGTCTTCCTCGCAGTTCCGTTTTGTGCTTGCGCTTGCGCGGGCAGGCCAGCGCAGCACATCCTGGATTCTCTATTACATCTACATAGCGTCTATCAGCAAAGCTTCGAAATACAAAAACGAAAATATATGGTACAAGGACTTCGAAATCGTCAAGCAGTATCATACAGCCGATCTTCATGGATACTCTTTTTCATGCCTGCCCTTTCCTTTTGTCGGCGGCCTTCGTTCTGCTCCGCGTATTGCGGGAAACGGGGGTGGAGGATGATGGTGGGACCGCCTTTGCTTTCCCCCCCTTCGCGGGCAGATCCTCCGGCGGGATTTCAGGTTTGCGCTTGACGCTACCACGGCGTGTCACCGTAGCATTCGGCGGCGGCGGACTTTTCGCCCTCGATTTACCCGCCCTCTTCTTCTTGGGTGTTACCGGCACTTCAGGCGCAGGCGACTCTTCGGCCTTCGCATCGACGGACTTGTGGCGCTTGGAACTGCTCTCTGGCGCCGCCTCAGATTTACGCTTGCTCCCCGCCAAAATGCCGTTGACAACGCTGTTGAAGAACTCGGGCTGCGTCACTTCGTCCTCGAACGCCGTCAGGCTCAGACTGGCGACGTCACGGGAGCTTTTTGGGACGCAGCCTTTGAGGTCGACCTCAGCCGGGAACGACGATACGACGCGGAGCAGGCCGTATTTGCCGAGTTTGGACGAACGGAAAGGCATGTCTTGCACGGTGGCAATGGCACGCGAGTGAACCGATGGGTCATCCTACACAACACATGTGAGCTAAAACGTCGTATGAATTTCGGCGAGGATGGCACACCTCGTCCATAAACAAGCTTTCCGGCCGGAGTTGCGACACGGCGGCTTGAAGTTCGGAGTCGGGAACAGGATCCGTGGACACCATCGCCCGTAAGGCGACCAGAATGGAGGTGCCGTCGGCGAGCATGAGAGAGAAGAGGAGATCCGGAGTAGTCGAGCTCGGGAAAGGCAGACAGAAGGGGGTTCCACTGTCGTGTGCAAGCCACGAAAGTGTTTCCTCGAGGGACGCGGCCTCGATGGCCAAGGGTGGCCGGCGCTCCTCCGACGCATCATCACTGGACACTATCGAATACCCAAACTCCCGAGCTTCAGTTCCGGTGGGGTGGAACGTCGCTAGTTGCGCGGACTGGTTGGCCCATGCGGGCGGTTTGTGTGGAAAGTTAAAGACGTCAGTCACATTACGTGGCTGACCAAACAGGCGGGCGAGGTAGAAGACGAGCCAATGCGAAAAAACTCGTGGTGTGCGAGGGACGTTCAGACGCATGCTGCCCACAAAAGTTTCCGGATAATTGTTGGGGTGTCCCGGTATGTATTTTTCGACTGCCGGACGACTGCGAGGATCAGGAAGAAGGGCCCTGGCAACGCCAACCAGGACCAGAGGCTCGTCGACCAGGATATGGGACAACTCTGCATCTGTACATCGCCCATAGCCCTCATTCACCAAGCTGATATATTCAGGGCCAAAGGCGGGTGACCCATGATGTGTGGCCATGTACCGGACCAGGATGTCGAGGAACAAGGGTCTGAAATCTAGTCCCAGTCAGCGGTTACGAAAGGAAAACGTTATCCACGCTACATACCAGTGGGCATCTCCGAGAACGTTACGATAGAGAAAGTTTTCCGCCATGACTTTTCTGGATCGCAGGCTTCTGCCTTCACTTGGGCTTGCACTTTTTCAAAGTCGTCGAGAGGTTTGAGACCTGTGACATTTGAGATGTAGGCGTTGAACCGAGTGTGCGGGGTCTTGAAGCCTTCCCTAATCAGCGCCTGAATGAATGAAGCCGTCCAACGATGCCTGCTACCAGTCAGCGTTGAGCGTGAGTAGGAGACATCCTACAATACCTTCCGGCAAGCCAGCGCGAGATGCGAGAAATCAAGAGAATCCCAGACGGAGAAGCAGAAAATGTAGGCGGCAAAAAGCTGGAAACGTAGCGCTCTTGTGCTTCAGGTTCAAATGCGCCGGTACCAGAGCACCACACGTAGCCACTGTCTTCGACACCTTCAAAAAGAGATTTCGGAATATCTGTCCCGGCGAAGATGAAAGTATCATCTTCGGTCGTATGGCTTCCCCACACTCGCATGAGCTCCGTAAGAAGAGACGGGCGAGGCTTTGTGGAGGCAAAAGCCTCGGCGAATTTGGTGACTGCAGTTTGCGCCTCGTCCAAAACGATAAAAAGGGGTGACGCATCTCCGAGGAGCTTTCGTATCTTGCGAAGAGCGTCGGCTATGTTTTCTCGAACATAGTCGGTATCTTCTCGCGCTAGAATCTGTGGTAGCACATCGAATGCCGAATATCCAAACACCCCGTCGGGCCGAGGATTCAGCAACTCCGGGCTGAGCTGCATCATGAGCCATCGTTTCTTGTGTTCCTCTGTCAGTCCAGAGGCACTCGCGACCTCGAGAAACACCTGAAAAATGAGCAATCGCGCCAGTAACAATGTGCTGAATATGTCGAAAAAATATTCCGAATTCTGCTTCATTATTTGAGGAATATCGGCGGCAGGGGCAGTAGGCTTTTTTTCAAACCCAAGGGCGGACTTGAACATGTCTTTGAGCGCCTTTTGAATGTCCCCTGCACCCAGATAACCGGAGTCGACAACGAAGGTGAAAAATAAACCCCAATTCAAGCAGAGGCCTTCATAGAGCAAGCGCGTCTTTCCGCTTCCTGAGGTATTCACCAAGAACCTGTTGCAGATAGATGAATAAACGTCAATTTGTACAAGTCTGTACTCTCACTTGTTCTGCCTTGTGAAAATCTCTGTTGTGCGAGCGTTTAGCACTGGGTCATTTTTAAAACCACCAAGGTCATGCAGAATGATACTGAAGTCTCGTTGATGGAGGCCGTCACGATATAGACGGCATAGCTTCAAGGATTTAATGTGTCGTAGCGTATCATCATCCACCGGCACGTCAGAATCTGGGATCCAAGTGTCCAAAGTCTTTTCGCCATTAACAAGCTTTTCCATATGCGGGCGAAGACTGTCCAAATATGCTCTGGCAGCGGTGGATACAAAGGGCGGAATTAAAGCTGCAAGGCCGTCTTTCAGCAAACAATAACTTTGGAGCAAGGAACTGCATACGAGACTGTGCAACCCGCGTGTAATCCTTCTCCGCATGCGCCACCTTCAATGTCTCGAAAAGTTCTGGTTTGTTGCGAAGCAATGCGATACCTGTGAATAGGGAGGTGATGTCGTCATCCACTGGCCGACCAGCTTCGAGGAAAAGCCGGCCAAGAATCAGCTCCAAGAATAGGGAGCCCACGTCGACAGTGTCTATGCTCTGGTGGCGACCGACCAAATCCCGAAACAGGTACTCGTTCGTAGCTTTCTCTGACTCGATCTCTTCAGAGGATAGAACGGGAGACCTCGGTGGCATGGCATGGAGAAGAAAACAAGTGCTGTCACAGCCACAACGATTGTGGGTCCCCTTTGATCGGAAAAACGGGCTGGTCATGCCAGTTTTTCAAGATGCCTCCGCACCGCAGGCACCAACCGAGCTCGAACGCCTCCGATGGCTCTACGTCCCATACTTGACTTCGTCTGAGTTCAGTCTGTCGCCACACTGCGTTTGCTGACAATATGCTAACCAATACTAAATAGATCAGAGTCTCCAATGATCGACACCAAATCGGGACAGCCGATTTATTGTGTTGAGCTCAGCCTTGGCTCAGCCATCGAACTGGATCAATTGGCCGCAAGTCCATTCGGTATGATTCAGAATTAAACAATAACCTCCTTGTTATCCCGGACAGCAGCGCAGATGAGATACCCGAGGATTGTGGGTCCAATGTTGCCTTCCCAACGCCTTTTGTTCTGGAGGCAGATACTAAAAGCTCAGGCAAACTGCTACACAATCACCTACACCGTCGCCCTCGATGGATCTCTCTACAGAGAAGCAGCGCGACCAGACGATTGATCTGGGCACCAGGAAACTCAAAGCGTTCGGTGCTGGCCCTCCGCAGATCTTATTCAAGGCGCTCCAGCTATACGGTAATCCGGGATACACGATTGAAGTTTGCGCAGGACTTCTGGGCACCTTTCCTCACCTGTATCAACTGCTAGTCGAGGCACACGACCCGGAGCATAAATCTTACAAGCCCTTGGTTGATGCGGGTGAGCCTCTTGGCCAATTCCCAAGTATTTATCGGGCTAACATTCGCAAGTACTGAAACTACCTCCACCTTCTTCTGGCGCGTTTCCCGCCAGTCCTAGCTCCCTCCCTCCTCCGGTTCCTGTCGCACCGCTGGCGGACAGGCTCACATCCATTCCTGCTTCCACACAGGTCCCCGCGGCAGTATACAAGGTTATTGACCTGATTCTTCCCGCCTTGCGAAAGGTTGTTGAACCCGGTTGGACCTGGCCCTCCGAGTGGAAACCGACGAAAATTTCCAATCCTGAAATCCAGGCCTGGCTTTCCAAGCTCAAGATACCGATGTTGAACGGTGAACCCAGTTTGTTACTTCACAGGCTGGGGTCACTGGGCGACGAAAGGATGTTCAGCCGACTCCAACAGATATTCGAGGTGGATAGGGCAACGTGAGTGATGTCTTTCAAACTTATGCACCAGCTAAAAATGGTGCTGGTTACTCAGATTATTTATCAACACCTCCGGGTCGGGGAAAACTCGGCTTCTGCTCGAGGGTCTCTGCCAGAAGTGGGGCTTTTATTTCTGTACCACCACCAGAAGTGACAAAGTTGGCTCGACGGACATGATGCACTGCATAGAAGATAGACTTCTTGCTACAAAAGGATTCACCAAAGTCCTCCCACCCCCCGACTCCACTGCTCTGCTGGAGGCCAATCGCGACATCGCCAGCAATTGTATCAGCCAAGTCATCCTCGCGAGATTCATCGTGTTCCGCGCATTTATCGATGCTATCATTGCCTCTGGGCGAAAAATCACCGAGGATGATAAACGGCTATGGGTTCTTCTCCAAGTCAACCCTGGTCTTCTTGGCTCCGACATCTTTGATCAGGTGGCACGGCAACTCAACGAGGAGGGATTCGACAGCCACATGTGCGAAGAAAGAATCCGCATATACAAAGACAACCTGCCTGTCCTGATTAAGAGCAACTTCGAGGTTGCTGTTAAGAAGGCGCGACCAGCTGGAGCGCCGCCCCCGCCGCCGCCGCTGCAGCCGGACAACACACGAAACATGTTTCATGTCGTCTTGGATGAGGCACAATACGCGGCTACGCTCCTCCCCGAAGCCTTTCGATCTGCCGATGGTCAACATTGGCGCCCTGTCCTGCGAGAAATAATCGAAATGTTTATCAGGTTGCTGCTAGACGGAATGGGTTTCACGATCGGTGGGACGGGAATCGACCAGAAACTGGTCGAAGAAATGATGAATTCCATCATCGTGAAAGGCAATAGCACCGACCGGGTCTCCGCTACTGGATCCTTCGACAAGACCGACACCGAGGGTTTGCTTTACCAGAAGAAATATATCCGACGCTACATCCCTATTTCTATCATGAAAAACGCCGATGGAACCGGAAAGAGACTGCTGTACCGAATAATGAACTGGTTGGATGGGAGGTAAGCCTGCCGCTCTTGACCTTTTTTCTGGGCAGTGCGTCAACCTCTCTCTCAGATTTCGCTTTACGGCCAGCTTCCTCACCAATCTGCTCGTTTCGGACTTCAAAAATCCTCACCAGTTCCTGAACGACTGGGTCGAGTTTCATACGGGGTTTCGGCCAACAGATGCACCCGAGCTTACATCGCCGTTCTCCGTAACAAGAGTGTTTCTGACGAAAGAGCTCTACAATCAGATCAATTTCCGTCAGATTGCCGCAGGTCAGCAATTATCCCCGAGCATAATGTCGCTTGAATTGACGCCATTTCGTAGCTCAAGGAATTGCGGAAGCCGTTACGACTGCAGTGTACGACTCACTTCTGCGATCTGGCTTGTCAACATCGTTTTGTGAACAAGACAATGCCTTGGTGGAACTTGGCTTTGCTCGATACACAACGGCCGATTGCACCACCATCTGTATATCAGAGCCTCTCATCCTCCTGGCGACCACCTATTACATCAACGAGAATCGTTCCGGACAAAGGCCTTTTGGTCAAAGTATTTGGCAGTACGTTGTCCGCGGAATTGGGGGGAGGATCGACTCGAAATTCAACGGATTTGAAACCTACCTTGCGTTCCTCCTCGCGGATGCATTTGCGACACCAGTTCCGTTGAAGGATGTTTTCGAATTCACATCCCCCGCGCCCGAGTGGGCAGACCAGTCCGCACGTTTGGTCGCGCTCTCCAAGGACCCCAAGGAGAAAACCCGCGAAGGGGAGCCACCACCACCACCCCCAAAAAGGCGTACTCATAACTTCAACTGGCGGGAGCATGCTGTTCCCGCCGGACGGATTGGCGAGACATGCGACGTGAAAGGTACCCTCGAGTGGCTGCAACACGGACGGCAGGCGCCGTTCTGCTTCCCGGACAACAACATGGGCCCAGACATACTCTTTGTACTGGAACTTACTAACAAGAAGCTCATATGGGTGGCCCTCCAAGCCAAATTTCTGACAGATGGGATCGACAATGGACCGTTGAAGGATGCCATCCGGACGACCGTCCCTCATAAATACTTCGTGCAGAAGGTAGATTGAGAGTCACTCCGGTCGTTGCATTTCTGATCGCCCTCACTATTTAGTCCGGGGAGCCCTTTTCGAAAGTCATGCGCCCAGGGCTCATCAAAGAGACTCGTGAAGCCCTCACGCTAGCAGGTGGGGAGAATACTGGCACCACATATCCCTTATTACGGGTGGTTGTCGTCTCCCCGCCCACCGTAGGAATCGATCAGTTGGACGCCCATATCGACGACAATGCGGCAGCACTGTCGGATGGCGACAATCATCACGACCCAGGTGGCCATCCCCTGGTCGCTTTGAACTGGAAGAAGCTCCTCGCAACAACAGCCGATCCGGACCAGCGTTTTTTGCCAGTCTTCGAAAATCCTGTGGAACGGGTTCCGAACCAGAAACGCCCGCCTGTGAAAGCGGAGGAGAAAAGCAAGCCTGTAGAAGAGGAGGAGAAAAGGAAGCCTAGCGGAGAAGATGAACCTGGGAAGAAGAGACACAAAACGGCGGCTAGCACGACAGATGCTGGCTCTCGGCCGGCCAAGAACAAAGCGTCCAAGCCTGACCGGGGGAATGAAGTTGGCTCGCCGCACGCCAAGAACACGTCCACGTCCGCCCCGGGCAAAGCCAAGAAGAAGAAACAGACTCCATCCGCTTCTGACCCACGAGAGTCGGATCCGCGCGGTAGGCAAATGGGTGCGGGACCTAGCGCCATTAGCTCATCCCGGCGGAAGACATATTTGGACCCTCCTCGTCGCCCACAGTCAATCTCTCCGATGAGGGTGGACAGGGATGGCCTGAGCATGCCCTCGTCGTCACGGCGCCCATCGTCAATGAGCCCCTCGACTGCTCGCGCAAGCGTTAGCGTAGCCTCCTCTCCACCCGCATCGAGGGCCACGACAGGTACACCCGGGCCCCCGATCCCTCAGTCCGTACCATCCCGTCAGCGAAAATGACAGGTCTGGCTCGAGAAACGCAACGTCAAGTCGATTTGGTACCGTGATGATTATTGTTTATTTAACGCTAGGTTCCCTGTACATGGCGTAGGTATGATTGCACATGGTCTGTACAATGTCAAGCCAACGCTGAGGAAAGTTGCGGCAAACCTTTTTTGTCTAGGTTTGCGACCTTGGGCTTTTTCGAAACGAAACACTTATCTAGTTTCTCGAGTCCAAGGAGACGGGAAACAGATCGTTGGAGTGGTCAGCGAGAGGGTCTTCATGCTTAGCCTCAGGGTTTCCGGTTGGTTCGCAGCGATGAAAATGATGGGATCAACTTGTGTGCTCCGAAAAAGGCAAACCCCCTAACTTCCTTCAGTTCATCTTGGAGCATTTTGGCTGAACGGACATGGACCACTCTAATATTGTGAGCTTTGGAAATTTCTGTCCGCGTCGAAGCCACTTTCGACTTGTATCTTAAAAGTTCGGCAGTTGCAAGAAATCACAGCGAAAGCCCACCAACACAACATCGCGCGCGATGGGCCCGTCATAGACCTCTCCATCGCCGACCAGCTTCGCTTCGCCCGTGCAGTAGGCGGAGAATCGTACGAAACGTACGTCCGCAAGGTGTACGCCGATGAAGTACCCAACGTTTGCTATGACCCAATCGGCGTGCGTCCCTAGCGCCTTCAACGCGTCTACTCACAGTGAGCTACCTAGGTCCCCTGCACGCGCGACGCGAAAGATGTCCGTGTCGCCCGTCTTAGCGATAAATACAAGATCGTGTACTGGGGCGGCGACGGCGCCGAGGTGGCAAAGTTATGGTCATATAAACTGTATCTATTCCGTGGGACCCTCACCTTCGATGCCGATATTGACCACCCCATCGATATGAGAGCGGCAGGAATTCGCGTTACGGAGTGGTTCGATTGCAAGAATATTGTCCACACACCCGAGGCCACAATTGCGCGTGAGGGAATCAGGCTCACCTTCACGGACGGAAAGGGTCTAAACCGCGAAGTCATGTTCCCCGAGCGCCCTGTGTACATACCACCACATGTTCTGGTTTTGCTTTAGGTGGTGCAGGGGAGACTGTTCAAAGTGTTCAATACGGAAAAAAGCACACGTTACCGTACACAATTGTATGATACATATTATTTTTTGCCACGTCAAATCAATCCAACCCCGAAGCCCCCCTCATCTGCAACTTCATCTTCACCAGCTTCAGCTGTTCCGTCGCCTTCGCATGCGTCGGATCGTCCGGTGTCGGCGCCGGACTCGCCAGCACGCGCTCGAGGTACTCGCGTGCGCGCCCCCAGTCTCCTCCGGGCAGCCGTATCTGGTATTCCGCGACCGCAACTAGCGCCTTGGAATAGTACTCCACAGGCTGCGCGTGCGCCTCGCCCTGCGCGACAGCGGCCTGCGCGTAGCTCGCTGCAGAAGCGTGGTCGCCGGTCGTGACCAGCAGCTGCGCGAGCCGCAGGAAAACCGTCATCGGATGTGGCGCGTCCGCCTCCAGCGCGCACTTGAAGCACGCGATCGCGTCCTCAAATCTGCAGAGAGGGGTTAAGTAAGTGGCCATTGAGTGCGAACTTCACGACACACCTTCCGGTAACCTCGAACGCGTGCGCCTGATCCTCCCAGCACTCCGCTTCGTTTGGCCTGCGCACAGGTAAGCACATGTCAACGGGAAGCCGAGGTTTAGGACGCGTCACCTTAGCCGTAGCGCGCGGGAGTGGTAATGCAGCGCATACGGGTGCATACCCATTATCCCGTACGCCTTGCCCAAGCCAGACCACGCGCGATACTCTTTCGGGTTCACATCTACAGACACAGATCATAAGCCACGCGTTGAGAGCCAGGAAAAAAATGGGGACGCGCACCTACGGCTCGGCGAAAAGATTCGACCGCAGCTTGGGGATTCGTCATCTCCAGGTACTCGATGCCCATGAGTGCCCACGCGCCGGAGTACATTCTATCCAGCTCGGTCGCGCGCCGGAAGTACTTGACGGACTTTTCGTGCTCCACACGTAGCGAATAATGGCACCCTGTTTGCCGTCAGCGCACTTCATAATCACCATTCGCTCCAGCTATTCACCCAGCAGATAGCACACCTCCGGTCGGTTATTATTTAGCACGAGGAAGAACTGCGCGAGCGCAGACAGCTTCTCCTTGTTCTCGACAGCATAGAGGATGTTCGCGAGCACATCGAGGTCGTCGATGCGGTACGGGTCGATCGCCATGATCGTGTCGAACTGCTCCTCCGCCTGCTGGTACGCGTGCAGATTGTACAGTACATTCGCGCGCAGGGCCATGAGCCAAAGGCTGTGCGGGAAGAATGCGGGCGTCAGGAGGTTGTCGCATATCTCGAGCTCGGCGGGAGTGGTGCTGTACAGCTCGCTCATCATGCGCACCATGAACATCTGCATGAGAGGGTGCGACGGCGGAAGTATGCTTTTTTGGAGATGCGTGGCGAGCTGGAACGCGCCGTCGATGGGTTATGACGGAGGTAGCGAGGGGATTGAACGTACCGATTCGGGATCATGGATACACTGCGCGAGGAGCGTCCAAGCAGACCAGTTCCATGGCACCGCAACTATAGACAAAAGCGCACAGTCGATAGCTTCACCGTAGCGAGCAAGGCGGAATAGAAACAGTGCCTTGCTTTCCTTTGCAAATTCACGGTGGTTCAGTAGCGGAGAAGCAAACACTCACAGGAACACCAGCCACGACTCAGCGGCGTCTTCGATGGACTGATATAATTCTGTGAGCAGAGGATTTACAGGCGTTGGCGGCTGATGTCGGCTGCCTGAGCTCATTCAGCCAGGCCTGCCTAAGATAAAGAAAAAGGCGAACCGTCGAGCGCATGCCAGTCACGCAGAGCCTTCTTCTCGCTGATCTACATATCGCCTCGAATTAGATATATGGCCCACACAGGAAGCCCAAGAACGCACGATATATCGGCAATACGTGCGCAGAAAGACGGCCTTGTCGCTGCGGGCGTCGCGCAGGAGATGTTCCACACGCGCGTGCTGCTTCTCGTCAAACGCCTTGCGCGCCAGCTCGAAGATCTCTTCTTCCCGCACTTGCTCCTCCGTCAGCGTTGGCGTGTCCACCACCGGCTTTCCCAGCGAACGCCGCTCTGGGGTCACGGCGCGGAGAAGGTCTAGCGCCCTGGACATGCGTTTGAATTCATGCTCATAAAATGCAATTGTGAACGCACCACTTGGTGGCAGCGAGCAGACCGCGTTCGTGGGCCTCCTTCGCTGTCTCGCGGATGTCAAATATCATTCGCGCGTCGACATAGGTGATTTCAGGCATAAAGTCAGACGGATCCATTTTCTGGCATGAACGCGGCGCAAAAGAAGAGTCGGGGTCACCCGGTCACCTGATCTAATACGGCATCACAGTCGCGCTCAGTCGCGTCGCGCACGGTGCACAGGCGTACAGTATATTCGAGCAGTGAATCCATTATATACAGGGTCCATAGTAAAGTATTCAGATAACGAGACACGACTTGCTATACTCCAGGAGCTGCCACCATATCCGAATCTCCGCCGTCAGACGGGGGAGCGGCGGGGGCCAGCATGATGGTCCTCATCTTAGAGGGTACTGCGGAACTCGAACGCGAAGGAGCGGTGGAACCAGTGAGCGACGAATTCTTAGTAGCCCGCGCCTTTGACTTGGACGCTACGGGCGCAGATATCGACATTGTGGGCAACTTCGGGAGCGCGACCGAAGATGACTGTTTCTCTCCCGATGCAATGGCAATTGCCAGAGGAGACTCCTTCTCCCCCATCCACGAGTGGGTAAACCAGCGACCGCCTGCAATGCCTCTGATTTCGCGGTTGACGGTCCGCCAGTGCCTGGGTTTCGCGCCCGTGCGATCGAGCGGTACGACGGGCGCGAACCCGGTATTGATTTTCTGAGGGGGCTGAACGGAGAATGGCTTCAGGGGGAGGGGGTATACTGGGAGGGGAACGTCCTGGAGATTTATGGTTATGGGTGGCTCCTCGCCCAAGGGACCGTTCGTGTACGGCGGAAGCGTGTCAGGCTCCGGCGTATTGCCCTCGAAATGGGCAGTGACTGGGGAAGAGGCAGCGGTGACGGAGTATCCTGCTGAATGGCAAAGTCAATACCTGAGAGTCAAAGTACGAGAATTTGAATCACCTTCGCTTATGACATCGATGTCCTCCGGGGGAACGGGCAATAGAACGGCTTTTGGTCTAAAAACAAGGGCTGGTTAGCTCAGGACGTGCATGGAGGGAATGAAAACAAACTTGGGACCGGGTTTCGCGCGTACACGGGGAACAGCTGGCGGCTTTCGGGCCGCCTTCTTCTTGGGCGGCGGTTTCGACGGGCCAGCATCAAGAGAGACGAGATTATTGGGAGGGAGAGGACCGAGATCTAGGGTGCCCTGCTGGCCTTCATGTTGGTGCGCTTTGGCCGCGTTGACTTCGAACCACGACATCGTTGGCGCGAGATTCGCCGCACCAGCTTGCATGAGTTTTTCTTTGCTCTTCCGCTCCTCCTCCGCGAGTTTCTTCTCGCTCTTACGAGGCTTGCGCTTGCTAGGCGCCTTTCGTTTAGGCGCTGGCTCAGCAGCAGAGGACTGGGCGACAGGTGGCACGACATGCCGAGGGACGACATCGTCGTCGTCAATGAGCTGATCCTCCTCGTCTTCCTCCTCAGGTTCATCGTCGTCCGAGAGCGGGCGTTTGCGAGAGGAAGAGGGCTGCGGAGGGGCTCGGGTGTCCTTGACCAGCAGCTTCACTCGTCGCGGTGGAGGTGGGGGACTGTCCTCCTGGCGCAGTGTAGATATCTGAGGAGCATCCATGTCGACATCATGGTCCTCGGTTTTGTTGAGAGCCTCCATGATCTGGGGAAAGGCAGAGCGCGGGAGTCAAAAGACAAGGCAGAGGGTCTAGAGGCTTGATGCGATGCATGTGTGTCTTTATATGCAACTCTAAATAAATGTTCGTCTCCAGATCCGACTGACAACTTGATTTTATTTTACACAATTCGGGTTGATTTGCCCTCATAACCTTCCCACTTGCCCAGCTGGTCATTCACTTCCACCATGCGCGTCTCATAGAAGATGTGAGCTGTCGGTTTCACACTCTCCACGTCTTTGGTCACTCCATTCTCATCTCTCCCAAACTGGGCACCCCAAACGCTCCAGTGCTCGGTCTTGGTGTTATACGACCCCACGCAAACCCCGCATTTGATACACCTGAATCTCGTCTTCCAGGGCTTGCCTTCAGTAACGTAGGTCTCGAGCGCAGCACTGTGCGGTTCGGAATGCGTCCAAGTAAAGGCGGATGCGGGAAAATGGAGAGTCCAGATAAAGGCAGATCCTGCGAAAGCAGCAATTCGTATCTGCGCGGGTATTGAGCAGTATAGACAGACCGTTCATTATCTGACAACGAGTGCAGTGGCAGTAGGCGGAGAGCGTAGGCTTTCCTGCAACCGTGTACGATACCGCGCCGCAAAAGCAGGCTCCTGCGTGAATTGGGGAGGACATGGTAAGGAGAAACCCGGGTCAGGTTCACGGAGCCCGGTATCCGGGGACATTCAAATGACAGACACCCTTGAGAAGTACCGTGTTTCACACGGCATGCGAGTGGTCTTACCTGAAAAGCAAATTGAGTTGGGCCGCGTCCCATGTACAGCAACGAACGCGTACCTTGAAATCTCATTCAACCGCAGCGGGAATGCAACGATTTAGTCAAGATGTCTATATTTGCACAGAGGACGGAGAGTATACAAGCTATGCATTGGCTGCTTCCCATCGCGCAATTACCTTTTCGAGGTCGAATCGCGGGTCGTCTGGATCGGTGACGAGTGCTAAACAAGATAATTAGCACCGGAAGACGGAACGCGGGCCCCTGCTGGGAGCCCCGCCGGAATGCAAACGCACCATCCACGTTTTTGGGAGCCTCCAGCTTCTTCCTCCATGCCTCCTTCGCCTGCGCTATTAAGTGTTCGCGGTTGTGCTTCGCCGCCTCGATCTTGTGCACGTCGTACGCGGCCTGGAGCGTTCGGCGATGGTACCAGCCATAGACAACACCAGTGAAGAGCGCGGTGTATCGCACGACCTGCAATTTCGTTGTTGAGTATGCGCGATAGCGTGTTGTGCTGGCGCACATTAACGGTGGGAGATCCCATCTCTACTCAATAGGCGCAGAGGGACGGTTCTAGCTCTTGTTTCGAGTCAGCGAGGGAAGGCCAGGGAGCCCTCATCCGCTCACATTATTTTGTCCAAAGAGCGGAAGACAGAGAATATTGTCGGAGTTACCCGGTTCCCGATTAGGTAACCACAAGGCCAATCCTCAAAAAGAAAAAGAAACACGCGCTGGGCAAAAGGAGAGTTGATATAGAATACGGTAGAATACGGGCCCAGGTACGGGCCGAAGCCAAAGAATAAAATAAACGGCTGCTACAGTTAATTGATATGGTATCCTTCATTGAATTCGCGCCTTCTCTGAAAATCGCGCTCTATGTTGGCTCTATGCTCGCAGAATCAGACCGTGACACGGAGCGAGGGAAAAAAAGGCACTTCCCATAAAATCGATGGCCTCAAAGTCCCCGCCCGCTAATCCCCGAACGAGGACGCATAGTCAGAACGACACGGAAAGAAAGAAGACATGCATGCACCTTTTCCATGACGGTCCCTATCGCACCTCCGCCCTGAAGAACCCCGCTCATTGAGCTGCGTTTCCAGATACCGCGGAGCGACACGCGCTGCTTGAGCGTGCCGTCAAAAAGAGTCGAGACTCAGAGGAAATAAACACCTTTAGATGACGATCCCGATCGTACCTCCGCCCTGAAGCCCCCGCTCATCGTTTCCCATAGACTTTCACACCATCCCCATCCGAGACTGCAGAAAGAGCCGAATCACTCCGTGCCCGGCATCAACGAGAGGGGAATCGACCCCAGCAGATAGGCTCGCCGCCAGCTTGACAACGGCGGCAAGACCGAGTACGAGAGCCCACCTGCTCGTACTCGGTACTGCCGTCGTTGGCAAATTGGCGACGAATCTATCCGGCACAGCCGAGTCCTGCATGTATTTCCGCCTGCCCAACCAACACCAGTTCCCGAGACCCGAATGAAGCCTGCGGGACCCAGCGCTGAAGACAGGTGGCCACACAACGGTGTCAAGGCGCGCTCGTTGGTGTCGGTACGCGCAGTGCAGGGACCCCGCTGAGTCTATGCCTAGTATCTAAACGACTTGCGCGATGCGTACCTGTTTGAGAGAGAGGGAACTGGGACGAACCTTGGAGGGGAGAGTAGATGGGGGGAAGAGACAAGGCACGAACGGCCAAAGTGGCTGACCTTCAGTTCATTTATACGCGCCGATCGTTCGAAAGTTTGCTCTGAACAAACAATGCGTTAAGACTTCAAGTAGTGTTGGTCTTGGTCTTGAGCGCTTGAGCAGCGGAGAGCGTTCAGCTCTGCGAAAGACAAGGCAAGCTTGATGCGTCCGGGTGCCCAAACCATGCACCAAATACCCAAGACACGAGTGCTGCGTGTATTGGAATCTATGAGGTGAAACATTCTAAGGCTTTTCGGACCATCGGTTATTGCATGGCGAAGATGATTAACGCCAAATTGACGAGTAGCGTCGCAAAGTATCACGAAAGCATCGACGATTTCCGAACCAAAGCACGCTAGAACAGCCCTCATCGAACCCAACTTGAAAGCTGTATTCGAGGGGAGGAATTCATCCCGACGGAACAGCGCAAGGGAGGAAGGGCCGTATAGCGCGGCCGGGTGTATTCCAGGATCGGTTCTACCAGAGCAACGGGGTTTTTGAGCCACAGTAAGATTGGCTGTTTGAGCGGTATTGCGGCAACAGCGCTGAATGTCTGAAGTAAACACCAAGAGCTAGGAAGAGCAAAAGATCCAGAAGACCATGCAATTTATTATTCCAGGAAGAGGTTGGGAAGAGGGCAAAGGATGGCGGCCGAAGCCGCAGCCAAGCAATGCCCAACATCGTAGCCCCTATTCATGCACAAATGAAAAGTTGCAGCATCGTATTATAATACAAAATGGTACACATCCCAACGGAAGGTATTGAGTCGGACCAGGGGATAAGCTCGTGGACGTTCTCGGATGGTTCCCAAGATCCTATGCGACCTGCGACTCGCAAGGCGACTCGCGGCGCGGCGCGAACATCGGTCTTTCCTATCCTCGCCACCTCTTCCCCTTCCTCGACAAAACCTCTCAAGCCCGTGATCCCGCACGCCTAATTCCGCTCCACTCCGTTACTCCCTCTCTCGCCCTTCAGGCTGGGAGGGCAGCTGCACCATCGTCGCGTGCCGCGTCGGCACTGAGCCCTCGACTCTTCTCATATTCTGGGAGAGCGCATTAGAGCAAACATTTAAAGCAGTAGAATGAAACTGTTTACCATCAAGCAGATGGTCAGCCCACTCCGGGTCGATAAGTCTCTGGGAAAAGGAAACGGCGGTGTGAGATATTGTGAGAGGCCTGGTATGGAAAGCTTACGACGGCGCGTACCCCTCCGCAAAGACGAATCGTACGGATGGCCTTCGGGCCGTGGGGTAGTGTCTCCGGCGCTGCAGCCGGTTGTCGATTGGACGTCCGTGTCGTTGGCTGAGACGATACAGTACCAGGATTGCGGGAAGGCGTCACGGAGCGGATGCTAGCAAAGACTTCTGGCCCAATGACGATCCCGCAATCCCCGGTACCTCCACAGAGCAACCCCACGATATGTTCACTGCCTTTCTTGGTAAGATATTTGGTGGGCATTAGCCCTTCACCATTCCTAACGCATACAAATCTCCCCGTCCTCCAATCGGTGTATATGTGTTCGCGTAAAGCTGGGAAGTAGACAGTCATTAGGAAGGATTTCGAAAGTAATTTCGAAAGTAGAATTCACTTACCAGCCTGCGATAGGTCGTGCGACTCCAAGTCGACGATACCTGAGAACAGTTCCACCTCAACAACTTCTCCGCCCTCTCCGCGTGCACGCTTAGCACGCGAGTCTACCGAAGCCTTGTACTTCTCCGGTATGTGTTCAGCGCTGGGGTGCCTCTAAGAAAAGCATCAGACACAATGCATTCCATGATTGAGAAAACACGGACTGTGCGCCACATCAGGTGTCCCAATTCGTGGAAGAAAGCGGCCAGGGTGGCGACATCCACCTGGGCAAGCTCGGTAAGATCGTCCGCCGTTGGTGGGTCACGGCTCGCAACGCGTTGCAACACCTCGTTGATGAGTGTGTCGTGCTCCGGTGTAAAACAGATAGTGGGGTGTTCAGCGTAGTTTCTGTCCGGTCGAAGTGGGGTAAACGCGACATGGTTGGCTGCCGAGTCTTCTGACGATTTGAGATGAACGTTGAACCGCGTTTTCCGCTCCTCGCCTTCGATGCTCAAGCCGTAGAGATGCGTAAGAAACTCGTGAATGACAAGGTCATCATTCTGGTAGGGCACCTCCGCGTAGCCTTTGTATGGGCGGCGGTATGCCCAGCGGAGTTGGCGGCCAAGGGGCGTGTCGCTGAGGAGGGCGTTCCATGCCTCTTCGACAAGAGCCGGTATTCTTGATTCAATGACCCGATGCTTGCCGTTGGCGTCTTCCACGACGATGGACTTGACAGTCAGCGGGGAAATCATCAGGGTTCAACAACGGCAAAAATATTAGCAGGCGAAGGTTCCGTAGGGTGGCGAGCTGCCAGCTTCAATTTTGCGTGCTGGAGATGTTTCGGAAACAGCCACCAAGAACTAGGGAGAGCATGCAAGCGAGAGAGAGATAGGAGTTGCTTGCCCATGATTGGCAAACCAATGTTTGGCTTTCTTTGAAAGCAAACAATTGCAACAGTTTTGTCGAAACGCCAAAATGCTGCGCTCAACGACTACGAGGCGCGTCCCGCAGCGGCCTCTCTCCGTCCACGCGCCCTCACTGTCCCTCGCGGTCTCCCGTACAAATTTGCCACGTCACTCTCCCAGTCGTCGCGGATATGCGCTCTCTGTTATACCCCCAAAGATTCCGAAAGGAATGACTCTACCGCGGCACTTCACGGGGAAGAAGGCCTTCCAGTATAACTGGTACATGAAAATCTTGGCCACCAGCACCACCTCCCCCCTCATATTCCTCTACCACAACGACTTTACATCCCAAAAGCTCATCAAACTTCGGAGAGACATCACGGCTGCCTCAAATCGCTCCAAACCATCATTGTCCTCTCCCTCTCCAGCTGGTATTCCAGATGAACCGGTCGCGGATCCGCTGCTCACGGTGATACGGTCGAGCATATTCGGCGCTGCTTTACGCGACCTGCCGTCAGTCGAAAACGCAGATGTTATGCAGATGATGGACGGAGTCACAGGCGCGCTCGCAGTTCTGTCGCTGCCCGTTCTCGACCCTCCGCAATTAAAAGCCATTCTCCGCACATTCGACCGTAATGTTCCACCGCGACCGGCGAAAACGGCGGAGGAGCTAAAGAAGATAGAGGATGAGAAGAATGCGGACCCTGCGAATCCAGGTCGGAGAATCAGGCGCATGCGACAGATAGTGGACCCGGAGCTTAAAGTTCTTGGGGCCCTGCTCGATGGGCAAATACTGCTTCCACAGAGGATTAGGACCGTCGCGGACCTACCTACGTTGCAGACCTTGAGGGAGCAGTTGGTGGGCTTGTTGAGCTCCCCTGGGACCCAATTGGCCATGACGCTGAGCGAAGCGAGTGGTGGTCGGCTGGCACGGACGCTGGAAGGTTTGAAGAAGGGTCTAGAGGAAACTGCAGGAGACGGTTCTGCGCCAGATGCTCCCGCACCATAACCCTGTCGCGGTAATCTTTCGAAAAAATTAGCATAAATTTAGCGGTAGTGTGGATGGCTTGAAATCGGTCGCGCGACTCGTGAGTTGTCCTTGAGACCAAATTCGGACTCGATCACGAAGTGATCGTGACTGTGACACGTCACCCTTCACCATTCCACTCCGACCTGCAATTCAACCAGAAATGTCTGTGGCTATTGTTTTGGCTTCTCGGCCCACTGACTGGTACCTAGGGAGGACGACGATGATTTTCTCTATGGCGGAGGAACCCCGCAGCCTCTGTCGACACCGGTACCGGGTATGCGTATTTTCTTCAGCGGCTTTCATGTTCTATCGTATCCAATGCCCAATATCATTCCGTTGACTCTCTTTCGTCCCGCGTGATACTTAGTAACACCAGCGTGAGTTTCAAAAGCAGTCGGTCTATTCTTTCGTTGATATTCGGTCGCCCGACTCTCAGAACATCATCGCTGGGAAGCTTTCCATCCTCGGAGGCAATTGTTGCGCAATTGGAGGCCCAAGCAGCGGAAGCCTCCACCAGCCAAGCCACTGATGTTTCCCCGGAAGAAGACGACGCCGGCGAAGAGGCGGTTGATTTGGGAGAGGAAACTGAAGACGACGATGAGGAGGTACGTGGTCCTTTACTTCTCGGAATCGTGCTGACCAGCAAGCAAGGATGTGGAAATTATAATGGAGCCGCAATCGCGGTCTCTTGATTTTCGGTGAATTGGTTTTGCTTTGGTACATGGTTGAAGTTGACGCGGGGTTAGGCAACAGTCTGCTTCTCGTGGCCCGCCACTACGTAGTAGCGCTTCAACAACTGCTCTACGGCGTGATTTTGTTCTTTAGTTTCCTCAAGCAAGTATTGACGCGTTATACAGCCCAGTCCTCGTTGACAACCGAGTATACACCCATTCAAAGGGGAGGTGCCGCGACTAGCACTCCGTCAAAGACACCCGCACAAGCTCAACTAGCCCCACAAACCACGCCTCAAACACCCAGCACCTCGGAACCTCCCCCCGCAACGACCGTCGTCCCGCAAGCCGAACCACCCTCCCTGGAAGCCGCACCTGTAGATGACGGAGTGGACCCTTCAACCCTCGATCCGGTGTCTGCGCCTCCGTCGCACCCGTCCATCGACCCCACCGTAACAGGCACGATGGAAGGGCGCTCCATCATCGACGTGGATTTGTCCTCTATGGCCGAAAAGCAGTGGCGAAGGCCTGGGTCGGATATCAGCGACTGGTTCAATTACGGGTTCGACGAGTTATCGTGGGAAGCATACTGCTACCGCCGCCGAGATCTAGGTGAACTGGCGAACGTGCTGAAAACCAATGTGCTGGTATGCAAATTCGTACCGCGCTCTGGGTATTCGAGTTCTGATTGGAGTCAAAACTAGAACTTTTCTGGGATGCCGGAAGACCAGCTTACTGCGCTGCCGCCAGAGGTTCGGCAAATGGTCATGACGGGGACGACTGCGATGATGAATGGCGCCGGAAACCCTGCCATGATGGGCCAGGGCATGATGATGGATATGTCGGGGATGATGGGGCCCATGGGAATGGGCATGAACGGCGACATGGGCATGATGCAGCCCGGGATGATGGGCATGCAAGACGGCGGTCAGGGGCAAGTGGGAAACAGCGCGAACGGGACGCCGGAGCAGGGTGGCGGGATGATGCAGGAGGGCTTCGGCGGGAACCCGGGGATGATGGGGATGGGGATGGAGTATGGCGCACAGGTACGTCTTCGAGCTTCATCTCGAGCTCCGCATTGAGATGTGTTTTCCCAGGAGCAAAACCAGATGGCGCAGCAGCAGATGTATCCGCAAATGGAGGCGCCGCAACCTGTCCCGCCAAGCGGACCTGTCGGCCGCGGTGCGGGCGCAGTGCCATACCGAGCGCGTGGTCTTCGTGGCGCACGGGGCTTCCCGGGCAGAGGGCGTGGGCGAGGATATGGCGGTGACGGCGAGTAGACTTTCTTCGAGTAACGTGCGGGCGGATATTCATCTCTTGCCTTTGGTACAGCACCGCCCGTTCCAATACGGCCTACATCTCCGCTTCCACCGAACGTGCCCACTGGGCCGCGGAATCAAAACAAGTACAAGGACCGCGACAACAACACCCCTGCTGTCGATGGTTTGGATTACGGGGAGACAAAACACGGGCGCACAACGAGCGGCGAGCCGGAGGAACGCAGTCGGTAAGTTTTCGTTCATTCGTTCAGACTACCGTGTTAAGGCTGTCTGTGCAAGTAGCAAGCGGAGGAGCTCGCCGGGGCTCGACGACGTGCGAGGATCAAAACGGCGCTGACGGAAAACCTCTCTTTCTGGCGGAATATTATCTTTGCTGTACCTGCTATATGTGTCTACCATATCGCGTTGTTAATATCAGCTCTGGGCTACAAGGCCATAGATTGCTTTCAGTATGTAGCAGTACGTAGTTAGGAGGAAGTTAAGTTGATGTGAAAGCACCAGATGTAAAAATTACATCTGGCCCTTTCGCATTAAGTTCCTCCTCACACGTCGCTTCTCCCCGCCAAGACCTTCTCCCTTGCCCCACTGAAGATACGGAACCTTGGCCTTTTCGACACCCGCAATCTCACCCTCGACCTCGCTTCGGAAGTCCAGCATGCCCCACAGAGGGAGTTCCATTTCACCCTTGACCAGGATCCTGCATTTTGAGAGCTGCTGCGGAGGAAGCGGTGTGAGGAGGTGCATGTGCGAGGAAGAGGGTGAGATGGAGCGGATCAGGGCAAGCCCGTGACACATCGACGTCGACGGCGAGGGCGCGACCGAGCCTTGTGTGTATGGGATGGCCGGGACGGCGTCCGACGATGGTCCTGACATATCGATATCATCGTCGAGAGATCCAGGTTCGTACGCAACGAGTCCAACCAAGGCGCCATTGAGAACCCGGGTGATCTCCGAAGGAACAACGTCCTCCGCCCCTGCCCCGCAAAGGACTACTCTGTCGAATGCCAGCGACCAATCAACCTCGTACGGAGGATGGGCGCACAGCGGGAGCGTCGTATTCCAACCAGTCGCCGCTAGTTGTTTCAAGGCCTTCGGCGCCGTCCGCGGGAAGACCGCGTGAAAATACGAAAGAACAGCAATCGACCGATGGTCAGAGGCGGAGTAGTTGGTGGACAGGACCGACGACGGGATGGGCTGCAATATATGCATTTTGGCGCTCTGGGAATCATTGGGGAGAGTAAAGGGACGATCAAACGAGAAGGAGTTCGCGAACAATGGTGCTTCGATTTCGAAAATGTCAGTGGGCTGCACGAGATCCTCCATTTTGCGCGTCAGGTCGGCACCAAGGCCTTTTGTCCAGCCCATCGTGTTCACAATGAGAGGGATAACGTCCGATATACGGGCGTCCTCCCCATCGCGATAGTCAGCAGGCGTTTGCACATCCAGCTGATAAGTTTCCACCAGCGATTGGATAGACGCGAGATAATGGGATGGCGATGATCTCGGAGTGGTTGAGCCGATATAGTGCGCAAAGTTGGGTAGGGTGGGGTGCGAGAAAGGCGGGCCTAAACCGATATTAGTGGTGGAGATGGATGCTCTGCGAAAGAAAGGTACCAAATACAGGGCGTTCGATGATATTCAGCGCGACCAGGCCGCCAGGTGTGAATTCGGATTGGCCCAAGTCGCATTCCAGAAAAGCAACTTTGCGGTACCTGGCCAATATAAGTCGCATGCAGGGATATTTAAAGAGAGACCAAGGTACCGGGAAAGAAGACGATTCAACAGCGTGCGGGCAAAGGTACTCTTGCCCGAATTTTTGTGTCCCTTGACGAGATATATCCCAGTCGCAGAGTCAGACAAAGAGCTGAGCGCTGTTTCCCATGTATCCGGTAGGAAGAAAGGCTGGATCTCTTTGCTCGGTTGTGTAAGCTGGAATATTTGTCAATTCGGTAATAAACGAAAATGTGCTCAAAGAATCACCGTATGGACCCTAGGGAGCCGGAGGTCGTAGCCAGCGTCCGATTCTTGCCATCGAGAGGGTTTGAAAACACCGTCGAACGTGCGACATATTTTCCCCAGCCCCTCCACACCGTCGTTGAGCGGTTGGAACGCGACGATGATAGCACCACTTTCGAACACTGCACGTAGTCGCGCAGGAACGGCGGCAGTGGAATGTTTTGGCACCGTCCCGTTTGAAGCCTCCAGTATCGGGATAGGCGCAGACCGCGGAGCATAAACGCGATGCGCCGTCGGATCTGCTGGCATGCGAACTCCACAGATAGACACAAGGCCTTGCAGAACGGTAAACATGTACGCGCCTAGCAGGCCAATGGTCTGCCCCGCAGATAACGAAACCAACGTAGCAGCGTCCGTCGTCAGGCCCAAAGCTGCTATTTCTTCGGAATCCAGGTAAAACACGGTTTTATCCTGGAGGAAGTGCAAGGAAGTGAGGGATTGTGGGGGCCGCTGGGCAGTGGCGGAATGTGGCGCAGGCGCAGGGACGTCCACGTTCTCTTCGTCTTCTTCATCGGAAGAATCGTTTATCGGTGCGCTCGGCGACCACGCGCGTTTGCCCACAAAAACCATGGTACTGCGTGCTGGAGGCGCATCGGAGATGTCCTCGTCCTCATCCTCGTCCGAATCAATGATAATTACATCGTCCGAGTTCTGGAACGGGTCCGGTTGAGTCTCGAAATACCGCGCCTTTTTGAGCTCTGTCTCCCTCTTCTTCTTGCGTTTCTTGGACGAGTTGGGGGTCTGCGCCGAGCTGGATTTCCGTTTGGAATTTGGTGGTCGTGAAACAATCACAGGAGGTTCAGGCGAGGGTGGTGCTAGAGGTTCCACAGGGGTTGGGCGTGGGTTGGCCGCTTGGGCTGCCTTGCGTGCGGCAACGGCGCTGAGCATTTTATTCGGAGGAAAATTGGAGGCAACATTTTCTGGAGGCCGTAGCCAAGCAATCCATGACAGCTTTCGAAAATAAGAGGGGAGTCGATTCTTTACTGCAAGATACGGTACAATACGGCTACTGGTTCAGGCCAAACATAGGATAGAATAAACAGTTACAGGGCACCACTCTGGCGTTTTTCACGTCAGCTTTTCACGACGGGAATCTTCTTTGGTTCCAACTTGAACCGCTGCTTCGTCAATGCCTGGCGTCGCTTCATCTTCGTCCGACATTTCTCGCAGAAAGCACTAGAAGAGCCGGAAGGTAGCACGCGACTGCAGGTCTTGCTTCCGCACAAGTGCTGCGGGGGAGTTTGAGGCGCGGGTGGACGCTGTTCATCCGGAACGTCTACTTCCATGGCTGTTACAGGTTGATCTGGTGCAGCGGAGACCTGGGGTGGAGGGGCGGGGGCAGCAGCAGCGGGAGGCGGCACCGCAGGGGACGCGTTCTGTGGTTGTTCAGGGTTCACCTCCTGGCTCAACCGTCTTCGTTTATTCGGTTGCTCCTTTGAACAGTTAGCAAGGAAGTCGCAGCACTAACCAGAGGCACATACATCGGGGGGATTTCTCAGGCCGTTCTTGAATTGATAATAGGTATATCCCTGGCTAGAACCTGCAGCCGCAGGCGGCGGCGGCGGCGCTGGAGTAGTGTGGAACTTGTACGTGGCATACGGCGACTGATGCCCTCCTGCAGGAGGGGTAGCAGCGGGGTACGATGCGGGAGGGGCAGTAGCGGGGTACGCGCCTGGACGGGGATAGTGTTGAGGGTGTCCATAGCCAGGCGGGGGAAGGGGATAAGGATAGTAGGGATACGGGGTGGGCGGAGCCGCGCCTGGTTTGCCCGGGGGCGGCATCATCCCATAAGGATAAGGGGAAGGAATATACATCAGGGGAGGCTGGCCCGACGGGGCCGAACCCGGCGGAGGGGCAGGCATGCCATAATAGCCTGGGGGAGGCATGTACATAGGATAGGTCCCAGGGGGTGGCGGATACGGATACGGCGATCCATGAATGGGCTGAGGAGGAAGAGTGTATGCACTTGAAGACGCTACAGCGTTGGTGCTACTCGTCGCACTGGGGGGTGGATTTTTGGCTCGGGACTTGCGTCCCACTGACCTGCGAGGGGGGCGAGGGGTGCGGACAATCTTGGAAAAACATTAGCGCCTTGGCAGCACAAAGCGCGAGAATCAATTTACCTCGGAACGTTTATCGGGGGGAGGCACATTTAATGTCAGCAGCATGGAAGTCGACGTATAGCCTGGAGGATACATAGTCGGAGGATATGTCGTACCGCCAGTAGCGCCAGTGAGAACCTGTCCTCTAGATAGATCGACTGGGACGGCAGTGGAAGGTCCCATACTTGATTGTTCGGAATTGACCGGACCCGTACTCGGAACACCGGCATCCCCTGTGATATTCACGAACTTGGCCGTCTGGTTCTGATTCTGAAGTTTCAAGGCGGCTTTTTTCTCCCGCCTCGATGCGAGAGCGAGTGCTCTGCAAGGCTCGCAGCTCCGCCAACGACTTCCCGGCATGATTAAATTGCAGCAATCATCTTCCCGGCAGGAGTAAATAGATCTGGCGCGTCGGGGGATTGGCTGAACATGGATGAGCATGGTAAGGGAGAGCAACCAACGTGATAACGAACCTGTGCCGGAACGTCATCAGCCGGCGCATCTGCGGCATCGCTTCCTTCAGGGTTCTCGCCAGACGGCTCCGTGCCCTTGCCTTTTGCCTCTCGCTTTTTGCGTATCTTCTTCTCCTTAGGTTCCTTGGGCTCTGTAGTTCTCTTGATCTTGATTGGACCAGGCGTGACTAGCATGGTCCCATCGGGCAACATAAAACCTTCGACCAGTCTTAATCACAAGCCACCAAAAGGCAGGGAAACCTACCTTTCTCTACTTTCTCCCTGCCTCTTTTCAACTTGCTATGCCAGCGATTCTGGATCCGGTGCGTCTCGCAGCGTTTGTACCGATAGAATCCGGGCAGGAGATTGTGGCAGTGGGAGACGGTACACATGCGGGCGGGTAGGGGAGCGATGGGAGCGGCCGATTGCGTCCTATCCGTGGATGCATCTGGTTGGACGCCTGTCGGAACTTGTTCATCGATGATTGAGAGCTCCCAAGCTCGAATCTCGTCGGTCCCATCGACAAGGGGCTTCGAACAAAGAGTGGTAAGCATTCATAAGTAACAACTCGTGTATGTATACCACTTACTGGTAGTCCGTTGGCAGCTCTGCGCAGGTCTTCCTTCGCCCGGAGCCCTTCCAACTCTCGCTGGAATGCCTCACGCTCGGCTTTCCACTTGGCTCGCTTAGTTATACCGTAGTTCCGATAGCGCGTGCGACATGGCTGGCACATCTTGTACGGATACACCTCCGTAGTTTCAAGGATAGTGGCCTTGCAACCCTTAACAGAACAAAATCGCGGCCGTCCCTCTGAGGTCTCGGTGGTCGCTCCGATTGTCGCAGCAGGTTCGACAGTTTTGGGGGGCAATGGAGTAGAAACATCGGGTTGGGGGGCTGTAGCCAGGATCTGTGGGTATTGGGGAGTGTTCTGTTGGACGATTGTGCTGAGTACTGGTTCAGGCCGCGCCGCCATCTTGGGTGTCTGAGCAGTCTTGGAGGGTTGCAACGTCAAAGCGCCTGCCAAGGTTGAACTGGAGCTTTGAGCGGGAGGTTGCGTGTACAAAACAGGATCGATAGCCCAAGGAACGGGCTGAGATGCGTATGGCGCGACTGGCAATTCCTGAACCGGCGAATTCTGTACCGACGAATCCTGAACATAATCGTCAACGAGAAATCGGTGTCAGTGACGACGCACTGACCTGAGAAGGAGAAGTAGCTGGCGCGTCTGCTGTGCCTCCCGCGGTTCCATTAAGCTTGCTGACCAGGATTTTCTCTGCTTTGCGCCGTGCCCGCTTGGTGCTTGCATATCCTCGATGTTTCTCGCGACAGGGCGCGCACATTTTCTTGTTGCTCAACACATCCGCACTAGGTGGCTCGAGCGGATTCGTGCAGCCGCGGACAGAACATTCGCGGGATGAATCTGTGGATGTCTCCGAAGCGTCTGGCGCCCGTACATTCTGATTATCGGCCTGAGGTCCGGTCAGACCAATGATCCTATGAAGGATAGAACAGATTTCCGTACGGGAAAGGAGAGCTGTTGGGCGGAAAATACACTCTGCTCGTAGATGGCGTTCGGGTAATAAGAGGTGCCCTGACCAGTCCCGGGCGCGAAACCAGACATTGAATAGACTGGAGGACCTTGTCGTGGAAACGCAATCTGATCAGCGTTGGGAGCGGAGTTGGAAATCTGCAAGTCCGGCTGCTCGGCTGCTAGCTGATGCTGGCTTCGCCGCGGCTTTCCGTCTCAAGGCAAGGGTCAATGTCAAGCCAAGGGTGAGGCACGTCAAGGACAAAAAACTGCCGAAAAATAACATCCACGGTTTACAAAGCCTTTTTGCTGATCGAATTTGGCCGCTTTTCTACAATCTCAATCGTAAAAGGCAAAAAGAAAAAAAGCTACTGCTCAAGTGTGCGAATCGGACCTGATGAATCGATGATAGTATCAGGCCTCAATTGACCGCCCCTTTTTCAAGTTTCGCCGCTCCCATTCTGATGTCAGCCGTCTGGAGTGGTCCTAACTTCCGTGGAGAACCACTGGCACGAGAGCTTAGGGTGAGTTAAACGATAGGCCCGGTGATATTGAATTATTTGGGACCGAAATTTCGTCCGTACGCAGTCTACTTGACCAGTCGCGGGTGAGCTGCAACCTGCTCTCAGGACCAGCGCCGAAAGTACGACCGAAACGTAATGTCATCCGCTCTCCCCGTCCTCCGTTGCCAAAAATCTTTGGGTACATTGACCAGAGCACTTTTGTTGGAAGAAATCGAACCACAGACTTTGCCGGTATGCGCGCCCACACCGGTCTGCAGTTGCAGCTTTGGAATCTGCAAGTGCATCGATCGGCACAAGTGCCGCCTGTCGATCAAAAAGAAGCAGCACAGCCATTCGGTTTGGCAGGTGGCGATGTGATCCCATCAATTCGCGGCCAATCCTTCAGTTCAACCAAGTCACCAAAGCGCTATGGCTTTCCGGTGTATGGGCACGAAGTACCTAGCGGTCACCAGTGAGATCTCGATTCCTCAAAAAGTTGTGCTCTGGGTTAAGACCGCGCCATCCAATGGCATCCAGTGGCATCCAGCACTTTCTAAGATTGATCTCAAGGCGAAATCATGGCAACCTGGACGAAACCTTGGCCGCCGTCAACAGGACCATTTTCCCGCAGGTTTTGGAAGAGCATAGAACACTTTACTTTCGCCGGAGACTTCGCCGATGTGGTTGCTCTCAACGGGAGGGAGCGGGCGGGAAATTCACCACAAACCAAGTTTGAACGCATTCTTGTCCTTCTCTCCAGATTTTTTCTCTCTGCTTGCTCGGCATTCAAGTTGTGGCCCCCTTCAAATTACAGAAAATTCTACACCGATCGACCTTCTCAACCTACGGGACACTTTTGCGGCAGTGGTCCCTCTCCTTGCTCAGTCCAACCACAATATTAATCTTGTGCATGCCCCGCACATGTCTCCGATCAATTGAACTCAGCACCGGCGTCGGACGGCGGCCACGGACGGCCGAAATGGCGCCCGTCTGGTAGCGTCTAGGTTTCATCACTCCCTCCAGATGCGCTCAGTCAGCTTATGAATCTGATCCAGCCTCGACCTGAGTAAGCAGACTGGGGGCTATAATAGCACACTATGGCAGGTCCACTCACACAATCTACCGCTCTCCCCATGGCTCGCAAGTTCGTATTCTTCGGCCCATATATCACTGGCCCTGGCGCGCAGGAGCTCCGGGCGCGCATCCGCGATAAGCACGTCGCCGTAGCTAAAGAGCACTTGGCAGCTGGAATCTTGAGTATGTTCATGCGGTGACGGCTCGAACTGCAGGGGTTAATAATTCGGCAGAGTTCGGCGGTCCATTCTATACAGATGCTGGAGCCGGGGAGGCACTTGAGGCTGCCGACCGCGGATTCGGGGGCACCTTTTTCCTTTTGGAGGCTGAGAGCCATGCAGACGCGCTCGCCATAATAGAGGCAGACGAGTATTACAAACAAGGCTTGGTGCGACATCTCCGTTCCGTCCGTCTTCTGCTTCTGATGTGTCTGTCGCACAGTGGGACCTTGGCGCAATCCGCCTTGTCGAATACTCGCCGTTAACGCCGTACCCATTCTGATGTCGCGTCAATTACCAGGGCGGGGCAAATCTATTTTTTCTCGGGGACGGCGGGATTTCGACGGGACTTTCATTTAGCCTACGTCAGATGTACATTAAATCACGATTTACTTCCATAATTACCTCCATGTTCTTGTTCTCGATGCGGACCAGAGCCTCGTGGACGGAGACAATTACAAGGGCGCATCCCCATTAGTGCATCTCCTTGTATTTCTCGCGTCCCAGAAAGGAAGGTGGAGGTGTATGGTGCCGTCAGTTTACCCAGCGAACCCGAAGCGGTCTTGCCCTTGTATTTCTTTGGATGTTCCCAGGCGGTATATAAGCGCGCCAGAAGTTGTTTGGAAATCAGACTCAGCCCCGAGTTAACTCCAGCCCCTGGCAGAAAGACAATAAACAGGCAACCGCTTGCAATCCTATTGTCTTTTGGACGCGCCACTTTGCTTATTATCTCGCAAAGCATACATACACGCCCACATCCTCACGACGCTCCATCCCTCCCCCTCCTCCTCACGTCGTCCCTTTCACGACCGCACACCTAATTTCCTGCATCCGACCCGTCCTCACTGCACTCTCGCATCCTCACTGCATTCTCACATTCTCGCATCATCCTCACATCTGCATTTGCATCCATTCATTTTATTCACGACCACCATCACCTAATTTTATCACCGCACACGGATCATTTAATGTCGAGCTACACCAAATACGCGACCGCCCCCGCAGCGGCTTCCTACGGGTTGTTCCCTGCCGGCGCGACGTCGCCCAACGCATTCTCGTCCCTCCACCAGTCGCCACGAGACACCCACTCCATGTACGCGCAGTTCTCGACACCCGCGAGCGCACCAGCGCAACAGACATCGTCATCGGGGCAAGGGAGCGCGTCGAAGCGCTCGACGCGCAAGTGAGGCGCCGACGATGGGAGGAGGACGACACGTACACGACATGATCACGACCTTTTGCTGCACCACGACGGTGTGGCACAGATACGGCTGGAGAACGGGCAACTTGAAGGCCCTTGGGAGGAGCGCGCCTGGGAGTGTTGACCACAGACACAGGCAGAACCTTCGACACCAGTATGATACCAACGGTATACCAGCATTTGTATAGCATAGAGCATTTATGTATTGTTTCCTGCATCGACTTGCTGAACGAGGACGGTGGTGGACAGAGACAAAAGGGATTGCCCGCACGTGCAGGCGGGATCGAAGACCGGTCCGGCCTCGCTTGCATGCAAAACCTGTTTTGCCCTTACCCCCAACCTCGACAATGGCGCCGCCCCGCGCAGCAGTCTCCTCGTCGTCTCCGGCGACGTCCACGGTCCACTCGCTCGCTCTCCTCAGCGAGTACACCCATACCCTCGATTCTCTTCCCCTCGACCTCTCTCGAAACTTTGCGGACCTGCGCGAGCTCGATGCAGTTCTCTCCGCCTCCATGTCCTCTATCACCGCAAAGATCAGCACCCTCACAGAAATGATTGAGCAGGGCGCAGGAAAGCAGGAGGAGCGGCTTTGGCTTCTCATGGAAATCGCAGAGGAGGCGACCCGCCTCAGGCTCGGTGGCGAGGACAAGATTCGCGTCGCGTGTCAGGCCGCAGACAACCTCAGATCCCACGGAAGTCATCTCAGAACGCTCACCGAGCACATCCCTGGGTTCGACCCCAACACACTCAACCGCCGCACCACCTACCCCCATGTCGCCACGCGCTCGTTTATGCCCGCGGCGTCGCTCGAGTCGGGCAGGCGGAGGAGAACCGGTTTTGGGTCGCTGCTCATCAGCGCACCGGACCCCAGCCCCGTCAAGCGGAAAAGGGCTGTTCGAGACGACGATCTCGATCACGGCAGGACGCCCAGAAAAGAACGGCTTGCTGAAGTGGTGCCGCGGCCACGCAATGGCGGTCGCAAAAAGTGCGTGTTCATTTGTTGTGATACATTCTAAGCTAATTTGAACCAGAATTGAACGCGCCCCGTCCCTGACAGAGTCGCTGCTCTCGGTGACGTCTCACATCCCGCCCCAGTCAAACGCGCGCGCGTCCGGAAGCAACAACGCACGCGGCGTGAACGGAACCACCAACAAACGCTCGCGCACCGCTGCCGCCGCCGCCAACACCCGCGCCGCGAGCAACCAGCCCAACGAATACTACACGAACGGCCACGATCTCCCGAACGGACACGCCCGTCGCGAGGCCTTCAACGTGCCCCCGTCCTCCTCCTCGCACCCGTCTCTCGTCCCGTACCAAAACGGGCACGCGACGCCCTACGACCTGCACCCGCGCGGCCACTCGCTCTCCAGCACGCCCGTCCCCGGCGCCGGCGAAGGCTGGAACCCCCCGCATCCGCAGACGCTCGAGGGGCCCGGCATGCCCGTCGCGCAGCCGCGCACGCAGCCCGCGAACGGGGACAACGCGCCGCCGGAAGCGGGCGACGGCGAGGCGGACGGCGACGACAAGCCGTACTGCTTCTGCCAGCGCGTGAGCTTTGGGCAGATGATCGCGTGCGACGACACGAACTGCCAGTGGGAATGGGTGCGTTGTGTTTTTTCTGGTTTGGATCGCCACTGACGGTGTTCAGTTCCACATCGCGTGTATTGGATTGACCACGCCGCCGGATGGCCGCTGGTTCTGCGATGCGTGCAGGACGAAGCGGAATGCGAAACGCGCCGGCAGGGGCGGCAGGCGAAAGGCGTCCGGGAGAGCAAGGGCGTGATTCTTGTTGTATGCTAGAGATGTGTACCCTTTTTGTATTGTAATGGATTTAATACGCGCGCGTAAATAGGGGCGGAAGATGTTGTGCATTGTTTGGCTGCGCTCGGAAGTTGTTTTCCTTTTCTCTTCCACATCCACGGCAACCAAGCCCGCGCTGGAACTTATTTTCAGCTCCTGTTGCTTTTCGGTGGACTTGATATAATCCTTTGCTTCTGCCTGATGAAGATCGATGCCATCGTTTGCGAACTTGAAGTAGATGATATCTGTTCCTTGAAGGCATGCGCGCTAGCAGGGTCAATGTTTCGGGAGAGGAGCCAGCGTATCTTGCTTCAATTGCTCACCCTGGACGCCCTACCCAAAGTCTCTGGAATCCTCACGCTCCTCGAGGAATCACCTCAAACATGATAAAATGATGTTGGACTCGTTTCTGGCATATACGCCCGCCTCCGACACGCTCATTCAGGGGATCCTGAATAGGCTCACAAATGTGCGCCAGTGTATAATTAACCTTGGAGGTTCCATGTCCGTGTCCCTCTCTCACAGTCTCCGCGGCCCTACTCGATTTTTTCGCGCGACAGCCGTTGTGCAAGCTACAGGTCACCTACTTTCCGCTCGCTGTGATGCTGCGCCTGTTGACGACAGCCCCGTTATCGCCTTCTTCCGCAATGTGGCCTTGGAATCGCCCGTCGCATCATCAGATGCTGCGTCGAAAGTGGAAGAACTAGTGCTTGACGATTGGAGCACTTTCCAGCTGATTTCCCGGCCACAATTCGAATCCCAGCTTCAAAAGCTGCGCCGCCTGTCCATCGTTTCCAGTAATCACGGCAGCACACTCCTATCCTCGACTGCGTGCACCCTCGAACATGTCAATCTAAGAGGTGTGTGCATTTCTTCTCTCTCCGGACGATTGACCCATATTTGAGTCAGTCCCCTCGCACTCGCGCGACCGGCTTTTACCACACATCCCCCCGCTCCTCCTGCTCCGCTCAGTCACATTCTCGCTCTCGTTCAGTGACCATCACCGTCTGGACTTCTTAGCTGAGGGCCTAGCAGCCGTCCGCGCGAGCCCCCGCCTCGCCTACGTCGTCCTCGTGTTCGAACGCCTGAGCAGGGAAGAGTGCCGGCAAACCCTCTACCTCAGCGTCCCCACGCTTCTATACTTGGACGCCAAGCTCGCAGAGCACCCCGCGCGCCCGTCAATTCGATGGTGTCTCGATTTCGAGTCGAGTGTTGACGAGCGTGTACGGGCAGAAAAATTCAAGGGGATCGGAGAGGCGGTGCGGGCTGAAATGCCGATGGCGCGGGAGGAGGGGCGCCTTGTTGTCGAGATGTATAGGCCGCAGAAGGAATCGAATCCCTGGGTGTACAATATACAAACACCATTCGGTTATGAGACCTTGGGCCTGAGGCCTGAGGCCTGAGGGCTGGCCTGAGTGGCATTTTTGAATCGATAACGTTTTGATCGTATTTAATAGAGGCGTTCTGCTCCAAACTGTCATCGTAAGCGGTCGTAGGGGTTCCACCTCAAGCCTTGACGCGCCATCACCAACCTCAGATGGACGAACCGTGCAATCCAAACCTCGGAAGACCCAAGCAAAAAGTCCATGAAGCAAGGGCCAAAGAACGGACTTCGCAAGATTGACTCTGGAAGGACATGACTATTTACTTTCCCTGAGGCAGAGTAGGGCAGAGTAGATCAATTCACGTGAACTTTCGTGCCTCAAGATATAACTTGATCTGACGTATCTTGAGCTTGCAAAGTTTGCGCTGATTCTGAAAACCGTTTGCAGCAGGGAGACTATGGCTACCACATAAAGCGAAGGTGCAACACCTGCTGGATTTCGTTCCGTTCGTTGTCCTAGTATTATTTCTGCATTCTTGCCCTCCAAAGGATAGCTCCGTTTGAACGAAGGAAGGCTCGTCTTAGAAAACCTGAAATACGGTGCGAAGAGCCGAGCAACACATTGAACAAGGCTTCTCGACGCATGAGTCAAGTGCGAGCAATGTCGTCGACAGTCTAGTCGCAAGGATAACGAACTGTTCCTTTGAAAGATTGTCGAACGTTCGAAAGCCGCCAACTGGAGCCGGACCTGAGGTGGTGGAGCGTTCGTGAAGCATCGAATGAACAAGAAACAAAAACATGTCAAGTATGACTGACCGGCTGGCTTTGGAGGCCAACTGGTGCCGCATCCGCTTACGATGAGCACACTATTTTGACGCAGAACGCCTCTATTAAATCCGATGAATAGGTTTGTTTTGTAGTAGACAGCGTCTTCTAGAACTTGAACACCTGTGGTGATTACAAACAAATCAGCAACGACGCGACGATTTTGAGGAAAGAGGGAGGGAAAACTAGGAAAGAAATGTACCTGCTCCTCCTTGTACCCTAGCTCCTTGAGCACCCCACCGAGCTCGCCCTGCTTCATGCCAGCCTTCTTGCCCGCAATGGCGGCGACCTGTCCGGGCGGGCCTGTAAGGGATTATAAAGTTATAAACACACGGGTGCGAGGTGAAGAAGGGAAGGAGAAAGCGTACCGCAGACCATAACCATCGTGCGCTCTGAAGTCGGCGGCGAGACGTACTTCTTGATGACGTCCGCGCTAATGAATCCCGTCGGGCCTGTATCCGGGTTTGGTTCAGCACCGCGTGTACTTGTTTATAATTAAAAGGTGGACGCACCCTGCCAGTCGGGCTTCGGCTTATCGAGGAGGTACACGACCTCGAGGTGCTTGGGGTGCTTCTTCGCGAGCGCGTCGATGTCCTCGCGCATGAGGATGTCTTCCTCGGTCACGTTCGAGAAGAGGAGCTTGAACTTTGTGGTGTTGAATTTGCTCGAGAGGGCGTGGCTGATGACCTGGTATAGAGGGGTGCTGGGGTTTTGAGTTGTGTTTGTGAGACGGTGGGTGTGAGAGGCAAGGGGCACTTACATGCCGCTGCCGCCGCCGATAAGGGCGACTTCGTCGAATTCATTTTCTGAGTGGGGATTAATGCGAATTATAGAGAAGAGGAAAAGTAGAAGTACCTCTGTAAGGGAACTTGGCAATGGGGCCTTTGATTTGAAGGGAGTCGCCGGCCTAACCACGATGAGTAACGCGAGGAAGTAAAATGGAGGCACCTACTTTTAACGAGTGGATGTACTTCGACATGACGCCAGTGTCGTATTTCTTAATGAGGAATACGAGTTCGCCGGTGTTGTCTGCTGCAGATACGGGTGTGTAAGGCCGGACAACGGGGTTGCCCTTCTTGTCCTTCAACGCCTCGGGGTCGGATGCCTTGACCACAACACACGACGCTACAGGGAGCTTGGAGGAGGTCTGGGGCGGGAGCTCAAAGTAAAACCTTTGCGACCCAAAATTATCACAGAGGCCGCAGAGGTAACGGGAAAAAATTACGTCGACGAGTTGTGGTTGTACGGGACGACTTTCTTGAGCGGGAGGGTGACGAAATCATCGGGTGAGAGGGCGCTGGGAAGGGATGCGCCGCTGCTACGGGTTAAATACGTGTAGTAGCCAACCCCACCGAGGCCTCCGACGGCCAGCGCCATTGGAACCAGGTTCGACTTCTTTTTTGGTGCGGCCTCAGTAGCATACTGACGAGCACGCGCAATCTGCACAATAGACGCGTCAGTGCAATGTGAGGGCTCTATAACGCGACGTACAGAGGGCCTGAACGCGGTCCTGAGGAAAGACATGACTGAATTTGAACTTACTCAGCCGAAGCCTTGAGAATCAAAGCACCCAATACAAACGACGTCATTTTAAGGTTCATCGATGTTGGGGGCTTGTAGCCAGCTGTAGCCAGCAGAAATAGCGGCGAATATCATCTCTATGCATACGCTATATGGCCCTGGGGAAATGGGGGACGAAAAGCTGAGAAAATAGCAAATAGGGATTGAATCGCACCCGAGTGATCTAGTCGATCAAAATCGGGCTTGTTTCCTTTCTACCACAGGTGTCTTGCGTTCAGCGCTCTTCTCTCCTTACCCGCACCTCAAATCCTGTTACGAACCCGCCATGTCCTTTGTCAAGCTCAGCATCTTCGGTACATCCTTCGAGGTACGCGGGTAGATCACCCTGTGGAGCACGTCTCCTCAGCCCATATCCAGGTTACTACTCGTTATGTCGACCTCCAGCCGGTCGGAATGGGTGAGCGAGCTCTTTCTGGTCCCTCTTGCCTTCCCTGACCGTTTCTCCCCAGGTGCTTTTGGGCTAGTATGGTGTGTTACTGTTCTCGGTCGGCTCTGAGACATTCGGTTTACCCGCCTGCCCCAGTTCTTCCAAGGATCAGCTTACGGGCACGTCCGTGGCGATAAAGAAGATCATGAAGCCGTTCAGCACTCCCGTTCTCAGCAAACGGACTTACCGAGAACTGAAACTTTTGAAGCATCTCCAGCACGAAAATGTTTGTGCACTCCTCGTGAAGTTTTTTCCGCCGTCGCTCATGCGAAATGAAATGCAGATCATCAGTCTCAGTGATGTCTTTATATCTCCTCTCGAGGATCTGTATGTGTCCCGCAATCGATCGTTCTTTTCGTCGTCTAATCTTTTTTTCCTAGATACTTCGTCACAGAACTGCTGGGCACGGATCTTCATCGTCTGCTCACATCACGGCCGCTGGAGAAGCAGTTCATCCAGTACTTCCTGTACCAGATTCTCGTACGTCTCCTTTTCTTCCTACTACCCGCCACACTCACTGCATCCCATTCCAGCGCGGCCTTAAATACGTGCATTCGGCTGGTGTTGTCCATCGGGATCTGGTACATCCACACCTATTCCGTGTTAAAAGCGGTCGCTCAGTTTGATTCCAGAAACCGAGCAACATTCTCGTCAATGAAAATTGCGATCTCAAGGTTACTATCGCGTCTCGCGCACTACCCCCATTCTGACGCGTTGACCAGATCTGCGACTTTGGCCTGGCACGTATCCAGGACCCGCAAATGACCGGCTACGTCTCGACACGGTATTACCGCGCGCCGGAGATCATGTTGACCTGGCAAAAGTACGACGTCGCAGTCGACATCTGGAGCACTGGCTGCATCTTTGCGGAGATGCTCGAGGGCAAGCCACTGTTCCCGGGCAAAGACCGTGTGTCCCTGTCGCCTTTCCGTCCCAAACAGGCCTAATTCATTTCCCGCAGACGTGAACCAGTTCTCGATTATTACGGAACTGCTGGGCACCCCGCCAGATGATGTCATTGAGACCATCGCAAGCGAAAATGTAGGCGACCTTCGCTGATGGCCGTCCGATAAGATAGCTTATTCGTGATAGACTTTGCGCTTCGTCCAAAGCCTCCCGAAACGAGAGCGCGTTCCGTTCAGCCAGAAGCTGCGCACGGCAGACGCGGATGGTCCGTCTGTTGTCGGCGCTATCTGGAGCATTCACTGATCACGTTTCTGTTAGCGATCAACCTTCTTGAGAAAATGCTGGTTTTCGACCCGCGGACACGCATAGACGCCACCGACGCCTTGGCGCACGAATATGTTTCCCCATACCACGACCCTACTGACGAGCCCGTGGCCGCCGAGAAATTCGACTGGAGTTTCAACGACGCTGACCTCCCGGTCGATACATGGAAGGTCATGATGTACAGCGAAATCCTAGGTATGATACCCATTCGCATGTCTCCGACTTCAACTCACCTTGCCACTGCCAGATTTCCACCAAGTCAGCGAATCTGCCACTGCCGGCGGTACCGTCCCTGCTGGCGCTCTGGCAGGCCCGGAGAACACGGCATCCTCAGCCCCCGCCCCGGCATAGTCACTGCCGTGTCCACGACGCCAGCCAGCTCTGGTCCCCCGTCTCTCTACACTTCTTTTTTTTTGGTTTATAATCAACTCACTGTAATGCGTTCGCGACTGCGGCCGACCCCCGTGTGGCAATTAGACGCGCTCTACCCCACCCACCTCTCTCGTTCACGGACCCCTTTGTTGAATTATCCCACCCCACCCACCCCGCCTATGTATCGTTTTCAGGATTACTTTTAACGCCCCCGATAAACGATTCCCGAGCGCGCGATGCAAAGTAAATATTGTTTCCTATTCCACGTCTCTCACTTCCCGTTGTATTACATTATTTCTGGTGGCCAAACGCGTAGTCAGTAGCAAAGTATGGAAATGTAACTGCAAAGCCTTATATACACGAGGGTGCTTGAGATCTCGACTAGCGGTGAACTTTAACTTCGATTTTCCGTTTTTGGACTTGATTTGCTTCGCGCCCACGACTATGATCAGCTCGCACGCGGTTGAAGCTCCCTCTGTCCTTTTCCTTTTACCCTAGCCCTTGCGCGTCTACTGTGATTCATTACTGAAATGGCGCCCCCGCCGCGCAGGCCATCGGCTTTCGAAGTCTCTTTCCCCGAGGAAGCTGCAGCAGCCGCACTCGAAGCCCTCCAAATATCCCGCAGTCAGACCAACAGCCCCGTCTCGAGCCCGCTGAAGCGCAAACAGGGACAGGGCACCGCCGAGGATGAGCAACGCGTGAGTGGCGCGCCACAATCCAAGTGTGGGCAACCGAAGTCAATTGATTCTTTTCAGGGCACGAAACGCGCGCAGAGGCTACCTGGTAGGTTTAACGCGTTTGAGCGGACTCGAAGTAAGAGCTTGACGACATGCAGTTGCGTATTACAAGCCCCCGCGAGGCTATATCACGGTCGAGACGGCGGAGTTTAGGTAGGTCGGACAATGGTACTGCGCATATACCCCGGGTTTTGACGACTGTGTACTCACAGGGCCCCCGGGGAGGATACGGATCCCAACGCTGGTACGCGCATCGCCGTTTCTTTCGTGGGCTTGCGCTTATGTTTTCAATACAGAAGATAAACCCAATCGCATTCTGTACAACTTTTGCATATTCGAACCTGCGGCCAAGAACGAGCTCGTGTCGCTCGACGAGCTGGAAGCCGTCGGCGAAAATGACCGGCACTTTGCGGCGGCGGGCATTGTCCTTATAAACGACGAAGATGACGAAGACTATGGGCAGGAGGACGGGGCAAATCCGATGGAAGAAGCCGATGGTGACTGTGTACGCCTCAACGACGTGACCCTCTATCCTTTTGACTATTTCGCCGATTCGTACGTTTCTCATACCAATATGTATTTCCCTCAAAATTATTCCTGATCGCACACAGGCCCGTTTTTATAGAGACGCCGTTCGCGTTCTACGAATTGCGGGGCCCGTCAACGAGATATAACCCATATTTCCTCGAATTCGAGACGTCGCGGCGGTTGGCGCGTACGGTCGTAATGAGCGCGATGTCGCGGCGTGCCCCCGAAAGCGTGGACGAGCTATGCGCTGACAAGGCATTGAGCAAGGAGAATCTGCGCGATACGGTTCGCTTTCCCCGTTATTGTCTGCTCAAGTCCGAGCGCTTATGTCCGTACAGATCCCGTACATCCGCCAAGTTCTGGAGGAGAGTGGGCCGGGCCAACGGAAGTTACAGAACTCTCCGCTTATCAACGGCGTGTTGGAAATGAGCGCGAACGCTGAACGTCGACAACGCGCGCGTCCCCGTAATCCACGGCAGAAGCCCGGCACAATTTTGGGGAACCCCGACCTCGCCTTGCTCAAACCGGAGAACCAGAGCCCCACGCACGTCACCCCGCGCATCGCCGAACTGGCCATGGGTTATTTCGAAGAGACGCTCCAGGTTATCGGCGCGCAGCCCAAGCCGCGGTATACCAGAGCGGAGGTGGAAGCGCACAAGAAGAGCGCGCTGCGCTTTTTGAAGGATTGTATAGCGCGGACGCGGTCCCAGGAGAAGACGCCTATACTCGTCAGCAAGCAGCATCACCAGCAGCATGGTCGTTATGCCGAGGAGGCTACGATTGGCGGCGAGGTGTACAAGGTATATCCGCAGTCCCTCCGCCTGCTTGGAACTCATGGTGAGCTCTAGGCTGGGGATTTCGTCTGCGTACGCAAAGGGCATTATCGGGGTGTTGCGGCTCCTTCGACCAGTGAGATTCCCGATGACGCCCAGCTGGCGGATTATTTCTGGTTCGCTAGAATAATGTACTTCAATCTCGACAGCCATAAGGCACATGTCCAGTGGCTGGAGCATGGGTCGAACATCATCCTGGAGGAAATGGCCCACCCGCAGGAGCTGTTTCTCACTCTGTTGTGCGAGGAGATTGGCTGGATCGCGGGGAAGATTACCGTCGGTTACTTGGAGGAACCAAAGAAGCACGATCAGTATTTCATTAGGTATCAACTCAACCGTGCAGACATGTCCTAGCACTAAAGACCACCACAGAGCCCTGTACGATGAACGCGACGCGTCCTTTACGTCCCTGGACCAAGAAGAAATGAACCGGATATTCAGCAACAGGCCGCCGGATAATTGCTTGCCTTGTTGGCGGACAGAGGTCTATAACACTAACGCAGAATGGACTTTTATAAAGGAAACGTTCTCCGACCAGGCTAGCAAGGCAAATGCAGGAGTCGGATACCAGGGACATAAATACCATCCGCACGATTTCTTTCTGTACAACGCGGGGAGTGGTCCGGCGCATATCGGTTATATTGAAAATATCCAAGTACATCGGCGCGGGAGGGGCATGCCGAAGATCCACTTCACCAAAGTCGGTAGAGCGAGAGATTTGAAATTGTTGGATGGAGACCCTCACAATATATACGTAGGTCGATCTCGCTCTTGTATTGTAGGTTGCTCATGGCGTGCGTTCCAGCCCGAACGGCACTTGGTTCTGAGCAACGAGAAGTCTACCGTCCTCGTGAACGAGCTGATACGACCCATCCATGTGTACGCATGGGACTTCTTCTTGGATCCCAACGAACTCAAGCGGTGGGTGGATTACTCGCCGTACAACTTTTACTGCTCGTACCATCTCCCATCGCTCGCCGAGCCGCATGCCGAATCCTGGGTCCAAAGAACAGCGGTACCCAAGACGATGAACATTTGCGAGTTTTGCCCGTCCGACATGTACCGTCCGGAATTGCAGGAATCTCAGTTTGATGCAGAACAGAGTGAGGAGGATTATCATGTTCTTGATCTGTTTGGGGGGACGGTAGGACGTTTCTGTGATAGCATGGCGCGAGATAATGATTAATGATTATCCATAGGGTGCCTTTAGCCAGGGACTTGCTGAAGGGAGCCGCGGATGCCTTGACCCGACACATCTCATAGAAATCACACCGAGTGCCGCGCGGACAGCGCAGTATGTTTCGTCCTCGTTGGTCTCGCCAACTGAACGGAAACGGTCTACAACTAGGAAGAATAACAAGAATCTGATCACGTACTGCCAGGATGCGAACGTTGCCCTCCGATATTTCATTAAGTCTCACGCTAAACACGAGACGGAAACACCGCGCCAGCTTTTCGACAACAAGACGCCCCTGCCTCCTCCCATTCTACCCGGGAAGATGCGGGCTATAATCGCTGGACTGCCTTGGTTAGTACCGTTTCGTATATCCTTCTCGTACTGAGCATCTTTCTCAGCCAGTCGCACTCCGGCCTCAACATGTATCGCAAGGTCTGTTTCGCACGTCTTGGATTTGAATCTTGCTCAAATTGGATATCACAAGGCTGAGGATCACAAAAGCAACCTCATTTTGACTGCAGCATCCTACGTCGATCATTTCAAGCCTGACTTTTTCTTCCTGGAAAATGTGCCCGGCTTCCTTCGATATAATCTTCTGGCGGAACAGGCGAGCCGATACCGAGTCGAGGGCGGCATCGAGATGGGCGGCATCAAACTTTTGCTTCGGGCGTTGCTTGATATGCGGTTTGATCTTTAGGTGCCTTTTTTTGGTGATGCTCACGAACCACCAGGTATCAGGTTCACTTTTCCTTGCTTCAGGCGGGACACTACGGCGCCCCGCAAAATCGGATACGTTTCTTCCTTATTGCTGCCCGCCATGGTCTGCCCCTCCCCGACATGCCTCAACCGACGTGAGCAGCAACGATTTGCGTTCGGAAAAGAGAGGCTGATTTTCTGTAGGCACGATTTCGAGGTTACGAACCATCTGCGGATGAGGATGCCCTACAACCACAAGCCGCAAGTCTCTCCGATTCGCACTACCCGGGGTCGAGCAGCGCATGCGCATGTTTCCATCGAAGACGCCATCGGCGATCTGCTCCCATTCGATTGGTAGGCGCGGTCGTTTTCTGCTATCCGAGCCTCATCCTCAGATGCCTCTAGGAAACACCCCGATCCGAAGAATGCCTCGACGAGCCTGCAGAATCTGATGAAGGAGCGCAGGCGGAAGGGTATCCAGGCGTATGAATGCGATCGCGAGCAGGCGCATTGCGGGTACGAAGGCGTTGCGTACAAGCATGAGCCGCGGACGAGTTACCAACGGCAAGCCCGAGAGCGGCCGACTGAGGATCTGCAGCACTATACGAGGTGTCTCCTTCCTAAGACGGTGGAGCGGTACGCAGGCAATTTCCTCGAGATGGTGCCGTGCTAATATTTTGCATTGTACAGCGTCGTGACGATACCTCTGCAAAGTGGCGCGGACTTTCGAAGTAAGGGTCTTGTTCGAGTACACCTTTGGCCGCCTTTCGACCATTGAATTCCAGGCTTGCCGGATAACTTGGCGGAGTGGCAGTTTTATAATCCCGGTAGGCTCTTTTGTGTTGCGGTGTGAAAAGGCTTCTCATCCTTTTAGCTTCTGCCGTCGGGCGAAACAGGTACAGAGGAGGTGAGCATGTTTATTGAGAGGAGATGGCGTAGGCTTATTCGTGCAAGGGTTATACGGTCGACTAGAGAACAGTGGGTATTTTCCGACCACGGTCACGAATATGCATCCCACAGCGAAGCAGAGCAAAGTTTTGCATCCAGATGTTTGTTCCCATGTCTCTGTCGTATGTATTCTTCCCTCGACTCATCAATATCCCAGTGTCTCCGAATGGTATCTGTTCGTGAACTAGCGCGGTCCCAAGGATTCCCCGACTGGTTCGTCTTCGTGTCCATCAACGATAACGTCGTAACGGTTTGCCTCTTCCGATGGGCCGGCGAGCATGCTGCTAACGGTACTACCTTCTAGCTGCACCGCCAGATAGGGAATGCCGTTCCCTGGCAAGTCTCGCGAGCACTCGGTAGGGAGCTGAGGGCCGCGCTGTTCAAGGCCTGGAAGAAAAAGAACGTGAAGAAGACAGCAGACCAGGAAGACGTCGAAATGCGTTAAAGCCGATTAGAGCCGACTGCTCGTGGCTGCGGAGATCTCGCATGGAGGTGATCCGTGCGCGGTGACCAGCGACCACCGTCGCCGGTCAGTCGGTGCATGCATGCTATAGACTTGCTCGTGTTTCTCGGGTGCCTCGATTCATCCCTGTTAAAAGCAGGTTAGGAGGGGAATTTAGCTTGCACTGTGCGCCTAAGTAGCAATTAAAAGCGAAATGAAAGGCACAATGTTGTTGGGAATACAAAGTCCGTACACCGCGCCGGTCGCCACGTTTGGGAAGATATATTGATCTGCCCGAATTCTGATGTCTGCCTGCTAGCTATGGAGCTTGAAGCACCCCCTCATCCCGTTTCGCGAACTTCCTCGTCTACGTGGTCCGCGACTGCCAGTGTTGAGCACGACCGCACCAATTCTGAAGGCACACTCTTTTCCATTTACTCCATGTACAGCTCCGAGCCCCCAGCCGTTCCGTCAAAGGAAATCCCGACGGTCAGCCTAACCCTCCCGGAGTCCTACCGCAACTCTTTCTTCACTCCAAACGGCCATGCAGACTCGGACTTGGCCTACTATGATGATGTCCCGCCAAAACCGCCCCCGACGCGAACAATCGACTTGACAAAGGCAGGGGTCATAAAAGCACCCCCGCGAGCCTCCAGTCTTCGTCCAGTCTCGGACTACACGGCTTCAACGTCCTCTGGGCGTCTAAGTCCGACCCCCGTCGAGGAGCGCAGGGCGTCCACCGGCCATTCCCATTCCCATTCACCATCCCACTCTTCTTCCTCCCGCCAGTCGTCAAGACACAGTTCAAGACACAGTTCTGCGAGACCAGATTCTCTCCTCGCGCTGCCCCCCCTCCCCACATCTATGCAACCGACGCCGCCCCCGACCCCTCCTCCACCGATATCACCGTCACTCTTGGCAGCAGCGGGCATACCCCCGGCAAGCCCGTCATTACCGTTGAAGCATCCGATCCCTGCGTCCGCGTACAGCTCTCCGGGAAGTAAAACATCCCTTGTGCCGTCGGAGGGTGAGGATTTGGATGGGTTTCATGTCCGAAATACCTACGCGCAGCTGGAAATGTCGGGTGTAAAGGGGGATGGGTATTTGGAAGGTGTTGAGCGGACGCGCGCACGAATAGGTGCCAGTCGGGCTAGCCAGCTCTTTGCTGAAAGCGCGCTGGGTGACGGGACAGAGAAGTCGCAGGAGCTGGACCCGAAAGAGATCCAGACCTTGACCGCTGTCGACCGGTGAGTTTTGTCTAGACCGAAGGGTTTTCCTCCTTTAACGTCCCACAAGCTACGGTTTCTTTTCAACACCCTCCCATGACCGCCTTGTTCTCCTACCATCCGCCCCCTTTGTGAAACGACTCGCAGTAACACGCGCGGGCCCTTCGTCCCATAAACCCTCCGCCCAATCCCTTGATTCCGTGCCGCCCGCACCTTTGCCGACAAAGGAAGCTAGCCGCATAGAAAAATGGACACGAATGATGGTGCCTCTCGTGCGCGACCAGGGCGCGAACACGCAGACGTGGGGTGTCAAACCTTCCAAACAGGGGAAGCTACGTCTGCGAACGTACAAGGGCATCCCGGACCGATGGCGACCCGCCGCCTGGGACATGTTCATGAGTCGCATAGCCAAGACCTCTCCAGCGGATCTGGCGCGCCTCGGGGCGGAATACCGGGACGGACTGGATAAACCGTCGACCTACGATATCCAGATTGACCTGGACGTGCCACGGACGATTAGCGGGCACATTATGTTTCGGACGCGGTACGGTGCTGGGTACGTCTCATTCGCACAACATTCGTGCTGTCTTTCTTAATTCCGGCTCCGCAGGCAACGGTCACTGTTCCTCGTCCTGCACTGTTTCTCCCTCCGGTGCTCGCAGTGCGGCTACGTCCAGGGCATGGGCCCCATCGCCGCGACGCTGCTGTGCTACTTCGACCCAGAAAAAGCGTACGCTTCCCTGGTGCGGTTACACGATGTATACGGCATGCACACCATCTTCAGCCCGGGCTTTCCGGGCCTCCTGGAGGCGATCTACGTCCAGGAGCGCATCACGGAGCAGATGATGCCCGATGTGTACGCGGCGTTCCAGAAACACACCATTTCGACAACGTCGTATGCGACCAAGTGGTACATCACGCTGTTTTCCAACTCCGTGCCGTTCCAGACACAGCTGCGGCTTTGGGACGCCTTCCTGCTCGAAGGGACGGATCTGTTCGTCGCGGTGGCTGTCGCGATCGTGTGGGTCTATCGAGGTGCGTCTTTTTTTTTTTTTGGCTGCGCAACTTTCGTAGTTTGACTGACGTGAATTCACAGACCATATCACGTCCGCGGCTGCCAACTTCGAGACCATCCTTTCTCTGCTTTCCTCCTTTTTCGTCCCAGAGGAGGAGGATTCACTCCTCCTGTGGATCGAAAAAACCCTCGGCGACAAGAAATTGCGCTCGAGCATGACGCAGTGGCGCGTCGACTGGAAAGAGCTTGTCGCTACCGGCAAGGACGCCACCGCCCTGCTATAACCCTTGCCTCCGCCGCGCGCTCGATAACCCGGGTGGGTGCGCGGCGCTTTTGTTGTTTCCTCGCGCTTTGTGAACATTTTTTATTTAGATTAGTCCCTCCTTAATTGCGCACCACACTCGTTTAAGTTTTATTTCTCTATCTCTTGGTACATACGCTACTCATCTGCTTTTCCAATGCATCTGTACTGCGCAATGAACCTGTATAAAGATCCACGTACATACATATACATGTTTCGTCGATCTGGACTCTCGGAATACAATTACACAAATGTTGGAATGAGTTGGCTCAATCGCTCAGCTCTGCGAGCAGATCGTCTCCATCTAGGAGACCGTCTGCGTAGCCGAGTAAATCCTAGAGGACCAACAGAATGATGACCGGAAATTTTGTTAACGAAGAAATTGGCTCACGTCGTCAGTTATCTGAGGGACAGAGGCTGAGGAGGTTGCTATCACAGGCTTTGGAAGGGGGTGTAGAGGGACCGGCGGCGAAGAACGGGCGATAGGCTTCAAAGGGGATGTAACCGTCTTCTTCGGACTCGGGTTGTCCACAGTGACCTTCCGAATCTTGGCGGGACTCTCGTCGGGCGCCCGCATTGTGACGACGGTTTCTTCGTCTGCGACCTCGAGCGGGACGGGTTCGGGCTTGTCGCGCCCACCTTGCTGCTCCAACGCAAGACGCTTCCGCAAGTCCGCCTCCAGCTTTACCCAATCGCGTTCTTTCGCAAGCGGCTCACGGGCACCGAGGTTGGCCTGATAATCGGCGCCCTCGTTCCCTTCAAAGCCGACGTGCGCTTTGATGTACTGGAGGCGCACTTTCTGGCCCCGGAGTGCTCGGGCGTCGAGATGCGCGGAGAGGTACTTGATTAGTGGCGCGTTCTTGACGGGCTCCTTGGAAGAAGTGACCCAGCCGTTCCTGATCCATTTTGGCAGCCATTCCTTGAAGCCTGAACCTCCGTTAGCGAGACGGTGTACCAACGAGATAATCGACCACATTTTATGGAATAGGTCGAGTCCGATTTGATTAGCAACGGCTTCTTGCTGGGTGGGGTTTCCTCCAACACCCTCACGATCGCCTGGTAATTGGAGTGAGCACGGAAACATTGTGCAGGATTGGAGATTTACAATGAGCTCCGCCCTGTTATTCGTCTGGTCGCCCGGACAGCGTTCCGCGATGTTCCTTGAACGTGTAAGAAGGCTTTATCTGACGCGAAGAAACCAGACACACCGAGGATCATTCGCGCCATACCAGACCCCGACACCGGCAACTGCGCCAGGTTGGCCATTGTTTTTGCACGCGCCGTCACTGTACACGACGTCCCATTTACTCTCGTCCTCCACGTCGGGGGACATCATCCGCTTCTTCCCCTTGTCGGAGCTGCCCCCGCTCGGGCCACCTGCAGGTGCCGGCGCGACGGCTCCTGAGATCCAGGCCGCCGCCTCTTCGCGTCGAGGAAAGCTCTTATGCTTCGCGCCGGGGAAACCTTTGATCTGCGCCTCGCATTCGTTCCTTCGCAGCGTGAGACTCAAGTTATACACCCTCAAAAGAGGCATACCATGATTCGAATATCCCCGTCTGTTTTCCAATTTTGACTGCATAAAACTTTGGTGCCATGATTTGCCTAAAAAGACGCGGTAATAGCGAGAAACGAAGTTGGAACGCGGGTTTCCGGACTACCTGGGCGAGGAGTGCCTTTAATCGTCGAGGCAGTTGGAAAGCGAGTCACGATCACGTGGATGCGCGCGTGCCATGATGATCGGAATTATCCGAATAGGGGCATCATTAAACTTTAAAGGCGATTCTTGTCTTGATGCTTGTCAGACCCTCCTCTCATCCTTACACCCATGTCTGAAACCACCGCTGAGACCGTGGTTCGCAAAGGAAGCTGTTCTTGTGGCTCAGTCGCATGGGCTGTCCAAGGCAAGTTCTTTCGAAAGCCATCATTTCTTTAACCATACCTTGACTAACGATTATCTCGTTTTATCAAGGGAAACCAATATTCCACGTCTACTGTCACTGTACGTATTATCTACTCCGCGCTGCGCTCAGATGACGACGGAAGCTAATTGAAAAACGGCAGGTACCGGATGCCAGAGGGCTGATGGTAAACGCGGTCACTTATTATTGTGCGAGGCGAGCTGACTCCTCGCGTCAAGGCGCTGCGTTCGTCTCCTCAATGCACTATTCGACCTCCGCCTTTTCTTGGGTGCACGCTGCAGATGTGGAGCCGATCGTAGAAAACCTGGACGGCATGGTTCTCTACCGGTGCCAGAAATGCCGTAGCTGTGCCGCCGCGCATATGTCAAATGGAAATTGGGCCCTCCGAGGCACCCAGTTGGAACGCGGCGAAGACGAGAAGATCATCAATTGGGAAGATATCAAGCCTACCGGGCACATATTCTACGGAACCCGGGTTGTCGACGTCGCCGATAATCTACCCAAGTGGGAAGGTTACCAAAACAGTTCTAACAGGCTTGGCTGACATATAAATATGCAACGGTACGGTATCGTATCGAAGGATCGTTATGTCTACATTAAAATTACATACACACCTGATTCTACGCCATACCACCGAGGAACCGCCTAAACTTCAGCAACTAGAAACCCTTGAGATCTCGAAGAGATATACTACCCTGGATTATTGAGATATCGTGTATCGAAGGATTTCTATCCTAATCTATGTCTACAAGTAAAATACAAATACATATTGCTCTACGACAGACCGCCAACCATAAATACGGCCGCGCAACACAATCACGGGTCATATCCAAGCGGGACATCCAAGAATCCGTAAGGATCGTTGTACAGCAGCTGAGAAATCTGTGCCATGGTCTGGTCATCAAACTGGGGGCCGGAAAACATGCCCTCGTCGCGGAACAGCGCGCCGGAAACAAAAAGGTCGTTCCCGCTCGACGAGTGGGCCGCATAGTCCATCGGGCTTGATGTGGATGTGGAGGGTAGACGGACGGGCGTTCCCACGAGCGGGCTTAGCGACGAGGGCGGAGAGAGGGACGCTTGCGACGAGCGGCTGCTGGGAGCTGTTACGTTGCGCGAGGCGTCAATCTAAACAGCGCATAAGGACAGTCGGCCAATAGGACGCAGGCGCAGGAACGAGAACATACAATCATGCGCTTCACAACACGCTCGAACGGCTCGTCATCTGGCGCACCGCGTTTCCTGGAGGGTTTAGATGGCATCCCAGGCTCTACGGCTTTAAAAGACAATCAAACGTCAAGTCAAATAATATCAAGGGGAAGATGTGCACATACTGAGTAAGCCCTCGAGCAGTGCAATAGCATTTCGAGACACTGCCGAAACATGCTCAGCCGTTCTAAATCGCATCAAAATATTGCGGTGAGTAATTGCCGTTTGCGATTGCAAAAACAAAAACGCACTTGAACATATCGAGTGCCTCTCGTAGTTGCGCCCGACGGGTCTCCAAGTCCGGCTGGTCGTCCGCTTTCTGATGGCACAGATCGATGAACAGCACGACAGCCTAGAGCACAGACATCGTAAACATTGCGGACAAAAGGATCAAAAAATATTCATCTACGAACCGCAGCAAACCCATAGAACAGCACGAGCCACCATTTGAGCAGGAGCGCCGACTGCTCGTCGTCCGATTTCAGGTAGTCCAAGATCGCTGTCGCGGCGTTGACGCATTGGATACGCGAGTCGACCTGCGGAGCACGAAAAAAACCTGGTGAGTACGCACATTGCGGCGCAATAACACTATATCACATACGTATTTGCGATCCTTGTAACCGCGGAATAAGAATGGACGATGGAGACGGAGCCTGCGCGTCTCGCCCATGATCAGTGCCAGTGTGAGCTCAAATCCCTTGACTGCTGGCCCGGGCCCGGGCCCGCGAAAGTGGGACGGCGTCTCTAAAATTGTACTTGATATCTTGCGATCCATTTCGAGCACAAAGCTGTAACCCGTCGGCGCCTGCATGTTGTCGACGATCTGGCGGTAGAGCTCAACGAAGCGTAGGCGACATAAGGAGAAGGTCATTTCCTGCCAAGGTAAATATTAACATAACCGGTATCTGAAACGGAGGAATCATACCGTGTATGCGTGCGGCGGCATTGGGGCGAAAGGTTGCCCATCTACGAGGTCGCAGTCATTGATGTTGGCTAAAAGAGTTAATTGTCAGTCAACCAATAACCCCTGAGTCGAATTCGTTGATACGAACCTGGAAAACCAGTGTGATTTTGGCTTGGATGGATAGCATACGTTCCATTATGCGCCGCAGCATTCGACCAATCGTCCCAAATCTGCGGAATGAGGAGTTAAGTCGGGCGGTTGCGCCGCGCTCGCCGGTACGCACCAGAGTCCACCAAATGCGGCGGCCCATCTCGCGTTTGACGAGCGAGCCCCATGCACCCGAATATTGCCGGCCTTCCCCCTCCGATCCCAACCGCGAGAGACCCAAATTCTGCGCTATCTAGATGGTTGCTCACTCAGCCCTCGCCGCTCCGGTCGCCAGGGTATACCAAAAACGCAAACCTTGATTGCTGTACCCATGAGGGCCCAATGTGCACTGCCCGGTAGTCAGCATGACGGCTCACTCAGCGCATCGAATAACATACTCGGATTCATCGAGATTCTGCTGATAGAGGCCCATCAAGCTAACGAGCGGTTTAACGTCAGCGTTACCTAAAGAAAGAACGAGGCTGAACGGCATACATTATACACTGCAAGTGTTCGAGCGAGTGCGAGCCAATAAATTCGTCGTAGTATAAACATGCCTGCCCACAAAAATCAGCACGATGTTTGTGATTTTTAACAGGACAAACCTGGGCAGCGGTGTACATGCGCCGCGCCAACTCAGACGCGGCTGCAAAACTCAGTCCGAGCTGCTCGCGAATTACAGGCTCGATCAAATGCAGCGCAAGACACAACACCATGTAGTGCACGGCGAGGAAACCGATCCGTATCCCGTTAACGTTTCGAGCGACAATGTTAATCATCAAGGCTTGGCTCTGTGAACGACAATGAGACATTAAAAGTCGGCGCTCCGACATTGGACTTACGTCGGCAATAAATGTAGGCCTGTGCAAGACCTTTTGGGTTTATATGAGGTCGGAAAACGCCGCAATAAAAGCAGCGAGTCACACCTTGGAGTACCAATCCAGTCTGTTGAACTGCGGGTAGTTAAAAACGCGGGTCAGATAGGGAATCAAGGGAGATTGTGGCTGAATTCACGTAAAATTGAATGAGAGGCCGGGTCTGCGCTTCCGGGAGCATGGAAACCAAAAGGCGACTCATCATGTTCGTGCTGGGGTCGATTAGGAGCGCCAGTGGATGTCCGTCGGGTACGCCGATATGATTGATGCCGTATGAAGTGACCTCCGGCTTAGGTGAGCGGTCGCCAAAGAAAGAGACGGCATCGGCGTCGAGGTCCTGCGTCGCACGAGTCTGGTTTACTCGGTGGCCCATGGCGAAATCCTAGTCAAGCATGAGGGGAAATTGCGGCAGAGGAACGGAGGAACAATGGACCTCAAGCATCATTGCTACATCTTCGTCTGTGGAATTTTGGCCAAATGAAGAGCGAATGATGGACGGTCCAGTTTCAGGCTGGGTAACAGACGCAGGTGGAGACGGCAGATGGCTTGGGTTATCGCGAGCGGCTCGCGACGCGTCCGAGAGCTTGAGGACGACGGTTTCTAGGGTTGAAACACGGTGCAGTAAATCCTCGATGATTTCCGTCGTTGTTTTGGAAGAGCTGTCAAATCCGAGTCCGATGTCAATATGCCGGCGCTTGGGTTCATGGTTCAATTTCCGTACCTATCGTGATTCTTGTCAACTTCTCTGCATGTATCGCCCTCGCCGCGAAGGATGCAGGGCGCACAAGGATACGACCTATTGCCTGCAAGATACGGTAAGACTGCTGAAATTGCAATGGGCATCAACATTACACTTTATTTTGCGTTTGCGGCCTAGAATGATGATGGCAAAGTAAATCCTAGATAAGCGAGATGACACTTGGCTCACATTGGAAGCAGCTTTGAATTGGACGAGACGGCGTTGCCATTGTGAGCGGGCGAACGAGAATGTGCTTATCGCAGTACCCGGGACAGAGAGCTCAAGTGACCGAGAAAAACTGGTCACAAGGTCGTTCGCGGTTTTGGGTGGGAGAGTTGTGAGAGAGCAGAGAATTGCGAAATTTGAGACCGAACGACAGCCTTTTAGACGTGGATTTAATACCCTGCTATGGATTGTTACCACGGCACAGTGAAACCCGGGTATTGACAGGGAAGTAAAAAAAGGCATGGCGAGCGCTGAATAACCAAGGAATCTGGGTTTCCCGATGTGTACTGTACCGACCGGTAGTCTCGTTCCCATCCGTTCTGGAGGGATAAGTCCGAGTGGGCTTGAGAGTGGTGGGAATTTTTCTAATAATAGTGTTTCGGATCAGTTCCGGTCGGAGTTTGAAAAACGTAGTGCAAGGATCCCTCCAGAACGTCTGGGGCATTTCGTATGTAACGCCCCCCATCGAGTCACGCAATAGGGTGTCACACATCTTCCAGTTCGGCATTCTACTCCATGTTCACCCATAGTTTTGCTTCAAATGCTAACATTTGACTCTACTAAGCTTCCTGCGTCGGATCCAAGCCTTTTTCGAAATTTCAGAGGATACAAATTGGCTGAGAGGGCCAAATCACACTGTCAGTTTGCACGGCCCAAAGAAGCTTCAAAAGAGGACCTGAAGGTCAGAGAAAATTGGGGCATATCAGTGAGAGTGTTTCAGATCGACTAGAACAGGTATTGAGGCCGAGGAGGGACGGTGGACGAGGGAACAAGCAAAGTGTGACGCGATGGGGGGGATCATCTTGCGAAGTGCACCAGACGTTTGGGTGACATCTCTGCGCATCATTTTCTGTTCTCCGACCGGACCGCTGATCCGGAGTCACCCAAACGTCTGGATCCGAGACTACCGACCGGCGATTACGCTGCTATCAGTCCCCGGATGTGGTTTGCGTCGGACTAAGTTGCCGTGACTCACCGGGCCAAGCTGAAGTGTGGCGGTGTGATCTCATCAATCTAACTCTTCTTGAACTCTCTGCTCAAGTGCTTTTGTTCTGGAGTCTGGACGACACACTAGGCCTGGATAACAAGGCCATCCCAGGACTTTACATACGCGCAAGGATTTCTACCACTATTAATTGCTGCACGGCCGCGTCTTACGGTGGTTTCGTTGTTCAGACTGCCTCATTTGTTCCAACCAAGGTCTTTTTCTATCCTTTTCTCCCCCGATCCGAATGGCCAAGGAGTACCGACCAAAACTGAACTCCAGACAATACCAGGCCGCTTATTTTCCGGTGTATCCGTCGCGGAGGGTTTGACCCACAGCAAGGTGGGCAGTTGACCAAAATCATAGGTTTCTGCTGCACCACCTTCTCCAAGGGCAGCGCTTTGCCTTCCGATCTTTGGAAAATCCAAACTCCCGCTATATTTCAATCGGATCCAGAACGACCCTAGCGACAACTCAAGAAAGCCCACACTGCCTCCTGTGACTATTATCTGACGTGGGGCGGCCAGTGGGGTGCGCCAATGGGTCGACGCGGTGCCAGTGCGCTTTTGCATACAAGGCTCCACGGCTTGTCGCATATTGCAATGCTCAACCTCTATCTTTATCACCCGCAAAAAAAAATCCAACTTCCTCCAACACAACGAACTTATGGCATGTGCTGGCGGCCTCCGAACTATAACGACGGACCACGACGCTGTGCTCCTTTATTGCTCTCGTCGAAATTTGGATTACTGGGGCGTGCTCGCGGAAGGTGATCAAGGACCCACACCGGTGTAGCACACCCTTAACTCACATCTACCCCGACTTCGCCGCCCGAGCGGCGACGCCGGCGACTTCTCTGCACCAGCGTGGACTTTAGTCATCCACTATGCGGAGTGGGCTGGCCGCTCCTATGATAGCTCAGACCCGCCCTCGGATGCTAAGAATGAGACGTGCGCGTTTGGCTGCCCCTCCTCGCCCGGTAGGAAATTCAGTCATCCTGTCGGATTTCGCATTGCGGTAGGTCCCAATTTGGGTCCTGGTTTGTTATTCGCCGTTCTTTGACGAGAGACCTCGTAAACTATTTCTCCTTCCAGGTACATATACTCCCATGGCGAGCACCCTCTTCTCGTTCTGCAGTAACATGGAGTCTTACTCAATTTGCCTTGACCACCGGTCATTTTTTTGTACTGCCGCCGACGGGACCGACCGACGGGAGACCTTGCGGCAACCGTCCAGAGCCTGGGCTCACTGAGTTATTTCGCACAGAATTTTCTCCCGCCATGGCGCTAGTCCTGGTTGCGACCCCGACCGAGCCCGGCCAAAACAAAGGGATTCTGATTATCCGGCAACTAAAACGCGAGCGAGATTTGAACGTGGTTGAACGGAAGCAATCCTTCCACGGCCTTTTATTGCGGTGATATGCTTTTGAGGCCTCATGTTGCTCAATCGCCGACTTCGATCTTTGACGAGCGTCCCGCTGAACCTCGGTCCTCTCCGCGGTGTTTGTTCCGAGTCGGACCGGGCGAGGAAAATATTGACCTTGTGCTCCATACGCAGCTGTACTTCGCTGTATGTTCTGTAATTTTTGTAGTCCGTGGTGAAACGGCGGCGTTACCCTAACCCTAAAGGCCTAAACACTGACCGTGGGAAAGAACGCGTCCGAGTCGCGTCAATTCCACCTTTTGCCGTTTTCCACCACTCATTGAAGTGCCACTTTCGCGTCGCGCTCGAAACCACACCACTAATTAGCCTCGCGCTTGAGTCCGACCACTAAACCATGAGGCCTCCCCAAGTCGAAGAGATTGAGGATGACCTCGCCGCTGAGGAGGAGAACAAGCTCATCAACGAGGTAGGCTGCATCTTGAGGTATTCTGGGTCTTTTCGCTGAGCAAATGCCTCCTCCGGCGTTTCTGATATACAGGAGTACAAGACCTGGTGAGCGGTACCCGTCGTTCCTTGGCTCTATTCTCACTGCCGTCGAACAGGAAGAAAAACGCGCCTTATCTATACGATATTGTCATCACCCACGCCTTGGATTGGCCGAGCTTGACTTGCCAATGGTTCCCGGACAAGGAATCGTACGTCTCGCGTCGCTATATCTCTCGCTGTTACCGAAGCCGTTCTAGGTCCACAACCAAGCCGTACACGACCCACCGTCTCCTTCTCGGGACACACACTTCCGGCCAAGCGCAAGACTACCTCCAGATCGCCTCTGTGCAGATCCCGAAACGCACCAACGGCAGTGGCGCGGAGAAGCTCGACCGCGCGGATTACGACGACGAGCGGGGCGAACTGGGTGGCCACACCATCCCGCCTGCGCCGCGTATCCAGATCATCCAGAAAATCAACCATGAGGGCGAGGTCAACCGGGCGCGCTATATGCCCCAGAACCCGGATTTGATTGCGACGAAATCGGTCAAAGGGGATGTCTACATTTTTGACCGAACCAAACACTCGAGTGAGCCCGAGCGGGGTGGCGTGTGCAAGCCCGACATCAAATTGGTTGGACAAAAACGCGAGGGGTGGGTGGAATTTAAATGTTTCTTGCCCGGATTTTGATGTTGTTTCGGCTATGAAGGTACGGACTGGCATGGAATCCAGTGAAAGCTGGGAATGTACTCGGGGCCTCAGAAGACATGACTGTCTGTCATTGGTACGCGATATTTTTTATACACGAAACTACACAGTCCTGAACGGCACGACAACAGGGACATTAACTCGTACACGAAGACCAAGGCGACGATTGAGCCGACGAATGTTTTCCGCGGTCATACGTCCGTTGTTGGGGTGTGTACAAAAGTCTGCCCGGCTCGTGATTCATTTAACCTCTTGTAAAAGGACGTAGACTGGCACCCAACGAAAGAGAATGTCTTCGCCAGTGTTGGAGACGACAAAATGCTCATGATGTCAGGCCGCCTTTCTGTGACTTGGTTTCTGTATTGCTCACTGTTCTCGCTAGCTGGGACACAAGAGCGCCTACAGAGGCGTCAACTAAAATCCAGGCACACGACAGAGAAATTCTCGCAGTGTCTTTCAGCCCTGCCGCTGATCATCTCCTCGTAACAGGGAGTGCCGACAAGGTACATCGTTTTCCACTTTCCCTTGCCATGGACTTATGATGTTGTAGTCTGTCATTCTGCACGACATGCGGGTACCCGCGAAGAAGCTCCATACATTCGAATCGCACACAGACGAAGTTCTTCACCTGTCGTGGTCACCTCACAACCCAACTATCTTTGCCTCTGCTTCGAGCGACCGGAGAATAAACATCTGGGATCTGTCCATGATCGGAGAGGAGCAGACTCCCGACGACCAAGAGGACGGGCCACCTGAGCTTTTATTCGTCCACGGCGGTGCGTTTTTTTGGCGCTCCTCCGCTTGCTATCCTTTACTCAGAACGCTTAAGGCCACACCGCGCGGCCGACTGATTTCTGCTGGGCTCCTGGCGAAACGGAGAATTGGACAGCGACGAGCACGTCTGAGGACAACATAGTAATGGTTTGGCAACCCACCATGCGGGTTTGGGCAGGAGATGCGGTCAAGATAGACGAGAAGGAGTTGGAGGCCGATTCCATGGAGGGCGTCGAAGCCACGGGGACAAGTGGGAAAGGAAAGAGCACAGAAGGCGGGAGCTCAAGCGGCCAGAGCATGAGCGTCAGCGCCGCAAGTGTCTCAGGGGAAGACTGAGCCTGAAGTGCTGTCTTGCTGATTTTGTTTTCATATCGTTGGCGCAGCTAATAATGTATTGATCGGAGCAGTCGAGGAAAATAACAAAACTCGAGGAAAAGCTGTTGTACAGGGTAGCCAAGTTTCATCGCGAATGTGCCTCCCGGGCGTGGAAATCGGTGTCCTATAGGAACAGTAGTCTCACGACCTCGAATAATACTGTGAACAACGTTAACACGCATGCACAGTCGTGCAGTTCCATCGACGTACCTCCGCCCATAACCACGAATACTACAACACCTAGAACCCATATGTTCAGCGGGCTCCGCTTGGCAAGCTGCTCTGCTCTCGATGGATGTGTGGGTTTCTTCCCGGATTTTGCGGTGCTGGCAAACTTTGCATTGCGCTGCCGCATTTCGAATTCGGTAGGCTAACGGGAACACATTAACAGCAATTTCTCAAGGAGATTGAAGTGGTTTCGCATGCCATTTTGAGAGATTGAAGGAGAGACTGGGGTTAGAGCAGAGTTAAGGGTATGAACGTGGCAGGTACGGCAGGCTCTTCGGCTCGGTAAAGCCGGTGCCCTTCGATGCAAGCATCGACCAACACCACTTCTTCCTTCACATAATGGGCAAATCGAAGAAACCGTTGAAAGCTGCACTACAGTCTCAGCAGTCTCGGCTGAAAGTGAAGCACAAGGCGTCTCAGGCAGCGCAAACAGCTGAATTGATGGCGAAAAAACCTGGGGGAACCAGAGGAAAACCTCACGCGGCGGCGAAAGGAAAAGGAAAAGAGGTCGCGCCTCCCCGTCGTCCGACCATCCCTTTCCGCGCCACCGATAGGATTCTTCTGATCGGGGAAGGAAACTTCTCGTTTGCCCAGGCTCTAATTAGGGACGCGCCGGCTGAATTAGAACATTTACCTGCGAAAAACATAACTGCAACTGCGTACGACACCGAGGAAGAATGCTACGAAAAATACCCCGAAGCTGTCGAGATTGTCACAGCACTGAGGGCAGCGGGGGTTGAAATCCTCTTTAGCATTGATGCGACGCAACTGAGCAAAGTAGCGGCGTTCAAAGGGAAGAAGTGGGATAGGATCGTTTGGAATTTCCCGCATGCTGGTAGGTCCTGGGATCTGAGCCACATGTTTATGTGTGTAACCCGCCTCGTTATTTAGGGAAAGGCATCACCGACCAGGACCGGAATATACTGTCAAATCAACTGCTCATCCTTGGATTTCTGCGTTCTGCCGCGGGCTTTCTTGTGAATGGGTCCGTCCCCGAGATCTTCAATGCCAAAAAACGGAAACGCACAGATGACGACGAAGAAGATGATGATCAGGACCGGGATAGCGATATGGACCTCGAAGGCGAAAACATCTTCCAGCCCACATCATGCAGAGGCACGATTCTGATTACACTCAGGAATGTCGTCCCGTATACACAATGGTATTCTCTTTTCGCCGGGCGAGACGTATAACGCACTGATTCCACGGCTTTTCAGGGACGTACCTCGCCTAGCCAGAAATCCTCCCCCACCAACATCTGGTAGCGCACCTCAAAATCCTCCTTATATCATCCTACGGTCGTTCTTTTTCAATCGAAGTACATGGAAAGGTTACGAACATCGAATGACCAAGGGGGAGAGAGCACACGGAACCGGGAAGACAGGCGAGGGTGGAGAGGACCGGTCTTGGGAATTTTGTTTGAAAGATTGATCGTTTTTGGTCGAGTCCACATCCCGCACCGAACGCTCAATTCGGCGAACCCTTGCGGACCGCGCTCTTCCAGCACGCCTTGAAATACCAAGCTCTGGCAGGCCTGGTTGGTCGAGCCTTTTCTCGAAACTCGCACCCATACCCGGTTTTGATTGGGCATGTCCGCAGATCCCTCGGCCTGTTCGCCCATGTGCCAAGATCTCGAATTGAAGCATCATAGGTACTCGGGTCCAGGTATTCATGCAATTGGGTTTCTTGCAATACATACAATTTCTGCTCGCCAATCATCACTGGGCACCGAGCGCTCATCATCGATTCTCGATCCTCGCAAATATGCAGATCTCTTTTGGAAGTTGGCCCGTGCCAAGAGACGAATATTGAGGTCGGTAGTCGAGTGACTGGCCAAGCTCCATGCTGTCGTCGCATATTTCGGGGTGGTCACCCTATGGTCAATTCACTCGATTCAACCTGAAGGATTGATCGCACAATCTTCGAGACCCCCGATACTTGCGCAGAATCTGAACGCTGTACAGGCAAATTGCGGTCGTTGACCTCAGTTCAGCCGATGGTAGGAGAGTCTGAGAGGGAGTTCGCAGGATAAGACTTTAGTTATGATATCGGACGACATTCTGCGCCGGCGCCATTTGCCTCGTATCTGGATTTAGTGCTGTTTCTATCATACGGTGACTCCGACTCGTATCTGGGCGGTACTTGCAAGTACTTGCCAAGACCGACTGATTTGGGTGGAAACGGTGTTTACGGCGTAAGGAATTTTGCGAGACCCAGAGAAATGGTTCAACAATTCATTGAGTCCGCGGCCTGGAGAGCTATAAATGCTGCAGGACTTTCTCTGCATCCTCAGCCAGTTCTTTCCTTCGGTCCCTACTTAGATACTGCGTAGTAAGTGTTCACTTTCAACGAGTCGAAATGATTTACTAACCTTGTACTCCAGTCTTTTCATCTTTCGTATTCTGGTCCTTCGTTCCTTCGGTCGCATCCTTTGACATTTTAGCTGCCTTTCACCCATTCCTTCACGCACCATCTTTCTTTATAGAAAAAACACAATGTTCGCCAAAACTGCCATTATTTCTCTTTCTTTCCTCGCTGTCACCCCCGTCCTGTCGGCGCCGCTCCCAGGCCACACTGTTAAGGCCCGTGAGCTCGAGGCTCGTCTCAGCTTCCCCAAGGGTGCCTTCGGTGACATCATCAAGTCCCTCGGAAAAGGAGTGCTCTCTGGTGGTGCCGTCTCTGGTCTGCTAGCGCTTTTGGGCGAGGGCGGCTCTGACAGCTCCGATGCTACCGCCGACAGCGCGGCCACCGCAACGTAAAATTTATCCCCTCATTTCTCAATATCTGACCGCTGACGCTCGCTTTCAGCCGTGACCTCGAAGCGCGTGGCGGCCTCGCCTCCCTCCTGGAAAAGCTCGTTGGCGCTGGCGAGGAAACCCTTGAGAGTGTTCTCAAGAAGGCTGTCATTGGGGGTGTCGCCAGCGGTGCTGCCGTAGAGGGTGTCGATGCCATTGCCAACAATACTCGGCGGGGCTCGTTCTCCGGAATAATAGACGAAGGAGAGAAGGTCGCGGAGAAAGGTCTCGGAAGCATCATCAGCAACGGCGCTGCTGGCGGAGTCGGATCCGCACTTGGTTCAATTATCGCCAAGCTCTTCGGGTATGTCCTCGTTCCACTGGCTTTTCTGTTTGATTCGGTCTGACGTGGTGCAAAGCGGAGGCAGCAGCGGAGCCTCCAAGCGTGGCCTCGCCGACCTCACTGACGACGAGATCAACACGCTCCTCGAATGGGTCAACACTCTGCAGGGAGGCAGCAACGCAGTTTCTGGCCGGGCGCTCGGGTCCATTGGTAAGGGTCTCGCCGGCACTGCTGTTGGACTCGCCGCAACTGAGGGTGCCGAGGCTCTTATCGAGAAGATCGAGGACCTCTTCGAGCGCGAAGTCAGCCTGAATGACCTCGATTAAACGGCCACACGTCGGCACGATTTCTTTTAGGCTGGTTGAGGAGTGAATCATAGGGTTACAGCTTATAATGTTAGATGCGCGTTTAATGTGTTTTCTTATGTTTCGAAATCCAAAGTCTTGGATAGAAGCGAGTCGGAGTCGGCGGATTAGACTGTCCAGTGGAAGTGAATTGAAGAAGTCAGCGGTATCTTGAGCGTCTCGGCGTCCAGTGATTTCCAGGTGTCCATGGAGGGTGAAACTGAAGGATCCATTCCAAGTGCGCACTGCGAGCGAACTTGATCATCATTCCCACGATGTCCAACCAAACACCCAATTTCAGCCGACTCAAGCCGACTCGGAGTCAACCGTCGACCCCACTTTCTTAAGGCTCTTCGACGATACCGTGAACCCAAGTCCAAGGTGTCTATTGCGGCTGAAAATCAACCCTGGTTCATTGCCGCCTCTGATTCCTCCGACTCGTGTCTGTCAGCGCCTTGTCCGGATTAGGTGATTGTTGTACGCGGCACAGAGTCAAAACAAGGCGACACTCTTTTGGTTCAAGGTCAACGACTACAAGGTTGCTGCTCGAACTGCTGGCCGACGAATAAGTACTGCTGGAAAATCGATGCTGTCTAACAATTTATCCTGCTCTCGACCTGGTGTTGAGCGCCGAAACCAGTTATCATGCCTTCCTCCAACTCTTTGGCCGCGTATCTTCCAGACTTTTTGATCTCTCGTTTCAAGCGGTCCTCGTACTGCTACATTCAACGTCTCCCCTCCGATGTTTTTCTGGATCATATATTCATACACCTGAATATCGAGGATATCATGTGCCTACGCAGAGTACGTGTTTGCCCTCCTGCTCTCTTTCCTTTCTCACCTGGAGGGCATCAAGGTCGACAGAACTTTTTTCTTGCTCACGCACGAACCTGTCACCTGGAAACGTTTCTTGGAGCGCATGAGAACTCCAATCCCACCCCTCCGCCCCACATTTCGATACTCGCTGCAGGCCACCGACTTTGAAGCGGAACAACTCGTGTCCCGCGCCATCTCTCTCGATGACAACTGGCGGCAGGATGAACCACAAGTCATGAACCGCCGAGTCATGAAATCTCATCATCGCGTCCTCGACATGAAACTACTTCCTGGCGGCAAATTCCTTCTAGCGTCAGTTCGCGATCTGGCGAGTCATTGGTACTATATCACTCTGTTCTCCTTGGATCACCCGAAAGGGAATCGCGCCGTGGCTCGTGTGCCGACTACATCGAGGGCGTACGATCTCCAGGCGAAGTACATGAAGTACAACGGAACGCACGGTATCATGGTTGCCTACACACGCCGAATGTTTAGGAATGGCGGGAAATGCGAGCAAGTTTCCCCCTTCTTATGTATTTTACGCCCGCTGACACCGTACTTTCCAGTATCGACCCATCGGACTACAGCGACTCGGACGCGCTCGACCCTCCTTTCCCCCTTTTATACGAATCCGTGTGCATGCACGTCTCCCTCGACGCTCTCGAAGACCTGGTAGATCCCAGAGTCCATCCAGACTCGGCCGAATACTACAACCGTGCTGCCGCCAGGCCACCACCATTCTTTCAAATCTCGTCTTACGAATCCGAGACACGAATCACCTCTCTCACTCTATTCGAGCTGGACAACAGGGCGCATGTTGCCTTCGTCCAACAACCACGACGTATCGTCTTCATCGATCTAACCTCTGGTGTCCAGTCGCCCATGTTGATCCATAACTACAACAATTTCCCGGAGAATGTGAGCCTTCGAGCTTATTATGCTTGTCCAGGAGATTAATTCGACATTCCAGGCTCATCAGATTCGCACCATTCGAGTCCTCCCAGAGCAAAACGACGTCGTTATCATCCGCACCGTCGTCACTGAACCGACACCCGGCCATATCGTCGCACAACACCTCACCGAGATGTTCCATATCCCGCTCGCTCCGCACTACGATGGGGATGCGACCGTTCAGCCATTCGAAAGATGGCCGGTCGATCCCAGAGAATACTCTAGTTTCCATATCTCCGACCCCGTAACCGTCTCCGTCGGTCCCGACCACCCGAACATCCAGCCCGCCTCCGGCGCCCCGCCGCCCATCTCGCTGTTCTGCCGGACATCGGAGCCCATGGGAATGGTGCACTATCTGATCTGGCCGAAAATCGAAGAAGAGCCGGGCCAGCCGCCCAAATATTCCTTCAACCTCGAATTCGTCGTTCCCCAGACGGTGCATGTCAGTTCCCCGCGAGCGACACGCGTTCTCACGGGTTCCTCCAAAGCACTCATGTATACCGTCGACAACGAGCGCACGGACGCGCCCCGTATGCTAAGCATGCGGCGCTACCTTTCCCCTCAACTCCAGCCTTTATGGTCCCTGCGTGGAACCGAGGACCCGACCGAACCGATATCGCGCAGGGACCGATCAGCGTTGTCCAAGAGATACTACGTGCGTTCTCTACACCTCATCGTACCCCCGAATTATCCCTAACTCGTTCTCCAGTCGTCTTTCCATCTTCCTCGTTATTTAAAGCAAAAAATGGACGACCACGGTCTCTCAGCTATCACTTGGGACGAAACGATCGGCCGGCTCTGCATTGCGTGCGGCAACGAAATCAAAATCCACATCCTCGATTTCGCGTCCGCAGTTACTCCAGACTCGCGCTTCAAGCAATGGCAGCTCACCCAACAAATCAAACTGAACGTCCCGGCGAATCCGGGACAGCAAATGGCAGTTCCCATGGAAATCGACTCTGACTGAATTGTCTTATTAATATCTGTATCGATAGCACCTTCCTTACTATCTAACGACCACCTCCACTCTCCTTTGATTTCTTTGCTTCCACGACATGACTGATACATTATACAAACAGTAGTACGAACTGGATTAGTGTGAGCTGCACCATATAGGAGTATTTCCGCTGCGTATACGGGTGTAAATTACAACGAAAGGAATGCAAATGTAATAAAAATGGGTAAAAAAGGCTTTCCCTACCGTCCGCTATGCGCCATAGCCATAAAAGTATGATACAATTTGCAAATGCTCGCCTTGCCTTCTTCTTCCGCCTCCAGAACTAGCACGCACGTTCAGGTCTTCCCAAAGTAGAAAGAGCTGGGCGACTTCTCCTTGTCCTTGTGCTTGTCCTTCTTCCCGAAGCCCAGCCCCAGGAGCGGCGACGTCAAGCTCATCTTGCGCGTCGCCCGCTTGGGGTTCGCGCTGCTGCCGTTGCTGCCGCTGGACGTGCTGGACGTGCTGTTGTTCGCTCCCGCAAACGACCCTAGTCCGACGGGGCTGGAGGGCAGGTCTAATGGAACCCCGTCCGTCTCGTCACCACCACCACCCTCTGCCCGCGTCTTCCCCTTATCAAGACCGGTCGGGGGCACGCCAGCCAGCAGGGCATCGCCGTTGAGCAGCCGCGTCGGCGGGGTGGGCGAGCCCGCCCAATCCCTAATTGGGGGAACGGGGGGCAAGGACCGGGTTGCGGACACATCAGGTGCAGCGGTCGCGGCGCCAGCGGTCGATGGCCGTGGAGGGGTGACGACCGTGGGCGGGCTCCGCGACTTGGACGACTTCTTCTCCTTCGGACTGGACAAGTTGGACATGGACTTTTTGTGCAGCGACAGTTTCGAGACGATGGACGGCGGGGGCGGGGCCTGGGAGTCGGGCAATGGCGGGGGTGGCGGTTGGGGCAGCGACGGGGGCGCGAGCGACGTCGCCCGCGCGGGCGGGAAGTCAACAACAGAGTGCTGGCTCGTGGAGACGGACGGGGAACCGTTCACGGAGACGAACGACGAGGAGGCAGATCCAGGTGACGGGCTATCGTACCCATTCATCCCGTCACCCCGCTCGGGCTTCACCGTCAAGCCGCCGCCGCCATCAACACCAGTCGACTTCGGGCGCGTTTTCGATCGCGTGCCGGCGGAGATCGTCTTGGATCCCCGAGCAGAATCAGTCGTAGGCTCCGAGGGCCGTCGATGCTTGTCGTGGCTCGGACCTGACGACAGGAACCACGTCGAGGAGGACGCCTCAGTCCGGGGCACCACAGGCGACGGCGGGACATCGTCGTCCGGTCGACTCTTGTCACCCAGCCTGAAACTCTTCCGCCTCCCAAACCACAAGCTCGCCTTCCGCTCCGGCTCCTTCCGCGGGCTCTTGTCCTTCTCCTTCTCTTTCTCCTTGCCGTTCGAAGTTGGTATGGCGGGCGGAGGGAGCGGCAAGAAAGGGGGCGGCATTAATGGCTTCGCATCATCGTCGGACGTAAATGTGGGTGAGGTGCCGTTCGATTGGATGGACCGTCGTGCATCGGCGCCCGCTGTGCTCGGGCGCGTAGCAGTCGACGGCGTCCGCTTGAGAGTGTGGAACAAGCCGCCCTTGGGCTTCGTCGGAAGAGACGTGGACCCAACCTCCTCCGGCTGACCGTGCATTATTATGTCTATGGGTGGCCGTGGGTCTTCGGGCGAAGGAGGGGTAACGGGGAATGAAGGGTCGCTGGTATCTGAGAGATCGGCTTCCTCAGCTAGCCCTGGAGGGAGAGGGGGATTCAACGCAGCCGACGGTGACGCCTCCAGGTGCGAGAGGGTCTCGACGTCAACCACGACCGGTGGCGGCCGCAGCCCAAGCGCCGGGAGGTCGATATCCACGGCCTGGTAGTACAAAACATACGCAGACCCTGAATTGGACTCGCCGAAATATTTCGGGATATCCGCCTCCGATATTGGATATACATTGTCGTCATCAAAAACGAGCCACGATCCCATGGTTTTAATGATGGAGATGTAGTGTCCATGATGGGGCCCGCTACGATCTGTTGGTTAGAAATGCTTGGCAGGGACCGACCCACGGAAACACCCACCTTCCAATGTGGACTACGATGCCGAAGAGGTTGAACAAACGATCTGCGTCGTCAATGTCGTCTACGGTGTTGAACAGCCGCAGCTCGAACGGGAAGGCGACTCGATACGCCAGTTTGATGTACTTCCCCACATCCTCCTGGTATTTGAACCTCTTCAAGTGAAGTGCAAGAACGTTCGGGAGCTTCTTGATCTTCATGCTGCAGTTAGAATGAGCATCGGGCAATTGTGGAGTTAATGAGGACGCACCGTTTCTCTGCCTCCTGCAGATCGCAACAAACATCACAGAAGAACTTGTTCTTCTGGCAGAGCATCTCACTTGCGCTAAATTGGCGCAGACAAGCGGTCACGCTGGCATTCTGCTCAATGTCTATGGACAAGTCGAGAAACGACTCGTCTCGGGATGAAACCTGGCCGATAATATTGGCTGGGTCCAGTCGAGCAAGAGACACGAGCACTCACATTTTCGCAGGTCAAGCATCTCGTTTCGCTCGTCAAAACACCCTCGAATAGCTTGTGGACTAGAGTGGCGTTTTGGGGAGATGTACCCGAGTTGGTGGTGGCGAGGGTTGGGTTTTTGGATATAACGGAGAGGGATACTGGGGTTGTTAATATCCTGCAATGAGAACTGCGGTGCAGACTCACAGTCGTCCCCGATGGGAGGTGTCGCGGACCCGTTCTCTGCCGCCTTCCTGTCCTCTTCTATTTCTTCTACGATCTTATTAAGCAGATAATTAAGAAATTCGTGCGCGTCCTGGTGCATGGTTGATCGAAAAAGCTCGTTGAATTCCTTCAACTTGTCAATGAAAGCGCGCGGCGCAACGGTGCCCTTCTCCGCGGGGTTCGTGGAAATATGCACGAAGAGCGAGCGGAGAGCCGAGAATAGACTGGGCGGGGACGGGGGGATGCCTGGTATTGGCGGCTGCAGGCCGAGACCATTGGGCTCGGACGTGGACGCCTTGCGCTCAGGTTTGCGGCGGACCGGTGCTATTGGTGCGACGGCGGGCGCGGGGGCAGGCGGGGGCAGCAGAGGCAGCTCGGCGGGCAGCGACGTGTCGGTGGCCTGAATCAACAGATCCCGGAACGGCGTGCAGAAGTACAGGGCCTGTATGACTGAATTGGCATAACTGCGCAACGACGTTAGACCGAACGGTGCAGCTGGTCAGCCAGCATAAACGAACCAGGTGTTTCCAAACTACGGGGGGTGTATCAGTGGGTTGTTCTCAAGGGTGGGACTGGAGCACGGACATTCTCAAGGCCAAATTTCTTTGCGTCTGCGGAGACGACGGGGATGGGCAGCGGCTGGGCAGCCTGCTCAGCTGCCTGGTTTGTCTGGCCAAACCATCTGCCTCTGGCCATGCCGGTGAGCATGCGCGGCGGGACAGGATGTCGGGGGCCAGCTCGTCGGTAATGATGGAAAGTAGCAGGAAATCAAGGCACACCGATTATCCCACACGTGAACTCTCACTGCCACGGACGCGCCGGTATGTTATCAACAATGTTATCTCCTTCCATGGCCTGTCATCGTGCCTTATACATGTTATACATCGGTCTATGAACGTGCCACTCTCGCAGCGACTGCGTCTCCCACTGTCACCACGCCCACGCCCAGCGGACACCCATGGTTCCCAAGACACGCCTTCATCTTGTTCTCCGGGTCCACTCGCCGAAATTTCATCAGCGTCTTGTACGGGACCGCCTTGTCTGCTACGCCCGTCTCCGGGGACACGTTGGGCAACTATCCCAAATCAGCCGCGCGGATCTGCGAGAATGCGGGCCAATCTCACCAGACACCGCGTGCATTTCGCGACCATGCTGATAACTGGTGCATCTAGCGCCCCAAGACGAATCTCCTCCCAGGAATCTTCCGCAAACGGCCCCGCCCCTTCAAAAACGATGTTGGGTCTAAATCTGGCGCAAGTTATCAGCGGCCCGGGCCCCAATGATGTGGATTGTGGCGGCGGGAGAAGTAACGGCAGCTAGTCACCTTTCTATCACCAAGCTCTCGGTTTTCCAGCGCTCCTCGATGCCTTGTATACCCACATGACCACGGAGCTCCTCCTCCACCCGCGTTGTGCTTTCCTGCGAAAGGACCATCAAAGGGAAACAGTCCTGGAATACGGCCGTAGCATCTAGCTTCGGGTGCGTCGGTGTCGGCTCGCAGGGCCGGGGCTGAGCACCTTTATAGACAAGGTGCACAGGTCGTCCAAAGTAAGACGACAGAATCACCGATGGGCTTCGCGAAGGCGGTGAAGGCAAAGCTTCACATATGTACGCGTCGAAAGGGACGTGCCACATCATTATCTTTTCAATCCTAGACAGAAATTGAGAAAGCGTCCACGCGTCAAATGTTGGTGCGCACCGTTGCCAGCCGTCGAGCGTCTTTTGGTCGGGGCACAGCGGCAGCGAAAATGGCTCACACCCAGACTCATCCGGGAAGGACACGGACAGCGCTCCAGAAGAGTGATCAATCTGCGGGGTGATCAAAACCATCTGCATAATTAAAACGGAACTTGTGAGTATCGTGAATAGCTAGACGCTCATTTAATTTTGCGTATACCTTGGGAAACTCCCGCGCGGTGATCACAACATTATCTTTGGCTTCAACGATACACCATTGCCTATCGTACTGCGCGCGGAGCTCGGTGAGCAACAGGTCGACAGCAAGTACAGCGGTGACTCACATCGAGTCCCTCGGGCGTGTACCGTGAATGTTGGACAGAAATCCCGCGACAGCTCTGAAATGCAGTCAGTATCAGACAACCAGAATAACTTTGAGTGCGGGCGGCAATCACTTTGATAGGGTGGACCAAGATTTTAGAGACGCGAACATCAGGCATGGTGGTCAAGCGCCCAGAGGAAGGACGAGAAGGCCCGAATCGCGAGCTTAAATAGTGGTACAGGACCAGAGGGCATATGATTAGCAGCAGAGAGAAAGAAGCCCCAGCTGGCGTGAGAGTCGGGAAAGAAAAAGCCATCGATAATGTCAGATGAACAGAGCAACGAGGACGTTATATACAGTCAGTCGCGGAACATGGCGGCGGTTGGATGTGGGGCGAGGTGGGTAGCGTTGGCCGTTGATCGCCGCCGCTTGACGAAAATACGCCCAAACAACCGCCCAAGTCCGAAATAGGATAATCCGGATTTTTGCATCCGTGAGGCGCAAAAAGGTATCCAAATAATTGTGGTTTACAACCAGGCCGTACAGGGAATAAACTTCTTTAGCATTCTTACACCCGTCCTGTGGTGAGATGCGTACGGGTTAATCGCGTCTCACCGTGAGACGTTATTAACCCGTACGCATTACAAGATGGACACCACTGTCTGTGCTGATAACGTCGCTGATCTGGCCCACCTGCAGCCCGTACGCCGCGTCCTCAAACGGCTTCTGCATCTGTCCGTGCTTGAACCAGCCGAGGTCCCCGCCTTGCTCATGCGAAGAACAGTCCGAGTGCACGCGCGCCAGCTCGCTGAATTTCTCCGCCGACGTCCCGATCTGCGCTTGATGGCCGCGCAGGATCTCGATAGCCTCCTCCTTCGAGCGCGTGATGTTGCTCTGCAGGCTCTGTGATTAGAGACAAACACTAAGCAAGAGTATGCGAGGGTACGCACCTCCTTCCAGCTCGCGGGCCGCCTACTTCCGCTGTGCTTCACGAGGAGGTGGCTTGCGCGGACTTGGCCGGCATGCTGCAATTCCTGCGCCGCCTTGAAGAGGGCGGAAGCCTGGTCTTCGGAGAGCTCGGGAGGCGGAGTCCAGCTGGACTGTTTCGTTTCAGTGTTGAAGAAGTACGGAGCACCGCGGGACGACGAGATGCGGACTTCCCATTGCGACTGAAATGGGTCTTCAGAGAGTTATCGTCTCTGCTCAAACGAGAGACCAACCATGGTGGATGTGTTGAGATGAGCGAGCTGACCAAGCTGATTCGAGTGATTGACATGCGTGGCTGTGCATGGCGCCTTCCTTCGTTCTTCCACCAACTTCCACTGTGACCCGCTCGTCTCTCAGGCTCGTAGCTAGTCTCGTCAGCTAGTCTCGTTAACTCACGGTAAAGAAGACGGCGATTGTCTTTTGCACTCCGACGGACCGACAACCGGGCCCGTGAATATTAATCGCAGCATCGTGCCTGCTTCATATTCAGGGTCGTTCAATCTTCTCGTCAAGGCTGCGCCCTGGATTTTCTATTCTCTGCATTCAAAGAAAGCTCCGTTTTATGTAACCGCCGCGACTTGAGGCTGTTTAATTTTGCCACTCAATTCATTCTGCTTCTTCCCACGGTTCGAATCGATTTTCTTTCCTTCTATTTTGCCCTGGCGTCCATGACTGCGGGAGCTTCTGCCGCCGTCTGAAGCACTTGCTTTCGTTCCTCTTTTCTCCCTCCATTTCCACTGAAGAACGACGACATGAACAAGCGCGGCTTGGAAGACGATTCGGGCTCGGATTTGACGGATTTGGACGGGGATGAGGATGAGGACTGGACCGTCTCTCACCCGGTTAACGTCCGCGACTTCGTTATCCCTGCTGCACAAGAACTCGCAAAACTCGTCGAGGCGTTCCCGAACATCCCCCATGAGCAACAGCGAGTATGGGCAAGAGCGGTATCGCGTCTCCAGGCCCAATCCAGTGTCCCTTCGTACAAATTCGCGCTCATCGGCAAAACCGGTACTATCTATGTTGCTCGTCTTCCCCACTTCCACTGACGAGGTTCAGGGGCCGGCAAATCTACGCTGTTAAACTGTTTGCTCGGAGAGAGCATTCTCCCATCCTCTGCAGCGGTAGGTGTCTTGCTCGTTTGCTCTACCGTACACTGACTGTGACGATATCAAGGGGTATGATACTGCTCTACTCGGGGCAACTCCTTGACTAATATTATTCAAGGGCTTGCACCTCAGCGATCACAGAGATCAGTTACGAAGATTCAGACGAGATTACAGCCACAATACTGTTCAAGTCAAAGAAAGAATTGGAGGAGGTTCGTGTTCGGCGGTTTCTTCGCCAAAAATCCGTAACTCACCTCTCTCCAGGAATTCACAGAGCTGTTAGACGACATGTCAGTGGTCTCAATGCTTGCTCGACGTCTCAGTTCTCACAAAGAGCAGTAATAATCTCGACGCCTTGGAGTCTGCGAAGTCCAGAGATCGACTGTTAATGGTATGTTTGCCGAGTTATATCAATGAACGCCAGTGTAACTCAACGATGCATCAGATTTATCCGCAGTATGATCTGTCTCAAGTATGCTCGTCTTTCACTGACCTCCACAGGCTCGAAAACAAAGATATGACAGCGGTGACGGTAGCCCAATTAATGAAGATGGAGCCCGTGAAGAATCGCCCGGGAACAACACACAAGGTCCCTCCGTCAGACCCGGATAACTTCAGAACTAACGTCAGTATTCCGAACATATGGGCATGTGCATCTTTTGATTTTCGTGCAGCTGGAGGACTATTTGTCTTCGTCTACCGGTAACTCGACAGCAGCCTTGGTATGTCCGCTCTTCCGCAAGTTCAAAGCGACGACACTGATTGTTTACCAGCTTTGGCCCCTGGTCCGGAAGTAAGTGGCGCCTGAACTGTTCTCGTGTCTGCAGTATTCAACATCCTGTTAGGGTTGATGTTCGCGGAAGATTTCCAGTTCTCGCGACTGGTATTATTCTCGTTGACCTACCGGGACACGGGGACAACGATGACAGGTAATCGTTTTCCTGAAATGGAACATGTTTTGGTTCAACTTTGTGTACAGTCGCAATAACTTTGCTGCCGAATATATCAAGTCGGCGGATGGTGTCGTTCTAGGTATGGGTCCTCATGACTGTCGTATCTTTCTTGTTGATAATGTTCTCGATCATGATAGTCACCGATGCCAAACGTGCGCAGAACGATCGCGTAAGTATTGTAGCAATGAGATTATGGTCTACATCCTGATATTTTCAAAGGACACGATGGCGTATCTCAACAAGATGTAAGAGCTGGTCTCTTCGCCAGTTTTTCTCCCATGTTTATCACATTACTTGTTACATGTAGGTTGACCCAAATAATCCTGGACGGACGATCGGTCGAGGACTTCGTTGTTCTCGCTGCCACCGGCACTGACGTTCGGCTTTTTTTTTTTTTTTGCTATGAGAACAACGCTTGCTGAAGATACTCTAGACCGTAATAGGCGATCGGGAAATTCGATTAGAAGGCGATGCTCAACTTGAAGTCGACAAATTGATCAAGGTTCGTAGCTCTCAATGCAGACGTTTTGTTATTCATTCTTGAACGTCCCTACATATAGGACCTCCAAGGTCTCCGCCAGTCCCTTCATCCTCCGAAGAAGGCGAAGAAGAAGGTTACGAAACCGAACCCCAAGCGCGATGTATACGAGTGGTTACTTTTGCTTCGACAATTTACCCATGTTTTCACAGGCCCAGATCGAATCTCAAATCCGAGAACGGGAGAAGGCGAAGGCCTTGCTGTTGGCGGTGAGTGCTCATCTCACCCGCTGTCCTCACACTCAGGAAGGTGTCATCTGCAGAATGCTCGTATCCTTGGGGTGAGGAGCAGCATAGAAAGTTCCTTCCGAAAGTTCATGGTCGGCTTTGCTCCGGTACCACATACTGTTGATCAATCTGTTTCGTCCCAGCTAATATTACGTAGGACCGAAACGAAATACCCCGCCTTCCGATCTTTTGCCTCGGGAGTCAAGACTTCCTCGCTATCAATTCTTACTGCAGCCCGACTGTTTTCTCCGACGAGAAGCAGGTTCGCATCTTTTTTTTTTTGCCAAGAACATCATTGACAACTATCTGACATTCTCCAGACGGAAATCCCAATGTTGAAGAAACACCTGCGAGCCACTGGGGATCGCCGTCGAATCAGCTGGGCCTCCCGCATGTTGACCGACATGGCAGTCCTGTCTGAAAACGTCCACTCTTATTTTTCGGAAGGGCGACATCCAGGTCGAATCCAACCGGAGAACAAGAGGATGGCGCTTGATGTGATTGAACGGCTGGAGAAGGTAAAACCGTGGCTTCAGTATCAGGGCCACATTCTAATTGCCTTACAGACGAACCTCCAGGAGGCAGAGGATGCATTTGATGCGGTGGACGACGAAGTCAACCGTGTGAAAGACGAACTAAAAAAGGCTACTCAGAAGGTTTGTGCCCTCAGGTTCAACAACATCGTCTCATAGCACATTCAGGCCGCCGAAACCGGTCCGAATGTGATGAACGCCTTCAGTACGTTGCACCACCAAACGTACAAGGCATGCATGCGTTATAACGGAGTCTACTACGCACATGACATGAATCGTGATCTTACTCGGGAGATCCTACCTGCCATCCAGGGCAGCTGGAATGGAGGCATTAACCACAAGATCCCCCGCACCTTCAAGGAGGCCACCAAGGTAAGCTTGCCTTGACTCGGACGTTGCATTGATTGTACTGAACAGTTTGATAGAAGATGAACGAGACCAGTCTGGCAGCCGTCTCCGATATAGTCCGAATACTCAATGGCCAGGGCACTGCGTTCGAGGGACCAATCGATAGTGCGCGTCAAGCTCTAGGCATCGATGGCCTCCTCAGCGACATGTTAGCGGAAGCCATCCGAACTGTGTCCCTAGCCCAACGGTTAGTTGAATGGAAAGATTTCGGTCACGTCACTGATGAATGTCTTGCAGAGATGGGACGAGATCTTTCAACACGGTTCTCCAGCAAGAACTCACCCCGCAATATCAGGCCTCTTTCCACGAAGCAGGAGCGGGCGCTTTTGCACGCATGAAGGTAGTCCGGTTCCCCAAAGTGTACTTTTTAGATTAATCATGGGGCAGAAATCCAACGCCTGGTACCTTGAACAAAACGGCGAAGCCGCATTCAACTCTATCAACATCCATATTGCGAAGTTGTTGGACGATGCTGTATCAAGAATAAAAAATGTTGTTCGAGCAGAGCTCCACAATCTGACGACGCTGCTTCGAGTCTCCCTCGTCGGTGAGTGTTTTTGGTTTCAAATGACTGACCACACATGAATAACTCTTCGACACACAGAGGAGGTAAATCTTGCTCAAGATCACAAGGCAGCCAAAGATAAGATAATTCAAGTGACATTGGATAACCGGCCGGCGATTGTCACCAGAAGAATGGATCTAGATGACCGGATGCGAATGTCCCAGTCGGTAGAGGCCTGATTGGAGAGCTTGCGTTGGGCAGCAGTATTCTCATAGATACCAATATCAATGTAAAGGTGACTTGTACGTGCATTCCAGTTTCTGCTGAGGTTCAATCGCTTTTTTCGCAAGTTTTTGACTCGGGGGAGTGCTTCGAGAGAGCAACTGCCGCGCAAGGGACGCATTTGTGTCGCACGAGCTTGGCGAGGGGGAAATTCGGACAGAAATGCAGACGTTCGCGGACGTTCATGTTTGGTTCAATTGAAGGCGAGATGCCGACCAAATGCCGACTAAGCCCATTTGCCATCGGCAAGTCTCGGCAAACTGTGGTCTCAACCACGTCCAACTTGTTGTCCATCCGTCCGCACGAATCGCAGTCTTGAAAGTCCTCTTGCTTTTCGGTCAGAGTCACCTGTTTCTTAGCTCACGCACGCACGCACCGCTCGTCTATGAAGAACCTCCGCGAAAGACGATTAGGTTCGAACGGCGAGCTTATTTTGGCTTCTTCCATTGAATGCTCGATTCACTGACTGCCTCTGAGTAATTCAAAACTACACCGGTCCCTTGCATCCAGAATTCTCTACCCCCCATCTTCTCATGGCCCGTAGCGTCGACACTGAGTCTTCCCAAAACGATTCGGATTCAGACTCTGAGTCGAACGTGACCGAGGGGCTGGGTGATGCTCACCTCCCAATCACTGTCCATGAGTTTGTGCTTGAAACCACGGAGGCCTTGTCGGACTTGATTTCCGATTTCCCCCACATTCCTCATGAGCAACAGAGATCATGGGACAGCGCAGTGTTGAAACTGACGGATTCAACGGTGCCGTCGTATAAGTATGCTCTGATAGGAAAAACAGGTCCATTTTCTTCCATTCGTGTTTCTGCCTGACACTAACAGGAACACCAGGAGCAGGGAAGTCAACGTTGATCAATTGCTTGCTGAACGGATCCATTCTTCCAACCTCCGCCGCGGTGTGTAGTATACTCCTCTTCACTAAGCTCATTGCTTGATCAACTGCTCGACTTTACAAAGGGGTAGGTCATTCAATTCGATGGTTTTTATCGTGTGTCTGATGGCATGTGTCTGTGAAGAGCTTGTACTTCGGCAGTTACGGAGATTTCGTACAGCGACTCCGACTCTGATCTCGTTGAAGGAACGATACATTTTCGCTCAAGAGCCCAGTGGTCGGAGGTCAATCAATCATCCATTGTTTTAAAACCCATCTGACCTGAGGCTAGGAGATCAAACGTTTACTGCACGATGTGTCGGTGTCTTCCACCTTATTTACCTCTACATTGAAGGGGGCATGTTCAGACCATTCGAATCGCCGAGGTTAAAAAGTCTCTACAAGAGGCCTTTCGCCGCGTCTACTGTGGTCTTACTTCTGTAAACAGTTCATAATCACTCCACGTATGTCCTAACTTCCGTGCCAGGAGGAGAATGGAAGTCCGCATCTCCCTATCTTCTGTATCGCAGGTCAAGATTACCTTCGCTTGACACACCACGATAACCAGACACCATCGGTGTTCCTTGAGACCACACCGGTTTGTGTTGAACAGCACGACTCACTCACATTCTCAACCTTCGTGCAGACCGAAATCCCAAGTCTGAGAACACACCTTCGGACCGCGGGGGAGCGCCGGCGCCTCAGATGGGCTACTAACCTAGTTGATCGTGCTTCGACCTTGTCGGAAAGCGTGCATTTCTACTTCTCCGAACGTACAAATCCCGGTCAGTTACCTCCAGCGAACAAGCAAAAGGCGTTGGATGCTGTCAATACGCTAGAGCGGGTGAGAGGTACACTGATTGCGCAGCGTCCCGGCTATTAAACCGTTTGGCAGTGGTACCTGGACAAGACCGCTGTCCTCATCGACAACATCCAAGACGAGTTGCAAGCCGTTGAACAGGAGCTAGATCAAGCGGTAGACAAGGTATGTACTTAGCAGCACACTCTTAAACAGCGTTATAGGCAGACCAATACAGGCCATCGAAAGAGCCCCACGGATAATGGAAAATTTCGGTGTTAGTGGGCTGGCATGGAACACGTACCGAGCCTGTATGAAGAGAGATGGTGTTTATCTGCCGTACGACTTGAACCGAGATTTGACAAAATCCATCCTTCCGGATATTCAAATGATCTGGAACACGAAGCTGAACCACAAGATCCCATTACTGCTCAAGGACGCTATGAGGGTTTGCCATTTTGCCCCTGATGAGCTACGCAATTCTCATGTTTTGATAGAACATGGAAAAATGGGTGCTCAAGGTCATTGACACCATCGTCAAGGCTCTTCTCCGCGGCCACGGCACCATTTTTCACCAGGCAATCACCACTGCCCGTCGTTCCCTTCCGGTCGGGATTATTTTCGGCGATCTGCTGGAGAAGAGTGTCGAATCCCTCACGATCACCCAAAGGTCAGTGAATCCGATAATTGTTTCCCGTTTCCCATATCATCACGCAGAGACGGGACGCGATCGTTCAACAAAACGGTGCAGGAGCAACTGACGCCGCAATATCAGCTGGCAGCTCAGGAAATGGGCCGCGGGACTTGGGCGCGTATGAAGGTACGGCGGGTCCCCTTCACATGAAGTTGCGAATACAAACTTTTGTAGGCCAAGAATCAACGATTCATCGAGGAGAACGCTGAGGATGTATTCGGCGCCATCAATATCCACATTGGAGAACAGTTTCACGAAGCTGTCGAGACAATCGAAGAAAACATACGCAGCGAACTGGAGGAGCTTACTACGCTCCTGCGTGTGTCCTTGATAGGTGATTTTCCATTTGAGAAACTTGAGTGAGGTTGATTCAAACGGGCTTCGCAGAGGAAATCGACCTTTCCGAAGATCCGGAGGACGTCAAGGAAAATATCCTCCAAATGACGATGGGAAACCAGCCTCGGTTCGCAGCGAAGAAACTCGACCTGGAAGATCGCCGACGTTCTTTGGAGATGTGAAGACGAGGGCATTCCCATGTCAGGAGGGAACAAGATGCAAACGCCGAACGAACGCACCATACTTGTAGTCTCTTGTGCATAAATGTATCCATGAACCAGCAACCGTCGTGTCAGACGTGCATCTTTGATCATGGGCTCGGGTCAACTCTTACATATGCTTGACTTCCTCTTGCGTTCCCCCTCTCTTCTGGAGTCGTATTTGCTACAATCTGATCACGAGCGGTCGTCAACAGGATAAATTTAAGCTATTAGAAATATAAGCTGTAGTAAATTCCGGGCAGCGAGCATTAGTCGAGAGCATGTGGTGAATAACAAAAGCCAGGTCCAATCTATCCGCTACCTTTTAAATCTTTACACAGAGAGCAATCCCCTATTCCTTGTACACTCGATCCCCTGTTCTTTATTTCTCTATTCTTGCTTTCCGTATCCCTCAGGGTTCTTGGACTGGAAGTTCCAGAGGTCGCGGCACATGATAGCGAGGTCCTGGTTCGCCTTGAACCCGAGCTCCTTCTCTGCGAGCGCAGGGTCCGCGGTGAGATCGGGGACGTCGCCACGACTGCAAGGATTATCAAAACAATCAGAGTGCGCAACAAAGAGAGGAGAAGATGAATGCTTACCGCCGCGAAGTGATCTCGTACTTGAAGTCAAAGCCCGTCGCCTTGCGCATGGCGTCGATGATCTGCAGGACGCTGATGCCCTTGCCCTGGCCGAGGTTGTACGCCTTGTACTTGGCGTCGGGGGTGCTGTCGAAGACTTTGCTGTTGGGAGTCAAAGCTTCCAGCGCTAGCAGATGTCCCGAGGCGAGGTCGAGAACGTGCAGGTAATCCCGCACGCATGTGCCATCGCTGTATGGCGCGTCAGCCTCAAGATAACGGGCGCACGTGTGGGAGAACGCACGGAGTCGGGTAGTCGTTGCCGAAGACCTGCAGGGTCTTCGCGTCGACGCGGCCCACTGCCATGTGGGCGAGGAGGGGCAGGAGATTGCCCGGGCGCCCTTTAGGGTCCTCACCAATCTGACCCGAGGGGTGTGCACCGGCGGGGCTGCACAAGTCAGTACATGATTAAAGCTCAAAGAAGAATATAATCACTTGAAGTATCTCAGAGATATCGCCGACCACTTGGAGTCAGCTGCAACGGATATGAGGATTATAACGACAGGGCCAGTCTTTCACATACCGTGGCAAAGGTCGTCGAGCATGGTCTCGGACATGACCTTGGTCTTGCCGTAGGGGCTGTCGGCTTTCAGGGTGGTCGTTTCCGGGATGGGAATAATTGGTGGAATGCCATAGACCGTCGCGGAGGACGAGTACACTATCCGGTGGCACTCGAACTGTTGCATGGTCTGGAGGAGGAAGAGGGTGGCGGTAACGTTGTTCTCATAATATGTGAGGGGGATTTCGACGGATTCGCCGACAGCTTTATATGCCTTTTGCGAGAAATAAGTCCTCGGATTACCACGACCAGTGGACCAGACGTACCGCGATGTGTACAACTCCCCATATTCCGCCCTTGCCGTACTTCTCAAACACAGCGCGAATTTGGTCCCGCTGGGTGAGATCGCACGAATGGCTATCGATCTCCGTCGATTCTATGTCTTGCGCTGATGCGCCCTCGGGCAACTCACTCCGTGACAGTGCGGATACCCGGGCCAGCGCATTGGGGTGCGAGTTGTGGCCATTGTCGAGGGAAATGACCTTGTACCGTCTGGTTTTCTGCAGGATGTATATTACGTGCGAACCTGTCAATGATCAGCCTATGAAGCGATCCAAAAGGGAATTGGAATTACCGATGTAGCCTGCACCGCCGGTAACAAGGACTTTCTGTTATACAGGTCAGCTGGGGACCCGCAGACGAGGAGAAGGAGGATACCTGGAGGGGGGCAGACTGAGACATGGTGGAGGAGGAGGAAGAAGTGTGCTTATGGTCTGATCGTGTTAGGGGCTTCCACAAGTTTTCGCTCCTTTTATACCACTATCAAATCGATCGTCGGTCCGCACCGTGTGTCCCGAACGACCCCCGACCCAGGTCAGTCCACGGCCTGGACAAATCTAAGGGCACCCTCACAAAGGGGGCCTCAACCTTGCCTCAACCAGCCTCTGCCATCTAGAGCGCACCATCTCTTGCAATTGGCTCGCGCAATATTACAGTACACACATCTGCTCCTCCATATTCCACTTCACGGACACTATCGATCGTCCATTTTCACATCCCCATCTTCCGTCTTTTGCACACTTTCCCCAGCCTTCCCCGCATCCGGAGCAGCAACGGTATCAGGTGCATTGACAGCAACCAACACCTTAGAAGAGCCCGTCATTGGGCTTGCCGATCCAACTTCCTCCGTGACCACAAGCTCTTCGCCCTTTTCACCCTTGGGCACACGTTTCTCGGCCTCGATCTCTTTCGCAAGCAGCTCAATGTCACCCGTGCCTATCTTGCCGAAATGTTGGAGGTGGTGGTCCCGGGCCGTGCGAAGCGCTAGCCACGCCCACCGTTGCTTGTTCTAGAAAGACAAAAGAATTTGGTACCGCATGCTGCAGACATATGAAAAACAATACATACCTCTTCGAGTTTCATGATTTGGTCATCTGTCGACGGGGCGGGTGTTGCTGGCGGCGCGGCCGTGACAGTCGGTGCAGGCGCAGGCGCGGTAGCAGTAATTGACGGTGTTTCAGCAGTCGTTGGCGAGCCAGGTTTCGCGGGGAGAGAGGGATGTATGGGTGAGCCGGCAGGGTTTGGCGCGGCGGGACGGGCGGTCGCGCTGTCGTCCGCCGCTGGTGGCGCAGCCTCCATGATAGCATCCTCAGCCTTGACCTTCGGTGGAGCAGCGGCGGCGGCCGCAGTAGCAGTCCTGGCTTCTGCTGCTGATGCGAGTTTCGCGAGATGCTTTTGCCGCATAGCAATCCTCGCATCCTCCTGTTTGATTTTCTTGAGAAAGTCCTTTACATCTCCAGCTCTGAAAAGCATGTCAGAAAGGAAATTATGCTGTATCAAAAAGGCGCCGACTCACTGGAATGGATTTTGCAAGTCGGACAGGTCTCTGTAGCCCAGTTCCCAAATCTCGCTGAGGGATTCACTGCCCAAAGCCCAGGGCCACTCCTCGGTCGGTTCCCGCATCTTCAGCCGGACATCCCTAGTAGCTTCCTCGAGACCGATAGTTCGACCATCGAGCGTGGCAGACCAAGGTTCCTTGTCGAACGGTTCGCAGACCTTATTCTTCCAAACTATCCAGTTCCTCTCTCGTTCAAGGATCGCGCTGACGGTTTCAGCAAACGCTCGTCCATTGGGAGCAGTTTGCTTCAGCTCGTCCATCACTTTTGTGAATGTCTCCTGCACCCATTCCGCTTGAGCGGGCTCCAACGTAAAGTCCATTTGGAGGGAACGATTACGAGAGGTGACCCATAATGCCTTGCCGACTTTAGTGAACGTTTGGAGATGACTTAGAAGGATAGCCAGTTGGAACAGGAATTGGCGTCGGAAGTGCGTGTCGGCGATCTAGGTGCAGGGATTAGGAGAGCAACCGTGTCAATGATTGAAGGCGCACTTCGAGATCGAGGAGGTCGGGGCTCGTTAGAAATTTGGCGAAAAAGTATTCCGTCACAGAGCTGCTTTCTTCTGCGTCCGGCTCGCGTTTTCTCTTCAGCGAGACTGAACCACCCGCTCGACTACCCATCATGGCGCGCTCTTTCGCGGTCGCTTCTCGGATGACGGGGATCACTTTGTTGACAGCAGCTTGGAATTCGTCGAATGTATTGGGCTGGGCGAAGAGCGGAGGTTTTGAGAATGGCAATTGCAGCGACCAGAACGTGGTGTAGAAGTCTAGCAAGAAGAATTGAGAGGGGTAAACGCCCGCAATTCTCTCTACGCACCGTCTTTCTTGTCCTCAACAGGAGAGGCGGGCTTTTTTGGCTCGTCGTCCACCTGCATTTTATCTTCCTCCTTCTCGGTCTCCTTCGCGTCCGCCATAACCACATCCTGCTCCGGCTCTGCGGCAGCCTTCGCTGGCGCCTCAACTCCTTCCCAAGTCGGACCGTAGTCCCCGCGAAGATTGACGCCACTTCGGTCCCTTAGCGGGAACACCCCAGTCAAAAAGGTCAATATCCGACCACAAAATATCGTGGTTGTGCCCATTTTGGAGAGACGCCGTAGGAGATCATTGAGCGTGCGCAGAAGGACGAGGGCTTTGCCCTTCTGAGGCACCAAGCCTTTCGTCAGTCGTTCCGCGCGCGCCTCGATCCAAGAAAATATGTGTGAACACGAGGCAATCGTCTGCGTCTCAAGCAGATCTTGCAGAATGCTGAACGGAACGCTGTCCTCGCAGGCATCTTCGGAACCAGGTCAGTCGTCGTCTGCAATGACCGCGCCACCACGGACCGTGTTCCGTGAATGTCAATACCACGTCGAGTAAATCCTGAAGCCGGGCGTAGTACTTGGACTTGGTGTGCTCATCCTTGAGCGCCGGTCCCTCTGTACACTGTTGGAATTTAGGTCTAGACGCGAGCTGGACGACAGAAACGCACGGCGAGGTCAAAAACCACTTCCCGAAGCAAGAAGTCCCACTGGCTCTTCCGGTTTTCCGGTGAGGACTTTGCCTGCGTGTCCGATAAAGTCCTCTTTACGAGCTCATCGAGCTTCTCTCGCGAGGGCGAAGCCGGGAGCGATTTGAGGAGGAGGGTGAGACTGGACTTGAGCGAAGAGGTCATCCCCATTGAGCGCTTGTTTGGACGCGTTTCTCGTTTCGTTTCGCGCCTTCATGTCCTCAGACAACGTCGACTCCTCAGACAAGCCCAACGGCTCCCATCCCAATCCTGACCAGATTACTGCCGCCATCGAGGCTGACGTTGCTGAATTGAATGAACTGCTCTCGAGGGAAACGCTCGACGAGGCCGGAGAGGCCAGCGTCGAAGAACTGCTTGCTCGGCTGGAAAGTGCGGACGGTGTAGCCAAAGGAGTCGAGAACAAGCTCGATGCTCTCCTCGGAAACCTAGATAACCTACTGGCGTCTCTGGAGAAAAACGATGATTCAGTTCAGACCGACTCTTCAGAATCTACAGACGAGCCAGCTGCAGACAATAAGGAACCATGACATAGCAGGTGCGCTCTTGGTGGGCCACCGTATCGACAGCTAACTATGGCTGTTTCTAGATCCTGAATCTCACTCTCTTTCGCGCCGCGGTTGTCGCCGTTTATTGGAACCCATGCCTTCTCTCTTCCAGGCGCGCCCACTACTAGAGTCCCACTCTTTTTGCTCGAGGTTAAGATCGCACGAAGGATATGGATGCCAGGAACATTTAAATAATTGTGTGGAGGATACAATGGTGGTTATTCAAGAAGAAAGTGTGGGTAGATTGGCCACGTCGACGCGTTTGACGGTTTCGACGACTTCCGATCCTTTCCTTGCAAAGACCAGCTAAATTGTTGTACATTAGTCTATAAACTGCGAAAGACCAGTCGTGAACAACTGACCAAGTAGGGATTGGCGGTGGAACCCGTCGTGTCCGCCAGGACCTCGCTCTTGTTAATAACGGTGACGTCCGAATCGTTGTATTTGAACCACGAATCGGGATCATCTGGAAGATGCCGCGAATAGAAAAAGTAGTGTCCCCAGGACGGCGAAGACCCCCGATGGATGAAGACCGAGGTGAGTTCGTAAGGAGCATCAGTAGAGTCGCGCCATAACTCTTCTAGAGATTCTTTGAGCTCGTCTATACGATGTCTCAGGTGGTCTATTTCGTGTCCGATATGATCCTGTTCTTGACGCAGGTTCATAAGGAGCTCGTCATCCACATCTGCGGTGCGTTCCAGCGCAAACAGGAAACGGTGCGTATGGTTGAGTACCGTCGCCGAAGGCCCAGGCTGTGCGATGTGCAGGTGAGAGGTGGTTCGATAGAAGAGGAAGATCCGTGCTAACTTTACTTGATAGTAACGTGCGAATGCGTTCTCTGCACGTCGTCAGCTCGGCTTGGATTACTTTCCCTTGTGCTTTCTTCTGAGGGTCCGCACTGTCAAGGAAACGGTCCATGTAGATCGTTTCCCCAAACTTGACATAGGCTTGCGACTTGTACGGTTGCAGCGTATCACGGTTGAATTGAACTCTCTGTCTCGCGATTAGCTCATGCAAATAGGGTGGGATGGAAGACGACTTGCCTGTAGTTGGATCTGAAGTAATGGCGGCGTCTCTAGAAGCGTAACTTCCATGCGAGCCTTTTTCCCTTCGAATTCAACGACATCGTCAAAATATCCGCTTAGACCATCGTAGATGTCTACTCCGTCGTCCGTGACATTGACGGGGAGATGGGAAAAGAGATCCTCCTTTTCATGGATAGAGGACCGCGACTGCAGGTCCTCAGAAGCAATCCGTTGCCGGATTTTCCCATAGAAAAGGCTTGCATACCATTCAGTTTGCGAGACAACTGAACAAACCACAACACACCGTTTGACAACACTGGTCTTGTTGTCCTCTTGCCCACTCAACGCATTGAAGTCGAGCAACGCAGTTTCAATTTGAAACATGCAATTGTCCATGCACTCCGCGACATCGTGTTGCTTGCCTGAAACACCGTTCAGCAAATGTATAGGCACACATTCAGGCCTCACCAAACATCATCGCAGAGTCGGAAACTTCAGCGGCCTTCCTGGGAGGTAATGGAGGTGCTTTTTTGGCCACAGTTCCATCCATCGCAGGAATTTTTGACGAGCTGGCTTCCCCGCTCATTGAGGGAGAAGCTGGCCGCACCGGGGCGTTCGCCTCGGGACGAGGACTGTCGACATCCATGGCACTCTCTTGAGTGGGACTAGATACAGTTGGTTGGTCTGAAGAAGATATCCGGGTTGGTCCATCTTCAACGAGAGTTGCATCGGTATCATTAGAGGAATCGGTTCCACCTTTGTCCTCATCCTCTTCCTCATCTTTGGAGGTGACCAGTGCCAGCTTGGCCAACTCCAGCGCCGGAGTTACCGCAGGATGCTCGCAATACTCGAGGTCCCAGAAAAGAGACGCAAGGAGAGTGATGACTGTTATCGAGTCAGTGTCATTGCGGGAGTGAGGAAAGTTCTGCACATTTCTTTGATCTTATGATTTCTCTGCGGGTTACCAGTCTTCCACCGACTCGGTGCCGCTTCAAGTCATCGTCCGACAGTTTTTCATCCTCGATCACTTTAATGTCCACGCCGTCCATGAGCATTACAGAGTCGCGAAGCTCTTTGATCGTGTAGAAATACTTGAGCGCATGGTTAAAAGTAGAACTCCACAAGGCAGAGATAAAAAGCACCTGAAGGAGTGAATTGAGGTAGCAAGTGTTGCCAAGCTGGTTGAGGCCGCGAGGAAGGTCTGATCGGGTAGGCTCAACGATCACTCCCGCTGCAGCAGAAGCTTATCAATACAGCAGGTGGTACTGTGGAAGGGAAGGCATACGGTCGTGACCGATTTCCAAAAACTTGAGCAATCGTTCGCTTTTTTTGTATTCCGCGATTACCGACATTGCCTCTCGGATCCTCTCTAGTTGGAGAGGCGTCGCCTCCTCCAGCTGCGAGAAAAACGCGTGAATAAGTCGTAGTTCAGTAAAAAAAAAAAAGTAACTTGCCCGCATGGTGAAAACCGTTATTAGCAGCTCATCGTCCACCTCCTTTGAGACTTCCAAGGTGTCAAAGGCTCGTTCAGGGCTCATGATCCCGCGCTTCCCGTGTTCCCAGACCCTCTGCAGTGTACGACTCCCACGGGAGTCAGCGATTATTTTCAACGCCTTATTCGCTTCCGTCTGAATCTTAGTGCCGCCCTCGTGATCATACCAAGACCTCTTGATGCACTCCTTCCAAGCGTTCTCAACGAATTCGTCAGGCACATCCGTTCCGTACTCCACTCTGAGAGGCCCATCCGTGCCGAAACCGAGCGTCGCGGCAGAGTGGGTGATATCGTCGTAAGAGAAGCGGCCGCGCTCCTGTTCTGACTCAAGGAGTTGTACGATCATGGTGCAGTCCTCGCCTAGGAATTCCAACACCTGGGCGAGACTGCGAATGGTGGAGAAGTACTCCACAGTCCGACTGGGATCGCAACGACATTGTGCCAAGTAGGCAAAAGTAAGAAGTTCTGCAGTGAATCCATGAGGATACAGACACGCAGAATCTCACAAAAGTACTCACCGGGGGAGTATGTGATGGGAGTCATTCCCAAGCTTCGCCACTCCTTGTATCGTTGCTCCAGATTTGATCTCTTGTCGCGATCAAGCTCACTGCGGTGTACTGAGATAACTTAGTACCTGACGAGAAAGCTGGGAGATGTTACTCACTCTGGTCCCGATGAGCACCAATCCCTAGCTGATACTTTTCCCTGACGTTCTCGAGGTTCACCCAAAGCTTATAGCCTTTGTTCTCGTGGTCCATCAGCGACGCTGTGCAAGTTTCAGAGCCTACACTGTGAACAAGCACAACGGCGTACTGTGTGAGCGCTCGTAATTAGACATCCAGGCGCCAATCTCCGTCCATGCGCGCAAGAGCTTCGCCCTGTTTTGCTTTCCTTGCGGCATGGTAATGTCGGTCGGCGGAGGGCGGAGACCAGATTCCGTATCGAATGTGTCGGTGGTGAACCCCAGGATTGTAAACATCTTCTCTCTACGTTGGCATTCAGACTCTGCTGCAAGAGACAGCACAGATCCAACAACTTACACGTTCGTACTCCAGCCCATTTTATTCTGGAACCCGGGCCGTTTGACACGAAGCATGCGTACTTCGCCCTTCCATAGTATGTTCTGTATTGCCCTAGGCTGCTCAATGCGCCGCCAAATGATCGACAACTGGTCCACTCACATCAGTAGAGTTTCCATTGCCAGTGCGACAGACCGCTCTGGAGTCTTTCCCAACGGAGGGTTAGTCAACTTCTCCTGAATAAAATCATTCCATAGAGGTCTTGGAATGACACCGGGTAATACGGGGGAGCGAATCAGGTAGCATGTGCACTGGCAGCACACGTACAGATCGAACAGCGGCCCCTCCGCATCTTCAAGGTCCGTCTTGTCTTCATCCTCGGCGCCGATTTTGTCAAGATCAAGTTCGTCGGGAAGCAGGGTTGCAACACGCCGCTTCTGCTTGACGGTTTCTATCGTATCCCACCGGTCGAGGCGAAAAGGAACGTCGAGGTTATGAGCGTCCACCGCTTTCTCGTATCTGTGAAAATGGTGCGTTTCATTGCCGGTAGAGTCCGAGCAATTCTCCGGATTCCGCCGTATCGGCCGCGGAAGAGGATGATGGGATGAAGTCTCGAAGGAACGAGCGAGGGGAGGAGGGTGGTCAGCATGGCCCCACTGTAGGATAACCCATCCGTTATCTTTCGGACAGTAGTACGCGTCCGGGTGGGGCACGGATGCGCAGACTTCCTTGAATGACGGTGGATCCACGGTCACATTGGAAGAGCTAGCTGATGACTGGGATGATTGAGAGCTCTCAGGCGGCCGTATAGGAATTTCTGGCGGGATGAAAGAGACCGAGTACAGCGTGTGCTCTGGATTGTGGAGGCTGTCTGCAACCAGTGGCGGCAACATGCCTGGCCCCGGACGGCCGTCCTTATTGCGGTCGGGATCCCACCAGCTCGTCTCCTCCTGGTGATCGCGTCCATCGATTTTGACGAGACTGGTGCCCCACGCATTAAATGCCAGCGTCGAGTCCCAGCCTGATCCTGCATCCCAACCGGTGACTGGGTCGGCGGGAATCAGCTCGGGCATGTCATCATCTTCGACGAGCTCGGGCTCTCGGAATCCGGGAGTCGAAATGGAGGAGGAATATGATGGAAGCGTGTCTTCCGGTTGCCAGACCGTTGTATGGCTGGAACCCGCATTTCTAGGGCGGGGTGCCAGAGGCTGGGAGCCGTAAAAGCTCGTGGCGGAAATTGACGATGACACGGCAGAAGTTTGAGTGCTGTGTCTCTTGGAAGAGCTTGGAGCAGAACTAGTCGATGCTAGAGGCTCGTCCGCGACCGTTGGAGTGTTCGGTCGAGGTTGCGGCGGGGCGCTAGTGCTCCCAGGAGTGGGAAGTGGCCGCCGATGTGGAGAGGGTCCTGTAGGCTTCGGAGTCTCATTCTCCATGGCTATGGGAGACCGACAGTGTAAGTTGAATGAGGGTGTAGAATATGCGAGGAACCGACATGTATGGGACGACTACGGAGCGTCGTACGCGGTCAGTACCAAAGCAAGTGCGGCAATGTGCGATCACGATGAGGCTGTGTCGCTTGCCCTTCACTCTTTGCTCGTCTACTCTTACATTTATCCTATACATACGAGCTGGGCTTCGAAACACTTATTTCATAGAGAGAAATGGGTACAAAATACAACTTGAAGTGATAATTACTCTGAATCAATCTTGATGAGAAGCTTGCCTGTCGTCTTTCCGCCAGTGAGATCCTTCTGTGCCTGTATCGCGCCTTCTCGGGTGAAGGGATATTCAGCGTGGACTTTGATCTTGAGCGTGCCGTCCGCGATGAGGGCAAACAGTTGTGTCGTGTAATGGTAAAGCTAACTTTGCGTCAATTTTTGGGATGAGATAAATCAATAAACAGGTACCTCTTCCGGCGTGGAGGCATAGTTTCCAACGCTAACGTTCGGTCAGCAGGGAATCACTTGAAATTCCTCACCTACGTTGGGCGGAGGAGCTTGAGGTTTTTTTCCACCAGGCGAATGGGAGCGAATGGAGGCACAGCACCGGATGCATTTCCTACCGAAACAAGGGTACCCTTGCGTTTCAGTAGCTTGAAGTTGTTGTCGAAGCTGACAGGTAGAGCAAAGACTCAGTTCGGAACCGAAAAGGTTGAAACGACGACCTACGTATCCTTCCCGACACCATCAAAGACTGCGTCCACACCGACGCCATTGGTGAGCTCCAGGACCCGCTGCACGGTGTCCTCATCCTTGTACAGTATAACGTGGTCCGCTCCGTTGGCCTTTGCCAGCTCCGCCTTCTCTTTGGTCGAAGTGGTGCCAATGACCGTTGCCCCGCGAGCCTTGATCAGCTGTGCAAAGAGCAATCCCAGTCCACCAGCAACCGTATGGACAAGGATGGTTTCTCCTTTCTGGACTTTGTGCGCTTCTTCTATGAACGAAAGAGCAGTCATTCCCTGAAGCAACGCTGCAGCACCGGTCCGGGTTGAGACGCCTTCGGGCAATACGTGAACGCTTTTCCAGGGGGATGCCACATATGCGGCATGGCACCCAAACATTCCTCCCCCGCCCTGAGCACCGCATTGATTATTTGTAGGCACTGAAGGAAGGAGACACCCACCACCACAACTTTTGCGCCGACGGTGTACTGACGCTTCTTGTATTCCGGGTTTTCCAAAACGGCTGAATCAGTGGGCAGAGCAAGGATAGTCCCAGACATTTCCGTCCCGATGATGGCAGGGAACTCCTTCAGCGGATACAAGCCCTTGCTGGAATTTGTCTCGGCAAAGGAAATGTAATGGAGAATGGGCTTTTACCGATAGTACTGTTACAGCGAGTTGAAGTGACGCGGAAGGTCGGTGGAGACGAAGTGCTCACCGTGTCGATGAAGTTTATACCAAAGTATTCGGCCTTGAGATGGGGTCAAAAACGGAGAGCATTGGAAGGGATTCAGGATCACTTTAACGACGATAGTGTCAGGAAGAACCTTGAACGGTATTTAGTTGGACAGCCAGCGAACAAGCAAGGGTGCCAACCGTCAATGGAACTGTTACTTTCTCCAACACATCGAAGTCACCAATCTACCACAGAACACAGTAAGAGCTGTACTGTGGTCCACAAAAATCAGCTTGCCTTGTTGATGCCGATGGCCTTCCTCTCGCTGGGAATGGACATTTTGCTGAATATAAAGTTCCTGGATGCAAGCCTGAGATGCAGGGGGGAGGTACGGCGGACGGTATTTGCAAGAGCGCGGGAAAACAGCAGCATTATAAACCGCTCTGCAATCACACCGAGATCTAATGAGTTTTGGGCCGGAGGCTCCTTGATCCCTACCACCATGTGCGCGGATTTTCCCACGCTTTTTCGTGGGCAAGGAAAGAGCGCGCCATTGCACCCAAGGCTATTGCACTCCCCGGTCCTGTACCCCGGTGTCGCTCTTCAAGTCGACAGCCTCCCGTCGCACCCCCCCGACGCCCACACCGGATGTGCGGCATCCGTCGTCCCTCAAGACCCTGTGACGTGGCAAAGGCAGGCGAGCCTTGCAGGCCCACTTGGGAACCGCAGACCTCCTACCAGAGCAATGCCCCGCGAGGAGATGACTGCGCCTTCGCGGCTCGTGAACCCTGGGATTCCTGCGACACTCGACCTGCCGGCCACTCCACGGATTCGTGCAGCCATACCCATCCTTCGCCTCTTCGCCTTGGCGAGACCCACCTCCATTAACCACCACCATCACCATTCGATCCGACCCATCGCACGGGAGCGCACCCCAGAAGAACAGCACATGAAGCATTGGCACTGTGGCCTTGCGAGCTTGACGGCCTTTGTGCTGGAGCCTGAGGGCGTAGTACGGGATAGCGGGGGTGAATTGATGTAGGAATACCGCTCGTCACCCGCCCCGACTATGGCTCGTCACGGCTGGGATGGAAGTTGGGATGGACGGTGAAGGTTCCCGCTGGTGCGACCGGTGATGTTTCGGGTTCTTGTTCATCGGCTTCATGATTTTTTCGACGTTACGCACACTCCCATCCGACCGGTGCCCCCGACCACACCATCTACCATGCCATTTCACCTCCCATCTATGATTAACCACGCTGACCGCCCCCAATGCCAACCCGGTCCCTTGTTACAGTACTTACTACGGCACCATGTTTGTACTTAGTGGACCACCGCGTCTTAGCCCTTGTTGGCTTGTAGCGGTATATAAATGCTGAATTCTCTCTCTCTCTAATGAGTTTTGGTGTCGCCGTAGTTCATGCCAAAACCTATCCGGGAAAATTCCTAGTGGTCCGGAAGATGCCGACCCAATGGGAAAATCCCTGGACAGGTTTTGGTACCAACTTCGGCTTGACCAAAACTCAACGTCGGTGTGAATTGGTCAGGCGACGGTACCAGTTTGTTCCAAGAAGAGGTCCTCGATCGGGTTCGTCGGCCCGGGCAAGTGTGACGCCAGATCGACGTCCGGTTGCGTGTATTCGTTTATTCGAAGGATCTGAAAGACTATTGTACAAATGCTGACTCGAGGAGTGTATATACGAGTTCCAGCTGCGAGTTCTGCTGCACCATTCCCGGCCGCTGCTCCCGCAACGAGTCAACTTCTTGCCCAACAAGGTCGTCATCGAAGGCGGAAGGCAGAGGACCAAGGGGGGATGATAAAGACAATACAGACGGAGAGGCGGCCTTGGGCAGAAACCCGTGCGCCCGGAGTAGCGAGGAAATTGCGATGAAGGTGCCGGTTCGCCCGATACCAGCTGAGCAGCCAACGACCACTGGAGGATCGGGGTCACCGACAGTTTGTCTGTTCGTTTTGTCGACGAGACGAATGAAGGCCAGTAGACTCTCCTGGTCCTCATCTTCGGGCACTCCTTGGTCGGGCCACGCCATATACAGCAAGTGATGGAAGGTGACGGGATTCGGGTCGCCCTCGGCTGAGATTGAGACAGTGGATTTAACGCAGCATGCATCAGGAATGTCTACGCTTTCGACGAGGGTCGCTCGAAGAGCTGCCCCGGTGCAGCCTGCTTCGGGGTCATGGATAACGAATTGGCCGACATCGTCCGGAAAGTAGCTGTGGGCTTTCCTACGGCCGCCTTCGACGATCCGCGTTAACTGGACAACAGTTCTGACACGAGTTGAACGTGATGAATGAGCAGGAGTCGATTGTGTTGTTGGGACTGTGATAGGCTGACGGATTAGACTGAGGAATGCGTGCGAGGTAGTTGGTAGTGGAGCTTGGGACGCTATCCACTGTTTACGCCCATATCGTTCAAGACACCAGCTCGCATTCAAATACCTCTGGTTCATCATAAGGGCCGACTCAGAATATGAGGGATTTGAAAACACCTCAGCACCGTTCGCGTCTGTGATATTGACTCGTGTCCTGTCGTATGGTTTGACATCACTGTAGCGATTCTTGTTCGCATTAGCGTCTTCGCATCCTGCTGCTATGGAGTAGTAGTCGATGAGGTGGCGAGGGATCTCTTGCGGTGGATCTAACTTCTGGAGATACAAGGAGCGGATGGCCGCTCGGGTACTTTCGCGTTGTTGCAAGGTGCGCTGAAGGCGCTTCTGATGAGACTGTGATTGTGATTTGGAAAGCCAAAGATGTAGAGCAGGCCTGGTACCCATGGAGGATGAATATTGAGCAGACCAGGTTCGGAGTTGTCGACGTCGGGATCAAGAGCTATAACCGTCCACATCGGGACGATCAACTTAATTCCCATGTCCAAATCGCTGCTCGCTCCAGATACGCAGATAAAGTCTGTACAAGCGCGCAACTGTTCTGGCTTCGCTCATCTGGACCAGGGTCAGTTCCACGCTCGACAAATCCGCAAGCAAGAAGCATCTTCTCGACAACAGTCCTGAAACATGCTGGACGTCCCAACAAGTACTCTCCACTGCTGTTCATACTTGGGTAGCCTCATAAAGCACGCGTCCAGGGGCTCCCACAATACGTGCAGCTCGGTTTCGTTGACCCAATTGTGCCAGAGAGTATACATTTGACTTTCCAAGGCGGATTCGTCGGAACGCGATGTGCGGTCAAAGTTCCGGTCGCCCCAGAAAACGTCGAATGGCAAACGATCACTCATATCTTTCCGGAGGATATCAACGGTCGGCAGGAGTTTTCGTTGAAGTCGAATGCCACACTTGCGTCTGGAATCAACAAGTTGAAGCTCGAGTTCGAGGAAAGCTCGGATTTTTTCGGTCGAATAACGTTGTACGACCTGAAATTGTTTGGAGAGACTGTCCAATGATTATTGGCGAGAGAGACGTATTTTAGGGAGCGAGCACTTGCAAGCTCTGAGCAAATTTTGAGTGGCAGCGGCCCGCTCGAGCCGGCCTCTGCTAGCTCTCTGTCGCCATCACTGACCTCCAAGCTCGGTACTTGCGTGCTAGACTCATAAAGCATCCAAACCGGTAAACAGAAGAAACCATGCCTTTCAAGGGGTTGTCGAAATCTCCCTCGTTCTTTGCTACAGGCCAAATCCACTTACAAATTCTGAGTGAAATCTTTGTCCGTTGGGCTCATGTCGACGACGATGCGCCTTGGAAGGCCTCCACCGTTTGCCGCCTGTGGCGCTCGGCCGTGTTGTCCACTCCCGAAGCGTGGAGTCGCGTAACAGTTCTTTTCCCGGTTGCACAGATGAAGCAGAGGAGGAAAGCCCAGAGGAAAGGACCTATTGTGAAAAAGGCTCCCTGGGAAGAGGAGTCGGACTCGCAGTCCAGTACCAGTGATGCTGAGTCCGAAAAAGCTCACTCGGATGAAGAAGACGACGAGGAAGACAGCGACGAACACAATTACCCGCTGCGACCTTTGACTCTCTGGCTTTCGCGTGCTGGCAAATTCGAGCTCTTCGTACACATGAACATCGGGATTGCTCCCAGAACCGACTTAATTTATGAGGCATTTCACTTGCTATTTCCTGTGCGTACTTTCACGTCTGCAAATACTCTTGTGTCTCATTCACTCGCAGCACTTCCAAAAACTAAAAGAATTCTATTTGGTCGTCGAATCCTCCATATTAAGCTTGGACCAGGTGTTGAACATGTTCACCAAGCCCATGCCAGTACTAGAGCATCTATCGCTGTCCACCGTTGTACCAAGGATAGACTTGGACGGCCGCAACTCGGAACGCCTCACCATCATGGAGTTCTGGAACTTTTTGAGGCAGACGTCTCGTCTGCGGTCCTTGACATTGTCAAAGTGCCTGAGACTTGGGCCTATGCCCACGCCTCTGGTGGGGCGGCATCGTCACTTGGCCATCCAAACACTCACCCTGGACGATGCACATACGTTGGCATTGAATACCCTTCTCAAGATGATCGAACCGTTCCTCGGCCTTGAGACCCTCAATTTCACGAGCAATATTGACTGTATCACCAGAACCACTACCTCCGTCCATCCCATCACCCTTCCGGCCTTGACGAGCCTCACCGTGGGCGATGAAATCCACATGCTGGCTAGCCTCACGCTCCCCAAACTCCAAACCCTGGTCCTCGACAAAAAATTGCCAAAAGATGGCCGACAGAGCCTGTTGGGCCTACTATCAGACCTGTTTGAACGTGGAACGGATCTACGAAGCTTGACCATATCCTTTGCACCCCTCCCCGATCACAAATTCTCCCAGATTCTGCGGCACATACCCACCCTCGTCGCCCTCGAGCTGAGGCATTGTTCGGTTCAAATGCAGTCGCTTATCCAAACGACGAGCGGTACCAATCCGTTGTGCCCTCGATTGCAAACCCTCCGCCTTGTTTCCTCAGTCGTGTCGGAGGGAGCAGCGCTCCTGAATTTAATCACCGCGAGAGTGCAGCCCGGCCTGTGTCGCGCCATTACGACTCTGGGCATTGTCGACTGCAAGTACATCGACAATCGAGACATCGGGAAGCTTCGGAAGGCAGGAGAGGCGACTCTCCAAATTGAATACGTTCCATTTACGGAAGATTAGAGGTCTTATTCATTTGTTACTCGTTCGTTTCTTAAATTTCCTGTACGTTAGAAATCATATTTTCGTGTGTATATGGGCACGTGACCGTATTCTCGCGTCGTTCGGGTACAAATCCACCACTCCACTCCAGACCACTGGCAGTTTAGTTGCTCTCGCTGGGACACGTCGCGCTGGTCCAGATGAAATCCGATAGGCAAACGTTCTTGGCTATTTTCGTCGCACAACCGTGGAAACGGAGACTGTGGGCGGTGATGTCATTCAATCGCGGCACTTGATAACTTAAAAGCACACCAATCTTGCCTTATCTCCTATTCCCTGCTTGCCATGACCCAGAACACTGTTTTCCGTGTTGCTCTGCGTGGAGATGAGCTCCTTAACAATCCTAGATTCAACAAAGGAACCGGTTTCACTGTCGCAGAACGCAAACAATTCGGTCTCACCGGCCGTCTGCCTTGGAAAGTGAACACCCTAGACGAGCAATGCGAAAGAGCATACCAGCAACTTCAGGGGCGAGACTCTGCTATCCGGTACGTCAACTCGAGTGTTGAAGACGCGTCCACTTTGGTCTCAACGATCGCTAGCAAAAATTCCTTTTTGCAAAGTTTGAAGAGCCAGAACATCGTTCTGTACTATACACTCTTGACCCGGTACGTTCTCCATATTGTTTTGAAACACCAACTGTTCTAATGGCGTTGTAAAGGCATTTACGGGAACTCATGTACGTGGTATTGTGAGACGACGATCGCCGTTCACTTAGACCTGCAATCCTCAGACCGATTATCTATACCCCAACAGAGGTGCGGTAATACGCGCAGGATCTTGCACATCTGCTGACTTGACTACATAGGCCGAGGCCATTTCCGATTACTCTCACTTATTCCGACGGAGCGAGGGTCTCTACCTTACATTCACGGAACAAGATACAATGGAGGAGGATTTTCTCGAGGCACGATTGGGGCTGATTTGTCTGCTCCGCGAGGCTAAATTCTCTTCAGCAAACCAAGGGGAAAAACATAGACCTCGTCGTTTGCTCTGACAGCGAGGCAATCTTGGGAATCGGCGATCAAGGTCGGTCTCCAGGCAGAAGTGTGCCCCCAGATTTCTAATTCCGTTCGGATTAGGTGTCGGAGGCATCGGGGTAATTTATTACCACCAATGCTCGACAGTGTTTTGACAACAATTGCTCAGATATCCTCCGCGAAGTCTGTCATTTACTCCTTGATTGGTGGTATCGATCCCTCGCAATCGTTGAGCGTTGTCCTCGACGTCGGCACCAACAATAAGGACCTTTTAGATGACCCCCTTTACGTTGTGTGTATACAAATTCTTACGCCGGGATCTCACCTCTAAACCTTGTCAGGGATGGCGCCATGAACGGGTTAGAGGAGAAGAATACGATAAATTCGTCGATAAGTAAGTCGCCTACCCGTATTATTTTCCTCTGCCCATCCTACTTCCCTAGATTCGTGCAGCTGGTCCGAAAACATTTCCCTCATTCTCTGCTCCATTTCGAAGACTTTGGGGTCACCAATGCTCAGCGGCTTCTCCGCCGTTACAGTGATACGCATGCCGTCTTCAACGACGATATGTCAGTCCCTTTGCATTTCTAAGGTCGCATATTCTAACATGTCCGCCAGTCAAGGGACGGGCGCTGTCACACTTTCATGTCTCATGGCAGCCGTGGGGGTCACCAAGAGCAAACTATCTGAACAGCGGTACATCATATACGGTGCTGGCTCTGCCGGATTAGGTATTATGATTCCTGGTTGTATGTGTACAGCCGTCTGACACTGCCCAGGTATCACTCGCCAATTGAGAGATGCGATAGTATCAACCGACTCGATGCCAGTGGCCGACGCAAATGCTTTGTTTTACCTGATCGACAAACACGGCCTCATTAAACAATCCCTGGGCGAAGCTAATATTCGCCAGGATCTCCAGGACTTCGTGCGTCCGGACGACGAATGGAGCGAAGTCAAAGGGAACGACAAAGGGGAGATCAGCTTGCTTGAAACTATCAAGAAAATCAAGCCGACGGTCTTGATCGGATGTTCGACGCACGCGGGTGCATTCACAGAGGAGATTGTCAAGGTCAGTTTTCTCGCTATGTCATCCGTGCTCACAGTCTTGACGGGGCTCTGAAGGCGATGGCGGAGGGCTGTGAAAGACCGATCATCCTGCCCTTGTCTAATCCGAGCAAGTAAGGGATTTTCTCTTCGTCTGGTCACGCAACTAAGGTTGATAATTGATAGGCTCGTTGAGGTCGATCCGAAGGATGCAAATGACTGGACGAATGGGAAAGCATTGCTTGCTACCGGTAGCCCATTCTCTCCCGCAAAGATGCCCAATGGCAAAGATTATGTGTACGTTTTCCTGCTTTTCAATTCCACATGTTGCTCAACGCGTTCCTCCCAGTATCGCCGAGTGCAACAGTATGTTGTTATCTAGTTTCCTCTATATCAAGTGTTTGAATCAATTTTCTTTAGATGCTCTTATCTATCCTGGCCTCGGATTCGGTGCCATCATAACCAAAGCTCGATGCATGACCGATACGATGATCATCGCAGGTTCGTTTCTGGCGAAAGACGTCCCACCGTCGAGCTAAGTTCTTCCTCCCAGGTGCCCGGCGCCTTGCTTCGCTGTCCCCCGCTTTGAAGGACCCGGATGACGCGCTGCTCCCCGATTTCGCAGATGCACCTCACGTCAATTTTGAAGTTGCTGTTGCAGTGGCAGAGCAAGCGGTCGAGGAAGGAAGCGCGGATGTTACTTGGAAGAAGGAGGAAGCAAGGGACAAGGTCCGCCAACATATCTGGCGGCCGATCTATGGCGAGTATGTGTATGACAAGGATGGTATGGCGTAGGTACCAACATAAGGACTGTATGATAAGCGAATACTCTGTAAGACTGGGACAGTATGGCTAGTTACCCTGTGTTGTAGAATCGAAAGAATTTGTCAGGAATGAAATTGCACGAAATGATCAGCATCTTCCATTATTTTCTTCGAGGGCACTGTCGTCGATCTGGCCAAATGGCGTCGACGACGCGATAAGTCACAAGCGCGTGATCGTGACTTTGCTGTCACACTCGGTAATAAATCCAACCAACACAAAACCAAAACCTCAACAAACCCCCGGAAATCTTCTGACACTTCCAATGCCGCTATTCTCGACGGGCATGAATACAACAGTCTCTGCGAACAACGGACTGGCCTGATGGAAATGATGGTCATTGGTCAGCTCGTTTGAAACGCCCAAATTGACAACCAATGTCTCCTCTGCACGCCACCAAGTTCTTTTAGAAGTTCCAGTTCTCTCCTCCTCTTTCCTTGATCTTCGAGTCCCAGTCCACCAAGGTTTTCAGCGAAGCGAGGGAGACCAAGTACCAACCCGCTGCACGTCACTGAGGGCTTAGTCTGACTCACTTCGAGTCCCAGTCCACACCACGACCACGAGATGGAACAGGACCTACGCTCCAACCCAACCGGCCTTACTCCCGGCCTTACTCCCCGCACCCAGAAACTGCTCGAAGAGTCGCGGTTCAATCAAATGCTCCTCGCGCACGGCGACGCCCAGCTGAACCTGGTTTTCCAGGGCCGCCCCATCGAGCATCGGGAGGCCTTTGCCCTAGGCATAATCAACGAAACCGACCCGATTGTGGGGATTCTACAAGGTTCCTTCCGAGACGGGAAGCCATACGACGCAGCGGTACGCTGCGCTCTCTCTTGCGGACCTGCCGCTACTGACCATCACCTGCATGCGCAGGAAATGCCTCGCACGGGAGATCCAGCCGCTACCAAGATCACGACGACTCCCATCCCGCAGACCTGCTGGGTCGTCCGTCAGTACCCCATCGACTTGCGTGGCCCCCCTCATTTCACCGAACGACAGGCGTTTCTCTACGATTTATACGACTCCGGCGAAGGTAAACAGCTGCAAGAACTCCCGCAAGGTTACTCGTTCGAATCGGTCAGCATTCCACCGACTGGGGGTAGCCTACAGCTGGTGCCGGTCACTCTGTCCAGCCCCTTCTTTACGACAGCAGGTATACGCGGGGTGATGTTCGCGGTGAAACACAACGGGGTGACGCTGCTTGAATTCACCGCACCCTTTTCACTCTTTCAGTCCACCACAATGAACCGACCCCCCAGCCCACCGATCCCGACGATGAGCCACCGCGCGCCCACGACGAAGCGCGTTACTCCCGGCCTCACTCCCCTCACACAACATCGACTCGAACAGTCGCGGTTCGCGCAAATGGCCCGGGAACTCGGCGAGGACCAAGTGGACCAGGTCTTTGAGGACTACCCTATCGAGCAACGGGAAGCCTTCGCCCTCGGCTTGATTGACAGCACCGACCCACTGGTGGAAATGCTGCAAGGCTCCTTCCGAGACGGGAAGCCATTCGACATCGCAGTACGCGTGCTCGCTCTTGTGGACCTACCATTTCTAACCCGCGCGCAGGAGATGCCCCGCACGGGAGACCCAGCGGCCACCAAGATCACGACGATTCCCATTCCGCAGACCCGCTGGGTCGTCCGGCAGTTCCCCATAGACATCCACAGTCCCGCGGAAGCAGCTGAACGACAGGCGTTCCTCTACGATTTATACGACTCCAGCGAGGGTAAACAGCTACATGAACTCCCGCACGGTTACTCGTTCGAATCGGTCAGCATCCCACCGACTGGAGGTTCCCTACAGCTGGTGCCAGTTACACTGTCCAGCCCTTACTACACGACAGCGGGTATACGCGGGGTGATGTTCGCGGTGAAGCACAACAGGGTAACGTTGCTCGAATTCACCGCGCCCTTTTGAACCGTTGAGGTATTGTAATCTTTGCAATGTGATTCTATCTTCTTTTGTCGTAGAAGAATTCACAAAAGCTCAAAGAAGAGGGCGCGCGACAGAGGCAAGGGCTCCCCCCTGCGAGGAAAAGTAAAATCCTAAAAGAAGGTAACGGCCGGGCGATGTGGTAGCAGGATGCATGTGTGGTGCTATACCAAATTCGTGCGCTGAACATATAGATTGCCGTCATGCAATTTCCCCGGCGGAAGGCAAACTCGGGATCACATACGCGTCAAAGTACTGCATTACATCCACTACCAATACTCTTGCGTGGTCGCCCAGTTCCATTGTCCATTGCCAATATGGATTCCGAATTCACGAATCAATTGCATGCCGATGATATTAGTTGTCCGGTCATTCGGAATGTCGCGCATCTTGAAAGTAAGTGGTCCTTGGATTTGTAGGCGGTCATCTGGCCGTAGACGACCATGATGTTCGAGCAATTGCTTCGCTCTGGAGGTGAGATGAGACGGGCGAACGATAAAAAGGCAGGAAAACATATTCACTCTAGGCAGAGATACATCGAGTGCGCTGCCCCTGTCTGAACGAGGAAGGTCATGGGAAGATACATACCCTCCTGAATCTTGAAGCTGATTCGGAAATACATCTGGCCTTCGGATTCATAGAAGTGCATGATATGCTGCGGCTCGAGGGGGGAGCCAACAATTGCATAGTCCTCATTATGATGACCGTCAATCCATCCACTCGGATAAGTCGAGGGCGGATCCCAATATTGGACGAGAGGGTCAACTGCCACAACCATGGTTAGCATTGAATCTGGTGTTGATTGTACCAATGCGTACTGGGGCGCTTCTTGTCGCTGCTCCGGGAGCTTGAATGGAAGGCCTGAGTGTTTGGCGCTTTGCTCTCTGGGGAAAGGATGGCATTCCGGGCCCTCAGGCTGCCAGTGGCAGCGCCGCCAGTGACCGCTAGCGCTTGGAGAGAGCGGGCGTAGCCGGTGGTCGCACGAGATAGTAGACGAAGATGTACAAAGAACATTGGATTGAAAGGCAAGTTTGAACATAGTGGAAGGAGCAGGGTTGGCAGGAGCTGGAGGGGAAGATAGGGGCTGATGGAGTATTATGGTGGGAACTTTGGTCGGTGATTGCCTTGTCTGATCGCTTTTTATCGCGTACAGTCACGGCGTGACCCAACGCGTCTTGCTTCCCAATTTCTTCACCAAAAGAACACAACTCGAAAACATGCCGGCGTCTGCTGTTTCCGACCAAGAAAATTGGCTTCCAGATAGCTCACCACCCGCTAGGAAAAAAGTGAAGAAGGAGTCGAGTAAATCGAAAGACACCGACACGTCGGCATGCAGGACCGTCAAGTCTCCCAAAACAAAGGCAAGCCTTGTTGTGGAGTCTGCGGAACGCGTGCGCTTATCCAAGCTTGCAGGCCAAGCTCTCGCTTCTCCCAACCTTACCTCTGGATATTTTATTCGAGGTATGTCGTCCCACCTAAAAGTCCTTCCGACCGCTGGGGCTCCTTTCCTTCCATGCGTTCTTACAACGCGCTGCTACAATTTACTTGGGCCTTGCTTGTATTCTGCCTCCGACGCGCTGACGCCGTGTACTTCCCCAGATTTTTGGTCATCTTCCGCCCTTGGACATTCTCCATCTTGCTAGAACAACGAAAGGATTCAGAAGCACGTGTACGTCTCTGATTTATTTCCTCAATGCATGCGCCCATCGTTGAACCTCCTCGCAGTGATGCACAGGTCTGCCATCTCGATCTGGAAATCATCTCTTCGCCAAATCACTGGCCTACCCGATCGCCCCCAAGACATGTCTGAGCCGGCGTGGGTCAATCTGGTGTATAGCACACACTGCCATGTGCGTATATCATCGGCGTTTTTGTTCTCTCTGGCTGAAGTAAATGTTACAGAACTGCCTGGTCAAGAAAGTGCACAAGGTCGACTGGCTGCTTAGGATTCGCCTCTGCCAGCAGTGCGTCAAGTCTTCCAAACTGTAATTCGATAATCGTGCATGAGCTGTATGTATGAGCTGATTGACCTGAGCAGCTTGCGGTCGAACCTACATCTGGACAAGGAAAAGAAAATCGACAAGCGAGTGTTGAAATGTGTTCCCTTTTCAGTGTACCATATTTTCGGACGTAGGTCCTCACTCTAGTTGGTTCAAGTGAGAAGCTAACCCTGTGGTTCTGTTGCAGACAACGGACCATGCTGCTTGGTTGAAGCCGAGCAGAAATTTCTCAAGGAATTGCAGGCGGCGGAGGGAGACAAGTCAGCGTTTGTCCAAACCAGCAAAGACGCTCTGGTGGCTCGGAAGAAGGTACACGGTTACCTCGCCTTTACATTAGTTACATACTCACCTCCTACAGCATGCAGCAGACTGCGAGGACTGGGTCGACTCGCTAACTCAAGAACGCTGGGGTGAGCTTGCAGGAATCAGACGCAAACGCAGCTCAGAGTGAGTGCATTATTCATCGGCCAAGCTTTCGCTCATCTCAGCCACAGCATCTCCGATAAACTGGGAGAACTCGGGTTTGACGAAGAGCTCGACTACCTAGCGGACATGGAAGGATCGAGTTGGATCCTTCGACAAGCGCTCGTTTTGTTCAACGATCATCCGGACGTCAAGGTGAACAAGCCACTGACCGAACGAAGTAAGTTCAGTATACATTATATTTTGTGATTTCTGACATTCGGTTTAGCTTGGAAGACTATAGAACCGCGTCTCGTCGAGTACATGCAAGGGGTCAAGGCCCATCGTCTGGCGGCGGACCGACTAGACGTAGTTCGGCATCGTGAAAAGGTCGCCGTTTCCGCTTGGGTTCAGTTCAGGCTGCAATACCCCGCCGAAAGGTTGCTGCCTTCGGGGATTGACATTCTGACCTGGAAGGAAGTCAAGGCCATCATCGAGCTCCCTTCCGAGGTGCCCACAAAAGAGAAGGACGACGCCATTTTGACGAGGGACGTTCAATCAAGCACCGGAGACGCTACGAAAAAGGAGCCGAAGCCGATGGTCATCTCCCCCGACTCGTTCACCCAAATCTTCGAGTCCATGACCGCCTTCATGTCAAAATGGGAGGACGAAAAAATCCACGAGCTTGGAAGACTAAGCCCAGTTGGGCCGCGTTACTTTATGTGGCATCACAAAATTTCGGACGATATGGACCGCCTTCGACTGGCAACATGCATATTTTCGTGTGAAGACCTTGGTAAAGGCCCACTGTCCATCCACGGCTCATACAAGCACTTCCAGGATGGCCAGTATCCCGCCATGTGGTTCCCCGAATTTCTCCACCATCCGTGCAACACCATCACATCGGCAGTATGCGACCCAAAGGCAGCAAAGGTGCCTGAGAATCCATTATTCCGGGCGCCGAAAGAGGTTGGTTGGTGTAGGAGGAAGGAGTGGTCCTCCGACTCGCTCTTCTTTGACGAAAAGGCGTCCAGAGTGGTGAAAAGGCTACTTGAGGCGTGCGGGTTGAACCACGAGCTTGTTACGACGCAGGAGATGGACGAACTGGATCCACGCTTCATCTGCTTGAAGTGCAGCTATGGCGCCAAGTGCGATGGGCAAAGGCCTCGGAAAGTCATGCCGTGGAGGAACGCTGTAAGTCCGGAACCAAGTCTCGCGGGCGTACGGCTGACGGTGATTCGCAGGTCCAGCACTGCATGTTGGTTCACTGGGGCGACGCTTCGGTTACTTGGGAAAGAATAACCGAGGAAAGCGCCGTCGAGGCGCGAACCCTTTCGGCAACTCGCAGTACTGGTGTTGGTTTCAAGATGTGGAGGTGTGCGCATTGTCGTGATTCGGCCGGCGAAAGAGATGGAAAGGATACAGAGGACCTCGTGAAGGAACATTTGGATGAGTTCGTGCCAACGTCCACTTTTCGATTATGTTGGCTGATTGAATTCGCAGTGAACATGGGATTGCTGAGGGGGTCCTTGACCGAGATTACTACCAGGCCGTAGACTGTCCTCCGCTGGCCGTCGCCTCAGTGAAAATGACGCCGAAGGAGGCTGCAGTGTAGATATCTAGAGTAGCACGGCATTTTCCGCACGATCAACGCTATCGCCTTCCATAAATAATACTAATTCTCTCCTTCCGCAATAATGGCCGACGTCGCAGCTCCTCCTCCCGTCCCCGATGTCATGGAAGGCGTTGTGGCCGAGGCCGAGGCGGTCCCTGCACCCGACGCCCCCGTGGCCCCGGAAGTCCCTGAGGTCCCTGAGGTCCCCGAGGAGCTGGAGAACCTCTCCGAGACCTTGTACATCCAGAACCTGAACGAAAAGATCAAGATTGACGGTAACACTCATCTCTTTACTTACAGTTTTTGTCTGGAGCTCCCCTTGTAGTCCTCAAGGCTTCCTTACGAGGACTGTTCAAGTCGTATGGCGAGGTTCTGGACGTCGTCGCCCACAGCAATCTCCGGATGCGGGGGCAGGCGTTTGTGTCGTTTGCGTCCGCCGACATTGCCAAGAAGGCTATGAAGGAGGTCCGGGGGTTCCCGTTGTACTCAAAACCGATGGTAACTTCTCCACGTTTATACATGTGGCTTTGCACTAAATTTTCTGGTTCTAGCAAATATCGTTTGCGAAGACGCGGTCGGACGCGGTCGTGAAGAAGGTAGACGCGGACAACTTTGAGGCGCATAAGGCGCGGCGAGACGAGCATAAGAGTGCGTTTACATTCAACCCACTCGATACAAACTGACAGGATAATTCAGAGACGACACGTTACACGAATCCATTAAAACAAAAATTCAGAGCCAAGCGCCTGGCGACCGAAAGTACGACCTTTCCGTTCTCCCACATTTTCCGTCCTAACGATTCCCTCGCACAGTGGACGGCGCCGCAGCCGCACCCGCGCCCAAACGGCCCAATGTACAAATGCCGGACGAATACCTCCCGCCAAACAAAATCCTCTTCTTGCAAAACCTGCCCGAAAGCGTTACGAAAGAACAGCTCAACGCCTTGTTTCAACAGTGCGTGTCAAAGCTTTGTTCGCTGTCGTCTCTTGCTTACGAACTCTCGCGCAGATACCCAAATCTGTACGAAGTGCGTCTCATCCCCACGAAGAAGGACATTGCGTTCGTCGAGTTTTTGGACGAAGCGAGCTCCGGGGTGGCGAAGGATGCGCTGCACAACTACAAGCTGGACGGGGAAAACAAGATCAAGGTCAGAATGGTTCTGCAACTCACCTCGGCGCCATTAATTGGTTCCACAGATCACATTCGCGAGGAAATAATGGGCGTGTTTTACTTTATCTTGGTCTGTCGCGTCGTTTTTGTATTATGTATGCCAGGAAATGATACATCTCTTAGTTGCTTTTTTCGCCCTCCCATCCGTCCGGGAACTAGGCTTGATGGAACGCCATCTATTGCTACAATACAGATTGTAGCTAATCTCCACCACGCCATGCAGCTCGGCCCACTGTGCAGTCAGTAAAACTTAGTGTGCGCTGTCGATGCGAAGCAGTCGTCGTAGGGCAGTTCGAAAATATATCCTGCTCGCGACACTAAAAGGCTTGCAAAGCCTCCCAGACCGGCACAACCCGACCTTTAAGGTCGACATCCACCCACCGCCTCGCGAGTTTGTCCAACTCGCCCATATCATCGACGGTGCCAAACGCGCGCTTCCACCCTAACCCCACTGCAGAAAGTTTGCACACGACCGAGCTGAAACGTATTTTGAGACTCGATATAAAGTGGAAGGATGAATAGACCAACCTGACTGCACAGATAGTGGCATCGGGAATAAGATCGCCTTCCTTCGACCAAGCCCCGCTAAGCACTGCAAAGTCCACGACCATACCGCGCGTAGCCGGGACGGTCACACCCTCCTCGAGGTCCATGAAGATATCCTGGAAATACTCCCCCGGGCTCGCGAGCGCCCTTAGCTCCCCGTGCTTACTCCGCGCCAGCGAATGCACCCGCTCCGGCGAGAACGAGTCCGCGAACTCCTGCTCCGCCGCGGGGCTGTCGGACGCGATGTACACAAACGGCTGCACGAGCCTGTCGTCGGGCGAGAGCTCCAGCCCCAGGCGGCTCCACGCGTCCACCGCGCCGTCGACGAATTCCGAGATGGGGAGGTACTGCTGGCCGTAGACGCGCCACGCGGGCGTGCGGTCGCCGCGCCGGATGTGCACGCCGAGGTAACCCATCGGAGCGTTGTCTTGCACGCCCTTGAACGAGCGGGGATTCTGGTAGTGCGCGGTCAGCTTTTCCAGCAGCTCTTCCTTGGCCAATTTGATCAGCTCGGCAGATTGTGCGCTGGGACGGATTGTGGTCTCGAACGATTGCCATGCAGTGTTGAACATGGGTTTCATGCGGTTCAGATTGTGGCCGTATCTGTAGACACATTAATGGTTGGACAAGAGCTGAAAAGTCGGGGACGTACGGATCCTCGTAGCTTTCGCTGAAGCCGTGGGTGAAGTGGTATCTCGATGTTCGGGAGTTGAGGATCTATATTCGTGGTGAGATTGGTCGAGAGAGATGGAGAGCCGCGTTACCCAATGTCTGATATGCAAAGTGGAATCAGCGATGTGCAGCATACGAAGATTGAATTCCTACCTAGCGGTCCGCGGACACGCGACAAATTCTAAGAGATGAATTAAGTCACAAAACATCTCCGAATCGACGAAGTTCACCTGCTGGCGGAGGAGGCCGGCAACCAGGTTGCGGTCCAGGCTGGTTAACTCGTACGTCTTCAAAATGGTCGGTCCACCTACGACCGGGCGGCGTCAGCACCACAACAACGAATAGATCCGCATTGCATACTTTCCGCGGTTCCAATACCGGTCGTCCACAAAGAACGTCGCGTCCCGCTAAAATGCTGTTCAGTTTCGAGTCCTCCGGTGAAAGAAAAATTGGGAAACCGACCTCGCGCGCAAGCGCTGCCGCCTGCGCAATCAGCGCCAAATCCACCATCAGCCCCGCCCACCCGTCGAGCTGGTACGTGATCGTGCGCTTGCATATCGGCGCCTCGCCCGGCGGCGGCGTATACCCCGGCTGCTCGTCCACATGCAGCACGTCGCGCGGCGGGTACGAGCTCCAGTACGCATGCGGCGTCATGATGCCCTTGTTCAGCTTGAGGCACTCGTTCCGGTACTCGACGGGGTCGAGCGGGAAGCTCGTGTAGTTCTCGTACGAGATCAGCACCAGCTCCGCCGAGTGGGGAGGGGACGCGGCGGCGGCGTCTGTTGCGGGGCTGGCTATTGGGAGCGCAGCGGAGGACGCTTCCGAGCCGTCCGTCGCGCCGACGTATTTCTTCAGCGTCTCTGGCTCACGCAGCGAGATGAAGACGAGGACGAGGAGCAGAGCCGCGACAGAGGAGTAGAGCGCAAGGGGAAGACGGGATATGATCTTCTCAGCCGTTAGGCTTCCAAGCAGCTTTTCCTTCCTTGGTGTGCTTTCGGTGTAGTCGTCACCCCGACTTCGGTAGCCGATTTCTGGGAAGCTGTTGCTGGCTGACGAAGAAAGCAAGGGAGCATTTTGCTGCTGGACAGCGGAGCCATAGTCGTCGTCGTCGTCAGCGTCGAAGACTACGTGCTCGAGTTCCTGTGCGGAATATGCTTCCTCTGCTCGGCCTGCGCGCGAATGAGGGGTGCGGGGGGTGAGGAGGGTATCGAAATGAGGGTATGTATTAGCACTGGAACTAAGGGGAGTAGGACGGGGCATATTGCTCCGCTGGACGGTGGCCAGCCAGGTTGAGAGAAAGAGAGCAGTGTACAGCGACGACCATCATGTCCACTCTATAAATATCCAATGCCATCAATCCCAATAAGATTCAAAAACACAAGTCCCAAAGAAACAACACAGAAAATCGACTACTCTACGCAGCGCCCGTCTTGTCCACAACCATCTTCTCCCCGTCTAACGCCTTCCCGAGGGCCAATCCGGGAACAGACGCAGCTGCATTGCCGACGGGCGCAGGAGCTTTATCCGTGGCTGTCGAAGGAACGCTGGATGCGGCACCGCCAACGGGACCAGGAGCCTTATCCGCGACGGTCGGAGCAACGCCGAGGACAGTGGATGAAGCACCGGTGACAGCATTGGGCGCGCCAGCGGCGACGCCGACGACCTTGGATGGGACACCAGAAGCCGGGCCAGGGACTTGTGCCGGGGCTTGAGCTTGAGCTGCACGCGGCGCCCAACGACGCAGAGGTAAGCTGGACACGGGCAATCCGGTGATCGCGATGCCCAACGGCGTGACGGCGGCGGCGGGGGCAACGTTGGCAGCCGCAGGCGCTCCAGCAGCGACGGGGCCGACCACACCAGCGACGGGGGCAAGCGCGCCAGTGACGGGGGCAGTCGCACCTACAAGAGCAGGAACAGGCACGCCGGAGACAGGAGCAGCGGCAGCGGCGGGGGCAACGACCGGGGTAAGAGCGCCAGTGACTGGAGTAGTCGCGAGAACGGGGGCAGTCGCGCCGAGAACTGGGGCAGTCGCTCCGAGAGCGGCAGGAGCAGGCACGCCGGCGACGGGAGCAACCACACCGGCGACGGGAGCAGCCACACCGGAGGCAGGGGGAGGCAAGGCGACAGGAGGAGTCGGCGCGTCGCGGCGAGCAGGGGTAACCGTTGGTTGAGCGGACGTGGTGGTCGAGGACATGTCGGACGCATCGGGAGAGTTCGCGGGGACAGAAGGCGAGGCAGAGGCAGCTGCAGGATCCGAGTTGGCGGCCGACGAACTTGAATCGCCTGGCCGAGAGCTAATGGCGTCTTGGCGGTCACCGTCCGCGGCGCCATCGCCGCCGTTGAGGTTATCTTCGTCGTCATCGGGACCTGCGGCGTCCGCAGGAGAAGGAGAGGCGGATGGAGAAGAAGACTCGGCTGGCGGAGAGGAAGCATCGGCTGGCGGAGAGGAAGATTCGGCTGGAGGAGATGATGAGTCGGCGGGAGAGGAAGAGTCGGCTGGATCTGCAGAAGAGGAAGAGTCGGCTGGGTCTGGGGAGCTGCTGAACGCTTCTTGGGCCTGGTAATTGTCGATGACATTTTGGAGGTTGTGGACAATCTGTGCTGTGGCCAGGGAAGAATCCGGTTCAGCCTGGAACATGGCTTGCTTGGCGTCTGCAGGCGCGTCGTTCTTGTGTTTAGAGCAGAACAGGGGAATCACAGGGCATAAAGCGCCCAAGACATCGCCCAAGAGACCGCCGACGACCTCGCCTAGTCCACGATCTTCAAGACCGTCGTTCCCTAGAACCAAAAGTCAGCAACGGCCAACCACGCTCAGGACAGAAACTCGCCTATGGCGCGGGCCTTGTCTATTGATTGTTGCATATTGGGCGGGCGTACGGCTCTCGAGTCTCGGCGAGCGGCGAGGTTTCGACTACTGGGCGAGCTGGTCATACCGCCTTCTGAGCACGGCGGTTCGCCGGTGGGAGCAGCGAGACTGGTCGAGGACGAGGAGATGGCAAGGGTCGCAAAGAGAAGAGAAGAGCTGGAAGGGATCTTCATTGTGGGGTAGGCTGAGTGGGTGAAGGATTGTATGAGGTAGTGTGGGCTGTAGAAGTGGGATGGTGGTGGTAGAGAAGAAAGAGGTAGCTGGCGAGTTTGATGGCGCGCGTCGGCTTTTATTCTGGTGGGGCAAACAGTGCGCAAACAAACGGTATGGGAGCAAGGGATTCATTCTGCTGCAGCTCCTCAATAATGTCTGTCTCCCCGATAGTTCATCTCCCATTCTTCTTGCACTTCGCTGAATCGACCCTGCGTCGCCCGGCGCCGCGATTGGAGCGTGCGGTCGCCTCCACTTTGCGCGCTCAGCAAAAGGAATTCCCAGAGACTCTTCAGGGCCTCTAGGATGGGTGTACCGAGACAGGACGAGAGCAGACAGTAGCCCATAGAGCATGCCCTGTAGAGACGAATATTATCACCAGAACCGCGAGAAATAAAGAACGAGATACATTAGAACGGCTAGCCCGATGAACAGCGGGATAACAGTGGCCAAGTCATCCTTTTGCATCGCAGAGACTATGGTGGAATAAGAATTTCGAGATATTGCCAGCTGGACGAACGATCCGGCGGAGATGCGGCTTTACGGGGGTGATATCTTCCCACCAGGTTGAAGTTGCCGGTCTTCAAGGCCTTGCTCGCTGCTCTTGCTCACCGACCTGCACTCGTACTTGGTGGTTAAAGCCAGAGATTTGGAGCCGTCCCAGCAAGCTGGTACTGGCTCGTCCTCTGGTTTGGTTCTGCGCTGATCTCTTACCGTTCCCTTGGGTCCCAGTACATCTAATCGAGCCCAACCGTCCTCGACAGTGTCTGCTTCCCGCGGTCCCCCAGCCGTCATGCTCGACGAAAAGTCCTCGGTTTCAACCTCCCATAGGTCCCCCCGCCACAGGGTGACTGTGTTCTCCGCAACATCGTGCCGCTGCCTTACACTTAACGTCACTGCAGGCCTCCGACACAGTGGTACCTGATCAGACATCCGCAAATGTGGATCTAGAATGTGCCATTGAAGACCCCTTCCACTTCAAAGGCGCTTTGAAGACGCCTGCCGAGATCGATGAGCTTCGCCGCCGCAAGAAGGGCAAGCGCCTCGCCGCGTACCACGGAAATCAGAACACGGTGCGCGTCAGTGCAGGTTTTAGTTGTCTCTAATTAACAGCCGCGTTCATTTCATATAGCTCATCGCGTCGCTGCTGAAACCAATGGAGGAGCATACGGAGGACGCCCGAATCGACGAAGACGCCTCTCGTCTACCCGTGCGCACAAATCCTCTGGGTCACACTACCGTTCGTTGAGAGCATCATCTTCCAGGTTAAAATTGCTGTGTGGGCGAGTTTAATCGCGAACTTTGGTCTCTGCGTCTTGCAATGTAACAAATGTACCCCAACTCTGCATTTCTCGCTGTCTGACCTTCGTACAGTGTATGCGGCCATTTCTTCGCTGTCGCTTTCTCTACTGGCAACTGGTATCGACGCGGTTTTCGACATTGGGAGTAACATACTATTGTTCTGGCTGCACAGAAAAGCCGAGAGGCTGGACGGTAACGCGTGGCCTGTCGGTGGTGCAAGATTAGAAACCATAGGAAATATCGTCTATGGTGAGTCTCTCTCTGATCCCAAGCACGAAAGCTAACGCGCGTCAAGGTTTCCTGTTCGTCTTCGTCTTCGTCGCCAACTTGAAATTAACCTTGAATCCCAGAATGGGATCCGTCAACCTTGTGGTCATCGTCGAATCCGCGCAGTCATTAATCACGAAGAAAAACGACGACCTGAAGACGTTTCACTTGCCGTCCATCCTCGCCGTTGCGGTAGCCTTAGGTATTTCCTTCTAAAAATAGGACTCGAAAATTCCGATGTAACTCTCACCGTCAGCCGTGAAACTTTTGCTGTTTATTTACTGTTTCTCGCTTCGAAAGAAGTCCAGTCAGGTCCTCGTGTTATGGGAGGATCACCGAAACGATCTGTGGATCAACGGATTCGGTCGGCCTCTCTTTGTTTTGCATTCAATCGGTTAGCTAACAGGTTTTACGCGCACAGGTATACTCATGTCAGTTGGCGGCAGTAAGCTGCGGTGGTGTCAGTGTTTGCCTATCTGTCTTGCGAATGCACAACTTAGGAAAGCTGTATTTCCCCTTCAGGGCTGGATCCGATGGGTGCTATCATTGTAAGCAACGCGCAACCCACTCCGCCCTTAACGCACATCCCGACGGCCCGCTAGATTGCCCTGGGAGTGATAAGCTCATGGGGTCGGACAATATACACCCAATTCGAGCTTCTGGCCGGGAAATCGGCGTCACACGACTTTTTGCAGCTGCTGATATACAAATCGGCGACGTTCAGCCAGGAGATTGATAAAATTGATACTGTGAGAGCTTACCACGTCAGTTCTTCGTCCCCGAGAATGGTTGTTCCGCCGCTGATGACATTCTGCAGAGTGGACCTGTTCGTGACGACTCCCCGGCTTTCGGCGGACAATTGGCTCACCTTCTTCCTTTGTAGGACTATTTCGTCGAGATCGACATCGTGATGGATGCGAACACGCCGTTATGGAAGGCGCACGACGTCAGCCAGTCATTACAAGAGAAAATTGAGGTATTGCCCAATGTTGAGCGGGCATTTGTACATGTCGACTATGAGACGACGCACACGCCGGTAAACTGTTCTCTTACTTCCTTATTCTCTGCACTGGCTCACTTGATGGTACAGGAACATCGGAAAGCGATTCCACCCACAATAATTCACACTCCCGCATGACCCAGGGAGGATTATTTGTACCTGTACGCCTCGCTCGCCCCTCCTCGTTGCTTGTATTCATACGGATGGTAGACTACTAATTTAGAGCGAATCGAAACTCCGGAGTCTGCGCCCCGTCTCACTGCTACTTAAGTGACACTGTATCATGACCGTTAAACGCACGCAGAATTGTATTCAGAGACTCCGTCGTTGACTCTAACCGCACAGAGTATTAGGGTTTGATTTTATATATTTTCCCGATGGTGTGGGTTCCGAGGAATTGGTTCTGTGCGCGTCTATCAGTTGAAAGTGATTTGGCTGTTCGCTGGGTCAGGTCTTTCCTTCAAAAACTCGCGGCGACTTTCCCGGCGCCGGTATCTAATCTCTCGCCTAGATAGCTGACAATTTAAAAACGTCGCAGTTGGTTGGCTGCCATTTTTTTGGAACCAAATAAATAGGCTCCGGTCCTTTGTGGCTGACATTTCTCTTCTTGACTACGACCACCACCTAGACCCACTACTTCACTTCAGCTTGCAAGTCTAGAAGACTATCACACACACATTTCTACCTTCATTCACCTTTGCGAGGTACATTTTCAACGCCATGAGCCCTGTTCTTCGACGCGACAACCCCGCCATGTTTCCCGTCTCGATTTCTTATCTCGCTGCATCGCCCTCAGCCTCGCCAGCCTCCCTAGAGCCCTCCCCACCAGCTTCGAGCTCAAGTATGCCTTTCGACGCGTCAACCATCCTTGTTTCGTCACCCTCAAGCTCGCCCGTTTCCACGTCAAGCCCTCGTGTTGACTACAAGCTCGAGGCGTCAACCATCATCGTGCTGCTTTCCTTCCTCCTGCTCGTACTCTGGACCATTGGCATCTACCTGTTCGCCCACTCCCTGCGCCAGAAATTCGACGAATACCGAGCCAAGAAGAAACGCGCAAAGAAGGCGACGAAGCCGATCCAGGGCTTTGGGTTCGGATATGATGGCCTCACGCACGCCGAGTTCCTGGCAATCCGGAGGCAGGAGGACGAAGACGCGGGAAGGGTGCCGCGATATCCGCCATCGCTCTCTGCTATCTATCCACTTCCCCCTATCACGATCCCGGTGACACGACCGGGCGTGGCAGAAGCCCCAGCCCAGGCCGTGGCCGTCGAGGCGCAGCACGTCGACGTCGAATCGGAAGCTGCACCGGTGTACGAGCGAGGGGACTTCCATTGGCAGGGCTCGAAGGAGGAAAAGGACGTCATTTGCTCATGAAAGCTGTACCGCGCAGCAGCTAATCGGCGATGGGATGTGAAATAATAATGGTGAAACAGAGCGGACGGGACTAGTGGCACACCACCGTTGTATATGCAAGGTCCAATGTGAGACAGCAGGGATGACAAGGTTAAGAGAGTCTCCTTTGGATTGGCAGAGCTAGCCCGATGTGGTAGTTGAGATTTACGAGTTTACCCGGTTACATTTGGACACTTGTTCTGCCTCCCCCCATAGTCTCCGCGTTTCTTTGTCTTTTCTTCTCTCTCTTCACGACCTCCAACAATCCCGCATTGTTCCTGTGCACTGTAGCAATCTTACACACGCTGCAACGACTTACGACGTGACACGAACCCTTTTCACCTCTACCATAGAGTTTTATAGCGGCTCCGATCCCTTGACATGGTCAGTTCTTTGCTCCCACCGCAATCGCATACCATCCAACGCGCGCATCCCATGCAGGACCAGCACCACCAAGATCCCGAGGAGTTTTATGTCAAACAGGACCGGATCGGTGCGCAGTGCTTTACTCCGTTCTCAGTGTCCCCGCTCATTCCCCATGGCATCGCCTCGCAGGCAAGGGTTCGTTCGGAGAGGTTTACAAAGGGTGCGCGGCTCCAGCGCCAATGCTCCTATTTCGGGCGTAGCTCATCTTTTGCGCACAGTTACGACAAGAGAACACAGAAGACGGTCGCCATCAAGATAATCGACCTCGAGAGCGCGGAGGATGAGATAGAGGATATCCAGCAAGAGATCCAGATCCTCTCGCAGTTGGACTCGCCGCACGTCACCAAGTGCGTCTCCGTGCGTCTCGTTGTGGGCGCAGTGCTCACTCGCTGTTTTAGATACCATGGATCTTATTTGAAGGGCTCCAATTTATGGATTGTGATGGAGTTCGTCGGTCAGTTCACCTTGGTCCTATAGTACTGATTGCCCCCTAGGTACTGTTCCGGTGGTTCATGTTCAGACTTGGTAAATCGATTCCCTTATTAGCGTGTCTTTCAACTAATCCGGTTGAAGATGAAACCGGGCGTTTTTCGAGAGGAGTATATTGCTATCATCGTCCGAGAATTATTGCGCGGTCTCGAGTATCTGCACAGCGAAGGTAAACTTCACAGAGATATTAAAGGTGCGTCGCCTTTGTTTTTTCTACCAGAAGACAAGTGCTTATTTACTGGTCAACGCAGCCGCCAATATTCTTCTGTCCGCTGGAGGCGAAGTCAAGCTGGCCGACTTTGGTGTTTCGGGACAGCTTTCTGGTACTCTTTCTGCAAAGAAGAACACCTTCGTCGGTACACCATACTGGATGTCTCCCGAGGTGATCAAGCAGAGCGGATACGACCACAAGGCGGATATTTGGAGTCTGGGTATAACTGCAATAGAGCTGGCCAAAGGCGAGCCTCCGTACGCCGAGTTGCACCCGATGAAGGTGAGGTCGTGAAATGTCCCATTTCTTTTTGCTTCTGATTGCGACAAGGTTTTGTTCCTCATCCCAAAAAATCCGCCTCCGGTTTTGGACGGTAATTTCTCAAAACCTTTCCGAGAGTTCGTTTCGTATTGTCTGCAGCGTGATCCTCAAGCCGTTAGTTAGCCGAATCATATGCGATGCTCTTCTAACCATTTCCACAGCGGCCTTCGGCTCGTGATCTTCTGAAGCACAAGTTCATAAGAATGGCCAAGAAGACGAATTATTTGACGGAGCTCATAGAGCGGCACGAGCGGTGGAAGGCTGAGGGTGGTGACCGCCAGGACGAAGAAGACCACCATTCCGCATCCGATCTGTACGTCGTTTCACAGATCCTCGCGTCCTTCCACATTAAGCCGGCTTGGACAGACCGGCAAGTGGCGACCCCGAGGACCTGTGGGACTTTGGCACCGTCCGCCACGCTGCTACCGTTGGACGCTCACAGACCCAAATCCAAGTCTCTGGGCCTCCGCTCACGTGGGAAAACAATGGAACGAGGCGCTCGGACGGGTCCTCGGGTTCATCTGGAGGATCGTCGTATATCTCGACGAATTCGTCCATCACAGTCAAGGGGGATCTCCCGCCGTTACCGGCTTCGCCTGCGTCCGCCAGGCGCGTAGACCAGCAGGCGACCGTCCGGCACATGCCCGATCACCCAGGCTCCAGAAACAGCCACCACTCGGTCCAGAGGGAGCCCTCGGACGAGTACGACGATGATTACGACGAATACTCGGATACATATACCGCCCGTGGCGGCAGCACTACGCAATTATCGGAAAAGCTGAACAATGTGCAGCTGGAGGACGATTTGCCAGACACGACGATGCTCGATTCTGTCATATTGCCGGCTATCGCATCGGTAGGCGTTCTTTTGCTCCTCCGTTTACTTGCCCTTACGCGGAACTCTCAGCTTTTCCCACGAGTCTCCTCTCAAGAGGCGCGAGTGGCTCTCAGCGCTCTGCAGCGGGCCTTTACCGAGGCAGAGAGAATCATCCCCGGAGTGACGATGGAACTGGTCAACGAAATCGTTGATTCGGTCGAGCACGTCGAGGATGATCGATGAGGGGGTTTGGTCTCTGACCTCCGGTTGTGTCGTCCGTTATGCCCCTCCCCTCCACACATCACGCACGTTTTGGACACATCCCGCACTAGTAATAATCATCCCAGTCCTTGGGACGCACCGTTCCGCAAGGTTTGTATTTGGGTCCCCAGTCTATTCCTTATCCTCGCTTTCTGTACACCGTCCTTAATAATATTACTCCGAATGCTACAGATTAGACGACGAATCAGCCTGAGGTAGAGCACTATTCTGTGTCCGTTTCTTTTTCCCGGGTGTTTTCTTTTTCGGTCGGGTCACCGAGATTGGCTCGGGGGTGCTCGTCCTGACTTCATCGACCTCGTATTGAGGGAAGGACGTTATAGGCGTCTGCGGAAGTGAGGGCGTGTGGCTGTCGCGGGAAACAGGAGGAGTTTCGGTTCGTGAGACCGCGCCTTCAGGCATCTCTCCGTCTCGATCAATCGCAAAGGACGTGGGTGTGTAGTCCTCCCGCAGCGACGGTAATCGAGTATCGACGTCTGAGGGGGGTGAGCAAGATGTGCGCTAAATCCGAAACACCCTAATCGCACCTGGGGCGAGTGAAGGCATTCCTTCCAGTCGGACCACCGGTATTGAATCAATGTCGTCGTCGAATCGCTTCGAGGTTGAAGGTTTATCGTCGATGATATAATATGGATCATCTCGCAGTCGCTCCCGCCGTTCTGCTAGTCGCTGTAAAATGGTTTAGCACGGAATGCTCATTCTCCTGAGCTAACACACACCTGCTCCCTCTCAAGAGCCTGCTCCGCAGTCTCCGTATCGTCCTCAAGCGGCATCAATACCACACCATTCCCTTCCTCCTTGTGCTTTTTCTTCCCGCCCTTGGCTTTACTACCGTTCACCTCCCTGCCTTTGCCCTTCTTGATTTTCCGGGCTTTGGCCTCCGCGTCGACCTCTGGAGTAGGCTCCGGCGGAGGGGGCACGATCCACGCATCGAGATCCAGGCCGTCGGGGATGGGGACACTGGCTTGGGCCGCCAGCGCGACGGGGTTGAGCTCGTACGCTCCGTGCAATGGTTGAAGCAAGTACAAGCTCTTCGGGAATCGAGGCTCCCCTGATGACATGGGGTCAAAGGAGGAAGATGCCTCTGCGAATGGGTTATCGACAGGCTTCGGCCGGTATGCATCCAAGTCCGCCTTAATGAAAGTGAATAGTTGGAGCGTATTTGCTGCCTGTAAGATCATGAGATGGAACGTCTGTGAAGTTTGATGACACCAACCCTTTCTTGCACCTCGACGTCCGAATTGCTGACGAATTCGCGCACACGGCCGAGAATCAAATCCACCATGCTCTTGACTTCAGGAAGATCATCGTCGTCCCATCGTTGCGCAATCTCAGCCGCCCAATACCCAAAGATCTTGGAGGTAGCTTGGATGTAAACAGCGATGATCTCGGGTAGAAGGGTCGCGATCTCGGCTTGGAGGAGATAAGGTAAAAGTTTCTGAGACTCAGACAGTTCACTATACAACAAGGTAAGCGGTGCCTGATGGCAATCTTAGGTGAGACTAACCTGCAATATTCTCCGCATATCCAAGCAGCAGCCCAGAGCACTTCTGAACAACTACCCTCGTCGCGTGCATTGTGCAGCATCGTGTCGTCGCACAATAGGGTGTACATGAGTTTAACAGCATACCGTCTCACCCCCTTAACACGCCCGACAACGTCGACCAGTTGATCACGGATTTGTGGTCCTACGTCGACGTTGGCGACATGGGCCAGATCTACTAGTACAGAGAGGTACCACTCAAAGTTGGTCACATTCTCGTACATCGATTGTGAACAGATAGTGAGGATCCGCTGCGAGAGAACAAGGCGGTAGGCGGGGGACTGGGTAGGAGAGATATGAGGTTTAGTGGCGGTGGGCGATGCGGGGACAGCATGCTGTGCGAGCGATTGCGCGGCAGTGGGCATTGTCGATGAGGAGGTGTCGGGTACCAGGTGGGAGAGCACTTGCTGCACGATGGATTGCAGACTGTTCGGGGATACCTGGTACTCGTGTAAATAAGTACGAGGCTTCGAAGAACGTAGCATACCATGGCGGACACAAGATCCAGCGCTCGCATGCGGATGCTGATATCTTGATCGTTGACGCTAGCGAGAATAGTGTCCTGATATTCCGCAACCAAGTGTGGATGAGATGGCACGATCTTGACCAGTGCGAGGAGAGCGATGTACTTGACTTGAGAGCGCTCATCAGAAGAAGACTGCGGAGAACCCAAGAGTACATACGGTTCTGGTCTGCATCCTCGATGAACGCAGCCAACTTCGACACGCACATTCGTGCTAGAGAATCGCCAGAGGACCCCTGCAACATCCCTCCGATAATACAAGTGTGAACACATTCGTATAACAGTGAGATGGCCGGAGTGGTCGAAATGAGTTCCGTAATTGGCGGCTGGAGCTTTCGCACAAGTCGCGGCTCGTACGGCGACAAGGACCCAAACTAGCAGCTTCGGGGTTAGAGATGAAAATTCTGCGTCAGATGGCGAGCTTCACTCACCAATTTGATGATTTTGATGAGCATCCAATTGTTTGTAGAGGTGGTGAGAAGGTGGAACAGCTGAGGAGCCAATGTCAGGTATTCCTCGGGCTTGCGTCGCGCCAATTCGCAAAGAACGTTAACAGTTGAAGCAACAACACCTGAAAATCTGAATAATGAGTGACTGCCTTCAATATAGAACAGCTGAACGCGCCAGGGTCAGGATCATCCAATTTCTCCCTCAGCCGTGCAACCCCTTGTTGCCTAACATCTGGATACTGGACCATGACCTTGTACAACGCAAGAATGGCGCGCTTCCGTATTTGAGCTCGGGAGTGGGTTAACATTGTGATTAACTCAGGCGCCAGATCCCGAGCTAAATCCGGGGTAACGATATGGGAGAGACCATTCAGCGTGACAGAAATTTCTGCAGGCCCAGAGGTCATGTCCTGGATGTTGTATTTAATCGAACGGCTTATCGTCACGAAGTTAGGACAGACGAACCTTCTTGAGCAAATTTGTGGTGAGCATGAGAACGTCAGTCTCCTGGTCGAAGGACTGGACCGCAGCCAGATACCCAACGCTCTTGAGGTGAAATCTGGGCGAAGACATGACCTCCACCACATGGAACGAGGCCCAGCTCATGTCATAACCGAGCATGTCGAGCTGGCCAAAATTGTAAGGCGAAATCCAGCGTCGGAAGGATCATGAGCGCGCACATAAGTGAGCTTCAACACCGCTCCGGCTTTGAGTTCCATATCCTCGCTTTTGATCTCTTTCCGAATTTCATCCACCGCCTTGGCTATGAATTTGGATTCGTCCTTCTTGTTGGCGCGCAGGCCGCGAATGAGATCCTGGAGTGTTCGTTCCCACATAATAGCGCGTAAATCTTCCGCCCGGGGCACCACCGACGACGATAGTTAGAGTTCCAGGAATTCAAGCCCGCATCCAGCCCTGGTGGTTTGATGACGCACCGGACTCGACTTAAACGGGTGTTGTGACCGTGACGGTACGCGTAACGGGAACAAGAAAAATGCACAGAAAATAATTCGCGACGGAGAAAAAATACACGGAGCAAATACACAGTCTTCCAGAATTCAGTCCACCTTGATAACCAATTTCCCAGTGGTATGTCCGCCCGTAAGATCCTTCTGCGCCTGTATCGCCCCTTCCGCGGTGAAAGGGTATTCCTTGTGGATCTTGACTTTGAGGGTACCATTAGCGACCAAGGCAAAAAGCTCCGAGGTGTAGTGGTAAAACTGGTGGAGGGTGAGGTTGAAGAATAAATTCGAATTCGAAATATCGGAGGAGCAAGGAATACCTCTTCAGCCGTTGCAACATAGTTCCCAACCCTAATGTACGATCAGTGAACAGCAAATTATTGGAGATTTTGGGCCTACGTGGGACGGAGAAGCTTGAGGTTCTTTTCAACCAGGCGGATGGGGGCAAATGGAGGAACAGCGCCTGATGCGTTCCCGACAGAGACGAGAGTGCCTTTACGCTTGAGCAACTTGAAATTGTTGTCGAAGCTGTAGGGAGACCAGGATCTCAGTCCGGGCAGGAGCAGAACATAGATAATCCCTACGTGTCCTTCCCCACGCCATCAAAGACAGCGTCCACGCCCACACCATTTGTGAGCTCCAAAACTCGCGCCACGGTATCTTCATCCTTGTAAAGGATGACATGGTCCGCTCCGTTGGCCTTTGCCAGCTCGGCCTTTTCCTTAGTGGACGTCGTTCCGATGACCGTTGCACCACGAGCTTTGATTAGCTGGGCAAAGAGGAGACCGAGTCCGCCGGCAACGGTATGAACAAGGATAGTATCTCCCTTGCGAACATTGTATGCTTCCTCGATAAATGTGAGAGCGGTTAATCCCTGCGAGAATGCAGCGGCGGCAGTTCGGGTCGAAACGTTTGGCGGGAGTGCATATACAAAGCTCCAAGGCACCGCCGCATAGTCGGAATGTATTCCAACGATCGACGAACCGCCCTGAGTTGAGCGTTAGATGTATAAACCGCCAGTGAACTCAGACAATGACGTACAACAACCACTTTGGCGCCGACCGTGAAGCCTCGTTTCTTGTATTCAGGATTTTCCAGCACGGCTTGGTCGGTGGGCAAAGCGAGGATGGTGCCAGACAGCTCTGCTCCAATAGCAGCAGGAAACTCCTTGACAGGGTACAAACCCTTGCTAGGCCCGAGTCAGTTAGCAAGCAGGGATCGGTCAGAAGAACTATACCGGAAGTACTAAGAAATAGTCAGCCCGCTGTTGGGGAGAGAAAAGGAGTACCAACTGTATCAATGAAATTCACGCCCAGATATTCAGCCTGAGGGATGTGAGATCAGGATACGCGGGAAACAAAAAATCAATTCACTTTAACGACGATGTCTCCCCCACCAACCTTCAACCGAGCTGGATCAGTGTTGGAATCGCTGATCGAAACGAAGTCCGACCGTCAGAGGCAGGGTGATGAGCTACATCGACTGTCAGCGAGCTAGTCCACCGATGAAACCAAACCACGAACTTCAAGGACATCGAAGTCTCCCGTCTGCGTGCAATATCAGGTTCAAGTTCGAGCCTACCCAATTCTACATGCCTTGTGGATTCCAATGGCCGATCTAACACTTGGGATTGAAGACTCGGACATGATGCTCGATATGCAAAGCGCAGGGCGAATGGATGGTCGATAACAGTACTGCTAACCATGGTTAAATAGCCCCCATTTCCGATACTCGTCGGACGGACATAACGCGTAGGTTCTCAGCAAGACCTTCAAAACCCCGCGTTGCCTAAATTTTGAACCATTCGATGATGGGGAGCGTGAGGGAGATCCTACCTCTGGAAACTTAAGCCCAGGCACGGCCAATGAGAGAACGCAGACGGTGGTATTGAACAGGAAGAGATATCGCTTAGATTGCGCCAAATCGCGCCAGATTTCAACCTTCGGTGTGGCTGTGTTCGGTCCTTCCCTGAGCCTCGACTTGGACAAAGTTTTCGTCTGCTCTTGCCAGCCCAATGCCTTCCATACGACGGATCCCTCGGGAACTGCTCATTCTACACGTATGAATCAGCTGGTGTGGAACTGAGGCTACAACTGTTTGATTCCTCCATCTCCGTCACTGGACTCCGTCAGATCCCCGACATCCGTCGTTGACTGGTCTCCGACTGCGATTTGGTCGCCGTGTTTATCAGGAACGGTTGCGGTTATATCTCTGCGCCCATTGTTTAGTTTCCTTAGTCTCGCTCAACCGGTCCCTCCAACTTGGTGGTCTGTCGATAGTCCTTTTTTTCGCAAACTGCTCGGCTGCGATGTTGTACTGCAAGCTCTCCGCCGATAAAAATGTGCTACTTTGCCACATCCTGCCATCTGACGGAGACATAGCCACCAACAGGCTCCATGGCTACCGGGCTTTAAGCTTTATATCTCGGTAGCAAGACATTTCCTTCGTTTCCACTCGTCCTCTTCCCAAAGGTGCCCTCAATGGCCACAGAAATTCACTGCGTCTCACTCCAGGGCCCTCTGTCTGCTTCCTCCGATGTAACTGATAGTTCGGTGCTTTCTACCCCAGAACTCACCCCGCCTTCGAGCTGCGCATCCTCGATTGATGACTCCGAGTCGGAATGCTCTTTCTTTTCTGCGCTGTCCCACGTCTCCGTTCCGTTGCATCCGACCAAAGGAGGGAAAGACTCGCAGGAGCCCATTGTCGATACTGTGCGCGTGGAATTTCCTTCTGGAAATCCAGCCTTTGGTGAGTCACCGCTGCGTGACTCCACTGCGCCGCCACCTACTCCTGGACCCGTTGCTCGACGCCCTCGGAAGTTGCGCAAATCCCGTCCTCACGTCCCGAGTTTGAGCATAGACTCGTGCATCCCGGGCTTGGAATCGTTGGCGACATCTCAAAGCCCCCTTTTGTCTATCAGACCGAGCGCCGCTCCGAACCAGAAATTCTTGAAGAGAGGCAGACGCAGCTCGCTCCCTACCATCCCATCGGCAACGCTGTACCCAGCTGATAAATGGAACGATGACCAGCATGGTGAAGAGTCTGGTGTAAACCTGCGGGCAGTCCGGTTTGTGACCCCGCTCGGTGTGAGTCCGATCTTTCGCTGTACAACATTCTGTTTTCTGACGGCTTCCTTCTAGTCTCAGTCCAAGCCACTGCACGGACCACGGTCTCCGCACCCAAGCACCTTGACTCGAAATGCAAGCACCCATGTTTTAGTGTCGCTCGCGTGGACGGGTCAGATCCCGTCGTCCGTGTGGTCGCCACAGCCAACGTCGGCCACCGAATCCTTGGGAAGTCCGAGATCGACTTGGAGCGAGGATGAAGAAGATGCCGCCAACAATGCGAGTGCGCAAAACACTCACCAGCGCAGCCGTCGGTGGAGTCTCGCGACGGCCATCACCAGCGACGAAATCTCTGACGAGATGTTCGTGGATGAAGTAGAGAAGATGAGGACGAGGGGGAAGTTCTGGGAGGGCGTCAAGAGTTCAGGTCCATCCCCGAAACCGAAGCACACCCTCCCGCGCCTTTCCGACCCCCTTCTCAGCGCAACTTGGCAGACTGCTCGTCGAACTTTGCTCATTTGTCGGGAGCTGATACGCACCGAACGCAACTATCTCGCCTCGTTGTTCGTTTTGGTGTCGAACGGGACTGCCACGCCGGCTCCTTCACTGATGTTAACATACGTACCCGCGCTATTGCAAGCCAGCGAGGATCTATTGCTGAAAATGGAAGGAAACCCATCCGCGCAAGGAGTAGCCGAGGCGTTCATAGCGGGGGGACCCGCACTCGAAACCGCCTTTGTCGCTTGGTGTGGGGTTTCGGGGAGCTTCTTCACCGACAAGCAGGTCGTGCGCGAACGTGCAGTCAGCAGCAGGGTTCCGAGGGAGATGCCTTCCACCGCCATACCCCTCAAGCGTCGGGTAACGACCTGGGTCCAGAGCAGGCGGGATTCTTTCTCTCTCAAGAGTGAGAGCGTAGCAGGCGTCCTTGCCGGAAAAACCAACGAGCCGCCGAGAGGGAGCCGCTGCCTACCTACGGTTCGGGATCTAGCCATTCTGCCGATCCAACGTGTAATGCGGTACCCGTTGTTATTCCGAGGCGAGTTTAACAACTCCCCTTACTCAATTTATTTGTGCTCAACTGCTTTATTAGATCTTTTGGCACATATTCCATCCAGCTCACCTTCGCATGTTTGTGTGGAGCGCGGTTTGCATGTTGCGATGGCCATTGCGCAAAAATCAGACCGAGCGCAAGGGAATGCCGCTTTCTTGCAGCAGACTGGTTGATGTCTTCCTTCATCTCTAGACTCTTGGCCTGTAATTTATTCAATCCGCCTGTCCGATGTCCGAGGGACGGAATTAGTTCGCATCAAGTTCAAGTCAGGTATTCCCACGGTTGTCTTTTTTTGAACCCCACTTTCACACGCACCACTCAATGTTCGCGAGCCTCAAGCTGACTGCGTCGTCGCGCTCTTTCTCCTTGTTCACAAACATGTTGGACTCCCGTCGAAGAATGCCGACTCGAATTCATTTACCTCTCAATCATCTGACTGCCAACTAAGTACTAGTTCGCGTTCAGTGTGTTCTCACCGGCAACAGCTGAACTGGATGAATAGTTTACCAAGTCAATACCGTCCGGTGACCCGCGGAGGACATATATATGGTGCAGAGAACGAACTGTTAACCTTCCCTTCCACCGTTAACAGCTTGACGGTCAACTATGCGTGAGCTGCCTCTCATATGCATCTTGAAAGTGCTCTGGCTCACCGTGAATCTCAGCAGCGGACACAACTCCTTCATTCGGAGAATATGCCATAGATGCCCCGCGTCCAATGAGGGTCGTAATCGTGGGCGCCGGGTTCAGCGGTTTGTCGATAATTTTGGGTCTGACATCTCTGGAATGAACCGGTTCTCCAGGAATCATTGCAGGAATTCGGCGAGCGACTTCCCGCTGTTGCCTTGATAAATCTAACGCGCATTTGCAGATTTTTGCAGCGCGTCCCCAATATCCGGTTGACGATATATGAAGCGCTGGGTGGTATCGGAGGTACATGGTTCGCAAACAAGTATCCGGTGAGAATTTTTGCCTTTTCCGTGGGCTTGAAGGTTTACGACTCGAAAGGGCCTTGCTTGTGATATCCCTTCGCATTGTGTAAGCAGTTGCGCAAATATAGGAAATTACCGCATTTGAGCAACGACCATGTTAGTACCAATTGACCTTCCATGAGAAGGTATGTGACGGGGACCCTTGCGAATCTGATCTACGTGTTGACAATCCATTTAAACCAGACGGACTGGTCGGCTTTTTATGCGCCTGGCCCTGGTATGATGGCCTTCAAAAAGTCCGGTTGTTTCAACATGTTCAACGTTTTGCAGAAATTCAAGCTTACCTTGAATCCGTTGGTGCATAATTTTGAATAACCAGATTGGAGAGGATTCAGCTGACCTCCCGGCTCATAGTGGACAAATACAACCTCCGGCCGTTCATTCAGCTAGAGCATCGTCTGACCAGCGCCATTTATTCGGACGCCACTGGGAAATGGGACCTGAAGATCCAGCATCTAAACAAAGAGTCGGGGGAAGTAGAAGAGTTTGAAGACCACGCCGATGTACTCTTCACGGGGATGGGAGGATTGAGCAGGTGGAAATGGCCAGATATCAAAGGACTCGATTCCTTTCGCGGAACGTTGGTGCACAGTGCCAAATGGGAGACAGAGCAAGGGAACCAGAACAGTCCTTGGGAAGATACTGTTCAGTCTTGGGGAAACAAGAGAGTCGGAGTTATTGGTGTCGTACGCGACTTCCATAATCGCGCATGGTTTATCTCCTGAACATATTTCAGGGCTCTTCCGCGATACAGATTGTCCCCGCTTTGCAGCCCAAAGTCAAGTACCTGGGAAACTACGTTCGCGGCAAAACCTGGATCTCGCCCACCTTTCTCGGTGACCGCGCCGAGACGCTTGGAAAGGGCAAACAGGAATCGAACTGTAATGGTGCCCATTTTTTTGACATCCTGAGACTGAAAGTCGCACAGATAAATTCACAGACAAAGACAAGAAACTTTTCAGCGACCCCGCGTACTACAAGGAATTTAGAAGAGATCTAGAGTCGGAATTCAACGTTTGCAGCTTCTTGCACTTCGCGGACTAATATTGAATGAATCTGCAGTCAATCCATACCGTAACATTGCGAGGGAGTCCTCTCCAGGAAGGGGGCAGAGCTGCGTTTAAGGCCGATATGCTGCAGCGTCTGGAGTCCAAACCAATGATCGCTCAGCATAGTAAGTTAGGCTTTCCTTACATGTTGATTCGATGTTCAATTTTTCTTCCATGCAGTTATTCCCGATTTCGCCGTCGGCTGCCGACGACTGACACCGGGACCCGGGTATCTCGAGGCTCTCTGTAAAGATAATGTACGCCACACGTTTCCTTTTCCAGCATTATTCTGATTGCCCGCAAGGTCGAGTTCATTCCTACCGAGATCAAACAGATACTGCCCACCGGGATCGAAACAGTCGACGGAAAGGTCAACGAGCTGGATGTCATTGTCTGCGCCACAGGTGCTCTTCAACATAATCCGTCTTGTGCGCGTATAGACAGTCCAATTCTACAGGATTCGACACGTCGTACCAGCCGGGCTTTCCCATTATCGGGCGCGGAGGCGTGAAGCTTTCCGAAAAGTACACCCCGCACCCGAAACTCTACCTCTCCGTCGCCGTCGACGGTTTCCCAAACTGGTTCCAGTCGCTCGGCCCGAATTCTGCAGTAGGAAAGTGCAATGCCTTCAAAACCGAAAGGTAATCTTACACGGGGATATTTAGGCTCCGGATCTCTCTTGATCGTAATTGAACGGGTGAGTTGAATGCCTTCTGGGATGCCGATTGACTTCAACCGTGCTGTGCAGCAAGTAGACTACGCCGTGGAGGCTACGCTGAAGCTGCAGCGGGAGCATCTGAAGAGCATGGAGATCAAGCCCGAGGCCGTGGAAGACTGGGATGCGTATATCGAGGTACTGTTATGTACCCGTGGTGCGATATTTGCTTACACATTGGTCCAGCATCACTTCAAAAAGGTAGATGAGCGCCATTCATTGAGGTCGGTCCGATATTGACACGTCCAAGACTGTATTCAGCGAGAGGTGCCGGTCTTGGTATAAACAAGGGAAAGAGGAGGGTCGTGTGGTTGCCCTCTGGCCTGGTAAGCAATCCAGTGTCCAAAATAGACTTGTGCGAATTTCGAAACCTCTGCAGGCTCCTGCCTGCACGCCGTACGTGCCCTAGAGCACCCCCGATGGGAGGACTACACCTACGAGCCCCTCAACGGACACACGAACCGCTTTTTCTGGGCCGGCAACGGCACGACCGTGGCGGAGGAAACGCCCGGCGCCGACAGTAAGTCATCTCACCATCTCACCATCTCAACATCGCTGCAGGCGTCCTGGTATTGATGCCTGTTTCCCAGAGGCTTGGTATTTGAGCCAAGTCGATTATCCGCCCGGTAAGCTCGTTCCACCCACCGCGCACGCTGTACACTAACAGCAGCACCCCCAGTGCCGCTGCAGTAACTGATAAGTACTACTACACGGGTATCATCGCTCGTTCTGAGTCCCGTCATACATACATACCCACCATGCTGATGCTTGTAAGTCTTGTAAGTTATAATTTACGATCCAGCCGTCAAAAAGCCAAACCCAATGAGTCTACCACCTAAATCATGCCCTCGCGCTGCGGAACGACAGCCACCGGCGGCGGCCGGCCCTGCCCCGAACTGATCGTGCTAAGCGTACTACCCGGCCGATTCGTGCTCCGCGGCGGCGGCGCGCCCGGACTCGGCGCCCCGCGCATCGAGCGCGGCGGCCGCTCGCGGCCGCCCATGATTCCGGGCGTGCGCGGCGTCATTGGAACGGGGGGGAAGCCCGCGCTCGGGGGCGGGGAGCGTGTGCGGCGCGGCGTGGGGGACGCGAGCGGCGGGAGGTTCGGCACGATCGTCAGCGGGGTCTGCGAGGGGCCCATGCCGTTGCGGAACGCGCTGCGCGGGGGCGTGTCACGCGTCGTGTCGCGCTCGGAGTAGGTGCGCTCGGTGCGGGTGGAGTTCGGGAAGGCGGAGGCGGCGGGGGTGGTGTTGCTGCTGTAGACGGACGCGGTAGACGGGACGGCGGACGCGGCGGTGGAGGCGGTGGTGGTGGACGAGGCGTTGCTGGGGGGCGGGCTGACGACGTTGCTCGCGGTGAGATTGAGCGAGGCGGGCGTGCGCCGCGGGGGCTTGGCTACTTGGTGGCCGCGCAGCGTGAACGTCGGCGCCGCCATGACCGAGTCCTTGGGATGCTCTGACAGCACGTCGCTGAACAGGAAGCGAAAGTCGAGCCCGTACTCTTGAAGCAGTTTCTTGCTCTGCGAGTACGTGATCTTGAGCGCGTCGTCGACGACCTTCGGGTCGACATCCGAGCTGTACACCTGCCGCCGGAACATCTCCCCATAGTCCTCGATCTGCTTCTTCGCCCAGTCGATGAACGCTGGGACACATCTTCTTAAGCACAGAAGCGAGAAAGGATAAATACAACGTACCACTCGCCACCTCGTTCTCCTTGAAGCTCGCGAGGAACCAGTCCGCGGTGTGTTTGATGCCGGTAAAGTACACCACGGCAAGGTCACCGACGTACGCGCCGATGTGCCCCTCGAAGCGGATGCGGCGTATGTGCGTGCGCATCACCTGCGAGCGCATATTGAGGAACGCCGTGCGCGCGGCGGGGCCCGCGTTGAGGCGCAGCAGGAGCGTGATGAGCGTGATGACGGTGCTCTTGCGGTTGCTCGGCTGCGAGAGCGACGCCAGCAGCGCGGAAGTGAGCTGGGCGGTCAGCGCGGGGAGCTTCGCCGTGAGAGGCGGCGTCGTCGATAGCTTGCCCTTGCCCGTCTCGACGAGCGCCGTCGCCTTCTCCCATTCACGAAGGGCGATGGCAACGGTGAGCTCGTCCGCCCACTCACCGACCCACCGCGCGTCGCGTTCGGCCTTCTCCTTCGCGTCGGCGCCTGCAACGCTGTCGGGATCCGCCCTCGCCAGATCCGCCATCCAGTCGGGTATCGGCGGCATGCGGTCGGAGTTGAACCCCGTCTACGCTCATTCAGAAGGCGTTTTCAAGGAAATAAAGAAACGCACATCTCCACCGCCGCCGTTCCACATACTCTTCCGCCGCTCATGCTCGCCCTCGCGCTCCTTGCGCTTCTTCGCAGAAAGCTCCTCCGCAACATGGCGGAACTGCGTCAACAGCGACTTCTTGTCCGCCGGCGTCTCCGTGCGGTACACATGCGTCTCCTTGCCCTGCCGAATCTTGAAGACGTTCGTCATGCTGGGCGAATCCTTCGTGTCGAGCACGAGCATCTCGTTCAACGGCCAACAGCGCTCCGCGACGAGCTTGCCCTCGCTGACGCTCCCGCCGCGGGGCTCCCCGCCGCCACCTCCCGTGCGCCGCCGCCGCCTTGCGACGAGGACCGCGTCGTCAAGCACCACGAACTTGACCTTGCCCGTCGGCTTGTAGGTTGCGGCGTTGAGCGCAATGACACCCTCGACTTCACCAACGACGTGCCGGCCCGGTGTGGTCGGCGCGAATTTGGCAGAGCCCTCAATCTGCGAGTGGAGGCTTTGCATCTGGTTAAAGTACATGATGCGGAGGTCGGCTACAGAGGAGCGGCGGTAGGAGGAGAGACCGGACGACGAGGTCGAGGTGGGGTCGGGGATGTGTAGCAGGGAGGGCATGGATTTGTATTCCGACAGAGACTCTTTGAGCTCGAGCATCTCGTTCTCGAGCGTCGAGATTTCTTTGGAGATGAGGACGAATTCTGCGTAGCTAGGGCGAGGTTAGGATTGCTATATGAACGAATCATTTAGCACCTACTTCTTGAATACATTCCGCTGCAGGTCCGACGCGGTGTCGTCCTTTGCGTTCCGTAACGAAGACTGCAGGCTCTTCAACTCGGACTCTGTCGAGTTTGCTAGTTTGATTTTCAGGACTGGAGACCGGACCGTGAGCTGTTAGTTCAAACAGCCTGGGTGCAGCCTACGCACACGCATCGGGGTCAAAGTCGTCCTTGTCCAACAGCTTCTTGTCATCCACGCCGCCCGCGCGGTCGCCGCGGCCAGCATTGCGGTCCATGACGACCTCGTCCTGCTCCCTGCCGGCTGCGCCACTAGGCAGGCCTGGCATTGCGGGGATTGGGGGCACATTGAGATCTGTGGGACTGGAAATGTCGGCATAGCGCATGGACATGCGTTTCTTGATCTTGTCGTCGACCCGCGACTTGCGCGGGTCGCGCCGGGGGGTAGGGGCATTGCCATTGGGCTTTGCGAGGCGCGCGGTGGCCTGCCGCTGCGATTTTGCGGGCGCCTCTGAGCGGCGCGTGCGAAGGGACTGCATGGTGAGTGGAAGGAGACCGTTGTAACCGTTGTTTGGTCAAGCATCCCAATCCTCTCCTCAACCTTCATCTTCCATGCCTCAGCGCTCTTCTTGCAATAGGGACAGGCCGCGGAGTCGCAAGTTGCAAATGGAAAGGACCTTCCTTGGTTTGCCTGCTCGGGTCTTACCTACATCGAGGAACAAAGTTCAACGCGCCGAATGGTGGCTAGCCTTTCGAACACCGAGTTTCCGTAAACTTATTGGCCCTCTGGCCTCAGTGACGCCATAATTCACCAGCAATTGGCCTAACCAGCAAGTTCAAGCGCTTATTTAAAGCACCTCCACAACAAGTCCGACCATTTTTGCGTGCTTTCTCAAGGGACCATCACACTCTGCTCCTCTCTTGCATGAATGAATCAACACCAAGTTCTCGTCCGCTGTATGTGCGCCTTCGACCCGAGGAGCGCCAGCGCCTGCCGCAAGTCTGCCGGGTGCAGAACCGGGCCATGCCACACCCCAGCGGTAGCACACCAGCGGCAGCGCGGCCGTTGCTGATCTCGACACTCCCTGATTGAGGATTATTGCAGCCTCGAACGTGGACCCGCCTCTGCAGACAATATATCCCATTAGATGAGCTTGAGAACCAAGTGGGAACCATGTCCTCTGCCATGCAGCTGTAACTGGGATTTATGGTGATGCGATTAAACGGCTTGCGAGGTGGATAAAAGAGAGAGACGTACTAGAGTAGAAGACCCTGTCGAGAATAAAAAATGCCCCTGGACAAGCGAGCTTCTACAAATTCGTTTCTGGTCAGGATCCGGCGTGCGGAATCGGCGCTAAACTTGAACCATACCCTCACCATGTACGCCGAACCCCGACGTTCCTCCTCAAGGCCACGGCCAGGGCCTCCACCGCAGCCCCAGTACGCCCAGCAGCAGCAGCAGTACAACTACGAGCAGGAGTACGACGACGGGGAGCGGGACGAGCAGTATTCAGAACCAGACGAGCCAGACGACTTTTACAACGGAAATGCAGCACCCTCGGCGTACAGCGTCGACGCATACGGCCAGGGCTCCCACTCAGTCGCCACCCAGTCCATACGAGCCCCGTCTCCGCCACCAGGGCCCCTGCTCGACCACTCACACCTGCGCCCAGGGAACCAGGCATCGCTCCTCTCCCACGAGCGCACCCTCGAGCTCTACCGCGCAAATGCAAAGAAGACCCAGGACCCCGACCTCCAGTTCGAGTTCGCAGTCTTCATGATCGACGCCTCAAAGTCCTTCCCCATCCCTGTCGAGACACCCGGCAATGTCATGGAGGTCGAGCGCGCCACGGAAAAGCGGGACGAGCTCATCCGTGAAGCCACCTCGCTCCTCAAGCGCCTCGCAGACCGGGGCCACCCCGCATCCCAGTACTTCCTCGCAGACTGCTACGCCAACGGCATCGGCACCGTAAAGTCCAAGCAGGACTTTGACCGTGCGTACCCGCTGTTCGTCCTCGCCGCAAAGCACGGTCATCCGGACGCCGCATACCGCGCGGGCACCTGCTGCGAGAACGGCTGGGGCTGCCGCCGCGAGTCCGCAAAGGCGATCCAGTTCTTCCGCAAGGCCGCCGCCGCGCTGCACCCCGGCGCCATGTACCGCCTCGGCATCGCAGAGCTCAACGGCGAGCTCGGACTCAGCAAGAGCCCCAAAGAGGGCGTCAAGTGGCTCAAGCGCAGCGCGGAGCATGCGACCGCAGAGTTCCCCCACGCGCTGCACGAGCTCGCCCTCCTGCACGAGCGCGGCATCGACAACGTGCTCTTTGTCGACTATGAGTACTCGACAGAGCTCCTCGCACAGGCGGCGGAGCTCGGGTACGCACCGAGCGCTTACCGTCTCGGCGAATGCTACGAGTACGGCAAGATGGGCTGCCCGCAAGACCCCGCGCTCTCCATCCACTACTATGTGCGTCCCTCCTCCTCCCCCAAACTAATTTAACACCCCGCAGAACATCGCCGCGCAACAAAACCACCGCGACGCGTGCTTCGCGCTCACCGCGTGGTACCTCGTCGGCTCGCCCGGCGTCCTGCCCCAATCCGACACCGAGGCCTTCCTCTGGGCACAAAAAGCCGCCGACGCGGGGCTCGCAAAGGCCATGTACGCCGTCGGCTACTTCCTCGAGGTCGGCATCGGCACACAGCCCAACGCGCGCGAGTCGGTCAACTACTACAAGCGCGCGGCGGACCTCGGCGACAAGCGCGCCGCACAGCGGTTACGGGGTGCGCCGAACCAGCCGCTGCACACGCCCGGTGGCCCTGGCGCGGTGCTACATCGCGGCCCCGGCGAAGACACGCAGGGCGCCACCGGCAAGGGCAAGGACGGCAAAGACTGTATTATAATGTAAAATACAATATCTCTGGGACACTCGTTTTGACTTTTGCGCTGTACTTAATGCATTAATGGATGGTAGAGTATCTTAGACTTGGTCAACTGCGAGTTCGCTTATTATACACGGTTTGCGAGAGTCCATTCTCCGCTTTATCCATCTCCGTCCTCTTCCTCCATTCCCCGTCCTTGCCGTATCATTCCTTTTACCAGTAGCCATCGTCATCTTCATCCGAATCATAGCGGCCACCATATCCAAACTCCCAGCCGCCATCTCCATACTCGTCCTCCATGTCCTCAAAGGGTGAAGGCGTGGGCGCGGGCAGTACAGGTCTCGGGGGCATCACCACGGTCAGGGAAGGACCCGGGAAACTCTCTTTGTTGTAAACTTCCGGCGCCGCGAGCGAACGGTAATAGTCCTCGTTGAGAGTCGGGGGAGAAAGCAGGGCGTGGCGCTCGTGGATGTGTTGCAGGATGTTCGCGAGCGTCATGGGTGCGGGCTCGCGCGGGGTGTCCAAACAGTGCGCGCACGACCACACGACCTCGGGGAGCTGGCTGGGCAGGGGCAGTACACGCACTTCGTCGCTCGGCTCCCCGTCTGCGCTCATCTCCACGTCCTCGCTCACCTCGCTCTCCTTCCCACTAGCTGTACTGTCCCCATCCTGAGTGGGCGGCTCCGCCTCGTTCGACATCGCGTCGTCGTCCTTCATCGCCCTTACAGTATCCCTATCCGTCTTCTTCGACTTCTCGATAGCAACCTGCTCCAGCACGCGCGCCGTGGCCGCATCGTCGTCGTTGAGCTTGAACCACGCCGTCTTCGCGCGCCAGTGCACCTCCCCGTGGTGGCGCACCGCGTTGCGCCAGCTGTACACACGCGCCACCGCGGGCTGCTCTCCTCCAGAACGGTCGGCCGCCTTGCCCTTGCCCTCGACGGCCGACCCAGTCGAAGGCGACGCGCCACCCTCGCCCGGCCGCAGCGCACACACCTGGCACGCGAGGCGGTGGTCCGCCGCGTCCATCTCCGCCACCGTCGCCGTCTCGGGATCCATCCCGCACGCGACAGCAATCTCGTTCACCACATCCGCCGTGATCTTGTCGAACGTGAGTGGGCCGGTGCGCCACTGCGCCGTCTGGGTACTCGCACCACCAAACAAGAACGCCATTGACCCGAAGTTCAAGTCAATCGACTTCGTGAGGCAGCGGTGCGCAAGCACGGTGGGGTAGAAGAGGGGATCGCATTGCTTTGTGACGGTGCCGCCGCGTAAACCGGAAAACAGGCTGTCGAAAAACCAAGAGTCCGCGTCGGCGCTGCACGAGGTACACTTGAACACGGACGTCACGAGCGAGAGGCGGGCTTTGGCTTCGTCGTCGTCAAGTTCACCACCCGCGTCGGATTTTTTGTGCTTCTTGAACAATTTGACCATCTCCTCGTCGAGTTTTTCGCGCCAAGTCGCGATCATCCCAGGGAAATCGAGGATCAGCGCTTCGAACGCCTGTTCATCGACGTCCACCTCCGAGGGCTGTTCGATAATCTCCTTTATCTTGGGGAATTCACAGAAGTCGGGCGCTCCAGGCATGACGCCGGTCCAAGGAAGCTGCGAAGCCTTGAACCTGCGGAGAACCTTGGTCACGATGTTCTTGCGCTTTAAAACGATAGCAGCATGTTCGCGGAGGAGGCGCTTTACTTTCATGTGTTCCATGTATTTGACCATCTCAGGCTCGAGGGTGTTCCACGCTGCAGTATAATGTTAAATTAGATACGAAGCAAAGAGCGAACCTACTCACTTCGTTCAGTGAGCGCATTGGGCAGTTTTACGGCCTTGTGGGATCGAAGGTCGTCGGACGGCAACATATTGTCTATCTCGTGGCCCCAGCCGAGAGCCGTCAACTTGGCCACAATCGCGTCGTATCGGTCGTTTCTGAGATCAGACAATTCTGTGCTACGGTTCTCTGCGATGCTGTCCGCCCATGCGAGGCACAGTTTCGAGTGCTGGATACAAGGGTTTGATTACATCACAGATAGAGAAACATTTTGGTTTACCTCTGACAACGTTTGCTTGAGCTCCCTTCTTCGTTGCACAAATTTCTTCTTTTCTTCGGGATCGGTAAATAAGCCATACACAGTCGTCATTTTTTTGAATTCTTCGACGAAATATACCTTCTTATAAGGTTCTGACAGACAAATCAGCTTGTTGTCATGGCGAGATGGATACACGAACTCTTATCGTCTGGACGCACTGGAATCAGCTCTGAAAGATCGAGCCCATCTTGCGCTATAGGGAAGACCTGTCTGCATGCGAGACTGAATCTTGTTAGCAAGAGGTTGCGGGAAAAGGCATATGCTCACTGTGATTTGGCGCATTTGCTGCAGAGCCGCACGTAGAGACGCCATTCGACTTTCCTGGCGATCTTTTGGCAGACCTGTGGAGATGTGAGGAGCCAGTGAGGGCATGAGGTCGAACGGCCCACCTGGCAGGTCGCGTCAAACACCAAGCTAATCCACTGCGGTTCATTCATATGCGGAGGGCAAGGCGGAAGCTCCGGAACGACGTTGGCCAAGCTGGAACGCCAGATGGATATGGCGGACTTGTGCATCAACATAGTTCTGAATTCTTTCGAGGTTCGAGATAAGCGCAGCACGTCGAGTGGCTGAAGATGTCCAAAGATCTGTGAAAGGCGTGAGCACGACAGTATGTAACGTAAGCTGCATCCTCACCTCGAAAACGACGTCGAGCGAAATGTCTAAAAGGCCCGCAAGGCGCCCTTTCTTTGCATTTCGGGGTCGCTTTGGAGCGGGTCCGCCGCCGGCGCCGGGATCAGACTTCCGCTTCTTCGATGTGGTGCGGGTCGCCAGACGCGAGCTGGATTCTGCGTCCATGTCGAGGTCAAAGCTGCTGGGAGAAACAAATTGGAAACAAAGGTGTTGTTGTGCGTGTGCTGTTTTACGCAAATAATAAACAAGCGACGCGTGACATCAGCCTGCATCCAGACGCGATCACGTGAACCAGTTGATCGGCCATCGGCTATGCCGGGTGACGTTGCTCGGCCGGCCTTCGACGCGCGGCGTGGCGCCGCACTCCGCCCGATTTCCGCTTTTTAAAAAGGGTTCCTAAGCATTTCGTCCTCTCTACCCTCTCACTATGCACATCATTCTCACTGGCGCCACTGGGACCGTCGGCGCGGCGGTTCTGCGCAACTGTCTTGCGTCCCCGGCCATCACCCAGCTTTCTATTCTGTCTCGAAGACAGTTCACCCTCCCTTCAGGAGACGGACTGGATGTGCAAAAGGCGCACGTTATTGTGCACGAAGATTTTGCCGCGTATCCGTCCAACTTGACCGACATTCTGAGAGGTGCCGATGGATGTGTTTGGGCGCAAGGTATCAGCCAGACGGAGGTTTCGAAGGAGTGAGTTGGAATACGTATTTCTTCGATCATTTCTAACGTGGGATGCAGGGAGTACATTCGCATCACCTATGACTACCCTCTTGCAGCCGCAAAGGCCTTTAGCACTCTATCGGACAAGAATAAATTCAACTTTGTTTATGTCTCGGGCGAAGGGTACGCACATTTTTAATTTCAGGCCTATTCAGTCGTCTGATTATCGAGCCAGCGCCGATCCTACGGAAAAGACCTTCACTCTCTTCGGCAAAATCAAAGGACGCGCCGAAGTTGCGCTTCATGCCCTTCCGTCCGACCCACCTCACAGCGCGCTTCGGGTGTTCAATGTCCGTCCAGGATTCGTTGACCCCGCGCCAGTAGACCAGCGAGAGAAGAGCTGGGGTCTTCTGAAACGCACCGGCATCTCCGTCTTGGGACCGGTGCTGCGTAACTTTATGCCTGCCAGAGTTTCGCCCGCGGATTTACTGGCAAAGGTGCTCGTCGATCTGGCGACGGGAGACGGGGAGCCGGTAGCACCAGGCACTGGGATTGAAGACGACGGCCGCACAGTGCGATGCGTTGGTGTCCGGCGGCTGGGGGATGATTTGTAGAGAGGATCTCGTTGTAGAATTGGACGTGCATTTCCTGGTACTATATTATTGGATCCACGTATTTACTTGCCGTTTCGCTCGAGTTCGGTGGCTCATTGAGAATGGTTTGGCGCAAGAGAGGAATTGGTAACCTTGTGACTCGATGTCACAAGCCTCTTTCGAAATGGCGTCCACCACCGAGCTCGTCCAGTGTCTGAAAGCGACCTTGGACTCCAACCCCAACACCAGAATCACCGCGGAACTCAAGCTTGCAGAGTATCTGGCACTGCCAGGCGCGTCGATACGCTCTTTTCCACTTTTTTCCGTACTCACGATCATTCTCATCGCGCCCAACAGACGCGGGATTAGCCCTTTCCTCGCTAACTATCGCACAGGATGCAGAAATGTCTCTGCGTCAGATGAGTCCCCGCGTTTTCCCCCTGGTTAACGCGTCTTGATGGCTGTATTATTTTGGCTAGCACTCCGCGAGCATTATGCTTCGCAAATACGTGATGGAGCGTTGGTCCCCGTATTTCCAAACCTTCAAGGGATCCGCCCCATCCGTCGACGTACTACCACCTCATTCCGACGCGTTTTCTTCACTGAAAACGCGTTTTAAGGTTAAAACTCAAATCCGACTCGCCGTGTTCCATGGACTGTCAGACCCGGATCGCAAGATTCGCACTCTTTGTGTGCGCGTTCTTCTTATACGCCGTCGAAAGCCTCACTTAGGACGTGTTGTGGATCTAGGCACACACCCTTTCCTCCATCGCTAACAGCGACTGGCCTGACGAGTATCCCGATCTTTTGTCCTCTCTAATCGGTCTTCTTTCGTCCGGATCCTCGGATTCGGTGCACGGAGCCATGCAGGTTTTCACAGAATTCATCAAGTCCGACTTGACCGAAGACCAGATCCTGCCCGTACTCCGTGATCTACTTCCTGTCCTACTCTCCATTCTTGGAGCCCCAGAGGTGTGTTCCCGAGCAATGAGTCCCGGCCATCTCTGACCGACTGCAGGTTCACGCCCCTCTGACGTGCGCCAGGACAGTCTCTGTTTTCAGACAATGTGTCACCGCCCTGTACATGGTGAAGGGACAACACCCGCAAGCCGTGAAGGAGGCTATCGCTACGATACTTCCGATCTGGTTAGAGGCATTCAAGGTCCTATTAAGTACCGACCCCCAGGTGGACATTGCTCATGCTAAAGACTGGGATGCATTGGCCGTTCGAATCCAAGTTTTCAAGGTATCATCAGCGCCATAGTACTCATCCTTGTCTAACCATTCCCTCCAGACCTTGGACACGATTCACACCTCCTTCCCCCGCGCATTGACGCCATATCTCAACGCTTATCTCACGGTATCGCTCAACCATCTCCACTCCCTTTACGGACCTTTCTCCCAATACTACCTGTCCTCGAACGAGTCCGCACCTCGCTCTTCTGAAAACGAGTCTATCGAATTGCCGCAACTTATTTGCCCGATCTTCGATTTCACAGCCGCTGTCACACGCGGTGGGAAGTCGAAAGGATGGTTTGAGAATCAAAACCTCTCGGCTCTCATCTCATGCGTCTTCAAATTTCTCCAAATGACCAACGAGGACGTGAGTCTCTTCCGCTTTGAATATCATACGGTGGGTTCTAATATTACTCTAGGAGGAGTCCTGGGCGTCCAACCCTAACGCTTTCGTCGCGCAAGAGGAAGATGAGACGCAGCAATACAGTGTCCGAGTTGCAGGCTTCGATCTTCTTGCTGTGGGTAGTTTTCTACCAAGTCGGGCCGTGGCTGATCCATCCCAGTGTCTTATCGACCAAACGCGGTCTCATACGGCCACCGCATTCCAGTCCACCATCCAAGAGATCGTCAACTCGTCTCAACAAGCTAGAGACGCTCGCGCGCGTGACTGGTTCGTGCAAATCTGTTCGATGCGGCTGTATATTTATTTCTCGCCGCGTCTAGGTGGAGACCTTTGGAAGCGGGCCTTGCTGCGATTGGGTCGCAAGCAGAGGCCGTTCAAGACTGCGTGGAAGATGAGCAAGACGCCGGTCGGCCTTCCCCTATAGACGTCGAATCCCTATTATCCAATATCGTGCCTTCCATTCTCAGTCTCTCAGGTTCGAGGATCATTCTCGTTGCTCTGAGCGATCTTTGACACTTTCCGTCCAGAGTTCCCCTTTTTACAGGGCCGAGGCTTTGTATTTGCCAGTCAATATGCGAAATTATTGCCCGTCCAATTGGCTGGTCAATACATTGACGCTGCGGTTCAAGTCATTGAATCCGCCGAAGCTGGAGTTCCCGTTAAAATATCAGCCGTTAGGGCTGTGCACAAGCAAGTTTCTTCCTGGGAAACACGCTTGATACCGTCCTGACCTCCCTCGATAGCTTTTTCCAGGGCGGCGACGCATCAACACTCTCGCCTTTCGCCCCTCGGATAGCGAAAGACTTGGGTCCCTTCCTGCTCCAGACGTCCGAGGATACCTTATCTCTGGTTCTCGAAACGTTATCTGTCGTTGTACAGGTCGATAAAGGTCGATGGCTCACCACCGAATTAGCGGACTCATTGGTGCAGGCTATCCTGCAGGTATGGACGAAAAACAACAAAGGTGTGTATGATTTTATATCATCGGCGTCCTCTAACTCCTTGAATTTTTAGATCCGATATTCCTGTCGAATGTAGACAACATTCTCACCTCACTGGCATCGTCCTCTGCCGAGGGTATCTACCAGACAGTCGTCAAACAGGCTTTGCCAAACTTATGCCAAGCTATGGCTGCGGCCCCGCTCGACGAGTCGTGGATCACTTCATCGGCCATAGACCTTGTCAGCAGCTTGGTGACGGGAGCGTCAGAAGGCACCCTCGGGGACGGTTTCTTCGCCGTCCTTGCACCCAGCCTCTTCAAATGCCTTGGGGAAGCTGAAGACCGAGACGTCCTTCAGGTATGGCATCATTCTTCCAGTAAACACGATCGACCTTACGTTTTCTTTTTCTTCCAGAACGGCATTTCATGTCTTACGCTCATTATACGGAAAGACTGCGGGCAACTCCTCGCGTGGTCCGAATCCGGGCGCACCGGTCTTGATTGCGTCCTTTCGCTCATCGCAAAGTCGTTGGAGAGCCAAGATGAATCAGGAGGGCTGGTCATTGGCGACTTGATCATCCATTTGCTTCGCAGAGCCGGCGAATCTGTCCTCCCTGTCTTGCCCGAACTTCTGCAGGCCATGATCGGCCGGATGACCACCGCGAAGACTGCGACCTTCCTACAAGTGATTCTTCCCTTGCTGTGTAACAAAGATACTGGCTGACCTTTCAACAGAGCCTGGTCATTCCCTTTGCCTTCCTGATCAATAACCAACGAGACACCGTGCTGGATCTCCTTGAATCGATGAACGTTCAAGGCCGCACGGGCCTCGATATTCTCATCCAGACCTGGTGCGAGAATGCCGAGACATTCCAGGGCTTTTGGCCGTCACGGATCAGCACCATGGCGCTCTCGCAGCTCTTTGTGTCAGAGCGGCCCAGCCTGCAGAATCTCATGGTCAAGGGCGATATCATTGTGAAGCCGGAAACCCAGAATGGTGAGACTTTCTTTCGGTTTGTGAACAGATGTGGTATTAATCACCCCAGAAGTCATAATGACCCGGTCCCGGACGAAACTCAGTACGTCGCGCCCCACTCACTGATCCATGTCGGCGTTGAGCTGAGCCCGTCTTCTTCAGCCCCGCTCGAGTTCAGTTCGATCCCTTTCCCTGTCAAAGCGCTCAAGCTGTTATTGCATGACGTTCAATCCGGCGGGGAGTCGGCCACGATCTCCGCGCAGGGCGAAACGTACGACGTCGACTCGGACGATGGTGTAAGCCCACCCGGACGTTCTTCACGATCATCTCGTTTCTGACTGCCGGTTCTATGTATCAGGACGAGGAGTGGGCCGAGGAAGAGAAACTGAACCCCAACGACGAATTCGAGTTCCTCTCCGAGCTCATTGGGCCGAAGGGAATGGCCTTTGACAACGACGACGTTTTGGAAGAGGAGGACGATGAGGACCTGCAGAAGGACCCTGTTTCGACGATGGACATGCAGGTTCGTGATTAGTTTGCTTGGTTCTTCCACTCAAGTTATTGACGGCGGTGTCAGGAACACCTTCTCACTTTCTTCCGAGAGTGCGCGGCTCGCAACACCAGCAACTTTTCCGCGGTGGTCGACCAGATGAGCGCGGAGGAGATGTTGGTCATCCGGAGAGTAGTTGGGACACAGGCACAGTGAGATAGAGGCGCGTAAATATTGGAGTTTCTGTTGTTTCTGTTTCCTGTTTCCATCTCACAATTATGTATTATCGCGGATTGCTGCCTCAATGTAATGAATCCTTGACGCCTGCTGTGTCCCACCATTTCTTCCGTCCTCCAAACTGATCTGGTCGTTACATTCCGTCTTGATATCGCCCACCACTAAATAATGTGAACACTAAAATCCCTCCTTCCCCATATCCCACTCCCGTACAGCCCCGCGCTTGTTATACGCAATCTCCATGATATTCGAGCTCTCCCCACTCCACCTATCATTCGCCGCGCTCGAAGAAATCGGCGTGTAGCTCCCACTCTTCTTCGTCTTATCCTTGTCCTTGTCCTTCGTGAGCCCCAGCCGCTCCATCATCTTCTTCTCCTCCCGGTCCTCCCTCCGCACCCGGATGAGCTCTAACATGGCGTCCCACCCCTCGAACTCCGCGTTGTTGATGAGGCCCGTCGCGGGGACCTTGGGCACCGCGAGCGGCGCGACGTCGAGGCGCGGGTCGTACGACTCCTCGAAGTATTTGTCCATTTTGGAGGGCAGCTGGTGCGGGGTCCCGGGCTCGGGGCCGGGGGTGAGGGAGGGGGAGCGCGAAGGGGGGCGTCGTGTCGTGCGCGAGGAAGACGAGGATGGCTCCGCTTTCGCGCGCTTGGACGGGGGCTCGCGGCTGCGGCTTCGGTGGCGCTTTGATTGCGGAGGAGGAGGTGGTGGGGGTGATTTGGGAGGGGGCGGCGGCGGGGACGACGGTTCCGGCGGGCGGTCGTCTTTGGGGCGCGCAGCCTTGAGTTTCTGACGCAGCTTGAGCTCGCGTACAGCAACATCGTCGGATTTGTCGGTCAGGGAAGACGCGTCTCCGCTGCTGCGCCGAGAATTCGAGAGGGAGCGGGATCGTGACGCTGAACGCCGCCGCTTTCGAGGACGGGAATCCTCGTCTGTGTCGTGCGTGGACGCACGGCTGGGGGACAGGGAATCGAGAGCATGGCGTTGCTTCCTGGGCTCTGTGGTCTTGCGGCCCCGACTTTCCGCCGAATTCGCTTCATCGTCCGAATGTGAGGGTCGGCTCGATGACCTCCGCCGCGACGTTCTGTGTGACCGAGAGGAGCGGTGTCGATGGGAGCTCTCTTCGGTGCCCCGTTCCTTTCGACTGTGTCGGGAGGACGTATGCCGGTCTTCCCGCCGCCGCCGACGGTCCCGCGACCTAGATCTTTCCCGCCCACTCCGATGGCTCCGGTCGCGTTCCCGGTCGCCTCCGCCTTCGTCGTCCTCATCCTCCTCGTCGTCATACCCATTCCACGTCTCCCAACACCGCTGCTTGCGCTTGGGCCGTTCAGCGGTCCGCCCATCCCAATGGTCCCAGCTCTCTTCCTTCTCGCTTCTGCGGCGACTACTCCGGCGCCGACTGCTTCCCTCCCCTAGGCGCGAGCGGCGCAGTTTCTCCGCTGCCACAGCTTCCTCCGCACGCGCGCGGCGCTCCCGCCGCTCGATTTCGTCTCGCTCGCGCTTCAGCTCCTGCGCCGCCTGCGCCTGCGCCTGGAGGATAGTCTTATTGTGGTCGTCTGTGCTCTTGATGATCGACGTCAGGAAACGCTTGTTCGTGCGGGGCGCGTTGCTGTCGGACCTGCATCCCAGTCTCCCAGTCAGCTTTACTGCCACGCACACACATAGTAAACAAAGGAGGGTGATAACGCACATGCCACTGCGCAGGTATGCGCGGATGCCATCCTGGCCGAAGCGCTCGGCCTTCTTCTTGGCCTCCCTGAGGATGAGTTCTGCAACGTGCTTGTCGAGGTCTTCGTCGGTGACTTGGGTGGAGACGGAGGTGCCCATCGAGGCGCGGACGAGGTTGGAGACGACAGAGGAGAGTGAGGACATGGCGTGGCGCAAGACCAACCTCAGTTGCTGTGCTGTGATCAAAAGCTCTGTCCTGATTGGGACCCGAACACCACCTTCACAGTGTTCACAGTTCACTCGAGCTTGGATGTACTCGCTGCTTTACAAAAATCCGCACGACTGGAAGGTATAGCAGTCTCAGAAAAATCGGGGGCTGCTGAAATTAATGCAGCGAATTGCCGATGGACGGCGCTGTGTCGACATTTCCCATCAACCTCGGCATCGTATCCGAGTGGCTCCCTCACCTGCGCCAGGCTGCCGATTTCCGGCAGTACTCGTCGACCACAACTGCCTTTAGTAAACCAATTGCAGCTCTTCGCAGCTCTATCTTTACAGCCAATTACACCCCTAAACGGACCCTAATGGACCTTTCCCAACGAAAGCTCTAGATCCTCTTTTTTTAGGCGGGACCGCAGTGAGATTCAGAACTCAGAACTCATAGAACACCAGGAACCAGATCCCTATACATTGACGTGGAACCGCGCATAGGAATAAAGAAAGCAAGCCGCTCTCACAGGGCCTCCGGCGGCATTACTCGAGACGGTTGTTGCGAAGCCGGCGCCTTCGAAACCTCCAAGGGTAGCGTAGCCAGGAGAACAGCCCAGAGTTGATGATTCAGATTCAGATTCAAAGTCGCCACATTAATTGCAACAGCTCCGAGTCTGAATAACTAAACAGTAAACTAAGCACTGGTAGGGGGAGCCGTACATTGCTAGTAATAAGGGTCGAAATAGCAGTGAGGCATCTAATAGAGGTATCGTAGTCCGTCTGCGGAAGTCCTCGAGACCGATTACCAAGATGTAAGTAATAAAAATAGGGGATGATGCGTGTAGGGGATGCGTGCCGTCCTATAATGAGGTTGGTTGGGTGGAAGTTATAATCGAATAGAATAGGGGTGTGTGTGGATTGGGATTGAGTGGATGGATGCATGCAATAGATAGTAATGAAATGGAATTTGGGAGGCATGAGGCAGATGTGTGTGGTAATATACAGTGTGGAGCGTGGCCGTCGTGAATTCGTAAACCAGTCGGCAGGGGAAATGGTAATACAGTGGGTGTATGCGCGCATGGAGGGTTCGTGTTCACTGTTCCTTTGTGAAATGTGAAAGAGATTTAGACGCATAGCAGAGCCGGGGCGCGCCGCTGCGTGGTAAGATGGATGTCAGAAGGCGCGTGGTAAAAAACAGACAAAGACAACGTACGATTGAACGGAACCGCCGGATGTCCTTGGTTATAACGAGACCGATTCCACGGTACGCGCACACCAGCTTCAGAACAGGAAGCTGGGGGTTGCGCTCGCCGCCTTCCCACACCTGCAACGTGACAGCCTGCAACGATTTTCCCGAGCGTACGGCATCGAGCACGGGCTGGAGATTCGTATCTTGGTCAAGCGCAAGCGCGACGTGCTGCAGCCCTGCAGGCAGGCCGCGGTACAGCACCGGCGTCATCCAGGGGTTCTCGACCCTGAGCTCCTGAAGCTGCAGGCACTTTTGGACGGCCTGTGCGTGCTCGTGTGAGGTGCACGCCGGGATCGCCAGCGAGCGGAGGGTTCCGCCGTGCGCCTCGACCAAGTACTCGAGGAGCTCGGAGAGTGGCTCACGCTCGAGCTCTAGAACGCGAAGGCTGAGCGTGGAATTGTGAAGCAGCCACTTCATGAAATCGACGGAAGGGGAGGTCTGGAAGTTCATCCGGAGTTCCTCCAGCGCGCATGGGAATGGGCCGATCGAGGTGGATGGGAGCTTGGGTGGCGTCCCACTAACAGTGAGAGACTTGAGCGAAGGCCAGACGTCGAGAAGCTGGGTGATGGAATGGTTGTTCTCCGACCAGTTGCTAAACTGGAGTGCGCGGATGGGGGGACCAGACTTTAACAGGTCGAGCGTGGATTCGTCGAACGACGGCGCCGTACGTAAAATGTCGCGAAGGCCCACGACATCTTTACCAGGGGAAGCACACCCGTACAGAGCGAGGTTGAGCTCAAGTAAGTTGGGGCACGCGACGACTGCGTGGGCGAAGGACTGCTGTGAGAGGCCGAACGGCTGGTTGTGGTCGAGAACGACGCGCATGCGCAGAACCGAGTTGCGCAGCATGCGACCGCGGGGTGTGGCAGGGTCCACGGCGGCAGTAAACGCGACGCAGGCTCTCTGGCTGGCGAGGCTGACGGAGCTGAACAGTATTTTCTGTGCGGGAACGGCCCAGTCGCGGCACACGAGCGCGCATTGCGTCAAGAAGTGGGCAGTGGACGCATCGCCGGACTGGTGGTCGTAAGAAGCCTCCTCGATGATCTTTATCGAGAGCTCGAGAGGGAGACGCGGGGGTAGATGTGCGGGTGAGTCTAGCTGCGCTGTAGAAGAAAGGTCGTTGCTGGGCGTTGGACGAAAGAGGAGAGGTAGAAGGTCGTTAGAAAAAGAAAAAAGACGAGACATGGTGGGGATGGCAGCGGGGGGACATGAGTCTGGCTCGGGATGCTTATATAGGGCTCAGGCTATGCATGCGCGTTGACTCGAAATGTGAGCGTGTGAATGGTGGCATCCGCTTCTTCTCCTCGGTGCGGCGATCTCGATTTCTCAAAAAAACGGTGACAGTCGGTGAAACAAAAGAAATCTCGCGTAATTACCCTGCTGGAAAAGGAAATTCGTAATGTCTCACTATCTTCCCTTGTCTCCCTCCATTCCTCCCCATCTTTCATCCGCCTATCGATCCCACTTGACTCTGTCAGAGGATCTGCTACTCCACATCCCAGCAAGACAACCATGAGGACATCTCGTAACGTCTCAAAGACAATAAAAAACTCGAGCCTGCATGCATTTGCCGCATCCCCATCCGGCTGCCCGACGTTCACCCCATCACCGTCCATCGGACATCCCGCCGGCACCAGTTATCCGCGATGCACCGGGTAGCCTAATCCAGCCTTCTCCTTCACTGGCACACTCACTTTCATATCACCCCCCAACGTAAATCTCGTCGCCGCACGATATTCGCGGGCATTAATAGTCCGCCAGCCAACACGCCCAAGCCACGCCCTTTCGTTTGGATCTTTCTCCTCATCTGTGCCGTCGACGACTGTAATCCCTTTCCGCAGCGTGTCCCGCCTTCAGCGGATGGTTGGCTCTCCCCTGCCTGCTTCCTCGTCACTCCTTGACATGTTCAACCACCGGTCTAGAAGTTGTGTCCGCCCAGCAAACAGCTAGAACTTACATGTCGGCGGATAGTGCGAGGCGACCGAGTCCCCCGCCATCTGACGCCTATTTAGTTCTTAGATATCACCATTCCGCACTCGAGTCTAAGGCGGTGGCGTATCAACGCACACCGCACACAACCCAAGTTTTGTGGGCCCTTACATAGCCCGAATCCTCGCTGGTACCTGATCAACGTTCGACGTCCAACATCCTCTCTACCAACAGTGCGGCAGATGAAACGTTTTCCCTCAATCAGACCTTCGTTCGGGCTGCGGAAGGCACGAATAACTTTAACTTAAAAGTTCAGAATGTGGCAAAAACGGACGCCACGCCCATTCATCGATGACTGCTGCTCCTTGTTCCCCCCTCGGCTCACCGTTTTTGCTGCGCTCGTGTTCATATGGCTGCGGAGCTGTGCATTCCCTTCCATCGACGTTGCCTTGAGATGATACGTACGGCCACAACTATTCCGAGCCACGGATACTTGACGGGATCCCGAGGCGAAATGGAGGAAATCATTCTCTACTGGCAGTACTAGTCCCCTGAGATGCACAAGGTATTTCTCCGCACATCAGATCCATTGTCTTCTAATTGCACTGATATGTATCCTCTCCGCGGCGTTTCTATCACTCACACCAGTCTTATACAGCTGTCCTATGTTGCTGACGGGTATCGTTGATTTGCTGAACACGAATAGTTCATTGACGTTCATTGACTCGGGGCCGGCGCGGGACACCTTCCACGGTGGGCTGAATGGTATCGGTATGTACAGCATGTTTCGAATTTACGATACATACAAGTTGTTGAATTGAACTCAACGAAAACAAAGAGTTCAGACGATCTAGCGTGCCGAACTAACTACGTCCGCTTCCACGACGGCGTTTGCGCCCCAATTGACCGGGGTCCGCAGCATCGCCCGCAACTCAAGATCTATGTAAAACAACTAAAGTCCGTTGCAGACCTATCAGACCGGAACCAAGTGAATGACACCCATCCGCCAGTGCCTAATTTCTTTTCCCTCATTGTCAGGTTTCACCGGCGGCGGCAATTCCTTGGGACAATTGCAACCAATAACAACTTACAATTCCTTGGGACAACGCAAACGAAATTCAGTCAGGCGCGGGCGCGGGACGTGACCTAGGCGCGCGTAACGCCGAACCTGCCCTGCAGCGGAGATCAAAACCTTCATGAAGGATTTACAGAACAAGTAATCGGTTTGAGAGTGACCGTTGACCCTTCGGGACGCGTAGCCGGTTGGTTGAAAATTGAAAATTTTTACCTCCGTCGTGGCCCGTTGTGGTTGACAGGAAAAATTAACGTGTTGTGGCATTTGCACAGCCCGACGGTGACACGGGATGACTGCGCCCGTGGGCCGTGGCCGCTCCGGAGAGGGCGCACGGCAGAAAGCCACGCGCCCACGGACCCACAAATAATTTGCCGGAGGTAAGTACGGCAGGCTGCGTGGGAAGGGTACGCTGATGCGATCCTTTCGTGGTCCGGGCGGCGACTTGTCTACTTGACAAGATCTAAAAGAGAAATTTCAAAAGCGCCAAAGAAATACAAAATTGTAAAATTGTAAATGCAACGACGGTCCTGCGCCGGTCCCTATAGGTTGTGGACACTTGTGTGACCCCGGGATTCACGCAGGCACATGTTACCTCCAGTTCGCTATGACGACCTCGGAGCGCGTTTCCTGGGCATTGTTCAAAGCGCGTTTCGTTTGAGCCCCTCGTCAGCGCCATAAGCATTATGCCGTGTCGCGGGACGGCGCGCACACAGGCCGGAACCGGTATATCCGCACGGCGATGTTAATTGAATGACGGATTGGACGGACTTGCCTTTTTTTTCAGCCAGAATCGCCGCCCGAGGTTGCTCCATGTGGTTTGCGGCGCACCACGGGCTGCGCGCTTTTTCCGTGTATGTACCGTTGATTTATTTTGGGGCCAGGCTGACTGCTGCTCAGTGCTGACTAGGCAGCGGGAATGCACGCCGAATGCTTTTTCACGGGGACGGAACGTCAAGCTGCGCAAGTACTTAGCTCCTGGGGGATTCCGAGATTTGATTCCCGGCCGCAAGCCCGGTCGCGTAAGTTTCTTACTCGACGTCGTTGTGTGTTTTTTTCTTCGATTTCTTTCGTCGTTTTCTTTGGGCGGGGGTCTGCGTGTACATGCAAGCACAAGCTCACATAATTCGCAATCAGACTCCACGCGACTGCGAAGCACGTCTGTTGTTCAGTGTCCCAGGCGTTGGAAACTGGACCCAACTTGGTGAGATAAATCAAGCCTGCGATTCACAGTGCCAAGTGAGAAACTCGAGCATTTCTCCTGTTTAAGTGCTCCTCAGAAATGAAAGCTTTGTTCCAAAGAGATTTTGTGCTGAGTCGCGTCGCGTCGCCTGAACGCATCGCGGTAACGTGACCTGTCGGCTGATTTCAAGCGGAGTTCCAATTCTGGCTGATGGTTCCGCGGATCGATGTCAGCCTCCTTTCTTCACTCTTGTCTCCTCCCTCCATCTGGCCCTCTCCCTCCTCCGCTTTCTCTTCCCTTCTGGCCTCAAGACCTTCGACCTCGACGCCCTCCTCCCTCCTCTCCCCACTCCTCCCACTCTCCCTCATCGCATTGCCCGCTCGCTTCTTCCTCGTCCTTCTTTCCGTACGTCTCAGACTTCCCCTCCTTCCATAATATCACCCTCTTAACTTCATTCTTCCTCCCTTCCGCTTGCTCTTCTCCTCATCGTCCTTCCCCCATCTTTCTAGCACCTCGCCCTTTCCCTTCCCTTCCCTCGCCCTCTCCAGCCCTCTCCCCACTCCTCCCTCATTCTCTCTGCTGGAATCGAAAAGGTGCGTGCCATTATTTCTCGCTCGTTTCGGCCCACTAACCACCTGTCCCTCGTGCTGTGGGCTAATCTGCGCGGGGAGACGTTTCAGACCTCAAGGCCACGGATCTGTTTAGGCCTTAAGACCCCGACTGGACGACACCTCAAGACCTCGACGGTACGACAAGAAGACCTCAAGACCTCGACAGGACGACGGGCTGACTGTAAGGGAAGCTAGCGCGCATGTACGGCTTTCCCATCTCATGTCTCCATCACGTTCTCATGTTCAATCGCAGGAGGGGAGCTCAGCGTTGCCGTGTAAAGTTGGAGGGAGGTTAAATTAGAGTGGGGGCCGTGTTGGCGCTGCAGCGCCTCGCGGGGGGGTGGATCGAGGGGGCGGGGACGCCCACCGCTGACCGATCTCCTTTTTTTTACAGGTTTGCGTCAGGGCTGGCCACCCTGACGTCGCACACACACATTCATTCGACCGGTGGAAGGATGAAGGATGGTACGGGCACAATGGGGTGAGGAGGGCAGGGTTGAAGTTGCCATCTAAATAGTTTCCCGCCTCGTCGTCTCGGTGCGGTCTTTCTTTCCTATTCGCTTTCGTTGTTCTAACTCGCCCACAGCACCTTGCTCGCTCCCATTCTGCTACCACCGCAGCCTCGCCGAAGCCACCAAAGTCAAGGGACCGTATAACCAACGCTTCCATGCACTTTTCACAAACAATATTACCCTTGGGCACGTCACGGCAGCATCGCATGCATACAATCAAAGCGAATTGGAGAAAACGCCGCTACTAAGCAGCAGACGACGACGAGGCGGTCAAACACACACCATCGACGACCGGCCACGCAGAGTTTCATCTCAATCTCATCAACGCGTCGTCGGCGTCTCGAGGCGAGGGGAGCAAGCGACCCATACGCAAAACGAGGCGATGGGGCACACATACACCATTTGACGATCGCGCGCAGACTTGCATCAAACATCATCATCAACGTGCCGTCGACGTCGAGATCCCATAGGCAGCGCGAGGCGATGGGGCAGCTTCACACCATTCGATCCGGCGGCATACTCTTCAAACCACATCATCATCAACGTGCCGTCGGTGTCTCTAACGAGACCAGCGAGCGACCCAGAAGTAACGCGACACGGGGCAGCTACACGCACACACCAGTCGCCCCGGCGGCGCAGACTCTCAACCAAACTACTTCATCAGCGCGCGGTCGGCGTCTCGGAACGAGCAACCCATAAGCAACACGAGGCGCTGTGGTAGCTACATACGCACCATTTGACGACCGGCGGCGCGAGTTTCATCTCAATGTCATCATCATCGACGCGCCGTCGGCGTCTAGAAACGAGCAACCTATGTGCCAATCGACTCTCAAAGCACAATCAACCTCATTTCCTGACAAAACACGGCTGCGCGTACCTCCATGCTCAGTCATTCTGCCTCGTCATTCTCGTGAGCCCTCTTGTCTCATTGTTGGATTTTATCTCAATCTGTATCCGCCAGCTCGTCGGTCGGTCACCCACCGTGGTACCGCCGCTCTCTCTCGTTTGTGCCAGATCTCGTCTCTCAAGGTCAAACCACTGCACAACTCCATCAGCGTACAGGACGACGTTGACGCCGTCGCCGCTCATACCAAACACTATGGTACTCGCCATTCACGATCCATCCAAGTCAGTGGCGTACATGCACTTCTGGGCTCTGCTTCGACAATGGCTACTTGATTCTGCTTTCTCAACGCAACGTCCCGTATCTCCGCGCATCGCCCACCTCTGGAGAATTTCCCGGGCTTGCCCGCCGCGTCTCTTCGGCGACACGTCTGCCACCACTCGCTTTTGGACCAGCTTCATCGGATTGTTCTCTTGTGCGACACGATACGTTCTTCTGGGTTTCGGGTCTCGTGCTTCGGTGTAGATACAAAGTAGGTACAGTTCAGGTATACGACAAGGGACGGGACGCCAATCACAGGACAAGACGGAAAGGACGACTTTTGGCAGGGGAACGGACTTGCGCTTCCATTTCTTGGGCAACTCTCAACGCTTCTGGCATTTCGATTATTCTTGGATTAGCTCGGATTGGTTTTTTTTGGTATGACCTTTCTCCTGCGCGTTTGTCTCGTTTCTCATATTTATTCCAGTCACTGACTGCTGCATTCGCTCGTTCATGCGATCCAGTCCACAAGCTCCAGACAGTCCAGCTCGACATTATGGCGCGGCAGCACGGTTTCCCATTATCTTAAATGGGCATCGCAGATCCTTTCGCATAATACCACCACACTCGCGCTGCGGGATCACCGGCCAGCAGACATGCAACCCTCAGACAGGCCAACTATTTTTGCGGCGCTCTCGAGTCTCGACCCATTCGCGATCAGTCAACATGACTTGCCATTCTTGGCCGCACGACATCTCATCATCGGAGACAACCATTCTTTCCATGGCCGCACATGCCATCTGTCTCGTCGTGCACAAACTCCCAAAACGGTCACCGCAAATCTGCCGCACTGCACACCTCATCGCGAAGTCATGTCTGACTACTGGTCGAAAAGATTCTTGGAAATCACACTCCCACACACGCCGCCTGTCTCACCGCGCACAAAACCCAAACGGTCACTGCAAATCTGCCCCATACCCCCATCGCCATCATGGCAGTCATGTCCACTTGAAGTGGCTTCAATTCAGGGTCCCGCGTCTCACCCCATCCAGCGCCGCATGGATCGCTCCTTTGAACTTCAGCGCTCCGCACGCACACGATATTTTGCGACCATACCGTCACCTGCGCATGCCCTCTAATCACTTTGCCGTCAATACCACATATCGCCTGTGTTGCATCTTCCTCGTACCATCATCTGCGCTTCGTCCGAGACGTTCTGCGACCCCACCCCCACCAGTGCTATCCACGAAAACTCATCGCATGCCCTTCGAATCCCTTGCCGTCACCGACTCCCCATGTCGAACTCCTCCAGCGTCCCGTCCCACCTACGTCGTAGCGTCGTAACTAGATAGATGTGCCATTAGATAGTCAATAGATTTGCGTGCAGAATTTACAACTCGATATTCGGTCAAAGCGCGTTATCACTTGTGTTGAGATCTAAAGGCGAAAGCCAACAGCGCGATCGTGTTATGTGTTACGTAACAGTGCTACTCTGAAGCCGCCACGATGGCGGCGTCGCAGGCAAATGGACTCAGCGACGCCAGTCTTGCGGAAATATTACTGCCAGAGAACAGCAATACTGAGTCGCGCGCGTACCTCACCCATCTCACGACTTTGCCGCTGCCGACACTCGTGGCGGAGCCCGCCGTTCTGCAGACGCAGTCCCACCACTTGACGTCCAGTCTCACCTCTCTAACGCACACCTCATACCCTACATTTCTGTCTCTTCACCAGACTACCAGCTCGTTGTCGTCATCCCTCGCTTCTCTCGAGTCTTCGCTCGACAACCTACTCACGACGAGTCTCCCGGCCCTCGAGGACAGTGCTTCTGGATGGCGGGAACCCACCGAGAAAGTCCTGATGGACCGCAGAAAGGCACGCGTAGTCCTTGAGCAGCACGACAAAATCCGCGACCTGCTAGAAATCCCAATGCTGATTGATACTTGCGTGCGGAATGGCTATTTCGCCGAGGCACTTTCTCTTGCGTCGCACGCAAAGTCGCTCTCCCTCGGGGCCTCTACACCCCCGCTTATCGTCACTTCGGTTCTATCCGAAGTGCAGAACTCCATAACGCAGATGCTGCTGTCACTCCTTGCGACACTGCATGAGCCAAACCGCAAACTGCCTGCCCTCTGGAAGGCCGTTAATTTCCTGCGCAAGATGGACATGTTCGGCTCGTCCTCCGAGGGAGGCGAGCAGTCAGAGGAGCAAATTGCGTTGGCGTTTCTCGGCGGTCGAGAAGGGTGTTTGAAGGCGTCGCTAGAGGGCAACTCGCGGGACATACTGCGCCTCGTCGGTGGCAGCGGTCTCGGAGAGCGGGAAAAAGAGGACATGGCCAAGTTTCTGAAAAAGTACATCGACGTCTGGCGAGAAGGTGTATACGACATCATTACCCAGTTTTCGACCATCTTCCTCGAACGCCCTCCTTCCACGACACCCAAAACGCCGACCACTGCCTCGGCGCCGCTTTCGTCCCTCCATCCTCTATTAACAACGTACACAACGCACGCGCTGACGACACATCTTCTTCCTTTGCTTTCGCAGACACTCCCTCTCCTGCCCACTGCCTCCCTCCCTTCCCTGCTGACGCAGCTAACATACTGCGCGACTGCGTTTGCCCGCGTCGGCATGGACTTTCGCGGAATTCTTGGCGGCCTATTCTGCACCGCCGTTGCAAGCGCTGTAGGCGGGGAGCTGAAAACTGCTGGTGCGAAATGGGTTGCGAGGGTCAAGAACGCCGCGGGGGATGCCTCGCCCCTTTCGCCCACCCTCTCGTCCCAGTCCCACATCTCGCGGAAGGTCAAGCTGACCCTTCCTTCGCAGTGGATCATTGCACCTTCACTTGCGGCATCCCCACCCGTGCCATCTGCGTCCAATCCTCCTGGAGCAGCGCACGTCCCTCCACAGATCCTCGCTTCGTACCCGCCGATCGCAGAGTACACCAATGCTCTTCTTGGGACACTCAATGGGCTGCGTTTGCTTGCACCCGTAGAGATCCTCAGCGAGCTTTCTGGTGTGCTGGACAGTGTGCTGGACCAAAGTGGGGAAGCGCTGCTCAGCTACGTGCGGCGAGTATGCGAAGAAACAAAGGAACAAGACGAGAAAGTGGCGCTGGCAGCTGGCCAGGTCTATTTCGGCGTTTTCGTTCCTTTCATGCGGCGAGCGCTGGTGGAAGGGGTGTACGGAGTGCCTGTGGAGGTGCAAAGGATGACGTCCGTCCGGGAATGGGAGGGTTGGCTCGCAGCGAGGAACGAGGCGGCAGAGGCGGCAACCTAGATTTGCCTCCGAGTCCGCTTCCCATCGTGTTTGGTAATAAAACGCCCGAATAAAAAAAAAGTATAATATACTCTTAGACTCGTACCGCCATGAGCCGAGCAACCCGCGCGCGCGTCCTTCTCGTTGCCTCTTTTCTTCTGGCGTTTTTCTATGAGGGCTACGCGTTATTCGATCGACGCGACCCTCCAGAGCATGCCGTACATGTATACGCGCCGCACCCCTATCTCATGATAATTTTGTTCGCGGTGCAAGTGGGCGTGCAAGCGTACTGGATTTTTCAGATGTTTCGTGGCGGCGGGCGCGAGATGGGACAGGGCATGCTCTCTGTGGATGGCGGGCTCATGGTCGGGGCAGAGACTGACTACAGTCTGAGCGGTGAATTGGCGCAAATGGCCTATGCGCCTCTGTACGTCTTGGGAAATTTATTCATCGGTGCGCATACACACTACGTTCTAGCTTCCGTCGACTAATCAACCACTCACTGTAGTGGGCTCGATGGCGGCCTGGATATTCGAGTTCCTGACCCTCTCGCATGTCTGCATGGCATTCAACACCGCTTGCCAGCTCTATTCTGTGTTCTTTATCCTGCCCTCATCCGGGAGACACGCGTGGACCCCGCACAACAAACTCACGCATCTCGTCGCCAAGACCAGCGCAGGGCTGGCGATACTGTATATGTGGAGAGGATGGGGAATTATGAAAATTGGGGTAGGTTTATTCTGCTTCGAACGCGCGAATTGTGCGCGCCTCAATATTTTATCCCTCAGTCAGCCAGCCCCGCTATCCAACAGCAGGCCCATGTCGGTGTCCTCGTTCTCTTGCTGGTGCGTTAATCGGGTCCTTCTTCGGGTCCCAGCGCCAACTCGCGCCGCGTACAGGCATTCGCTTCCGGACCCGACCCGACGCTCGGGATCTGTCTGCTCCTCGACCTCGGGGCCCTTGTCGCGGGAGACACGAAAGAGAACTGGAAATTCGCGTTCTCGTGCATCATGGGCGTCCTTTCCGTCGTTATTGTTTCCGACTGCGTAGTCGCCTGGAAGAACCGACGTCCTGCTGACGGTGTCTCCCTGGCGGAGGACGAAGAATCGGTGCTTCGTGCACCTGAACATATTTGGCTGCCGGATATGTCGACTCACCGGGGTTGAATCGAATTGGCTTGTATTTCTAGTAAGACTGGGGGCTTTCAGCGTCTGAAGCATGTATTTTATTCTATCGGTACTGTACACTGTAAATCACCATCTTGGGCTTTGACGTTCTTGGGTTAATTCGCTTCGACATCTTCAACAGCAGAGTAAAACTCCTTGATAATTCTCTTTTGTGCTTGCTTTCCCGTCTCACCCTGAATTAAAACACAGTCAAAAAGCTTACGACAACTCAAGGAAGTACTGACCTCAGTCTCCCCGATTGCCCTCACGACAATGTACTTTCTCCCGGTCAATATGTCCTCGGTAACGTCGCCGAAAGAATCGGTGGAAGATGTGGCGGCAAACACATCGTGCGAGCCCGTCACGATACCACCGGCGCCTTCAGCGATGACGATTCCCGCGCATACATCCCTGGAATGTTAGGTAAATTATTGTTGGCCATACCAAATGATGAACCGATATACCATGGCCAGCACCCGACCTCCCTGGTTTTATGTGAGTGACTTGATACAGATACGGGACAGCGACATAATACATACCAATACAAGTCCAGACCGCCTTGCGCAACCATCGCAAAGTTGAGCGCAGCAGAGCCCACAGAACGAAGCGAGTGGGCCATCTTGCCGCCCTTGACGTCCTGCTCTGGGTTCCCTGCAAGCCGGCCAAATGAGCCGCCCTTGGAGGTGATGGTCTTCTCGCCACGGTCCGAGCCCCATTCCACCGCTGAAACAAGCGTGAATTTAGTTCGACACAAGTAGGTGGTGACCAGACAGACCGATGAGTGCTTGCGATAGCGAGGCAAGGGGTTTCGGGGGAGAGGAGAGGGGCAGTTTGAGAGCCTTGCCGTTTGCCTTGATCAGATACGAGCTCTGTCCTGTTATTCCGGTGTACTTCAAATGCGAGGTCAGAAGAATATGAATGCAGGAGGGCGCATGCACTGACGAGATGATTGAGGAAGGGGTTGAAGATGACGCCGAGAACGGGGCGACGCTTGTAGATGAGTCCCAGGGAGATACAGACGAAAGGAAACCCGTGCACTGCAGCACTTCAGCCTTGTTACGCGAGAAAAAGAGCAAAAACACTCACCGAAATTGGTTGTGCCGTCTGGTCGATATAATAATTGGCTTCGAGTATAAATCGTATGTTCAACTGTAACGCACCGATCGGGTCGACGCAGAACGTGGGCTCGTCAGTCAGCGGCGGGCGCGATCCTGCAGAATAAGATTCTTCTCCGATGCTGCAAGGCACGAATCTCAATGAGATGGATCGCTAGCGGGCAACTTGGAGCACGCACAACTTGAAGTCCGGATATTTCTGAGCGATTTCTTTCTTGACCAGCTCCTCTACGCGGACATCGTACTCTGTGACAAGGTCGACCGAGTTCTTTTTCTCGTTGACGTCCTTGGAGGCCGTGACCGACTGGATCGCCTCCGATCCTTCGAGGATCAGTTCTCCGGCCGTGCGTGCAAGCGCGACGGTGAATTCGAGGATGGACTCGAGGTCTTGCGTGGTCAATTCGGAGACGGACATGGTGGTTCAGGACAAGGTGACCCTGGGATACCGAGGTGAGCAAACGTGCGCATTTGGAGTTGATTTGGAGAGACCGAGACGTCCGAGTCCAAGGTATCTAATCGATTCTTTGATCGCGCTGTGTGACGTGTGACACGACGCGCGTTCAATCCCAGCAGCACTTTAACCACCTCCCTGCACCATGTTTTTGACGCGTTCCGAGTATGGTGCGCTACAATTCAGACTTGCATTGGTTGCGTTCTAATATGGCCTTCAAGACCGGGGCGTAAACACCTTTTCGCCCGAGGGACGTCTGTTCCAAGGTTGGTGCGGTTTCTGCGGTTTTTGCATCCACTAAAGCATTTTACTCACAGTCGAGTATGCTATGGAGGCAATTAAAGTCCGTCCCACTACTCAAAGCTCTGGTTTTGTTCCTGACTCGCCGCCAGCTGGGCTCGACAACAGTTGGAATCAAGACACCGCATGGTGTCGTCCTCGCCGTAGAAAAGCGCGTCCATTCCCCCCTCCTCGAGTCCAGCTCCATCGAAAAGATCATGGAAATTGACGCCCACCTCGGGTGCGCCATGTCCGGCCTCACCGCCGACGCCCGCACCATGATCGACCACGCACGCGTCACCGCCCAAAACCACTCCTTCACCTACGACGAGAAGATCAAGGTCGAGAGCGTTGCCCAGGCCGTCTGTGATCTTGCCCTGCGCTTCGGTGAGAGTGTGCACGACGAGGAGGCGATGATGAGCAGACCGTTTGGTGTTGCGCTGCTGATTGCTGGCATCGACGAGCTTGGTCCACAACTGTGAGTTCCCGGTTTATGTAGACTGCGCACATTTACTGATTTATTGCAGATACCACACCGACCCTTCTGGCACAAATATGCGGTACGAGGCTAAAGCTATCGGGTCTGGGTCGGAAGCAGCACAGAGCGAACTGCAGGATAAATGGCACAAGGTCTCTTCCTCTCTCAATTGTTCATTCCCTCGTCTAAACTCTGTACAGCAAATGACACTTCAAGAAGCGCAGATATTAACGCTGCGAGTGCTGAAACAGGTCATGGAGGAGAAACTGGACCAACACAACGTTCAGGTTGCTCAGGTACCTTTCTATGAGCATACTTCCTTGTCCACTCGCTAACCGTCTCACATAGGTGACGGCGGAGAAGGGCTTTGAGATCTTAGACGAGACAAGTCTGAAGAACGTCATCGAGCTCATGTGAATAAACTTGGGGACATTTTTCTATCTTCTCTTTGAGTACAGCGCGCGCGCCCGCGATTCCTTTCATTTTCTACTTCAAGCTGCAATTGACACAAACATCAAACGATATCACAACCTGCTCTGCGGACCATCGACGCACCTCGCGATCGCCTCGATCTCGAACAACACATCCTTCGGCAGCCGTGCAACCTCCACACACGACCGCGCGGGCTTGTGGTCGCCGAACACGCGCGCGTAGATTCCGTTGACGACCGCAAAGTCGCCCATCGATTTGAGGAACACCTAGACACGTTGTAACATAGATTTTTTTCGTGAGACGCATACACGCGTGGAGGGGAGACGCGACGGACGGTGGTCTTGACGACTTTATTGAGCTCTGAGCCTCCCGCCTCGAGCACCGCCTGCAGGTTCTTCATCGCCTGCTCGGTCTGCTCCTCGATGCCGCCGCTGACGACCTCGGACGTCTTGGGGTCGAGCGGGATGCAGCCTGAGCAGAAGAGGAGGTCCCCGAGCTTGATTGCCTGCCCAGACGTTGCATTGGTACCATTCCAACGCGCGTGCGAGGATCCTGGACGGGCTAGCTTACTTGGGAATACGGGCCCACCGCGCTGGGCGCATCTGCGATTTGGGACCGTGAGTTTCGGCGCTGGACGCGGCGACTCCGAATGCGATACGCACTCGGGGTGGATACAATGTTCAGGGTAGCCATCTTTCTGGATGATACGGGATGATTTAGGAGGATGTATCGAGGAGCAAGTGGTACCCGACGGGCAAGCACTTTCGGACTCGATGAAAGGACCCTCGACGCGTGTGCTCGAAGCATGTACGCGGTAATCCTTGCCGAATACTGTCACCGACCTTCGCGCGGCGTACACACGCGCTATTTGTGTCGGGCCCGCAACATCGCTGTGGCACTTCCCGGATAACAAGGTTGGTACATCCTCCAAAAATATCCAGAAAAATCTGAACCGTCTCCCTCCGCATCGTCGTACATAGACTCGTAAGTAGTAAGTATAGGTGGTAATTATCGCGCCCACGGGTGGTGGGCGGTAGCGTAGTGGTATGTACGTATAGTCGATGTCTGGAGTAAAAACACACATTAGTGGAAAACCGGCCAACTAAAAACAAGGAGATATGCGTAGGGTAGTTGTACAACTGCAGGAGCGAATGGAATGATGGAATAGAATGCAATGCAAAACAGGCCTAGGAAGCTGGAAAGCGGAAAGCAGGGCAGAAACTAGGGTACCGGGTACGTACGAAAACACGAAGAAATACATTTTGAATTTTTGAATTCGCGAAGCCGATTAGGGAAGGGGCTGGAAGGAATGGATGGACGTGAGTGTGTGCTGGAGATGAAGTTGGTTGGTGTAGATGGGAATGAGATGAGATGAGAGGGGAGCAACGGGTGACATGGGCGTGGGCGTAGGCGAGCGGAACCGTCCTCGGTGGGCAACGCAGATATCATACAAGTTTCATGGTCTTGAGGTTGCCTTTGATGATGATATCTCGCACTGCGGAACAACAAAAAAATACATCAACATGGCGGATAAAGAGGCTCAGTTAGCGCGAACCGTTGGAAATAATTGTTGCTGTACGTCGTGTGTCAGTGACGGCCGTGAGGTGGACTAGCGGAGAGGTGTCAGTTAGCGCGCGGCAGTCGCTGTTCGCGATGAGTTCCCGCTTACTATAGAGCTCGCGTTCCTTGTTGGGCGTAACTGCATGGTGTAATGCGCCAAATTTATTGCGGAAATCTAGTTCAACGGTTGTGGTCAGCGAGGAGGGAACTGTTGAACGACACAAGACATACATTTGGAAACCGAATCGTAATCATTTGGGCGGTCGCCGTACGAAATCATGTGGTGATTGAGGCGCACGCCGGCGTCCAGCTTGGCCTAGTCTGGGTGAGCCACACGAAATGACGATCACGGGCGAACTCCTTTACCTGCAGCAGATCACACTTGTTCAGGAATAGCACAATGTTGACCTTGGCAAGGAGTTTGTTCGAGACAACTGCTTGCCACAGTTGCAGCGAGTCTTCAACTCGGTTCACATGCGGGTCCTACATGGGCTGTCAGATTTTGTTCCTCCAGAAAAAGGCGGTTGACCCACCTCGGCCAATACTTGGTCGAAAGCAGATATGGGTGCGAGGAAAATGATGGCGTTAACTTGATACGGATTTAGCGCTGCGGGTCTTCGTTAAACATCTGGATGACTCACTGTCCTCGAAATACGGAGCCCACGCGTGGCGCTGGTTCCTGGCACCACCTACATCGTATATCTTCCACTGCACACCGCGGTTGCTGCCGGAAGAAATGGAAAAGGTATGCTCAACAACCCCCATAGTTTTCAGACGGGCTTTGAGCACGTCGGCTACGAGGATTTTTAATTGCGGTAAAGAACCACGGGGAAAATTTTACCCACCATCAGTTGGTATATATTTTTTCGCAGTGATCCGAGGAATTTCGTCCAGATAACTGAGAATCCCGTCAGAAGAAGAAAGAAGTAAGAATAAGAAGAAAGTGCTCACAACCCGCTGCTCTCTTCCAGCCGTATTCGCTTTTCCCGAAGACGTTGTCGCACGTTTTTATCTCTCCACATTTCCTGCATGTACGGTGCACATGCGTGCAGCGTATGGACAGGGTCGTCGGGGTCCTCCCACCAGCCTTCGATTTCGCCAGACTGCGGGCTCAATGGGCTTTTGGCCTTGCCGCCCAGCGAGAAAGCCTTCTTCCAGTTAATGGAAGTGTGCACGGTGACTTCCTTTGTCTTGCTGCTGCCGACGCTGCTCGTTGGGGAAGACGTCGACGTAGAGGAGGAAGCAGCGCCGTTCAAAGGCGAAGGGGTAGAGGACTGTTTGAGAGCAGGAATGAATATTGTAGGCGTAGGCCGTCCAGTTTGGCCCTGATTAGTATATACCGTGTATGGTTGTGGAGCAAAGTTCTCCCAGCGCCCCAGGTGGGTAGCTTCGTCTTCGTCAGGAGAGGAAAGAAGCCGAATTAAGCGGTCCTCCAGTTGCATTAAAGGTTGCAGTCGGCGTCGGTAGCCCTCGTAGTTTGGAACCTTTGTTCCAGAGATGGCAGACGGAGGGCGACCGGTGGAGGAGATGATGACGGACGCGGTCTCGAGCGAATCTCCGTCATCGTGGTCTTCGACGTTGTCCGTTTCTGGCTGCAGCGCGTCCAGAATTCTGGAGTATGCTTTAGTCTAGGGCAGGCGTCGCGAGGCGAAGATGGACGGGACCTTCTGACGGATCGCACGAGGTTGAGATAAATTACTGCACGCCATGCGATGCGCTCCGCGTGAAAAGCCGCAGTGTTGTGCAACAGCTGGAATTCTGTGGGCGGGGTTGTGTGTGAGCAATTTCCGAACTAAACGAATGCGTCTGCCTAATTAGGCGCGGATTGCGCCAACTCGGCAATAACGACATTCCATTCCATGTTCTACGGAAACGGAAGCAATGCGTGTCGCCCGCCGACGACGACGTGGATTAGAAAAAAATGCTCACGCTTGAGACATGTGCTCTTGCCCGATTCCGACCTGGGTTTGGGGCATGAGCGACGGGTTCCGCCCAGCGGCGCGGAGGGGACTCACTGGCCGAGTAGGAGGACTTGGACCTCTGCACGAGACTTTTTGCGATGGTTGCGCTCGTGTCTGATCATCTCGTCGATTCCGTCGCTGACCATTTTAGCGTCTGACGCGGCCTTGAGACGGGATTCGCGCTCATCGACAGTCTCATTCGGCGGCGGGAGGAGAGCAGCGGCGAGCGGGTCGGAAAGCGACCTGCGGCGGTTTGTGTCTGTGCTTGGACGTGGCATGTCGTGAAGAGAGAAAGAAAGGAAGGACGGGCTCCAGGCTGGAAAGGATAAACAAGCAGAAAACTCTCGGTCAGGCCAATTTCCAGAATCGAATTCGAAAGAGAAGCAGCTCACGTAATCAAATATCGGCGCCCAGTCGTGATCAATCCTGCAGCAATCCCAAGCATAGTGCAACTCTGTCCGCAACCACCACCATCCCCAGGATACACCAGCTTATAAGGCCGATGCTCTGGCGTGCACGTCGCTCTCAGGAGCGCAATTATCTCACTTTGTTGTCCACCGCGCGTGAAACACTCTCGCATATCCCATCAACGCCGAATGGCATGTCACTTGTTGAGATCCCCGCTCCCAGCCGGTCCTTAGTCCCTACCCTCATGAACTGAGTTCCTTTCACTTTCTTTTTCGTCTTTTCGTTCCTAGATCTCACCATGCCTGCTCTGAGCTACCGCGCTCCTCGCCCGCAAGGCTCTTTTTCTGATTCCAGCAAGTCCATCCATCTTCCCATGATGAATTTACGCTTACACCAAGTACTCAGGCGCTCTGGCAGCATCTCTTCCCTTTTTTTCTTTCTTTTCCTCTTCCTCTAATGGCGCTGGTCAGTCTACTTCGACGACATCTTTGCACTGACAACTGAAATGACACCTAGTACCGGAGACGGCAAATGGTGTGTGCTTAAACAATCATGATATCTGGGTTCTCAACCTGCAACGCAGATGACATATCTGCGCCCCCGTCAGTAGCGACGCATGGTGATGCAGATGGACACTCACGATCACTTGTGCGTCCTTATAATCCAGGCCTTCCCGGCGCCTTCTCGAGAACATCTTCTCACTATGAAGGCAAAGGACCCACCTGTCTTTACTCATCGCAAACGCTCGAAGAACGCTGGTGCCGGAGCCAGTGTATCCGAGGCTGCTACTGCCTCGCCCTCGTCGTCCCCCACGGACACTGCCCCCGAAGCATCAAAGTCGGAAGCCGCCTCAGGCAAGGGCGAGAGTGGTACGTTACGCCATCTATCCTGAATGCCCGTTCACCTCTCCCTCAGCCTCCTCGGTAGACTCTTCTGCCCCTTCCTCGAACTCGGCAGCTGCTGGCGGGTCTGGTTCGAAGGACACTACTTCATCATCTGCCGACAGTAAGTGGATTATCAATTCCTATTACCGGCGTATATTTATTTCGCAACCTTCCAGCGACCACCGCCGAAGCGAGTTCGACGGTAGAGACCACCAAGTCTGTAGCTACCGAGACGACTGCCACCTCGACCGAGGATGCCGCCACCACTTCTTCCATCGCGGCCACCTCCGCCTCGGTTGAGACCCCGGCTTCTATCCCCGCGAGCACGGACGTTGCGACCAGCACGGCTGACGCTGCCAGCAGCACCTTGGCCTCGACCGCTGCTTCGGCCACCCCTTCTTCTTCGGGTTCCAAGGGAGGAAAGGGCAACGGCAACGGCAAAGGCAAAGGCAAAGGCTCCACGAGCACCGCACAAGCCAGCGCGCCCTCCAAGGGCACTGGCAACACCGGCGGCCTCGGGGGGATCCTCGGAGGCGGGAACGGGGGCGGACTCCTCGGAGGACTCGGGCTCGGGAACCAGGGCGGCAACGGGGGCAAGGCGCAGACCACCGTCGCTGAGACCTCGACCGCGGCCGCGACCACAACGACGTCGTCGAAAGCCGCTGCATCCACTGGGAAGGGCGGCAACGGCGGCGGGCTCCTTGGAGGGCTCGGCGGGATCCTCGGCGGCAACGGGGGCAAGGCTCAGACTACCCCATCGACCGAAACGACTTCGTCCAAAGCCGCTTCTTCCACCGGCAGCAGTGGAAAGGGCGGGCTCGGAGGGGTCCTCGGCGGGATCTTCGGAGACCACGGTAACGACGGAGGCAAAGCAGCGACCACATCGACCCAGGACTCGACCACCACGACGTCGTCCAAAGCCGCTGCATCCACCGGCAGCAGCGGGAACCAGGGCGGCGACGGGGGTCTTCTTGGAGGGCTCGGCGGCGTTCTCGGTGGACTTGGGCTCGGGGATGAGGGCGGCAAGACGGAGACCACCACGTCGTCTGAGGACTCGACCAAGACGACGACGTCGAAAGCTGCTTCGTCTACCGGCAGCAGCGGGAACCAGGGCGGCGACGGGGGTCTTCTTGGAGGGCTCGGCGGGATCCTCGGCGGTAACGGGGCCAACGGGGGCAAGACCGGCAGCGGTGGCGGCCTTGGAGGCATTCTCGGCGGTAACGGTAACGGCGGCGGCCTCGGGGGCATCCTCGGTGGTGGCGGCAAGGAGACAAAGACCAAATCCGACACGCAGACCACAGTCGACACGCAGACCACAGTCGACACGCAGACCACAGTCGACACGCAGACCACAGTCGACACGCAGACCACAGTCGACACGCAGACCACAGTCGACACGCAGACCACAGTCGACACGCAGACCACAGTCGACACGCAGACCACAGTCGACACGCAGACCACAGTCGACACTCAGACTACAGTCGACGCCCAGACCACAACCACCGCGGCCGCGACCACCACGGACGCCGCTACGACCACTTCAACTTCCTCTACCGCGGTTGCTACCGACCCCAGTAGGTCTCTCTCTTAGCGACCTCTACTTTCCCGCTTACATGCTGTTCTAGCTGGAGCGGACGGCGGTGCTGCAGGGAACGGCGGCAACGGCGGCAAAGGTGCTGCAGGCCAGACGACTACGGACGCTGGCAATGGACAGACCGACGCGGCTACATCTACGTCCACTTCGGACGCATCCATCGCGACCGACTTTTCGAACCAAGGCGCGGGCGGTAACGCTGCGCAAGGATCGAGTGGAGATGCTCAACAGGGATCTGGCGCTGCTCAGCAGGGTGGAGCGGCAGCTGACCCAGCGGTGGCGGCGACGGCGACTGGAGCTCAAGCGACGACCGTCAGCACGGCTAGCATTGTGCAGTGCGTTGATTCTCTTTGATTTGGCTGGACTTTTTTACATTTTCCGTTTCTCAGAGCGACGCCATCTCCTGGTTCGGGTCCCCTCGGTGATGGGCCTGTGGGTGCTCTGGGTGCTCCCAAGATCGGAGGCGCAGACGGCTCCACACCGTCCGGCGTAAAGTGAGCCATTTTCTTTTCAGAGACTTGACCACAAATTGAACGCTCTACAGGGTCCAGGCAGTTGGGCCAGCCAGCGTTTCCAGCAACGTTGTCATCACTTCGACGACCGCTGTTGTGACTACTGATGCAAGGGGAGTCACGACGACCTCCAATTCGGTATTCACGACTACCAAGGCCACATTTGTACCCATCTCAACTTCTGCCTCGTCCTCGGCGGCCGCCGGTAAAAACAACACTGCTGTTATAGCTGGTGGTGTCGTTGGTGCCGCCATTCTTTTGATCGGTGGTATCATCCTCTGTCTTTTCCTGCGCAAACGCCGCCGTAATCAGGCTCTCTTCCTGAGCTCTCGCCCTGATTCGCCGTTCAATGATGCCGAGCGATCCATGCCAAGCAACTCGAACGCGCCGGTCTTTTCGATGGTGCAGCCCTCGGTTCCCGCGCCGGTGTCAATCCCCTCTGTTGTCGTGGCGCCCCCCCAAATGGCGGAGGCTCCCCGTGTTCACAGGAAGGCCGCACCTAGCGCCAGTGCTCAAGACCTGATGGCCTTTGACGCCGCTCCGGTCGCGAGCCAGCCTCAGTCGTATGTTTTGGATGTCGACCCGCCCACGTCGGCGATGGCCTTTGACTCGAACACCTTCGCGCAATCTCTCGGCAAGGACCCCGCCTGGGCGGCAGTCTTGGGCCCAGCGTCCTCGGCCAACCCCTTCGAAGACCCTGTGAACCCGTTCGCGGACCCGCAAGCGCCCAAGACGCGCTTGTCGGAAATGCCTGCGATCCCGAAGCATATGCGGATGTCGACGACTTCTTCGACTCTCGACGTGCGTTCCTTTACCGTTTAGTTCCACGTCCCACTCACTCACGATTCATGTAGGACGCACCCTCGTCGCCCACAAGCACGGTCTACCATGAGGGCTTCGCTATGTGAAGTGGACTATATCCCGCCCGCGGCGTACTAATTTATTATCATTCGTGTTTTCCAACGTGTTATCGAACTACATTCGCATCGGCTGGATCTTGGACCTTAGGTTAATTGCGTATTCAGAGAATACAAATAATATCTGCAGATTTTTGTGGGGACGCGCCGTTCTTGGCAACATGTACCTCCGTCTACCTCCGTTCATGGCCGGAGAGGCTTACTCGAACGGTGTGGCTAGTGTTGAGCATGGAGGTGCATGCACGTTGAGCGCCGCAACGTATGGTCCACGAAATTATATCGGCCCGACCCTCCCGAGCTCACGCCGCGGCCAGGAGCATGACTGACACTCTCGATTTGCTGCTTTCTATTTTGCGCCACAACTCTCTCCGATCCCCTGCGCCCCTTCTGATCCAGTTGGTATACTAAACGCTACTACGTGACCTGCAAAATACAGCATGCCGCTAGTCGTCCGCATGCAAACTGCCCGTTTTCACCTCGGACCGCTGACCTATGCAAAAAACACTGACCTAAATGGCGGCGTCTCGGAGGGCCGTTGCTACTAATATGCGACTTGGGCGCTCGAAATCCGATCTTTCATAACCTCTGGGGCCTGTCAAGATATGTAGAACCGTCCAGTTCATTCAATCTACCCATTAATGCTGCATCGGCTGACTCGCTCCAACCTGGCTCAGCCATTGGGATTGAAGGTCTACTGGGTTCGCTTGGCTTGTATATTTCTCGGTGTCTTCTTTGTTGTCCACGTAAAGTTTCGGACTTTGGTCGTTACGTCTGTCCGTTTAATTGTGTGCGCCTTCTGTACGCCGGCGGGCCCTCTGACGCGGTACTTCCCCCTCTGGTAGAACTAGGACACGCAAATCTCCAGAAAGGGTCCTATACTCTCCACGCTTAAAGAAAACACGCCGACAGGTCCGGTCATGCAGGACTTCTTGGTCGCAGAAATTGTCGGCTTGCAGAATCCTGCCTTCAATTCAATACCTATACTACGGCGCTCAATCTTGTTAACGTATGCGGCCGTCACTTCCCCCCTTAGTATAGTCCGCTTTCTGCTGGTTCCTGAGCGGGCGCCATGTATAAGAGGTTTGGATGGGATTCCTCAGAGCTCGGCCCATCAGTCGCAAGCCAACGCTCTCGAAAAAAAAAATGCGCCTCGCGTCCTTCTTCTCAATCGCTGCCGGCTTCGGACTTGTCCTAGGTTCAGTTCAACCGTTGAGTAGCATCCCTGTTTCTGATTTACCAGTCTATGTCAGCCGTACCCACTGTGCTGGTGGCCAAGGACTGTTCAGCCGAAGCCAGGGAGTACAAAATGGCGCGCAGCCTCGCGAAACGGACATTCTACCGCAGCATGTTGAATGTACGCCTTCAAGTTTATCGCAAGTACATAATTGACCTTCTTCCTATAGACCACTTGTGTGCTTGCTCCCGAGACCCCCAGCGGTAAAGGCGTACCCCCCTCATCCTAACGTGTGCTTACTGCCGTATCATCAGAGGACTACGTTGCTAACCCGGTCCTTGAATATTATTTTCTCAATCTTACGAGTGCTGACGTTGCGTTGTTACTAGCCCATTCGCGTGGATGTGACAGAAAACCAGCCGTAAGATAATGACTGATTCTGACCCGGTCTCCTTCTCATCATCGAGGTGGTAATATATGCAGCGGAGTCGCCTTCACCGTGGATATCGGGGTGATGGACACTACCACTTGTGAACCCCTCACCAACGTTCGTACCTATTTCCTCCCGGCATCTTCCCCGTTTTCTCATATACTTTTAGGTCCTGGTTGAAATTTGGAGCTGTGCGCTTAGTATTACTTCCACCATCTCAATAGTCTCAATCACCCTTTTGCAGCCAACGCCGTAGGAACCTACGGTACTACATTCCTCCGTGGTGCGACAACAACCGGCAAGTGCCATATATTTCACCGTGGCAATCTCCCTGAGTGAAGCGCGATTAGCGTCGAACGGTATCGCTGAGTTTCAGACCATCTTCCCCGGGTACACGAGCGAGAGTGCAAACCATTTGAATATTTTGGTTCGCTCTTCCTCCTCCGAAACATCTGGTGTCGTGCATGTTGGCCGGCTATTTTTCACGGACCCTTGGACTGGTGAGCACTTTACAAACTGTCCTGTTCATGAGACTCAAAGGACCTCAGATATCATCGGCATGTACACCAATTACAACCAAAACACAAATTCGCGCGTCAAGAACGCCAACGACCCAGTTTTTACAGCCGCGAATAAAAATGGGTTTAATAGCATTATTGAGTTAGTCATCCGATCCTGCAGTGTCCGATGGAGCCCTCAATCTTCTTTCTGAACAGCATCGAAGAGATCGGAGACGATTGGCCCGAGGGAATCGTCGGATACATAAGTAAGGCTTTATCTCCCCTCCAAACGTAGCTTAATACCGTGCTCACAGCTGTCGGTGTGAACCCATCGAAATGACTTGATGAAGCGGCGACGCGAAATATTCTGGCGTGAGCGAGTACATTTCTTACTATCGGCATGGCAATATATTTTTCGTTAAAATGCCATTCGCAACTCGGGTTGACTTGATATTATGATTTGAGCATTCCCATCACGATTTGATCTAGACCTTTCGAGCCACGCCGATGGCAAATCTTCCCTCCTCCGAGAATAACATAGCGCTGCTCACTCGTTGCTTCAAGCAGAATAGGCGGTCGCTATAATACATGTTAGGTTGGCGTCACTTTTGACAGAAACTACTAAGCACGGAGCTGGCAGCCAACGAGAACGAAACATTCCAGAGTGATTACAAGATTCCACAATATCGTACAAATTAGTCAATAGAAATGTAAAGCAAATGCTATCGTGTCAATGGTGCCAATGGAGGGGGTATCTGCTGGTACCGTGTCTTGAGTTCGTCTAGGAGCGTGTTTGCGTCCTCGTCATGTTCGTCCGTGAATGCCTTCATCACTTTCTCGGCCTGTACACGGGCACTCATGTCGGGAGATGTGTCCACGCCTATGAAAGATTAAGATAGCCAAAAGCAAATCGTTTCATAACTCACCGAGAAACGTCTGGCGCATTAATTTTGAAAGGTTCTTGAATTCAAGCCGGTCTCTCATCTGAACATTGTTGATGGTTTCGTCAAACAATTGCGTGACGATGACGTTGATACGGCTGAATATTCCCGGAGCGTTGTCTCGGATGAATTGACTGTTCATCTACGGAGATCGCGTAAGCTCTGGCACCTTGCGAACCGACGGGAACTTGACTTGCCAACTACAGAGAGCATAGTCTTAGAAAGTGCGATGACAAAAACGAAATTGCCAGTTCACCTTCATCCGTTTGTACATCCCCGGCCCTTTCTCAGCACAAACTTTGGTATATTGGGGGTCAAGCTCTCTTTTGACAAGAGGCTCCCAAGCTCTTGTCCCAGATCTCTGGGCAGAACGGGTGAATTGGCCATTCGCAAGCTTAAGCTCCGTCAAGAAAGATTCGATTGCCAACGCCTTGCGCATGTTACCGGCTTTGTGCTGCGGCGTATCCGTCACTACGAAGTGTCATAGAACAGATATGTCCAGGATGCAAAAGGGGCTCACGAATAGATTTGACGGTGTCAGTGAGCTCCTCTTTGATCTGGTCCATGAAATCGTCGAGGTGATGGGGAATCTTGGTGTTCACTACATCATACCACTTTTGCTGAATTGCAGGTAGTATGGTCTTGGTAAGATCGGTGTTGAGATTTCCGCCTTCGTACTGGCCTTCCTGGCGCATCATCGCACTGATTCAAGACAGGTCAGAGTTCGTCCTGCGGGCTGTGATCCTGAAAGAGCACCGATACTGATTCCATTTCTTGCTGGTGTGGCTCTCAAATATCGCAGGACTGTTCTTTTCAGCCTATCCAGTGGGCGTCAGTGGCATATTACAAAAGAAATCACAGAAACGCGTACTTCATCAACGGCTTTTTCTACCACCAGCAGTAGGGCATTGTAATCCGTCCTCATTTTATCGATCAGCTCGTCAACCTTAGTCCCACAAATCTGCACGGAAATCGATCAGCAAAGTCATTACGGAAAGTCCCTGCTGACTGACAGTTTCGAGGGCGTTGATCTTCGCATGAATCTCCAGCGTACTGTCTGCGCATCCCACCGTGCCTGAGTATGGCTGTGTAGTGCGAGCTAGGAGATCGCAGAACGTGGTCACAGCTTCTCTTGCATCCACCAAGTTTCTACGCTCGCCATCCCTTTCGAAGTACCGCCTTAACCTAGGGATGCCGGTCTGAAATGATAGAATGCATTGCCGGTACCCGAGTTTAATTTCCTACACACCTCTTCTTTATCGGTGAAAATGGCTGAAGGATCTGGTTCGAGATTTGCCAGGCATCTAAACGGATTAAATTGAGCTGTTATTGAAGCGAACAGATATCAAAGCAATTCATGCATACAGATAATCCCTGCTACCTGCAAAAAATATCAGTAGCGTCCATAGCAGAACACAAACATAGCCACCAAGGCAGAAGATCGGAATATCCGGGACAGCGTCTTTTTCTTGTGAAATTTCTTGGAACAAGTGCTCGCATTTCTCTTTCAGAGATTTTTCGACGATCTTTGATCGTCCTAGCTGTCAAAGTATAAATATAGATATGACAGCTTGTCAAAAGGTATACCGCCAGCAGCCGATTTTTTTCCCGAACCCTGCTTTCCTTCAAAAGCCTTTTCTTGCCTATCTATTGCACGCGTCAACGACTTGGCAGAAGAAGAGAAAAAAACGGCAAAGCTTGCCTGATCTTTTAGTTTCTCGATCTGCTCCGCCTTCTTCTTCGCCTTGGACTGCTCTTTCTTCTCCATCTTTGTTTGCAAAACTTGGATGTCATTAACGAGCGAGATAGCCTCCTGCAACGAGATTTAGTTAACAGGCGTAGGAGGGAGTTGTGTGACGAGCCTCCTTCAGAGTATTGACAATTGCTTGTTGTTTGGGCTCGAGGGTTATTTCGTTGCTGCCGATGGATTGCTGTACAATGCTTAGAATATCACCCGGCAGGAAAAGGTACAACGTACATCGGCGCCAGTGAGAATGAGCAGGACGGATTTCTCTTTAACACGTCCATCGAGAATGATCTGAGAAAGTCTTCGCGAAAGTGGTAAAAGAAGGGCCCCAGAAATTTGAAGCATGGTACGAACTTTCTGTGAAGGTATAAATGGAGGTCCTGTATTAGAAGGACAGTCATTGGAAAGTTAAAACGGCCGGAATCGAGTATGGGGCACTGACCTTGTCGTCCTTGGCTCTCGCTATGTTCGCCACTGTAGTTAAATATATGAATGAATATGCGGTGGTATGACGTTATGACTGGCCTAGACAGATCGTGTCGGCGGTTTTGAGATAGGCGTTAGCCATGCCATCTCGTACACTGTCGGCATCACCATGCCCCGGCAGGTCCACGAGCGTGACGCCGGTGGAAAGAACCTCGAACCGCCCCATAATCTTGACACTGGATAGGAATTAAACCAGGCCATCGCCATTGAACCTGCACTGACATCTTTACCAGCGGCCAAAGCTGTTGCAAACGCTTGAATTAAGACGGTAGCAATAAGACAAGCTACAAACTTACCGCACGGGTATCCGAGGTAGTGAGAGTAGATGCAAGAAATTGTTCTAGCTGTGAGAAGAAGAGGTTGGTTGATCGAACCGTAGCGCAGTAAAGCGGCTGACCTCCTTCTGAAAGCCAGATTCATTGCCAGAGGCGGTAAAAACCCGGGCTTGACCGAGATGTTGGCTGATGAGAGGATCGTCGAGAAGCTCCTCCAGGCGCCACTGTTTCTCATCCAACCCTTGCAATCTACTCCTATAAACAAAGCGGTGATGATTAAAGGAACAACGTACTGGGGGTATACCTGTCAAAAATCAAGAAAATGAGAGTCAAGACAATTGGGGGGAGTAACGCGTATTTACTCCGAGTACTTTCGCTTTCGCTTGGTATGCGGAAGAGAATGAGGTGTCTGTGGCTTCTTGGGTGTCGACAGTCGTGTCGACGACGTCCTCGATTAGATGCGAGAGAATCTTGCGAATAGGGGTCATTTCTGAGATGATCCCAGGGCAAGCGACGACATACTTTCTTCCACTCGTCTCGAGTGATAAATTCGACGACGGCTTCGGTGTGCTTCACATCTTTTCGAGGTTAGATTTATGCAAAACGCGGACGCATAAGAGGAACCTTTGTACGAGATCTCTGTTGTGACCGCAGTGCACGCTCCCTAATAAGTTGTTGGCATTATTCAAAGTGAGACAATGGCTACGCACCGACGCCGAAGCAGTCAACACTTGACGCTCTAGCAAAGCATTTAGAAGAGTCGATTTTCCAGCCTGGATCCCATTAGCCTCGGCGAAAAAGTAAACGCAGGTTCACGCTGACCCCTTCAAACGCGGATGTATGAGTGAGTAGTCTGTATAAACGAATAGCAAGGATACGACACCTGTTCGCCCCACTATCGCAATCTTATAATCCTTTTGACGCGCCTTGGAAATGAGGCTGCTCGTAGCTTCTGCATAGCTGGTTCGTAGTTGTTCTGGCAGGGTGATGTTCTCGACCGTTGCGTTAAATTTCCCAATCAAAGGAACGAGATAGTCTGGTGAAGCATCGCATTGAGAACAGTGAGTTAAATGAGGCAAGAGAAGAGCACGTTACCGTATGCCTTTTGAGCTGAGATGGGAGGAGGGTCCTTCATCTCGATATCCTCCTCGTCCTCAGACTGAGACATCTCCGTCTGCGCAGTGGTGAGATATATGCTAGGCAAGTGAAAGAGAATAGTATTCGTACGAGAGAGGACGCGTCAGACATGCTGCTAGATCGTCGAAGGCCTTTGGAGACGAAAGACGCGTCCCAAGAGTGGGACCGAGTGCAAGGCTACTGGCCTAATTTGACATCCAAATGGGGATGCGTCCGGCTGCATCAAAAGCTTCGTTTATCGCCGTCGCGTCTCTCCGCTCTGCGCAAGCTGCAAGGCTGATTCTAATTGAAAAACTACCAGAGGATACATTATTTGTTATTCTTTTTTATGACCGCCTCCTTTTTAGCAACCAGATCCCTGTTCCGCAACAGGCAATAATCTCCAAACTCATTCAAACTCTGCCAAGCCTCCCCAGGGAGCCACAGCGTCCGCGTCAAGAGATTGGAGTGTCTTGCATCCAGGAAAGGAGTACAATAGACGCGCTCCCATTTCTTCTCATCTACCGCGTACCTAGGTTCGAGCTTGGACGAACTGGGATGGCTTGGAAAGTCCAAGTCGAGCAGATAGTCGCATGCTTCGATGGATTTCTGGGGATATGATTAAGAAAAGGGGATACAGATTCAAAAGGATGGGATTCACATAAAAAGACGGCTGTTCTCGATTGAGGTCGTTCAGACCGACGGGAACAAGTCTAGTCTCTGGTCGATTCCATCGATTCCACCATTCGATCTCGGACCCCTTCTTGAACTCACCCTCGCCGAAATGGCCAGGCAACAATCCATCGAACTCGCTCTTGACGAAATCAACGCGGACGCCGTCGGGAACCAGGTAGTGCCCGGGGAATCGATACCACTCCTTGCTCACGCACATGGTCAGATTGAAATCCTTGACCGGAGACAGGTCGATGCGCGGTATATCCTCTTCGGGAGTGCCTGGGGGATATACGGGGAGCAGGCCAGTTTCGTTAAGGAGTCGAGGCAATTCTTCCGTCTGGAAGTTGTAAACGACCGATAGAGGAGAGTGGTAGTAGAACGTCAGCGCAAGAATGCGCGACACAGATATGAATGCCGACGCCACTACCACTGAAGAGGTGAAAGTGCGGAATATCGTGGATTGAGATGCCTGGGATTTATTAGCAACGAGCTGGAAAAGTGCGAACCAACTTACACGATACGGAGATTTTGTGAGCGAGATAAACGCCGTCTCGAGCCAACCGCGCACGAGATATAAAGTTACTGCGGCATTGAAACAGAGCAGCGGATACGCCGGAAACATGAACCGCTCCTCCTTGTGTGCCTGTAAAGTGAGAATCGCGGTCCAGAGATAAAAAGGAGCCAAGCGAAGCGCGAGGACGGTAAAGGGCGAGCTTTGATCTGCGGCCGGCTTGACCAGACCAAGCCGTTTCCGATCGATGAAATAGGTTACTCCGAGGGCGGGAAGGGAGAGCAGGGCGAAAGGTGTAAGGACATTAAAGTTTAGGACGAGGTTAAACAAGTAAAAGTTCCAGGGAGAGGTTCCGTAGAGATCTGGGCCGCGGTCAGACCCACCAAAGATGTTGTACTTGACAATGTTCCAAGGAACGATCGCAAGCTTTCCGTAAGCAATACTGTCAATCGCAATAACCGGAATCTGGCCGGAAACATGAGGGATAAAGCGCATGAATGTCTGGAATACTCACGAATAGCAAACTCGCAGCAAGACCCGCTGTAAACAGCCTCTTCCAGCGATTCATCATCCATAACGTCCGGATTTCTGGTGCGACACGGTCGGCACTGAAGACAAATAGCTCCTCAAACACGAAAGGAATCGAGAGGGCGAGAGCAAAAGGCCAGCCAACAATAGCTCCGGTTGCGAATAGAAGGGTAGCCGCGAGTGTCCGTTGGTTATTTTGCGCGCTGGACGGCGCCAATGCATAAGAAAATGCAAATGTGGCCATGTACATGGCGAAGGAGGAGGGGAGGAGCGCTGGGGAAAAAATGAGAAGAAACAATGGCAATGGAAATATTTGTACCTGCAGAAGCGTTCCACATTCCAGTGCTGAATAACAACATGAAGAAGAGGTAACGTCCTACACGCTCGTTGATTTTCTCGTAAACCGTACGGTAGAATTTTGCCTCCGCAAAGACGGAAACAGTGGCGAGCGAGATCCTGACAGCGAAAAAGGCGGCTCTCTATCCATTGGATGAGTTTAAAGTTGTGACGCGACATCACGACTCACTTTATCACCAGTTAGGAGAAGTTTGGATAGTTTTGCGGGCAGCATGTGGAGGACTATGTACGCCCAACTCCGGATGGCATACTCGGGAGAGACCTCCCATGTCTGGAAACCGTATCCGTGATCGAGCAAATGCAAAGGTTCCCAAAAATTGAAGACTGGCTCAAATTAGTCTCTAGATGGAATAGATGACCTGCCACGTACCTTCATCGCAGTCGTCGATGTTGGAGTACATTGCGCCGGTGACACGGATTAGCAGGAGTATACGGACTGCGAGGGAAAAACTGGGGTTCCATGGCCGACGTGCTGCCCTGCGCAGCTGGTCCTGCAGAATCCCGGTATGCCTGGGTGGCTGTTTAGGCTTCGGCTCTGTGTCTGGACGACGCAGACGAATATGCTGGACGTCGGACATAACAGGGTCGGTCGGGGTTCGTCCGTCACAACCGATCAAAGATTCCGCTTTGGGAAGTTGAACGCCTTGACGCGTCGCGTTTACCAGTGTAAGCGCCGAAGGCTTTGCTGCAAGTTCCTTTTGCTTGTGAGGTAACTGAAACGAATGAAATGCATAGCGTCGCCAGGGATATGAGCTAGTGCCGCGTTTGCCTCGTTTTCAGTGGTAGGATCATGAAGCCAGCGGATTTGCTGGACCGCTTCGAATATTGGTGGGACCTTATACCACAGGAACCGCTCTTTTCGCCGGTTTACACGGAAGAGAAAGCATGTAAAGCTAGCTGGACACTGCGGAGGCGACAGAATAGAAAAACAGAAGCGAAAAGAGGCGCATTCTACAGTCGAAGCGTGGATGTATCCGTTGACGTATATCCGCACCTAGAAGAATTCTGGGAGCTTTCCGCTTCTCCATTGCTTTCTCTTCTTGTCTTCAACCCCCATCCTCCCCGCACCCTCCACCATGGATAAAGAATCTCTAGCCACCGCAGGTCCAGCCTCTTCTACCCTCTCCTCCTGCTCCTTCTCACCTCTCCCCAGACAAATTCCTCTATATTACTCAGGTATACTTTTGTGGTACGTATTTTTTGACCTTGTCGTCGTCCTTTCTCACCTCCGATTTTCCGACAAGCGATGTGTACGATCCTCTCCCTCTCGGCCTCTGCCCTTCTTGATTTCCTCCCTAGACGCGGTGGTCATCTGGGACTGGCTCATCAGTCTGCCGCGCGAATGGAGATTTGTATGGCCATTTTCTTCCATTTTTCTTAACGCTGACCGGCTCCCCGCGAAGGTCTGGAAGACCCACTGGACACCCGTCAAGTGTGCTTACCTCTTCTGCCGGCAAGTCGCTCGTCGTTCTCGCGTCCATCTCACTCACGTCGCTCCAGTTACTGGGTTATCGCCGTGGTTCCTTACCTCCTGTATTGTTTCGTGATGGACCACTCGCGAGAACTCTGTCAAAAGATCTACAAGGTTTATCGCCAAGCTAGCCTGCTCTCCCGCTATCACTGATGCTTTTTCGCTTCAGGTGCCCGTAGCCTTGGCCTTGTGGAACCAAGTCGGCTCCGAATGTCTGTTTTACTTTCCTCTTTTCTTTCTGCGATTTACCGTGCACATCCACAGCGGTCCTCCTCATCCGCACATATGCTTTCTTCAACAGAAACGTCTACGTGTTGTGGTTTCTTCTTTCCGCCATCTCCGGGGTCGTAGCCTACCAGCTCTACGTAGATACAACCCAGATGCTCCGTACGTAAATCCCGCCTCTCATTGTTCTCGTTGTTCAATGCCTCGCAGTGCTGCCGTTCTTCAAACCTCCTTTTGTATGTGCATATATGCGCCTTCGATATCCGGCTGACTTTTTTGTAGGATAGAGGTCCTTGTTTCCCCATGTCTAAACCTCATTCCGCCCACCTCCTCGGTATGTTTTCCCAGTCCACCTTCTTTCTATATTATTGACATGCGATTTAGGATTTTTCGTACGTGCTTTGAAAGCCTTCTGCTTTCCTCATCCTAACCCACACCGGTCCAGATTGCCCCGCTCCTTTTCGATACGATTGTCACGTTGATGACTGTTTGGAAGGCTTTCACGATTCGCAGGCGCAACGGTGGGCCAAACAGCAGACTTATCCAGACATTCCTTCGTGAAGGTATAACCTCCGGCGTCTTCATCCGCGCAGTCAATAATTGTGTCCGCAGGAGTCTTCTACTATATTCTCATTTCTATTGCCAACTTGATCAACGGTATCTTTTATCTCCAGTGAGCCGTCCTTCCACCTGTTTTCCCCGTCTTTCTGACCACAGCCTTCGTTTAGACCCCGCCAAGTTATTTCAGCTATCAACATTCCCTTGAGCGTCATGATGGCCCCCATTCTTGCCTGCCGCCTGGTCTGTATTCTCTTACCTACAACAACGAACCCTTTTTGACGTCTATCTAGATCTTGGACCTCCGTGAGCGTGGTTCCGAAACCGTCTCTCACTCCGAGGGAACGGGGATCGCAGCCTTTACCACAAAGTCCATGACCCAGCAGCAGTGCTCCCCCTTCACTCCTCCGAATCATCGTACCAAGATCTACAGCCGTAACGCCCGCGTCACCGACTCCAACATTGTCCTGAGCACCCTCGGAAGTATCCCTCCTGACATGGACATCGAGCAGGACATTGCTGAGTTGGAGAACATCCGTCTCGGGCTCGGACTGGACTTGGGGCTGAGCATGAGCACCGCGGTCGGAGGCGATGACGGGGAACCTATCTGCGACGAAAAAGAGGAAGGGAGTCCTGCGCCGGCGTACACGAGCAGCGCTTTGGAGATGGGTTTCCGCGCAGCGAGCCGAGCCCCCAGCCTCGACTCGGACTCCTTCAGAGGCATCAGGGTCACGGTTGACGTCGAAAAGGCCACCGCTACCATGTAGCAGAGAAGATCGTTCCGCTCGACCAGATCCAAATCGCCGCATCCAGAATCGCTTCTTGTTTTCGACACCTCTGTAACTCCACCCGCTGCCTCGGACCCTCATTTCCCGGAACGAAACTATCCCGTCGGCGACTGCCTACATCCAAGGGAACCTCACTTGCATCCCGCGCGCACCATGCGCCCATTATTATCCATACATCCACTCGTCCGCCGTTTTCGTGTTAATAGCAATTGTAGCATTACTATCTTTCCGCCTTGACCCTGCATATAGTTATCTCTACAATACATACAGAAAATCCATACGTAGCATGTTTTCAACTTCTGAATAGCACTCGATGTTTTTGACGTTTCGTTTCAAGTCCAGCGCGCGTTTCGGACGCGACGCGTTGAAGTCACCTGAGCGTGAAACGTCAATCGGTTGCTTTGCGCCCGAAACAGCAAATCTCGCCTTGTCCAGAACCACATCCTTCCTCCGCCCTCCTCCATGTTGCTGGACCTTCCTCCAGAGCTCGTGCTCCACATATTCTCCTTCCTCGACCTTCCTGACCTTGCAATCTTGAGCCGGCTCTCACCTGTCCTCGCCCGCCTCGCTTCAGACGAGGCACTTCATAACAATCGTCTTCGTGTGATATGTCCTGCTCGCGTCCAACACGATCTCTTTGCCGTCGGTCCCCACGGCCACGTTCTGCGCCCTTCCGTAGGAGACCTCGTCCACAGAGGCGTTATGCGCGGTCTCGCAATCGAGAGAAGATGGCGGGCCGGCACCTACTTCTACTCCCATCTCGTACGTCTGTTCCCGCAGTATGCACAGTCGCTCGCTGAAACCCACGGACTCAGTCGGTTATCCAGTACGAAACCTCCCTGCGGCTTGCGCGCCGGCAGACCAGCCACGTGTTGTCGGTGCACCTGCGGCGCCGCAGTGCGGCATCCAACTCCCTCCTCACGTCGCGCGCATTCCCTGATGTCGAGGCGTCGTCCCTGTCGATCTCGCGCGCGCTCCTCCCCATCATGCACAAGCTCAAGTGGTCGCTGCAGCGCGACAAGCTCGCCAAGATGGTCCGAGACGGCAGCGGTATCTTTGGTGTCAACCAATGGCTTGAGGGAAGGCGGCATATTGTGCACGAGGGTGAACGAGTGCGTCTTGCGATTTGCCCAGATATTCGGAAGATCGTTGGGTTCTATGAGAATTTGACTGCGAAGTAATGTACAGTGGGTTTTTGTTTTTTATCCCCCATGTTTTACCCCAGGCTTGGATCGTTGGACGGAGATACCGGGCCATGTACTATGTATTCATCCATCCAATCGGCCTGAGCGCCTGCTTCGTTCGCAGGAAAGAATCTTTAGCCAAAATCAACCCCTCAAAGGGGCCCAGTGTCGATTGCCGTTTCTGGATGGCAAATATGTACTGCTACCAGCGTAGCTAAGTAAGTATTTTACGTTCGGACAATATACGTGTGAAAATCGTGAACTGGCCGGCCATCGGAAGGCGGGACCACTGGTAAAACCTCTTGGGACCTGACCACCAGCTAATGAGCTGCTGTACGGGAGAAGTTCTCTTCTCCCAGGTATGAAAACCCCAGCATCCACCAGTTCACATGGAACGTTATCAACGCAGCAGTATTGTAAAGTGGTCGACCAAATCGGCGATACAAGGGATGGGAAATCTGATTGAAAAATAGTCAGCAATGATTGTGGGCGGGTAACGTGAAAAAAATGCTCTAGCAGCCTATGAGATAAACCGTGCTTGAAGAGCATTACAACGCACCTGGCAGGCAGTGAGGAAGGCCGGAAAGCCTTGTGACTGCCCGCCAGGTGATGTGACTCGGACGGGATATCGGACCGACGGGTTTGGAGCTTTGGCGCGCGCTCGCCGATTACCCTTGTGTAAACTCCCATTTAAACTCGACCAATCGGCCTGAGCGCCTGCTTCGTTCGCAGGAAAGAATCTTTAGCCAAAATCAACCCCTCAAAGGGGCCCAGTGTCGATTGCCGTTTCTGGATGGCTAAAGGGTATTAAAGAAAGAAAAAGAATTGAGAAGAGCCGAAAGGTGAAGATGAGGAAGAAATGGGAATAATTAGAATATACCGCAACCGTGTATAGGTTTGTCGGAGTGCGACTCGGACCACGGGCGGGTCTAGTGGATTAGGGTTCAGTGGTCTTCCCTGAAATTAGGTCAACAATTGGTAGAAACAAAAATTGAACACAGAAAATGAAACAGAAACTTTGCTCTGACTCTCGTTTGCGACCCATGGGGTAGAGAGGAGCGTTGGGTACGTTTGACACAGCTCAGACTCTTGCTTGCGACCCAGGGGGTGAAGAGGAGCCCTCTCGTTTACGACCCAGGGGGTAGAGAGGTTGTGTGGAGAACACAAGAAGGGCCACACAAAAAGACCGCCGATAGAGAAATTGTGCCGCTGACAGCAACATCCATTTCGGACGGGATTTTGGCATTGTGGTCCTTGCACGCATCTCCGTTCAAACCGCGTCCAACTTTGACACAATTCTCGTTTACGACCCAGGGGGTAGAGGTTGTGTGAAGATCAACAAGGCTTAGGCGACTCCGAGAACCGCGAATAAATCATCGTGCAATAGGCAGCAATATTTATCTGATGTAACTTTGGTGTCGCCGTCCTTGCCGTAGGGTTCTGAAAGAAGCCCGTGGTGGTGATCATTGAGGACGGAGGGCATCCCACGTCAAGCAGTCTCTGCGAAGTTCGAACTCGGCCGTTGTGCGTCAAATGCAGACAGCAGCTGCCGAGCCGTCCGTTCACGTTGCTGCACCTAAAATATTGTGTGCAGCTTGATGCAGTAGTACTTGACAGGTGGATGTCGAGGAGCACTATGCCATAGTGCCGCAATGAGACTTGCGAGCCCTGACGTGCTGAGTCGTACCGTACGAGAGGACCAAGCGATGACTCGCGATCGGAATATGATGATGCAAGGGGCAGAACTTCCGGGCCCCGCATGAGTGGGTCCGCTGTGCTGAAGCCATGAACAGTCTGAGTGCAGGTCCGGGGAATGGTTCTGGTAGTCTCTGCTCGTCGTCGCATGGTCGGCTCTGGCATTGATGGTGACGTGAACTCGAAGACAAACCGGCCGATATTAGCCGAGCCTGAGAAAGGCCAATAACGCCCGATGACAACACGGTTGAGGTGCGCGTTTGGCAAAGACGCCTTGGGACCTCCTGTGCCATCACATAATCGGGCAGGAAACGGTGAAACAGGCCTTCAACCACAGGAGGAACGACCCCAGAAATTGCAGCAAAACCACGAAAGTCTGCGTCCATGCCAATCCGTTGCCGGACTTGAACTGACTATGCCGATGGCATCCCTGAGGGGACACTTGGCTTCTGTCATGAACAGAAGCTCTGCAGTCAGCCGTGTGTGTTTGCCCGCATGGCTGTCCGGATGGCACACAGGCAATAACTTGGAGATTGCGTGATCCAGGCTCGCCGCTCGGGAGTTACGAGAAGTTCTCGAGACAATCTGTTTGAGTACACTACCGTTTTTGGACAGACCTGGGTCCCACCGTGTGACAAGAAACGTCTCTCCGGTCTCCGATCCACATGGGTTTGTCCAAATCGGGCCCACGTCGAATCGACGTCGAAGAATCGTGCGTCGAATCGACGTCAATGCAAATGCATGGCTTTGGCCACAGAAAAATGCCGAATTGTTGTGGGATGGCCGGGCTGTGTTACAGCCTGCTTTGTGTCGACTCCGATGTCCTTTGCATTCAAATATATAATTTGCGGGGCACGCATCGGGAATAGCACAGAACGTATGTGCATTAAAAGAGGGTAGATGTAATAATTATATACAGCAGAATGAGTGTCCGAGTATTAAGAGACTATAAGAGATGATCCATCATCCGCGCACACCGCCGTTCTATCCTTCGTTCGCGTCGCTCGGCTCGGGGTCTTCGTCGGCGAGATCTTCTTGAGTGTATCCATCCATTTCTGCCACCGCTCTCGAGACTTCGACTTGCCACGATGGCAGACGCTGGCTAGATTTCTTCCTAGTCTTTGGCTTGCACCTGGTGAGGTGCAGTCGCAACGCTGCTTCAAATTTTCTGGGGCCGTCAGTACCCGTATTATAGGATAAATGTAAATGGACATACATGCTTCCCTGGGCAGCACGCTGCTCCAGAGGGAGTGCCGCAGTTTGGTCCCGGTAATCAGCCATTTTGGTGTCGACGTCGTCCCAGAACAGCTCGGGTGCCGCTGCAGACTCCATGTAGTCGACGAGCGCCAGCTGCTATATAAGACATCATAAATGGTCAGAATTGACACGGCGCTTGAGAGGAGAGTACGTACAATCCACGCGAAGCGCCCCCACATCGGATCGGTCATTTCTTGGGACGAGTTCCATGAGAGACTTTTGACGAGGTCGTAGATCGGTGTCTTGTGTTTCCAGCCGTTTGCCATCTGGTACAGATTTGTGAGCTTGAGGTAGTAGTCCAGCAGCTGAATCTGACCTTTCTCTTGATTTCCGATCGCGCCCCCGTTGCGACACTACTCACGGCAGTATTGAAGGCCGTACCGGTGATCTCAGGACGGAACTCCAGCGGAATTCGGTACAAGGCGGGGTTCAGTCGGATATGGCGCTGGGCAGCTGTTAGGCGGGACCCACATTCACGGCATCAATGCTTACCATAAGTCGCTCCAAGAGCCCCGTCTTGTAACTGGAAAGGTGTGGATCGAGGAAAACCGCGCGGATCTTGCTAACAACATTGTTCTGCCAGCACAACATGAGTCCGGGCCCATTGAAGACGGTGAGTACACACCTTGAAGTCCGCAGATGCTAGATAGGCACCCAGCTTATCCTCCGCACTTTCGTGCTGACCCCCGTAGACCGCCGCCAACGTAATGAGAACCAGCTTGTGTGTAGAGAGCTCAGGGAATGCGTCAGCCTTCGCATGCGAGGGGACTCAGAAGAACTCCACATACCTGACTCGCTCTGATAAAATCCTCCCGCCGGCTCTCTGGAATCTCGTACTCTCCGGCTACATCTTCAGCGTACTCTCTCAAGCGAGCCTTGGTCGGCGGGGACCAGTCCGTTAAGGAGTCGACTCGCTCCCGGCGCCCCAGAACGGAGGCTGAGGCCGATGGCGAGAAACCAAGGCCAAGGCCGCCTGGCGTCCCCGGCGTGCCATTGAAGCTGGGGGTGGACATTGTCAGCCATGATTCTCTGATATGAGGTGCGACGCACCTGCTACTGGGTCCTAGGGCTGTCCTGTTGTGCGGCCCCGGCGTCCCGACACCTCTCTGGTATTGGCCTTGACCTGGCGGGGGGAGATTCTCTTCCTCGTCGTTTTGGGTGCTGCTTGACGCCAATGACAGGGAGAGCAGTGTTTCCGAGGCTGCAGCCTCATCAAGCAGACCCATGGGATCGCTCAGCGCCGCTCGAAAAGGGCCAGGAATGTGTCGGCGGTGGAAGACTTGCGAAGAAAATTTTACCTTGCTTATGTCATTGGACTTCCGAAAACGGACACTCAATAATACCGCCGACCACCATGTCGGAAACCTCGTACGCTCCCAGCTCTTCGGATTATGGCCAGGAGCAAGCCATATCTCAACACCACTATTTTTATGCTCGTGAACTCAAACAGGAGAACCACCGTGCTGCAAAACGACAAAGAGATGATCGCTCTGTTTCCCCGTCCCCCGTGAAGCACGAGCCCGATTCCCCAAGTGAAACACCCAGGGTCAGCGCTGTTGAGGCAAATATACGGCTCGAAGAGTATGTTCTCTTTACTTCTAAATTTGTTTCATCTCAACAAGCATACAGGCAGTACGCAGCTGCTCTTAACTCGCAAATGGGTGAAAACACTTTTATTGAAACTCTGTTCAACGAGAAGAAGCCGTGTATGTGTCACCCATATTTTACTGCCCTCTGCTAAGTTTCTATTCACTCCATAGCTTCCCCCAAACAAGAATCTCAGCTCGATGACGCAGACTTCGACCTCATGCGCTGGAAGTGCCATGATTTGGAGGGGGAACATGATCATGCCTACGAACGGTTGGACGAGGTGCAAGCGGAGCTGGACGAGGCCATTCGGCAGCGAGACGCAGCATTAGTGCGATGTGGAGCCTGGGAGAAGGCTGCCGAGTCAGCGTCAAGTCTTATTCGACTTGCCGCTGTGATTCGGACCGCAGTGTAGCTATTGGAAGGATGTTCTCCTTGCGCGATATAGCAACTCGTTCGGCCCTTAGGGGTTAATGGTGTTGGAAAGCAGTGGGGATTAAGGTCTGACTATGCCTCTATGTGATATGTAAATGGGTGTGTGGGGCGTAGGATGTGTGTGTGTGTGTTAATTCAACTTCTCCTGGATGGGGAGAGGGATGATATTCGTGGGTCTATTTTCTTGGGTTTGTTAAACCTGTTCGTTAGCGACAAATGGATGAAGCCAAAATATATACTATGTGCTCTTTATGCTGCGTTGAATCCCGTTCTGTGGCGGTTCCAAAGCTTCCTAGACGGCGTTATAGCTCGCTATCCTTTCTGCACTCCTCCCTGGTGAACAGGTGCTGCGGGACGGCTGGATATCCCTTGGGATTCCACAAATAACGGCGACGACGCTGTGTATGTCGTTTTGACAGGATCACAGACGGCGATTTATCCAATATGGCTCTGCTCCTAAGCTGGACTAGGTGCGAGTACGGCTAGCGGTCGTGGTCCGTGGGTGAAACGACTGCGGTCTAAGCAGAACCGGGTGTTTTTGGTGCAAGTTGTCAAGTCCTGTCTTCTACACGGCAATATGCCTGCGAATCCGGTGCTCCGTTACGGCGACCTGCTGGGTGGTAGACTTGGGGGCGTCTGTGGTGGGGACGTCCTTGCAGAAGGGGAGGATGGTAAAGTGCCTGGACCAGGGACAAGTGAGGGGTGGGCGGTCAAATGCGTGAACGAGGGCTCTTTTAGATGTAATTCAGAGGATGAGATACAGGGGAGGGATAAGAGCCCAGTAATTGACTGACTACTTCCGCTTCTCGCGTCTCCCTTTTATACCTTTCTCTCTATGCCGTACTGGACCGACGCGCGTCCCTCCAACCGTTGGTAGCACATGGTGCACCGCGGTCTGGAACGTCATGGTCGTCCTCCCAGCTCAGGAGATGGCTATTTGGGGATGCGCGCCGGCCTGGTCGGGCTAGGCGAAGGGAACACGCATATTCCTGCCCGAGGAGGCGGGTGAATTACGTGATTTCAGCAATTCTCCTAGCCAAGGAAGTGGAAAGCCAGCAAATCTGCGGTTTGTACCGCATGGACAGGCTCGACACGAGGCTAGAGTATATCCGATTGGTTGTTCGTTGGCGGGGTACGCGCGTCCCCTGGCGACCTTGGGCGGGGAGAACTCGGGGTGGTGCTGAGGCCGCGCGGCCTTTGACCAGTCCAAGAGGGCTCGAGTGCCTTTTGGTGCTTTGTGGAAATATCGGATGGAATGGGATAAGTGGTTGGTTCAATGGGTGTAGACAGCGTCCAGGAGTGCTTTGGGAGTACTTTGGACGGTGTCGAATGCGAAAAGTGAGGCGTTATGAACAATCTCCCGAGCCAGGAGATTGGGCCAAATCGGGAAATCTGGTTTCCTCATCGGGAAGCGGATTGTCGGGTGCGATTATATGGATTCGCAGGATCGGTTAGGAGGGGCCATGAGGCAGTGTGCAGTGCGTAGCACAAACACCAGCCTCACACTTCCTCCATAGTTTTTACACTGACCGGGACGGTCAGGTAACCTATAAAAGGGGAACCTAAAATCAATGCCAATCAAAACTTTTCTCGCCCTGCTTCTTCGTCATGGATCCCAGCACCATCCGTCGTTTCCTTAACAGCAATGTTCATTGGCCTTCCCAGCGTTTCTTCATTCCCGTCGGGGGATTGCAGATTTTCCTCCTGGACAACCTTCGGTACAAGATCTTCCTGTTGATGCCGAGTGTTTTCACGGACGCGTACGCCCTGGACGTCGTTACGCCTATGTCGTCCACGGCGCATACCCAGATTCGATACCGCGTTCGGGACCTCGTTCGGCACATGGTGAGAAAGACTTGCTTCATTTTGTGTCGCGGAAAACTGAATGTTCCCTAGTTTTATGCGGCGCAAATTGCCCAGAACGAATTCCGCGTCCAATACGAGACGTCTGTCATCCCTGCTGAGGCGGCGTGGACGTTCCACATTATCCTCGTCCTCCTGGTCGTTGTAGGGTTCGAAGGGGATGATCTTCCGATTACTCCTGCCCTGTCGGCGAGCGTCACCACAGAGGGACAGATGGCTTATACGCAGGCGACTTCGATGCTTTGTGCGGCGCTCGCCTCCTATATGCGTCGCAAAGAAGCCGGCCGTCAAGCGCACTTCGACTTCGAGGAGTACGATATGAACCACTGGGTGTCCGGTCACTTCCCCCGTCGTCCTCGTCCGTCTTCCTTCCCCACTATTCGGGTGGACGACTATCTTTCCGACCCCTTCGAATATAATGATCTTATCAACATCGTTCGGGAGACCAGCGCAGGGCCCCTTGTGCAGGACTGCAGTCGTGCCGGTCATACTTCCCCCGTCGCCAGTGATCACTGCGAGTGCGCGCCCCACGAGGTGGTTGATTGTGCTCAGCGTGTGGCGGACGAGCACGAGGCCGAAGTTGTTGCCGACGCGGTTGGGTTCGTTGCGACGGTGGATGCAGCGCACGAGCTTCTCAAGACTAGTCCTACTCGCCGGAGCGTCCGCGTGTTGGCCAAGAAGCTGGGACAAGGAGCTCTCTTCATTCCGCGCTCCTCGATGGCGAAAGATGAAGATTCTGATATGAGCGACTCGTCGTTCGGCTCTATTCCCGAGCTCGTTGGGATGGAGGGACTGGTCGGTACTTCTCCCGTGGTAGGGGACAGTGGGCGTGTGTAGATACGATCTTGAAATGAATTTTCTATTCTTGGTGTCATAATTTCTCCTCGGGCAGGGAGAGCGTCCGAGAGCCATCTTCTTCTCGGGGATACCGAGCGACGCGCCTTCGTCTTGTTTTTCGTATAAAGGGCTCAGCAGCCTGCCAAACTTTCCCAAGAATTCTGGGACGCATTTTTAACAATGGCCCGCGCCTGGCTCGCCCAATACCGGCACTTTTTCGAGGGTCTGCTGCTCGAGGATGAGGAGTTATTCGACCCCTCCTTCCAGCCGTCCGAGAGTCTTGAAGAATTCCTTCGGACGCGAATTCGCCCGGCGGTATATTTCCTCCAGCGGTGTACCGTGGAGACGGGATCGTATCATGGGGCGCACTCTCGGATCCCTCGTCCTGAGAAGGAGCAGCTGCGTCTGATTATGCTGCGGCTAGTGGATACGATCGTGCGTGGTCTTCTTTTGTTTCATATTTTCGATTTCGGCATATTGCATGTGTTGTGTTCCTGGGTGGCATAATTCTTTTGTGCATGGGTGTTTCTGGCATAGTCTTTTTCATTTTCCGCGTTCCCTCCTGTATATTGGATTGCTTGTGTTCTTGGCTGTCATATGACTGATTCTTTCTTGTGCATAGAGTGTTCTCGCGCGTCTCCGGCGCCTGCACGACATTTCTCCTCCCCTCGCGGGAGAAGCAGCCACGGGCGGGAGGCGTATGTTGGGGCACAAGTTCCGTGTTCCTGGATCGTCGGCGAATATGTTCAAGATAATTCTCTCCCTGGTTTCCCGCCTGTCGGATCCCCGCCGGGATGGACACCGCGTCCGCGATATCCGCTCTTTCATGGTCGAACTTCACTTGGCAGCCATGGCGGACTTCCGGCTCTCGGGCGGGGAGATCGAATACCACGAGTATAACCGCGATGGGACGCTAGGCGAGTTGTTTCACGAGATCGATCTCGTCCCCTCCGGGTAGGGAGACCAATTTCAGGCGCGAAGATCCAATCCTATCCACGCGCAGACCCCTGATCGGCCCGCGCTTCCTTTTAGGCGAATGATTACGTGAATCCTTGATTGGGTTGCGATGAGTGATCTGACGGAACCTGTCGTCCGAAAGGGGAATGATGAGCTGTTGATCCCTCCTCGTCCAGGAGAATGGTGTAGGGTATAAAGTTGGGCGTGGTTCGAGAATAAAAATCATCTTTTCTTTTCGTCGCCCGCCACCATCGTTCGTCGCCATGTCAGAAAACCCAGTGAAACCTGCTGTCCGCGAAGAGTTCCAGAGCTGCGACTTCGACACCGTGGCAGAGATGATAGAATTCGCCAATCACCCGTTCATGGCCAAACTCAGCCGCAATGTCCTTGAACCCTTGTACCAGACATACATCAAGATTCGGGAGGAGAGATTCTTTCCCTCCACAGGACCGACGCGTAGCCAGCTCCGATGGATTCGGATGCACGTCCGGGAATATTTCGATGGGGCAGTGAGCCATTCTCCTTGGTCGGGAGACTTGTTGCAATTTGATTAACGCGCATCGTAGGCGAAGGTGGCGGATATGCTTATCCTCTATGGGGATTTGTGCGAGGAACAGCGAATTCCTACTCCCCGCGCGTCCTGGATTCGCACTGTTATGGCGGCGGAGGCGATTCACGGTTTTGAAGGCGATGAAGATCCCTTATTGCGGATTGTCCTGAGGGGGAAAGTGGCCTCGCTTCTGGTATACGCTGATCTTCTCCGCCAACGTCACTATGCTCGGTTAATTGGGCCGGCAAGCGTCCCAAGCGAGGAGGCATCAGCTCCCGGCAGTCGGTCCAATCCGATAGAAGTGTCGATTTGAGGGGAGGATAACGGCGCGGGTATAAATAGGCAGGTAGTTCGTTCGTAGACCGAGAAAACATTCTGCCTGCTCAATCGTGCTTCATGGCTGCCTTTCCCTGCAACACCATTCGGACCGTTGAGGAGCTCATCTCCATTCCCGAAATCCTCTTGATGTATCTGCGCGTTTTTCAAGCATCCCAAGTGGAGGCCATCGAGTACATGGACGCCAGGGACGCGCATTTAACCTATGTGTCGGAGCATTTGCGGCCTTACGCAGCCGTGCTAAACGCCTGTATTCCCGCGACTGTTCGCCGACCATCCGAGATGCCCAAGGGACGCGCCGAAGAACTTGCGCCCTTCATTGTGTCTTTCATCGAGCATTGCGTGCGTTTAATTTTTCATTGTCCCCCTTCAGAGGGCGCAATTTCTCAGTGATTATTTCCAGGCGCTGCTTCACACCATAGCGCATGGATACGCGCAGAGCACAGGCGAATCGCCCTTTCTTGATTCGCGTGTTCGCTGGTGCTTCGTCCTCATGGACAAGTTCGACATGCTCTCCGGTCGCCCGAATTACGGTTTTTCGTCCGCGACGCGCAGCGTTTTCCTGGGCCGGGCGTCTTCCGCGTCCTCGCTCTCCCTTGCCGGGCGCGTCGATGGCAGTGCTTTTGACGTTCCCCTCTCAGGGGAATATCTATCGCTTCCGGCCGTTCCGCCTTGGACTGAAGAGGATATTGGCCGGCTCCGCGCCGAGGAGGAGAGCTACGCCTGGTCTGCGGAGGAGATGCTTCTTCAGGACCATATTGATTCGAGCAAACGGGTGGATATTTCCATAGCAAAAGCGGTGGCCGAACATGAGGCCGGGCACGCTCCCCACGCGAGCGGAAGATACCAAGTTTAGCTTAGCCAGCGTTGGTTGGGCGTCGCTACTTCATGTTGTAGATATCCTTTCCTGTACGGGGAACGACACGGTCACGTGGTCGTTCTCCTCCTCGGGGAGAATCGATGATTTGCCCCATATAAAGAGCGACTGAGCCGAAGGTGGGAGTTAAAACTCCTTCTCTTCCTGCATTGCATGCTACACCGTTCAGAGCCTGTTCCAACCTCCAGGCGGCTCTCCGCCACCGACCTGACCGCGTTATGGATCATTCGCGTGCGTTTCCTGGCGGCTCAGCTTCATCATATCACGACCATTGCGCGTGAATCCGAGACACCGCCGAGAACGGTCGAAGTCATTCGTAGTGGAGTCAGGGAGCTGGCGAAGAACATGGTGGATTTGGGTCGTGCGAGCGTCGAACATGGCATGGATAGGGGCACTAGGAACGACGCGCGATTCTTCGTGCCGGCCGAGGCCACGGCTCTGTTTGCGATGATAGAGCGATTCATCGACTCCTACGGATACCTGGAAGACGACCTCACCCCCAACCGGGAGGTGTTGTTCGGTAACTTGGAAATCCTTCGAACCTGCATGATCGAGGCCGTCGACTATTTGTTGGCCCCCGACGACTTTCCCAACTTCCCGCTGAATGCCGTCGAACGCGACTGGTACGCGTTCCCCGCGACGTTGAAGGCACACCAAGTGACAATGCTTCGCGCAACGCACGTCCCGAAGCGTAAATTCGGAGACAACCTCCGGCGCTATAATTCCGAGCTGGACAGCAGCCGCTGGTACAATTTTCCCGACCCGACATTGGCGCTAGTCCCGACGCGGCCTAACACTCCCGAGGTGGCAACAATAACCTGGATCGCCGTTGACGCTTGCGCGCTGAATACCGGAATTGTTATACGCAGGGCGACTCCTGTCCAAGAGGGGAGCGCTTCCGGCGCTGAGGCTGAAGAGGGCGAGCTCCCGGGCGAGGAGTAGAAGAGAGCTTTTCGAGGAATTGCTGCCGAGGAAGCGCGACATCGAATATAGGTCCATGTAACCGTTTCTCCTCGCCCAGGAGACTTGGTGTTCTATCCCCATCCGCTTCCTCCGAGTTCGTATAAAGCAGATGCTCTGGATCCCTGTGCCTTCATGAATGTCCTGTGCCCTCACGTTCCCGTCCCTCGCATATTTAGTTATGCGCCAATCCTTCGGCGCCTTTCACTCCCCGTCTCCGATTTGGACCAGGAGATGTGGAGTCCTCTCGAGACCCTAGAGGAGTTTTGCGAGTACAGGCTGCGACCGCTGGTGTTCTTCCTCCATTCCGCCATAACGCGGGATTTTACAATGGGCGTCCCTCCCGGGGCATATACGGTCATGGAATTGTCGGAGATCAAATATTGGCTAGCGCGGACCATGTTGCATTTCGTCAGCCACCCCTCTCTTGCTTCTCCCCGTCGAGGAGAGCGACTGATTTAGCCACAGCGGCTTATCCAAGTGTCGAAATCCGATAAGCTGGTGCAGTACCTGGATGACTGGGGGGTTCCTGTGCCTTCTTCGTGGAACGTGCCGGGGGAATGTACCGCGATGCTGGAGTTCTTGTACCGGATGTGCTTGTGCATTGGTTTCCCCGTGTCCGAGCACGAGGTGTTTCCTCTCAGCCAGCATACCCTCCTGCCTCTTATCCACTCCGCCCGGATTTCCCTGACCGTGGAAAATACCAACCGGGATTACTACCCTTTCGACGAGGACGGTTGCCTCTCCGATTCCCATTACTACGACGACCACCTCGGCGTTCCTATCCCGGCAATCGTTCACGGAGGCGGATTTTCGGTTGTGGGTAGCGTGCATCTCGATAATATCAGTTGGGAGCGCGACTGCGTGTTCGGGGAGGGGGAATTCTTTTCTGGTCGCAAGTCCATCCTTGTACGGGAGAGGATTGACTGCCCATCCTTCTAGCGTCCCTTTATTCGTGTCTTCGCTGTTTCTTCTAAGATTTCTCCTGGGGCGGGAGAAATCTCGTATTCGTCCTTCCACGCGTTCCGTGATTAATTTCGACGCGTCGTTCCGCATAGTTGTTGCATAATTTGCCTCCAGAGTGATCAGCTCCTCGGGCCGTTTGTTTGTTTGAGCGCTTTTTCGGAATTCCAGCATTTTTCGACCCGCGAAATACGCGCGTAAGCCTTCTCGATAAAATCTGTTTCGTGTGCCTCTCGATTAGCGCTCTTATGGTCCCTTTTCCGTTTGTAGGGGGCCCGAGTGTCGAATATTTCCTTAGTCCGAGTTGCTGGTCGCCTAATCCGTACTCTCCCTGGCCAGGATATCAAATCGCGATTCGTTGTGTCTTCTTTTCCCCATTGCGATCGTTTCAAATTGCTTTTCTGTTCCCGGCGCAGATCGTGATGAAATTCCTATGTGTTCCCAGCCGGGGAGCCATGATCGGCGCGCGGGATCCGTGTCGCGTGGTAGGTCACGTGATTTCCCATCAATCTTGGAGTTAGGAGACTCCTTAATTGGATTCGCGAAAACAACGCGTTCCGTCCCGTGTTTCCCCTCTCCCTTCGCCATTCGACGCGTCGAATCCTGTTGCTTTCCTTCCCGTGCCTCGTGGGAAGAGTGACGTCGCCTTCTTCGCTGCGCATCACCCCTGGATCGACACATACCAATTTTAGGTTCGTCCATTCAATTGATGGCGCGCGCTTCCATCTCTGAGCTTAATTTCGATTTTCCGTTTGGTTCCACCATATTCTTCGTCTCCTTGCTGTCGTGGCCATCTTTTCCTCTCGACTTCCTCGTCGTGCATGCTGCCGGCCGCAACCGCTCTTCCAACACGTCGTAGCACTCGCCCCTCTAAGCCTGCGGTGTTTTTCAATCCTTCCTCCGTGCGCGTGCCTCCTAGTCCTTCCAAGGGTGCGAGGAAATCGCGCGCCACGCCTTCTCTGTAAGTTCGATGGCCCGATCTTTTTCATTTTCTGACTCTCCTGGTCCGGGAATACAGGAAACAAATCGCATCCGGTAGATCGTCCGAAGAATCCGCTGTAGAGACGTCCTCTGGCAGCGAATCCGAGTCGTTTGTCAGCGCGCGAGAGACCCAGTCCTCGGAGGAGGCCCTGATATCGCTGGCCACTTCTCCCATGGTCAAGAAAGCACCCGGCAAGCGCGTTGCTGCTGAAGTTGTCGATGTCGACGAGGATGGTGATGGCGGCGACGCGGTCGGTCCTCGCAAGAGAGGCAGGAGGGCGGCAGCGCCTCCTTCGCAGTCTCCTGCTGGACCTTCCAAGTCCAATGCTCCCAAAGCTCCTCTCTCTGCTGGCAAGAAGAAACAAGTCGCCTCCGAGTCTTCCCCCCCTAAAAAGGTCGTTACCGGTCCGCGTGGACGCCCTCCTGGGCTCCGCGAGCCTCCAGACGATGTTCGGTCGATTCTTCAACCCTCTCCTCCCCCGGGAGAAGCAACCACCGTTGTCGATTTGAAAGCTTTCAAGTGCTCCATCGATCTCAAATGGATGTCCAAGGTGGATTTCGTCGTGGGTGTGAAGAGGAGTCTGGAGCGGGAAGTTTCTTTCGCGCATAAACCCGCGAGGGAGATCGTGAGGATTTATTCTGGAGTAGACGAGGCGACTCCTGTCGTCCACGGGTTCACGCCCGAGCTGGTTCGCCATCCCGGTTTCTTTTCTTCCCATCCAGGGACGTGGCTTATCGACCATGGAAAAGGCGTCGAGGACTTGGTGCGGAAGTACAACGACCTCATCATCGACCGTCGCGCGTTCCGGTATAAATGCCCCGAGCTCCTTCCGCTCGAACCTCTTCCGGAAGACCCTCTAAATCCCGCGTATTTCAGCAAGGACGACCCCCGGCCCCTGCCTCCGACTAAAACTGCGACACCGTACCACGCTTTCGACCCATCTCTCTCCCTTACGATGCAGCAGCACGAGGCCGCCTACCAGGCGCATCTCGAACTTGAGCGTTTGCACGACGAGGCGCAGAAGAAGGAGCTCGACGAGGCAAGGGCGAAGTACCGGTCCGAGAACGTTGCCTGGATGGAACGCAACAAATCGCACCAAGAGAAGGTCATCTCCGAGCACCAGCGCCAGTCCGCCGTTATCGAGGATTACAACGGCTGTCGCGCGGCGGCCCTCAGTCATTACGACGTTTCCCTCAATACTCTCGGGATCTTCATTTCCCTCGTCGCCCGCGCTGAATATGAATATCTCGCCGGCGGGTCTGACCCCTCCGTTCCTCCTCCTATCTTCGACGCGCCTTCCTCAGGATCACAGCCACCGAAGATCCCGAAGAAGAAAGGACTGTCTTCCTCGGCTGGGAATGACAGCGCCGATCGTCGTTGGATGGAGTTAATCTCGCCAAGCCCTAGTGCCGACGCGGTTGCGCGTTTTTCCAAGGCGTTCCCCGAGTGCGAGTTGGTAGCCTTGATCTCCGAGATGTACAGTCTCCGGGCGAGCGGCCGCTGCATTGGGGGAAAGCGGATGGAGCAGTTCGTGGCCGACTGGAAGATGATCCAGGGGGCCATATCGCAGTACGACAGCGAGAAGTGGCACGACGAAAACCCTCTCTTCAATCGTTGGGCACCCATGCCCTTTTCCGACGTGCCTGTCAACCGCGGCTACGAGTACGACAAACGGGCGGCACGTTTTCTGCAAGGATTTGCCGAAGATTACGTTCTCGTGAAGACTCTCGAGAACCGCGTTGGTTTCGATCGCGGCTTGGTAATTGATTATTCTTTTTCCCTTTGAGCGATTCTGACCCCTTCCAACAGCTTTGCTTTGAGTGTTTCTTTGGCGGAATTCCTTGTCTGCGCGTCGCGCACGGAACCTCAAAACTGCAAGCGAAATGCAACTTCTGCCGGTCCAACACCTCGTTGTGCGTTCCCGTGCCATTCCCTGCCTCGTTTGAGATTACCGGTAAGTCCTTCTTTCCTCGTTTAATTACGTTCCTGATCATGGACGTATTTTTCTCCCAGACCGGGGGAAAGCCCAGTTGAACGATAAATGGATGGCTTTCCAGCTGAACGAATGGATCGAAGACTCGGCCGGTAACTCTGGTGGCGCTCTCCCCGAGATGCTCCTGTCCGTCATTATCGGGTGGATCCAGCGGAACTCAGGCGACGACGCTGCCAGGGCCGCACGTACTCGCGTTTACTCCTCCAGCGTCGCCCCTCTCCCTTCGTCGGGGGAGAACAACGCCGTCGCATCTTCTTCGTCGTCCGGGGCCCTTCCATCTCTTCCCGAGACGGGATTGATTCGGTTCCCCTCCGAGGTTGGCGACAAGAAGATCTCGCGTGACTCGGATGGCGATATCAATATGCATGGCGTGGACGAACAAGTTGGGAAAGAGGTTGAACCGGCCGGGGGCGGAGTTGAGTTCCCGCCCGCGGACTTCCAGGGTGCGTCCTCCATAGTTTCGCTATTCTCTCTCTGGTTACGCTAATCACCTCCCCCAGGTTCGGGCGGAGCGCGTTCATCCCTGCCAGCTCGTGTTTCGCCTCCTCCCCGAACAGGATCATCTTCGTCGCTGGCCGGCGCACTTGGCAAGACTCTTTCTCGTCCTCCCGAGAAGACGTCCCATTCCGCGCCTGGTTCTACATCGGCGCCAGTGTCGACTCGTTCACCCAGTATTCCTTCGGCCTATCTTCCGGCTCCTCGACCCCAATCGTTCACCGACCGCCAGCGTTCCTTTACAAGCGGATCCATCAGCGTCGCCCCGACGTATCCCGGTGGCAGCCTGGGGGTCCTTTTGTCTAACTTGTCTGGTTCGTCGTCGGGGAGCACCCACGGCAACGCCTCATCCACCCTTCCTTGGAGACGCGTCGGTGGCGAGGAGGAGACGGACGCATTCGGGACATCCACCCAACCTTCCTCCTCGTCGGGAAACTTCGGGTTCGGAATCCAGTCTTCATCGTCAGGGGGCTCGGGCGATTTCCTTCCTGGTGGCGAAGGGCCGGACGACCATCCGCCAATTACTCATATGCCCAACGACGACCCCTGCACTTCGAATTCCTAGACGCGCGATATTACGTCAGTTTCGAGTTTTTCTTGCTTGTTGTTTTGCCGCGTCCTCGAACTCCCCAGTGGCGGCTGGGTTGAGTAGAGTCCTGATAAAGCCGCCCTTTCTTGTCTTTTCGTTATTGACCCCCCGGACTTCGCGCATCGTCGCGCCTCTTATGTATTCCTCCATAGTTTTGACTTTTGACTCGTAGTACCGCGTTTTTTGTACAGCATTTTCGTCTGCTTGTTCTGAATATACGTGTTTTCAGCATTTTCGACCGAATGAGCCGCCCGACCCGTGGGAATTTGGACTTGGGGAACTTCTGAGGGCGTGATTGCGGCGGCGCGTCCTCGTGTCGCGGTCACGTGCGCCGGCCCGCGATTTCCGCCATCGATATTTGATGGACTTCCTATTTGAGTTCCGTAGTTGGGGGGGTAACAAGTCCGATTTGGAGTTTCATCAACCTGGCTGCGCCAGGGTCCTCCTCGATCAGGAGAGGGTCTCCGCGCGGATTTCGATCGCGTCTGCTCGCTCGACCTCCCAACCAATGTTATAGATTCGAGTCCCTGGTCGGGAGAACTGCTGGGAGGCGACTAAAAAGGGTTGGGTTTCCAGGCGGAATCGAGTCCGTTATCGATCGTAATGCGCGTGGTGGTTATCGAGGAAAGCCTCTTTCCTTGCTCCAAATCGTTCGAAGCCGGCTCGGCGGCGAGGCGACGGTTTTTCGGTTTATCGGAAAATCCTCCCCGCCCGGAAAAGGCTAATATCGGCCCTGTTTTCTTCGTTTTTCTCGATTCGGGAGAGTTTGGGGGGTCCATACGATTCGTTTGGTTGCTCCCCTGCGCGGGGAGCCTTAATTTTCTGCACCGGGAGTGCTATTTTTACGTTCTGAGGCAAAAACCGAATTTTTTATTAAGTCCGCACACACGCGACCGAGCACGCGCGGGCGCGGTCCGCGCGGAGCGCGTCGCGCGAAACGCGAGCGCGAAGCGCGTGCGCAAGAAGCGCGTGCGCAAGAAGCGCGTGCGCAAGAAGCGCGTGCGCAAGAAGCGCGGGCGCAAGAAGCGCGGGCGCAAGAAGCGCGGGCGCAAGATGCGCGGACCGCGCAAGATGCGCGCCACCGTAATTTTTTTCTTCTCCGTTCTTCCCCGTTTCTTTTCCTATTGATTCCTGGTCTTCGTATCTGTCGTTCCTCTTCCGGGTGCAGCGTTATTTCGCGGAAAATAAGGCCGTTTATATTCATTTTTCGCGGGGCTTTCGTGATTTGAGAAGTACATGTTGTAAAATGAGAGTTGGAGTCCGATTCTTCTTTCTTCAGCGTCTTTCTCGCTTCTCCCTTCGTGGGTATCTTTTCACGGCAGCGCCGACTGGCCCTCATATTGCCTCCGCCCTGTGTCTCCCCATCTGGGTTCCTTCCCTTTGGCCTTCTTTGCCGGGGGTTCGATGAAGCGAGTGACTGGGACTTTTATCCTTGACCGGGGGAAATACGGGATGAGCCTCCAAGCGGCGACGGGCAACTTCGAAACCGCGCCATTTAACTCTGCAATGATGTAGGAGTTGTCGGATTTTCTTTCGATCACGACCATGGGTCCCGCGTATCGGGGTTTCGCTTTTCTCGAGAGTTCATTTTCGATAGCCGAGTTTCGCAGGAGTACCAGTGCCCCTCCCGGGAAATTGTAATCCTTGATCTTCCTTAGGTTGTCCTTTTCCCATTGTCGGGCGCTTTTCACCCTCGACGCGTATAGTTTGTCGCGTAGTTTGGCCAGTTCCTCGGGGCGTTTCATGAGCTGTAGTGCCCGCATGGCGATTAAATCTGGAGTGGACAGGAGTTCTCCCGTGATATTTATCATGTAGGTCGCCTCCACGATGTCGAATGGAAAGAGTGGTTCCACCCCATGTGCCAGATAGTAGGGGGAATATCCTGTTGATTTCTGGATCGAGACCCTCTCCGCCCAGAAGACGAAAAAGATCCGTTCGGTCCATAATTCCAACATCCCTTCGCAGGCTTTGGAGATTGCTTCCCTGACATCGTAATGACGTCTTTCGACTATTCCGTTGGCGCGGGAGTTGTATCCAGAAATTCGTATGTGATGTATTCCGTATTTCTTGGCGAGCCAATCGACCGCTTTCACCCAGGCGGCTCCGTTGTCAGTGACTATTTCTGCGACTGCTCCCCACCTGCAGAGGACTTCTTCGAATATGAAATGTCCCAGCGAGTAGGCGTCCTCATTTTCCAACATCCTCCATTCGGGCCAACTGCTGAGAGAACAGCGCCCCTGAACCAGGTATCGGTACCCGTTGGATTTCGGGAGGAGCATCGTGTCGCCATGGAATTTGTGGAATAAAGGGAGGGGCATCGAAACCGTTGGAGGCATGTTTATCTTCTCGGTGGAGCGAATTTGGCATTCGTGACAAGTCTTCAAGAACCATTTAAGGTCTTTATCCATGTGAGGCCACCAGAACCGATCCATCAAGCGCTTCCTGGTAATGAAGAAGGACTTGTGTCCTAATTCGTCGTGGGTTTGGCGCAATATCGACGCTCGTTTTTCTGGTTTCAGTACGAGTTTGTGCTCCAAGTGAGCGTCGCGCCTCCACAAATTCCCGTCCAGGACGAAATATTTGCTGGCTCGCCGGACAAATCGTTCGAAGTTTTCTTCCTTTTCCATGCCTTCGGGGCGTTCCCTCTTCTGTAGGAACGCGTCTATTTTCTCCATATCTGCGTCCGCGGCGATGGATTTCTCGTCCCGCGGGATTTCGAACTCGAGGTTGTCAATGAGGTTAACGTAAACCCGGACCGATGGTTGAGTTTTTGGTAACGTGGTTTTTCTCCCTGGCGGGGCGAAAACTCCTTGTGAGACCGGTTTACCTCCCACTAGGAGTCTATTCGCCGGAATGACTTCCGTGATGGAGGATTTCCTGATTCTTTGCCAGTTCATAACCTGGACGGCGAAACCGCAAGCCCTATCGATCCATTCGTCAACATCGTCTTCCTCTTCCGGGTCTTCGGGAGCTGGCTTCCTTCTCGAAAGCCCATCCGGGGTGTGCCTTACTCCAGGCGTGTGTTCCAGTTTGAAATCGAATAGGAGGATGCCGGCTATCCATCGGTTTACGGCCGCGTTGGGTTGAATATCGGGGTTATTCAACATTCCCTTGATATATTTCGCGTCCACCCGAACGAGGAGATCCGTGATGCCGACAATGTAAAGTCGATAAGCCTTTAGAGCACGGAACAGGCCATACAGTTCTAGCTTGGCCTGAGAATATCGCTGCTCCCTTTCGTTCCAGGTGGTGGACCCGAAGCGGGAGGGGTATTCGAGGCCGTCTTCCCCGAGCTGGGCGAGAATATATCCGGCTCCCCTCCACGAGGAGTCGACCGCCATGATGACCCTTCGCCCGCATTTGTAGTCGATTTGCCGCAGCGCCGGCGAGTTTATAAGGAGCTGCTTTAACTCTTCCATGGCTTTCCACTCGTCGTCGGAAAAGACAAATGGCGCGTCCTTCCGGAGGAGGCGAGTAAGTGGGATAGCGACATCCGCGAAATTCTTTATGAAGATCCTCATGAGACCCAAGGTGCCCAAGAAAGCCCTGACATCGGTCAAGTCTTCGCATGGCGGCCAGTCTCGGATTTTCTGAACTTTGGAGTCGTCTGGCGTCCGTCCCACAACACTGCAAACGTGTCCAACAACTTTTATTTTTGGTACTGCGAAGAAAGACTTTTTTGCGTTAAAAGTTCCTCCTGCATGCCTAATCCTCTGCAGAATGCGGTTGATGTTCAGCATGTGTTCCCAGACAAATCTGCGAATCCCTTTGTTCTCGGGTATGGTTTCGTAGTCTCCGTTCTCGAGAAGGTAATAGGAGGTGGGTCCTTTCACGGGAGTATCGTCGACGAATGGCTGTGTGATATGGGGGATCTCGTCTTGGAGGATGAAGTTAATATCCCCTTGCTGGATCTGGACGGAATTCGTATATCCTTGCGGGAGACGAGTGAGGCGGAGGGTGCCGAATGGTCCCTGGAAAGTGGTGAAGTCGCGGGATTCGATATCAAGAAGCCTGTGGTCGAAGCCGACGAACAAGTCGAACATCCCGTATATGACGCATCCACCAAAGGATTCGGCGTATATTTCCACAATGGGAGGACAGCCAGCGTCTTTCACGACAACTCCATTTAAGGGTTGCAGGTTATGCACCAGCCTGAGCGAGCCGTTGGATTTTGGCACCACGAACCAGTTCGTCCTATAGGAGGAGCTGGAGGGTTCGTAGACGCCCGTCCTGACTTTTCCCCGGATTATTTCAACTACTTCGTCCCTGATCCCCGGCGGGATCGGTATATTCCTTTCTTGCCAAGGAGTGTGCGCGAGGACTGGGATTTTCACGGGTTCGAAGTAGTCCTCCCGGAAATGCCCTCGCTCGTTCTCGTCCCAGGCGAACGCCATTTCGTGGTTGCGAATTACTTCGTGGACCATTTTCTCTTCTTCCGGCCAGAGAAACCCGTCTGGGTTGACCATCATTTCGTCGGCTCGTTGTTTGGTATATCTCTCTCCCTCCCGGAAAGGTCCAGGTCGGGGGTTCAAAGGGGGCATATTTTCTAAGGGATCGGAAGGAAAGTGTCGAACGATTCTGAATTCTTCCGGGAGGGTTGCTGATACCGAATGGACTCGGTCGGCCATTGGTTTGTATTTCTTTTTCTTGGGCTTTTTAGCTTTCTTCTTCACTTCTTCTCCTTCATTTTCGACGGTCCCGGTGATGAAGACGTGGGCTTTTTCGTCATAGTCGTACATGTTCAATAAGCAGTACGCCAGGTACTGGGGTGAGACTTCCCACTGAATGGTGTCGTCGTGAATAAAGATTTTTCGGCAGTCGATAATATTAGTGCCTTCCGGCGAGTAGAGGAGGAGTGGGGCCATTAATCGGTGTAGAGAGAATCCGGGTATTTTGTTGCGTATAGTTTTCTCCTCGTCCGGGAAGAGGCTTTCTTTTTCTTTAATCCGCCAGAAATTTGTCGATACCATTGTCGTCGGCGGAGGGTAAGGCATCGTTTTGCCCTCCCTCATTGAAAACCCGCTTCTTCTTCCTCGTCCTCCACATCTATGGTGGCGAATGGGAGCGTCTCTACGAGGGGATCGAAGCTGACAGTTTTAGGGGCTTTCATGCGTGTGGCGACCGTTTGGACGCTTCCCGTATTGGGGCACGTAAGAGTGAGCTCCTGAGATCCGTCGGTGTAATCCTTCGTGTGGCACTCCGTGAATCGGAAGAAGGGCCTCCCCATTAAGATGTCGAAGGGTGCGCCGTCCACGACGTGAACTTGCATAAGCAGTTCGATTCCCCCGACGGAGAACTTTAGATTTTCGACCACTCCTGCCGTCACCGACTGGTTGGAGTCGGCAGATTCCATAGTCAACGTCTTTTCCGGGGAGAGGGTGACTCCTAGGTTCTGCCAAACGTTTCTGTTCATCGCCACAATTTCGGACCCTTGGTCGAGCGTGCACGTAATTTTGTGCGTATCGTTCACGAGCATATCAAGGACACGCAAGGAGTCGATTGGCGAGGCGGTGAGGAGAAACGTGTTAACCGATGGCAATCCCCCGTAGGAGAGCGTGAGTGCCTCCTTTTCTTCGAACAACCCAGTTTCAACCGTGGGAAGACGTTTCGTAATCGTGTTCTCCTTATAGAACTTCCGCACATCTGGGCAGATTGCACAAAGTTCCTCGTTGGTGATCATGATTTCCGATTTGAGTGTCCGTTGCATGACTGCTTCGAATAGCTTTGGGTTCTCGATCGGAGATTGGTATTTAAACGCGGGTTGTGGCGGTGCCACGCGTTCTCCCGACCTGGGAGGAGGTGGTTTAGGCGCCTGTACTGCTGGAGGCGCCATCTCCGTGGTCTTCATTGCTCCTTTGGGAGGTCCCTTCTTTACTACCTCAGGCTGTGCCTTTGGTTTCGGCCTCGTAGCCTGCTGAACTTGTCCCTGTGCCCAAACTCGGGTTTCTCCTTCCTCCATCTCGTCCACGATGCGGGGGACTTTTCCAAAGGCCAAGGTGCCCACAGGTTCACAGTTGGTGAAGGAGAGCGCATTTACTGAATGTGGCGGCTGGTCCCTTTCGAACCGCTGCTGCTGAGGAACGGGGTCACGGGACGGAGGCGGGTTGTGATTGTTCCAGTTCTCGATTTTCTCCATAAAGTTTCGCCCTGACAAGGCTCGCGGAATGAACCTCCCGTTGGGGAGAACGAGTTTATTATCCGCGTTCCGGAAGCATTTCCCCTGGCGGATGAATTCCGCCGCTACCGGGCATTCACGAATGAAGTGTCCTTGCGAAGAACAGAAGCCGCATTCCCCAGGGCGGAACATGCTTTCGCTGCCCCTGTTATTGTCCCATTGTTCCCGAGGAGGATATCCGTTGTTTAGTGGACGATAGTTATTCTCCCGGGGCGGGTTTCGTCGAGAATTATAGCCGTTGTCTCTTCCACCGTACGGACCATCGTAATGCCGTTCCTGGCGTTCGGCTGGTGGGTACGGTAGCGGTGCCGGCGCAGCCTCCAGAGCTGTGGCCTGGTATACCCCGTAAGCTGGTCGGAGAGGTAGTTGATTCCTATTCATGGCTTGAGTGAGCGACTGCATATCCACATGGATTTTCTGATGCATCTTTTGGAACGCTTCTCCCAGGTCGACGATTTCCTTTTTGATCGCCCCTGTCTCAATGCTGTCCTCCGAAGTGATTCTTGGGCCGTCGAGAATATATTGCCCGGCCTTCACCACGTCTTCCACATCAAATGGGGTATCGCTCGGGTGATCGGGCTTCGTGATCTGCAGCCTTCGATATATCCGTCCTCGGATATCATCGTCCATCCCTTTCGGGAATTCCCGCTTCGTCTCGAGTTCCGTGAGTTTTCCTTCCGAGATTAAGTGGCTGGCGATCGTCCTGAACCTTCTGTGGTACTCCGAGAGGTCGTCCTTGGTTTTTATCTTCTTCGACACCCGGGTGGAGACATATGAGTCCAAATCGTTGGTTGTAAAGATTTTGTGCCCGTCCGCTCCGGGGTACAACTTCTCGACCTCTTTTTTGAACTCCGGCCAGGTGGCTCCATCTTTAATGCATCCCTTCCAAAGGAGCTCATCCTCCATGTCGATATATCGGCAGGCGGCAGGCTATTTTCTCCGCGTCGGTGTTTCGATCGCAGGCATCGGTTACCTCCTCGATATCTTCCCAATAACGCTTTAATCCGTTGGCTTTCCCATCAAAGGAGGGAGCGCCTCTAGCTGTTCGGCCTGGCATCATTCTAGACATCTTCTTCCGGACGGGGAGAACCTCTGGGATAGAAGTTGGCGAGTCGGTGGATAGGGTGATAGATGACTCGGTGGTCAATGGAATAGTTTCGAGTGATGATTCTGTTAAGAGTGTAGTTGGTGGGGCTTCTGGCGAGGAAGAAGTAGATGAGAGGGGAGATTCTGGAGATTCTGGGGTCTCGACGATGGGTGTAACCGTGCTGTTTAGGGCAACAGTCGGGTCGTTTTCCGCGAGAGTGATTTCCTGGAGTACTGTTCGTCCCGAGTTCCTCGTGGTTCGGGGACGGGGAGGCGTTTTGACAAGAGCGCTTTGCCTGGCGGCGTCGAGTGACCGTCTCCTTCGGAAATCCACACTAAAAACCCCCTGCGGTGGTCACCAGTTGTGATTCGGACCGCAGTGTAGCTATTGGAAGGATGTTCTCCTTGCGCGATATAGCAACTCGTTCGGCCCTTAGGGGTTAATGGTGTTGGAAAGCAGTGGGGATTAAGGTCTGACTATGCCTCTATGTGATATGTAAATGGGTGTGTGGGGCGTAGGATGTGTGTGTGTGTGTTAATTCAACTTCTCCTGGATGGGGAGAGGGATGATATTCGTGGGTCTATTTTCTTGGGTTTGTTAAACCTGTTTGTTAGCGACAAATGGATGAAGCCAAAATATATACTATGTGCTCTTTATGCTGCGTTGAATCCCGTTCTGTGGCGGTTCCAAAGCTTCCTAGACGGCGTTATAGCTCGCTATCCTTTCTGCACTCCTCCCTGGTGAACAGGTGCTGCGGGACGGCTGGATATCCCTTGGGATTCCACAAATAACGGCGACGACGCTGTGTATGTCGTTTTGACAGGATCACAGACGGCGATTTATCCAATATGGCTCTGCTCCTAAGCTGGACTAGGTGCGAGTACGGCTAGCGGTCGTGGTCCGTGGGTGAAACGACTGCGGTCTAAGCAGAACCGGGTGTTTTTGGTGCAAGTTGTCAAGTCCTGTCTTCTACACGGCAATATGCCTGCGAATCCGGTGCTCCGTTACGGCGACCTGCTGGGTGGTAGACTTGGGGGCGTCTGTGGTGGGGACGTCCTTGCAGAAGGGGAGGATGGTAAAGTGCCTGGACCAGGGACAAGTGAGGGGTGGGCGGTCAAATGCGTGAACGAGGGCTCTTTTAGATGTAATTCAGAGGATGAGATACAGGGGAGGGATAAGAGCCCAGTAATTGACTGACTACTTCCGCTTCTCGCGTCTCCCTTTTATACCTTTCTCTCTATGCCGTACTGGACCGACGCGCGTCCCTCCAACCGTTGGTAGCACATGGTGCACCGCGGTCTGGAACGTCATGGTCGTCCTCCCAGCTCAGGAGATGGCTATTTGGGGATGCGCGCCGGCCTGGTCGGGCTAGGCGAAGGGAACACGCATATTCCTGCCCGAGGAGGCGGGTGAATTACGTGATTTCAGCAATTCTCCTAGCCAAGGAAGTGGAAAGCCAGCAAATCTGCGGTTTGTACCGCATGGACAGGCTCGACACGAGGCTAGAGTATATCCGATTGGTTGTTCGTTGGCGGGGTACGCGCGTCCCCTGGCGACCTTGGGCGGGGAGAACTCGGGGTGGTGCTGAGGCCGCGCGGCCTTTGACCAGTCCAAGAGGGCTCGAGTGCCTTTGGTGCTTTGTGGAAATATCGGATGGAATGGGATAAGTGGTTGGTTCAATGGGTGTAGACAGCGTCCAGGAGTGCTTTGGGAGTACTTTGGACGGTGTCGAATGCGAAAAGTGAGGCGTTATGAACAATCTCCCGAGCCAGGAGATTGGGCCAAATCGGGAGAAATCTGGTTTCCTCATCGGGAAGCGGATTGTCGGTGCGATTTATATGGATTCGCAGGATCGGTTAGGAGGGGGGCCATGAGGCAGTGTGCAGTGCGTAGCACAAACACCAGCCTCCACAGCGCCGACCCACTTTCCATCGTGACTCCTGGTACGAGTTGTCAATGCCGATACGCGCTGCCAAAATTGCGCGACGCGGTCGTTCGGTAACGGAGTCATCGGCAGATCATCTGCGTCCCCGCTGGCCATGCGTAGCCTTGGCCTAAAACGCACGAAATTCGTGGGTCGGTCGGCTTTTATGGAGGTTTAATCATCCGATCAAATGAGTGACTCATGTGACATTACGTTTGATATTCTCACGTTGCGACTGGTATATAAACGTCGTGTTCCTCACAACCTCTTCTCGACGCACCACCATTCACCTTACATCGATGGCTAGCAAGTTTCACTGATATTGAGAAATTTTGACTGATAATGTTCACAGAGTATATTGCAAGACCCGTTCAACGTTAGAAAGTGCTTGAATTGCAACGGTACGAAGCATATGCCTAGTTTCAAGGATAATGAAGAGGTTGACGAAGGTGCTCAGATATGCGGTGGGTGAAAGTAAAGTCCCACCGAGCCGGAGGATCAACACGAGTTCATGGGAACAAACGGCTTAAATTAGCTCGTTTCTTCGGGGCCTTTCCGGTTATTGATCGCACCGTATTACACCGTGTCCAAAGCGGATTAAAGTTCATTCAAGTCCATTCCACCTTGTCACTTTTGCCCATTCGTGTCCTTAGCAGTCGAGTTTTGAACGCGCCGTATTCGTTTTACGTCAGGTCCAACTTGCACATTGATTGTTTAGTAGCTTCGCTAACTGCTGCTATTGTGTTGACCCGTTTTTCGTTACACTGCTCTTATCATCCTCTGAACTTGATATATGTGATCCGATCACGACATCAATCTCGATGCCACAGCTCAGCAGATGTTTCTGGAAGTAAAGTCGTTGGAGGCGGCGGTCATAGAGTAAACGGCAAATTCCCTGCGGAAGTTGTTCTTTCTCATTTATTAAATGATAATGACATCGAAAACTTACACGAGGCTCTTTTTCTTTCGAACATCATGCTGCGAAGATGATATCTTAGAGTACATCTCAAAACACGAATCTTTCGTAGCCGTAGACTATCCTTGGCAATTTTTAATACCAATGTTGACTCGACGAGAGCTTAAGAGTGTTGCACGACTTCATCAGATGAAATTTGGATCACCAAGGGACTCTGTTGCAACAGTCAAACAATTCATGACCACTCACGATTGTACATACTATTGCCCACGATACGTCTCAATTATGCGCTTTATGCCTCTCTCCAGAAAGGAACAAGAAAGAAAAGGAAGTGATCCCTAAATCTCAGGCGCTGATCGCATATGAACAACGTGAAATGGCTAAGTTAGCACAGAAATTGAAATATACTAAAAAATTAGCAAACTCACCGACTGGTGACATGACTTTCCCACCCGATCCGTTGAAAACGCACGAGGTGCACAGAATTTTGACAGGAATTGCTAAGAGGTTTGAGCCTAACGAATTATCGAAGACGGCTGTGCTGTGTGCGGAATGCTCTATCTTCAAAAAATCTATCACTCCTGGCCGATTTTCCTTCCCCTTTGATAGACCTGTTGTGTGCAGAAGGAGTTACAAGGAAAGACGAAAATACACGACTGACCCGATAGAAGAACTGGATGGTCCTGTGCTAGCAGACGGATGCCGACATCTTTGCGTTGACTGCTGCGAAAAGGCGTTGATTCAAAAATAAAATACCTGACAACGCGCTTGTGAAACATTGTTGGTTAGGACCTGTACCTCCAGAATTGACTGATTTGAGTTACGCAGAAGGTGTAATGATTGCCAAGGTTCGCCATAA